>CM038634.1:9912543-11343376 GCA_021554675.1 Leuciscus idus
TGCCTGTGTGTTTGAAGTTTGAGGGTGTCTAATCTCTCGCCAGAATGTTTTCTCTTCTACTGTTCGCACTTTCCAGCGAATCACAGAGGACATAAGCACTTTCTGGATTCTTAAAAACTTAGTTTCTTTGATCTCTCTCTGTGATTTATTCCACTTTAATTGTTAATTTACAAACATGCAGAAAGAGCAGCATTAAATAAGAATTAACAGGGGAATTGTTTATTTCTCCTCTGATCTTAAAAATTAGAGATTGAAATAGTCACCTGCGGGTTTCTTGGTGGAATACAATGATTAAGGCGTCTGTGTTTTCCATTCGGTTAGGATGGATAACATTGTTATTTCTTTTGTGTGTCTCTAGGTTACAAGGGTGGGGGTTACACACACAAAAATAGAACACTCCAGAAACACATATACACACATGGCCTCTATGCTTGTCGTTGCCTTATATGTGGTTTTGAAAATTGAAGAGTGTATACAGACTATTCCTGCAGAATAATTAAGCTAAAGAGAAACAATCAGACCACTGGGGCCAACATAACCTTCAAAGTGATACATAAGAGAAATAATTTTAATCTGTTCATGCTTTTGTTTTGTATTTAGGACAATACATGATGTGATATGCATCTTTGTTTGTGAGACCCTTAGATCACTTTGGGGAAGTTTCCTATTTTCTCTCATATATTGTCTTCAAACACAACAATTGCTAATTAAATTATCATATCTTACATCAGATTAGATCTGACAATATCTTTATGTCACATGAATGTTTCTGCACTATGTAATTAAAGATGATTATAACGACATTTAGTACTTGTATTAATCTGCAACCCAGAACAATGAACTCACACATAAATTCTAAAAAAGAACTAAAATTCCAATTTGTGTATTACATTGTAATAGATGATTATAACGTGTATTAGCATGTTATAACAAACATTATTGACTACTGCCTTCCAAATCATTTTGATTTCCATCATTTTTCATCAGTCTGGGGTCTCAAGTAAATTTATCTGAGCTGGTTATTTGTGATTTTCAGAGCAGATGAGCTTGTTTGAAAAATGTAATCTCTACTCTTGTCCTCTGAAAGGCCTTTTCACAATG
The DNA here is from genome assembly GCA_021554675.1 of Leuciscus idus. Classification (NCBI taxonomy): domain Eukaryota; kingdom Metazoa; phylum Chordata; class Actinopteri; order Cypriniformes; family Leuciscidae; genus Leuciscus; species Leuciscus idus. The sequence goes on from CM038634.1 coordinate 9,913,645, forward strand.
TTCCCCAATGTCTCATCTTTGACCCAATTTGCCACTGACCTTTTGAAGCACAGCCAGTGATTACCAGACAATTTGCATGATGTTTCATTATATGGTATGTGCTGAGGTGAAAATCCAATCAAGATTGACGATATATCAAGTTGAACAACTAAACATCAAAGATATATCATGAAAGAGAGAAGAAATATTTATGTAAGAAAGTAATTTTGTTTTTAGTTTGCTTTCATTGTTTGTACTTTTTACTGTGAATATTTTTTTAATAATTCTGTGACACAAAGCATTTGATGCTACCTATGACACTTTCCACTTCCCAAAAAGTTTTTCTCACCCTCATGTTGTTCCAAACCTGTATGCAGAACAAAAAATAAGATATTTTGAAAATGTTGGTAACCAAACAGTTTTGGTGACCATTTCTTTCCATTGTGGGCCAAAAAAACACTTAGACATTTCTCAAAATATCTTATTTTATGTTCCAAGAAATTCATACTGTTTTGGAAAACATAAGGGTGAACAGTCCCTTTATTGACTACTTACATGTTTCCAGAACACTTCCCCTATTCACCACAGATTAGACAAACAGATTGTCCCACCCAAAACGTATAGAATTGATTGAGCAAAATAAAGTGATTAATTTTATAGCACCACATAGGGGGGTTACCCATAGCTTACTTATAGTTGTCTGCATATTAAGCTGGAATTATTGAAAGAGGAAAGTGTTTTAACAGTAAAAATTACAGACATCACCTTGAAGTCTTGTAGTGATGGGTAAAATCTGGGGGGAGAGAAGCGTGTGATTTGACCGTGGGTGTTCTTGACCCAGCTGTCAGTCAAAGTGCTGCCAGGCAGAGGATCTCTGCATTGACACAGGGGGGCAACTGCCAGCTGCAGCTGGTGTTTTCAGTGCCATGGGCACTTCAGCACTCCCCACAGCCCTTGGAGTGCATTCCTCATGGTCTCTCTTGTTTTTAGCGCGTAGTGATTTCCATTTCTCGGTACTCCTCTGTCAGAGTGACTCACTACTGCCCACGATAAGCCACGAAACATGCCTCTAATTACACACTGCAAACAGGAATAAGCTGCGTTGTCAGAATCTGAGGCTGTTTAAACGCTAGACAGCTTCACCATCTGTGGAGCATTCCAAAAATGTTTACTGCGGAAGTAAATCATTTACTGTGGGTTTTGTCTGTTCCTTTCTTCTACTTTGTTTTTGGAGAAAAAAAGTAAAACCACAAAAAGTCCTGAATGAAACCCTGTCACACTAATATATGCCATTTATCCATTTGGCATATGCAACTACAAAGCAAAGCAACTTCGAGGTTGCTCACAATTAATCTGTTTTGACTTTAGCATGTAGCTAAGCTAAGCTAACAACACAATAGACCTACACCAATAAGTTCAATCATTTATTGAACTGTTTTTTATTGAAATTTCCAGTATTGAATGAATTGGGGGCCATGCATGGAAGGTGCATATTGTTATTGTTAGTGTTCTTCTTCTTATTATTATTTCTTCTTTTTTTTTTTCTTCCTCCTCCGCTCTTAAGCCTATGGAAGCCCACTGAACCGCTTACTGGAAAATTATGAAATTTGCCATTGATGACATAGAGGATTGATAGAGGGCAGTCTGAACATTAACCACAGCAAATTTGTAGTCTCTAACTCATTCCCTCTACTGCCACCAACTGTCTAATAACTTTTAACATTTTGATTTGTCTGAAAAACCTACTTTTTGACCTGGACCTAGATGGTTTACCTGATTTTCATTAAATTTGTCTTACATCATCTTCAGACTGGGCTGGCAAAAAGTTATTAAAAGATTTTTGATAAACCATACCATTCTCGGTTAACACAAGAATGAATCTGACAAGGAGAAGAGAGGAAAGGAAGTGATACAGGTTTGGAACGACATGAGGGTGAGTAAATGGTAACTGAATTTTCATTTTGGGCCAACTATCAGATTTTCTGTACAGCCATTAAAAAAAAAAAAAAAAGTTTTTTTTTTTTTTCATATCTGTCTTTTATGACTTATTACAGTACATAAAAACTATAATAAAATAGACTGTGGTTGGTCACTTTACATGTTGGAAAGACAGTCTCTTCAGACTAGGAAGGCAGGAAGGAAAAAATCTGACTAGTAGACAGAAAGCAGCTTACTTAGTTTTGGAACAGAGCCTCTTCCTCTGTTCCTCTTCTTGTCTGTGTGTCCAGGGGTGATACCAGCAGTCATTTCCTTTTACTGGTGGACAGTAAAAATATTCTCTTGATAGATGAGTGCTGAGACGTGAAGATGACCGTGATCGCGTGACACTGAGGTTCAGTTGGAGCAGGTCACCTTAGCGACAGGAAATGAAAGGACTTATGCTTGAGTAAGTCTGTTTATCTGTCACATAGATACAAACTAAAGCACAACAGAGAGCACACGAGTTGTGGAAGCTACTTTGAAGATTACCAACTACTCAAAGTTTTAATGTTAAATTACAGTCAAGCTAGTCTTTTGAAAAAGTCAAGAACACCTGTTATTATTTCAATTATCTCAATATCAACATCTCAAATGTATCTCCCCTGTAAACAGATTGGTAACACTTTAGAAGAATGGTCTGCCATTAATAGGTAACTATGCATGACGTAAATAATTACCAATGAATTAATCACAATATTAACGTGTGTCTGAGACGTGAGCACTTGTCTTTTCAACTTCATAACATGCATTATATTTACTCAAGTGTTACAGGAACTAACATTTTTTTTTCTACTCTGTAAAATAATGGTCCAGATCACTAGTAGTTCTTGAAGAGTTATTAATTAGTCATGCATTTTATGATCATGTTCAGAGTAAAATTGGTTTAATTCATGTCTTAGGTTTTGTCTCACATTTCCATCTCTTCCCCTTTCATGAGAAAATAGGTCTTGATCAAATACTTCCCGTGCACATGCAGTCTTTAATTAAATTTTAACGATTTCAAATGACACTGCACAGCTAACACACAACAATACACATACATCAAATTATATGTTAATCAGCTATGTTATGGCAGCAGTCAGACAGAGACACTGTCCCATAACAGACCAATAAAATGATAATTACAGGTGATGCTTACAGATGATAACAATGATGAATCTGTTCTCTACATCAAAGCACTCTTTTGAGAGAAGCTAGATAAGAACACACGACCTCTAAAAAGTCACACCTTTCTTTGGGTGTTTTTGTCTTTCTTCTTAACTGAAAATCTCTCTTTTTAGACTTTCTCTGGTTTTCATAAATCCAGTTTCCCAATCAAACTCAAAGTGTTCAAGGAGTAAAAGTCAATGGAGGTGTTGCTTTAATTAGGCGAAATAGGTTTGAGATAAATGCAGGGTTATTTGTCTTGGGCTGGAGCGGTGGTCGATATCTCAGGCCGTTAATTAGACCTGCTCAGGGGGCTGCCATAGATTGCAGGAAACAGCATTTCCACAAATAGGTGCAATTCGCTGAGCTTTAAATGATTTTTGGTCTGTTTAGTTGCCTCACTTTGTTCTGCCATATTCTGAGCTCTAAACACCAGTGTCCAGAGAAACTCTGGTATATAACACATATATTGTCCTCAACACCACTTTCTGTAATATTTTTTTATATGTGTTTCATTTTCAAGTCAGGAGTCGTCACATTGACTAATTTAACAGGGTCAGCAAGTGACCTGGTGCTTCATTCTTGATGGTGTTACCAGGAAACACCCAGCCAAATCACTATTTGAAAATGTTTAATGTTAAAGGTGGGGTAAGTCATTTTTGAAATATGCTGTTTGGAAGTTGGTCAGACCGACACCACAACAAACGTGTAGCCAATCAGCAGTAGTAGTATGACAGTGGAGGAGAGAGAACGAGCAAGAGGGAGATTTTAACTGAAAAAAAGACTGCAGAAATAGAGATGAGACACAATACAAAAGAGAAAAGATCAGAAGAAATCACTGTTAAAAAAAAGAAAAGGATTATTACTTGGCAGGAGCTTTAGGACCCGGGTTAATATTAGAAAAGCTGTCCAGCGCTGGAGAGAGCTAAGTGGGAAGGCCTGAAAACAGACGTGGGTCCACACGGGAGTAAAGATCCGAAATTCTCGTCCGAAATTTTCGCACGTTAAAAAATAAATACGACCTCACGTTGTGTCAATCAGGTTTACACACTGCCTCCAAAACTTTCGTCTGTCATAAAGAAATTCGGATCGGGTTCGATTTTCTACGTTTTTCGCATCCGTAGCAAGCATTTTGAGAGGTGTTTTGACAATTCAGAGCATACGAAAATTTCTGACTCAGTGTGCAAGACCTTTAACACTGGGTTTGAGTGTCATTGTTTGTCTGGAGTTGCAATGCTGTTGGCAACTAACAACCAACTCTTGTTTGTAATTACTATTGTGTAGCCTACTGTACGTTAATTGTTGCGCTTCCTTGTCATTCGTTAATCATCTGCACTTTATTTTTCGTGAAGCATTATTCTGTTGCGCTTCTGCTATGATAAACAAACATCCTCTCTTGGATTGCGTGCGTAACGGAGGCCAGTTAGTGAGAGTCGCCTTGGCGACTGCTAGTGAATGCGGTGGATAGCGGTGCACTCGACTCGCTTGCAGGGAGATAGGGGTTCGAGACCGCCTTGGAGTGTAGCTGTTAGGATTGGAGTGTGAATTTTAGAGGCGGAGCAATGATGAAGGGGTGTGTTTGTTTGGGTTGATTTCAAATATCAACATTGGCCAACAGCATATTCAAAAATGACTTACCCCACCTTTAATTTAATTGGAAATGTTTAATGGCATGTGAAGGAGATAATCATTTGATTGAATATTGGAGTATGATTAGGGTTGGGTATCGAGAATCGGTTCCATTTTAGAACCGGTAACAAATTTCCAAAAACCGGGGATTCGATAAGACGCACGCATTTCAATTACGCTTATCGATTCCTGATTTTCTCAGTCATTCTCGCGCAGTGCCGGTGAATACAGCTGTATTGATCTACCAGGACCTGGCTCCCACAATGATCAGATTTCATTACGCACATGCGCTGTTGTATGTCACATTTTAACAGACACCTGCCTGTTACTTAGTTTAAACTGTAATTACACTCCTCACCACTAGGGGTAGTAGGGAACCTATGTGCTTAGATAAAGAAGCAGGTGAGCAGTAGAATAAATTTGCTTGACTACCGATATGGAAGCATGGCTGACCTCCTTGGTCAAACAAAGTCCTTGTTGGGAAACATTCTGTTTCATGCTCAACTATAAGTAAGATGATTATGTTCAAGTTGATGTTTATTTATTTGTAAAAGATTATCTTTGTGCTTCTTGAATATATTAGATTTAATGCAGATAAATAACTGGAGGCATTTTGTGTTTTTGTAGCAGGACTTTTCCACATATGCTGAATCAGTGGGGATTTCTTTAAGACTGCAAGGGAAGTCTTGTCAAAAAATGAATGGTCAAATATATACTATTGTGTTAACATTTTATTGACTTAAAATGCGTTAGAAAACGTTAATCTCAAAGATGAGTTCGTTCAGAACATATAGCAGGTCGGCTGACTCGATTTCCTTCTCATACATTCACGTAGCGTCACAGTGCATTTCCCTGTTGAAGCCCAGTGTCCATTGACTTCAATGGGGCTGCTCTGAACAGTTTTTTTCAGTGCTTCGAAACTAGACGGTCATTGGATAAATGCTGTGATTATGTCCCGCCCACGGACGCTCAGCGTCTCTGGGGGTGAATGAGGAGTAGGCTGGCCTGGACTCCAAGCTTCTGCGTGATGATTGGAGGGTCTGTCGAAAGGCTGCATCTCCTTTTGATTGACAGCGATTTCATACAATAAAAAGTAGCTGATGCTGAAGCTATTCGAGCTCAGTCTTTCAAGTATAGTCGAAAAACAAACTGCTGCAACCTATTTCTTGGTATTTGCTTGTCGAAATTGCTAGCCAATTTTCATTATACATTTCACACAATTATACATTTATACCTTTATTATATTATTACCTATTATATTTTTTATATTATTATTTTTAGAAGTAATAATTAAAATAATTATTAAAATAATAAAAAAATATTATTATTAGTAGTATTATTATACTTTTATTATATTATTATTTATACCTTTATTATTTAATTACATCAATTATACCTAACTCTGCTGGCCATTTAGAGGACACTGGTCAAGCCACTGGAAAAGACGCCTAGTTGGTACGACAGGGTCACAGAGCATTTTCTTGAAAAGGAATGTAGAATTTACATATAAATAAATGGACAATTTTTATGATGTAGGCTGAAAATGAGCTTCCCCTCTTTGAAAGACCAGCAGCTGCCACTGTGCTGAATGCATATTTGTGCCAACTTTGCGGTCCTTCTTTGGATGTTGCCACTGCTACAGGGTTCATGGTTTGATGTAGCTACATAAGATATTGTGATTACCGCTACGGACACCCTTTGATTGGGAATCTATATGTTTGATCATGGTCATACTTCATTGTGTATCATTACCATGAAACAACATCATCATCATTGATGACTCCTTAGAGACAGCTAAGCCTTGCATCTGACTTTCAAAATCACATTAACTTTCTACAACAGTGACGTTTATAAAGACTGAATCATAAATTGTACCATAAATATCTTTTTGTGCTGTTTTTTTTCTTTTTCTTTTTCTTTATTTTTTATTGCAATACTGTTTGAATGTTGTTCCTTTTTTTTCTTTTTTTTGTGAAATCTCTTCAAACAAGTCAAACTTTTTTCTTAATTAGACTTCTATCTGTCTAATTGTGCTCTCATCGACTGCTGTCACTTATTTAAAACAGCATATTAAAAGTGTGTGCGTCACCTTTTTGTGACAAAGGTCAGAACTCCTGTTATGATGTAGATTTTTTGAGGTGCACTCTTGTCATAAATTCATCTATTACTGTTCCTACATAATTTGTAACAAAAAACAGTGCTAAAATATCTATTTAGGAGTCTTAGACCTTTCCAGTGAGATATAGTTTGTCATGATTAGATTAGGATTTAATTGTAATATAGTGAAAGAAACTTAGGCATCCTGCTAGTGTTAACAAAAAATCGTTTTTGTTTAAAATGGAGATCACGATTACACACATTAGACAACTACACAGACATTTGTGGTGATAGTCGGCAGTTTATTGGTTATTGCTTAAAAGTGGCAAGAATAAATGGTAGAAATATTTATTCTACAAGTATTTTCCCTTATTTTTCTCTCCAAAAAATATTGGAATCGGAAACAAGAATCAATAAGAACCGCATTCGATAAGCGGAATCGCTGAAATTGAAACGATATGAGATATGATAGACTTTAAAATAAATGTTGAAATATTGCAGCTGTGTAATTTTCTCAATATTAAATTTAACAGTAAGTCTTTCAATACAAAATGTCTCGACACAAAAAAAGGCCCACTAACTTTAGTTTAACTCAGACATGCCCAAAGATCCAGTCTTGCATTTTTATTTCTGTATGTAAGGTAGAACAAAATAATTCATTTTGATTTAAATTAAACTCTTTTGCAGTCACATGGGCATTGAACATTGATGGGAGTTTTATATCAGATTCGCTGAGTGTTATTAAGTCAGCAGGGTATTGAGTGCTTCCAAGAACAAAAATAGAGGAGACCGGTGCTTTCTGTCACACTTTTTACACCAGTGAATTTCTCAGGGTAGGTTTATTTTTTTATAGTCATTTACTTTATAGTCACAAACCCTAAAGTCTTGACTCCGAATAAGATACTGAATATTCCAACTATTATTGTGCTAAAAAATACTGCTCATTGAATGTACATTAACTTTTTGTGACAACATTCCCACTGTAAAACTCTTTACTGTAAATTTACAGTAAAATACTGGCAGCTGGGTTGCCAGCCACATACTGTATTTTTATAGTACTCCACTGTAATTACCAAATTCAGTATATACCACGTACTTTTACAGTATTAAACTGTTGTCTACAGTGATAAATTGTATTTTTACAGGGAATACTGCTTTTATTATTACATAATTAAAAATATGATACTTTAAAGTTTCATAAGAGTAGTCACACTAGGAAAAAGAAATCAACATTCTCTTGGTTTTAAAACATAAATTTTGGTTAAAAGCAAAGATCAGAAAATTGCCTTATGTGAACATATTGGCTGAATTTGTTTTAAACCGTAAAATGCAATTTTAACACTTAACAACAAACAGGTAACTCTTAGCACTTAATTAAAGGGATAGTTCACCCAAAAAATTTAATTAGCCCATGATTTACTCCACCTCAAGTCATCCTAGGTGTAAATGACATTCTACTTTAAAACGAATACAATCAGAGTTATATATATATATTTTTTTTTCAAATGTCCTGGCTCTTCCAAGCTTTATAATGGTAGTGAATTGCTGTTTCTGTTTTGAAGTCCATAAAAGTGCAAACAAAATCACATTCAAAGTCTGCAAGTTTTCGCAGAAGTGCAGACAGCACAGATGATGTGTAAATAGAAACCAGATATCTGTTTTAACGACTAGTTTGTTTGGATAAAACTGAACAACAATGTTGGATGTTGTGATCAATAACTGATATTTGTTCTGCCCTGGTTACATCAACTCAGTGTGTCTGTTTACATGTGCACTGTCATAATAAATACTACTAACTAAACTTTTGTAAGTGGGGTTGCCAGATTTAAAGTTTTATTCTACAACATTTTTGTCTACTTATCACCCAGCTCATTAACAATGTAATCCCCTCATCAGGTCTCATCAGAGCATCAGTGGAAAGGCAGCCATAGACTCATTGCCAGAATTGCCAGAATCCAGTCCAAACCTTTGTGACAGAAATAATTTAACTCAATTGCAAGCCTTGCAATGTGTTTATTGCATACATGACTACATGATAATGTTAAACATGACATTTACCAGACTAAAATGCATGTTTGAGCTGGCTTAAAGGGTTAGTTCACCCAAAAATGAAAATTCTCTCAGTCGTGTCGTGTCGTGTCGACTCACCCTCATGTCATTCCAAACCCGTAAGACATCTTCGGAACACAAATGAAGGCTTTGTGGGCCTTGAAGTTGCAAAGACGTTGCTGTCTATGGGTGGTTCAGAAACCTCTCAGATTTCATCAAACATATCTTAATTTGTGTTCTGAAGATGAACGAAGGTCTTACGGGTTTGGAACGACATGAGGGAGAGTAATTACTGACAGAATTTTTACCCTAATCCTTTAACTGAAAACAACTTACACTGACATATCTTACATTTTTATAAAAGCTGCTTAAATGCCCTAATTTTATTAAGGCCTAGACCTGGCTTAAGCTAAGCCCTGTATGGAAACCAGGGCCATTTTGTTCATACCAGTAGTCAGCTGACGAAAACATTTGTAAAAAAAAAAAAAAGTCCTTAATAAATACTGTCAAGACAAGGTTAGTGACACAATAAAGTCTAATGTATGTCTAATATATGAATGGCAAATATGCTAATGACTAACCTCTGAACAAACTCAAGGGTTCATGCTGCCTCTTCCTGGTACTGCAAGCTGAACTCATAGGAGGAGGCAAACAGCGCTGCCAGGCCAGTGATCCTTCACACACACATTGACCTTCCAAACGTAATATCCAGCACTGGTTGCTTAGAGATTGACCTGTAATTGAATAAAAAATATTAATAATTAAAATATCTATTATGGGTTCCACTGTGGTTCGATGTACTTGTCTATTCATAGTTCTACTACATAACTGTCAAACGAACCATTCTAAAAGTTCATAAAGTCATATTTCTTACATCAAGAAGAATTTACTAGACAATTCTAGTAAATACAAAAACTAGTACAAATTATTGTCTTGTTACCTGGCATATTATTTTGCTTGTTTTAAGATTAAACTCACTTAATTTTGACTTATTATTTCAGAAAACAAGACAATTTTTACTTGTCTATTAAATGCTTCTTCATGTAAGAAACAATGTAGAAATGTGAACGCAAAAAATATATATATTGGCTTTCCACATCACTAAGTTGAACAATTTTCCATCTTCTCAAACTCTAAACCCCACTTATTGTCACAGGCACAAGTTAGATTATTCATATGACAAATTCATCCACCCGTCTTCATGTAACGTCAACGTCCTCCATTTTCTGCTGCATCACAGGCAACTAATGTTTGAAACACGAACCGAAAATCACACAAGCTTAAAAATTGCTCACAAATTCACAGAAACTGTTTATCTTGATAACAGGAATGATTATTCTGTTCAGTTGAGTCCCGCTGACAAATTTCGCCTGTAGTAGCTATTGTCTGTTCGCGTCATATTTGATCTGAATTGAGCACGAAATAAATCAATCCCGCAATGCCTTTACAGTATGATACTGTATTACGAATTTATCGGGATGAAAACAGAAATTTGCTGTTTATTTACAGCTGTTCTGTAAAAGACACAGCCTAATTATTAGTATTATGGAAATACAGTACAATTCTGTAAGAAATGACCTGTACATTTACAGTAAAGGATGTAAGTATGAGAAGCAGTATGTTGTCTTTTGGGTAACACAATAAGGTTCCATTAGATAATGCATTTGTTACTGTATTTATTAATCTTTGTTAATGCTAGTACATAAAATACATACATTCGTTCATTGTTCATGTTAAGCCTGGTTCACACGGCAGGATAATTAGGCTGATTTTAGCCCCGATTCAGCCCTTCCGACAATCTTAAGGATGCTCTGATTATCGTAAAATAATCTGATCAGATATTCCTGCCGTGTGTGGTGTGTTAAGGCTGCTCTCGTCTGCTCGGAAGGAAGTCGGGACCGCTCCGATCTCAAATCGGGGATATCCAACATGTTGGATTTATTTGGCCCGATTTCTTCTCGTGTGTGGTGTCCCCCGAGCACGCAGCCTGTGGACTGTGGAGTGTAGCCAGTCAGAAAGCGAGGTGACGAGGCGGCGAGGAAACACCGGGAAATATAATCAAAACAGCCGGCGGCATGGCGCACCAGAAAGTCCGGTGGACGTCAGAGATCATCGCCTTTTCTTTTGATAACGTTTTTTTTCGGTTAAAAACAAACTACAAACTATTGCCACTGCATCCTCTTCGTCCACCATGATTGTTTACTCTGAAGTCATGTTTGATCTCGAGGTATTTTGCGCGATTTCCCGTCTGATCTGGGAATCCTTGGGAGTCAAATCAGTTCGTGTGTGATGTGTTGATTTTGCCGTGTGGCTGCGCACCACACACTGTACGACCAAAACTGTTAGACCCGTGATTTTTTTATCCCCGTGTGTGGGGTCTCTCAGGTTTGGAAAATCGGCCGACAATTTTAAAATTGTCCCGTGTGAACCAGGCTTTAGCTCAGGTCTATTAAATAATATTAACAGATAGCAACATTTAATGTACTAGTACATGTTTAAATTAACATTACAATACAGTCGAAGTTATCTTTTTAATGTGAGTTGACTCAAAAAAAAATAAAAAAATAAAAAATAATAAAAGGCAAAACTGCAAAGTTGCGTTAGTCATACGTCACCATGACAGCAAGTGGACTTTTGAAGCTGGAATAATGAGTGCATTACGCGTGCTCTTTCAATCGGCAAGAGAGGAATAACATGGATGGAACTTTCTTGGAAGGAGGATTGTATGCATCACAGTCAGGTACAAGGTGGCTACTAACATTAGGTAAGGCAAAGTTTTATTTTCGCAACTTGTTTATTTACTTGTTAATAGCAATTTGCTGTGGAATATGATCAGGTTTTCGCGGGTCGCGGGCTGCGCCAGTGTTGTGCCGAATGTTGACCCCCTGCCAAATTATTACCCCTCTCGTCGAAGTCAGTACCTAATTGCCTAATCCTAACCCCACCGCTAATCCTAACCCCTCCCCCACAACTAATCCTAAACCTACCAATACTAGGTGGGTAATAATTTGGCACAACACCGGTTCCGGGTAGTAGATTTATGGCAGTTCTCGGTACTACACAGAATGCTGTGTGTAACCCTGACTTAATTTCAGGATTAATAATAAGAATTGTAGAGTTTAAATAAATTAAAAAGTATAGTTATGATTAACTGAAATATAATTTAGGAGGAAAATAAATGTGGAAAAGGAATAATTAGAATAAGATGAATACTAGAATTTACCAATGAGAGAAGACCGAGAAACAAATCCGCCCTGCTGAGTCAGTAGAAGCAGCAGGAGAGCAATTAGATAGAGCAAGTATTCTTTAAAAAGAAGGAAATCTAGGTGTAAACTGTTGATTTTGTCTAAAAAAGTATTGGATTTCATGAAGAGACAGTTATGTTAAAATAATCCAGTTTATTTTATGTTCGTGTGGATATCAATCTTGACGTATTATCGTGTGGAAATACTGGATGCGGTTATTGTTGTATGATCAATTGCTGTTTATTTTGAAATAAGCACAAGGCAATTGTGAATACAAATATTTATTGAAACTATGAGATGTATGTGTTATTTGTATGTGGTTTTGCAATGTATAAGTTTAATCGTTGAGTTAATGAGTCTCACATGGAGCTGTGGCTTTGACATGTGATACATGTGAGCCTGAAAAAGAGAGAGGTTAAAGCTACAATATGTTTGTTTGTTTTTTTGCCGCTATTCTCTTACAATAAAAAAGGCATATATTGCAGTGATAAGCAGAATTCTTACATATTGTACCTTTAATGTGAAATTATTGTAAAGATTTTATGTGAATGATGATTAAGGAAAATTACTTACCTGAGGGATATTGAACACAGATAAATATATTATGTGTGGCTATCTCTGGCTTTTTAATACACTGTAAAAAAAAAATATATATATATATATTATTTTATTTATTTTTTTCTGCCAGCTGGGGTACCAGAAAAAATGAAAATGGAAAATAAACATTTGTAAAAATACAGTAGCTTATAACTGTAATTTTACATAAAATCTTGTTTTTTTTTCTTTAGCTTTTTAATGTTTAATGAAGGATAATATTTACTTAATAAATAAGGTTAAACACTGCTTTATACAAATAACCAGCCTCTTAATTGCAAAATTAAGTTAATTATTAGTTTGTATTTAATAAAAACAGTATAAACAGAATAACAGTTTTAAACTAATGGTTTTAAAACAATTGCAGCACTCTATACTTAATATAACAATACAACAATTTGTTAAAATAATAATAATAATAATTTAACAATCTGCCTTTAAAACCTTACCACTGGTCGACAGATGAATTACAAGGAGTCATAAAAACAAACAATTAAACTAAACTGGAAAGAGAGTGTTTTCAAAGTCTGCGTGACACTGATGAAAACTTCTGTGCAAGTGAATGGAGGGAAATTGGACTCCCTTCTAAAGAATGTTCTCCATGTATGCCTTCTATTCATAGTCTGTAATTTTGGTTCATAGTGAAAGAACCTTACAAACACAGGTGTCAAACTCAGGGTTGAAGCTAAACTCTGTTGGACAGTGGCCCTCCAGGAACTAATTAAACACACCTGAACCAGCTAATCAATGTCTTCAGGATTGCTAGAAACTTCCAGGCAGGTGTTTTGGAGCTGCACTTTACAGGACAGTGGCCCCCAGGAGCGTAGTTTGACACACATGCTTGGACTGACCGTCAGCTGCTTTCTTGAAGTGCTCTTCTCCACTTTCGATCTCTTGGGGTTTATCTTGAAAAGGCATCTGTCAAACAAACAACTTAAGTAATGAAACAGACTCTACTATTTAACTTTTAATAAATTAACAGTAAAAATATCAGAATAGTGGAAATTGGCACAGAGCATGTTTGTTGAGGGAGTTTGCAAGAGAGACAGTGTGTATGCAAGAGAATGTTAGTGAGTGAGTGAGTGGTAGAGAGAGAGAGAGAGAGAGTGGTAGTGTGTATGTGACAGGGCCTACGTCTACACTAAGATACTTTTGAAAAGACTTTTTTTTTTTTTTTCATGTTTTGGCCTTCCTTCCATACAGATTATTTATTTTTATTTTTTTCAGAGAAAACATAGCTATATCAGTTATCTCGGTATCATCACTATCGGCTTTTATTACATTTTACAGCATGCGCAAGAAGATAGATAAGAGTCTTCCAACATCTCAGTGTGAACGAGAAACTTTTGGAAAATACTGAAACAATAGTGTGGTCTGAGAACATCTTAAAATTAAAACAATGTTTTCAAATGTGTCTGGATTAATGTAGATGTAGATAGAGAGAGTGTTTCATTACTGTTTTGATGAATGAAATTAACAGCTGGTTTCGTACCTCCGCAAGAACTCTAGCGTTGCTCCATGGCCTGCTGGGTATGGAATGTTCAGGCAGCTGTAGGAGGCAAACTCAACTCAACAGCATCACTGAAAGTCTACAATCTACAATAATCTAAAGAAATGTTCATTGAGCCCTATCCCTGTCCGTGCCTGTTTCTTTGTTTGTGTTTCAATGAAGACAGCGCATTCATTTAGAAGGTGATTAAACTGACTCGAACTATCAGTGGATTTAACTGTTTGAACTTCCATCCAATCAGAATTGAGTATTCAGATTCAAAAACATTAAAAATAATATGTTTCCAATGCCTAATGTTTCCAAACTTTTGACCGGTAATGTTACTGTATGTATGTGTATATATAATTCATGTATATTCATGTTCATATGTAAAGTGGACCCCACTTTAATTGTTTTTCATTCTTTGCTATGGGAAAGATGTTTTTCTTTTTCCGAATGGAACTGTGAATTGACAGATGTGTCACCGGGTGACGAATGGGAACTTCGAATAGAGAACGAGTCCCCCTGGGGAAACATTTCCGGTGTGACAACAGGCCGGTTCCGGCGGCCTGTCATGGCCGCCTATGTTGATGAGTAACAGCTGCAGTGGATAATCAAGCAGCTATTGGAGCGTGTGTTGGGAACGGGTGATTTAAAAAAGTGGCCGTTTGAAGAGAGACGGCGTGTGTGCAGGCAAGCAGAGCGGTCTCGATTAAAGTTGAGGTTACAGGAAGACGAGAGGCAGAGGCGGCGGGACAGCAGCAGAAGTGTTCTGAATTACAGATTGTTGGTCGAACTTGGTGTCTCCCTTTTGAAAGTATCATCATAGTGGATTTGCCGGCCCCGACGAGCTGAAGTGAAGGTACACTTTTCACTGTTAAGCGGTGTGTCACTGCAGTGTTTGACGATTGAAGTGAGCACGTGTGAAGATTTAAAGTGGTTTGATGCATGCATGAGTATGGGGAAAGTTTGATGTTGCCAGCACTCTGAAAGATTAGTCGGAGATCGTCTAGTCCGGTGGGGTACCAAGAATTAATGTGAACATAGAGAACCTGTTATCCGCCACTGTATTCTGCCTGCTGCCCTGTGGTAAGAAGACTCAGTTATTAACTGCTGGATTCTGTACTCACTATTGCTGTTCTGTGAATGTAGAGAACCTGTTATCTGCCGCCGCATGCTGCCATTGCTGTTCTGTGAATATAGAGAACCTGTCATCCGCTACTGCATTCTGCCATTGCTGCCCTGTGGTAAGAAGACTCAGTTATTAACTGCTGGATTCTGTACCCACCATTGCTGTTCTGTGAACATAGAGAACCTGTTATCCGCCACTGCATTCTGCCTGCTGCCCTGTGGTAAGAAGACTCCGTTATTAACTGCTGGATTCTGTACTCACTATTGCTGTTCTGTGAACATAGAGAACTTGCTATCTGCCGCTGCATGCTGCCTGCTGCCCTGTGGTAAGAAGACTCCGTTATTAACTGCTGGATTCTGTACTCACTATTGCTGTTCTGTGAATGTAGAGAACCTGTTATCTGCCGCCGCATGCTGCCATTGCTGTTCTGTGAATATAGAGAACCTGTCATCCGCTACTGCATTCTGCCATTGCTGCCCTGTGGTAAGAAGACTCAGTTATTAACTGCTGGATTCTGTACTCACCATTGCTGTTCTGTGAACATAGAGAACCTGTTATCCGCCACTGCATTCTGCCTGCTGCCCTGTGGTAAGAAGACTCAGTTATTAACTGCTGGATTCTGTACTCACTATTGCTGTTCTGTGAATGTAGAGAACCTGTTATCTGCTGCCGCATGCTGCTGCTGTCCTGCGAAAGGAAGGTGACACTCAGTTATCTGATGCTGTCCTGCGAAAAGAGAAAGCCCATTGTCTGCTGCTTCCCACCTGTAGTCCCTTGTGTCCTGCCCACCGCCTACTGTTGACTATTGCATTTCATCTGAATGGTCATCGCCTTCTGTCTACTGTATATTGTTCATTGCTCACCACAAGAAGGTCCTGGTCCTTCGTCTAATCCCCGTTGTCCTGTGAAAGAGAGGTGACACTCAGTTACCTGACGCTGTCCTGTGAGAAGAGGAACCCCACCGTCCGCCGACCCTTACCTGTAGCCTCTTGTGTCCTGTTCACTACTTGCGTTGGTCTGCTGTCTGCCATCTGAAGGTCCCGGCCCCTGGACCAATCCGTCCCCTTCCTCCACTGAAGCCCCGTTTCGACGAGCGGCCCCTACGACGAGTTCTGTGTCAGTGACATTCTTTTAAAGTTGCTTTTATATTCAATAAAAAGAATAAAGCTTTTATATCACGTCGTTGTCTGGCCTTTGGTGTACTTTGGTGTAGCTCCTCCGGAGTGGTGGTTGTCCTCGGCCCTAGCGGTGACAGATGCATCGCTGGATTCGAGATACGTGACTGAAACTAAATCTGATATCAGTGACTAATTGAACTAAACTGATTTGCTTTCAAAGTATTTTCTTTGACAGAAGAGGGTTATCTTTTTACACAGTGAATCTGGTGTGTTTGTATAGGGTTAATTCACTGTGACAGTAAAAGGTGACTGTAAACCAGTGATAACCGAGTATATTTGAATATTTGAGTTTCTTTTCTTTTACGTTGAACAAATGTGATTTATTGTTTTTATTGTCCTTTTGTTGATTTAATTGTTTTTCTTTAAAAATGGCCTACTACTTAATTTGGGGAAATCATTGAAAGTAAAGTACTTGTATTATTGGCTCATGTTTTCTTCAGTGAATATCCACTACCTCCAGTAGCCGTTCCTGTGATTTTTTTCTGGTGCGTAATTGGTCCATTTACACACATATCGCCCAAAGTGTTAATAACTTAAATTAGGTTTTGTTATTAGAGTCTGCTATCGAATACAGACACTTACCTTTGAATCATATGATTTATGTCACTCGCTACATGTGGCATAGTATAAATAAACCTTCACTTTGTTGCAGAAGCTACAGCACTGTGATAATGTAATAATGAAATTATTACAGTTATTTATATTGAGACTTATATTGCTGGACACTCTGATATTTGTTGTTTCTGTGGTCTTTGTGGACTATGCTGTTTTTTTGTTAACTGTGGTACAGATGGTGGGGGAACATCCAAATGATTATCAGTTGCAGCACACAGTTCTTCGTCACTGTCTTCATTGGATTTCTCTTCCTGTTCCATCTCATTTTCTTTACAAAGAGTTTTTTTTTTCGTTTTTTTTTTCAGGTGTGTACTCAACAGGTACAAGGTCCTTCAGTAAGAAGAAATTCTTTGATTTCCTGATTATGCATGATGTCAACATTGCATTCACTCTTGATGAATCTGGTTAGGAGTGAATTGGTGATTGATAATAATAGTTCTATATTCCCTAACATAAATGTTACGTTGCTGTTGCATTTTGTGATGTAACTTGATCCTCTCCGTAAAATTTTATAAGATTGACATCTGTGAAATGGATCTTTTGGAGACATGTCATTTTGAGGAGTTTGGCATTTGGGACAACGTTTCA
This sequence comes from Leuciscus idus, assembly GCA_021554675.1. NCBI lineage: Eukaryota > Metazoa > Chordata > Actinopteri > Cypriniformes > Leuciscidae > Leuciscus > Leuciscus idus. The sequence goes on from CM038634.1 coordinate 9,931,366, forward strand.
TTATACAAATTGCAGCACCTTCCTGGTGAGGACAGGTGGTTTAGTGAGACAGTATTAGGGATGGTTTTGTTTGGTACTGTAGGCGAAATAGGTGCCTTCAAAGGTGTGATGGTGGTCTGCCGTGTTGTAGTTAAAGTGAGGTTTCCATTGTACTTTCTTGTTGAAAGATTGGTGAAAGTGTAAGACTGATTGTCTGGTACCAATTCAATGTGGCCGTGACTTTATTAAAAAAACATTCAAGGGTCAAGACCCAGAAGCTCACCCCTAGTGTTGCTCATGGCTACCGTCTTCAATGCCCATGTGCTCAAGCAAGCCATGGGCAGGGTGCTACTTTAAGGTTTAAATATTCTAGAACATTTGTATATATATGTAAAATACACTCAACATGAACACCATGTGAACAGCTTATAAAAATATTATAATGTGATAAATGTCTATTTATTAGTTACATGAATCACAATCCATTTGGCGATTGGGCGAGGCATGAGCGCTGTAGATCAAGACATTCTTTGTCCTCCTGCAGTAGAAATACACTTCTAGAAACCCCCCAAAAAAACACTGCTTTGAGGAACACTGAACCATATCAAAATGAACATGGATGTAATGACATGTTGATTTGATCCAGAATCACATGAACTGAGATTTTACACAGTTTCTTAATAAATGGACCCTACATCGATACTCATATGCTGATAAAATCTGGATTATCCTGTTAGATGAAATTCGTTATTTTCCATTAGTAAAGGCAGATACAACCTCAGTAATGATATTGAGCTCCCTCACAATAAAGGGCCTCTTATGCTGTTTTACATTTTGAACTTTCTGTTGTGTAATGTTGTTGTTTGAGCATGATAAAGGTCTGCAATGTCACAAAGCATAATGTCCACTCCAAAAGGGAGTTAACCCTTTATATCAATAAATTGTAGTTTTGAATTTTCTTCCAGAAAATTACACGTCACAGTGTTCATCTTTTAAATAATGCTTGGCCAAGGCATTCACACAAAAAAGTGTCGAGGCCTGGTTAAGTTGTGTTAGTAGTGTCTCACAGTAAACTTACAGTTGTGGTAAGGTTTAGGGGCGTGACATTTCGAAACATGCTTGAAGCGGTTGACCAAACCACACTGGTCCAGCCGACCAATCAGAGCACATTATGCTTTTCGTAAGGAAAGACTTCATAGAGAACTAAACAGGGGTGCGTTTCCCAAAAGCATTGTTAGCCAACTATGGTCGCAAGTTCCGTCGTTATTAGCATAGTTTAACGAGTCGGTGTTTCCAGAAAACATAGTTCTAACGAACAGTTCACAACTCGCAAAGTTGTGTAGTTGGAATGACAACTCTCGACCTGAGGTTAGAAGCATAGTTTCTAGTTTGCATGACATGTGGATTTAATAAATCCTTATCTTGAGCCAAATTAGCAAACTGACATGCAGAACAATCTATACCTCTTATTTAGAATACATAAAAATGCCATTTACGTCTTTTAGTTTGTCGAGATTTAAAGTACCGTTTTTGAAGAGTGCGCATGAACGAGTCTATTATTCAATCTGGAAATAAAGCAAAAATAACTTTTGTTATTTTATATTTATAAAAGTTGAATATAAAAAAATTAAAAATAAAATTCTGAAAAAGTCCTCAGATGCCATGTTCGTAATTTATAGCAAAACATCTAGCAGTAATTCGATCTCAAACTGATTCATTAAAAGTAGTAATTACTCCACCACCTGCGTGACATCATTAACCAACGTTGTTGAACGACCAATTTGCGACAATACGGTTTCAGGAAACAGTCGTGACTAGCTAGTTGATTTCTTCAACGATGCATCGTACTATGGTAGTTAAGCAGCGAGTTACGTCGTTGTACGGGAAACACACCCCAGAGCGTTACTGACAGAATGGGAAGAGAGGTAGCCTGGTAATACCAAACTCTGCTACTTCGCTTTGCTTCGTAGACAGAGTCTGAAAGGGCATAATTGAAAAGCGTTTTCTTTCTCGCGGGGGGGCGCTTGTCTGAAGTTTAAAATCATTGGTTACCCGAAAGCCAATCACATAACGTTTGGTTATGAGGTGTGTTATGCGCCGGCTCAGCCGCATCGAACTTCCACTGTAAACGCATGTATGATGCGAAAACAAAACCATCGAGCGAAATATCGGAGTGAACATGGCTGTGAACGACTTGCTGATTATGTGAAGTAAATCTACGCATCCACGGTACAATCTTAGCGTCTACGTCTCGGCTCTCAGCCCGCCCTCTGTCCGTTGATTGGCCGGCTGTTTTGAGGCCGGAGGAAAATTGGGAGATAGGTCGCTATCTCAGACTGAGTACAGAAGCGAACTGAAATTGAGCGGAAGTATGAAGTCTGATGTAGTCAGGCTAGAAGAGAGGTGCTGCAACAATGAAAAATATAAAAAAAAACATTCGGACACAAACTCTTACGTTACTACAAACTCTTACGTTACTAAGAAACTTGCCGTATTCATGAGGGTTCATGAAAGAAGTAGTAAAAAAGTTGTCACTTGCTGCCAGTAAAAGTTTAAGATCTGAGGGGGAATCACAAATTACCTGTGTTTTCATGAAACAGAGGTCCAGGCCACTAACAGATACATCTAATGCATTTAAAAGCTCCACGAGAGTCCAAATCACCATATTTATTCATTTACTATAATCCATTAAATCCTTTAAAATTCCTTTAAAATTCCCTTGTGAATCCCGGGCCCTGACATGTGACATTTAGATCAGGTTATGCAAATGACACGAGTCCTCTCATCTGAATATGGAGTCCTGCTATGTCCTCTGCGAGAGAGCAAGGACATGCTGATTGGAAGATTGAGTCTGAATATGCAAATTCCCAAATGCACTAGTCAACTTTAAAAGCAGAATATGTAAAAGTGGTCATGTGTTCCCTGACAGTCTGTCAACAATATGTGTACAGATGTATATGTGGAGAGAAGGATTTCTGAAGGGTAAAATGTTAAGTCAGTCTTTCTTTCTTTCTTTCTTTCTTTCTTTCTTTCTTTCTTTCTTTCTTTCTTTCTTGTGCTTTATGATTGAAAGTTCTATTCTAGAATCTATTTTATCAAAGTGATGTGTTTCCTCTTAGGATCCCTTGGGAAAAGCCGGTAGAGCCACAAACCTCAACTGAAAAGCATCTCTGGAGAAAATGAATGACACCTTATAAGACACCTAACACATGCTTTAGCAACGTCCTATATATCCATGGCTATTATTAAGCAGTCGTTCAGAAATAATGATTGCATCTGACCCACATTATAAACAAATGCAACAGCGTACCTCTATGAGCCACATATCCCCTCATTTAAAATCAAATAACACATTACTCACAAGGATAATTACTCTGATATTTTCAAACTTGAACAGTCTTAATATTACCATACATCAAATGTGTATAATGATTTAGCTGAATAATTAATGGACAGAGAGAGGCAAGCCATGAGTACATTACCCTGAGGACTGCGAGAGGCATTGCAGAGAATGTTATATGTCCGCTTTCATTTGAGAAAATGCTATGTGGAAAATACAAGCTTACATTACATCCTAATCAAGAAAAATTTTGAACAGTAGTTTGTATTACTTCCTTTCATTCATGATTTTGAGATTAATATTGTGAAATGCAAGCCATGGGAGGCTGTGCATAAAGTGAGTTTATCATGCTTGAGCAGCGCAAAGCAGATAAAATATAAATAAAATAGGTTTTGATTTATTTTGTATAGTGAACTGTATGTAAATTATCTAAATTCACTGATTTTGTTCAAGTCATACAGTGTGTTATTTAGTTATTTAATACAAATATATATAAATAAATCATGAATATGTACTTTTAAATTGATCAATTTAAATAGATAAATTTGTAATATATGATTGTTAATCTGACTATATAGTAATACATCCTATTTGTAAATTAGAACATATAGTTGTATTTAAATTAGGGCTGTCAATAGATTAATGTGCTTTATGTAGCAATATTCTAAATTAACAGATTTTGTTCAAATCAAATGCAGTGTTAATGAGAGTCAATGTTCTCTCTGCCATCTTCCGCCTACCAGGGTTACAGGTGCTTAAAATAATTAACTATATTTGATTGTATAAATATAAATATTCAGGTTTACAAGTACAAATTCAGTCTGTCAATAACTCAATTATACCCACAATTTTAAATTAATTTTTTTTTTTTATTATGTCCTTTTTGATATATTGACAAAATAATTTAAAACATATATCTTGAACTTGCCAAACATTTCAATGCATATCAAATCAAATCTCAAATCTGACAATCATATGTTTTTTCTTTAGCTCAGACCAGGGTAAAAACTCTATATTTTGCTACTGCTAATGCACGTACATGTTCTAGAACTGAAACCAGATGATGGCTATTAATATGGACGTTGGCTCTTAAAATTGGTACTTTTGATGCGTCTGTTTTTTTCCTTTTTTTTTTTTCAAGTGGTCCATCTTCTCCTCCTTTAGTTGTCTCTGTTTCAGATTTAGGTATTTTTGTCTTAGATGGTAAACATTAAGTATGAGCAGATATACAGTATATATATATATATATATTTTTTTCTAGGACTTGCCTTCAGAGAAAACAGCAGTCCCTAACCACAGAGGTAGCACCGATCTGAAAACAGAAGTAGGCATATTAGACAGGGACCCCGGCGCTGTTGTACTGACTTCAATGTTCCGCATTTCAACTCCACCACCGAATCATTACAAAATCAATGTGAGAGTAAACCGCTCTCCACCATGTGAATTTCTGTCCCTGGAACCCTGCATTACGAAAAGTGTGTGTGCATTTGAGCAGAGTGGAGGCTGTGTATCTTACTACAATACCTTCGACAGACCTGTGGAAGATGTTGTATTGACCTCTGTCAGTTGCGCCCGCTCCACTCCAGCAGAAACACTTTGTGTCCTCTGGGGTGGAACACTTTTAGTGGAACATCTTAATCATGGAACATGTGTCACTGGGAAGGAATTAACCGCAGAGAGGAAATCTCCCCTCAGGACAAACCACTGCTGGTGTCAGCTTCCTGCTCAGAGTGTTACAAAAACAACCGATATATAAAAACAGACACGCTGTAGGGATAAATAACACACACGTGCACAGCTCAGCTGAGATTTCCATGTATCATTTATGGATGAAGTTTAACCATAAAACTTCTGGTAAGTAGCTCATATATGGGGGGAGCGGGGCTAACACTTTACCTTTGTCGGTTTGTACAAATCCACTGAAATAATGGAAGTGAGTGGGAGTGAAAAGGAGACCGAGTGATGATTTATTATATAAAATAATAAACACATTGTGAAGTTTGACAATGCACATACTGCAAAACAGCTATAGAAAGACATTCAGATAATTGAAAATAATACATAACAATTACAAAGAAATGGCAAGCAACACATTGAACATAAATACTGAAGTATTATTTCAGGTTACACTTTATTTTAAGGTGTCCGTGTTACAGTGTAGTTATGTATTAAAGAACTGAGAAATAATAACTAACTAAATGTCCTTATACTATAGAGTTAGGGCTAAGATTAGGGTGTGGTTTAGGGTTAGTTGCATATAATTATGCTTAATTTACAGTAATTACTATAGTAACTACATGTAATAATGTGTAATGGGCACTCTAAAATAAAGTGTTACTGCATTTTAATGTAAAATGTACTTAATCTGTACTTAATAATCTTTGTTTTATTTACAGAATTACTTAATAGTGTACACAATAATGAAAAGAAAAATTCTATAACACTTACATGTACATGCATGATTACATGCAATTAACCATACACGCTATTCCTAACCCTGTAGTAAGTGTATGTTGTTAATTAATATTACTCAGTTCTTAAATGTATAATTATACAGTAACGAAGACATGATCAAATAAAATGTAACTGAGCATTCTTTTTAAAATCTAGTTTAAAACACATGACAAGTTCTAGGAAATGTACTCTTTGTATGTATAGTGGGTTCATTTGTTTTAGAAAAACATTTAAACATTTACAAGAACAATTCAAATGAATGGTTTTAAAAATGTAATGTTTTTGTATCAAGTTAAAGCAACACCATGGAGTTTTTCAACCTTCATAATATATTTCCAAGACCCTTGTGATGGTACATCGACTTACAATAGGTTGAGTGACACATCTGCCATAGCCTGACAGGGTCTGTATCGCTTTTACTGGCACTATGGAAACTTCGAGGTTCGGGTAGTAACCCGAGCACAAAAAGAACTACAAAATTTGACTGCTTTACGGCATACCTCATTTCCCCCACCCATATGTTACGGAAGCTATCTGGTCCTCCATTTATCTTCATGAATCAAGTAATGCTAGTAGAGGAGCGAATTATCAATCTGGTAGCTTGACACAAACATTTAATTGAATTAGCATATCCATTCTGTAAAACAGTAGCCAATAGGCTACTATAATGATGCTGGCTTGTAAACGTGAGCTACGCGATCTTTTGGTGTTTGAAAAAAAAATAAAAACCATGAAATTATATTCATATGACATGTTGAAATAGATACCACTGTACCTGGGATGAAGACATTTCACACGCAACGCAGGCAGGCTGCCCAAGACGTGAGAACTCCTTCTGCAGAGTTCGGGGGTATCGTTTGTCAACAAATGCACGTGTATCACCTGGTGTAACCATGACAGATTTTACGACAGTAGTAGAAGACAATACTGTTTCCCAACTGTAGGGGGACCCCGAGAGCAAAACTTACATGGTATACGCTGATTTCACGCAGCCGTTATTTTGAAATCGAAAGCGAGGCTCCGGTGGGAAGAAAACCGGAAGTGTCGCCTTTAATCACAGGAGAGTCGTGAATGCGATGGCGTATTGTTGTGTTTAATGATGCTGTGTCAATTCTAAAACTGTACATACATTTCTTTCATTCTTTAGACTATATACAGTGAAATTAATTTATAAATAAAATATTTTTTTTATATATAATTCAGAAAGTAAAAAAAGAAGCAGGAATGAGATATACATATCCTATATTGGATATTAACATCCAATAGTGTAAATCGCGGCAGCAGCTTCAGGTTGGTAGTCCAAGGCATTGTTGTTTACGGGGTTCTTACCACCGGAGCCTCACTTTCGATTTCAAAATGGCGGCTGCGTGAAATCAGCGTATTGCTTTAATCAAATAACAAATTTTCCTTATACCTATAAGGCATATGAGTGTACAAACTTAATCATTATTTAAGTTTAAGGTTTAAAATGTACTTTTCAATTGTAAAAAGCCTTTTCTACATTATTATATCATTCATTATTTATTCAAAAATATACATTTTTTGGGGAGTCTCACAACATGATATTTTACAACCTAAACTAACCTTTCCTTGTCATAAAAATATCAGATTTTATGATATTTTAAGACTTTTTAACCTTGACACACTTTCATGCAGGCTTTCATCCTCTTTATAAGCTCTTTATACAATACAGATTGTTTCAAAGCAGCTTTACAGAGATAAAGAGGAAAATAATGATTCAATGATGCAAACAGAGTTTAATTCTGCTGTAAAGCAGCTCCAGAAAACAGAGTCATTGTTCAGCTGAGGTCAGTTCAGTGCTGATTCAGGTCTGTTCAATAGCTGTGTAAAGATCATCAAATATAAAAATGCTATAAAGCAGCTCTGGAGAAAACAGTGATGTCATCGTGCAGCTCAATTCAGTTCTCATCCTACAGTCTCAGTCCAGATGCGACATGACAAATTTCCAAGAATAAAATGATGCGCCGTTCTATTTCTGATATACAACAAGCCCTCATGCTACTTCTTCTGATATGAAGGACAAATGGATTTGCAACAGTTGCTTTGTTGCGTCCAGTGTGGAAAGCTTCTAGCTGTTGTGGCGTGGCGGGACGTGACACCGATTGTTGTCTCTTGATTGCTGTGACCCATCTTCAGTTTCAGTTTCTTCAGTGACTTGCACCATGATTTATCACGGTCTAGGTTGATGAAGGGAGCGAGGACTCAAGCGCAGGAACAATGGGTATTTATTAAGTGGTAAAAATATAACACAAATACAAACAAAAACTCCCCATGGGGGGAAAACAAGGCAGGCATCAAGATTAACAGAACCATGGCAGGAAACACAAGGGAACATAGACAACGAACCAGCACAGGACTGCAAACACAAGGAGACTAAATAGGGGAGCAAACAAAAGAGGGTAACGAGGGAAGGCAGGTGGGGCAAATAAATCAATAATCAGGTAACAAGATGGGAGGGGCTAGACAATCGACAGGAGAGCACATGGCACAAGGAAACACATGACAACAAACAGGACTATAACACAAGCACATGACGAACTGGGAGTGTCAGAGCTCTGTCACCAAACCAAGATATAAACTAGATAAGTGACAGAACCCTGACATGATTATAAGACCCTGTAGCAAGAAGAAGTTGAACAAGTCTTTAGACCCCTGTGTTCCAATGCTGCTGGTAGGCAGCGAAGCTCACCAGGTTTAGAACAGAGCTAGTCAGTGAAGAAGACTTGTCTCAAGAAGCTGAGCTGTTTGCATCTACCATCAGTCGATCCAAACATAAATTCCTGAAAAATAACCAGAAGAAAAGTCTCTGTCTACCTCTCAATCTTCCTCAAATGTTTGCAGTTCTGACGGCCTCACTGAGCTAACAGGTAAATAACAGTTATCCTTGTTACGCTGACCACCTAAAGCGAGCCATCTACCTTGAATAAAAGATGAGTTTCTCTTGGTATACCTCACGAATGTCAGACACACTGCTTTTTCTCAGATTCTCTAGTTTGCCTTCAGTTTAATAAGCTCCATCCATGCCCTCTACTGGATGTTGGGCTTGCAATAGAGGACATTTAATTAGTGACTATGATGACAAACTAGTGACTGGAAATGGTGCAACTGAGTCCAAACAGGTTGACATCGTGACAGCTACGTTCCAGTCTTCGGATATAGAGCAGGATTTTGAGTGCTGAGTTGAGGATATCTCTGAGAGAACACACACAAACATGCAGAGAGTCCAACCCAGGACACCCCAAAAATCAAGCATAGAATCCTCAGCCTGTATTGAGGTCTGCTGTCCTGCAGGTGACCTGTCCTGACCGTGTGTTTGTTATCTACACCTTGCCAGCATTGCCTGCTGGTCCTGTGTCCGCCCCTTTGGCCTCCTGGGAGATCGTGTCCTGGCAAACATATCCACAACAGGACGACACTCTGACCTTGAGATAGGCATTCACTCCTCTCTGATCTTTGTCTTGTGCTGTTTACCTTTCCTCCCCTTCCCTCTCTCTGGGAATGTTTGCAATGGCATCCTGCATACTGCGCATGATGTTTTTGCAGAATACAATATATTAATACAGTATGCACAGATATCATAGATTCTATAGAATTCCCAGATTACCCGATGAAAATTGTTCAGTATAGAGAACCATGAGGTGAGTGTAATTTGCACAATGCAGTGTGCTTGACTTCTATTTCCAATGTGATGAATTGCGATCAGCTGCGATTTTTTTATACAAAACTGAAGACCCCTCCCCTCCTAGCTGAATAGCTACATTTAGTACCATTACAAATAACAATGAGTAGACCCAACAAGTTAAGGTACAGTAACTCAAATATTAGAGATTTGTTTTTAAATATATTTATGAGTAATGTGAACTCATTTTGGTATCAGTGATTGTAGTTCATGAAACTGGTCAGTATAATTTCTCCATTCACAATTATTTTCATTGAAATGTAACACAAATAATAAGTATATATGTTTTAGTAAAATACTAAATACTAAACTATTTATTTTCATGTAAAAAAAAAAAATCTTTAATAGAATTAAGTTTTTGACTAACTGTTGGATTTTTGGATTCACATACATGATATGCAGAGATTGTATTAAGGTAGAGTGTAGAGTTGAAATGTCAACTATTAATATACTTAATGTCAAAACTGAAAAGTATTGGTATAAATTGTTCAACACTAAAAATGTGCTATTTATTTTTATCTTCATTAGATTATGTGATCAGTTTAAAAACATTCAAATGTCAAACTTGACATTTGAATAATTTGTGAGTCATGCTTGCTTAATGCTATTTACGTTGCATGTAGGTGGCAAAAAAAAAAAAAAAGACACCTAGGTTTTAGAATAGAGCAACAATATGCATTTCATAATCTGCAATTGTAGAGTACGTAGTATGCTAGTATTCCATTCAAAACATAGGTATATCATAATTTCCTCCATTTTGTTCTATTTCTGCTGGTGGCCACACCTCTCCTGATGTCTTGGGTCTGTTTATTCTTTTTTCCCCCCCATCTACTCCATCTCTTCTCCCCCTCCCTCATCTGGAGAGTGTGTCCCGCTTGGCTGACGTTAGTGGCGTGTGTGACAGGGTTCATTCAGCATCGGGATTAGCTGTCAGACCGCATGTGTTCACTGCCACGGTAAACAAATGGACAAGTCTGTTCAGACACGGCAGCGAGTTTTACTTGCCTGCGCCTTCGTAATCAGTATATGACAGTTACTAAATACTCAACTGCAAATCATTTACAGAATGTCCCTACATGCTCTTAGTGTTGTGTCATGAAGATAAAGTTGTGTCTGCTTGACTTATTATAACTTTTTAGGTTGACCTTTTTGACCTTTATGCTTGGATAAACTGTATAATCCTCAATATAGGCCTATATATACACCTTCCGGCCACTTTATTAGGTACACCTTGCTAGTACCGGGTTGAGCCCCTTTTTCCTTCAGAACTGCTTGAATTCTTTGTGGCACAGATTTAACAAGGTCCTGGAAACATTCTTCAGATATTTTGGTCTAGATTGTCATGACAACATCATGCAGTTGCTGTAGATTTGTCGGCTTCACATACGTGATGTGAATCAGAAGATGGGTACATATTGTGGTCATAAGGGACGGACATGGTAAGCAACAATATTCAGGCTGTGGCGTTTAAACAATGCTCAATTGGTTCTAAGCAGCCCAAAGTGTGTCAACAACATATCCCTCACACCATTGCACCAGCAACACTAGCAGCCTGAACCGTTGATACAAGGCAGGATGGATCCATGCTTTCATGTTGTTTAGGCCAAATTCTGACCCTAATATTTGAAACTCACAGCAGAAATCGAGACTCATAAGAACAAGTTTTTCTAATCTTTTATTGTAACAAGTGGTTATTTGAGATACTGTTGCCTTTCTATCAGCTCAAACGGCATTTTCGCCCACAGAACTGCCATTCACCAGATATTTTCTCTTTTTCTGACTATTCTTCTTTTTTCTGACTATTCTCCGTTAACCCTTGAGATGGTTGTGAGTGAAAATTCCAGTAGATCAGCATTTTCCAAAATACTCAGACCAGCCCATCTGGCACCAGCAACCATGCCATGTTCAAAGTCACTTAAATCATCTTTCTTTGCTGATTAGTTATTGTTAATGAGCAGTTGAACAGGTGTACCTAATAAAGTGGCCGGTGAGCGTATATGAAATGTTTAACATTACATACTACATAATGTTTTACATTATATATATATATATACACACTGTACCAAGTGTACATACTGCAAAAAAAATAAAATGAGTGTATCTTATTGTCAAGATTATGTTCTGTTCAGTGTGTTTTCTTGTGTGACAGTTTCCAGTTTGTTCCCTTGATTAATCATTCAGTTCACCTGCCATTAAATTAATTAGCTCATTAGTTCTCTCATTTTGTCTGGCATTATTCCCCCCATTTTGTTCACTTCTTTGTCCTGTCTCGTCAGTATTTTATGTGGTTGTATTCTGTTTTGAGTCTTCCTTGCCTGTTGGATTTATTGGGTTAAAGACTGTTTTACTGATCTCATTCATCTTTGTGCGATTGTACAGCCACCTGTGACACTTGTGTGTTTTGTCTTTAATAATAAATAAATAAATAATTGATAAACAAACAAACAGAAACAAAGGCTCCTTGGGGCCAATGCAAGTTAAGGTCTGTTTTTGACTTCCACCTCATTATGTAAAATATTATTCATTTTATTAATTTCAGCTTGTGGACTGTCATGCATATGGAAATGTTTTTTCCCCAGTTAAAGCTGCATTAGCTGTGTTCATTGCAGTGGGGAGAGAGATTGCCTCAGCACACAAATGCTTTATGAGAATTCAGCATCAGTATCTGTCTCTGTCAGAACACAAATCGCAAAGAGGAGAACACTTTATTGCTTATATCTATCACTGGGTTCAGGGGGTGGGCTGTGTTAATGTTTTGGTGTGGTGGTCTTCAATAAAACGAAGCGTATTGAATCGAGGCAAACACGGCAAGTGTCCAGCACTGTTCCTCCTTAATGTTGTGCTTAATTTTTGATGAATTCAGTAATAGAGTTTTGCAGGATGTATCGGGTCTTCTGATGTGCACAGAGCTCACATAAAATACATTCATCTGCAGAAACCGAGACAGAAAATGAGATGGATTCGGTTAAAATGGCAAGAGGAAGATGGAGGGTTTTATACAGCACTCTTCTGAGTAATCAAAGAAAGATATTAAAGATATACCTGTGGTTTCATGCTGTAGCCCAGAGCCACACACGAGTTGCCTAGGGAAGTATCTTTATAGAGACAGAGAAAGAAAGATTAAAGGAAAGTTTTTTCAGGGAAGGTAGTCAGGAATCTGTAGCAGCCAAAATTATATTTGAATTACACTCCCTCTGAAACCAACCACTGATACTCTTTTCCTGAACAGTATAGTAGTATATAGTATGTCCATTGAATTCAATATGAAATGAGAATGAATGAAAATCCCATTTACTTTGATAATGCACATTATTTTACTTAATATTGCTGAATAATGTTTTTATTTAATTAACATTACTGGCATTTAAGTATGTTTTTATTTATTTTATTTATTCTCTATGTATTTTGTTTTGTTTTCATTGTTATTCTGTTTGATGTGTGCGCATTGATGCTTTGACAATTTGAATGCAAAACAAACATGTCAGTAAAGTACTCAAATTTGAGGAAAAAAAAGAGACAAATCAAACCATTGAAATCAATGAACAGTGAATTTAAAAAAGAGGCTTTCAAAAATATAGAAATGCTTGATTAAACTTCATAACAACTAATTTGGTTTATGGAGGATCAATGTTTTTGCTCTTGTATAAAAGCCTCCAGCACATGTGTGAACTGTATGCTCTGCTGAAAAATCCAGAATAAACCAGTATGAATACCATGTTGGTCCAAGCTGGTTTATGCTGGTTAGAGCTGGTATATTGCTGATCTAGTTAGTGGACCAGCATAGTGATGCTGTTCTCAAGCAAAACTGAGCTGGTGTAGCTGGACCATCAGCACTCTTGCGTCCCATGCTGGGGACCAGCAAACCAGCAAGCAGCATCCCATTCTGGTTCCAGCATGCAAAACATACCATATGCTGGTGACCAGCAATCCTGGATTTTTCAGCAGAATGTCTGCTCAGATTTTGCAACATTTTTGGCACCCAATGTTCCCACAAGGACAGTAAAACCTGAAATCTAAAATTGTGTAGAGCATTAAACAGCACTGAGGAAACAAGCAAAATAACATATTAGGCTAAATAATGACTTTATGAATGTTCGGCATGGAAATGCAGTCAGATTTTCGGACTTTTGGATTTTTGTCTTTTCAGACCAATGCATTAAATAATGGCAGACTGGCGGAATAAAAATACAGGTTCACTTTATAATAGTCAATAAGCGCCACTAATAGTAGGTTTTGCTTTGCGAAACACTGTCTGAGCGCCACCAAGTCGTTTAACAGCATGTGACCAAAAGCGCAAATCTAATTGTTTGGCCAGTTTTCTTAGCAGTGCGATGTTAAAGCGATTAGAAACCCTCTACATAAAATAAATAAATACAAATTTGTCGAGTTGACGGCATGCAGATGTTCATGTCAGACAGACGCATTAACAGCCATTTATTCAAATCAAAATGTTTACCGCACCAAATATTCGCCTTGATGTGAACAGGCCTTGAGAGGGCATCACGCATACATTCACATATTTACCTTGTCGCCTCTCTTTTTCTCCGCCTCTGTTTGCAATGTCGTTCCTCTGCCGATCATGCTAAACAATAAGGGATGCTAATTTCAGCTCTGCTGCTAACTTCCTTCAGCAGCTAATTACAGCCAATTAAGTGGGAGACTGTCAGAGCCGATGGCTCTGCCTTCTGATTGGTATTGTTCCAGTGATTACTAAGAAAAGAGAATGTCACACTCAGAAAGAGAGAAAGGGAGAGAGAGTACGCAATGCTCGACTGTCTGTGGATGATCTCATTTTCAGTTCATTCTTCACTCCTTAGGACACTGACAGCATCTACTAATGAACACACGACCACCCTTTATGTGACAGAGAGAAATAAAGAGCAGACGAAAGAGTGGAGGATAATGATCTTTCTGCAGAGCCTCTCAGGATGTGCAAAACATTTGTTTCCTGTGGAGGACAATGATGTTGCCCCCCCCCCCCCCCCCCCCCCCCCCCCCCCCCCCCCAAATCCCTCTAGTAATAAATGTGGTGGGTGTAATTCTATTTCCAGTATAATTCCCCTCTGTGTGTCTTTAATTGCGTTCTTGTGTTCGTTTCATGCCACTTGCCAGTGTCTTGCCTTTTTACAGATGAGGTTGGGCTTAATGATGTCTGTCCAAAGATTTAGACCAAGATCGTGGAACAACAGTGAATGTAATTGAATGAAAAAAGATAATTAAAGCAGCTGAAAGGAATTTATTTTGGAATACCATGAATAAAATGTTCCTACTATCTGAGATAATCACACCCACCTCTGTGACAGCCCTATCCACCTTATTCCTGACGAACATACTGCGTTTTGAATTATGGGTGGCACTTCCGGTTTGGGGAACTTCCATTCAAAAAGACTGAAATGAATAATTTCAAATCATAAGGTTGCCCTACAAATAATGCTGATCCGTCAATTTTCCTTCATGAATTATTTTCAGGCATCATGAGAATAACGTCATACTTATTGGTATTTTAACGTGACATGTTATAAAAATATATGGTAAGAGCTCTTTTCAGTCGCTGCTTTCTTTTCCTCATGATTATTTTCTTTTTTCCCTTTGCAATCCGCTGTAAAAGTGTGAAAAAGGTCAACATATACTGCACATTTGTGGTCTGTTCTCCCGAATTTTATTTGCGATATATTCCATTAAAAATTCACTGGAATGCAAGAAGAATCTGTCGTTATTCTCCTGGGTAAATGCAATTTATAATCTGTCAAAATTATGGAAATAAGTTTGAAATAGTATCACGTAATGCTGAAGTTAATGAACATTTTGATTAAGGCAACATAAGTTACATAATACAGATATTACTACAGTGATATTTAACCCGTCCGTTATTGCTGTGGAAAGAATCGTGCTTTTGGGGTTGAAAGTACCTTGTTGATGCTTTTACACTTTTAAATTCCCTTTTAATGTTCGATGGTTGAAGGTAGAATAGATTAATGTCATCTCATTGTGATACTTATCTAAACTACATATTGCGTTCATAGAGCAAGCCTTTCACTGATTGTTTACAGCTTAACCAAAGTTACACCCATAATTCGCACAAATCGTAATGGGGCTTAGGAATAAGGTGGATATAGTGGTTATGACGTCAGAACCATTAAAAATGTACATTTTTACTAGTAACTAGATAAGACAGCTTAGTGTGTGCAGTGTATGTTATAGAACAAAACGTCAAAGTATTGTCAAATTATGTTTACCACAGGCTTTATTTTACTTGTAAATTGAAAAACCCCATGCTGCTGCTGCTTTACAATATTCATGCATTAATTACTTGTAGCAGATCTATACAGGTGGAGCTGGGGAAGGGGAGGAGTTTCTGAAAGCATGCTGCAAACTGCGATAGCAAACACTGACCTGGGCTGCGTTCAGCCCCGACAAAACGTTGCACAACGTTTTTTAAACAGAAACGGTGATGCGTTGAACACACTGTTCTGATGACGCAAGAGTTGCAACTATGGCAGCTGAGAAGGCCATTCTTTGTGAAGAATTTTCGGAGCCTGATGAAGTCGGTATAAATATGTGTTTAATACTACAAAATATGTCCGATGTTACAGTTACTGCACTTGCCGCCCAGAACAAAAGAGAACATCCCAATCGAGTGAAGGGATTGCTGAAACTGAAATGGAAGCACACATCTTACCTAATTCAGACTTAAACACATCTATTTAGCCTCACATACTGACTTTATTTGTAGTTCATACTGTTTTAATACCCTGTATTTTCTTTCTCATTTTTAGGAAAAGCACTTAATTACCATTGTTTTTTTTCTATACCAAATGTCATACACTTGCAATGAAGCTAAAAATATAAACAACTACATCATTATGTTGATATCCTATATTTTTACAATAAAACTTACGACAAACATGTCTTCTAATATCCTCAGTTGTTGTGTATACCGAGCTGCATCGAACACATTTGTAAATGACTTTCCTTGAACCCATTGTGCGTTCACTTTAATACCGCGTGCTTTATATACATGTTGCTGCTGATTGGACTGCAGTTCTGACACACCCACCAAACAAGAGAAAACGTATCTCAAACCCCGTTGCACACCGGTGCACGCCGTTTCCAGGAAACATGACGTTCAACCTAGAAACCATAGCAAAACGTTGCACACCGTTTTGAGCTTGAACATGCCCCAGGTTTGAAAGTTGAGCAGCAAGCTCATTGGCTGCTGATGCAACAGGAACCAATCAGCTGAGCCCTGTAGAGAACAATATGATTTCTGGCAGATTGACCGATCAGCCTGCATCGAGGATCATCAAGATAAGGACCATTTATTTTGCACTGAAATGTATCTGTTGTAAAATCACTGTAATTAATGGTCTTGTGGCATATTATCTGCTGTCAGCAGTCAGTTCTCAGCTCCACACACACAGGAACCCAGACCAACCTCTCCCACAGCCAATAACCTTCTCTCCTCCTTCTCTCCGCTAACCAAGGAAGAAGTATCTAAACTTATTATGTCCAGTCATCCTACCACCTGCCCTCTAGACCCTATCCCCTCACACCTTCTACAAGCCATCTCTCCCACACTCCTACCAGCACTCACACACATCATCAACTCATCCCTCCATACTGGCACTTTCCCTACTGCATTCAAGCAGGCTCGGGTAACCCCACTGCTTAAAAAACCAACACTAAACACATCATTTGTAGACAATTACAGACCTATCTCTCTCCTACCATTCATTGCAAAAACACTTGAAAGAGCTGTTTTCAACCAAGTAACATCATTCTTGTCTCTGAACAACCAGCTGGACGCCAACCAATCCGGCTTCACGAAAGGACACTCAACTGAGACTGCATTACTGTCGGTCACAGAAGCCCTACGGATCGCAAAAGCTGCTTCCAAATCCTCAGTTCTCATTCTTCTGGATCTGTCTGCTGCCTTCGACACTGTGAATCATCAGATCCTTATGTCCAGCCTCTCAGCACTGGGCATCACAGGAACCTCCCTCCACTGGTTTGAGTCCTATCTCACAGGTAGGTCCTTCAGGGTCGCATGGCGAGGCGAGGCATCCAGAGCACATCATCTGACCACAGGGGTTCCTCAGGGTTCAGTTCTTGGTCCCCTCCTCTTCTCCATCTACACCACATCACTGGGACACATCATACAGGCACATGGTTTCTCCTACCACTGCTATGCTGATGACACACAGCTCTTCCTCTCATTTCAACCAGATGATCCCACAGTAGCTGCACGGATCTCAAGCTGTCTGGCGGACATCTCGACATGGATGAAGGAACATCACCTGCAGCTCAACCTGGCAAAGACTGAGCTTCTCGTCCTCCCTGCCAATCCGTCTCTGCAACACGACTTCACTATCCAGCTAGACTCATCATCAATCACCCCATCAAGGTCGGTCAGAAATCTTGGAGTAACAGTTGATGACCAGCTGACCTTCACAGATCACATTTCAAAGACAGCTCGATCATGCAGGTTTGCACTGCACAACATCAGGAAGATCAGGCCTTTCCTAACTGAGCATGCAACACAACTTCTCGTCCAGGCCCTGGTCATTACTAGGCTTGACTACTGCAATGCTCTTCTGGCTGGACTTCCATCATGTGCAACTAAACCTCTACAAATGATTCAGAACGCTGCAGCTCGTCTTGTCTTCAACGAGCCCAAGAGGGCCCATGTCACTCCTTTGTTCATCTCACTGCACTGGCTACCTCTCTCTGCTCGCATCAAGTTCAAGGCACTGACGCTTGCTTACAGATCTGTCACAGGCTCAGCTCCCTCCTACTTTCACTCACTCCTACAAGTCTACATCCCTACCAGAAGCCTTTGATCGGTCAACGAGCGACGTCTCGTGGTCCCATCACAGAGAGCCAAAAAATCACTTTCCAGAACATTCTCATTCACAGTTCCATGCTGGTGGAATGATCTCCCCACCGGCATCCGGAATGCAGAATCCATGACAACATTCAAAAAAGAGCTGAAAACTCTTCTCTTCCGTGAGCACTTAACCTCATAAAAAAATAAAAAAAAATAAAAAAAAATTATATATATATATATATATATTGTGTGTATATATATATATATATATTTTCCTGTAAATTCTCGCTTATCGGGCTTATGCTACTCTGAATAATGCCTGAACTTCGTATTTTGAGCACTTCTTGCGTTGTTTTTTTGCCTCTTCACGATGACTTGCTTAATTTAGTCCCAATTTGTAAGTCGCTTTGGACAAAAGCGTCTGCTAAATGACTAAATGTAAATGTAAATGTAAATATTGCTTTAATATTCTTATATAAAATGTTTGAAAATAATTGATATATGTTCAGTGCTGATGCATGGTTTTCTGACTGATTGAGTTTCTGAGTGTTTATCGGCGAGTTAAGCAACCAAATTTGTCATGTCAGGGTCCTACAGTGTTTGTTGATCGTATATCTGGGAGATCTAAGAACTTGTGTACGTCTTTGTGTGTTTCCTGTAGTTTATTCTGAAAAAGCTGCTGGCTAGAGAGAAGAGCAAACACTTTCACTCAAAATCCAACAGACCAATAGCTTATTTATTAAACTCAAATTCATTTTAAGATGAAAAGAAAATAATTTAATCAATGGTTTCTCTCTCTTACAAGCCTGTGGCAAATCAGATTCAGTGCATCCAGGAGGAAGGGTAGTGTGGTGCTGTTGTTTACGGACTGTTTGTTGTTTATTTACAGCAGTGCACAGATGTTTGTTGATGAGGAGAATGCTCCAGAGACTTCTGGAATACACAACACATGCGTTACCACTCCTGCCCCTTCATGGACTTCATGTATAATAAGAGGAAAAACAATATGTTACTTTCAATCTCTCTCTCTCTCTCTCTCTCTCTCTCTCTCTCTCTCTCTCTCTCTCTCTCTTACACTCACACTCTCACACACACACACACACACACACACACACACACACACACACACACACACACACACACACACACACACACACACACACACATACACACACACACACACACACACACACACACACACACACACACACAGCTTGTGGGTTACTATCATTCCCTCTAAACTCTGCCAAGGTTTTTGATGTTACAGTGCTCTCCAACAACTCCTGATACGGTTGGTTACTGTGATCCTAAAATAGACATACAGCAGATTATATCAGATTTTTGTTTACACTCCAACACTTCAATCTATTCAGGCTGACATAGTTGAAATTTCTGGCACAGGTATGAAATAATGTTCAGAAAGCCTCAGGTTGCGTATACAAATATATCCAATGCAGGCTCATTGGAAAAAATATTTGTGTTAAATTATATTTCATTGCTTGCTGAAGGTTTTGTGGCACTTTCAAATTAAAACACATTCGGTTTTATTCGAAACAGAGGAACGTGAATCTGGCAACTTTTTATCACGTTGGTTGTTGTACAAACACTAATGTTAACCAAAGCAAATGTGAAATAAAAATGAATTTTCTGAAGGAACCGTGCTATTTTAGCTTGCATTTAAGTTTTTGAGCTCTTTTAACATGGCATGTTATACAGGACTCATTTAACCCAACACTCTGAACTGCAAGTGTAATGTTGTACCAGGTGAGCTACCTGGCAAGTTTACTGCATCACAAAAGCCATACATATGTAGCTGGTATTGTGATGCAAACCAAAAAAAAAACAAAAAAACATTTACAAATCATGCACAATGGTAAACATGTTTTGATGTCATAATCTTTAAATTTACAAGTTGGAAAGTTTGAGTTACAATAATTTGTAACAGTACGAATATAAAAACGACGTAATAAGGGTGAACTACTGAGTTTTGTTTGCCTGTTTGGCGTGATGATGTTTTATGCCCCCAACAATTCAATACAATTCTCATTCCATATACTCATTAACTTCTGGGTAAAGCCCTGTCCCCTTCCGGTTTTATCCGAATACAGATACAAATAATTTTGAGATTGTTACAGATACAAATACAAATACAAATACTTCAAATGGCTCCGTGGACAGTCGCAGTATGACTTCTGCTATAGATAATCATTCAAGTAACAAGCTGAATTCGGAGCTGAATACTACTATGTTACTATGTTTAACATATATTTCAATGGGAGAAATAGTAAGAGTATTATGCTAGTATGCGGTTCCGAATTTGGCAAAGGTCAGCAGCAACAGTGAAGGGGAGAGAATAGCTGTTAAACACAACCAAGGATCCTGAGGCTATTGTTAAAGATGGTTTTAGGTGTACAAAAAACAGTAAAAGATTCAATTTTCATGAAAAATTTAATCCACACCGAACTGCAATTAGTGCTGTCAGCACTGGCAATGCTGGTATTAATGTTGCTCTTACTTTAGGTAAGCAAAAGCATATGGCAGGGGCAAAATTGCTTTTGTGGGTGTTCTATCCTCTATCCAATATCTTGCATGACAGGGGTTAGCAATTCAAGGACACACAGATGAGGAGTCCAATTTTAAGTTATTTAATTTGAGTGCTCAAACTGACCCAAAGTCATGGAGAGCAAGTGACCTTTATGGATATTTTAAATGAGATGACTGAAATGATGGCCCATGGTGTATTGTGAAACTAATCCAAAAAAAGAAAGTGAATTAAGTTTTTTTTATATATATATATATATATATATATATATATATTTTTTTTTTTTTTTTTTTTTTTTTTATTATGAATGAGTCGCCTGGCAATACCATCTAGAAGCAGGTGTCTAGACGCATGAAGATCAGAGGCTTTACAAGATATCCCATCAAGATATCTGAGATTCTCACTCCTGACAGCACAGCAAACATTTATGGGAGTCAAAGAGGTCTAAACATTTAGAGGATCTGTACATCCACAGTCTTACACAACTTGGTAATTTTATGTTACATATTTATGTTATATATTTCAATGGGAGAAATAGTAGGAGTATTATGCTAGTATGCGGTTCCGAATTTGGCAAAGGTCAGTTGATATTTTTTTCCTTCTTCAACATGCAAAAAAGCCAGCATGGCTGCAACCTGGTTAATTTGGGGATGGTGAAAAGGGCTAGGGAGGGAAACAGCTGAAAACACACCTCAACTCAATATTTGCTATGCTAGATTTATATGGTAGTCACAGCTAGCAGCAGACAGGTGGTTGCAGATGAATGGCTATTTTCCCCACCAAACAGCAACATGATGATGTCTCTCGAAACTAAAGATTTTCAGACTAGAGCAAGGTATTATTTAAAGAAAAAGACTAATTCTGACTTTAATATCATGTTGATGTTAAAGGCTTGTCGCAGTGAAAACGTGTGCTCTGTGTAAAGCTTTAATGCTTAAACTAGGAGTGATGTTCCTGCCACACAGGATGTGTTTAAGCTGACGAGACCCCTCGGTTATTATCTGTCTATCCTTCCTCTCTCAAGCGTTCATTTGTCAAACTCTTTTTCACTTTGATTCTTTCCTATTTCCTCTCTCTCTTTCTTTGTTTGTACTGAAGGTGTGGCGATCCTGGCCCCTGATAGCGTCCTTTGTGCTTTTCTGCTTGACTAAGACAAATGGTCCTTCTCTATGCACACACACAGACACTTGAAGGTTGACTAAGATTTATCTGTTGTGCTGTTGTGCTGTTGTGCATTCAGCAGGCACAAACATGTCCGACAGTCGGTCAATCAAACAGTGATGAGATTAAATCAGATCAATTAGCTGCCTTTCTCCTCACCCTTTCTAACGAGCAGCTTACCTGTCTGCGTTTGCATTTCTACCGATAAGGATTATTCCTCCCTCTATCCAAACAGCAGCACTTCAGCACATCCTGCTCACTCTCATTGTGTCTGTCTCTCACTGAAGAGTACTGAATTGATCAGAGCAGTGTTGTAGAGGGGATGTGAGAGACCTGGACCATCAACACAGATACACATGATCCTCTCTTGCTCATTCTCACACGGCAGGCAAATGATTCAACTAAACTAAAATGCTTCCGTTATAATACACAAAGTGTAATGGAAAGTTGTTCCAGGATCAACAAAGATGTTGATCCAGGAACATGTGGTACTTGGTGAAATCACATTCACCGAACTCTGAAAGTGTGTGATGTCAACATGGAAGTCACTTTATTTCCAATGGCGAAGCGTAATGGGTGCCGCCATGTTAGTTTGCCCTGCTATTCAGAGAATCAGATCTGTTAGATTTGCATCACATAAATTCACGCATATCTCCCGAAATACATGAAAGTAAGTGGCCGGTGAAATGGGAGAAGAATAGAATAAACATTCTAGTTACCTACACAATATCTGATATGAATAAAACACCTCTTCAACATATATATTTGAAATGATTGTTTTTGCCGCTTCCATAGACATCAGTGTGTATTGCACAAAGTATAAATGTATTGTTTTGCTTGTACTTGTGTGTATTTAAATGTCTGAAACCTAAAATAAACATTATGTGGTTGAAAAGACTTAATAGTTGTGATATATGACAAGCGCTGAGCGCGTCTGTCTCGGGCTCAGTGCCAGCCAACGCGAGAAAGCATGTGAATTTACCAGTTGATAATGAGATGCAAATTCTAATCACACCGATGTGATCTTACGCTCCAGGGACCAACCAAGACTGATCACAGGTGTACAGGTGTAATCGTACGTCAAAGGGTTAATACAAATTTATATATTAAAAAAATATCTTAAACACTTTCACAGTCTCACTAGTTTATTTAATTTGTTGACTAAGTTCATTTTTAAAAGCATATTTAAAAATCAAAAGGTTGACTTCCTTGTCTTGCTAAGTCTAATTTTGCAGTTAGCATTTTATGTATCATATAGCTTGACTTGATTTGAAGCACAATAAAAAATATTGATCACAAGTGATATTTACCTTCTTTTTTTCTTCATTTCTCCATATATCATGTATGTCATATTTCATGTTAAGCATACTTCTTCACTGATACTTCTTTCACCTTAGTAAACAAGCACACTCATTTTATTAAAAAAAATATTCTTAGGGGCACAATTGTTTGTTGTAGTGAAAATTATGCCACAACTTGGAGACAATAGTAGTTTTTAAACATTGATGTCGCTTTCACACAATGATTGATTTTTTATTTTACTTGGTAATTTGTTTACATTATCATTGCTTTAAACATGTGCTCATTCAATTATGAATCATTGATTTTCATTGTTTAATAGATTGAATGTCTGGGTCAAGAGTAAAACAATAAAATATCTCTATATAAATGGCTATATAATAAATATATATATAAATATATATTTTTTTAAATAACCATGTGAAGGTCATACAGAGGTAATTATCTGAAATGTTAAGCAACAATGCAAACTACAAAGAAAAAAATTGGTTTGGTCAAATCTAGAGATTCAGCTATGTCCAACTATTGACATTCTGTATTCATTGTTGTCAATACAGAGCTCTGTTGCCCTCTGCTTTTATTCGCTGTTGTGTTGACTAATTGCTGAGTTTATTTGCCTCAGTAATCTCTCTTGTCTCTAGAGTGAATCTAGCCTGTCTTTTCTCTAAAGGGGTCTGTGAACAGTTGTATATTTTCATGCAGCCACCTGGTTTTGCGCTTAGCTACAGACAGCACTGGCACAAATTTGGGCACTCTGACTTCCTGGACCTCATATGGCAGGCCAACCCTCATACACACATCTTAAAAAACCTCCAGTCAGATATTAATTAAAGTGTCCTTGTGTGTTTGACTGTACAGGGCTTTCCAACACACCAGGAGGGCACTGGTCTCTTCTATCTGCATTCTGCACACATACGGGCATGCACACTTGGTATGCTTGCAGCAGGCTCAACAGATGGAGTTTAGTGATTGTAAAGCAGAAGAATATGATAATAAAACCCACAGACAGACCGGATAATGCCGCGGCAACACAAGAGGAGAAAAAGCATCTCCAAATATTAGAACAAGCATGTGGCGTGAGAAAGGGAAAGGAGAGCAGAAGAGAGTCTTGTGCTAGAGCCAAATGAAGCTGCCCCTGTATGTACTTTATCTTATATTAAATGAGTTACAATGCCTAAATACTGTACTGTCCTGACAGTTATGTTGTGTTTCCACAAGCTCTTGATCAGACTATTCTGTCCAAATTATTTGTGGTCAGATTATGTCATGCCATGAACTCATAATCAGACTGTTCTGACTAAATTGTTGATCAAGTCAAGTCAAGTTTATTTGTATAGCGCTTTTCACAATACAGATTGTATCAAAGCAGCTTCACAGTATTAAATTAAAATAATACAACAAAGTTTGTTTCAAGAGGAATTTATTGATTGATAAAATTAAATTAAATATCCCCAAAATATCCCCAACTGAGCAAGCCAAAGGCAACAGTGGCAAGGAACCGAAAAACTCCATCAAGTGACCTAATGGTGTCCTAAAACTCCATCAGGTGACCTAATGGAGAAAAAAAACCTTGGGAGAACCCAGGCTCAGTCGGGGGCCAGTTCTCCTCTGGCATTTATGAGCTAGAGGCCGGATTGTAGTTTGAACTGTAGGATTATATGAATGCCTGGCTGAAGAGATGCGACTTTAATCTAGTTTTAAACTGGGAGAGCGAGTCTGAGCAACGAACAGTATCAGGAAGACTATTCCAGAGTTTTGGAGCCAAATGTGAAAATGCTCTCCCTCCTTTGGTTCTGGATATCCTAGGTATGACCAAAAGCCTTGAATTTAGTGATCTTAAAGAGCGCGATGGATTATAGGGCGATAGAAGATCCGTTAAATAGACTGGAGCTAAGCCGTTTAGGGCTTTATAAGTCAGTAGCAATACCTTGTAATTAATACGGAACTTTATAGGTAACCAATGCAGTGATGATAATATCGGTGTTATATGATCATATTTTCTTGATCTCGTAAGAACTCTAGCGGCGGCATTTTGGACTAACTGTAGCTTGTTTATTGAGGATGCAGGACAACCAGCTAATAAAGCATTACAGTAATCCAGTCTCGAGGTCATGAATGCATGATCATACTGTTCTTTCATGTCCTGTATATATGACCAGACTGTCTGTATTAACTCATAATCAGACATATGATTTGACCGTTTTTTCTGAATTAACTTTTTTATAAAACTTTATTTTTAACATCATGTTGACTGTGAGAAGCTTTGCAACTAACTCTCATAAGAATATTAGTAGGCAGTCTGCTTAATATCTGCTAACTCTTTATTGTGATGGTCCTCCAAGAGACAATCTACTGACTATAAGTAACTTGCAACTACATGTCAACTCATTCTAACCCTAACCCTACCAGTCTACTAATACTCTACTAACACTCTAATGAAAGTTAGTAGACATGTAGGTGCAGTGTTACTTATAGTCAACAGAATGTGTTAAAGGGGCCATCAAAATAAATGGAAACCAACTTTTTTTTTCAGAATTACCTCATTATCAGCTATTCTTTCACATCATAAACTCATGATCAGACTGTTCTGTCAACCACAAAATCGAACGGTTCTGTCTCAGTGGATTCATGATCAGATCTGTGTATAACAAACACTATCAAACTCGTGATCAGACTGTCCTGTGTGAATGAATTTATTATCAGACTGTTTTGTCTGAATTAACTCGTCATGATCAGGCTGCTTTTTCAAGTCATGAACATGATTGTTTTGTCCGAATGAACTTACAATCAGACTGTTTTGTGTGAATTAACTCATTATCCGATTGTACTGTCTGATATAATTCATATTCAGACTTTTTTATCTGATGATCAGACTGTTTTACAACATAAATCTATAATCAAACTGTTGTGTCAAGTAACAACTTTAAGATCGGACTGTTCTGTCTGATTCATGATCAGAATTTTCTGTGCATGTACAGTTGGACTGTTCTCATGATTAGAATTTATGATTAGACTTCCAACTTGTTCTCTCATGGGAATGTACACACAATCTGACTGTTCCTTCTGAATGAACACATGATATCAGCTCAATAGAAAATACATGTTTAATTCTTGATGCCCATTAGTTGAAATCCACGTTAAACTCTATATAGAAGAAAATTATTCAGATGTTTTTGCACTGCACAAAATACTTATTCTGCAGATTACTGTTTGGAGTCTGTCTTGCCAGGTGCATGCTCTCAAATGTCCAGAGCAAGCAAATTGTGACTCCAAGTTAATATTTATGCAGTAAGGACTCAGAGCAGATGTCATATCTCACCCTTTATATTTCTTTTCAAAGTTATTTCTCTGCTGTCTGTAAGAGCAGAAGAATAATGAATGAATGCAGGGAACATTACTGCAGCGTGCAGCTGCGGCTGATTGATTATGGAAGTGCGGAGCTCTGCGTACAATCACTAATGACATTATAATGTCGCTTCCAGGAACAATAGAAGAGATGGAGAAATGTGACAATTATGCTGGATGAATGTGAAATATTTTTAGATATGCCGAACATTTGTAAAGCGGAAATTGCATTAGCATTTTTATCTGTATGGACTTTTTGGTTGTACATTTAGGCTCATTTGTACAGGCCCATCATGAGCTTAATGCAGTTCTGATTTTGCTCAAAATGGTTTTGGTCAAAAGAAAAGACAAAAGCAACAAAATGCCTCAAACTATTAGCATGTGGAGAGTTGTATCGATCAAAGCAAGAAGGCAGACGGCAAGGCCAATAGTTGGGCAGGAGGAGAGATGCAGGAGGCAGGCAGACAGACAGGCAGTGTGTGTGATTCTGTATGACTGTGGGCAGTCTACTCAGAGGGTTTATGGGAGTCTCTCTATATTGTCCGTCTCTTGCTTGGTTGGTTGTGTGATTCAGCAACTGTGGGAGAGAGAATAAAGCCTCCAGCACATCAAAGATGTCTCTCTGTCTTGCTCTCTCTCTCTCTCTCTCTCTCTCTCTCTCTCTCTCTCTCTCTCAGTCCGATCCGGTTATCTCTCTCTCTGACAGATATGTCAGATTGCCCTTCAGATTGGGTAATGAATCTACTTTATCAAAGCCCTTTATGGCCACTTGCCTCTTGCCAAATCTACTGCTGTAGAGAGAGAAAGATTTGGCTGCCACTACTCCAAACTCCATCCTCCTGTTTACAGCATTTGTTTATTTTTCCATTTCCATGTCCTTTTCAATCATATACTGTACACCAACAAAAGACCAGAATCAGAATCAGAATCAGAAAGAGCTTTATTGCCAAGTATGCTTGCGCATACGAGGAATTTGTCTTGGTGACAGTAGCTTCCAGTACACATACAATATAAAGTGACAAGACAAGTGACAAGTAACATAGGTATAAATAAAAAAAATAAAAAAAATAAAAAAGATTATAAATTATAAATATATATGATTGTAGCAGGACGGTCTATCGCCCCTCCCACTCGTAATTGTTTAATGCGTGGCCAATGGCCCAGCGTCTGGTGGAAATAAGAGCCCGGCTTACCTGCTCTTTGGCATGCGTCATCGTTCGGGGACGTGATGTCATCCATGTGCCCTGTTGCTGTTTGATTGAGTTACGGCCAGCTGTGTTGCCGCTCGTAAAAGTCTCGCCGAAGCTGCTAGCCACTGGCAGTGCTGTTTGCTGGTCACTGTTGTCGGGAGAGTTGAATGTGGACCTCTGAGACAGGTAGGAGAAGCATTTGCGTGCAACAGCGTTTTGTAAACCACGTTTCTATGAGTTGTTTGACTGAGCGATTAGTCTGATTAATCCGTATGTCCACTGTAGTGTAAGATCTGTCGGCGCCGGTGAGCGTTGTCGGAGGCATTCGGCTCTATTCATCGCATATTGATCTCGGGACGGCGTGCTCAGTTGTGAGTATAGAGTTACTGTTAGAGCATGAAGCCAAGGGGGAAGAACTTTCAGCGTAACATCCTCTGTTTTGTTTCTAGGCATGCGATAAGGACCATATCGCCATTCTGAACGAGAGTTATCTGCCTGGTGCTTCATTGTGAAGCCTGTTTGCGCTGTGCCTTACCAGCTGCTGTTCTGTTTTGTGCTGTTCGGTTTGTTTTGTTCTGTTTCACGCCAGGTGAATGGTTCTAAGTGAATCGTTTCCAGCGAATTATCCAAGCGAACTGCTTTTGAGAGTCACTTCAAGTAACCCATTCTGGGTGAACCATCGCAAGTGAACCGTTTCGGTGAACCGCATCGAGTGAATCGTTTCAAACGAACTATTTCCACTGACGGTGACTTTGTAACCGTGGTATGTTTTTGAGTTTATTTTGTTTTCTTTTTGTTTATTACTTTGATTCATGTTAATGAGTGAGTGGGTTTTCTGAATTTGTATTTGTTTCCGACTCAATTATTGTGTTGGTGAATTTATATATTATTTTTGGTTGACTTACGCTGTTGAAATTGTGATCTGTTGTTTATAGAGTTTTCTTGTTTTTTTGGGTTTTGATTTGTGACGATCAGGTCGGGACCAAGGAGTTGGTCCCCTCCTGAAATTGTAAACCAAGTTTATTTTGTTTACTTATCATTTTGTTTATATATTATTTTGTTTACATATCACTTGTTAATGTCTCTTTTCTTTTGCTTTTTGGTAGGTCCTGGGCACCCGGGGGCAGACAAGTGACAAAATTAGGTGGTGGTGTCCTCACTGTGTGCCGTGGTCTTCTCTGACATGAGTCGCTGAGTGTGCTGTGCTGGTGTGTGTGTGTGCACTGAGTAGAGTAATTTCCAAAAAGGTGAAATCCCGAGACTGCCCCCTGGGTGTGCCCAGGTCCCTCCACCGCCAACATTAGAATTTAGCAAATTGAAGTGATTGCTGGTCAACACCTTTTAATGACAAATGTCTTTTAACGATTACTAAAATAAATGTACATCTTTTTTGCAATTCATCTGTGTCTCTGACTCGAAGTGATTAGGACCTGTGCGTGCCTATTACATTAGAGGTATCGTTAGATTCCTGGGGTGAAATTCCCCAGGTGGCGTAGTCGAAAATAGGTTAATTAGAACTGCCTAAGCGAACACCGCTTCGCCACATAAAGTTATAAGGTGCTATAATGAAATGTCTGAGGGAAGTATTGCACATGTTTGTTCCACAGTAGGGGAACATTTAAGTGTTCATGAGGTAGATGGCCTGGGGAAAGAAACTTTTCCTGTGTCTGGTTGTTTTTGTGCTCGGTGCTCTGTAGCGTCGACCAGACGGTAACAGTTCAAACAGAAAGTGTGCTGGGTGTGACGGGTCCAGAGTGATTTTGCGAGCCCTTTTACTCACTCTGGATGAGTGCAGTACTTTGAGTGTGGGAAGGGTAGTGCCAGTGATTCGCTCAGCAGTCCGAACTATCCGCTGTAGTCTACGGAGGTCGGTTTTGGTAGCAGAGCCGAACCAGACGGTGATGGAAGTGCAGAGGATGGACTGGATGACAGCTGAGTAGAACTGTACGAGCAGCTCCTGTGGCAGGTTGAATTTCCTCAGCTGACGCAGGAAGTACAGTCTCTGTTGGGCTTTCTTCACAATAGAGTCTATGTGAGTGTCCCACTTCAGATCCTGAGAGATGGTGGTGCCCAGGAACCTGAATGACTCTACTGCAGTCACAGTGCTGTCCATGATGGTGAGTGAAGGGAGTGCAGGGGGGTTTCTCCTGAAGTCCACGATCATCTCCACTGTTTTGAGCGTGTTCAGCTCCAGGTTGTTATAACTGCACCAAAGAGCCAGCTGCTCCACCTCCTGTCTGTACGCAGACTCGTCACCGTTCCGGATGAGTCCGATAACAGTAGTGTCGTCCGCAAACTTCAGGAGCTTGACAGAGGTGTCTTTAGAGGTGCAGTCATTTGTGTACAGGGAGAAGAGCAGTGGTGAGAGAACACATCCCTGTGGAGCACCGGTGCTGATGGTGCGGCTGTCGGACGTGATTTTGCCCATTCTGACTAGCTGTTGTCTGTCTGTCAGAAAGCTGGTGATCCATTGACAGACGGAGCTAGGGACAGAGAGCTGGGTCAGTTTGGTCTGGAGCAGTGATGGGACGATGGTGTTGAAGGCAGAACTAAAGTCCACGAACAGAATCCTTGCATAGGTCCCTGGTTTGTCCAGATGTTGTAGGGTGTAATGCAGTCCCATATTGACCACATCATCCACAGACCGGTTTGCTCTGTAGGCAAACTGCAGGGGGTCCAGCAAGGGTCCAGTGATGTCCTTCAGATATGCTAACACCAGTCTTTCAAATGACTTCATGGCCACAGATGTTAAGGCAACAGGTCTGTAGTCATTGAGTCCTGTGATCTTTGGTTTCTTCGGGATTGGGATGATGGTGGAGCGTTTAAAGCAGAAAGGGACTTTGCACTGCTCCAGTGATCTGTTGAAGATCAGTGAGAAGATAGAGGCCAGCTGGTCAGCGCAGGTTTTCAGACAGGCTGGTGAAACACCGTCTGGGCCTGGTGCTTTCCTTCTCTTCTGTTTCCTGAAGATCTGACGCACATTATCCTCACTGATCTGAAGTGCAGGGGGGGAGGGGAGGGGGATGGCTGGAGGTGTTGATGGCTGTGTAGAGAGATGGTCAGGGCGGGTATGGGGTGTCTGATCGGGGGTCTCAAATCTACAGTAAAAGACATTCAGCTCGTTCGCAAGATGCTTGTTGCTGTCGATGCTGGGGGATGGTGTCTTGTAGTTGGTAATGTCTTTCAGGCCTTTCCACACTGATGCAGGGTCGTTGGAGGAAAACTGGTTTTCCAGCTTTTTGGCATAGCTCTTCTTAGCCACTTCAATCTCCTTTGTCAATGTGTTCCTGGCCTGATTATACAAGATCCTATCCCCACTCCTGTAGGCATCTTCTTTGACCTGACGAAGCTGTCTGAGTTTTGGTGTGAACCATGGTTTATCATTGTTGAATGATAAGTAAGTCCTGGTAGGGATGCATAAATCCTCACAGAAACTGATGTATGATGTTACAGTCTCTGTGAGCTCGTCCAGATCGCTGGCAGCAGCTTCAAAAACACTCCAGTCAGTGCATTCAAAACAGGCTTGTAAGACCTGCTCTGTGTCGTTGGTCCATCTCTTTACAGTCCTTATTACTGGCTTAGCAGTTTTAAGTTTTTGCCTGTAAGTTGGTAGAAGATGAACCAGGCAGTGATCGGAAAGTCCTAGAGCTGCTCTGGCGACGGAGCGATATGCATCCTTTGTTGTGGTGTAGCAATGGTCCAAAATATTATTGTCTCTGGTGGGGCATGTAATGTGCTGTTTGAATTTAGGCAGCTCACGTGTGAGTTTTGCCTGATTAAAGTCTCCGAGAATGATAAGAACAGAGTCCGGGTGTTGTTGTTCTGTTTCTGTGATCAGATCAGCCAGCTGTTGCAGCGCCGTACTCACGTGTGCTTGCGGTGGAATGTAAACACTGATGAGAACGAGCGAGGAAAACTCCCGCGGCGAGTAGAACGGCTTACAGTTAATGAAAAGCACTTCCACATCAGGACAGCACATCTTCCTTAACACAGTTACATCAGTACACCACCTTCTGTTGATGTAAAAGCATGTCCCACCACCGCGCGTTTTCCCCGTTGACTCCATATCGCGATCCGCTCTGAACAGCTGAAAGTCCGGTAGATGTAACGCGCTGTCCGGAATGGCTTCGTTCAGCCAGGTTTCCGTGAAACACAGAGCAGCAGAGTTGGTAAAGTCCTTGTTTTTGCGTGAGAGCAGAAGTAGTTCGTCCATTTTGTTAGGGAGAGAGCGGACATTCGCCAGATGGATGCTAGGCAGCGCCGTTCTGAATCCGCGCTGCCTGAGCTTAACGAGTGTGCCGGCTCGTTTCCCACGCCTGCGCGTCTTATACTGTTTCCACAGTGCAGCGGCGCAACCGACGACAATGTTCCGCAAAACGCCAGAAGAATCAAAAACTGGTTGGTGATCAGTTGGTGTGCACTGCCGAATGTTCAGCAGTTCGTCCCTGGTATAACTGATAGCGTATGACAAACATAAAACAGGACAAACTAATAAAAACAGTGTAACAACTGGAGAGCTCAACACCGAGGCAGCCATCCGCGGCGCCATCTTGGATAGGCCAGATCATGGTATTGTCTTGTTTTTTTTTGTTTTTTAACCCCCTGAGGTCTACGGTATCGCCGGCGATACCAGCTCGCTTTTTTTTTATCAATGTAAAAGAAACTCATAAATACTCTGTTGACTTTGATTTTCCATAGGAGTTTCATACATCAATCGATTCTGTTAAATGTGTATTATTTTTGTGTATACTCACAATAAAAACAAAGTGTTGTGCTTTTTGCCAAATAAAGAAAAATAAACACGAAGCGAGTTCTGCCTTCTCTCTGCCAGTGAAGTCCATTCTGAAACGCGTCCGAAAATGAACAATAACTGAGCGAATACTCAGTCAAACAGGCATACAGACACACAGGCATGAAGCTTGAATTCTCTTCTTTTAAATGAAGTAATTTATATAAAAAACAAATATTCTCATCTTGTGAAATCTGTATTAAAAGAGAGCGATTCCAGTCGAGCTCATCTCATCTCATTACGTTATAATCGGCCACGCCCACGGAGAGCGCGCGCTATTCAAACGCAAATGACTGAGACGATCCCATACAAACTGTGAACGCCCACATATCAGCTCGAGAAAACACATCAAGTTTATTCAGATAAGTGTAGTTGTCTACACTGTCTCGCAGCGCTGTGAGGAATAATAATAATGGAAAACTTACCTCAGAAGTGCTGGTATTTCGAGGAGCAACGGATGGAATAATGTAGTAAGTTTTTTTTTTCATTCTCAAGTAAATCGCGTTTCTGTGTGAATGAATGAACGGCAGAGATGCGCTGTTTACCACAACTCGCAAAAAGACGGTTTAAATTTGAATTGCGTTTCTGTGTGTGAATAAATGATCTGCTTTTAGCAAACTATTTTGCTATACTGAGTAAAATCGATTGAAATATGTTGAAATAAAATGTATTTGTATAAGCAACGTATTAAACTGCAAATTAACATTTATATTCCTTATAATAAAAACGAAAGACCTATGTTACAGACATATGAAAGACAACATTTCGTTGATTAGTTTTGGATAGATTACACATTTTTACTGTAAAATATCTGCCACCTCAAATAAGCTTTTGTTTGCAAATTTTTGCTAATATGTTAAATATAGTATGTTTTGTCAATGTAGGCTATATTCGAAGTTTGAAATATGTATGATAAAATGTATACTTTAGTTTTTACAAAGAAAGATTACACTTCAATTGTTGTTGTAATTGTAACCTTTTTAATAAAAAAATATATATTTACAAGGTAGATGTAAACAAATTTTAAAAGGTAAATATAAGCATTTTCTTTAAATAATTTTTATTGTGTTTTATTATTGACAAATTTGGGGAGAGGATACATATTCCAAAACTGAAAATACAGTATGAGAATTAACTGCACAATTAATAGACATGTTTTCCTTGGATATTATACAATTTGCAAGCAAAATTTGTAAAAAAAAAAAAAAAAAAATTGACATGCTTCCAACTGTGAACCAATTTGGTAGAATATATCGTCGCTGCCCGATGAAACTCACGTATGTCCAAAACGGTTACTTTTCAGGAAGTGAAAAAAACACCGTAATTTCAAAAGCAGTTGAACGTAGCGTTGTCATACTTGGTACGGCATCTTTAAATGTAACCATATTCTTGCCAGTGTAATGATATAATCCACATTTGACCAAAATCGAGTTTAAATGGACATACGTGCATATTTTACAGTAACGGTGGTCGATACGCGTTCTTCCGATCATTAATTAGAATGGCCAAGTCGCGTTTCATATTGACAGATGAATAGGCTACGCTCAGTTTATTAAATAGCCTACGTCTCAGTTTATTAAATGTCTCTTGCAAACTATGAAGGGACAATGAATCAATACACTCATTGCTGACCCCAGGGCCGGTGCGTCCATATAGGCGAACTAGGCAATTGCCTAGAGCGGCACTTTTGTAAGGGCAGCAAAATGTGTGCCAACCGGGAATGAACAATTCACAAAATAGGCTAGGCTATATGATCATATAATCATACATAATCAGAGAGCCTTTTCTTTTTCTTTTTTTTTTTTGAATTATTTCGTTTAAAGACTTTTCAAGCTTTGTGTATTTGATGTCTTTCTCATGTCTGTGTGAGGCATACACTGAGTTTCATTAAGTTAGGATGAGGTGCGCTCCAGTTAACGTGCAATGCAAGTGACCGCGCGGGCGCCTCCATGATTATATTGTCTTGTTATTTGTTAAATCCACTCCAGGCAATTGGTTGATGAAAAATTTATTAAAATTAAGATACAATTTATACAAAACGAAATTCACTTTAAAGAAAGGCTTTCTACAAAACAAAACTTGTCTCAATTTGTGCATCCTATTACTGTTCACTTTTCATACTTTCAACAGTATAGTAGACCTACAGACTCGATTTGAAACCTTTCAACTTGTGTGTGCAAAATGCAGAATTAAATGAATGTGCAGGAATTTGTACAAATAAAGTTCACGGATAATTGTGCGTGCATTTATTAATCATTATGATACTAAAATCATAACAAAGTAGGCTATGCTATGTACAAGAAAATACAGCCATTTCTGTTTTTTTCTTTTAAACAAAAAAACAAGCTGCACCCTTTTTTTTACATTTCATCTTTCATTCCGAAATAGAATAATGAATGAACGAAAAAGTACACGGACCCAACATGTAGGCTATTAGCCTTTTTATCCGTTATCAATCTAAATTAATCTCGTTTTTAATTTAACTTAATTTCGTTTTTCTTTATTTAAATTTCGGGTTTTTCTTTATTTAATTTTCGTTTTTTCTTTATTTAAATGTCATTTTTCTTTATTTAAATTTCGTTTTTTCTTTATTTAAATTTCATTTTTTCTTTTTTTAAAATTCGTTATTCTTTATTTAAATCTACCCTTTACTGTGTCAGTAATTTATTTGTCAGAAAAATATTAGACTACCTTAAAAGTATTGCTTAAGTTAACAGACCCGTGCGTGAACATCTCCACAATAAACAGTGACAATTACTTCGTCTATAGACCATTTACCGGTAAATAACAGTTGTGAATATATTGCGAATATATAATAAACTTGAACAGTTGTCAAAAACAAACGTTTGCTGATACTTTACCTCACAGAGTTATTCGGCTATCCAATGCTGAGCTTACAGAGACGCTTAGATCGGCGAGATGCCTCCACAGGGCCGGAGATTGACAGCTTTGACACCAAATGGATATACGTGAAAATCAGATGACATGATTTCACAACTTTTCATTGGTCATTTAGACATGTGAAGCATACTGTATACGGAAATGAACCTGGACATTCTATCCGTCGAAAAATCTCAAAATCGGCAAAATGGACATACGCGGTTTTCATCGGACAGCGACGATATATATATATATATATATATATATATATATATATATATATATATACTGTATATATATTGCTCTTGCATTCTTTCTTGTGGCTATAGGTGACACACCTGAATGAATGGCTCATTAAGTATGCGGGCCCCATTGTCTCCTAAGGTGTGAACCACTATATATGCATGATGCTGTTGAATGGTTGACGCCCCTTGCGCATATTGCCTTTACAAACAAAAAGTGTTTTACAAGATTTAAATCAATGTATTGTGTTATGTGAATGATAAGGGCAGGATGATTTTCACATCATTTTGAAGAAAAAACTCTAGGCAAAGACATCAATTAGTCAAAAGTCTTATTGACACGTATTTAGTATGTGTTTTGTGGCCTTATTTCAGAAACTTTAGTTTTTAGTTTTTTCAATAACCATGCATAAACATTATTCTCTCAAAAATACAAACATGTACATGCATGTTGCTCACATATTATGGTAGCCCTGTTTGTGCTAAATAGAGTGTAATTATACCTTTGCCATTAATATGTTTATAAGCAACTGAAAAAAGCACAAATGTCAGGGCATGTCAGAACATCTCAAGGACCCCAAAAACCCCTCAGACCTCAGAGGGTTAACAGCTAAAGTTTGGGAACAAGTATAAATTATTTATTTATTTACTTTATTTAATTGTAAATACCATGGTGCATGATTATAACAATCGTTTGTCAAATAAAGTGGCAAATAAAGTATTTAGATACTTAAAGTAAATGTGAATTCATGTTTGCAACCCATATTATGTACTTTTAAAAAATGTAGGAAGGATGTATCCTTTGTGAATTGATTGAATTGTGACAAGTGGTAGTTACAGTACATACCAGAATAGATCCAGATTGAAATTGAGTTTGCTAAAACAATGTCCAAATAGTTATTTGTCTTCTTTACTGGCCTTTTGTCCTTGACACAGGATCCACTTTTCGGCACGTCACTCTCCACTTCTTCAGGTCCAGGGCGTCCCTGAGGGCACTGTTGACTTGTTTCATACCTTCTTTGATCCGCTCCATCTCTTCTACGGTCAACCACGTGGCTGCCGTCCATTTGGGGCTGAGGCGCAATGCTCGTTTGGCAACTGATTCTTCTTCGTTACGAACGACATGGCCGTAACAAAGGAGATGCACTTCCCTCATCTCCTCTATGATTGGGGCCACGCCCAGAACTTCCGCACGTTCACACATCTCCTCGTTCATGACCTGGTCCAATCGGGTCAGCCCAAGCGACCATCGGAGCATACACATCTCCATGGTGTGGAGGACCTGCTGGTGTTTGGTGGATGCAGGGTAACACTCCGATTGGTATTGTGCGACTGGCAGCACAACTGTCTTGTAGATCTTTGCCTTGAGTTGAGTGGGCATTCACCGATTACATAGGAATCCTGTGACTTGGCGCCACTTTTCCAGGCAGCGTTGACATACACACATGCGTCTGGGAGGCTGTCGCCGTCTGCCGAGAGAGTTCAGCCGAACTTTCCAATGTTGCACTTGGTCATTGAGGGTCTGGCACTCTTTGTTGGCGAGTAGAACATTGTCAGCTTACAAAAGCATCCATGGGTGTGGCGACTGGATGTCCGCCATTGCAGTATCCATGCATAGGATGCCAGCAGCCATATCACCCTGTAGCCCAATACTGGTTACCCACTGAAGCTAAGCAGGGCTGAGCCTGGTCAGTACCTGGATGGGAGACCTCCTGAGAAAAACCAGGTTGCTGCTGGAAGAGGTTTTAGTGAGGCCAGTTGGGGGTGCTCACCCTGTGGTCTGTGTGGGTCCTAACGCCCCAGTGTAGTGACGGGGACACTATACTGTCAAAGAGCAGCGTCCTGACTCTCTGTGGTCATTAAAAATCCCAGAAGAGTAGGGGTTTAACCCCGGCATCCTGGCCAAATTTGCCCATTGTCCCCTGTCTATCTTGGCCTCCTAATCATCCACATATACTGATTGGCTTCATCACTGTCTCCTCTCCACCAGTAAGCTGGTGTGTGGTGGGCGTTCTGGCGCAATATGGCTGCCGTCGCATCATCCAGGTGGATGCTGCACATTGGTGGTGGTTGAGGAGATTCCCCTCTTCCATATGTGAAGCGCTTTGAAGACCCAGAAAAGCGCTATATAAATGTAACATATTATTATTATTATTATTATATAGGATGAATAGAAGGGGCGAGAGGGCCAATCCTTGCTGAACTCCAATGCTAATGCTGAAAGCTGACGAAATTCCCACAGGGCAGCGCTGGTAGTATCCTGGTAGAGGAGTTGGGTCCCTCGGACTTAGGCCTCAGGGACCTGGTGTGATCAAAGGGCACTCCAGATCAGTTCATGGGGGACCCGGTCAAATGCCTTCTCCAATCCAGGAATGGCATGTGGACTTTCTTGTTTTTCTCTCGATGTTTCTCCACGAGTAGCTGAGCAGCATGGATAGCATCAGATTCTGCATCCCTTGGCAAAGCCGCATTGATTTAGGGAGGTGCTGGCAGTGCCCGTCGAGAATCATTTCAAAGATCTTCATTGTATGGCACAGGAGACGGAAGGGTATGTAGTTGGTACATTCGCTCACATCACTCTTTTCCTTCCAGATTGGCACAGTGAAACTGAACGTCCAGGCTTGGCGTGGCTTAATAGTCTATTTGGTTAATATAAAATAGTCTGCTCACCTTAAGTGACAATAACATAAAAGGAAAGTCTTTTCAAAGGAAGAGCAAGTTATAAAAATTAGTGTATAGAATGTGAAAACAAAATACTTATTTTGAAATATATATATATATATATATATATATATATATATATATATATATATATATATATATTTTTTTTTTTTTTTTTTGGAATGTGTGATTCATTCTAGTGAACAAGGGTATTTGGAACAGTCTTTTAAATGCTCTCCAAATTACACAGTTCACTAGATTGAAAAAAAGAAAAAGATTCACCAACTAGAGTCCATATTTTATTTGCATTGGTGTAAATTTATCTATATAAGTTTGAAGTTGTTACCCTATTTTGTTTATTCAAAAAATATCAAGTAGTTTGCAGTATAGCTGTTTCTTTTTCACTAGGCCCACATTCAAAACTGTATACTGTCTAAGTATGCACTACATTTCACAAGGAACTTACTTCATAACCAGTAAAATAATTTTATATATAGTATGCATGTGTGTAGTATGATGCTGGCAATATGTATTACATCGGCCATGTTGGCATTGTCATGCTTCACTGCCATTCACAACTCCTCTCCCGTGGACTCATGGGATAATCAATTGGATCCGCACTTCAGAATCTTGCTGGAAGTAGTAAGTCATTCTTACTTTTCATCTACTGTTTTATGAATGTGAATTTGGACATACTACTCATTTCACATTCTGTTTTATGCCTACTATATAGTATTTTGTATCATTTGTTTTGTTTTTATCATTTTAAACCTAACAAAAGTTTTGTTAGAAAACAAAATTTTCTCATATAGGCAAATTACATTATAAGATGACTTACTATTTTACTCTCTCTCTCTCTCTCTCTCTCTCTCTCTCTCTATATATATATATATATATATATATATATTTCCCCCTCCTATTTTGCTGTCTTAATGTGAGGAATATTTCACATATGTTTTGCCATTTGGAGTTCTGGAGGGAATCATGAATAAATATATTATCCATCATTAGAATGGATTACATTCTCTGATTGTTTCTTTTAGACAGTTTATAAGTGAAATGTTCATGCCAGCAAGGTACCTTACAGTTTTCACAATCCAAATGACAGAAAAAAAATCCTCACAAAAGGCAATGTTTTTCTTACATTTGGCACTAGGTGAATGTTATTTTTGGTTACTTTTTACCTCAGGGTTTAGAACACATACATTTTTAAATACATTGACATAAATAAATGTTGCTTATTATCCACAACATCGTTCAGTTTCTTTCAGCTGTTTAAACACGGGTAGCTCAATACTGAACTATTAATTGAGACCAATGGGGAGTACTCAACCTCATGACTGATACCTGGGGGGAGGCGGGCCATATGGCCTCTGGGCACACGGTTGTGGCACACACTGGCAGAGCCATACAGAGCACAGCACTGGCATTGGCTGATCATGCCACAGACGAGTTCTGAGGAGAGGTCTTCACACACATACACAGGCATATTTTTTCTGCTAATTAACCTGCTGTATTCTCTCATTAAAGTGTGCGCTCTAACGGAGGGTGGGTTGAGAGGTTTTGTGACAACTGCTGTCCCTGCGAGAACAGATTTTTGAAACACTTCCTCATTCTGCACCCTCCCTCGATCCTCCTGTCACATTTCCCCCTACGCTCCTCCATTTCTATCTCTCTCACACCCTGAAGTTGTCAAGTAATTAATTTTCTCCATATACCATATTAGCGAAGACCTGCAAATAAGCTTTAATTAAGGTTAAAAGGAAGTGACAGGAAATGATAGATTGTAAAATGGCTTAACCATATTGAGGCTTGCAAATAGTTTTCATTTCACGATTCCCAATATAGATACCACAGCAAAATTAATAGTTTAATATTAATATAAATAAAGAAAAAAAATATTAAATGGCTGGGATGTTGCTTTCAATTATTTGCTTTCAACATTCAAGTAAACAGTCAGTAATAAAGAACATAGTGTCACATACAATGAAGACGGAAGCAAAGATGCAAGTAAAACTCTTTTAATGGAAGAAATGATGAAAGTACAAAGTCTCTAGCAGGCTGGTGACGCAGGGACAAGATGGTCAGCAATCCGGTGGTGAGGTGAGGTGACGATGAAACAGTGAGGTAATCCAGGTGACGACCGAAAACCAGTAGAACACGAAACAGGAAATGACGACACAAACTGAACCTCCGACTGGGACTGGATACACACACTGGAGACATCAAACAACGATCTGACAAGGAGAGACAATTGCAATGAGTATTTAAAGGTGATTGAATTGACTGCAGCTGGTGAGGAGAGTGAGATCAGCTGGATTGCTGATACTCTGAGTAGAGCGGTAACGCCCACTCGCACACACCCACTTAACAACAAGCACACGAGACAAGAAGGAAACAGTGAATTCATGAACCGTGACACATAGTCTCTGGTTTTCATTTTACCTAGTTAATATTGTTGCTTCATTAGTATTAAGGACATAGCGGTATGTCTGTTAGGCTGCATTTATAACTATTAGCCTATTAGCCAGACAGAACTCAGGTACTGAGTTGAGTCAGAACTGAAGAGCTGGTACTTTTGACACCTCTTCTAAAAGTAGTGCATGAACGCTTGCTGACCTCACAGAGAATCATTTTTGCAGAGGTCTGTCTGATTGCTGAAATAATTCTATCTTCATGGCCTCAGGGGTTCTAGAATGATGGACAACCAGACCAAAAGGGAAAGGAATTCTCACTAAAAGACATTGCTGTCCTGATGTCTCTCATTGTCCATCTGACTAATACTGCCCCACACAATCTCTGTTTTACTGCCCACATAGTCAGCATACCTGTATGGTAGCATAACTCAAATGAAACCTCAAGTGCCTAATTTGAAATGTTCTACATGTGCAGCCTTTCATGCAAAATATAATGCTACTCACAAAACAATACAATATGTTGATATTAGCATATCGCTACGCTAAAAATACAATATAAGCATAAAATGTGTATAGTCCACAGAAATGTTTAGTAAAATCTAATCAACAATTCTATCTAGAAATATGTTGTGTATATGAGTGTATTTATATTCTACATTTCTCTTGACTTTTTCCATAA
The DNA here is from genome assembly GCA_021554675.1 of Leuciscus idus. Taxonomy (NCBI): domain Eukaryota; kingdom Metazoa; phylum Chordata; class Actinopteri; order Cypriniformes; family Leuciscidae; genus Leuciscus; species Leuciscus idus. The sequence continues at coordinate 9,972,871 of CM038634.1, forward strand.
TCTTGGATAGATTTTTTTGGCACATAACAATGCTTTGGGCTTTTCCTACTCTGTGAAGCATGCTTGATATTCTGACTTGGACTTAGGCCCCAAATTAGGCACCTTAGATAATTAGATGGACAATAATTATGCTAATTACCTACCTTTTGGAACAGTCTTCACATTTGTTGTGTGCCTATGATGCCTTCAAATGCTGTCTAGTTAGGCAGCTAACTAGGTTTTGGAAGATAGATTAACTTACAATTTAGACACTTCAGAACCTTTCTAAATAACAGGTGCCAACTAGCAAGTGCCAACATTTTAGATCCACTTCATCTACTGTAGACAATCTATGCCAAAATATGACACTCGCCAAACATAAATGGAAACCCAATTGGGTAAATTCTCCTATGAAACAAAGAACAATGGTAACACTATTTTGTTTGTCCACTTTAGACATTCTATTAACTATAAGTAACTTTGCAACTACATGTCAACTAACTCTCATTTAGAATAGTAGTAGATTTTCTGCTTAATATTTGCTACCACTTTATTTTAACAGACATTCAACTGACTATAAGGTACTCTGTAAGTAACTTATTCTACTTACCCGAACCCTAACACCTAAAAATCTACTACAGTCTACTAATACTCTAATGAGTGTAAGTAGACATGTAGTTGCAAAGTCAAAATAAATCAAAATAAATGTAACCAGAATAATCAGTGGTTTTTTGTAACGTACTGTACACCCCAACTTTTAGTAATTTATCCTAATCGGTTATTCTCAATTAATTGTTTGAACTGGTTCACAAACCAGTCTAAATAGTTAATAAGCAAATTGAAGATTAACTCTGAACCTTACTATGTCTAGCACCTATACCTGACATTCAGCAAACATAAATTAGAACTACTGGGAATTACTGGACATTACATAATCTAATTAATATTCATAAGCTCCCCCCACATCCACCTTTCAGACTTTTCCAATACACCTGATAGAAAGGTTTTTAAAAATAACTATTTTTGGTACCATTATTTTTAGTAGCACAGAGACGTGTGGCGTCTCACACACCCATTGAGGTTTGTTTTCACAACTATTCAGAATTTTCCGTCGAACCACACACCCCCATATATCTAATTCTTCACCAGGGGAGCCGGAGCGGTACGGTATTGTTTTTATTCATTTTTTTAGAAGCACTTCCTGGTGGGAATGGCTCAATGTGGCGGTTGCTCTTTTTTCTGTTCACCACACTGGGAGTTATGGATGAGGAAGCGCTCTCACAGCATATGCTAACGCCACTTTTCTTTCCATCGCATGTCAGATGCCTCAGAGACACACCAGCTTCGCTTTGCTTGGAGACGGTGCCGCTCTACCAGCTTTCTCTTTGTCTCAATGTTTCATCAAACAGACACGGTTCTGTCAGCCGAGGTTTCCATATTTCTCACCCTCTCAGATGTTTCCTTGGCTTTGGCAGAGAAGCAGACAGATTGCAGGGTATGATTTGTGTTGAAAATGGATACGGTGACGAGGAAGAGGAGGAGGGGAGCAGATGGTGACGATGAGGAAGAGTGATTCATGATAACATGGGCCTGCAGTGGGGTCTTCTCCTGCCACTACCGGTGCCTGCAGCTCCTGCTGTCTCTGGGAACACTGGCAGGCTGGCTGGGGGCATCATCTATCATATATTTTCATCTTCCTTTCATTTTTTTTACAGTACTTCACACATCCCCCATTCTCAAAGACTCCAGCCCTTGCCGTGATCCATGCCCCTTCATTCATCAGTATCTTCTCTGGCTGCTCCTCTGGGCTCTGACAGATCTCCATTAGTATAGTGAGACCTGGCAAAGAGCCGAACGGGCCCTACAGGCACTTTCTCTGTTCATGGAGTCCACTATCCCTCTGCACAAGGAGGGGAGGACGTTTTCTTCCCCTTTTCTTCTGATTTCTTTCAGCCTTGTGTGTTTTCGTGTGTGTGTGTCTTGATGAAGTTTCTTTCCACCCTGTGGTAACAGTGAGGTTAGCGTTACATCACTCTGATCCCTCCTCACAACGGGCTCTTTACAAATCCTTAAAGGAATAGTTCACCCAAAAAATGAAAGTTCTATCATGATTTAGTCACTTTTATGTTGTTCCAAACAGTGTGTGAATTATTCAATGACTTTCAGGGAGGTCGACTTTTAAACCAGTTTTTGTCTGTAATTTTCAGGGCACAATCTGTTGAGGTTCGTCTTATGCAACCTTATTGTCTTTTGGCACATCTAGCACAGTTAACCAAACGTCTTTTTAAACAAGAAACTTTTTTTTAGTTTGTACATAGGATATACTACCATTCAATAGTTTTGGGGGCAGTAAAATAAAGGTTTTGAAAGCAGTCTCCTATACTCACCAGTGCTGCATTTATTTGATCAAGTAAAAAAAACGTTTTACTTTGATGTAGTAAAAAAAAAAAAATATATATATATATATATATATACGGCATTTGACTATATTTTTAAATGTTTTATTTGCCAGCAGCCATCACTCCAGTTTTCAGTGTCACATGATCCTTTCTGAAGGATTGTGTGACACCGAAGCTATTTTAAATTCTAATATAACAGTTTTACTATCATTTTGGTCAAATAAATCAAGCCTTGATGAGCATAAGATACTTCTTTCAAAACCATTAAAAAATCTTAATTATTCCAAACTTGAACAGTAGTGTACCACTTTGGAAAAAACTTTTTCAATCATGTCTAAGCAAGCATCTAACAGTCACCTGCAACAGCTTGATGCAGGTTTTTCCACTGAGGTTGCAGGCTGTTTTATTAATCTGAGCGTTGAATGGTGTTAAGACCCTCCACATCTCTGAGTGGCAGTTAATCAAGCTAGCAGGGTTAGTGTTAGTGCTTCTATTCCGACCCCCCACCTCATACACCTGTGCTGCCTACAGCGAGGCAGCATCAGCCCAGTGAGCTGAGAAGCAGAGATAGGGAGAGTGATCTTATCTTATAGCAGAGATTTGTGCATCCTTAAAAAGTATTCAAATGTGTTACATTTTTCAATAACGAAGGATGCAAGTCTTACATTTCTTGCAAATTGTCTTGAATTTAACGGAAAAAACAAGAGACTCCCGGAATCTAAGATAGCATCAACAAAAGTATGCCAAGGGGCTTGAGGCAAAGATTATGTGCCGCATATATCCAAACGAAATGGCACATTGCACCAGAGCTAACCGTTTGCTAGTGTCATACATCAGGTATCTTGTTAATTCTTGTATGATGTGATGTTGTCCTATTTAATGACTTAAAGACCCCACAAAATTGCTTGATGAGCACAGTTGTCCATTAATTATGCATTGTCCATCACTTCAGTCATTTGTGTCACTTGCAGTTCTACATGGAATCTTTGACTGCAGAAAAGTGTATAGATTTCCTCAGAATTGGCAAGTTCTGCACATCTCCCACCCCTTGTGCATATGCTTGGTAAAGTCAGTAAACTGTATTGCTTAATCTTACATACTGTATTTTACAAGTGAAACAAGATATTCACTGAGAAAAACTATTTTATTTTGAAAAGTGGGCATTATACACCAGGTTGGAACAAGAAAGAAAGCAAGTTTGCTAAAATAATGTCTAAACTACTTGACTATTGTTTAACATAGCCTGTGTGGGTGATGCCAGATAATATAGAAAATAATTTCAGAGGAAGAGTTTTATATGCTGATTTTGAGAATCAAGCTACACTACCACGCTTTTAATTTAAATAATAATAATAATAATAAAAAAACTCTCATTTCAAAAACAGTCATTTGTTCATGCATCAAGCTAGAGTGGACCGTTTAGTAAAAAGAAAAGAAGGACTGGAATGAAGTAAATTACTGATCTTGGGTTTTTCACAAACAAAAAAAGGGAAAACAAATTGGGTCAATGTTGATTTCATGTTGACTATAGATATTTTAGTCAATTTTAATCAATTACAGCAACATCTAAGCTCCACTTAACACATTTTACCATGTTTATTTCAATTCAGCAGAATTTCACAGATTATCCCCCAAACAGCAGTTCATTATGCATTACATAAAACTGTAGTAGTGAGTGAACTCTAACCTCACTCTGATAAACAACCCGGCAGTCAGCAAGCAGACAAACCCATTAGCCCACTCACTTCCATGGCCAGGACACAGGACGCTAATGGCTTATTACTGAAATAAATGTGGTTATTCCCTTTTCTATTAGTGCAGTACAAGCGTACCCTCTCTGACACACTAGATTAATGTGTGTTAAAGCAGCACAATTAGATAAAGGCTCCGTCCTCCAGCCTCCGCTACAGAGGCAGTCAGCTAATATCTGTGCTGTGTAGAGGCATGTTTTTCCCGTTTCCTGTAAAAAAGACATATCTGGTTCCTAAATAGATTTTACCCTGCCAAATGACTCTACCAGAAAGCAATTACTGCAGGTTTGCGTCGGCTGATTATCCATGAGTCACTTTGAGCATTTTAGCGTACTATATTTAACCTGTCTTTTCCACTGGTCTTTACAAGCCCACAGTACATTATGTGGGCAAGAGAGGGCAGGCAGTATGAATGGGCACCCAATTACCTATTACTTACCTGGTCTTAAAGTGACGTGAAAATTGCAGAGCCTGTCCAATGCTCTATTGTAGAATGAGTGGCCTAATCCAGATGTAGTCGCTCAGTCACCCTCAGGAGCTTTCAACCACACACGTCAAGTCTGCCTTTCCCTAAACATTTCCTCTTGTGTCGTTTTAACACTTTCCCTGCCATTGACAGATTTTACAACGCTTCTCCGACATTAGCTATGTTTCCATCCAACGTTGCGAATTTAAATAATGCGCAAAATTGGAATATCTCACAAAACATTTGTTTATAAAGCATTTTTCCATTCAGTGAGTCAAAGAGAACAAAATTGTAATTTCCTGATAAACTGGTGATAAATATCACTAGTAAATATGGAAGTTGATGTAGTAGGAGAAGCCAATGTAAATAAAATCGTATATATTGCTCCTCAGAGCGTGCAGATTAAACACAATAAACATTGTCATGTTAAAGGTGCTGTAGGACAGTGGTTCCCAAACTTTTTCCTTGGGGCCCCCCCTATGTACATATTTAACAATCCGTGACCCCAATGTTGGGCAATGTTGTGCAATGTTGTGGTCTCTTACATTATGAGCGCGCTTGCCACGCGCAACGCGCCTACATTTGAAATAACGAAATTGTAATTGAAATCGGCATTGTAAGCATATGATTTTTTAAAAACTTTGAAAAAAATGTTTTTATATAAAATTATTAGTGGAACATTTTATGCATCTTTATTCACCTCAAAGCATATCCGCTCCCGCGCCCCCCCTGTGAACTCTGGCGCCCCCCTGACCCCAGGTTGGGAACCAATGCTGTAGGACATCTGGGAAAATGCTCAATTTAGCCTGATAGCAGTAAAAGCGTACGTCCCACCCTCCCTGCAAATCACCAACCAAAGCCACGCCTCCTGAAAGCATGAACACGCACACCACACTCGCACAGCCAAGAAGACCGGAGCAGTGTTGCCAACTTAGCGACTTTGACGCTATTTTTAGCGACTTTTCAGACCCCTTTAGCGACATTTTTTCAAACGACTTTTTGGACAAACCTCAGTAACCTTCATATGTTGCCAATACTGTCCTGCGAGCGCGAGGTCTTGCTTTCTCCCCGCTGTCACTCTCTCTAGCTGCGTCTACCTTGTTCAGTGAATGGCTGAGAGGAGCAGCAGCACGTTCATCTGTTGAGCGCACGGCTGCTGACAGACGTGAATGAGTAGTGTTTTTCCACGGACTTATCACTTATCTGCTTTTCTTTTGTTTTCTATTTAAAGAATTTAGTTTAACCATTTTAATTTCCTTTCTTTTCTTCTGCTTAATACTTGTAATACTCACTATCACAGAGCTTTAGAACAGCTTTATTTGACATTCGGCTATATTATATTATATTATATTATATTATATTATATTATATTATATTATATTATATTAAATACAGTATGTGAGCATTCATTTAGAGAGAAAACACATTAGTCAGGCAGAACGGAAGTACGAATCGATTACGTCATGAATATGCTAATTGACGTATGACATCATCTAGCGACATTTAGCGACTTTTAGGGAAGGCGTTAGCTACTTTCCTGTGAAAATAGTTGGCAACACTGGACCGGAAACAACGTCACTGCAATACCAATATCATGTTATTCATTCAACGGTGAGAAAACTTTACAGTACAGTGAGTAACAGTACTACCAAACGTAAACAAATTCTTAAAAACAGAATTAGATGCAACAAGTTTTCGGTTTGTTTAGCTAGCAAAATTTGTCAGTGTGTAATAATATTTCTTGCTTGACAGGGTTTCCACGATGAGAGTCTGCTTGGCTCCGATGGAGATATATAGATCGTAGATCCTTTGCCAGAATGATTGCTATCAGGATATGAGGAGACATTCAACCGGCATAACAAAAAATGTTTCTGCAGAGAATCACCTATGGCACCTTTAACTTGCTTTCTGAGGCAGATGCTGCTGTTTGGGAACACATGTAAGACAGTTCTGGGAGGTAATTATACCAAACCACTTTAACGACAGACTTTCAGGCATTTTAGAATGATCAAAACAGCATTTTAGATGCATTTAGATGTCTTTTTTGATGCACATTGAGGAATTTATTTGGTAAATGTGTTTCCATCATAGTTTATTGATTGATTGATTGATTGATTGATTGATAGACTTTATTAATCCCACACTGGGGAAATGTCTGTGTTACAGCAGCTCAAAAATAAAAAAATAAAGTAAGAAATACAAAAAAATATAGGGAATAGAAAAAGAATAGAATAGAATCAAATTAATTACAATAACAATATTGTGTGCATGTTTTCTTGGCGGTCTCAGTTTTTATCAGACTTAAATGTATCTGATTCAGTTGAGCGTATATGTTTTTTATGCACATTTTTTTTAATTTATGAACATCTTGCCGTTTTCATCCAGCATTATTTTTGTATGCAATATCCCAAAATGCTCATAAAATAGGTGGATGGAAACAGCCATTGACAGAATTTTCCGGCTTTCCGCGTTTTTACTGTTACAGTATGTGGTAGGGGGTGCTATCACACATCTTCTGAAAGAGTGGAGAATCTCTGGATCAAAACACAGGCAAAAAAGGAGCATACACAAGCGATATAAAAGCATTGCTTATGCATGTGGATTTTTGGGGGTTCTAGAAAAAAAAAACGTTGTCAGCTTTTTTTCTTCAAAATGTCGAAACTTACCCACATTCAAGTGTTGATAAAAAATGTTTTGTTTGTTTGGTTGTTTCTTTGTTTGTTTAAAAGCAGAGGCTCTTTTCTTTCTTTTGATAGCCTATATTGCATGTTCAGATATTCATGCAACAAAATATTATGGGGGCCATTAAATTGTAGAAATTAGATAGTAAGAGATAAGTTAACAAGATAACAATAAGAGTTGTTGTTGAAACTACATCCCAAAACCTGATTCATCATTAAGGCATCAACTTCTTTAACAAGTAAATTACATAAATCTTGGAATCATTATTACTTTCGGACATGTCATCTAAGCTGCAATTCGAGTTTATTTATTCTATATGAGATCTGATAAACGGATAAATGGATAAGAAAAAGACTGATTTTAAAAGTTACTTTATAGCTACATATTAAAGACAATTAATATAGTAACGTAAATAGTGTGAAAAGGATTAATCTGTTTGTGTGTCAAATGGCAGGGTTAGTTTAAATGTTTATTTTGCTTGGTGTGAAAAAAAAAATACACACTTCACCTTTAAAAATTAGACCTTGAAAATAAATATAATAAAAAAAATTGCTAAAGTAAGTATTTAATTACTCTCAGCCTATAGACCTTGGTAAATGGTCAACAAGCCACATGTTTTTTGCTTCTTTTTTTATTGTTGGTTGTATTAAAGTGAGTCACAGTGTACTTGTCATGGGCTGGTTGCAGCAGAGATGAAACTGGATCTAAATGCAGCAGTCTTTATTGATAACAAACTCTAACAGAAATACTCAGGTTTCTCAGGAATTCAAAAACAAGAACAAGAACAGAACAACCAGTAAATAGTGACAACAACAGACAACTGAACAGGATTAAACACAGGGCTTAAAAATGTAATATTCTGAATGTTCTGATCCAGTCTGACTTCTGACCTGTAATGCTGCCTGAATCATAATCATACACTGTCCGTTCGTTGGCCAGAGGAGAACTGGCCCCCGACTGAACCTGGGTTCTCCCAAGGTTTTTTTCTCCACTCTGTCACCTTGATAGAGTTTTGTTTCCTTGCCACTGTTGCCTTGGCTTTTGGCTTGCTTAGTTGGGGAAATTTAATATTTAACAATATTATTGATCTGCCTTACTTAAGGTGGACGATGACGCAATTTTCTTCTAGAACAAACTTTGTTGTATTATTTTCATGTTATCACTGTGAAGCTGCTTTGATACAATCTGTATTGTAAAAAGCGCTATATAAATAAAGGTGACTTGACTTGACTTGACTTAAATACTCTGAAAACTACGGGAGAAACCAACTAGACAAGCCTGAACTAAGGACTCTAATCAAATCTGTAACCAATGAGACAAACAGGCAGGGGACAGACTAAACTAATTAACAAACCGACAGCAAATCACAATGAAAACTGAATGAAAAACAGAACATACATGTAACATTACCTCTCCCCTCCCGAAATGTCCCGATGTGATGTCAGAAACACCAGCGATTTCAAACTGCGTTTTTTTATATAAATATTACCGAGTTATATTTAAGCTATTTTAAGGCATGAAGAAATTTTTTGAAGGAAAAAATGTTTAAAGATGTTTTTGGTAAAATGTTTAAAGATGTTTGAGATAAAATGATTGAATACAGGGGGACTTTAATGCAGCATCCAGAAATGCACATGTAACATACAGTATTCACTTCTCAGAAGTTATATTTGTTCATACTTTTGCAAGGAAGAAAATTTCTGTTGAAGTTTTATACAGTGAACATATGTTACAAAATCCCTGTTTCATAAAAAAAGACTGTCTGTTCCACAGTCTTCCTGTGAAGTGTGGGCGTTTTTATTGAGGAAGAATAAAAACTTAGTTCTCCACATATATTTGCACCTGTTAAAAAAAAACAAAAATTTAAAAAAAAAACAGTACCTTACAACATACCAATTAGTTCTCTCAACCTTTCTCTGATTCAGCTGTTTTCTAGAAACGAGGGCACGTTTAATTAGCTAGAAAGCAGACAGGTTTATGTGGGTGTAATATTGTTAGAACATTCTGATTATTCATATTTCTAATTTTATTTCACTTTTATTTGTATTTTTTTATGGGTGTATTTAATAAGGGAAATATAACATAAGGGAAACTTAAGGAGCATGGTTCAGTTAGCCCCTGCAGGTAGATGCTGTACCACCATTGTTCTCCATTGACATCCATTGAAAAGTTGCTGATTATTTTGGGAATTCTTTCCCCCCAGCAACATACAGTATAAATTGCAAATATGTGAAGTACATACAGCTAAGGTGAATGACTCCAAAAAAAAAAGAGAACTGAGTGCCCATGAGTAAAGATTGTAGCTGAGCAAATGACAATGAGATGAATAGGAATAGACAAACATACCATAAGATCCTGTTGGGAATGCAATCAAGCTGTTTCATTGAGTATTTGCAGTTAAGAGGCTGAATCCACAAATATCTTAAGTGGTTGAAGTACAATACAGAACGCTCAATGCTATCGATCCAGCGTGTGACACATTTGCATATTCAGGCAGACGACATAATGCTTTGTTTGCATGTGCTAGTGGTAAGAGTGACAGCGCCACAAACGCTAATCCAGGTCTGTTAGCACTGCCACACTTAAGGATTTCTCTATCAATTTCCCCCTCTGTGACCTTGTGGATTAGGTTTCAAGGTCACAGCAATATTGATCTGGGCTCAGGTCAGCTCAATGGGCAGGTAGAGCTTAGGTTAGCAGAGGGGGCGGATTTGTCCCTCAAGCAGATCGATAGGACGTGGTTGACGGTGGACAATCACAGGACAATCATTGTGTTTAGCATTAGCACAGCACTAGAGACACGTTTACCTTTCTGTACAGGGGTCATGAAATGAGAAAACTAATTTTCCTTGATATTTTGACATTTTGACTCATTGTACTATGAAAACATCCTGCAAGTTCCATAGCTTAAACATCCTATTCAGAGGATTTTTTAAACCATGCTGCAAAAATGGCTCATTTGTATATTGTGGAATTTGTGACGTTACACAAGTAAATTCATTTGCAAATGACCACCTCTAGAGTGAGACATCAATAAATACTTTCGTCAAGTTTGCCAAAAAGAAAGTCATTGTAAAAGGAGGAGCAATACATGTCCACTGTAATGATATGATATGATATGATATGATATGTAAATTAAATGATCAATAAGTCATGACAACATAATGTTTTTCCATTACTTTAACTCATCAATATAATGGAACCAATTTCAACTTCATTTTTTAATTATACAAGATTCAACTAGGCAGGATTTAAAAACAAAATGAGTTGGAATGACTTTTACAGCCAATTTGGTTATACTTAAAAATTTAAGGCAGCAACTGAACTTGTTTTCAAATTGAATTAGGGGAAATATATTTACAGTGATGATGAAGAATTATTTTTTTTGAATAATGAGCAACAATGAAGTGTCCACAATAAAACCAGAAATGTATAGTCAGTTTTGAGTTCATGCTGACTTTGTTGACATCTTGACTATACATTTTGATTTGCTTATCTTAAAATCATTTGTAAATATTGATCATGTTAAATGTGGCATTGTCAGAAAAATATGTTCTCATACATATTCTCTGTATAGTCTCTGCGTGTGTTAGCCATGCGATGGCCTGGTCATTCATCCAGAGTGTTTCCCTGCCTTGCGGACAAGTGGTTTGGAAAATGGATGGATGGATGGATGGATGGATGGATGGATGGATGAATTTTTACCGAATTCTGATGCCAAATGGCCTCTGTACCAAATGTTCTTGTGTGAAAGTGTCCTAAGTAAAGGACTTTCATGTCAAATGTCTCTTCAGATTTCATTCAGTCAGTTTGAAAGCAGACTAAAGCTCTGCTCTTGAGCCTTTGTGCAGGTCAGCCAAAGCTCAGGCCTTTGTAGAGAGTGAGCAAACTTTCTGCATCAACTGAGGTGGGAAATATGTATAGCTAGAGGGCTTAAGGCAGTGTCTTCTGTTTTCATCTCTGTGTTTTATCCTGGTCCTGGGTTTAGGCCAGAACTCATGTACATGTGAATTGAATTTTTTTTTCTAACAACCAACAACACCATGCAACAAACAAACACATTTCAATCAGAAATAAACACACAAAAATATTAACACTACCTTCTCCGCTTGCCAAAGGGGTAAAAAGCAAAATTAAGCAAAACTTAATCTCCATGCCATTAGGAAAAACACAAGTTGCTCTTCCCTTCCACTGCAACATGACTAGTGACTACAATACGCGACATCATTTTAAAGTAGGTACACAATGTTGTGTGAAAAAATGTAAAGTGACCCACATACAGTATATTAAGGCGGTCATTTACAGACATTGATCACATTTAGAATAAGAAAAAAACTACAATGCAAGGCCAAATTAAGAGAAACAGATATGATTAATTCAATGCTAAGCTGGGTCTTCAGGCTATTCAGTTTGTTACTTTGCCCCACCTCCAGATCTGAGTTGTTTGTTCATTTGTCACATCACACCCCCATAAGCTGAGCAATGCAGTCTGTACTGAAACATTGATTAGTTCAACTCTCGAGTCTTCGGGTTTGAGTCTTTTGTTCATCCCGTGACAGCCCCATAGACTATATGCAATCTGTACCCGTTCCACATTCAATGTAATGGAAAAGAACCATCATGACAGAAAAAAAATATATATCTAAATTGTAATTTACGTAACTGTAAGATTTAAAGATCTGACTATGTGCTATGTTTGGGAATTATTAACTAATTTCTGTATACAATATGGCTACGACCCAGACCCGAAGAATCTGGAGGTGAACTAATAATTTCTCTTACCGGTACAGACTGCATAGTCTAGCCTATGGGCCTGTCACGGGATGAACAAACGATATGAACGATATGATTATATTGTCCCCTAAATTACTTTACAAAAAAACATCTCTGTAACTCTGTCATATGATGTTTTAGAGAGAGACAGAAAATAATAGCAGAGAGAGATCATTATAGGGTGAATTTGATGTGCTTGAGGTGTTGGAACATTTCTGACATTCAACTAAGAAAAGATAAACCAACATAAGAGAAATATCAGACATCAGCTGTCCACCCTGCAGATGTGTGAATTAATGCAAAAACCCCAGAGAGTTAGTTTTAGTTTGATCCCTGTACCATTTTTATTCTAGCAAGTCTCAAGTCTAAGAAAGAATGTAGGTAAAGCTGCAGAATCCTTCTGCATATATTGTCTGTTTTATGCTATGTTTGTTTTTGTGAACTCGATACTTATGTCAGATGATGATCTGTTTGACATCAAGGCATGCCCAAATACAATATTTGCCATTAACTGATAAGTTTTTAAAGGGAACATAGATGTCTCCTTTGTTCCCTTTGATATCCCACAACTCTGTGGCAGTTGGTGGAAAGAAAAAAATTGTTTAGAAGTCACTTTTTTCAACTTTTTTTTTATTTCTAGCATTGTAGTTGTGGCAAGCAGTGCGGGGCCGAGAGCCGTGGAAGCCGGTGGTACGAGTGCAAATGAGCATCAACTGCGCACCACACCGGTCTTGAGTCCCATGGAGAAGCTCCGGAAGGATAAAAGAAGGAGTGACTACAGTGAAGGAGGAGAGAGAACCAGGCCTGGGACATTTACAACATAGGCTCATTGAAAAAATTTACCAATGGCAACTTCCGTAACAAATATTTTGCGTTTTGCAAAATGCAAAATACGTACCAATACGTACATATCACTGCAGTTTCCAAAAGAAATGAACACTAGAGGCAGTAAAACAGCAAGAACTTTTAATCGTTTTCACACAAAATTGTGATTACAGTGGCAGATTATGAATTAGCCTAATAAAGACCTGTTTTCACACGGCTCCTTGCACGATTATGTTATGACCTCAAAACACTTTTTACCATAGTGCATGATTTGTAAACAAATACATTTTGGAGTTAGTATCACTTAACCAGCTCCATATGTTTGGTTTTACTGATGTGCTAAGCTTCCTCGGTAGCTCAGCTGGTACAGAATTGTACTTGTGATGCAGAGAGTTTGGGTACGAATCCTGTGAAAGACGAGTCACGATAAAAGAGATCAAAGACAAGAGTTCAAAAACAAGCTAAAATGCTGTGGTTACGATTGGGTTTTTATGACACATTTGCTTTTAATAACACTATCGGGTTGGTTTAGGGTTTAGTGTAGGTGTACGTTATTTTAAAATGGAGCATTAAGCTTTTAGCGCCACTCACCGGACATTTCAACTCAGAACTGCAGTGATACGTACAAACTCCAACGTAATAAAACGTTGCCATATTCACATTCATCTGTTCCGGAAAACAACTAAACCGGAACTTTTAGCGCCACTTACAACTAGGCAGCTGATTGAGAGGCACCCTCTTGTCTGTGAAGTAATTTACTGACTGGATAACGAGGCACCATGACAGTTACCTTAGTTTTCAGGTGCGGCCTTTGTCTTTGAAAAGATTATTGTGATCAGACTAATTGCTTACAGCTGCACTGACGTCTATGCTCAAATAGAGCCTTAGCGCACAGAGTTCGTGTAGCAGCAGAATAATAAAGTTTAGTCTTGTTTCTGAAGTGCATTTTCATGTTTGATTTAACTAAAGGAATGATTTGTCTTTTCAGAATGTCATGTAAACACATTAGTCTGGTTTTCGTAAAGTCATACTAAAAGATGGTCACACTTTATAGTTTAGGGTCCAATTCTCACATTTAACTAACTAACTATGACTTTTGCCTCATTAAACTCCTAATTACTGCTTATTAATAGCTAGTAAGGTAGTTGTTAAATTTAGGTATTGGGTAGGATTAAAGGATGTAGAATATGGTAATGCAGAATAAGGCATTAATATGTGCTTTATAACTAATAATAAACAGTCAATATCCTAGTTATATGCATACTAATAAGGAACTAGTCAATAGTGAGAATTAAGACTAAAGTGAGAACTAAACTAAAGTGTTACCATGAATATACTGTGTGTGTGTATATATATATATATATATATATATATATATATCCCTTTCTGATTATCATTCTGATTATTTTTCTGATTATTATCTAAATCACTTTCTGATTATTTGTTGTTGTTGTTGTTGTTTTTTGTATTGTTGTTCGTCTACTTTGTTTTATTTTATGTTAATTGTGCAATCTTTGTATGTATACCACTTCTTCTTGCAATAAAAAAAGATCATATATACTTGTATAGACAGATAAAGACTGTCACTAAAGTATGCAAAAACCTGTCGGCTATAACTGCGCATTTAAACTTACTGTAAAAATACGTACCAATTTTGAAAGCTCTAGTCCGCTTTTACTGTTATTGCATGGAAAAGAACAACCGCTATAGTCTTCAGAATCTCTCCTTTTGTCTTCCACAGAAGAAAAAAAAAAGTCATACAGATTTGGGATGACATGAGGGTGAGTAAATGGCTTTTTTTCTTTAGCATTTAGTCAAAACGGAAGCAGAGATTTTCGGAGCACCTATCTGAGAGGATGAAAGCAGCAGGAGGGTCCTGAAATGACGGAGCAGAGCTGACAGAGCAGAGAATCCCAGCAGAGAGACACATCTCTACTCATTTGGCCAGTGATGTGCTCACACAAAACAGAAAACTCTTCAACATCAGTGGAGGAGATGAAAGACAACGAACTTTAGACACACAGAGAGATATCAGACTGTGAATGAAAAGAGAGTTTCTCTCTCTCTCTCTCTCTCTCTCTCTCTCTCTCTCTCTCTCTCTCTCTCTCTCTCTCTCTCTCTCTCTCTCTCTCTCTCTCTCTCTCTCTCTCTCTCTCTCTCTCACTCACACACACACACACACACACACACACACACACACTTGTATATGTGGTTTACGGGGACTCTCCATAGACATAATGATTTGTATAATGTACAAACTGTATATTCTATCCCCTTACACAAGCCCTACCCCTAAACCTATACCCATCACAGAAAACTCTTGCCATTTTTTTTATTTAAAAAATAATAATTAATAAACATTATTTAGTATGTTTTTTAAGTCCTTTGGTTTACATTGTCATTATACACATTTGTGTCCTCATAAACCATATATACTGAACAAGAACACACCATATATACTAAGGCTGTACGATATTGAAGAAAATTGCGATATGCGATAACTCATTAAATAATGCGATACGATAATGCATTTGTAAAATAAACTTAAATTATCTTTAAAATATATTTAAAATGATATAACCTACATGTGTGTTTCACATTCTTTTTGTGACAAGAAAACATCCCTACAACTTCTGAAAGTGAATAGCAGTGTTTTACTGAAGCATAAAAAGCGTTATTTTAACATCAGTGTTATTTAACAACAGAAACTGAATAATCAAATGTAAAAATAAAACATTTCTTAGTTTTCACTGTATGAATTAAATATATACTGATTCTTACTAAAGCTACAAAAGTTATTTAGCCAAGAGCAGTGAGTGATTTTCTTTTGTTCATGACCCCAGTTATTGCAAGCCGTAGCGATATGCATTTCGCGATATATACATTTGCGATATTTCGATAATTTCGATATATTGTGCAGGCCTAATATATACTGTACAAGAACACACACACACAGACAGACAGAGAGAGAGAGAGAGAGAGAGAGAGAGAGAGAGAGAGAGAGAGAGAGAGAGAGAGAGAGATTCTCTGTCAGTTCTTCTTATTCATCAATACATTTTTTCCTTGATCTTTTGTGATAGATGACGTTGTACTGTGAAAACATACTGACTTCAAAGCTTCCTTCCTAGTCCAAAAAGGGCACCCTTGTGTAAAAGAAGTGTTTCATTGTATTGAATGTGCACTTGTAGTATATTTAAAATAATGTGCACCCAGATCTTTAATATTAATTAAATAAAAAGGCCACTTAAAGGGATAGTTCACCCAAAAATTAAAATTCTGTCATCATTTACTCACACTCGAGTTGTTCCAAACCTGTAATGATAACAGAATTTTAATTTTTGGATGAACTATCCCTTTAAGAGTTACACTTTATTCTAAGGTGCTCTTGTTACAGTTTAATTATACAAATAAGTACTGAGTATAAATATTATTTTATATTATATTATATTATATTATATTATATTATATTATATTATATTATATTATATTATATTATAACAACATGTATAATTAACAACATATACTTAGGCTACTATATAATTAAAGGTCCCATATTGTCAAAACTGAAATTTCCTGGCTTTTTTCATGATAAAAGAGGTCTAGGGGCTATGAAACTACCATATAAGTTTCAAAACAGTCAATCCACAGACAAATGCACACAGCCTGCATAAAGTAGCTGTGCCTTTTCACAAGCCGTTGTGACTTCCGTATTAATGTGATGTCAGAACTACTCAGTCACCACCCCGAGCACTGCCCACTGTCAGGAAACTACATCATTGCACAGGCTTCCAAACAACATGAATATAAGAGAACAGTGGCTAATGTTTATTTATTCAGAAATACCACAGCAATTTAGTTCGACCTTAACCGTCTGTTCTGCACATTTCTCAAGTGACTGCTTCGTCAATCAGGCACAGCTCAATGCCGTTTTTTCAAAGAAGCTACTCCTCAAAGATGCTGCAGTCCCTACAGTTCATAGTTTTACAAGTTTACCTTGGGCGTCAATTACAGCATGTTCTCGCGTTCTGTGGGCATCCTTGCAGATTTACCACAAGTACACCTTTTACAGGAAAAAAGTAACATTGTTAAAGAAATTGTAGCACGTCAACTTACTGTATCAGTAGGAAAGCAATAGTTATATAGCTTACTGCATTCGATGTCTGTCTGCTAACGTTACATATTATAAAGCAGTTAAGCGTTTCAAAATCAGTGTATAACTAGCTATTAACGTACATATTTTGGAGATATAAATCGATTTTAAATTAGTTTAAATTAGCGTTAACGTTAAATCTGCGTGCAGCATTGATGTAATGGTAATTATAATACTATTACAATAACGCCGAAAGTAAGGAGGTGGTTGTTTGTCTCCCGTCGTCGCCGCCGATTCGGGATCTGAGTCCGGCTTGAACATATAAGGCCGGATAATATTTCCCTCAGCAATGACCATCTTTACAGGTGTTTTATTTACCTTACTTGTGAGCATCACCAAGCCACAGCAGGCTACAGCATACATGACCCTATTACCTGTAGTTGGCCTGGCCGTGAGTCACTCAGAAAACAACAGGCCAATCAGAAGAGAGGCTCATGAATATTAATTAGACAGGCAAAAATCGACCTGTTCTTAGCAGAGCTCCAGAAAGGAGCTATACAAATATATGGGATGGTTTTTGGTACTTATATCTTAAGGACATCACAACCTAAAATAAAACTTCAGAAAGGTGTACAATATGGAACCTTTAAGGTAAGGTTTATTTGTCTAATTATGCATAATTTACTGATAATACGATAGTGAGTGCATGTAAGATGTGTAACAGCAACACTGTATACTTTGTAAAAAATATCAAATTGTTTTACTTTAAAGTACTTTTAAAATAATTGTTTTAATAATCTTTTGTTTTAACTAACATACACTCACTTGTAAATAAGTTGATTATAGTTTTAACTGTAGTATTTTATGTGATACTAAAGTTAAAATATTTTAAATTGCTTCATCATTACAAATGTGTAATTACAAAATATTTGAATACATGGCATACAAGTTTCAATAGAAATTACATTTACAAGTATATTAGTTTATCATAAATGCTTATCAGTACATTCAGATGTACACTTTAACCATATCTCAAAGACAACAGAAGTAGCCAATTATGAAATTACATATAAAGATGTACTTAAATCCTGCTTAAAGGGTTAGTTCACCCCCCCAAAAAAAATTCTATCATTAATCACTCACCCTCATGTCGTTCCAAACCCGTAAGACTCTCATTCATCTTCGCAACACAAATGAAGATCTTTTTGATGAAATCTGAGAGCTTTCTGTCCCTCCATTGACAGCCTACGCGACCACTTTCAAGCCCCAGGAAGGTTGCAAAGACATCATAAAAGTAATCCATGTGACTCCAATGGTTTAACCTCAATTGAAGCGACACAAGTGCTTTGTATGCGCAAAAACAAACAATTTGTTACTTTATTTGCTAAATAGTAATCTCCAACACGAGAGCCCCACAACGCATGCGTGTTGTGTTGACCTGAGGACAGACGTTGTTGCGTGAACGTGCATTGGAGATTAATATTTTGTAAATAAAGCTATTTTAAATAAATTATTATTTGTATTTTTTATTTTATTTTTTTGCAAACAAAGATGAATGAATGTGTCTTACAGTTTTGGAACAATATGAGGGTGAGTAATAAATTACAACATTTTCTTTTTTGGAAAAGAAAATGTTTTCCCTGACATTATTTCCATAATAAGACTTTTTTTTTTTTTATGTTAATGTGTGCTTCTTTTTCTCACTAGGGTATTTATTCAAATATGCTGCAAAAACATTCTGACATCAGAACACGTGAACACGTGACCATTCACATGGACATCATTGATGCCAATTTGGTATTCAGAACATGGCCCATTCACAGGAAGTAGGAGAGGAGAATTTAATTCTAAATTCTAAGTAAAAATTCTAAAGTAAAATGTCAGCCATGCTGCTTGTAATGGAAGTATGTAAAAAAAAAAAAAAAGAAAAAAAAAAAGAAGGTAATTGGGATTTTAAATCTCCCGAAATTGACTTTATATATCTCTCAATATCACAATCTGACTTTTTTTCTTCATAATTGCACTTCTCAGTTGCAACTTTATTTCTCACAGTGTGACATTTTAAACTTCAAACTTTAATCTCACATTTACCTTTTTTGAGGCGGAAATGGGTTTTCAGTTTTTAGCTGTGTATAGCTTTTGAAAACCTTAACAACTTGAGTGGCACACTTCACCACAAATTGTTTTTTGAATCTATCTTTTGTAATTTAGGCTTTGCAAAGATGCTGTTATGAAAGGATGAGGCCATTATATACTATATTGGACTTGACAGTAAAGGAGCTGCTTGTGTGTAAGTGCAGCAAAGCACTGTCTCATTCAGATATGAAGAGGCACATAAAAGGCACAGAAGCAAAAATATATATATATATATACAGTAAATGGAACTTGATTTGGTCCCTTTAAATATCTTTAATGTGTCATTAGTCTCTCAGTTTCTGGGTAGACACTGTATTTAAACTCTCCCCTCTTTGTATGAGCTGTGAATTACAGATTTCTATGATGGTCATTATGTTTGTTTCAGCTACATTAACAGTGTGTTACATTGCTAACCCAGCATGCTATATGAGCAGTCATTACCAGCTGAACATATGGCTGCTAATATGATTAATCTTTGCTTCAAGAGAAAGGGGATTTCTACATGTTTCTAAGATTAAAACATAGAGAAACATATGCATTTATTTAAAAGTGGTGCCATATGGACATTTCTATTTTAAAGGGGTCATAGACTGAGAATTCAAATTTTCCTTGATCCTTTGACAGTTAAGAGTTTGTTATACTATAAAAATACCCATTAAGTTTCAAAACTCAAAACGTTCTTGTTATTCCAAAAAAAACTGCTTTTATTGAAACCAAGGCCAGCAAACGACAGGATCTAAAAAGTGGAGACTTGTGACCTCACACTGCAGCTTTGGCCCCGCCCACTGGAGCGTTAGTGAACAGTGACTTGAGAACAAGAAAAGATCGATACAGGATCAATAATACCATAATTCCAAACGATCCTAATGCTAGGATAGTGGGTTATTTTTCCCAGCAATGTGAATGTCTCAGCAGTGCGTTATTTGTTTGTATTCGGTGTATTTTACTATGAATTATTTGGTAAATTTCGGCACAGGCTTTGCAAACAGACTTTTACGATACGGATCTGCCAGCAACGCGACAAATATGTAATATTCTAATGCCTGATCTGTGATCAGTGATTTCTGATGTAATTATTCAAGTTCAGACAGATTATCTCTCAAAATATCGTTCAATACTGTTTTTGCCTCAGTAAATCAAGCCAGTGACTAAACAATCAACTTCACGTCGTTTCTCTTAGTAGGATGAAAATAATCGTATTTAAACTGTGATTAAATTATATAAAGAAAGCGATCAAAGAATGCTCCCTTTCCAATTGCCCAAGCTGTCAATCAAGCAGCCCGAGTTTATCAGGACACTTGCCAAAACTCGTTGAAATCAATCATCACAAAATCATGACGCTGTTACAATGTACAGAACAACGAAGCTCTTACTGTATTTACATAGTTTTTTTGCATTGCATTGTTTGCATTGTTATTTGCATTGTTATTTGGTGAAAGCCAGAGGTGTAAAGTCCAGATTCAGCAAGTAAAAGTCCTCCTCAGTAGCTATTGTTCCAATCACCTGGATTTGCTAATTAGCACTGTTTTTCAGCCAGGAGATAAAGCTAATTAGTGAAATCAGCTGGCTGAGTTCATGGGTGGAATAAATATATGGCAGGACTTTTACTTTCTGACTCCTGGACTTTACACCTCTGGTGAAAGCATTTGTGAGAGTGCCGAAATTGCGTTGCAATGATAAGATCTTTTGGATGCTATACCGCGCCGACCGCACTCAAGACTCGAGAAAGAGAAGGGGAGGGGGACTCTGTGTTTATATTAATAATGACTGGTGTACCAACCACACTTAAGCATTAATACCAGCGGTAACGTTCTACAACTTTGTATGTTGACGTTGTACGTAGTCATGTCATAGTAAATTGAATAATGTGTTGTGAACCAGGGTCCTTACCACTTCACATGTACACGATATACTGATTCACGAGCTCTAGAGCGGATTGAGACGCACTCATGGTTTTCCTTGTCATTTGCCTGAGTTCTTGTTTGTTACCACGGTTTCTAATTAGTTTCACACCTGTTCCCTCTACTGTTGATTACTTTCCTCTGTGCAGTCTTAGTTCTAGTTCTGTGTCTTGTGTTAAAGTTTATGGTTACTGTGTAATAGTTATAGAACTCTGTGCTCATTAAAGCCTCTTGTTATTAGTTTATTCTAAATCATGCATCTCGTTCTTGTTGGAGTATCTAGACGCTTACCGCGATTGTTTCTTTACCAAAGTTTGGCACAAAACATCCATCCATCCATCCATCCATCCATCCATCCCTCTTGTCCTATATAGGGTTGCAAGGTTGCTGGAGCCTATCCCAGCGTTTCAGGCCATGGGGTAGGGAAACATTCTAGGGTGCGTTTCCCATACAATGAAGTAACTTACTGCTTAACTACCATAGTAAGATGCATTGTTGAAGAAATCAACTATAGTCACTGTGTCACAAGTTTGTCCTGTCTTGTTTTGCACTTGGGTGTTTGTTGTGTTGAGCCATGTGCTCGTGTTCATTGTTAGCCCCGCCCTTCTTGTTATCTTGTTATTGGTTTAATTAATTCCACCTGTTGTCATCGTTACCTTCTTTTGTTTGCCTCCCTATTTAGTCTCCTTGTGTCTGTTGTACTGTGCTGTTACGTTGTCTAATGTTCTTGTGTTTGTTTCCCAGTGTTTTGGTTTGTTTATATTATTCTAGTGTTTTCCCCCCCGCGTGGGAGTTTTGTTTATCATTGTATTTTGCTTTTATTTTATTAAAATCCCATTTTGGTTTTCTGCAATTGAGTCCTCAGTTTTGTTTTTGAACCCAGTCGTGACAGAACGTAACAGCCATTTTGAGGACTCAGCAGAATGAGTATTCGTGTGGTTCCCCCCACTACAGCTCAAGAGAGACTAGAACTCCAGCAGGCGTTGGCATCGCAACGCCAGCAGGGCTGGGAGATAGGATGCTTCGCCCAGTTCTTCTGGACAATGGCTAGGGGATTGAATTACCATGATGAAGCTCTTAAAGAGGCATTCAACCACTGTTTGGATGATCCCCTTCCTCAGTGGGAGATGAATGGTTTAAGGATCCTGGACTTTTGGAAATTTACCAATTACCTGCGGCATCGCAAGGATTGGAGGATCCTGCCACCATTAGAGACTGACGGTATCGACCAACTTACCTATCCTTCTTCGCCGAGTCAAGTTTTTCCGAATTTAACTAAAAAACGAAGGTTGAGAAGGAGGAGAGCAGCTAAGACTGCTGCATCAGTCTTTGTCTCCATCGAGCCAGTTTTTGTCACTCCAGAGTCTGCAGAGACTGTTCATGTCACGTCTGCCCAGCCAGAGACTGTTCACGTCACGTCTGCCCAGCCAGAGACTGTTCACGTCACGTCTGCCCAGTCAGAGACGGTTCACGTCACGTCTGCCCAGTCAGAGACGGTTCACGTCACGTCTGCCCAGTCAGAGACTGTTCGCGTCACGTCTGCCCAGTCGGGGACTGTTCACGTCACGTCTGCCCAGCCGGGGACTGTTTTCGTCGTGTCTGCCCAGCCAGAAACTGTTCACGTCATGCCTGCTGAGCCGGTGTCCCTGGACAAGATGGCCGTACAGCCGGTGCCTGTGTCTGAGCCGGTGGTGTCTGTTCCTGAGCCGGTGGTGTCTGTTCCTGAGCCGGTGGTGTCTGTTTCTGAGCCGGTGGTGTCTGTTCCAGAGTCGGTGGTGTCTGTTCCAGTCCCTGAGCCGGTGGTGTCTGTTCCTGAGCCGGTGGTGTATGTTTCTGGGCCGGTGGTGTCTGTTCCTGAGGCGGTGGCGTCTGTTCCTGAGCCCTCAGTGACCGCGACACTGGCCATTATGGCCACAGCCATGTGGTGTGTGTGGGCTACGCACACACTTGAGCCGGTGGTGTCTGTTCCTGAGCCGGAGCCAGTGTCTGTTCCTGAGCCGGAGCCAGTGTCTGTTCCTGAGCCGGAGCCAGTGTCTGTTCCTGAGCCGGAGCCAGTGTCTGTTCCTGAGCCGGAGCCAGTGTCTGTTCCTGAGCCGGAGCCAGTGTCTGTTCCTGAGCCGGAGCCAGTGTCTGTTCCTGAGCCGGAGCCAGTGTCTGTTCCTGAGCCGGAGCCAGTGTCTGTTCCTGAGCCGGAGCCGGAGGCGTCTGTTCCTGAGCCCTCAGTGACCGCGACACTGGCCATTATGGCCACAGCCATGTGGTGTGTGTGGGCTACGCACACACTTGGACCGGTGGTGTCTGTTCCTGAGCCGGTGGTGTCTGTTCCTGAGCCGGTGGTGCCAGTTCCAGTGCCTGAGCCGGTGGTTCCAGTTCCTGAGCCGGTGGAGTCTGTTCCAGTTCCTGAGCCGGTGGAGTCTGTTCCAGTTCCTGAGCCGGTGGGGGCTGTTCCAGTTCCTGAGCCGGTGGAGTCTGTTCCAGTTCCTGAGCCGGTGGAGTCTGTTCCAGTTCCTGAGCCGGTGGAGTCTGTTCCAGTTCCTGAGCCGGAGCCAGTGTCTGTGTCTGTTCCAGTTCCTGAGCCGGAGCCAGTGTCTGTGTCTGTTCCAGTTCCTGAGCCGGAGCCAGTGTCTGTGTCTGTTCCAGTTCCTGAGCCGGAGCCAGTGTCTGTGTCTGTTCCAGTTCCTGAGCCGGAGCCAGTGTCTGTGTCTGTTCCAGTTCCTGAGCCGGAGCCAGTGTCTGTTCCTGAGTCTGTGCCTGTGCTGGTGTCTGTGCCTGAGCCGGTGGTGCCAGTTCCAGTGCCTGAGCCGGTGGTGCCAGTTCCAGTGCCAGTCCCGGTGGTGCCAGTTCCAGTGCCTGAGCCGTTGGTGCCAGTTCCAGTGCCTGAGCCGCTGGTGTTTGTTCCAGTTCCTGCGCCGTGGCCGCCCGAGGGGTCGTCTCCGCCGTGGCCGCCCGAGGGGTCGTCTCCGCCCTGGCCGCCCGAGGGGTCGTCTCCGCCCTGGCCGCCCGAGGGAGAGTCTCCGCCCTGGCCGCCCGAGGGAGAGTCTCCGCCCTGGCCGCCCGAGGGAGAGTCTCCGCCCTGGCCGCCCGAGGGAGAGTCTCCGCCCTGGCCGCCCGAGGGAGAGTCTCCGCCCTGGCCGCCCGAGGGAGAGTCTCCGCCCTGGCCGCCCGAGGGAAAGTCTCCGCCCTGGCCGCCCGAGGGAGAGTCGTCTCCTCCCTGGCCGCCCGATGGACAATCTGCTCCACCCTGGCCGCCCGATGGACAGTTTGTCCCTCCCGTCCCGCCCTGGTCTGTCCCTCCCGTCCCGCCCTGGTCTGTCCCTCCCGTCCCGCCCTGGTCTGTCCCTCCCGTCCCGCCCTGGTCTGTTCCTCCCGTCCCGCCCTGGTCTGTTCCTCCCGTCCCGCCCTGGTCTGTTCCTCCCGTCCCGCCCTGGTCTGTCCCTCCAGTCCCGCCCTGGTCTGTCCCTCCAGTCCCGCCCTGGTCTGTCCCTCCAGTCCCGCCCTGGTCTGTCCCTCCAGTCCCGCCCTGGTCTGTCCCTCCAGTCCCGCCCTGGTCTGTCCCTCCAGTCCCGCCCTGGTCTGTCCCTCCAGTCCCGCCCTGGTCTGTTCCTCCTGTCCCGCCCTGGTCTGTCCCTCCTGTCCTAGTGGAGCGTCTGGTAGCCGCTCCTTAAGGAGGGGGTTATGTCACAAGTTTGTCCTGTCTTGTTTTGCACTTGGGTGTTTGTTGTGTTGAGCCATGTGCTCGTGTTCATTGTTAGCCCCGCCCTTCTTGTTATCTTGTTATTGGTTTAATTAATTCCACCTGTTGTCATCGTTACCTTCTTTTGTTTGCCTCCCTATTTAGTCTCCTTGTGTCTGTTGTACTGTGCTGTTACGTTGTCTAATGTTCTTGTGTTTGTTTCCCAGTGTTTTGGTTTGTTTATATTATTCTAGTGTTTTCCCCCCCGCGTGGGAGTTTTGTTTATCATTGTATTTTGCTTTTATTTTATTAAAATCCCATTTTGGTTTTCTGCAATTGAGTCCTCAGTTTTGTTTTTGAACCCAGTCGTGACACACTGTCGCAAATTGGTCGTTCAACCACGTTGGTTAATGATTTCACACACGTGGTGGAGTAATAACTTCTTTTAATTAATCTGTTTGAGATCGAATTAATACTAGATGTTTTTTCTATAAATTAGGACATGGCATCGGAGGACTATTTATCATTTTTCTCAGTTATTTTGATTTATTTCCAGATTCAATCATAGGCTCGTTCTTACTTATTAGAGCCTTATTAGCTACTTATTAAACTAAAATACGTAAATTACATTTGTATGTATTCTAAATAAAAGATACAGATTGTACTGAATATCAGCTTGCTTATTTGGCTCAAGATAAGGATTTATTGAGTCCACATGTCATGCAAACATATCGAGAGCTGTCGTTTCAACCACACAACTTTGCGATGCTGTTTGCAAATGTTCGTTAGAACTACGGTTTCAGGAAACACAGACTCGTTGAACTATGCTGATAACGACGGAACTTGCGACCATAGTTAGCTAACGATGCTTTCGGGAAACACAACCCTGGATAGATGGCCAATTACAAAACAATTAATTAAAAGTCTGAAATTCATGCACCAAACTCCTGACCATCTTAACAAAAATACAAGCTAATTTTCTACATTTCAGTTTGCATTTAAAAATCATACTTGCAAATCACAAAAGCATGCAAAACATGTTCCAAACTGGGTTCTCATTTACATATTTGACCACATCCATAGCTTGAGCTTGAAGGTGGTCAGAGACTTCAGCCCAGTCTGAAAATCTAAATATTTAGATATGGTACTGTAATACTAGTATTAGGGTGGTGACAACAAAACAGACCATAGTTTACACTAATGCCAACCGTGGAAACACTGCGACAACACTTATTTGCATTGGGTTTTGAATTGCATTCTTACTATGGGTGTGAATAACAGCAAATTTATTGAATTTGCGATTCAGTGGTTTTCGATTAGATTCAAAACCAATTTAAATAATTTTGAAAGAACACCTTAAAGAATAAAAGAACAATGCTATGAATATGTGCAAGTATGCTACACTGATCAGTTTGTATCAACTGTAATTCACTCTATAGTGCTACATTTTCTCTCGGTCTGCTGCAGATACAGGATTGTTCTTTTCTGTTTCAGAGAGTCTTGAGCAAGAGACTGCAGCAGTGCACAATAAATTCATTTTTACAGAATATTTCAGATTTACTGTTTAAAAAACTGGAGGTCATTATTGGTCTCTGTGCTATTGTGAATGTCCCTGGGTTGTTTTCATTAAGAACAATGTGGCACTCCTATGGGCCTGCAACTTATTAATGGACCACATGCAATTTATATGTTATATTATATGTGGTGACAGATCTCTTTTATTTGTATTCCATTCATTCTTGTTTTATTTATGTGGCCTATTGTACTGTGGTAGATGTGCAACTGCAGTGTTGCGAAGAAGAATATAAGATGTTTTGTTCAGGCATTACAGTACATTTGCAAGCTCGTTTATTTTTGAATATCATCAGTATAACAATGTTTCAGATCAACTCATGACTTAGAAGGAATTGAAATAATTTAAGCAAAACGTCTGCATTGTAAAAGGCCTTTTCTAAAAGATCTGAGGCAGGATTTTTGTGTCACATTTTACAATAGATTTACTATTTCCATTCTGAATAGAAGATCTTTTGTTTTTTGTCCTATTTTTGATCTTTTATTTGTTAATGTTACGATGCATGTGTGTGTGTGATGTGTGTGACTATTATGAACAGTCAGCTATCTGTACGATTCTTTTGTGCTATCAGACTTTGTACCTCTCTGTGGGATCGATTCTGAGTCACGTAGGTCAGAAGCCATGAATGGGACGTGTAGAAGATGCTATCGGTGTAAAGTGGATCTCTGACAGGGTCTTTAATCATGACCCAGGAAAAAAAGCAGCCAAGCACGATTCTCTCATATACAAACCCCTGACCCTTGCATTACATTGCTGTCCTGCTGTACATGCCAAGCACAACTCTATTTTATTGGCTAAATTGGATTCTCTGAGGGTAATGAAGACAAAAGTGGCTGTCATCGGCTTGAACTGCTGACTAATTAATATATGTGTGCTTGGGGTGGTGGTAAATTAAATTTGTTTTGTTGTTGTTGTTGTTGCTTTTATACATTGAAGTATTTCATGATTAATTTCATAAATCAGAATGAATGTGGGCATGGACACTATTAAACAGCAGGAGTTAATGGAAGAAAAAAGTGATGCTTGTGTCAGAGAAACATCTCAAATATAAACAGGAGGGCTGGTCGAGTGGGGTTGGTGGTGCAGTGTCCTATCTAACACGTCCATGCTGGCAGAGTCTGAGACCCATCTGTTTTAATGAAAAGCACACACATGTGAACACACAGATACACACACTTTGTAAACGCCAAAGGTCAGATGAGTTTCCAGTGTGAAATATTTGCTCTCCGTTGTGAGAAAATAGAGCTAATATTTGCCTGTCAGTTTTCACCTGTCAACTCTGAGTGTGAACACAATCAAAGCCCAAAAATAAATATTTGCTGTTAATTGAAAACATGACCATATATTTAAAAATCTTTTTACCAGCTGATTAGTAGTCTTAAGTGTTTGCAGAAGTTTGTTTCCGATCCCACTTCTAACAAAAGATGTGAAACGTAAGGAATTTGATCATTCAAATTCTTTAACAATAGTTCACCCAAAAATTGGGTGAACTCAATTATTTACTCACCACATGTTGTATCAAAACATTTGATCAGTGGTTCCCAAACATTTTCTGTCGGGCCCCGTTTTGTAGAGATGCACCCACATAAAGACACTCTCAGACATGACCTTATTGCAAAACTCTATAGGATTTATTTGAAATATAGTAATTAATACAGTACTACAACTTCTCACCTTTTACAGGCTTCTCTGTGTTTATGATGTGAAGTCTCTAAGTGGTGTCAGAAATAGCATGAGGCATCAATTTACTGTTGAAATTTGTCATTCTGCATCCAGTGTAGACAGCATAACTGAATGGGTTATATTTGCTTTTGTCGTGCCACTTTTCTCTGGTGTAGACACATTGTTTTGGTAGTTGAGGTTTTGAAATAGATACATCGTTTGCTTTATGTTTCCTTTCACAAACTTGTCCATGCTTATAGTGAAGAACCATGCATCATTCATTTATATTTTTACACTTCTTCTGCAATACTCAATTCTGATAATTCAATTGTTCCATCTAGTAGTCTGTTATTCCATGGCAACAACCACTACAACTGATAAGGTATGTAAAATTAATATTTTGTGTTCAATTATTTACTGCTGCATTTGACACTGTCGATCACAACATACTTCTGGACAGGCTGGAAAACTGGGTGGGGCTTTCTGGGATAGTCCTAAAATGGTTCAGGTCATACTTAGATGGGAGAGGTTATTATGTGAGTATAGGAGACCATAAGTCTGAGTGGACATCCATGACATGCGGAGTCCCTCAAGGCTCAATTCTTGCGCCACTCCTGTTCAACCTGTATATGCTCCCAATGAGCCAAATAATGAGAAAGAACCAAATCTCTTACCACAGCTATGCAGACGACACACAGCTCTACTTAGCCCTATCGCCCAACGATTATAGCCCCATTGACTCCCTGTGCCAATGCATTGATGAAGTCAACAGTTGGATGTGTCAAAACTTTCTTCAGTTAAACAAAGACAAAACTGAAGTCATTGCGTTTGGAAACAAAGATGAAGTTCTCAAGGTGAACGCATACCTTCACTCTAGGGGTCAAACAACCAAAAATCAAGTCAGGAATCTTGGTGTGACACTAGAGTCAGAGCTTAGTTTCAGTAGTCATGTCAAAGCAATAACCAAATCAGCATACTATCATCTGAAAAATATTGCAAGAATTAGATGCTTTGTTTCCAGACAAGACTTAGAGAAACTTGTGCATGCTTTCATCACCAGCAGGGTGGATTATTGTAATGGACTCCTCACTGGCCTTCCCAAAAAGACCATAAGACAGTTGCAGCTCATACAGAACGCTGCCGCCAGGATTCTGAGCAGAACCAGAAAATATGAACATATCACACCAGTCGTCAGGTCTTTACACTGGCTCCCAGTTAAACTTAGGATTGATTTTAAAGTATTATTACTGGTATATAAATCATTCAATGGCCTAGGACCTCAATACATTGCAGATATGCTCACTGAATATAAACCCAACAGATCACTCAGATCATTAGGATCATATCAGCTTGAAATACCAAGGGTTCACTCTAAGCATGGCGAGTCTGCTTTTAGCTATTATGCCAGCCGCAGCTGGAACCAGCTTCCAGAGGAGATCAGATGTGCTCCTACAGTAGTCACATTCAAATCCAGACTCAAAACACATCTGTTTAACTATGCATTTACTGAATGAGCACTGTGCCAATGTTCGTCCGACTGTTTGTACTGTATTTTATTTTTTATTTTTCTAAACTGTTTTAATTATTCTTATTTCTTTTTATTATTTTAATTTCTTCTATGTAAAGCACTTTGAATTGCCATTGTGTATGAAATGTGCTATATAAATAAACTTGCCTTGCCTTGCCTTACTGATATGGCAAATAGTCACACAATAAGCAGGATCATTTTGCAGTGGGGTTTTTACTTCCCTGAAGAGGATTATTTTGCAAAACAGTCTAACGGTTGTACACTTTCCCTTAGCATTGCCGTGCCTGCCTTTTACATTTACATTTATGCATTTGGCAGACGCTTTTATCCAAAGCGACTTACATTGCATTATCCTATACATTTTATACATAGGTATGTGCAATCCCCTGGGATCGAACCCACAACCTTGCGTTGTTAACGCAATGCTCTTACCACTGAGCTACAGGAAAGCTGAGCTACAGGAAAGCCTTTTTATAACCTCGCAGTTTAGGAACCACTGATCTAGATAGTTATGTCTAAAATGTAGGCTTACTGCTTTAACTGACTGAATAGTTGCAAGAAAAGTTAAAGGAAAAAGTAAAAGGATTAATATTGCATGGGCAAAAGAATCATTCCGAAAATACTGTTAAATGGTGACTTGCAGGTAGTATATAATTACTTTCAAGAGTACCACAGGTACAAATGGAAGCAAATTCTGAACTGGAAAGGTCATTATCAGTGCTTGAATTGTACTCAGTACAGTACAAGGCATGGCTAATGGTCTTGCCACAGGAATTGATGGGATCCCTATGGACTTTTATAAATCATTTTAAAGTGCAGTAGGGGCTAACCTGCTGGCAGTACCCAATGAAAGCCTTGCTGAAGGGCAGCTACCAATGAACTGCAGGACGGCTGTTTTTACATTATTGGCAAAAAGGGGATCTAAGAAAATCATGGAGACCCGTTGCTATGCTTTGAGCTGATTCCAACGCCTTCTAAAAAGCTAAAAAGATGGTGAAGAAGATAACATCTTCAAATGGATATTTTATGCACATCTCTGGTTGTCTTGGCACCAAGAATAGGATGCATGTGGTCCACATACAAAAGAAAGTCATGCCGGTTTAGAACAACCCTTTTTTCTTTTTTCTTTTTTTTTTGTACTATTTAATGTGGCTTAAATTATAGATGAGCTTCATCCTGACCACATCAGCATGCATTTTGGGTTAAAGTTAAAGAAGATGAAGATGGTCACAGTAATTGAAGAAATGGAACATTTTCATCAGTGAGAGTAAATTGGGGAAAAAGAGAAAACTTTGGGTTACTGACAGATGAATTGAACATTAGAGTTGTTTAAATTGGGAAAGCAGTGTTGGTACATTTAGGTAATGATTTTAGTGGTAAAACTAACTGAGAAGGAATATTAGAGATGGATGTCAGGGTAGGACATTGGTAGTGGCTTCTACCTCGTTTGTCTTCTAAAAACACTCATAATAAACAGATTGGTTGGTTCAGCCCTATTGTGCAAATGGCAGTACTAGAACCTCCTGTGGATAATTCAGGGAAAGTACAAACAGCGACTGTTGATTTTTTGGGGGATAAATACATTGGTTACCACTGTAGGGATTAGTTAGGAGAACTTTTTAACTTATGTTTTAGACTTATATAGGGATAGGGGTGCAATATAATGTAACCCAGGTAAAAAAATAAATAAATAAAAATACATTAACACATGAATGAGCATGATTTTTTTTTTTTTATAATTTTTTTTTTTTAGTTATTTTCGTGTGTTTTAGAAAAGCCAATTCATTTTTTTGTTTTATTTGGAAGGACCGACCAATGAGAGTTAAGGATGTTGTGTAGCCATTTTTTGTTTTCTGAATTTCGCACGCGGTTGGAGCTCGCGCTCTCTTTAAACGGCAGAGCAGACGTGATTCAGATCTCTCCAAAGAAATTTGAGTATTTATATTATCTACGGGCTACGGACGGGGCCTAAGCCAAAGAACGTTATATCATAATATTTGTTTGCTGGGCTGTTAATAAATGTATACTTGTTATGGTATTTTGCCTCCCGAGTCTTTCCGCCAGCGGCTGATGTTGTAAAGCACATTGGTCCTCAAGCATCTCCAGTGGTATATTTAGAGCTGTTAGAGTCTGTCTATGGATCAGTTGAAGATGGCGACGAGTTATTGGCAAAATGTATGACACTCTTGCAAAACCAAGGGGAGAAACCCTCTAGCTACCTGCATCAGCTGAAAGTCATGCTGAGTGCGGCAGTGCGGAGGGAAGGCATTCCAGAAGCGGAGCGTGACCGCAGCTTATTAAAGCAGTTTTGTAGAGGGTGTTGGGATGCTTGCAAATTTGCGTCTTGAAGAAAGACAAACCCCCCTTCATTTGCTGAGTTAGTAGTGTCTGTTAGGGCTGAGGAGGACAAGCAAGCTTCCAAAGAGGAGCACATGCAAAGCCATTTGGGGATGAACAGACTCAGCTCACACCCTTATAACAGTCAAACCTGTTAACATGTTTTTGGGGGTATTGTAATTATACTACACACCTTGAGGGGGCAACAAGGAGTAATACTCTCAGGTATAAAACGGGTGTAGAGAGTAGAAATAGTAGATTTGTAATGGAGGAGTAAGCATGCCTTATGAATCCAAACAATCAATAGTCCTGATTGGGAAACTGAGAGTTTGATGCTCAATCGGAAGTAAGCATTGTTTATTTTCTTATGTTGACTGGTTGATGTATGAATAGTTATTTTCCTAATGTGATTATTTTTTGTAGAAGGACTTCACATTCTGTGGGATTTGTCTTTCTGTCGCAAATGCGAAACCCTTGTTTGAAACTCTGTGAAGTGAGTTTAGAGGCCATGTGGCTTATTGCTGCGGATCCTAAAAATTGGATTACACCCTCACTGCTGTGGATCCTGAAGCTGAATTATACCACATATGTGATTTTGTATCAACACTAAGGTTGGCACTGGGAAGATTTGGGATTTGTATTCTAGGACCTGAGCTTTCATGGACATTGATTTCTATAGTGTGGTCAATGAACTTTCAACGTCATTATCCTTGTCATCGTCATCTTAGTCGTTATCATCAATCAAAAACAGATAAGACTTTCATTTATATGTTGCTGTTTCTTGAGTGGAAAAACATGTAAGATATTTTGTGTGTCTATGAAAGGGTTTTGAAAGATAAAAAGATGCAATGAATGAGAAGTATTTATTTACTGTTTTCTGCATGTCACAGATTTGTTAAGATTGGTAATAAACACTTCCAGTGTACCTTAAACAACATAGTTAGTGAATCCCACCCTATAAAAAATTCAGATTTATAACTAATTCCTTTGTGAGGTTAAGGAAGCAGTTACATCCTTTTAAGTCAAAAGCTACCGTACATCAATTGTCCCCTAATGTTACTGAGTTAGGAGGTGAAGCGACTGCTCAAATGGATCAGGTAAAAAGAACAATGTCGGGAATTCAAACGCAGTTAACTCCTCAGAAGATTTCAGGTTCTAAGAAGGGGGCAGGCTGATTGCCAGGAAGCTGTAGAGTTCTCGAAATTAAGAGCAGAAGTAAAAGAGTTGAGAGTGCAAGTGAAGTCAGCTGTGCCTAAAAAAACCCATTGTACGCTGACTCAAGTACTTCAGAACTTGCAGAGCTAAGGAAGCAAGTAGCTGCGTTAAAAGCTCAAATGGTTACAATGGAAGCACAGAAAAGTCGAACACAAAACCAGTTAGGTTTCCATGGAAACTTTGAAAAGGCGTGGCCTAGACAGGTTGAGTCAAATGAGAGTGGGACAGGCTTGACCCGACCTCGTCAAGGGTACTGTTTTCGCTGTGGCGAAGATGGGCAAATTGTTGCCCACTGTGAAAATGACCCAGACCCTTCCAAAGTAGCCAGGAAACGGTGTTTGTTGGGAGAGAAACAAGCCCAACGGGACTTGCAGAACCAAGTGAAATCGCAGTAGGTAAACTCCAGTACGTTTCTGCAGTAGGGCATGCCAGAAGAAGCAGTTCAACAAAAATTAAAAAAATGTATCAGATAAGGAATTTTACTTTAATTGATTATAATCTAAATTAAAGTTAAGTCATAAGGTGAATTCAGTGTTACCAGTGGTGACAAATTAGAATTTTTAATTATTTTTTTTTCAAAGGAACTCAATGAAATAGGAGTGAAACCTAGAAGGGAACAAACAAGAGGTTAACGTTAGCCTGGCTAACGTCAGACCTCGTCTCATTGAGACGTGGTCTGGGAACCACATGTTCATTTTCTCGTATTTGAGGCGTGGTTTTTACTAATGCCCAGAGTCGTTTATTGGGCGCTACGAATGTCTATCAAATGCGCCTGCAAGTAGCTCATGGCCAATCGTTTCAATTATACCAGAGACGTATGTAGAGCGGCAGAAATCCGACGAGGAAGAAGACGAAATAAACTTGCGTTCTAAACTACTTAGAACACTATCTAAGGCTGCACCGAAAGGCAGCTTCGCGTCTGATGCCATGTTGGATACATAGATATAAACAAACTGCTTCGGTGTGTCGCATAGACGTTGTCATCGTCTTGCTGCTCCCTCCCCGTTCTGTGATTGGTTCCCTTTTTGAGGGGAAAATCTGGTCCATGGTATCCAGGCTGCCTAGCAGCGTGAATAAAATTGCGCTGCACTCAAGGCAGCATGGGGAAACCCAGGCTAGGTTAATGAATTAATTTACATAAACAGTGTTTATACAAGTGATTATACTTACCTTTTGAGTCCTTTAGAGTATTTGAAGTCCTTGAAACCTATAAGGAAAAAATAAAAATTAATTATTTGTTTGAGAAGTACACATTGTATTTATAATTATTTTCTTTCCTGTATTTTCTTTTATTCATTTTTATCTTATACATTCCAGTGAGCTAATTTCTTTTTAGAGCTCTAGAGTATATGAAATAGGAACTATATGATCCGTGTTGGGGGCGTTGTTAAACTCATCGTGGCGTTCCGCACAGAAACCGCTCTCATGCGCACTCCGCATGTTGTTTGAATTCTCCACTGTAATGCGATCTCATGCGTAATACAACGCAGTGATTGGGTTAAAAGAGTTCATTCTCATGAATAATGCAGAGAAGTGCTCCAAAAGCACACTTCTACCTCACATTCCGTGATGTTACTTTGACTTTGCTTTTCAACTCGAAAGAACTTTAATAGGTCATTATCTACATAGCTGTTGCATCAGCGGCCAATGAGCTTGCTGATCAAACATTCAAATACTTAGCTTGTTTACAAACAAATACTTGTTTGCTGTTAACAGACTTCCCTTCCCTCCTTCCCAAGCTCCACCTGTATAGATCTGCTACTGGGGTTATGTATGTTACATGTGCAGCAGCAGCAGCATGTCTTACATGCTCACAGTAATGTCTGAGAATGTATTGACAGTAGAAAGTCTCTGTACTTGCTCTGCAGCAACAGCAAAAGCGTAGCAGATCTATTCCACCACGACCAAATACATTAACATGAATCTGCGATCTCTGTCCCAGTATGTTTGGTTGCTTCCATGGCTGCAATATGTTGTGTTTTCTGCCAAATGGCAACCTGTGGTGCCAAAATACCTATTAGTAAATTGGCAATGTGGGGTATCACACAGACCAAAACAAAAACAGACATTCCAACACGGAACGCACATTTCAAAGTAAAATAACGGTATGTATCATCGTTTTTCAGAGAAACGAGTATGTAAAATGTTATGAGTATGTTTCTTAAATACCTGCAAACATATTATGGTATTTTTATGCTTTAGTACAGTCAAAAACTTACATACAGCACCTTAAGTAAAGTAGCATTATACACATGAATTGGAGTGAAGATATAAAAGCAATAATTACAATAAAGATGAATTAAGATTATCAGGAGCCAAGTGATACCCTACCTCTTCAATGCAGTCACAATGCAAAGGGAAGAGGAGGAGACAGAACAGGAAATTATGTTGACTCATGATGACATCACAACAATTAAAGTGTAAGGCATTCACTTCAATCAGGCAGCCACATCAGTTATATGAAAATGAACAATTTTGTGTTCATTCTACTTCACAATAAATACATTTAACATTATACTTTCTGTACCTGTTACATGCTCATTTCATCTAAAAATACACTAATGATGATGTGACTAAGTTCAGCATCCTCAGCAGTAAGTCATGAGGACACAAATGACACATTGTCCTTAGAAGAACCCAGCTATATCTTTCTCTTTGGGATTTTAAGTATTTGGATTGTCATATTGACAACACATTATATAAATATGTAAAATATTCTGTAGTGATATAAACTGCAGTATTAGGAGTTCAGTTAAGGTTGTGTGCTGCCGCACACACTCACGCACTCTCTCACACACACACAATCCTCTCAGTGAGTGAGGTTTAATGCAAATGAATAATGACCTTACTGTTGGGTTACAGAAAATGTGCAGATGTGAAACTGCATCAATAAATCCAGTATAGCTGGCATCCGCTTTATTTCATGTTTTTTTCTGTTTCTCTAATTCCAAATACTGAAAGGTTGTTGTGTAGCCTATACATTTTTAATGCTTTGCACTCATTGTTTTTCCCTTTCTGTCTTTCCGTTGATCAGTCATGTAAGTGGCTGCCATGTGCTCCAGAGATGTTGTCGCCATGACGACATAATCAAACTATCTGCTGATTGAATCTGACTCTTTCCCTGATGATTAAATCTGCTCTGAAGGGATCAGTGTGTCAGCAGAACAACTGACTGCAGGCTTCATAAAGACTGCCATCTCTGGGTCTGAGACAACACCACATCCTTCAGAAAAGTCAGAAAAGAAATATATTTAAATTTCTAAAATGAACATTTCACTATTTAAATACATTTACAGTTATTTAAAGTCGGCATGAAACAGAAGTTGTAATAGCCTTTTCTTCGATATTGTGATGTTTTCAGGGTTTCCATAATTGGGGTTCATGGGGGAACTGCAGGGGGTCCGTGAATTGATTTAAAAAAATAAATGAAAAAAAATTTAATTAAATCGAATGTCGTGAAATCTCTTGGGGGGGTCAAATCTTTTCTGGTTCATTTCTCCTGTTCAGTCCATTGAGGTCAGACGTCCGTGAGTGAAAATATGAACACACACTGGAGAGCAGCTTTATAGTAGAAAATAAAGTTGTACTTCTGATGAAATGAGACACTGCACTGTTTTTTCATGTTTAACAGTAAAGTTTTCATGTTTAATACAGTAATAAAAAAAAAATAATAAAACATTTTGTTTTGTTTTGTGTTTTGTTATGTTATTTAACTTTATTGTATTAGGACCCCCTTGAAAACGAGATGATGCATCTCAAGGGGCTTATCCTAAAGAATACAATTTGTTACAAAGTTGCTTGATTAAGCAATCAATCATATAAAGTGCTATATAAATAAACATGACATGACTTTACTAGAGTGCCGAATTGTAGTGATCCTGCAAACATATACACAATGTTATGATGTCATATGCTTTTCTCATGCTTTATTAAAAAATGCTGTTTTCTCAATTTTGTTATTGATAGAGGAAATTGTGCAGCACATATTTATATATTCATCTAAACACCGGTCTCAGAAGTGTGGGCGGCATTAGATGTTCGATAACAGTATATCACTGGTCACGTATTTTTGAACTTCATTATACCCCTATGTTATTAAATGTTATTAAGATTATCATGCCAAAGGAAGCACCTCACATGATCAGCAGACCGGAAGAGGAAAAACGGATGTAAACAGACTAATTCATAGTGGCAGATACTTGTTGCCACCTACTGGCATGTTGATGTAAACTGCAGAAAGACTAACTGAAAATCTAAGAACATTTTAAACTGGATTTGCCTTTTAATCATCTTGAATATTTGTATTTGTGATTGATTTTGTAATCCTATTTGCCATACTGCAATATCACATGGCATATAAACACACTTTAAATAAAATATACAATGATGGTAAAAAACGTACTCGGTTACTGACGTAACCTCAGTTCTCTCTAGAAGAGGGAACGAGT
Organism: Leuciscus idus; assembly: GCA_021554675.1. Classification (NCBI taxonomy): domain Eukaryota; kingdom Metazoa; phylum Chordata; class Actinopteri; order Cypriniformes; family Leuciscidae; genus Leuciscus; species Leuciscus idus. Next base: position 10,010,309 of record CM038634.1, read on the forward strand.
ACTGCGTAAGTATCTTACGCTAGGGGAAAATCCCTTTTCCGGGAGATATTGAAGCCAAAAAATTATCCTTAATTTTGTATTATTGTAAAACGCGTTGCGGCAGCATACAGACATAGGCAAGACGGCTCGTGTGCCTATTGGCTGTTCTGCGGCAACTGCAGCAGCCTATCGAGCGAGGCCTAGCGTGACGTCAGACCCAATGAGGGTGCTTCGCGCCCACTGCGTCACGTCCCGCCGAAACGGGCGTGGCTTAGGCCTATAAACAAACTTTGTTGTATTATTTTAATTTAATACTGTGAAGCTGCTTTGATACAATCTGTATTGTGAAAAGCGCTATACAAATAAACTTGACTTGACTTGACTTAAATACAGCTCGCAGGCAGCTGATATCTGGTTTTTCATCGCCGAAGCTAACCAGAGCGTGTGAATGCACGGCAAGATACGCAGTACTCGTTCCCTCTTCTGTAGGTGTGCTACTTCTGTTTTTACCATGGTCTCGACGCGCGTCGCATAGCGACGAGGGCGCCGGCGAAACTGTAGCGAATAGCCTCTTTTTATAATGTCTAGCACCCACTTCGAAACCCCGGGTAGCCTCGCCCATGCATCTGCATGAATGGCTAGGGGTTGAATGCGAAGCGCGCTCTGGTCGCTCAGCGACAGAGGGGCTTCGGTGTGCTGTAACACAAGCGTCGCGCTTATGACATTCGAGGCAGAGGGCGCGCTGATAACAGCGGGCAGATTGCCCGCGCTCGGCTCCTCTGCGGTGGTTAACCGAGAGAGGGAGGGCTGGGCGAGTCCCGTAGGACTTGTCATGTCTGTGTGTGGATGTGGGCGCGGGATAGCGGGCACATTTACCACACCGAGAGCATTGTCCGCCTGAGCAGAGCGAATGCACGTTGGTTTCGTTTTTACAGAAACCTCGAGACATGCAGGACGTAGTGATTGTGGGCACTGGGCAGTGGGCACATCTTCTACGTTTAATGCGCAATCGAACTGGGTCGATTTTATGTGCGCGAGCCCTGTGTGACGGGCTGTGCTTGTGTGTAGGAATGGGCACTGGGCAGTGGGCATTTTGTCTACACTCATAACACCATCGGCCGTGGCCGGGACACCAGAAAATACACTCTTTATGGGATTTATCTGGGTAGCCGTAAAAACGGCATTTGTGTGCAGGCAAGCGGGCAGTGGAACCGGCTTGTTGACTGCAAAATACACTGGAACAGTCACATTTCTTGGAACTGAACGAGCAAAGAGTTTTGGTGGAAGTCCGGCCGCAGCGGGACTTGGACACCGTCGTTTCCCTAGGCGTGCTAGGACGACTTCGGGGCCTCGGGCTTTACCGCAATCCTGGGCCGCGGCCCACGCGGGGCGGCGGTCAGATGAGCGAGAGCGCGGTCTCGCGCTTGGGGCCTGTCGGCGCTGTGAAGTGGCGGCGGTGGGCGGAGGCTGAGGCTGTGAGCTCTGAGCAGACGGTTTCGTACGGCCTGCTGTAGAACTGAGGCGCTTCGGCAGGAAGTGCTTCATAGCCTGTGACGCTTTCTGTACCTCGGCGAATCTTTCCACGAAATCTTTGACGGAAGTTCCAAAGAGGCCAGCGGGAGAAAGCGGAGCGTCGAGGAACGCGGCGCGCTCAGACTCAGACATCTCAGAGAGCGTTAGCTATAGGTGTCTCTCAGTCACAGTGAGAGAGGCCATGCTCCGTCCTATGGCCTGTGCAGCAGACTTAGTAGCGCGGAGAGCGAGGTCCGTAGCACTTCTCAAGTCTGGCACGCAAATTGCATCTGGTCCATTCTCGTCCAGCTTTCGGAGGAGATCGGCTGCCCAGCGGCGGAGAAAGCGCGACCGAGCAGGGTTGACGTCATGCGGCAAGCTTTTGAAGGTAGAGCCAGCTTAGCGCGCCATCCAGCGGAGGGCGGGCAAAGGTGGGCTGCTATCGCTTCTTCGACCGGCGGCAGCGAATGGTAACCTCTGTTTTTAGCATCGTCAACAGCGGAGAATGCTAGCGAAACAGAAGAGCGCATTCTAGCTGAGAAGGGGGCGTTCCAAGACTTAGCGACTTCTTCGTGTAACTCAGGAAGAAAGGGCGCTGGTCTGGACGCAGGCGAAGCGCGCTCCCCAGGAAGAAAATATCCATCCAGCCGGTTGTGAGCAGGCTGTTCAGGCGTAGACCACTCGAGGCCGAGGCTCGCCGCGGCCTGTGCGAGTATGCGCATCAGCAATGACTCGATGCTAGCTCTTTTGCCTGACGATGCGCGGACAGAGGGCGCGAGATCCACAGAGCTCGCCCAATCCTCACTGCCCGATGCCAGGAGAGAGCAGGAATCATCCTCCCCCAATGCGGCTTTCTCATCAGCGTCAACGACGGAAGCGGTGGCAGACGGCGGCCGCTGTCCGTCAGGAAGAGACACTGACGAAGCCGGTGAAGCTGGCGGGCGAACCGGCGAGCTTTGACGGGTGGGGGAAGGTTCCGGGACCCGCTGAGCACGGCGCTTTTTACGGCGCGGCACTACAGCGGGCGGAGGTGCAGTCTCAGTGAAATATGCCAGGTGAGTCCTCAGAGTCGCCATAGGCAGTAGCTCGCAGTGATGGCAGCCGCCGTCAGCGAGCGCGAGAGCTGCATGATCCTCACCCAGGCAGGAAACGCAGATAACGTGGCGGTCCCCGTCGCTGAGTGTGGCTCTGCACGAGCCGCAGGAAGGCATCTTTAAAAAGACACAAGCTCTTTTAGACAGTGTGTGTCGCGGGGGCGAACACACACACAACAGAGAGTGTAAAGGATATAGGCGCCGGATAGCGCAGCAAGAAGGCGATTGAAGGCGGCGCGGCCAGCGACTTCAGTGACGACTCGTCCTGCTGCAAGTGCCTCCTCAGACGGCGCGGCTTCTCTCCGGATCCAGCAATGCGTGTGCTTCGCTGAAGAGATGAAAAATCAGATATCAGCTGCCTGCGAGCTGTATTTATAGGCCTAAAGGCCCTTTCACACTGGACGCGATTTTGACGCACGAATAATTCGCGCGATGGTTTTATTTTTCGTTCAGCTGTTTGTGTAATGAGTGCTTCCACACCGAACGCGAATGTGCTGCGGCGAAAAAACTGGCTGATGTGAATGCATTTGACGCGAACTATTCGCTTTTTCGTTTCGCTTTTTCGTTACACGTCCGGTGTGAAAGGGCCTTAAGCCACGCCCGTTTCGGCGGGACGTGACGCAGTGGGCGCGAAGCACCCTCATTGGGTCTGACGTCACGCTAGGCCTCCCTCGATAGGCTGCTGCAGTTGCCGCAGAACAGCCAATAGGCACACGAGCCGTCTTGCCTATGTCTGTATGCTGCCGCAACGCGTTTTACAATAATACAAAATGAAGGATAATTTTTTGGCTTCAATATCTCGCGGAAAAGGGATTTTCCCCTAGCGTAAGATACTTAAGTACGAGAGACCTCTCGTAAGAGAACTAAGTGATGCTTTTAAATATCAAATTAAAACTGCCAGTAGGTGGCGGCAAGTCACTAAGTTTTTATGAGTGAGTCATCTAGTCATTCATTCATTCAGTAACGAAGCGAGTGGCTGTGTTTATGAATGAATCATTGAATCATGGACTCTCACGATTTGTTCAAAGCCGCAGATTCGTTCACAAACACTGCTGTGTGCTGCAGTTCTGCTGTGGCTTTAGTTGGAGCTATTCTTTTGTTGTACAAAATACTGAAAATACTGTGTTTAAAATGAACATCACTTAATATTACTACCTTTCGTTTGTTGAACTATTGTTTAAAATGTCACATTTGCAATTGTGTGGATATTGTGATCAACATTAAACACAGGAACTCACACAGGGTATGTTTTTGTATCGAAGAGAGTTTGAATCTTAAATCAATTTCTATGCACAGTCTGTGTCTATATTTGTTATTCGTGCTAGTAAGTGCTAAATCCCCTCTTTTACAAAGGTACATTGTCATTACGGCAGTATAGCGCGAAACCTGTGCCGTTATACTCAGAGCGGTTCATGACTAGAAATTATGCGTTTCAATGGCAACACTATCAGCGCCGAAATGAAGCTGCAGCACTCAGGTGGAACAGGTCAGTACTCTTTAAGTTGTTTATGTTATTATTATTGTAATGTTCAGTGCTTTGAGACATGAGGTAGTTTAACGCTGTCTCTCGTGAAGCTTGTGTTTGCTCCTTGTTGAACGCGTTCATGTGTTTTGGAGAAGGCGTGGCTTTGTAGAGTGCTGGAAGGGAGGGATCTTATGGTTTCAAAGCTAGCTTGATATTGCTAGCCTGTCCAAAAATTACCTATCCTACCTTTAATTCAAATGTTTTGTGTGAGGTTTTGGTTTAAGGTGTTGAGGATAAAAAACATCACTCGCTCTGTATGTCACTAGCTGCATTTACATGGACCCTTATAATCGGATTGACGGCTCAGTCGGACTGAAAAACCTTCATGTAAACACCTTAATCGATCCGATTGGAATTTCGATCGGACTAAAAGGGGTGGTTTATCCCTTTTGTAATCCGATCGAAAGAACATGTAAACACTTTATCGGACTGAAAACCAAAACTGAAAGGACTGCGCATGTGCAGTGACTTAGAAATGGCCTAATGACATATGACGCGCGGTAGTTGTTGAAGGGAAGATGGCGTGCTGTAAGCATAATTGGTCTGTAGCAGAAACCACGTTGTTGCTGAATATTTTGAAGGAAGAAAAAGTAGTTGAAAGACTACGGTCACCAGTCACGCAATGATGACATGTTTAAGCAGGTTTTTGAGTGCGCATCTTGGAACGGCGGGAATCGCAAAGATCAAATCCGATTCAAAGCTTGTTACATGTAAACGCGCACATCAACCCGATTACTTTATTTATCGTTCATGTAAACACCGTGTTCGGATTCATTTCATTCCGATTGAACCAAAATGTGTCCATGTAAACGTAGCTATCGGTAAATCCCTACAGCAACTGGAGGAAGACATTTGGTATAAATGTGTGTGTGTGAATTTCTTTATGAAATTGTATGTAAGTGTGTGAGGATGTATGTAAGCACATGTAAATGTGTGAGTGAATATAATAGTGAGTATTGGGGCAGCAGATGGGGCAGCAGCAGGTGGTGTGGTGTGCTGGGACCTCTGCAGTCTTCATGAGCACTCTGCTGTGATGCTGCCTGACAGCGCCGGGAATTCATGTGTCTGACAAAGACTTTCAATCCATTAGCAAACTCCCTCACAACACACACACAATTACCCTTCATTAAAACGGAGGCTCAAGACCTGCACAACCACAGCAAGACAAACACTCCCTCACACTGACCGCTCTTCCAGATTAGATTGCTTCTTTTCGGATTATTGTCGTGCAGATGTTTGGTGTCTTATCCAGGGGGTATTAGATTGATGAATAGAAATTCCTCATTCAAATTAGTGCAGACAAACAGACGTGAGGTGTGTGTTTGTGCTGATAATTTGAGCAGGATTTGGGCCAAAGATGAGAAGCCTCACTTGAGCTCACAAACAGGAAACCTGACTAATCTTTCTATAAGCTCGTCTCAGCGCTGTTGCCAAAGGTTCATTTAGTCCAGTATGGTCTGTCCGCAGCTGACTGACTGCAAAAACATGGGCCGTCCTGGCTTGAAAAAAATGTAGGGCGTGACTTTTGTCCATCAGAATTGATTGGATGGTTGTGGTTTGCTATTGCTGTGATGTCACGTGATTGACAGCTTGAACAGAAGAGATGTCGCTGCAAGAGGTAGAGAAACATTATTTTGATAAAAGATTATGAGGGCACATGAATTAAAAATAATAATAATAATAATGGGCAAGGATAAATCATTTTTAATAAATACTTATTTTAAAAATATATATTTCATAAAAAATAAGAATTGTCCATTTTGATTTCAAAGTATACTTGGCGGGGACAAGGGCACACATCATTCCTTAAAAAAAGTACTTTCTGGTTCTGGTGACCAACAGTGTTAGTCTTGTCTATGAAATTACTGACAAAACTATGAATTTAATTATTCAGCATAACAAAGACTGATTCTCTGTTGTGAAAATGGTCATGACAATAATTAGCCTACTGTTGACGAAAATATGACAAGATATTAACAATGCAATTTTTAGAAGAAATTGTTTACGAGGACAGTTTATATGTTGTATTTTTGGCTGATTAAAATGATTGAAGCATCTTTTAAGTGAAGTTAAGTGGTGTAAGATTGTGCATGTAAACACATTGACTTGTTCTCCGTAGATGCTTAGTTTCAGAAAATAACTGCTTTTGATAAATTTCCTTTAAATTGAATCAGCATTTTGTCAAATGACAGAAATTGTATGTTTTTCTACATTTTTACTAATAATAATAAACAAAAATGTTTTAGTTCACATATTCAGAATGTGTTTCAAACTGTAACAAACCAAATGTTAACCAAAGATTAAATTGATTTGAAAAAAATAAAATAATAATAATTAGTTCACATATTAATAAGCTGAACATGCATGGTCATGTGCATGGCTTAAATGGTGTTGCAGGGAAAGGTCACAAAATGTAAAGAATAACTCAATCCACACACCAGCTTTTTAAACATTTATTGGAGTTCTATCAGCTTATTCAATGTGCACATATGTTTTAGGTGTTTCAATCCATTATCATTCATATATATATATATATATATATATATATATATATATATATATATATATATATATATATATATATATATATATATATATATATATATATATATGGAGAAGCAAAATAAGACTTTTCAGAGAATATATGTTATTAAAATGTATTTTATTCCATTGGCATTTTGTTTAGTTTTAAGCATTTCAGACCTCATTATTTTAGTTTAATTTAGTTTAGTTTATTTTTGCTTACAAACTTGCCAATGGGGTAAAAAAAAAATGGTTTTCTCTGAAAACAAGTCTTATGTAATATCTTATTCAATATTGCTCCTAAAGTAAATTTAAGTTGTTATGATGTGCTTAGATGATTTTACTGGGAATGAACAAGGCTATCAGCAGGCAAAATTCATTCTTAATGAATTCCCCCTTCTCGGGTGAATTTCTCAGAGACAGTGCGAGTATCACATCAGCTCAGCTCCTTATGAATTATAGAGAAATCAGAAGTCAGTTTGGCTGCATGACTGACCACTGTGTGACATGGTCCAGCTCTCTTATTTAACACCCTGCTTTATTTAATAAACTGGATTGCTGGACTGTGTCCATCATTAATAAGCTCATATAATCCACACACACACACACACACACACACACACACACACACACACACACACACACACACACACAATATCCACAGGATGTGATATCTCATGACCGCATATGGAGATGTTTTACAATAGCCAGTATTGAGTTAAATGACAAACCCATTAAACTGAGCAGGTTTTGGGAAATAACTCATGGAGTGAGGTGAAGCTTGAGATTGCTGTGATTTGTGGGACTGTATCGAATATATACAATTATTAAACAAAAATAAGCCTACATATCAGTGAAAGGATTTTAAAGATTTGGGATGAGAAGCATATACTTTCTTATTTTTTTGCAGCTTAAATATTCTTTTAATTCTTTAAATTATATTAATAATAACAAATTGTTCTAAATTTATTTGAATTCTGTCACGGGTACAAGGTAGTCAGTTTGGCTGCATAAACATTTGTAAATAAAAACAGATGCTCATTAATCGTCACATACTGGTGTAGCCTACAGAAATACAGTCATAAAGTCTAAAGTTTATTGGGATGATCGGGCATTTACAAACTGAACTTGAAGTATAATGTATAGAATGTTAATTAGGTAAAGAGATACATGAAACGAAGAGGGAAATAAAGCAAATACACAACAATGAATAACAATAATAATGATAATAATAATAATAATAGTTTACAAATATTAAATAAAAAAGAAACAATCAGTGAATGGGTTTAAAAGACTCCGGGATGGGATATTTTATATTCTTACATATTCTTTTAACATTTATTGATAATAAATTTCATTCAGAATTTGTCTAGGCAACAGTACCCGCAGTGTAATATAATAAAATAGTAGTACTGATATAGTTTAATAAAATCATTTATTAATTCCGCACTTTTTTTGTCATTCTTAATTCAAAATAAGTAATTTATTAATAATATTCATTTTGATAATCCCAGGTTGCTAATGTCACACAGGTTTTTACGCATTAAACTCGTGTTTCGAATATTAATCTGAATTAATTGGGAATTGTCCTGTGAATGTTATTATCCTGTGAATGGGGCTATTATAGTAACTCTTTTGGATAATAACCCCCTATCTGAAAAAAAAAAAAAAAAAAACAGTGGTGCTTTTGTTGACTCATTCGTGAATTCTGATATCAGTCTGACTCTCTTTGTAGTAGCTGTTCCCACTAGCAGTTTAAAGAGCAAAAATATAGCACAACATACTGTATCAAACATGTCACTGCAGACTGTGATTTACTAACAAGTAATTAGTCGTTAATGTTAGTTTGACCAAAAGTACCATCGTATGGGTTAAACTGTTAGCATCCATTTCTGGTTTATAGCTACAGGAGTTACATAGGCCAACACAGTCTCACAATAATATGATTTGTTGCAAATCCATATGTATTTGTACAACATCTGATTTCGCCCCACTGAGAGGTATGTTTAGGGTGGGGTTAGGGATGGAGCTTCATACTTACTTTTTTTATACAAATAGTACATTTTCCAACCTTGGCTCATTGGAAAAATGAGAACAAAAAACACCAATTCATTCAAATCACTGCAGTTTCCAGGTGAAATGAACACTAGAGGAAGTAAAACAGCAAGCACTTTTAATCCTTTTCATACAAAGCTATGATTAAAAGGGCAGATTATTTATTAATAAAGACTTATTTTTGGACGTTTCTTTGCATAATGCTATTTTATGACCTCAAAACACTTTTACCATAATGCATGATTTGTAAACAAATAGATTTTGACGTTTGCATCTCATAACCAGCTCCATATATGTTTGGCTTTTCTTATGTACTAAGCTTGCTTGGGAGCTCATCTGGTGCAGCATTGCATTCGCGATGTGGAGGGCATGGGTACAAGTCACGATATAAGAGCTCAAAGACTTGTAGAAGCGAGCTAAGGGTATGTTTACACGACAACAATGTACTAAAAACAGAAAAAGCTTTTTCCTACAGACAACAGCGTTTGTCAAAAATATCCAGATTCACAAAGATCTGTGAAAATGACTAAAATGCTGTGTTATGCATGCCAGGCCAGTAGTTGGCAATGCCACTTTGTAAAGAAACACTATGCACCTATAGACCGAACGCTTGACGTCACTGTTTTCACAAATTTGCGTAATATGCATGTGCTTGACGTCACTGTTTTCACAAATTTGCGTTTTTGTAGTTTACACGGAGACAATAACGCTATCATTTTCAAAAACTTGCAATTTGAAACACGATTTCAAAAATTTTTAGTTGAAAATGGCATAATAGGTATGCAACGTAATATCATTTTGCAGAAAATGTCACCACAGGTGCATTTTTCCACTGAGCCTGAGTTTTGTTATTTTGATTTGTTGCAAATTTAAATTAATTCATACAACATAATCTTTACGTTTTCATCTGATTTTGCCCTACTGAAGGGTATGTAGGGATGGAGCTCCATACTTTTTGTTTATACAAAAAGGTTTTGTAATACACTAAATGACAAATGTCTTCTATTACTAATTGTAAATCAAAACAATAAATACATAAAATTATTAAATAAAATGTCAAGGATGGTTACATTTAAATGTACTTGTGTGAGATTTCAATTAAATTGCCAGAAGTTCTTGTTGAGTTATTCAGAGAGAGCAATGAGAGTGACATGATCTCTAGCCATGTACATTATTTTTACTTTATCTTGAAAGATAACACAAAATGAAGCTAATTAGAGAACTGATGAGGGCAGAGAAAAAGGCCTTGCCCCAGGAGAGGGAATTCTCTATCTCTCTCTCACTAATTCACAGATAGATGCCACGTTCCACCCCTTTCAAATTAAAAACCTTCAAAAACTTAATAGCTATGCCTTGAGCAGTCATCCAGTCAGAGAGATAGCCGAGTGCATTAGGGCAGGCTAATTATTTTGCTGTCACACTGGCCTTGTAATGAGAGAGGGGGATGGGGGCTCACAATTCAGCTCTGTGTGTAACAGTTAATGTGACCCATGCATGATGTTAAGTATGGATCAGGGAATGAACATTTTTAATGTGATGCGTGTGCATATGTGTGTAGCAGCACAGTATGAATGACAGTGAGCCATCTACCCTATTACAAAACTTATGCTAATTATAAAAAAAATTGCTGATTGGTGTACTAAAATAACTGAAATAAAAATGTATAAAAACTAAAACAAAAATAATAATTGAAAAACATTTTCAATACTTGAAATAAAATAAATGTTAACTGAAATTAAATAAAAATATATAAAACTTAAGTTAATTTTATTTCAGCTAGTATGTGGACATTTCTCATTTAAATATAATAAAACTAAAACTGAAAGTAAAAGTAAAAAAAAAAAAAAAAATATATATATATATATATATATAAAAAAAAAATATATATATATATATATATATATATATAAAATGGGACAAAAAGAAATCAAGGGACATTTAGAATAGATAAAAATGTGCGATTAATTACGAGTTAACTATGATATTAATGTGATTAATCGCGATTAAATATTAAATATTTTAATCGTTTGACAGCACTAATATATATAGGCCTATATATATATATATATATATATATATATATATATATATAAACCTATGTAGACATAAAAAAGCAAAAACTTAAAAAAAACTGTTTATTTATAATTTTTATATTGATGGTACTTGATGGGATGTAAACTAATTTTTGTTTATTTATTTGTAATTTTATATTGATGGGACATGATGGGATGTGTGGAAAAAAATAATAAAATACATGTATTTTGATCAAAACAATATGCACTGAGAAATTGTTCGGTTCAGGCTTACTACATCTGAGCATGCTCACGTATGTCCTTGTTTGCCATACAGCCCCCCTCCTCCAAGTGGTCCTTTATATGCATCTTGGTGTTCAGCAAAACAATAAGAACTTTAATGAGTTTCATATTTAGAAAGAGAGCAGAGAAAGAGAGGGAGAAATGGACTAAATAACACTAATGTTGTTTTGTGAGAGTGAAGAATTAGGGGACCAGAACGCCCACTTCTGCAGGCTCTCACACACACACAGACTGTGTGAACAGTGCTGTGTTGTGCTTGATTGATTCTGTCACCTTGCATTGTTGTTCTCTAGGACACTTGCATTACAAAACCCTACAGACTGAATGTGGAATTATGGGATAGACAGATGTGCAGATGTCATAGAGAGAGGGAATTAGAAAAGTGTGTAAATGGTTGGAAATATGGAGCAGCAAATTATGAAGGATAAATGACTAGTGTACATCTGCCATGTGCTATCCCTCTCTCTGTTTATTATATTCTGTGTTCTCTGAGCCTGTGCAATATACTGGATCTGATGAATGTTGATAAAACAATACATATACTGTTAATACTTGAATTAAATACTAAAATATACTTAGAATGAAGACAGAAAAATGTATGCCTTAAGGTTGTCAAATATTAATATATGTTTATAGTCAGTTTGAAGGATGAGCGTGAGTGTCAGGGTTCTACCCTGCCAGCCTTGTCTGTGTTGTCGTGGTTTCATGTTTCTATGTTTGTCTTGTGTTTGAGCACATGGCTCTGTCTTTGTTTGTGTTTGCCATGTGCTCCTCTTGTCCTGCCTCCTTGTTTCCTGTTACCACGCCCCCTTGTTTAGTCCACGTCTTGCCCTCATTTCACTAATTGTGCTCACCTGATCCTCATGTGCTCTGGTCCCTTTAGATTGTGCCTCTTTCCCTCATGTCTTTGCTGGTTTGTTTTGTGTGTTGTCTGCATTCAATGTGTACGCGCAGTTACTACAGAAATGGACAGTCAGTGCTAGTGTAAGTTTAGTTTTCCTTGTTTGATTATTTCTGTTTTGTTCATTTCTAGTTTCTTTGTCCCTGTGTTTTAGTCTAGTTCTAGTCTTTATTTTCTTGTTCTCTCAAGCCTTGTTTTTACTTTTCCTTATTTAAGTTATTTATTTATTTTTCTCTAGTTCTCTGCAAGGTTGCAGTCTTGTTTAATTTATTTTTGTTTGTAAGTACCAGTTCCTTATTTTGAGAAATTATTTATTTTATTTACCTTACTTTCTCCTTTGCTACCTCCAGTTATTAATTAGTCTATTTTGTTTTCCTAGTCATAGTTGTCGTTTTTTTGTTTTCTGTTATCTCTTGTGTGTTCGTCTTGTGTTGGTTCCTGCCCTGCCCTGCATCCTGTTCTTCCTTGGTCATCGAGACTTCTGTCCTGGCAAGCCACTCTAGTGCCTAGTGTTGTTTCATCCCACCTATGCCAAGCCTCTGGTTCCTTGAGCTGCTGTCAAGTTTCCACTGTTCCCAAAGAACCTGGGTTTGTCTCATCCCTGACCAACCTGTTCTCCAGTTGTGCCCTCGACCCACCTGTTTTCCAGTTGTGTGCCCTGCTCTATTGTTTGGACTGTTCCACCTGTGTTTTGTCTTTGTCAATAAATATCACTCCCTGTTCATTCTGCGCCTGGGTCATCCCTTCTCTGATTCCTGACAATGAGCTGATGTGACCTAGAGTAATAGTCCTTGCCTTGAATGTGAGAGGTAAGGGCATAGTTTTGGTTTCAACAATATTTGTTTGTTTGTTTCCTTATTGTTGAATAACGAGCGGCAAGTCAAAGGTTCGTTTAACAACATATAACTTTACTAGAGGAGATGCAGAAGTTCAACATACAAGCATATAACTTCATCACCGTAACACATAATCGCGCATGCGTAGAAAACAGCTTTTACAACTTAGTCTGTTGGATTTAAAGCTACAGAGCACTCTGTTCTACATCCTCCTTCTTTAATTGTGACAGATATTCCTTAACGAAAAGTTCCCTATGAAGTTCCTTAAGTTGTAAGTTAACTCAAAGCCTTTATCTTTATAAGCAACACATTTAACAGATTAGTTAAGCTGAGAGTAAAAAGTCTTTTTACACTTAACCTCTTTTTTTTCAAAATAACCTCAACATTTACAAATTGAACATTTTGTTACTAAACTAAACTGTTTCCTCTGTCTTTTTTTTTTTTTTCTTCATTCCATGTATTTAGGGTTTGGTTTGCAAAGGCGACCTGCTCTGGTCACATATGGAACTGTGGAAGGAGTTCTTGTTGAATGTTCATTCAGCGGCTTCTTCTCGGCTCCTTGTGGGGTGCATTGTTCTTTGACTTCACTTGGAGTGGAGTATTTGTGCTTCGATTCAACAGAGGGGGTCTGGACATAGGGAAATGTCACATCGCTGTGCTCAAACCGTTGTGGTTGTGGCTCCGCGACAGGAAGGATATGTTTTCGGTTTCGTCTGTATTCTTTTCCTTCAGTCTCCACAAGATATGACCTTGGTTCATCACAGAGCTGTTTGACGAGTCCGATTCTGTTATGGCCTTTAGAAGTTGCAAGTCTCACCTTGTATGAGTGGCCGGAGAGCTCTGCTGGACTTGTCGTAGTATCTCTTTTGACAGTGTCTCTTTTTTGAGAGTTGAGTCTTGACAGCAACGTTGTCCTTTGAGGCTGGCACCAGAATGGACTTGCTGATTGGCAGAGTTGTGCGCGTCTGCCTCGACATTAATCTCTCCGCTGGCGAACCCAATGTCTCATCGCGTGGAACATTTCTGAGGTTGAGCAAGTTTTGAAACACATCCGAGCCATCCCTTTTGGATTTCTCCATTAGATGTTTTGCACTCCGCACTGCCCTCTCGGCTAGCCTATTAGCTTGTGGATACTCAGGGCTACTGGTAGTGTGTATAAAATCCCAGGCAGCAGCAAATTCTTTGAACCATTGGCTTGAAAATTGGGTACCATTGTCTGAAAAGACTTTGTGTGGACTCCCATGAACTGCAAAGTGCCTTTTGAGTTTTGTAATCACTGTACTGGAGGACAGGTCACGAAGCAGATCAATTTCAAACCATCCTGAAAAGGAGTCAACTAGTACGAGATAGTGTTGACCATTCCACTCAAAGATATCTGTAGCCACACTTGACCACGGAAGTTCAGGGATGTCGTGTAAGTGAAGAGGCTCTTTTTGTTGATGGGGCTTCATACTATTACAGACGGAGCACGACAGTACCTCCTTTTCAATGTCTTTGGTAAGAGAAGGCCAGAACACAATGCCTCGGGCCCTGCGTTTAGTTGCATCAAGGCCGGGGTGACCTCTGTGAATTATAGTGATATACTCGCCGCGCAATGATTCTGGAACAACTGTTCTCGACCCCTTCATGAGCACATCTTCATCGACTGTGAGCTCATCCCTGAACGGAAAATACTCACGAATTTCTGCTGGCAGCTTTGATTGGCTAGAGGGCCATCCTGACTTGATAATACTGCAGAGCCGTTGAAGGGTCGGATCTTGTGTTGTGTGAGTTTGAAGCTCTTTCAGTCTGGAAGATGAGATGTGTTGAATTGACATGACCTCGAAGTCAGCTCTGTCATCAGTGTGTTCGTCTGGTGAGTCTCTGGGGGAATGTGACAATGTGTCAGCGACGAACATATGTTTTCCTTTCTTGTATGTGATTGTGAAGTTGTATTTCTGCAATCGTAGCATCATGCGTTGCAGCCTTGCTGGAGCTGTGTGGATAGGCTTGTTAAGGATGGTTACCAATGGCTGGTGGTCCGTTTCAATGTGAATTTGTTTACCATATATGTAGTCATTGAATTTGGTGCACGCGAATACCACAGCCAGAAGCTCTTTTTCAATCTGTGCGTAACGCACTTCTGTTTGCGTCAGAGTGCGAGAAGCGTACGCGACAGGTGCATCTTCTTGAAGACACGCAGCTCCGAGTCCAAACTGGGAAGCATCACAGGTGAGTGTGACAGGTTTCTGGACGTCATAGTATTTCAAGGTAGGTGGACTGGAAATCCTGTGCTTCAGATCTTCGAAAGCATCCTGATGCTGTTTCAACCAGCACCATTCTGTGTTTTTACAGGTCAGCTCACGCAGGGGTGCAGACAACTCACTGAGGTTTGGTATGAATTTTCCTAAATAGTTGATCATACCCAGGAAGCGCTGCAGTGCAGTAACATTATCTGGCGGCAGCATTTCTGTGATTGCTTTTGTTTTAGCAGGGTCAGGTTGTAGTCCCTTGCTTGTGAAAATATGTCCAACATAGCTCACCTCATTTAGGCGGAATTTGCACTTTTGAGGATTCAGTCTCAAGTTCACTTCACGAGCACGGTCTAACACTTTCTTCAAATTTACATCGTGTTCCTGCTCGCCGTTGCCCCCCACAATGATGTCATCAACTATGACTGCGCACGGGTAGCCAGCGAAGATCTGTTCCATAGCACGCTGAAAGACCTCGCTGGCTGAATGAATGCCAAAGGGCATCCGAAGAAATCTAAATCTTCCAAATGGCGTACTGAAAGTAGTCAGAAGGGAAGACTTATGATCCAGTGAAATCTGCCAGAATGAGCTTTTGGCGTCTAGTACTGAGAATACAGTGGAGTTTGGCATCTGCGCTGCCACTTCTTCCACTGTGCGCATAGGGTGATGTGGACGTTTTAGAAATTTGTTCAGGTCTCTCGGGTCTATACACAGTCTTATTTCATCTGAGTTTTTCTTGTGAGTGGCCACCATAGATGACACCCAATCGGTTGGCTCAGATATAGGAGTGATAACGCCGATAGCGACCATTCTTTCCAGCTCTGCTTTTACCTTGTGTTGCATTGCTGCAGGAATTCTCCGTGCTGGACGGACGACAGGTTGAGCTTCTTTGTCAAGTTTCATGCAGTATGTTACAGGAAGCCTTCCTACTTCATCTAGGAAAAGATCTGCATATTCTGTGTTAATCTCCTGCGCAAAACTTGAGCTCTCTTTTAGACTGACCTGGTGCACTGCGTTATTGAGAGAAATGAGGCCCATCCGAAGACAGTCATATAGCCCAAGCAATGGCTGTAAATTTTTTTTCACCACGTAGAACTGTAGAGAATAGTTCTGGTCACTCAGGTTGCATGATAACACAGTTGAACCCGCAGTCTGGATCTCCTCTCCACCATACGCAACAAGCTTCACATGGCTTGATAACTGAAGATTCTCTTCTTGCTTTACCTGTGCAAATGTCTGCATAGACATGATGTTGCATAATGCTCCTGTGTCGATCTTTAGCTTTCCATTGGTTTGGACTGTGCAAGATATTGCGGTTTTCTTTGACTGTTTTGCGTCAATTTCTGCCACCTTCTGGTGATTTAAGGAAACTCCATCTATAAAGAATGAGTCTTCACTGCTGTTTGAAGCTCTTGCAACATCAATTTGATTCACAGTCTTTTTTAGATTCCGTGTACGATGAACTTTCATAGATTTGCAGCATTTTTGGAAGTGGTTCCATTTGTTGCACCTGTGACACTGCTGGCCATATGCAGGACATTTCTCCCATTTTGCCTCATGGTTGCTTCCACAATTGCTGCAATTATTAATTTGTTGTGGGGCAAACTTGTCTGATTTGTGTTTGGGAGTACGAAACGTTTTTCTTTTTACCGTTTGTTGAACACTGTCCACATTTGCCAAATTATGCTTTGGTCCAGCTAGTGTTTTAGTGTGCTGGTCTGTCAGTTCATGTATTTGACATGTTTCAATGGCTTTTGTCAATGTTAGCTCATTGTCACGCAGCAGGAGTTTTCTCATTCCATCATTGAGTATCCCACACACAAGTCGATCCCTTATCAGTTCCTCTTGTAAATCTCCAAACCTGCAACTCTGCGCCTTGTTTCGTAGGTCGGTTACATATGCTTCTATTGTCTCTCCTGGCCTTTGATTTCTTGAATTAAATTTGTGTCTTTCCATCGTTATGTTTGTTTGTGGACTACAAAGTTCGCGAAACTTGCGTTTTAGACATTCCGGGTCCTCACGTGACTCAGCCGGAGTAATTATTCGTCGGTTTTCTCCCTCACCCGTGTAAACAGCGGGTGCATAGACGAACGTTCGTTCGCGCTCAATGGCCTCTGAGCCAGCCAGATTAAGCAGTATGAAAGCTTTTGTGCGAGGCTCTTTTTCTGAGTGTGCAGCAGAAATAAATATGTCAAATTCCTGCTCAAACACACGCCAATTTTCGGCGATATTGCCATCAAAGACAAGTGGATCAGGTCTGCGAAACCCTTCAGCCATGTTTTATTGTGCGATGAACGATGGTGGCTTACTGTGTGAATGTTCATTGGTAGAGTATCTTCTTTTCTTCGCTGCATTCACGATTCCGTGAGGACCACTTCTGACACTGTTGAATGACGAGCGGCAAGTCAAAGGTTCGTTTAACAACATATAACTTTACTAGAGGAGATGCAGAAGTTCAACATACAAGCATATAACTTCATCACCGTAACACATACTCGCGCATGCGTAGAAAACAGCTTTTACAACTTAGTCTGTTGGATTTAAAGCTACAGAGCACTCTGTTCTACACTTATTATTGCAAAATGGTTTTTTCCAGCGAAGTGCCGGAAGCTGAGGGAGCCAGGGAGGTGCCGGACTCTGGAATGGACTCTGGAGCTGGTGCGGACCGTGCTGTCACCAGGGCTGCGTTCCAGTCCACTTTTAGACACGCACTTGCAAACTTCCCTAAGCACTTCCCCTCAGGGGAATCCCTGCCGCCATTTTGAAGTGCGTTCCACTTCGTGAAGTGGACGAGGGAAGCTTATATGGACAGACCCTCGTTCCCTCGATTTTGACAGAGGGAGCGAGTCTACTTCATATGTACACTTCAGGCACCTATATGTCCCACAATGCAGTACGATTGTGACGTCACCACATATCTCTAATCACCACCACAACAAACAACTCTATGATATTGTTTTTTTTTTTTTTATTGAAAACAACCCAAACACCATATATACATTTGGATGATTCATTGAACAAATTATTAAAGGGAAAACAAATGTAAATAATAAATCAACTACATAGCTGATTCCAAGTGATCAAGGTCTTAGGACGTTCCAGTTCAGCCCATTGCAGTTTCCGCCTGTTAGTGGGCACTCGTGCAACGTAAGCAATGACGTACATCCGAGTGAACGAGACGGAGGGAAGTTAGCGAGTGAAGGGCATGACAATTTTGGACTGGAACGCAGCACAGGTCCATGCTGTTTGAAACGTTGAAGCTTTCCTTGCCCGAGGAAAAACTGGAGCATTTGCCGTGATGGTATTAAAGGCCACTGCTGCAGATTCAAGGGGAGTAGGGCTGGCATTAGTCTCATCCGCAACAACAGTGAGGGACGAACCACTCAGCCACAGCACATGATCAATATAGCTCTACAGGGAACAAGTGGTAGCTGATGTCTCTATACAATTTTAGAGTTGTTAAAAATTTTAATGGGTCACATATTTTATCATTGGCATCACGATAGGAAGAGTTTGCATAATACTATGAGCAAAGAAAAGAATGAGCGAATGAGTCCAGCCAGCTAATGACCGGCAAATCTTGTGGCTAGGATCTGGAAAATAGGCCCCAGTACCCTGCATGCCTACCTGCCTGCTCTATGGTGGTGGAGCAACAAGGCTGTAAAACTGGACACTTGGTGCAGTGATTTTTCCCTCTCCATTGCCCCTTTCAACACCAGAATGGTATCTAGGAAAACAGACCTGTTAACAATCATAGAGGGAAAGAGCAAAACCATAGGCAACATCCTTGGCCTCTGTGAAACACTGTGCGGTAAAGAACTATACCGAGAGTGGAAGGAAGGCTCAACAGTTGTATTAGGAATTGGGGAAGGAATAAGGAGTGCAGGAGCAACTGGATTAATTATGTTGAGAGAATGGGCAAAGCACATCGACCACTTAGATGTGTCCAAGCCCACATAATGGCATCCTGACCCTCACCTTGCCCCAACAGAGAACCCTTTGCACCATACAAGTTTATGTCCCTAGATCAGCAGTATTTTTATAGTTGAGTTTGGGACTGCTCCTCTTGGAATGGATTTTAATGAATGGGCTACATCTCTGCTTTGAAGGTTCTTCTGTTCTGTCAGAATCTGCTCCAAAATCAGCACCTGCAATGCACCTTTCTGCTTCAATGCCTGTTGTCATGCTGGGATGTGCAAAAGGTTTCCTGCATACGGTAAATATATTTTCTAATGTTACACCTGTATGTCAGAAACTTAAACGCGTACCTTTGTCTTCTCAAAAAGCTGTCAAAAAAGCCATCTTCTTGTGTTGGGTGTCATTTATAAAGTGGATGCATCGCCTTGGGTTTCACAAATTGTAGTGGTGCAGTAAGAAATCAGGAGGCATTTGCATGTGCGTAGATCTATGACAACCAAACAAAGCTGTTATGACAGACCGTTATCCTCTGTCACACATTGATGAATTGTTGTCTAAGCTATGTGGAGCATAACTTTAGCATCTTCTGTAAATGTTATCAACTGTGCTGCAGGGATTGCCAAATGTAGCCAACCACCTGGATGATATTATTGTCTGGGGTCGTATACAGAGTGAACATGACTGCATGCGCAACAAAGTTGTTCAACATATACAGAGTGCAGGTCTTCAACTGAATACTTTGAAATGCCAAGTCTACGCTTCCTGGGTCATACAGTGTCTGCACAAGGTGTTTATCCAAATGAGAATCCTCTTAATGCAATGGTTCATGCACCAATTCTTACCGATACACATCAGCTTCGTACCTTTCTTGGATTTATATCATGGTACTGCAAGTTTATTGCTAATTTTACTACTGTGCTATAGTCATTGCGTGTTTGTATCAGGAAAGGAGTTGATTTCAGCTGGTCGGAAGAGGCTCCGAAAAGTTTCAACACTGTTGAAAGAGTTGCTGCTTAAAAGTTCTGCCTTGGCATTATTTGCCTATTGCATTTTTAACTGATGCCTCAAACTATAGGGATAGGTGCTGTACTGGGTGAAATTCATGAAAATAAAACTGAACGCATCATTGCATTTGCTTCAAGGACTGTGTCATCTGCTGAACGCAAGTATTCAACGGTTGAAAGGGAAACCTTAGCATGTGTCTGGGCTGTTGAAAATTTGAGAATGAATTGATTCATTCTGATTAGCAGTGAATTTTTTATTTATTTATTTATTTATTTATTTTACTTTTTTTTTTTTTTTTTTTTTTTTTTTACAGTGATTTTACAGTTCTGCTTCTCAAAACCAAACTGCTGATGGTTTGTCTAAATTACCTTTGCCAGCTTTTCCAAGAGGATCTTTCTGATGCAGAACCTGAATTTGTTGCATTCTAGACTTCTGGGATGTCTGCAGTATCTCCAATTGAGTTTGCTTCTGCCTCTGCATCATGTTCAGAATTGACTTCAATATGTGCACAAATTAATCGTGGATGGCCTTCCTAATCAACTGCTTTGGACAAAGATTTACATCCGTATTTTCAAGTAAGGAATGAACTGAGTGTACAAAATGACTACGTATTTAGAGGATTACGTCTTCTTGTTCCTGTTTCACTGAGGCACATCTTAGTGAATCTGGCCCACAAAGGCCACCAAAGAATTGTGCGTACAAAGCTCTACTGATGGCCAGGTATTGATTATTTGGTCAAGGAACAGATCTAAAACTGTCAGGTTTGTGTCTTTTCTGATAAGACAGCTATTGTTTCTGCCACACCTCTGCAGCCTGTACCTTTTCCTTCTGGGCCATGGGAAAAAGTAGCTGTCAACAGACAGGCCCATTTGAAACTACTACCTGGGACTGTCATTATACAATGACATTAATTGACTACCCTTGCAAAGTGGCATTTACTTCTTTGATCACAACTTTGATCATCAACAACAACTCTTACATCATCTTTGCATCTTGTTCACCACTGAAAAGGCTGCCTGACGCACACCTACAATTCGAATGCACCATTTTTTCATTAGTATGTGGATTTGTATTATAAATTCAATGAATATTTTAAATACGAATTTTCACTTGACAGCCCTAGTGACCACCGAATTATTTGGGTGAAAATTATGCAAAGGACAACAAATGAGTGCTAGCACTCTTCAAAAAGGACAGCAGAAGACCACTTTTAACAAAGGAAATCTTCTAAAAGATCATAGAAGAACTTGAATGGGAAATCAAGGGCAATGTTTCTAATGACAGTTTGGGCAATTATCTCAGAGTGGCATGGCAATAAGTCAGAAATACCATGCGAGAATCACCAAACTAAGCAGATCTCAGATGGAACAAAAACACTCTTTGAAAAGAGACGCCAGATGAAACGCGTCAAAAAAGACCTTGTCGAGTACAGCCTCCTCTGTAAACTCATCCGCAACAAACTAAAAGCAGACCTTAAGGAATATCGGCACAATACACTTTTCAGTGCATCAGGAAATGCAGAAGGTCAATGACCCAGCAACAAAGGCAAAAGTCAGCACTGAGGAACTCAAATGGGTCAATCGCAAGGACAAGTACAGGTATTGAAGAGAGTGTCAGGAGTTCTGCACAAGCCTGTTCACCTCAAAAGTGGCAGTTACTTTATCCAACCCTCCTTAGCCTCAGTCATCCCAGATGTGCTGTCTATCTAAGTACAACATGCAGTTGAACAAGCAGAGAATGACAAGGCCACTGGCAAAGATGGAATAGAGATGGAAGCCAGTGACCAGACTCTGTGGACAGCAGCCAAAAACCATTCTCCTATTCAAAAAAGGCAACAAAGAGCAGCTCAAGAACCTCAAACCAATCTGCCTTCTCTCATCCATATACAAGATTTTCTTCAGTCATCTATCGAGGCAGTTACAGTAGATCAAGAATGGTGGATGAAACGGCTCCTTTCAGATTGTTCTGAAAAGATTGAAGAAGCCAATAGTTACACCTGCCTAGGTCAAGAAATTACAATGGAACAGTGCTCAGCCATACGCAAAGTGTTACAAACGCCAGTGAAGATCCCTCGACCGTCTCACTCTCATGAGTATTAACCATGGACTACAATTCCCAAGATCCCACATACCTGGACTGATTTTGCACCAGCTGCAATTCTGACCGTTTTATTCCTGAGACTGTCTTTCCATTTATCGACCTTATTTGGATTACTGATCATAGTTTCTTGTTGCCTGCCTGTGACCCTATCGTTTGCCTGGACTTTTACTTGGTTTGTTTGCTGCCTGCCCTAATCATTTGCCCGCTTATGACCTTGATTATCGTGCTGCCTCTGACACTGTTGTTTATACTGGTGATAAGACCCATGCCTGCCTGTACTGTGAACTTGCTGTTTATCAATAAACCACATATGGATCCCATTCAACCTTAGTCCTCATCACACAAAGCAGCATGACAGAGGTTTTTTGTTATCAGCAAAGCGATCACTACCACCAACAACCCAACCCTTCGAGCCCCTCTCTTTAATACCACCGTACTACTATACGGTTGTGAGATGTGGTCTCTAACCAAATCAGATGAACAGAAACTCGCTGTAACCTAAAGAACAATTGAGCAAAGAATGCTCAAACTCACGTGAAGAGACAAGATCCCAAATAAACCTCTGCAGGATATATAAAGGTTGAAAGATATGATCACTGAGGCAGCAAAAAAAATTAAATAATAATAATAATAATAATAATAATTGGCTGGTCATGTAGCTCGAATAGAGGATGAACGATTGACGCTGGAATGCGAAAACCTGGTATCCTATGAGGTGAAGCAACCACTTGGACACCAGCCAACTTGATGGTCATATTCCCTAAAGAAGAGTTTTGGCAAAACCTGGATCCGCACAGCCAGAGACAGACGCAGATGGGGGGCAATGCTTTGACCTGCATCACCTGCTCGGATGACTAAGTACAGGCCAAAAAATAATAAAAAATAATATACCCTGTTTGGTGCACCTTTGTTTGGAAGCTCTGCTCTTAAAGGGATGCCAGGACCTGTCATCACCAAATAGAAAATCTTTTCACGTCAGATCACGGAAAACACAGATCACAGGTCACGGAAACACCATCGACAGCACCAGACCTCCACACTCCGCCCACTCGTTCCGTGTCTCCTGAGTACTGATCACCTTCACCTGCCATGGCCACCTGTCTGCAATCTGCACTCTCATCACCAGCACCATAAAGACACCACAGTTCCCTCAGTTCACTGTCTGGTATCGTCGCTATTATCTCGACTACCTGACTTTCCTTCGGGAAATCTCCAGCCTGTTATTCAGACTTACCTGCATCGTGTTTACTCACCCGGCGTCCATGAGACATCCGTCAGCAACTCTGATCCTTCAGTCTTCTGCCTGTTGTCCGTCTTCTTCCCAGCTCGACATCACCAAACCTGTACCAGATAAAAGACTCAGTCAATTCAAACAACTTCATCCATTATCTAAATCGTTCTTCAATTCATCTACTCACCTGCCGTGTCTGTTCCTGAGTACTTTAAATAAACCAGCGTATACTTTACCTGTTTGTGTCGTTCTGTTTTATGAGAATCATCAACAAAATACCGTCGCTGTCGGGCGGAATCCTTGTATCTCCAAAACCATTATTTTTCAGGAAATTAAAAAACGGCATATTTTTTAGTTATTAAACATTGTATCATTAAAGTTGGTATTATACCTTATATTGCTATCATATACTGTTGTATACCAACATTAAAGGGGTGGTTCGGGATTTTTGACATCGGACCTCATTTTTAAGTCAGCCTGGTTGTTATTCATCAGTGGAGACATTTTTTTTAAAAAATTATCCAGTCCTTATATTTGGATAGTTAGCCGATGCTAGGCTAGCGCGAGTCAATGGTATATGTGTTAGCCAGCCATTAAAAACCGTTTTACCCACTCCACAGTGCACCAAACGCAAATCAATTATAACACTAGACTATCGATGTATATGTCCGTTGAGAGAATAATGTTAGAAATCAAACTTACCTTTCATCTCAATGATCCCAAAGGAACTAGTTTCTCAGCAGCTGCGGAATTTTACTTTGCTCCGGTTAGTAATGCGGCAAAAAGTAAACACAGAACAGAAGCGCACTGTAATCAGTGTACCAGCGGCAGGTAAATACACTTGCGTCATGTGTGTACCGGCTCACTCGGTTGCCTAGGTAATCAATATCACTCCGCTGCTGCTGTAGACAAGGCTTATGATTACAGGGAACAAATTATAACTAATGCAATGTGATGAAAGGTAAGTTTGATTTCTAACATTATTCTCTCAACGGACATTTACATCGATAGTCTAGTGTTATAATTGATTTGCGTTTGGTGCACTGTGGAGTGGGTAAAACGGTTTTTAATGGCTGGCTAACACATATACCATTGACTCGCGCTAGCCTAGCATCGGCTAACTATCCAAATATAAGGACTGGATAATTTTTAAAAAAAAATGTCTCCACTGATGAATAACAACCAGGCTGACTTAAAAATGAGGTCCGATGTCAAAAATCCCGAACCACCCCTTTAACACATCATTTCCCCAAAATCATGTTTAATCGGAGATACGAGATTTATGACTTGGGAGCAGGGAGATACGAGGTTACGCTGTCATTGATAAGAATGGTACGGACACAGACGTCGCTGCTGCCAGCACTGTTCATCAAAGTCTGCGGTCGCGATGAGCCTTTTGACAAGAGATAAGCTTTAAGAGCTTTAAGAGCTATTCAAATCTAAGCTTTAAGAGCTATTAAGAGCTTTAAGAGCTATTCAAATCTAATTATTGTGGTTACATTCATCTTCCTAAACTCCCTTTTAAACGTTTAAGAGATATGAGTGATGCAATACCAAAATACTAGGCTGTCTAAAATAGGCGGAAATGAATATGCACGCAAACAAAGTCGGCGGTCGTGTTGAGCCTTTTGACGAGAAAAGGCTTCAATAGTTAACCGAAGCTAACGACTGTGGTTACATACATCTTCCTAAACTCCATTTTAAAGGTTTAAGAGCTATAAGTGAAGCAGAACAACAACAACAAAAAACGATGAGGTGACTAGGCTGTAGGTAATAGGCGGAAATTAGCCTAATCTTCACTCAAACTTACCTTCGTGGCTCACAGGCTTCCTTCTACACCGCAGCATTACAGCTATCGATTTTTAACAAAACAGGCCTACTCAAATGTATCTAACCTAACTATTTTCACTCGTTATTGTCTAAAAAACAGACAGTTATCCAAAGATAGGCTTAATTGGTGCCAGTAGACAGACCTTTTTCCTTTTCCCCATAAATAAAACCTGCTACTTGGGGTATTTTACATGCACAGTGCCAACTTCGAGTCTGTAAAATAATAATAAAAACAATAATTTAATGCTGGTATCCAAAACATTTAATTCAATTCAAGTATTATATTAGATACATTTTAAAACGTCAATGCACACGTATAATAAGCCTAGTAATAAGTAGACATTTAAAATGCATCAATAACTGATATCATAGTTTAACACAGATAAAATCAGAGTTAAGGCTTGCTTTATGTGTTGCTCGACGAGGATTTCTTAATCGTTGCGACTTTCAATCCTGAGGAGACAAAATGCCACGGAGGCTCCCGCCGCAGAGTGAAGAAGAGGTGGAGTTACGAGGATTCTCAGACAGTTGAAGTGTCCAATGGAGTTAAGAGATTTGCTCTCAAGCTATTTTCAACACTTTAGATTGGTTAATAATTTGTAAAAATAACAGAACCACGTGGGGACTGACCAATAGCATAGATTTGTGAAAAAATATGAAATTGACTAAATTTGGACATACGAGGTTTCCGCCCAAAAGCGACGATATATAGGCATAACATAATTTAATCACGGTACATTGCATCTGTGATATACAAGATATTGTAATGATTAACGAAAACACAGACATTGATTATTCTGGAAGTAGGCTGCTGTTTTGATTGGTAAAACTTCAAACGGCTAAAATATTTCCATAATATAAAAATGGCAGTAACACAACATCCCATGCACACTGAAAGAAAGTGAAAAACAAATTTCATTGTATTGGGAACTGCAGGCTCAAAATATCATGTGAAGGGCCATGGTGGAGTCCTATGTGGCTCACGGGATGATTTGAGGAACAAATCTGTATTATGTATCGAAAATGATTGCCTTTAACTGAGTCTCAATTTACACCAAGTTTATTTACACTAACTCAGTAAAAGATTGAAAAAGATTGTAAAATAACTCTGACTGAGCCAGACAATATTACTAAAGATATTCTGCTGATAACAGGAGCAGTGATATGGAGAGTAAGGGAGTGGCGTTTGACTTTGGTGCTATCAACTTGAGATCAAATCCACCTTTTTTCCGAGCTCATTCTTCTCCCTTTTCCCATTGCATATCAGTCTTAATTATTTATTCAAAACAAAAATAAAGTGACTAATGGGTATTTAATTGAGCAAATAAAGTGTTTAACGGGTAGGATTAGGAGTAGATTCATGCTACTGTTGCTGCAGGCGCAGTAGAACTAAGGAGAAGTCACAAATTAGCTCAAAAGGGAAATATCAATAATTAATCATAACTCGTTATGATTAATTATAAATATTTGGATCAGCTAATAAAATTAACTTGATCTAGCAGAATTAATACCAAAATCAACTTACCGGTTCGTACAACGAACGAGATGTGCATGTGACATGAACAAGACTTTATGATCTAGACTAAACACTTAAGACGTATCTAACACACACAAACATACACACAATGGAAAGAGAGTTGAAACAGAAAACAATACAAGCAAGATTTTATAGCATTGTTTAAAATTCATCAGATCAACAGGCTTGAGCTAACCATCAGTTTCTTTTGTTCTAACACACCCATCTTTAAATGGGGTATAGGGATACTTAATATATCAAATAATGAGGCTAAGTTTGATACTTGCATGTCTCGCCCATTTAATAAAACTGACCTGATGCAATTTGTTGAGGCTCAGTTGATCTTCGCTGATGTTGACTTAATAAGAGAGAACCAGTTGAAGTCAGAGGATCTTTGGTAAATGAAAAGACAAGGCCACTGCCTGGCACAAATTTAGGGGTCTCTATAAAGGCTTCTAGCTCAGCATAATCTTCACATAAGAATTTCCCAGAATCCACATGATCTTGAGATCAGTGATCTTTTAATGTGTGAAGATGTCACACCCTCTGGAGGTGAATGAGCCAATTAGGAGTTGGTCCCTTTGGAGGGAAACTTTACGATCCTTTGTCCTCTATAAGGGGGAATTTGCATATAAAATTGGATTGGGTATTTAAGAGAAGAACCTTCAAGATACTTAATACTGATGTGTCATAGAGCTAGTAAAATGTAATGTAAATTAACCCTCTGAGGTCGGCAAATGCGCTGGAGCGTTTTGCTTGTTTTTTCTTTCTTTTTTCACATAGCAGAAAAAAAAAAAAAAAAAAACTCTGTCATTTATGGTCATACAGACTTAAGAAATATGAAAAAATAAACTGTAAAATGTCTACTTTTTTTTATGTGTCCACTTACAATCGAAACAAAACATTGTGCTTTTGTAAAATAAAGAAAATAAACAGGGTATGCTTTCTGCCTCTACGTCTCTGAACTTTTCTCTAAACTTACACGAAACTCAGCAAATACTGTTCACCCAGGTATGAGCTATATATCTTTATAATCATTTAAGTATGTACTTTTAAGTGATCTAATTCAAAACAAAAACAAATATTCTCTGCTTATGTAATCTGTATGAAAAGAGAGAGATGTCAGTCGTTCTCATTTCAGCTCATTATCTGCTAATGTGAACACGCCCACGGAGCTATTCAAACGCAAATTATCTGAGGCAATCCATGCCTATCGACGCCCACATCAACTGGATAAAACACATCAAGTTTAATAAGAATCATCTTGCTATGTTGTGAGGAATAATACTATCGTAATAATAATCCAGGGAAATTTACCTCAGAGGTGCTGGTTTAGTTTCACTGCGAGGAGCAACGGATCCAGCTGAGGATTGTGAAAAGTTCTTTATTCTGAAGTGCTTTGTTCTAATCGCGATATGGAATAGTGTCTGTAAACCGCAAGAAGACTGTTTATATATGAATCGCGTGTCTGTGTGTTCATTCACACCTGCACTTACATTAGTAAACATGTTATTTTTACATAAACACATCTACTAGTTTAGCTTTTGCCAAACTATATTGCTATACTGAGATAAGTAAAAATCGACTGAAATATGTTGAAATAAAATGTCTTTGAATAAGCAACGTATTAAACTGCAAATTAACATTTATATGCTAACATATAATAAAAACGATATGTTACAGACGAAATATGAATGTTTAGACAAGATTCCGTTGATTAGTTTTGGATAGATTATAAAGTTTTTACTGTAAAAAAGACTACTGCCACATCAAATAAGCTTTTGTTTGCCAATTTCTGCTAATATGTGACCCTGGACCACAAAACCCTAATTTTTTTAGGGGCCAAGCACCGAAGGTGAGGGGGCGCCTATTGAAATCGTTGGCGTTCCTATTATTATTATTCTTCCGTATGGAAGTCTATGGCAGCCCATAGAACCGCTTGCGGGAAAGTTATGAAATTTGGCACACTGATAGAGGACAGTCTGTTCAGTCAACATGGCAAATTTGGAGTTTCTAACTCAATCCCTCTAGCGCCACCCACTGTCCAAATGTTTACTCATATTTATGCTAATAACTTTTGAACCGTAAAGGTTAGAAACAAAAATCTTGTTTACTCTGATTACGTGGCTCAAGCCGATTCGATTGCATCATATGGCGTCATTTTCTATCGTGGAAATCTTTCCGCCATTTTGAATTCTCCGAAAAAAATACTTTTTCTAACTCCTCCTAGACAGTTGCTCCGATTTTCACGAAATTTGAACCATATCATTTTCCGTCCATGCCGACAAAACGTTAAGGAATTCAAGTTGATTCGTCAAATCATTCTTTACGTACATTCTTCACGCAAACAAATTTTACGTAGCGCTTGCGAAAACAGACTTAAGGCTGTATGTCCGCAACGCTTTATCGTATTCAGACAAAACTTGGTACATGTCATCACAAGAATGACCTGAGGCGACATGCTACGTTTCGGTGCAGCGCCACCTACTGGTCCGGAGATACGAAAAATGGCTATTTTTGCTTATAACTTTTGATTTGTCCAAAAATCATAAAAGTGGTCTCGTTAGATTCAGGGTGTCATGCCAAGTCGACTAAAATCTAATTTTCCCATATCGGCCATTTTGGACGTCTGCCATTTTGAATTTTGTACTAAAATGCTAAAATGCGTATTGTTTGTGTAGCGTTGTGATTTAGCGCTCAAAAAACATTTGCCAATATCTTCAAAACCATTAAACCGATCGAGATGAAACCACCATAGGAAGTTTGGAAACATAGGTCGTTGGATAAAGATTATTGCCCAAATGTCAAAATGTTTATAGTAAGTGGCAAAAAAATCCAATCAATGTCACCCATGGGTAATTTTTTATGCTCTCATACATATAAATGTCTAACTCTAAAACAAAATTAGATATTTTCACCAAATTTGACACACACATGTATGGGCTCACTCTGAGAACACACAACAAAAGTGGTGAAACTGCACCACTTGGTGGCGCTATAATAGAACAAAACAAGGACATTGCTATTAATTACAATATAATATCATGATATTAAATGCTACACTTTATTAATGCATTGTGGCTCTTCAGCTATCAGATTAACCATAAGCTACATTAGCATTAAGATGGCTGAGCATGCTAATTTGATGTGCTAATTCTTACACTGTACACTTTTATTTTGCTTCCTGTTTGTCATGTGCTTCCCTTGCTTCGCATGGTATCCTGCCATGTGCTCCCTTTGTGAATGTGTCATGTTCTGATTGGTTGTTTCAGGTCATGTGTTTTTCAGTTCTGTTTTGTCTTTGGTTCATTGTCTTGATCATGCTCAGGTGTTTCTTGTTACTCATTAGTCTTTGTGTATGAATAGCACTCATGTTTCATTGTTCCTTTAGCTCTTTCTTTGTCCGTGTATCTGCTGTATGGAAAGTATGTTTCACAAGCCATGTTAGCTAAGCCAAGTCTTTGTTTTGCTCATGTTTGGGAAACAAAGCAGCATTTGGGTTCTATCAACTTGCCTGTAGTGGACTCATTACTAGTGGTGGCGAGATGAAGCCTCATGAAGCATTGAAGCTTTTCAGCAAAGTGGTTTACAAAAGGGTTAATTTCTCAAGGCTTAATTTGCTCACAATACCACCTAGTCGTCAAAGAGTGTAAAACAAGCAGATACATTACAGGTGACCTGATGTGATCTGTGATACACTGTATTTTGCGCCAGTGAAGGCTTAGAAATAACGGTAAAGAAAAATAAAATTTCCACATACACTAATCTATATATATGAATATAATGTGTACTTTCTGGTGGTATATAATGATTGTATAACATAACTGTGTAATAAACGTATTGGCTTAAAATGAATGCATGGGGCTATCAAATGTGTGCAAATCAATTATTTGGTCATAATAGGCAGGAGGGGTAATATTATTATTCTTAAACTGGAAAGTGGCTGGGTTTTAAACCATAGGTTTATATATCTGTCAAAACGTCACGCCAAGATTTGAACCGCTTCCTGAACCAGTCAGGCAGAAGCGAGGCTTCGGATGTCATCAATGACGTCATTGGTCTAAAGCGATACAAGCCTCGATACGCGCTTCACTGAAAGCTTCCGAGATTTCTCGACACATGCTCCGAAGCCTCGGCACAGAACGTAACGTAACGTCACTACTCATTACACTCATGTCTGTGCGGCAAGTATTCGCTGAGTTTCAATTGATTTTTGATGTGTTTCAGAAAGAAGTTCACAGAGAGATGGCAGAAAGTGCACTCTGTTTGTTTTTATTTTACAAAAGCACAACATTTTTTTCTTATAGCTAGTTGCTGTATGACAAGTTATTTTCGCCGTTATCAGGAGCCAGGTCACAGTGCCACAAAGCCTGTCCTAGGAACTAAAGTTTAGTTTCTTTTTTATCCTGCATGTTCTGATATTAGCAACACACACCGGTATAAGATGACTGTCAATCCTTTGCTGTTTCCCAATTCAGAGGCTGCATCCTTCAAAGGGCGCATTCGAAGGCTGATTGCGTCACCACTGCGCGATGAATGCTGTCCCAATTTGAAAGCCCCTTCAAATGCGGTCTCCACATGCATCCTTCATTTCCCGTGAAATGAAGGAAACAACAGATGGAACCTCCGCGACCTTGTCTACCCCAGAATTCATTGACGACAGGTTTTTTTTTTTTTTTTTTTGAGATAGAAATTGCCGGATTACACTTTTAATCTTAAGTATTGGGTTTCAATTTACTCCAATACCTAATGATACAAATGCAAAAAATAACGTGTGAGATGTGATTATATATAGTTCATACACTTTATTATATATATATAGAAATGGACCATGGTGAACATATTTAGACAGTTTGTGAACACTGTTTTGTTTTCAGAAAGTTGAATATAACTTTCAAAAAAGTCCAGTACGTACGTTACTGTCACTCATCAACCGCAGCGGTCACAGTTGCTAGGCAACAAGGACAATCCTCGGCAGGCTAGATCGTCTCTGTAGACAGCCCAGGCTCCACAAACGTGTAATTTGCCGAACTAATCTGCTGAGTCATCACCAGTCACACTAGCGTATTGTTCCGATACAGCAGGAGTGTTTGTTTATACAATTGCTTACAGCAACATACTATCCAGTGTACTACTGTGTTTTCGGTACCTTCATGGTGATTATTAATACTGTCAAATATATTTCTTGTATTATGTTAGTATTATGTTATGTCATATTCATCTGTCTCAACCAGCTCAAATCTTGATTGTAGTGGGACTTCGCTAGACAGGGTAAACCCAGCCTGATCTGCCGGCGATTTGATTTCGCCCTGCAGCTCAGGCTGGAAACCTGTACATTTATCTCTGCTGCTTCCTTTACAAATTCGCGGGAACCAATCACAAACTGGCTTATCCACTTGGCTCGCTTTTGGCGGGTTTAATCCAATCTAATTCCAGAGCCGTTACGGCTCTGTCTAATTCCTTTTAACCTTTCGACGATGCTCAATGGCTTCTTTTTAGCAAACAAATCGCTCGAGTGGGTGTAAATACCACTAACTTTTTTTTTTTTGCATAACCTGCAAGAATCACTCGATTCCAATGCTGCTTCTGCAAACCACTGATCAACACGTTTGGTTACACATTTCCTGAGTTTTCGCGTTGCTCTGCAAAGTACGTCACCCAGATCCAACTGCGTACAGAGTCATTTGAACTATGCCCGTTGATCACGCCTCTTGTGCAGTAGAAAATACTTAGCAGACTCTCCAGACCAATGTTCAATCTTAAAAGATTGAGCTTGTTCTGGTGATAGCCAGACTAGGACTTCGCTACACACAGTGTTTCTCCAGCTAAAACTTGGGTTCAGCCCCTGCTGTTGGCAGTCTAGTCAGACTCCTCGAATCAGCTTCGTGAATCCAAATACATTTTCAGCATTGAGTATGTGAGATGATGCTTTATTATGTCCTGTTGTTTTCTCTGGTGACCACCAACATGGGGACTTTTCTTTTTTTTTTCTCTCTTTTTTTTTCTGTCAAGTGCCTCATTGAAATGTATAACATGAGTTAGATTTTCTTATTTGCATTCACCAAACATATTCCTTTTTCTTGCAACTGTGACATGTGTGACAGAGTTCATTATATATTTTACTATGTGTGAACGCTTAGATTCATTGTTCTCAAGAGGCTGTTAAAAAAAAAACAAAAAAAAAATAACCTGTCTCTACTAATATATTACACTGACCTTTTCCAGTACAGAACATTCACCATTAACTTATGAGATATTTCATACAGGTCAGAATGTAACTGTTTTTAAAAGTCATCTAAATATTTCAAAATCAAGCTCATGGGGGGTCAGTATGAAATGCATGTATGCGTGTAAATGTGTGTACGCATGGCATTTTCTACCACACACAGCAGTTGAGGCCAATGATTCTTGTAAATTAGGACAACAAAAAGAGAATGCCAAACCTCTTAGGGAACATTTGCACACACAAACAAACCAATTTCATAGATTTTCATATACTCTAGAGACATACATTTCAGACTGTCATCAAACACAATTAGATAATTGCATTAGCAGCTCACCAAATCAAATCAATCATGCTCAGAGACCGAGACAAAGAAAGTCAGACAAAGACAAGTGCTCTCTTCCCAAACTCTAGTGAGCTGCCTCATTGTCTTCAGTCCACATAGGCAGCTACCTTCTTAGGCGCCATGCTAGCGAAAATGGAACCTCATTAGTGACTGATTTGAAACACTAGCCAGTAACTCCATTAAATTTTTTTTTTTACATTTATGCATTTGGCAGACGCTTTTATCCAAAGTGACTTACATTGCGTTATCCTATACATTTATACATAGGTATGTGCAATCCCCTGGGATCGAACCCACAACCTTGCGTTGTTAACGCAATGCTCTTACCACTGAGCTACAGGAAAGCTAGGAAAGCCATTAGGACTTACTTACCAACACCATGCTCCTCACAGAGAATCGACAAACAATCACAGTTGATTCCAAAACACTATTACTTATGTTGCTAGACTAACCACACAATAATCTAATTAAAGTAAACACTTGGAGCAAACAAATACTTAGTTCTGTTCCAAAATACATTTCTAAAATATCCTGTTCTGGTTAAATTCTTAGGCAACAGCTTATCTATCCATTACAGAAAAGGTAGTCAGACACTGCAACTAACTGAAAATATTCAACATGGTTGACGGAGGAATATTTGGTTCAATCCTAAAAGTATTGTTAAAGGGATACTCCACTTTTTTTTTGGAAATAGGCTCATTTTACAACTCCCCCAGAGTTAAACAGTTGAGTTTTACCGTTTTCGAATCCATTCGGTACCACTTTTAGTATAGCTTAGCATAGATCATTGAATCGGACAAGACCATTAGCATCTCTCTCAAAAAAATGACCAAAGAGTTTCGATATTTTTCCTATTTAAAACTTGACTCTTCTGTAGTTACATCGTGTACTAAGACCGACGGAAAATGAAAAGTTGCGATTTTCTAGGCTGATATGGCTAGGAACTATACTCTCATTCCTGCGTAATAATCAAGAAACTTTGCTGCCGTACCATGAGTCCAGCAGGCGTAATGATCGTAGAAAATCGCAACTTTACATTTTCCGTCGGTCTTAGTACACGATGTAACTACAGAAAAGTCAAGTTTTAAATAGGAAAAATATCGAAACTCTTTGGTCATTTTTTTTGAGAGAGATGCTAATGGTCCTGTCCGATTCAATGATCTATGCTAAGCTATGCTAAAAGTGGTACCGAATGGATTCGAAAACGGTAAAACTCAACTGTTTAACTCTGGGGGAGGTGTAAAATGAGCCTATTTCCCAAAAAAAGTGGAGTATCCCTTTAAAAAGGATATAAATTAAATATTTTTTTTTAGCATGTGTGTTTGTGTGTGTGTGTTTGTGTGTGTGCGTGTTTTGTAGTATTGTGACAATAGCATTATGCTAATGTAGCAGATTGGGTATTTCCCTTCGTTCCTCCCCCTGGTGGAGAACTGAAATATCTGCCCAGTAGATTAGCGGTGTCAGGTAACCGGCTGGTTAATCATTACAATGACTGCACGTCTAAATAAAAGTGCAGCGTTCAAATGGCTGGGTGTCGTTACTCTTTGCATCCTGGACGCCTGTTCCTAGTGGAGTCGTGTGGTTCGGGGCATTTATTCTGTTCATTGTTTGATCAGGTATGTGAATGAGTGGAACGTGGAATGTGATTTTATCATTTAAAGCCTGTACTCTGCAGTCACTACACAGTTCGAGTGCAGCGAGAGCCTGTACGGTCGGGTTAGAGTCATTGTTAACGCAGTGAGTATGATCTTTTTTCTGGTGGACCGTCTCATGTTTATAAAAAAACCCGTAAATTTCATGGCTGTGTGCGTGCAGGTTGGAAGGACATGCCTAAACAGACTTGCTTCCAGCTCTGCGCGGTGTAAACATATCTTTAATGGCAGGATACACGGACCCGGATTACGCTGCTGTTTTGTTTCTATTTTGAATGTTGTTTTATTTGTATTAATGGTTTTGTGTTGTGGTATTTTCTTTTATTAGTAATTGTTATAATCTGTGTGATTTGATTTTTCTTTCTTTAGAATTTGTATTTTGTAGACGAAGTGCTTCCTATTGGGGAAGTTTACTGAAGAACAAGCAATTGTTTGAACAATTTAGGGGGGTATCTAAGTTTGCCCGTGGGGTTAATTTATAAAGTTTTCTCTCTCTTTTTTTTTTTTTTTTTTTTTTTTTTTTTTTTTTGTAATTTATGTAAGTGCTTGGGGACTCCTGTGGCCATTTGGTAAAAGGGTACTTTTCCCACCTCTCTATTTGGGGTGTAGTGTTTATCACTTGAGTGTGAGTTTCTCATTCCCTTTCTAGTGTGTAACACCAGTGTGTGTGGTTGGTTGTAGTGAGGATTACGGTTTGGGGTGGGGCAGGATTCTTTTTCATTGTTAGTGTCTTTTGATGACCCAAGTGCCGCCCTTAGTGTTTGAACCTTTATGTTCTTTAAGTACCTTTTTCTTGTATGTGTGGGTAATGTAAAAGGTAAATGTATTGAAGGTACTTATTAGTGACTGTCATGTGCATTATATTTTTTATATAATAAAAAGTTGCTTTAATTGGCAGAACTGTCTCAGTCCTCTCTGGAAAGAATGAACCTGGGGTTTTTGATTTTCTCAGATTACTAGTATATCCTGGGGTGAAAGTCCCTAGGTGGCGTAGTTGGCTACAGTTAATACTTTGAGTATCTTCATGTGAGTTTTTGCTTATCTTAGTTATCATTTTGCTCTCCGCCTCACCATCGTGCCACACTAACATCAAACTCTCATGGAATAAATTGTGAGATGAGTCTTCAGTGCACTATTATTTTTGTCACATGGAGACATTTTTCTCCATCTCGCTCATCTTTCTGTGATTTCTTGAAAAAGTGCAATATTGTACTTTGTGTTCCTCTGTGAGGCGCGCTGTCTGTGAGACCGAATCCAACTCCATACCGAGAAAAGAGATCCTCTGCACGGGGGAGAGTTTGCTCTTTTCCCAGTTGACCTGAAGACCCAACTGGCTGAGGTGCCTGAGCATGAGGTCCCTGTGTTCGCATTACTGATCTCGAGAGTGTGCTAGTATGAGCCAGTCATTGAGATAATTGAGGATGCGAATGCCCTGTTCTCTCATGGGAACAAGGGCCCCCTCTGTGACTTTCGTGAAGACACAGAGAGACAGGGACAGCCCAAAGGGCAGGACCTTGTACTGATATGCTCGAACGCAAAGCGCTGAAACGGCCTGTGTCGAGGACGAATCAGGAAAGTACGCGTCAATCAAGTCGATCGCTGCAAACCAATCTCGGGGACGGATGCATTCGAAAATGCGTTTCTGCGTGAGCATTTTGAACGGTTGCTTGCGAAGGTACCGATTCAAAACTTGCAGGTCCAAGATTGGTCCTAACCCACCACTTTTCTTGGGTACAATGAAGTAGGGGCTGTAGTACCCTGACCTCATATCGGCTGGAGGAACCGGCTCTATCGCGTCCTTCGCCAGAAGGACTGCAATCTCCGCTCGCAAGACATGGGCATCGGCTGCTAAGGGGGAGTTAAGAAACCTGACTTTGTCGGTCTCCATCATGTCGGCCAGACACAGCCAGAGATGGCGTTCCTGGACCACCATAGTGGACATCGCACGACCCACCGACCGTTCACGAAGCGCGAGATCTGTTGCGGCACAAAGTTCTTGGAGAACTTGGGGATCATGACCACCCTCTTGCTGGTCCTTCAGTGCTTTGGCCTGATGGACCTGCAACAACGCCATGGCGTATATGGCAGAGTTGGCTTCCCCACAGGCCTTGTAAGCCTTGCCGGTTAAGTCCGATGAGTCCGCTCCACTGGAGGGATGCGCACGTAACCCTTAGCTGGCCCGCCATCAAGGGTGGTAAGGGAGGAGGAGCCACTGGGACGGTTTCTGGCAGTGAAAGGTGCCATCCATGACCCTCATGCACCTCTGGGAAGAAAGGACTGGGTGGGTTGCTGCGAACCAGCACAGGCCACCTCGAGAAACCAATCATCCAGCCTCGAGGGCTCAGGACACGGTGGATGGTTCCACACGAGCCCGATCCTGTTGGTGGCCCGGGAAAGCATGGCCATCATCTCCGGGTCTGACTCTCGGAACTCTGGCACTCCCAAAGGGGGCAGTGCAGCCAAATCATCATCCCTAGAGAAGTCTGACCCACCCTCCGATGCAGCGTTCGACATCTGGTCATCGTGGGGAGCACCGAAGGATACGGCTGATACACACCTCGTGGATGGTCCAGCAGGTTCCGTCGGCGGCTCTACTGGCTGCAGAGCGTGGGAGGGATGATGGTTCCTAGGGGGTTGCTTCCCTGAAGGAAGCGCTCACTGTAATCCTCAGATCACCTGCACTACTGCCTGAAGTAAACCTCTGTGGAGGGTTAGATCACGTCAGAGGTGCAGTGACTCCGCCCCTTTGCAGGAACGAGAGTCTCGACCGTAGCTCCGAGATGGTCATCCTCCCACAATGGGTACATGACTCATTAACAAATGCTGCCTCAGCGTGTTCAATGCCCAGACACTCTCTAGCGAGATTCCTATTCGTCGGTCACGACGAACGCAGAGAGTGACTGATAGGGAACTTAAGGTGTGTCACATTTATTATTGCTTGGCAAAAATTCACATGTGAAAAAAAGCGAGAACGGATGTAACAAAATATCAAGAAATGTGGGAATAATGACGACGGAAGTCTAGACTGCCTGAATGAGTACCTCTTCTGTTGTGGATACTTTTGTTTTGTTTTTCTGGATCTTTGTTTTTATTCATTACAAGTTACAAATCTCTGCCCACATAGTTCACCAAGAAGCTTCCTATTGGTTGGTGCTGCGAATTTGTGTCAATGTTTACCCAACTTGTAAGAAAAAAATTCCATCAGGCCAAATTCTTCATTGCATTGATTCCCTTTGAAACGAATGGATTCCATCCGTGAACCGAACTTTAAGATATTAACTTTTTTTATAAGGCCACATATTTTTGTTGCATACTTTTTGGAAAAGTAGATTAATGTGTTCAATGTCCTAAACCTGCCTGTTGTGGCTAAAACGCAGCCCAGACGGGCAGCTCATGGGTTTGGTAGAGAGCAAAGGTGTGTGAGGCTGGAAATGTCAGCCCCAGTGAGTCATAGACGGAAACAGGAAATATGGATAATTTGAACAGAGGAGGAATGGAGAGACAAACAGAGAGCTAATGAGTATGTCAGAGATGAGGTCGAGCTGGAATCGATACAGAACATTTCATATTCTCACCATTTGGAGTGCGCAGTGTGTGTGCAGGTGGACGTCCCCTCTTGACCTTAAAGTAATGCTATTCCGTCCCACTAAATGTCATCTTACTGATGGGGGTCAGTTGGGTATTATGAGCAAAGGACAAAGTGTGTGTGTCTGTCTCTTTGCGGAGTGAATGTTCCATTATGGTTGATTATTCAGAATGTATCTCCTGGCAAACAGGAAGTTGGAGTCCGCCCATAACCCAGCGGCAAAACACTCTTTCACACAGCTCAATCAAATACAGTCCTCAGGGAACATAGAGAATCAGTGTGTGTGTGTGCGTGTGTGTGCGTGCGTGCGTGTGTGTGTGTGTGCATGTGCGTGCGTGTGTGTGTGTGTGTGTGTGTGTGTGTGTTGAGTTCCAGCATTCACATTGTATTATTTTCTGTTTGACGCCAACAGTGAAGGTAAACTGGGATCTCTGTAATTTGTGGACATTTTCTTGACCGCTTATGACTTACAGGAATAACAACCAACATGTCCATTCATCAGTACATCATCAACTGCATTATATAGATTAGGTCTAAAATCTAGAATGACACAAGTAAAAAAGAGGGCCAATTATTGGAAATCAATTGCTTTTCTTTCTCTCTGGAGAAGAGCATGATGGGTAATGCATTAATGGACTATGATCATCAGATAGAGGCTATGACGTCACCCACGCTGATGTCATTCATTGAAGTAAGTTGGATTTGTCCAAACACAGACATCAGAGATAGAGTTAAATGGTGTCTCTAAACTTGGGTCTCTTGTACTCAGTGATTTGAAATGCCAGAACTGACACAAATTATTGGTTAAAGTGTAAAATGTATACAAAAACCAGATTAATGATAGCTTACAGTAATTTTTCCTGTTATGTATATTAATTAAGAAAGAGCAGTGATTTTGTGAGCTGGCCATATCACTATGAATTAGAGCGAGATGGAGAAGCAGGAAACAATTTGTGGCCATGTGCACAAAGGTAGGCCTACAGTATATCTGATCGAATTTAAAGTTGATTAGATATGTAATTCACACATATTTTCATTATGAATTTGTTGTGGCTTGTTAAAAATGGCTGTTTGTAAAAATACTGAAAATATTGTATATATATATATATATATATATATATATTATACAATATTTTCAGTGTTTTCAGTGTATAGTGTTTGACTGCTTTATTAATAATAAAATATTATCTAAAATTAAAAAAAAAAAAAATTAAAAAGTATTATTCAAAATGTGTTTGTCATAGTAGAGGTGTTTTTATGAATTGAATAAGTATGAAAAAATTGGAACCAAAAAAATTTGCCTTATTGTTTTGCAAGTGTCATCAATGTTGCTGACAGTCCTGGGTCTTTTTTCTCTACATGTGAAGTGCTTAGTGAACAAAAGGGAGGAGCAGTTTGTGTGATTAGTGAGTGTGTAGTGTGTGAAGTGTTATGAGTATTTATTTGTGGTGCATGGTTAGTTGTGCATAACACACATTCAATAAATAAAACTACTTCATGAACTGTCAAAATCCTAAATTTATCTGCCATCATGCAAACTAAAGACTGTACAGAGGTGTGTTTCCCAAAAGCCAATTATGATTGCAAGTTTTGTTGTTGCTATATATTGTTCAACAATTCGCCATTTCTCAAAACCATAGTTCCAATGAAATAATTGTGTAGTTGGAACTACATGTAGTGATGTTTGTGATATGTGTAAAACATCACAATCAGTAAATGAGCTATTGCTCCGCTACAGTATATAAACCTGTTGTTTATGCCTCTTGGGGTGTGGCATGGTTGAAAGCCCGCCCCTTCCTTCCGTTGACCGTAGTGAGGTCTGTGACAGGTGTAAAACGTCACAGTCATTAAATGAGTGGCCAATGGGCTATCGCTCCGCTACAGTATATAAACCTGTTGTTTATGCCTCTTGGGGTGCATCAAGGTTCTGTGTGGAGTGCTGTTTGTCTTGGTGTGGTGTGCCTTCAGGGGGGCCCCCATCTGTGTGGTACCACAGTGTAACACAGCCAGGTCAGAGCACCAGCTGTTGCCGTTATAGTCACTAAAGAAGCTACTCTATGATCTCTGTATGTGCTGTCGTGAGTAGTACGTTATTGAATCACGGTCCTCTGTGCATGTGTTAGGGCAGGCTGAATGAGAGCAGTCACCTAAATGTAGATCTCCTCCTATCCCTCGCTCTGAGCCATGCTACTGCTTTTGGGGTCCA
This sequence comes from Leuciscus idus, assembly GCA_021554675.1. NCBI lineage: Eukaryota > Metazoa > Chordata > Actinopteri > Cypriniformes > Leuciscidae > Leuciscus > Leuciscus idus. The sequence goes on from CM038634.1 coordinate 10,050,893, forward strand.
GTCACCTCCTCATTGAATGCCCAAGTGGGTTTGAAAGTTCCTTTTTGGTTTTGTTTGGATTATTTATTTGTGTTTGTGGATTTGTTTTATAGTACTGTCACCGACCTGTTTAATTATTCCGACTGTTTTGCAACAGTCTCCATCCATTGTATTGATTACCATCATGTGGTTTTAAATGTTTTAGTCATTTTTGCTAAACTATGGCCTGTAGTTAGCTCTGAGTCTGGTGTAATCTTTATACTTGTGTGACACTATAAGTCATTGTTTTGTCTTTAATGTGTATGGTTCTGTAATATTTATCCTTTCTATTGTTTAGTTTGAGTATATTGTGTTTTTGTACTTTTCTTGATTTTCTGTTTCTTTTTGTTTCTTTCTTTGTAGGAGTGCTGGTGCTTCCTGAAGCAGGCTGGTTCTTTGCTGCACAGGCTTTACTTCACCAAGGGTTGTCATTATTGCTGTGTCATTTGCAGTGAATCGGGGTGGGTGTGATTCTGATTGGCATGGTGTCTCTTCTGTGTACCTGGTGCTGTCATACCAGCCCGTTCTTCAAATAGGAAACCTCAGCCCCCCTGCAATTATTATTGTTAATTTGTTTTGTTGTTGTTTCTTTTGGTCATTGGCAATGGTGCCGATTACTGGTCTTAAAGGGGTCATAGAATGAGAATTCAAATGTTCCTTGATCCTTTGACAGTTAAGAGTTCGTTATACTATAAAAAATACCCTGTAAGTTTCAAAACTCAAAACTTTCTTGTTATTCCAAAAACTGCTTTTATTGAAACCAAGGCCAGCAAATGACAGGATCTAAAAAGTGGAGACTTGTGACGTCACACTTCAGCTTTGGCCCCGCCCACTGGAGCGTTATTGAACAGTGACATAAGAACGAGAAAAGATCGATACAGGATCAATAATACCATTACCTTCCAAATGATCCTAATGCTAGGATAGTGGGGGGTTTTCCCCCAACAATGTAACAGTGCGTTATTTGTTTGTATTCTATATTTCACTGTGGATTATTTGGCACATTTTCGGCGGAGGCTTTGCAAACAGACTTTTACAATATGGATCTGCCAGCAACGCCACAAACATGTAAGTAGTAATGTTTATTCTAATGCCTGATCTGTGATCAGTGATTTCTGATGTAATTATTCAAGTTCAGACAGATTATCTCTCAAAATATCGTTCAGTACTGTTTATGCATCAGTAAACCAAGCCAGTGACTAAACAATCAACTTCACATCATTTCTCTTAGTAGGATGAAAATAATCTTATTTAAACTGTGATTAAATTATATAGTATAAAGAAAGCGATCAAAGAATGCTCCCTTTCCAATTGCCCAAGCTGTCAATCAAACAGCCTGAGTTTATCAGGACACTTGCCAAAACTCGTTGAAATCAATCATTACAAAATCATGACACTGTTATAATGTACAGTACAACAAAGCTTTTACTGTATTTACATCGTGTTTGGATTGTTATTTGGTGAAAGCCAGAGGTGTAATTTCATATGCAATCAACAGACTGTCTGTCATCTGCTCAATGCTCATCACTGCAACCTTTCATGTGATGGGAATAGATCATTATGATCAATACGTTTCACGATTCCTTAGTCTCGATAGTTGTTATAGTAAAAACATAGTACACGTTTTAGAGAGAGTTCCACATGTAATACTAGCTATTTCATATGCAAACATGTCAGCCAATCACAGCAATGGCCGTTTACACTGAAGTCTCACAGCAGACACGCCCCTTAAAACAGAGCGTTCAAATCAGAGGCTAAAATCAGGCTTGGAAAAATGCCTTTTATTTATAAATTATGACAATTGTTGATGTTAAAATCATACTAACATTATAAGGGCACCCCAGGAAACATTATAAAATAATAAAATAATCCAGTCTGTGACCCCTTTAAATGACTATTGTCATTTAATAAACAAGCTACAGTTAGTCCAAAATGCCGCCGCTAGAGTTCTTACGAGATCAAGAAAATATGATCATATAACACCAATTTTATTATCACTGCATTGGTTACCTATAAAGTTCCGTATTAATTACAAGGTATTGCTACTGACTTATAAAGCCCTAAACGGCTTAGCTCCAGTCTATTTAACGGATCTTCTATCGCCCTATAATCCATCGCGCTCTTTAAGATCACTAAATTCAAGGCTTTTGGTCATACCTAGGATATCCAGAACCACCAAAGGAGGGAGAGCGTTTTCACATTTGGCTCCAAAACTCTGGAATAGTCTTCCTGATGCTGTTCGTTGCTCAGACTCGCTCTCCCAGTTTAAAACTAGATTAAAGTCGCATCTCTTCAGCCAGGCATTCATATAATCTTACAGTTCAAACTACAATCCGGCCTGTAGCTCATAAATGCCAGAGGAGAACTGGCCCCCGACTGAGCCTGGGTTCTTCCAAGGTTTTTTTTTCTCCATTAGGTCACCTGATGGAGTTTTAGGACACCATTAGGTCACTTGATGGAGTTTTTCAGTTCCTTGCCACTGTTGCCTTTGGCTTGCTCAGTTGGGGATATTTTGGGGATATTTAATTTAATTTTATCAATCAATAAATTCCTCTTGAAACAAACTTTGTTGTATTATTTTAACTTAATACTGTGAAGCTGCTTTGATACAATCTGTATTGTGAAAAGCGCTATACAAATATACTTGACTATTGGCCAACCATTTTAACTTTAATAAAAGCAACTATTTTTATACGGAAACTCACACCTCTTGCCGTTTCTAAGTGGAACGTACTTGTGTTTCCCTTTTTATTTGGGTTGCTTTTCCCAGTTAATCTGGGGTGTCGTAGTCGCTACGAAAGCGTGCCATGTTTTGCTACATACAGTAGGCTACAACTCTCGACCTGTGGTTAGAAGCATAGTTTCTTGTCAGTATGATGTGGACTTTAATAGATCATACTTATGAGCACAATAAGCAAGTTAACATGCAATACATTCTATCGTTCATTTCATTTAATTTATATATTTTAGCGTGCCAACAATTAGCAGTGTGCCCTGGAGTATGACATAAGAAGGAACCCGAGATGATTCAAACATCAAATAAAGCAAAACCATAAGAAACAAAAAAGTTAAGTGGTCCTCAGATGTCATGTGAATGAACTGCATGTAATCGTAAGTAAGGTGTATGCCAGTTACATACTGGGTCACGCTTTATATTAGGTGGCCTTAACTATGTAGGGCTGAGTGAAAATGGGAAGAACTCTTTACTGCCCTATACTTCAGAAATCCCATAATATGAATTAAACATGGCACAATGGCCTTCATCACAGTATGCTAATGCTTATGTAGTCCAAAGGATTCATCAATATGCTGACTGAGGACTGTTGGGACACTCCTGGCATAGGAGGGTTCTGTCTGGGAGACAGAGTTGTTTACACCTCAATGACACATCTGTATCATTTGCTTCACAGGACATATGCTTTTAACAACATACTGTTTATCTACATGTGTGTTCTAACACGTAACTATGTCATGTTTGGTCCCATCTGACAGGTTATAAACTGAATTGAATGGTGGTGAACTTAAAATAGATATTTAAGTATCCTATGTACAATCTAGGTACTGTTGCTTAAACATGCATCTAGGAGAATATGTTAATGTTCTTCTCCTCCTCCTGATCACCACCCATTTGCCATATAGCTTTTGATTTTCTGTGAGCTGGTTTTGGTGTTGTATCCCACTCATGTTTAACAATGCTTTGCTCAAGGTATAAGAAGGAAATGTAATAGTTGATCTGGGAAAAAGGCTTTAACCCTGCCACTCCTGCACACTCCTGCATATACAAGAAAGGCTTTCACAGCCTCTTCTGCACAGCAGTGCATTATTTGTTATAGCTAAGTTTTTCTATACAGTATGTTGTTCCATTTTACTGTCTGTATATTTAAACATGTAACTAAATACATAACTTTGCCTGCTTTAAAGGCTTTGAGAACCTTTCCTTTTACACTAGTAATGTTGAAAGCTAAAGTGATTGTTACTTTCGTCATAAGCATTAAAGTTAAATCCCATATGTTTTCCTATCAGTTCCAAGAAAGACGTTTACCTTTAAAGAATAAGAGGTTAAATAATAACAAAACATTTAATGGAGTCAGATTAATTATGTTGGATTCAGATAACTACTTCTTAATTTATAACTTATTCATCCTTCAACTTATTTTTTTTCGATTATTGGTTCAAAATAACAGTGTAAGCTCATAGCCTTACAACTACTGTGTACTAAACAATTTGAATACAATATGCTTATTATGTATATACTGATGGATTGTAATTACATTTAAAGTAGGCTACTTGTGTTTACTTAACATCTGTATTTATACTGTTAACTTTACCCCTTACCGTAACCCCTAAGTATAAACCCTATAATCCTAACCCTTTCTTTATTCCTAAACTAACCATACCTCAAACTCTTTAGCAGGAAATTTCCATTTCCAGAACAGCATGGAGTTACACAGTGTAATCCATAGTCTTGTAAAGATGACCTATTATCCAAAATTAATTTCTACATGGTGTTTGAACATAAATGTGTTTCGGTTGTGTACACAACCACCCTATAATGGTAAAAATCTACCCCCTCCCTTTGTTTTAATACCCATAAGTCATAAGCAGTGTCTCAAAATAAGCCATTTGCAGTTTCTATGCAATATGACGTCATATTGCACAGGCCCTGCCCACAACTGCTGTCAGTCTCCGCCCTGAGTGAGCCGTAAACAGTCCGCCACGTTTATCTCCTCACCAGAGCATTTAACAGCAGCATTCAAGAAATGTGTTCTTATTAAAGCTATAAAGTTATTGGGTCTCATTCATGAAACATTCGTAAATATACGAGTAAATATGTGAGTGATTTGCGCGTAAAGAGACCTTCCCGAAAACTCTTCTCCTGATTCACAAATACTTCGTAAACGTCAGATGTGATAGTGAAATGTGTGTGTGTGTGTGTTAATGAATTCCAATCAGTCGTAAATGGGACGTGCGTGCACGCTCATTCTCAATTACCATAAATCCTGCCCATTAAATGCGACTGACAACTATATATGGGCATCATATTATGACACCAAACGAAGGATTTCAACATGTCTTCTCAAAAGCGAATGAAAAAGAGAAATTTATCAGATGCAGAAATTGAAGTTTTATTATTAGAAGTTCATTCAAAACGCCACATTTTATTTTCAAGCGTACATAATGGCGTATCAGGTCCTTAAAAAAAGGAAGCTTGGCAGCATATTACAGATGCAGGTAATGGAGTTTCATCTGTTAATCGAACAGTCCCAGAAGTGAAAAGAAAATGGTTCGACATGAAGCTTGACTGCAACACTTGTGACTTCCGGACTTGTGTTCCGTTTGCAGATGCTATTACTGGCTCTCATAATAAAAGTAAAAAGAAAAACCGTATGTAATTACTATATATAATATTTTTTTCAAAATGCTGTGTAAATATGTACCCGATTAAGGTGAATTAAAATGCAGCCTTATTAATGAGCAAAACGTTCGGATGTTAAACGCACTATTTATGCGTGGCTGGGAGCAGGTGTAGATTTCTTTCGTACCAACTAACATTTGGAAAATACGAACATTTTAATGAATCCGAAAATTTACGCCAGAACCACTTTACACACGATTTACACAAAAATTCGTTTTGCTCGTGTTTCATGAATGAGACCCATTGAACTTCTATTTAATCACTACATACAGTGATTGTCTGTTTTTCTTTAGTTGTTTTATTCATATTAACAGCATATATAGCCTAGCAGTAGGTACTGCATATTACACTGCTCTCACTTATATACAGATCTAATATACACATGTGATTTCTTTACTTGCTGTTTACTTGCATGCAGAAAATAAACTTTCATGATGATGAACTGCAATGTCACGTGAGCGTGACCGTGATAAATATGATAATCAAAACCAGTTTTTAGGCAGAGTATCCGTGGCACAAGCTGTAAAGGCTCTGCCCTCTTTTGGAAAGTGGGGGTGGGGAGCAGCAGCTCATTTGCATTTAAAGATTCATGCACAAAAATAGCATGTATTTCCTTCCACTCCAAATGGTACAATTTACAATTATCTTGTAAAAAGGGGCATATAGGTCCCCTTTAATAGTACATACACTAGTAGTTAAGGCCACCTAATATAGGCCTTGTTTCACAGACAGGGCTTAGATTAGGCCAGGATTAGGTCTTAGTTCAATTAGGACATTTAAGTAACTTAAACATGCCTTAAAAAAATAAATAATAATAATAATAAAAATAAAAAAACATTACTGGTGTGCATTTTGAGACAAAACAATGGCACTGATATGTCAGTGCAAGTTGTTTTCAGTTAAAACAGCTCAAACATGCATTTTAGTCTAAGACTAGGCTTACGCCTTGTCTATGAAACCCGGGGGATAAAGTGTAACAACATACTGCATGTTAATGTGATTTAAAAAAAGCTTTATGTTGTTTGTGTAAATAAGAATCTGACGCTGATTACAATCTTAAATAGATTAATTAGCAGACGTTATCATGCTACCATCTGTAATTTACGTTACAGTGCTATAGTGTTTAATGAAAAAGGTGCAACTATGTTACTGTGGTTTTGGGAAACAGTAATGACTAGCTAATTAATTATTTCAACGACGCATGATATTACGAAGGATAAGTGTGTTACATTGTTGTACAGGAAACGCACCCCATATCAGGACTAGGTTTTACACATTTTACACTAGTGACTATTTGCAGAGAAGCTTCTTTTTTTAAAAGTCAGTTTCTGACACAGGAGCGGCTCAGTGGGTACATGAGTCAGTGGGTACTATTGCTACATGAGTACCTGTTTCCTTGTTCTTAAACTACTTATGATTCACAGAGAAAACCACAGAGAATTCACAGATTCTAAAATATTCTACTGGAGATCATTCGCAGATCTCTCTGATTTCTGTTTTAGTTTTGTGATGTTTTTTTTTTTTTTTTTTTTTTTTTTTTGTGGGGGGGCCTTCTGGTAGTTGTTGCTTGAGTGTCTTCAATTTATTCAAAGACTACAGCTTAATTTCCCATGGACATCGATTTCAAAACCCTGCCATGGAAAGACTTATCGATTCACTGTGTTGCTTCATGGCTTCACCACTCTCCCCTGAGCCAATCTCTCAACTTCAGTGTGTGGGAAAACCGCTGTGTGATTGTGTGAGAGAGCTCACACCAGTTTATAGTTACAAAATGCTAATTTCTCCTTCTGTAGAGAGAGAGGAATCAATATTTTCAGAAATGGCGGAAAATTCATGTTAGGCAGGAGAGCTCACATGATCAGAGTAACCAGTACAATAACCCTAAAGCAAATACAGTTCTTGGAATTTTCAATGTATCTCGTTTTATTTTTTGGAAAACTTTTGGAGAGGAACTTTTAATGAAACAGTTCAAAAATGGACTCACTCACGTTGTGCCAAACCTGTATGATGTTCTTTCTGCACTGGAACACCAAAGGAGATCTGGGGCAGAATATTTAGAATGCCTTTTTTTTGTACATTAAAAAAAGATAGAGTGACTACAGACTGTCAAGCTCAAAAAAAAAAAAAAAAAAAAAAGAGCCAACAAAATTATTATAAATACAGCCTATATGACCCATTGGCTATAGTTGCGAGGTCAGAAATATGGACAGGGATATTGGGGCAAGTGCATCAGGGGTCTTATACTGTCAGGGACCTCCAAAGCTTTCTAACCAAAACCGACCACTTGGAGCTATCAACACAAGCTAACCACAAGGGCACCTGGGCCCGTATGCGCATTCAGTACAAGCTTACCACTAGGACTCCCGATCTCCACAGCACAAATAAAGCAAGTTCACCACTAAGCCCCCCAGGACCTTCAGTGCAAACAGTTCAAGCTGACCACTTGGAGTCCCATGGCCCTCTGTGCATATAGTTCAATCTGACTACTAGGGCCTCTGCATGGGCCCTTCTGCGCATTAAGCATGAGCTGGCCACTAGAACTCCCAGATGCATGAAGTTATGCATGAAGATTCATGCTTTCATGACCTCAAGGCTAGATATCATAGACTGTAAAAAAAAGATGGATGACGCCCCTTCAGTCTCTTCCATTCGTGAAAAGTTAAGCTGCCAAAATCCTAATATAGCACTGACATCTTGCACTGATTTGGGACCTGATTCTGCGCAGTAATGAACCACGACTTGAGTCTGCGCAGAAGTGTGCGTGAAGTGGAGCCGCGATATCAAGGTCCTGCCCTGACTCCTGCAGAAACGGTTAGAACAAAGTTCACTGCAGAGCAACTCATTGTGTCAGTGTGAAATAAACAGTTATGGACATGTAGAAATTAAAGTTGAAGCTCCAATCTCCTCCCGAAAATCCCCCAAAAAGCTGTTGGTGCCTCAGTGACTACTTCATTTAGAGAAGCTGTCAATCACAGCTGTCAATCATGACGTCACATTCCCGTTTTTATAGCATCAAATAACTAACTAAGACCAAACTTATTTTAAAAAACAAACACTTAAACTTACATCAGCGTGATAAAAACTACCTAAAATGACAGAACACTTCTTTGGATATTTTAGGTGTAATTTGATTGTTTACTTTCCATCGCGTCTCATTAGACTTCATGGGGAGGGTTTATGACCTATACTGGAACCAACCGAGACACTTTGGCTTCACTTTTCAGGACTTGTGCGGCATGCTTGCTAGATATAGTAATGCTTTACTGGGTGGTTGCCCTGCACGCTTAATAGACAAACAGCTATCAATCCAGCTGGTCCAAAATGCAGCAGCTAAAGTATGACCATATTAGCCCTGTTCAGTCAGCACTGGACTGGCTCCCTATTAAACATTGCTTACATTTATCCTGCTGATTACTTACACAATTCTAAATGGTTTAGTTCCTCAGTAGTGAGTGAGCTGCTATAGCATTATAGCCCTACCGACTGCGGGTGGTATATCCTTTTCCTATTTAGCACTAAAACTCTGGAACAGTCTTCCTAGCCTTGTTCAGGAGGCAAACAAACAGTCTCTATTAACCTAGCACACTCATAACACACTATCACATTTCTATAATTCAAAACCATTAATGGAATATTAGGCTGTATAAATTAGGTCAACCAGAATCAGGAACATGTAGTATAAGCATCTACTTAGGGATGGGTACCGAAACACGGTATTAAACGGGCCCCGGTGCTGAATTATGAAAGACAGCTGGATCGATAAGCTCGGACGTTATCGGTTCTGCTGTCGGTACTGGAGAAATTAAGAAAGTACACGTGCTATTTATTATTGCTATTAAGAAATTATTATCTTGCTAATTTAATCTCGCCAGCCACTTCTATATATCATAATATTGAACCATTTGTCTGTGATGCATTTTTGCGAAAGAGAGAGAGTGTGTGTGTGAGAGAGAGAGAGAGCAATCTTTCATGCGGAGCCACGGCGCGCACAACACAACATCCCTGCTTAATGAGTGACGATGAGGACAGCTACTTAACATTCAAACGGTTACACTTTAGATCTTTGATATTAAACTGTTTTAGATTTTGGCTTCCAATGATTATAAAAAGGAAGATATTTGAGGTATAACCATTAAACACTAAAGCCGTATTCTGTCTAGCACAACTTCCTTCCCTTCACAGCGGTGCGCTGTCATTTCTCCCTAAAACCCAAACGTAACGTTAGAATCTGCACGATCGGTGATTGTTGTAAAATGTAGTCTATTCTGTTGCTAAACTGCGGGACGCATTTGATAATAAAAGGCTATTCAAAGTACCAAAATTGATGCAATAAACGCTGTTCCAAATGCGGCGCGCGCTCCGAAACACACCACAACGAGACAAGCAGCGTATATTTTGGGCTTCATGTGCGCATCTAAATGATCAAATATACACAAAAATATGTCAAAATGGCCATCTTGGAGATTCACTTAAACAGTTTATTCACTTAAATACAGTTTATGTCTTAAATGGACGTAAATAGTTGGGAGAAAATATGATGCGTAATAATGATTAGATCTGCATTTGGTCTTAAAGAGGCAGCAGTCTAATAAACCTGCTGACGATTGCTCCATTAATGTGAATCAAACAACAAAAGGCAAAGAGAAAATCAGTTGCAGCTCTTGAATGAATAATTTAGGCTTTTATAAGCTTTAATCTATCTATGATAAACTATGCAGTGTTATTTTACATCTGACTTTATTAGATGTCTTTTTAGCCCATATTACTCCTGAACAGTAATGCCAGTTGACATTACTGAAATTAAAGCACTGGGTATATAATTTGTATATTTGTTTTATTGTTTTTTTTTTTTTTTTTTTTTGACCATGTGCTTGTACTTTGTTTTTGGTGTCCTATGTCTTCTGTATATAAAACACAAACGTCTGCACCCTTCTGCATAACATACATGTTTTATTTGTTTTGTTAAAGCATTGACTCAGCAAAGACCACAAGAACCAGTCAAGTCCTCTGCACAAAACCCTATGGCCAGCTTCAACTCCTCCCACCATATGCATGATGTACTGTATTCCCAATCTTCAAGCAAAAGGAACTGGATGAAATATTCTGAATGATACCAATCAACAATCTGACTTTGGATACAGCCTGGAATCATAACCACACCGTATTGGTTTGTTTGGTCAGAGGAGAATTGGTCCCCAGCTGAGCCTGGTTTCTCCCAAGGTTTTTTTCTCTATTTCTCCCAAAGATGAAGTTTGGGTTATTTTTTTAACTCTGGATTGCTGGCTTGCTTAGTTTGGGACACGTGGTATTTAGCGATATTGTTAATTTGGCTGTACTGACTCTATTGGATGACAACTGAACTGTGCAGGACGATGACATCACCTTTTTCTACAGAACTGCTTTATATCTGAATTTAACTAATTTCATATTTGATGAATTGACCTCAAGCTGAACAAGGACACTGTTTTCTTTTTAGAGCTGCTTTACAGCAGCATTGAAACCTGTTTGCATCATTGAATTGTTATTTTCCTGTTTATCTCTGTAAAGCTGCTCTGTGCATATACAGTTAGTTCAAGCTGACCATTAGGACTCCTAATCTCCACAGCACAAATAGAGCATACAGTGCAGGCTAAACACTTGGGGAGCCATGACCCTCTTTGCATATATTTCAGGGTAACCACTATTGACCATCCTTCTGTGCATTCAGCACAAGCTGACCACTAGGGCTCATGGTCTCCACACAAGCAAGTTCACCACTAGGACCCCAGGCCTGTTCACACAGTTCAAGCTGACCACTAGGATCCGGGGCCCTTTGATACACACAGCAGGAGCAGACCACTAGGGCAGTGGTTCCCAACCTTTTTCCTTGGGGCCCCCCCTATGTACATATTTAACAATCCGTGACACCCCCCCCCCCCCAACGGATATATATATTAGGGGTGTAACGGTTCACAAAATTCACGGTTCGGTTCGATATGATACACTTGTGTCACGGTTCGGTTCGGTACGTTTTTCGGTACGTTTTTGATACAGCAAAAAGAAAGAATTTCATTTTTTTAATTCTTTTTTATATTAAAACTAACATCATAAAGTATGATATTTTTTTACTTTGAGCAATTCTAGAGCTATAATTCACTCTTCTTATGAGCATATAAAACAAAACAGCTCCTTGGAAAAAATTAAATGTAATATTGTAGTAGTTATAAAAAAAGGTTTATTTTATTTCAGATTAACATTTGAGGGCAGCAATTGTATTCATAATGTAAAAATAAAACCGACGTAATGTTACTTGAAGGCATTATAGCCTACTATTCCTGCCAAACTTCCATGGGTGCAGTTAGTGTTACTACAGTAAATCCATGGTGAATGCTGCTGATCTGTGGACACTGGATAGTTCATTCATGGCACAATGTTTCTTCCTGGGGCCTGTACCATGAAGCCGGTTTAGGTGGCTAGCCAGCTATGTTTCAGTTAAGTTTCCGCCAACCCTGGGTTTTAGGTACTATGAAAGTAGCTTGGCTTGAATCGGTGTTCGTTGCCATGGTATCTTACGCTGCACGGCTAACCTGCTCCGGGGCAGGTTATGTTCTGGATTCAAGATCTCAGACTGAAGTTTGACCAATCAGCTGAGAGCAAAGAAACATAGGTGACGTAACTTATTCCCAGTGTCTGTTGCAATGACTTCACCTTTTCTTCCAAATCCTGTGACATCTCAGCGCAAATTGTTTGACGAGCACTTCGTAGAGAAAGAGTTTTTAGCCAGACAAAATCCCCTTGCCTTTCCTGATAGTTATTTGTATGAAAGATACAGATTTTCCGCGGAAGGAATGTCTTATCTTTACGAACTTCTTGAGCCGCACATAAAGAATTTAACACATCGAATTCATGCACTTACTGTACCGCAAATATTGCGTTACGTTTTTTTTGTTGCAAGTGGTACATTCCTGCACGGTGGGTGACGCACAGAAGCTAGGGGAAAACACGGTTTGTCGAACCATTCGTAAGGTGGTCCTCACTCTGCAGGAGTACATGAATAGTTTCATTAATAGTGTTCCCCGGACATTTATCGGCCATGTCCATAAAAGAGGGCTTTTATAAAATTGCCGGTAAGATATATTGATAGGGTGGCATCACATGAACACATTTTATTTTATTTTTTCAAAAAGCAAATTGCACAAATGTACTATACAATATAATACATGTTAAGAATTATTTAAAATCTTTATTATTATTCTGTTAATCTTATGATAGGATTCCCTAGCTTTCTTAGTAGTACAAATACGTTCTATATTTATGTAAAATTATGTATATATGTATGTAGCCTATGTGTAATAGCCTATAGCCTATTTTTATAATATATAAAAAATGTGCATGTATCATTTTTTATATATTATAAAAATAGGCTATAGGCTATATAGGCTACACATACATACATAATTTTACATAAATATAGAACGTATTTGTTTAACTTACACATTAACAATCAGCAATCTTTCTCCAACAGTCTTCTCTTGCTTTGGCAGCAGAGACCGTATTGTTTCGAGCTTGAAATACATATTTAAATTCATAATTCTGAATGATTATCTCTTGCTCCTCCGCGGGAAAATATATCGCTCACGCTCTACCCGCGATTGGTTGTTCAGTGTCGACGTCACTCTTTTATGTGCACGCGCGCGTGGAGTAATCATAGCTTGAGGATCAAAGCCTGAGTTGACAGAGAAAGTTGATGAGCTGCATCATGGTACCAATAAAGCCTGATTGCATCGGTTTGGTTTTGTCAACTCAAAACTAATCCTGTAACCCCGAGTTTGTTCAGCTACCTTCATGGTACAGGCCCCTGGTGTGGCAGGATTAGTTAAGTGAGTGACAGTCCTGGCGTCCTATCAGGAAAGAGTACGGGTTATTTAATGCTGGTTGGCTGTACTCTGAGATGCGTCACGTCTTGTCCTCCCCCTCCAGCGTCATCCACTAGCGCCTCAGGTATGTGCTGGTAGCGAGTGGTTTAAATCGTGTGTTTAGAACGCTACTGATATGTGTTATCTCTTTAAATTGTAGCGTTTCATTTAAGCACTTTTCCGACGGTGCATTTTATCAGCTTAGAATAGGTGTCTGCCCAACCTTCAGGTATGTAAACTGTCCCTGTATTGAGTGGTGTTTATGATGGCGTGCAGTATACTGAGTCGCTATATCACTGTTAATGCGTTGCTTCCTGTACCCCAGTTAATCGGTGGTTGTGATGATCGCGGTAAACAGTAGTCTGTGGGGATTATATGTGGGGTGATGTCGTCTTTTTGGTAAGTGTCATGTAAGATGTCTGGAAGATTGTAGTGGAAAGAAAGGCACTAACATCTCGCTGCTTCTCTTTAAGGCGTTCGTGAGGCGCGGGTCCTCCCTTTCGTCCTCGGGACCATTTTGCTGGTTCCCTGCACAATCTCCCTCTCGTTCTTCCGTGTTCCTATGAACTTGAGTCCACCTGGATAACCACGGTGCTTGCGCTGCCCTCCGTGTCGCGCTGATCGCGCCGGCGGGAATTCATACGGGCACAGGATTTGTATCATCTACTTCCTTTCCCTTTTTAGTGTGATAGAAAAGTTATGATCAATAATAATTGACTGTTATTTGTACGAGAACCAGTGCGTGTGCGCGCGCGAGTGTGTGTATGTGTGTATGCTGCACCAGCTCTATCTGCTGTTATTCTTTTCCGTGTCTTTAGTTCAGCTGTGTGTATTTTGTTTAGATTGTGTTTTTGTTATTTACTTGTGTCGTTGCTGACCTTGCTTATTATATTTTCTTTTGGTTATTTATTTTTGGGTTTTACCAAACTCAGTTGTTTATCTTGTTTTCTTCCAGGAACTGAGGTGGCCAGGCGGGAGGACCTTCGAGTGCATTGTGGTGGTGGTAGTGTTGCAGTGGGTGACACTTGTGGAGTGCTTGTGTGTATGATCCAAGTGCACGGTGTGTGTGAGTAGAATTACGCTTTTGGAAAAGCCATTAAGTGGTCCTTCCGCCGGTAGACTCAGCCTGGTTGTTTTGTTTTACTTTTTGTTTGACTGAAACTCCTCCTACCCTCGTGGGTAGAGGACTATGTTGGTGTGTGCTATTCATATTGCCCCCTGTGAGCACCTGTCTTTGTGCTTTAACATTTGTGCATTGAGCGCTGAGCGCCTTTGTTTTAAGACAAGATACTGTTTTTAACTATTTTTGTATGTCAATAAAAGACCTTTTTGTAATTTAGTTGTACTCTCGTCTCTAACCTCCCTGACACACACGAACCTGTGGGACCTAATGCTAATTGCTGGGTTATTTAGATATTCCCTGATTTATTCAGGGTGGCGTAGTCGACAATTATCACCATAAGCAAAGTAACTTATCGAAATCCTAGACCGCTCCCCGCCACACTGGTTTCCACGTCAGCGCTGTTTGATCCGTTAATAACGGAGAATTGTGAATGTTTGTCACTAGATCTCGCAGCTATGTTACTTCAGTGGCGAATTCAAATGCTTTCTTTACTGGATCTCTTAGCGCTGTGTAGTAACAGTGTCGCTTGATCACGATCGGCTCGCGCTGCACTGGTCCAAACTGATAAACGGTCCTTCAACCACACAATAACGAGCAGTTTCGTTCCGCTTGCATTACGTTTGCCATTTGATGTTGGGCAATGTTGTGGTCGCGCCGGCGTCTCTTACATTATGAGCGCGCTTGCCACGCGCAACGCGCCTACATTTGAAATAACGAAATTGTAATTGAAATCGGCATTGTAAGCATATGATTTTTTAAAACCTTTGAAAAAATATTTTTATATAAATTATTAGTGTAACATTTTATGCATCTTTATTCACCTCAAAGCATATCCGCTCCCGCGCCCCCCCTGTGAACTCTGGCGCCCCCCTGAGCAATGCACTAGGGTACCTCGTCACAAATATTGCAAGCTTATAGCTAGGGCCCACATACTTTTTTTAGTTGTTAATTGTTAGCCAACACATTTGTGACATTAATGTCAAACCTAGACCCAAAGCATCTTGAAACAAAAAAAAGATTATTTTGGGGTTAACTAATGCTTTAAGAGGTGGTACATTTGCATGCTCTCAGTATAAGAGAGCTTCGCTGTCTATGTCTGAGTGTGTAATCATTATCTAATTACCCAGCACCAGCACTGACAAGCTCTCTAGTGAATTGTCTGTCTGGTGGAAGTCCTCGGGTGCAGATAGACGGCTCAGGTCTGTTAGGGTGCATGCCCCCCTGGGTCAGATATGTGTCCTGTAGAAGGTCAGTAATGCCATTATGTCAGTTTAAATTCAGAGACAAAGACACATCAGCTGTATAAGACAAGCACTCGCTTTATCAAACGTGTGATGTTCAGACATCTGATCTGCTTCTAAAAGATCCCTATTAAACCCTCCTGTGATAACAAGCTCTTAGCTTTCTTTCTGTCTCCCTCTCACTGGTGTGTAACACACTCTGACCTTCTTCTGCTGCTAATTACCCTCTCCAAACATAAAGCCCCCTGTGACAAGCAGAAGCAAACCAAAGCTACAATTCCCCAACAAGTATTCTCCACCTTCTCTATACACCTTGACAGTTCTTTCTTTCTTTCTTTCTTTCTTTCTTTCTTTCTTTCTTTCTTTCTTTCTTTCTTTCTTAGCAAAGATGCACACTGTAAACCATTAACCAGTAAACTTAACCATTATTTTTGTTTGATTTCCCAGTAAATATGGAAGGTCCTTAAACATGATAAATCTACTTGAGAAGCAATGTATATCATGATTTCTTTTTCACTAAGTTTCTTTTTATTTTTGGCGTTTTGTTTTAAACATACTGTAACCCCATATTAGATTTATGCTTAAAACAATTCTGGAAAATAAAACCTCAATATATTTTCTCCTTATCTCAAAAAATGTAATCTGTTTTATCTTGTTTTATATGTTTTTCTTATTATTTATGAGTGTACTGGTTTGGTACTGGTGTATGGTGGAATATACAGTCGAGTCTAGACCATCATTCTGCTGAACTCTCTCTCATTAGCATAGCTACTGTAGCTGGTCAATCAGTATGGTCATTCTGGTGACTTGTGAAAAAGTGTTGCTGGTTGAGTAGTCTTGAGCTAAAAACGTTTGTCACATGAATTAGGGGATGAACGACTTCAGATTTTTTTAAAGTCGACATTTATGTGATTAAAGTCGAGTAGACGTTGACTAGTCGCTGATGACGTCATTAATAATAATAACAAATAAGCCTGAACCTTGAGCTTAGCTGTCTTGTGCACAGCTATGGCATATGGCAGCGCTGCCCACTATTGCTCCTACATAACAGCTTATTTTTGATCAGTTCTTTTGTCTTTGGGTCGTTATATTTCTCACAGATTTATGCTTGTTCTAAATCAGATACAGATAAAGTAGAACAGTAAAGATTACATTTATGAATGCATTAGTTAGAGATTGAATACGTGTCAATGAATTCTACCTGGCAGTGTCTCTCTACTAATAGTAAAGCTGTGGGTTTTAGTTACTAAGAAATATGTGCTAGAAGTTTCTAAGCTATTTTAGTGCTAAATCACAGAACAGTGTTGACAATACATTTCTGCGTTACTGAATGTTACTGTGTGTGCGCGATTTGCAGGTGATGTGCAAGCTACTGTCTGTATATGTGTGAGTAACAATGCAGCAGCGCATTAGTTTAGAATGACGATTAACTTGCATGTACAATAAGCCGTTTAAAAAGTGCATTTATTTGTCACTTTAACTGTTGGAACCTAAGCGTAAAAGCAGACCTCAAAGATTTATTATCCTGTTGCGCCCTCTATAGGCAATGATCAGCGACTAATCAACGTCAAGCTTAAAGCGTCATAGCAGAGCGTCTGTGCAACCCCTAATATGACTGCAAATGTTTGAGTTTGACAACAAGACATTATGCTGGAGACCAACATTTAATGTGAGTCTTTATGGCTGTTGTTTTGTTTCTATGATGATTTGTCATGCAAATCTCTTTGTACAGCCATGTGAACACCCATCCTTGCTCAGATTGCTTTCACCGCGGATACTTTTTCTCTTGTAAAAACAGGTCACCAAGATCAGGTTGTCACGGAGTCACCAGATCAGCATGCTCCGCCCACTCATTCACTCTCCCCGGAATTCTGATTCACCGCACCTGCACATCATCATCAACACACACTATAAAGAGGCACTTCTCCTTCACTTCCTTGTCTGGTCTCGTCCTTACATGCACTTACAGACTCTACTCGTATACTTACCGATTCCTACCTACCTCAAAGATTCCTCATCTGGACTTCGTCTCCGATCATCCACCATCCGTCATCCGTCTTCTGTCATCTGTCTCCTGCCTTTAGCCTGCCGAATCCTCTTCCATCACCTGCAATCAAGATATCAAGATTAATTCACCAGAGACATTCACCGGAGAGGTGGAGGATTGCAGCGGGTTCCTGTTACAGTGCTCCCTGTACTTCGAAATGCAGTCTCACCAGTTCGCCACCGATCGCGCCAGAGTAGCCTTTGTCATCTCGCTGCTGTCTGGACACACGCTACAGTGGGCTCAATCACCTTGGCAATCCAACACTTCACTGTCAGCTTTCTTCAGTCACTTTAAAGAAGTGTTTGGACAAACCACTTCGGATTTATGAGTTCACGACCTACGACAAGCCAATAATTCTGTCAACGCTTACGCTCTCCAGTTCCGCACTCTAGCTGCCGCTAGTGGCTGGAATGAGATTGCACTGCTCACCGCCTTTCGTCAGGGACTTAACGCTGATATCCGTCAACTGATGGTTGTTTATGACGACTCAATGGGTATAGAGAACTTCATCCAAAAAGCCATCCGAGTTTCTCAACGTCTCACCGCCTGTTCTCTCCTGAATCCCGCTGCATATCCCCCGCCCTCTGCTTCATCAGTCGCCCTTCCAGCACCTGAACCCATGCAGGTAGACTCCTATCACCTAACACATGCAGAGCGTCAGCGAAGAATTCTAAATCAACTGTGTTTGTACTGTGGGAGAAAAGGACATGTCATCACCGCCTGTCCAGTTCGACCACTACGCCCAGCGTTGAATACTATTCAACTTCCACCACAAATAAACTCTTTGTCCCATACTACCGTACATGTCCTAACCCCCCACATTTGTGTTTCAGCGCAAGCTCTCATCGACTCGGGTTCCGCGGAGAACTTTATCTCCACCCAACTTCTCCAAAAACGTAATGTCCGCAAGAAATGCTGCTCTCAGGATTTGAGGATTCACACCATCCAAGGAAAGCCGCTGGGTCGTGGTCGAATCCAACACTACTCTCCCACACTTACGCTCTGAATCGGATGCCTGCATACCGAGGAGATCATGTTCTTGGTGCTGGAAGGATCCACCGCTGACCTCATCCTGGGATCCATCACAAATTCGAGGTCATCACAGATCATCGTAACCTCGAGTACCTGCGAGAAGCTAAGAGATTGAACCCACGTCAAGCCCGGTGGGTTTTATTCTTCACCAGGTTTAATTTCACCGTCTCATATCGGCCTGGGGATAAGAACTGTAAGGCAGATGCCTTATCACGTCTTCATCAATCTGTTCCTAATGATTCTTCTCCTGAACCTATCCTCCCTCCAGCCATGATCGTCAGTCCTATAAGATGGGCCATCAATGAACAAATTACCCAAGCCACTCGCTCCAACCCTGCTCCGCCGGGAGGTCCAGAAGGGCTCCTCTACGTTCCACCCACCTTTCGTCTGCCCCTTCTGGACTCGGCTCATACATCTCCAGGCTCTGGACACCCAGGTAGCCGACGTACCCTCTCGATCCTACATCAACGCTACTGGTTGCCCACCATGACTCAGGATATCTCCTGGAACATAAAAGGATGCTCAGTCTGTGCCGTTACCAACACTCCCCGGAAACTCCCTGAAGGAAAACTGGTTCCCCTGCCAATTCCACATCGTCCATGGTCACATCTGGGCATCGACTTTATGACGGACTTGCCATCTTCAAACAACCACACCTGTGTATTTGTCATCATAGATCGCTTCTCAAAGGCCTGTAAGTTAATTCCCATCAAGGGATTGCCAACTGCCTTCGAAGCGGCCAAAGCATTATTCCAGAACGTTTGCTGTCATTTCTGCATCCCCAAAGACATTGTATCGGACCGGGGTCCCCAATTCATCTCTTGAGTCTGGCAAGCATTCTTCAAACTCCTTGGAGTATTCGCAAGTCCCTCCTCCGGTTACCCTCCTTAAACTAACTGCCAGACTGAGCGGAAGATCCAGGAAATCGGGAGATACCTGAGGTCCTACTGCCACCAGAACCAGGACAGCTGGAGCCAATTCCTCCCATGGGTTGAATACGCCCAGAACTCCCTACGACAATCTACCACAGGGCTCACCCCTTTCCAATGTATTCTGGGATACCAGCCTCCTCTATTCCCTTGGTCGGGTGAGCCCTCGGAGGTTCCAGCTGTCAACCACTGGTTCGAGCAGGGCGAGGGGGTATGGGACTCAGCTCATGTGCATCTCCAACAGGCAGTGCGGAGACACAAGAGTCAAGCGGATACCCGTAGAACATCTACCCCTTGTTACTAACCAGGCCAGAAGGTATGGCTCTCGATGTGGGACATCCGTCTCCGCCTGCCTTGCCGTAAGCTGAGTCCTTGGTACATAGGTCCATTCACTGTGGAGAAGCAGCTCAATGAGGTCACCTACAGACTAAACCTTCCACCTCACTACAGAATCTCACCATTTTTCCACGTGTCACTCCTTAAACCTCACTCTGAACCCAAGTTTTCTCCTCCCACAAAATCTGGTGGCGATGAAGTACCTCCTCCTCCCAACATCGCAGAAGAGGAGACTATCTACCGGGTCCGAGCTATCCTAGACTCGCGACGACGGGGTCCCAGGCTGGAGTACCTCATCGACTGGGAGGATTACGGTCCCGAGGAGTGCTCCTGGGTAACTCGTCATGATATCCTCGATCCTACACTCCTCACACAATACCATACAGAACACCCAGATCGACCGGCTCCCAGGGGTCGAGGTAGGCCCCGTCGTTGTCATCCCATCAAGCCGTCAGGAGCCGCCCGTGGAGGAGGGGGTACTGTCACGGAGTCACCAGATCAGCACGCTCCGCCCACTCGTTCACTCTCCCTGGAATTCTGATTCACCACACCTGCACATCATCATCAACACACACTATACAGAGGCACTTCTCCTTCACTTCCTTGTCTGGTTTCGTCCTTACGTGCACTTACAGACTCTACTCGTATACTTACCGATTCCTACCTACCTCAAAGATTCCTCATCTGGACTTCGTCTCCGATCATCCACCATCCATCATCCGTCTTCTGTCATCTGTCTCCTGCCATCAGCCTGCTGAAAACTCTTCCATCACCTGCAATCAAAATATCAAGATTAACGTTCAGTTAAGTTCATCATCCAGTTCTGATTTTCCAAAACATACTCACCAGTCTCCTCTGCTGTTCCACGCCATGCCTCTGTTCAATAAAACTCTATTTGAACTGATTACCTGTCTGCTTCTCTCTGTATTGTGACACAGGTAGCTTGTCATGACAGAATGTTGAACAATATATTTTTCTTTTTACGTTTTATTGATCAAAGGGTTTTCACTTTCTATATCTATAATAGTTATAATACTCTCTCTTTCAGTCATTCATCCTGTGTTTCATTCTGTCCTGCTAGGGACAGATTTTACAGGTTACTGAATACATTATAGTCCATGAGCATATTGTTTTGGTGACCCTGGGTGACTGTCATGGAGAGAAATGTCACAGTACTGTAACACGGTCCTCCTTTCACCGTATATACACAGCCAATATCACAGAGTGCTGACAGAGGTATATCACGCTCAGTATACATTCAAGCAATGTATGTCAGTGTCAGCTGAAAAGATCAGTGTAGACATAGAAGCATGATGTATTGAGCCTCTATCTATCTATCTATCTATCTATCTATCTATCTATCTATCTATCTATGGCAATCTGTTCACATTTATACTAATACATAATAAATGTCCTGGCAGAATTGTTTTATTTTTTCTTGTTCAGATGCTTGGTAATTCTGTGATAATTAGTGACGTTAGTGTGGGCTGAAGGATACTACTTATTTTATGATGCTAATACAGTATATCAGTGATTCAGTGCAGCGACATTTACCACAGTAAAAGTTATCAATTAAAACATGCATTGAACATATTCCCCATTAGCATATTTTAGGGCAATTTCGAATGTGAAATGATAGATGAATAAACAGAAAGCACAAACATTCACGTCCAGATGTGTTTTTAATCGTTTGAAGTTGGATAAGCAGTCTGCCCATATTCATTACCACCCTTGGGAGTTTAGTTGTTTCCTCGTGCTTGATTAGTTTGAAGGATGAGTTGCAACCTAATTATCATACTGTCCATCCTAGGATTAGTGTGTCCTAAATCGCAGTACATTAAAAATAGTATGTTGAGATAGTCTACTAATTCTGGTGGAGTTTTCATTTATGCAGCTGTACATTTTGTACTTTTTAGTGCTAATATTCCACTTTGCACTTTTGGATTTAGAAAAAAATAGCGACAAATACAAGCCTAACAAAGACTCATTATTTATTTCCTAATTAAAAACAGTGAGCATGATGGAACAGTTACATTGCAACTATCATGATATCATGATGTAAATATGAAAGACACATTTAATAAAACCTAATTACATGCATTTTTGTATTATACATCACAGATGTGGTAGTTCACAGAATGAAGACTATGAAGACCAATGCTAAATTTATATAATAAACATGAAGATAATACATAGATGAAGGCACAGAGAATGATCACAAACTACTCACACTACAGACAAAAACCGACAATGAACTGAATGAGACAGAGTATAAACATACAGGGAAACTTAATGAAAGACAGCTGAACATAATCAGTAAACGAGGAGACTAACTAGGAGGTAATTAAGAATAAACTGAACTGAAGCATATGAAACAAACACACAGGAATGAAACTAACACAAAACACAACATAATCCTGAAGCAAGGTGCATCCTCGCGCCGAATACAAAAGTCCAGCTGTGGAGGGAGAAAGGTGGTTTAGGAGGAGTGCGAGGAGAGGCTAGAGATGGACAGGAGTCAGCAGAGAGGAAAACCACAGCGGAACTAGCAAAGGGAGGAGCCAAGGCGGAGTATTAAATGTCTTACTGGGCGTCGACCGACGGCGGTGGAGTGGGAAGAGATGGAGACCCTAGTGAAGCCACAAGGACGACAGCCCAGGGCGACACCAAAGGGAGCGAAGACCACAGTGGAACCGGAGGGAAGGTGGATCCCGGTGCAGCTGGAGGAGTGGAGGGTTGAGATGCAGCCGGAGGCCCGGAAGTCCACAGCAAAACCTGGGTGACGAGAGACCAAGGTGGAGCGCGGTGGAGCGTTAGTGATGGCGGACCAGGGGGAGCGCAGAGCCAAAGTGGATCCGAAGAGCTGACAGGTCGAGGTGGAGAACTGGGCCTGGAGGCCTGAGGTGTAGCCAGGGGATCCACATCACAGAGCCGTTCTGGTGTTGAATGTGCCCGAGGTGGAGCCAACGAGCTGTCAGGGATCAGTGGCGAGGGTGGAGCCAAGGAGCTATGAGACACCAGTGGGGCAGATCAATCTGGGGAATTTGATGGAATCAGTGAAGATGATGGTGATAATAGAGTGGGCAGTATATTGGGTGGGGTCAAGTCATCCATGATAGAGAGTGTAGTCGGCTGTATAGCGATAAGCTCCATGGTGAAATTGATGAGCCAGCGCTCCTCAACTGGCTCATCTGAGAACTGTCTCGCTGGATCTGCCGATCGGCTCCAACCTCAGGACGGGTGCAGCAACCTGCTCCAGCTCCGGGGTGGACTCTGTGGCTGGCTCTAACTCCGGGCATGGAGGGGGCTCAAGCTCGTGGTCCAAGACGGGCGCTGGCTCGGGTTCAGACTCTGGATCCATTGCAGGAGGTCTTGCTGTCTGGGACACTTCGGGCTGGGACAAAGTGTTATCTCTAGAGCGGGCACAGAGATGGCTGCTGGAGGTGTTGATAGTCCTGGGGAGTCTGAGATAATGGTGTTGTTGTCCTCAATGACCCCCAGATTGAGGGAGGATCCGCACTGAATGGACGGTGATCCTCCCCCAACAGCAGCATCTGCCCAAGTATATTGTCTACCCCGCTCCAGAAATGCTGTTTCAGAGTTTCATCGTTCCAGCGTGCCTTGAGTTCCTGGTAATCCTCCACATAATCCTCCAACGACCGGACATTATGTGAAAAGCAGTCCTCATTATCCATAGTAGGTCGGTTCTTCTGTCAGCAATAGATGTGGTAGTTCACAGAATGAAGACGATGAAGATCAATGCTACCTTTCTTTAATAAACATGAAGATAATACATAGATGAATGCACAGAGAGTGATCACATAAACTACTCACACTAGTAATGACTCAGAGAGGGTTAAATTTGTATCTGGCAGTTCTTTAATCTATTGAAAATTGAAGGTCAAGTAAATGCATTGCGTGCTACAGCATTCTATTTAGAGTGCTTTGTAGTGTACTGTACAATTAAGCAAAAAGAGTTATAATAGCTATAGTCTTGAATTCATAAATCAGGTGACTGATCATTCATCATAAGTATGCAGGTGTGTAGGTCTTTTATGTGTGCATGTGAATAGGAATGTGAGATTAGGTGAGGTGTGAGACGTATGTGTGTGAGAGTGAGAGAATTCAGCGTGAGGATGTAAATGGTGTGTGTGGAGCAGTTATCTGGGACAGTGAGAGCTCTAGATGATCTCTGAGTGCCACTCAGCACATTAAACACCACAGTAAGCGTCTGCTCTCCTGTCTGCACACTCGCTCTCGTCTCCAGATGAGCTCGGAGTCAGGTTTGAGCTCTTCACCTTCAGATGTTTCCGATACACAAAGCCGCAGGGCTGGCTGATATAAAGCTTCATTCGCCACTCACAGGACTCCACCACCAGCCTGGAAAATGTGCCCTGAATTATTTAGTTGTCCTTTAATGCCTTTGTGACCCACACAGATTTCTTCCTCTCTCATTCTCTCTTTTTTTTCATCACACTGTTTTTTTCTCTCCAGAGGGTGACCCCAGCTTGGACAGGCATGTGCGTCTGTATGTGTGATTGGTTGGATTTTTGAGGTATGTACGATAATAAATTTATCTCAGCCGCGCAGGCCTATGAATGACACAGGCTCACTGGATTAAATTCATACACATTTATGAACTCCATATGAAAAAATATCACTAAAGCCTCACTTTTTGAATCTCTTTGAGGTTTTTCATATTTCCTCCTGATCTATGAGCTATCTATGACAGGACTAAAATATGAGTGTATCTGGGGCACTTTCTTTGAAGAAACAGTGTCTGAAAAGAAAAATCTGACAATAAAGCAAAAAAAGCATAAGAAATACACCAGTGAAAGACACCAGTGAATATAGGTTCAGGGGGAGGCAACGTCTCTTTTGCCTTTCTTGAGCTCATTGCATTTGCACTGACCCCTTTTCCACCAAAATAGTAGTATTCCTCAAACAAAAGGTCTGGGAATCGTTCTCAGATCCAATCCTTTTTTCAAATCACTTGACAACCAAATGATGATGATTCTATGATGATTCAAATGATGATGTTGCTACAAGTATAAAAGCCTGATCACACTAAGGATTGCAACTATAATGATAACTGCAACTAAAAAGTTTCAATAATCATTCTAATTCTGTGAGAATAGAGAAGTTCACGCCACAACTATAACGATAATGACACAGAGGAACGATATTGTTCACTTTCAGAATATTTTTTCCCCCCAGCTATAAACATTGACAACCAATCAGAATCCACCTGACTTTAAAGAGTTTGGCCATTTAGAGAGGCAGATAACGTAACTGCAGGGCGCACTAATTGATAAAGTCATCATGAAATCAAAATGGACTTTTTTTTTTTTTTTTTTTACGGAATATTGTAGTATTTATTATAAATGATTTATCTGTGCATATATATATATATTTAATTTATGTGCCCTCAATCGTTTCAAAAGAGATCAAAATTACTTTTCCGCCTTGACGTGTTTTTCGGCAGAAGGGCAGGGCAAACTGCCATTCACATGAGATCACAGCAATAGCAAACCACAATGATTCAATCAATTCCCATTGGACCAAATTAAGTCCCGTCCTAATTTATTTCTTGTTCAAGAAGCAAAGCTGGATATACGTCACATATGGGAAAAAAGACTATCACAACTTCCGTTTAATGCCAACTTTAAAGGGTTAGTTCACCCAAAAATTTTAATTATGTCAGTATGTTGTTCCAACCCTGTAAGACTTTCGTTCATCTTTCGAACACAAATTAAAATATTTTTGATGGAATCTGAGAGCTGTCTGACTCCTTCATAGGCTTCTAGGCAATTTCATTCTGCTGGTCCAGAAAAGTTGACTACAGTGACTACAGTGGCTCAACCTTAAGTTTGTCAAGCGATGAGAATACTTTTTGTGCACAAAAAAACCCCCAAAAGTTATTACTGACGTGTTATTACTGTTATTACTATTATACTGTTATTACTATTATTCAGTTATTACTGAATAACTGACGTGAGATCACGAGAGCGCCACGACGCATGCGCAAGAACTGAGAAGATAACGCAGATGGGTCTCGATGAAGTGTTTAAAATGGTTCTAAAGTGTGCATTTACTGGATGTCCGAATCCAAGAGAAACCAACGAGAAAACGTAAAAGTGCCTTACCAATGCCGCAAAATGAATGGCTTACCTTTCACACTTTCCCATCAAATGATCGTGAGCGCCATCTTCTCAGTTATCGCGCATGTGTCGTGGCGCTCTCTGACGCTCTCACGTCAGAGGCCCACACAGAAGAAAATTTATTAAAAAAGTTGAATAAAGTCATTATTTTTGTTTTTGCGCACAAAAAGTTTTCTTGTCGCTTGATAAACTTATGGTTGAGCCCCTGTAGTCACTTGGACTATTTTAACAATGTTTTAACTTTTAACTTTTCTGGACCGGCAGAATGAAATTGCCTAGAAGCCTATGAAGGACTTTCGTTCATCTTTAATGAGACAGCTCTGAGATTTCGTCAAAAATATCTTAATTTGTGTTCCAAAGATGAGCGAAAGTCTTACGGGGTTGGAACAACATGTGGGTGAGTAATTACTGACACAATTTTCATTTTTGGGTGAACTAAGCCTTTAAAGGTGAATTACTGTATGTAGTTTCTGAAACACTAGTGGCTCCTAGCGGAATAACACAAATAAAGCATATTTTGAAAACGCCCCTTTTGTGCCTACCCCAACAACTGCCCCAATTCAAAAATTACCAATACAGCTCTTGCTTGTAAAGGCAAGTCTCAACAAGTAAAACTATGCTACTTTCAATAAACATATTAGAAATAATTTTAGCTGTGGGGCTATGTGTCATGAGTAAGCAATTGAGTAGGTTAACACGGTCTAGAGCAGATGCGAGTGTCTCGCTTATAATAGCATAATAATAGCATAATAATAGCACCGAGAACAGTTTTTGACATGACGTGCTATTTGAGGCTGTACACTGGACACATTAAAGTAAACATTACAAACTGGTACATTTGACCAGTTTAATCTTTGAAGGTCTGCAGTGAAATTTGGCTTGCACATCTTTAACCAAACCTGAATCTTTTCCCATGTAACGTATTAGCCATGCCCCCAAGCTGGAAAGAGATTGACAGATTTTAGCGGACCACTCTCAGAGTTTTGATGGTACCTGGGGGGCTCAATGTTTACACTTTTGGGGGAGATAAACCCATAAATGGCATACTAATAGTAGTCAACGAACAATCAATTGGGTTAAGAGAATGTATTTTAACATAAAAAAATCTTACATCACCTTTAATGAGCGGTCACACTGCACCTTTTGTTCCAATGACAACCATTCAAATACTTGTAAATGAAGACAGGAAACGCAAGCTCAAGAGAAGAAGTTTCACATTTCACTGTGATCCAAAGTTCAAGTTTGGTGAACTCTGACCTACAAATTTGTAAAAGAAATCACCAATAGAAAATAAATATTTCACACTGTGACCTCTTAACTGAATTAAAAGAACACTTTAACTTTAAAGCTGCAGGTTTGCAGCATTGCGGGAAATTGGTGTAAATTGTATGTTTCTACATTGTAGATTTATTCTTATTTGATTTTAAGTTGTCTTAAGTCTTAGTTGAATTTAAGTAACTATTAGTCTGAATTTATATATATATATAAAAAAAAATATATATATATATATATATATATATATATATATATATATATATATATATATATATATATAATTTCCAGATTCCAGACTTGGCTTTAAAGGAATAGTTCACAAAAAAAAAAAAATTGTCAGTCAAAAAAGGACATGTTAGGCATAAGCTGTTGTTTTCCCCCATACAACTAAAGTGGATGCTGATTTATACTGACAAGTTCCAAAAATAATAATTATATATATATATACTAAAAATGTATTAAAAAAGCGGTCCATATGCACTTTGTTCCAGTCTTATTAGACCATACAACAGCTTTCTGTGAAAACCAATGGTGTTTTGCTGTCAATGACAAAACTGTAGGTCCAGCTGTAGGTCTCAAATCTCATTTGTGGTTGCGGTTTTTCAAACGTGCCGCACTGCAGTAGCCCATGTGGCTGTCGAAAACCAGTGTCACTTGGATTGAATGATGTGTAACCTGTGTCCAAAGGCACTATTTTTTTTTTTTTTTCATACTAGTGTGAAATAATATTTCACATTATGAAATGTAACATAAATTTACTTCACAGTAAATGCAGAATAAGGAATTTGCCTCATTTGAAATGATCACTCTGTGAACAGCTGTGTTTCAGGATGTCTCTCTATAGGGGTGTGGGCCGCAGACAGGGCCGAGGAAATGAGAATGCTACCTGGGCCAGATCTCACCTGTGTCCATGCCTGACACCTCTCCACAGGACCCTCCGCCTTTCCTCCCACATTCTGTCGATCCTGCTCTGCCGTGAGCCATACACACACACACACACACCTTTGCTCTCTGCTCTTGAGTGCATGGTCAGCACTTTATTATTTGGCAGCTAGACATGATCAAGATCATCATGTCCTTCTGCTACGAGTGTGTGTGTGTGTGTGTGTGTGTGTGTGTGTGCCAGCGTTGTGAACTGAGGCCTGTTTTTAAATGTCCTCAGTATAATTAGCATTGCGAGCTTAATTTTATTTAATTAATTTCATTGACGTGTGTATTTATTATGCATTCTAAAAGCTAATCATTGTGCCTTTTAATACACATTTAAATGTATTTATATTCTCTTTTTACACAGATCTCTGGAATATTTGATTGTGATTGATCAATCATGGCATTCTATATAATATGTTAAAATATAATTGTGTAATGGAAGAGACAGAGAGTGAAAAAATGAAAGAAGTAGGAGGTGAGGAATTTTTTGCAGTCAAAATGTGTGTGTATGCATTAAATGCTTGCCTGCTGACACGTCAATCAGTAATTAACTCCACATGTTGTGTGGTTTGAGGAGGGTGTGGGTCACCATAGTGACAGCAGTGGCAGCTGGGGGTAGTGACAGCTCTGCATGGCAAGGGATTATGGGAAATGGGGTTCAAAAGTGAGGTCAGTGATTGATGGCTAAATGCAGGTCCCTCAGGACGGCCGGACGGTTGCTACTGGATACTGGTGGTGTCTCGGCTCCAGGCAAGGACAGAAGGGCAGATCGAAAGGAATTACACACGGATCTCTTTCACACTGTCTCACTCTCTGTCTCTCACCTTCTGCTTTCCCCTGGCAACAGACACAATTAATGATGACACTCATAGCATCAAGCACACATTTGTGCGTAGATGTTTTTAGTTTTACAATGGTTATGCTTGCTTTATTGCGTTACTGAAGATGTATAATAATTTGCTAATACCAGATGGAACTGGATAATATTACAGACCAAATTTAAAAAAGACAACTCGATCATGCCGGTTTGCACTGCACAAC
Source organism: Leuciscus idus (assembly GCA_021554675.1). Classification (NCBI taxonomy): domain Eukaryota; kingdom Metazoa; phylum Chordata; class Actinopteri; order Cypriniformes; family Leuciscidae; genus Leuciscus; species Leuciscus idus. The sequence goes on from CM038634.1 coordinate 10,080,337, forward strand.
ATCAGGAAGATCAGGCCTTTCCTAACTGAGCATGCAACACAACTTCTCGTCCAGGCCCTGGTCATTACTAGGCTTGACTACTGCAATGCTCTTCTGGCTGGACTTCCAACATGTGCAACTGAACCTCTACAAATGATTCAGAACGCTGCAGCTCGTCTCGTCTTCAACGAGCCAAAAAGAGCCCACGTCACTCCTCTGTTCATCTCTCTGCACTGGCTACCACTCGCTGCTTGCATCAAGTTCAAGACATTGACACTTGCTTACAGATATATCACAGGCTCAGCTCCCTCCTACTTTTACTCACTCCTACGAGTCTACGTCCCTACCAGAAGCCTACGATCAGTCAATGAGCGACGTCTCGTGGTACCATCACAGAGAGCCAAAAAATCAATCTCCAGAACATTCTCATTCACGGTTCCATGCTGGTGGAATGATCTCCCCACCCTCATCCGGAATGCAGAATCCCTGACAACATTCAAAAGACAACTTAAAACTCATCTCTTCCGTGAGCACTTAACCTCTTAAAAAATAAAAAAATAAATGTAAAATTTAAAAATAAAAATAATTTTCCTTTTCAATCCGTGTATCATTCGTTCAGTCATTTTTTTATTTAATATTGAAAGTAGAAAATAAGAAAACAGTTCCTTTTTCGTTTTTTCATTATTTCCAAAAAAACGAAAAACAAGAATTCAGCTTGATTTTTCGTTTTTCGTTCTGAGGTAGAAAAATGAATCAACAGCTAGAAAATTCGATTTCTACACGTGGGCGGGAATGAAACGCCCCTTTCCTCTGATTTGTCAGCCGAAGATCAAACTGTTCCGTCATCAGTTCTTCCTCAGTTCCGCATAGCAGAATAAAAGTCCTCCGCTGCTGCTGCTGCAGTTGTGTGGATTCTTAACTCGTTTATTGCAACTACATTTCATATTTTTCTCATCAAACAACCAGACTAACGAATGGCTCGACACAACCCGTACCGGGGAAGAGCCTAGACAGGGCTTTCTTCTGTGTAGATCAGCAGTTCTCAAGTGCCAGGGGGTCTGTGAAATAATTTGCTATTTTCCTATATTTTCCGGACAGTAAAGTCACGGTTTTTTATCATGAAGCACGCTGTGATTAATTCCTAAGTGACTTAGGCCTATATAATGCATTTTACTTCAAATAATCTAAATGTTGACTTTCAAAAGTAGGCGCGCCAAGAAGGCTATTCGCTGTATTTTGGTGTGCGCCAGAAAGATGTTCAAGGAGAACGAGACGCGCTAAAGCAGCGCATCATGTTGTTTTCTTTATTTTTCAAAGATATGACATTTTGTAGTCATTTTGAAAGTACACAAATAAAAAATATAGGCTACATTTTACTGTTTCGAATGACAGAGTATTAAACGACAGAGTATTAAGTTATTTATCCAGCTAAGGAACAAATCCAAGTGATGGTGCCGGTGCATCGCGCTTACACGTATTATCAGTTCACTTCTGGCATTGCTAACTTGACATCGCAGCTTGTTCATTATTAAAATAAAACCGTTAACCAAACATATAAAACGTTTTTCTGCTTAATTTAATTCGTCTTTTGTTACAATATAAAGGCTGTGCCGGTCAGTCAACTTGCTGTTATTCCAAACTCATTTCCCTTGAAGATGCTGATTTAGCCTTGTGTAGCCTATATTAGGACTCGACTGAAGTACAAAGCCTTCTTTACATTAACGGCCTCTCCCAATACCTCCCCTTACCCTAGATTTCTGCCCTAACCCTTGTTTTTGCGCATTCTCGTGTAGGGGTAGGGTGTCCCAATACTCTAAAGAGCAAGGGGGAGTGCTATTCTCCCCTTAAAATCAACCCTCAAAACAGCGCGGTCCGATGCAGGCTTAAAACGAAGTGGAAGATGAAATTACCCAGGATACCTTGTGGACTCAGCAAGCTGGTACATTTTTTTAAACAAGATGGCGGACACCGCTGGAAAGGAACAATTGAATTGTAAGTATATTTTCGTATACTAAATATGTTGGAATATGTTAGTTTGATGCACATCCAATGGACTGTTAAGTTTTGAACACTAATGTTAGAAAATAAGGGGGGATCTGTGGCGTGTGCACGACCTGTGATTGACAGTCAGATCTCACACCCCCCTGCGCTGATTGGACCCGATGATCCGGGAGCGGTGGATTTTTGCAAAACAAATAACACGCTCCAGGTGGAGTTAGAAGCTCGGGTTTTTTTCTAAAACCATCTTATTTATGTTGTTCTGTCGGATTATAGTGTCAATTTCACTGAATATGATCAAAAAAAATTTGCCGACAGCAGCTTTAAAAACTAGCCGCGTTCGTCTAGTGCTTCATCTTTTTCTTTACAGCGTGCTGTCACTTCTCCCTAACGTTAAACCCAAACAGCACTGAGCACAATCAGTGATTGTTGTAAAATGCAGTGTCTGCTGATTCTAAATTGCGGGAGGTGTTTGATTTTAAAAAGAGCTATTATAAGCACAATTATCCGCGCAAGAGACGTTGACCCTGTTCCCATGGCGGCGCGCGGAAACGGACTGCAACTAGACAAGCAAACTATACTTTGGGTTTCATGTGCGCGTCTAAACGATCAAATACAGACAAAAATATGGCTAAATGACCGGTTTGGAGATTCACTTTAACACAGTTTATGTCTTAAATGGGAGTTAGTTGTGGAATAGTTGGGAGAAAATGTGTATTATTGTGACTGCGTCTAATAAACCTGCTAATGATTACACCTTTAATGTGAATAGAACAACTAAAGGCAAAGAGAAAATTACTCCCAGCTCTTGAATGAATAACTTTAGCTTTAATAAGCATTATTCTATCTATAATAAACTATGTAGTGTTATTTTACATTTGATTACTTTATTAGATTTCTAGCATATTATTATGGATACTTATATCCTGATCATAACTGGGATAGTTATGTGCATGTATTCACACTCATCAGATTGCAATTTACTAAGCGGCAACTGGTCTCTTATTTCAAGGACTCTCGAGCAGACCTTTGGCCTCATCAGGTTCTGGACTGAGAATGAGGAGAAGTTTACCAAAAAAAGTTTTGCCTCCAAACTGTTATGGGAGTGAGTGACCAGACTGTACAATTCAATAACTGATAACAATATCAATGTCTGATAATGGCTGAGGAAATAATCTCATTCTGGATTTTCTTCAAGCAGAATCTGTTAAGGAGCAGGAAAGGCACAAAGAAACAGAGGCCCAAACTGAGAGGTTTTTAACCCTCTTTGAAAAACTTGTGGACAAAATGCCCCAACAATAGTTATGTTATGTTGTGTTAAGATGTCATTAAAATGTTCAGTATTTTTTTGCATGTCTACATCATTATAAAAGAAACCATCACCAACATGTTTTCAAAATATAAATAAGTTTAATAGAACTAAAGTTAAAATGAACCATATGTCCACACTAGAACAGCCCAAAATAACGTGCATGTAAAAAAACACACTCAGAGAGTTGAACTATTTACAATTTTCATCAGAATTTTCTAATGACGGGCTTGTGCGCTGATCAAGGCAGCAAGTCTGTCCCTTGTGGCATTCCCTGGTGTTTCATGTGCCTCAGGAGCTTCTTGTAGGGGAGGTTCTGGGTCCAGGATGTCCACTGCCACATCATTGTCTGGTTCCAGGACATCTCCATTGTCAATGCAAACATTGTGCAGGAAAGCACAGGATGCTATGACCTGGGGTGCAAATGTAGGACTGACCTCCAGGGCCCTGAAAAGTGTGAACCTCCAACGAGTCTTCATAATGCCAAAGGCCCTCTCTGCAATGGAACGTGCCCTTGATTGGTGGTAATTCAATTTCCTTTGCACTGGGCCATTCACAGGTTCCCTATATGGAGTGAGGAGGCAGATTGGTGTCTCCAAACAAGGATATCCGCCATCTCCCAGGATAAAGTATCCATTGGGTGGATAATTTCTGGCCAGATAAAAGTAACTGTTTTTCAAAATGCGTGTCGTGTACGGAACCTGGCCTACTAAAATATCCAGGAACTTTCCAGCAGAGTCACAGATGGCTTGCATGTTTATGGAGTAAAACCCTTTGTAATTCAAATAGTCCAGGCGATGAACTGATGGGGGCTTGATTCTTATGTGACTGCTATCAATTCTGTTACAACTACAGCTTTGTTAAAGACGAGCGTTCCAGAACACTGGGCAAATCCATCAGCCACAGTGTCCAGGTTTGCAGGCTTCGGAAAGACGATGGCTCTATGTAGATTGTCCCAAATGAACTGTGCCACCTTGTGAATAATTTTGTGAACAGTGGATTTGGGCACACTGAAAACTCGCGACACCACATGATAGGAAAGTCCATGGGCAAGCCAATAGACATATCAGGACTTCAAATTCATTGCCCCATCCATGGTCCTGCTCTCTCTGCATTAGGCGCTGCAGGGCATGCATGGCCTGCCTATTTAACCTGAAGTCCTGTTTGATCTCTAACTCCACATTAAACCACAGGCGTAGGATGGGCACAACGGTATTCAAACTGCAGTATGTCACTGGACGGTCACTCTGGAAAACAATGAACAACAAGTAGCCTAATAAAAACATGTTTTGCATGACACATTACACAGTGTAGATTGGTAACATTTACAACAATAATTTTTTTAGCATTTAGTCTTTTATTTGTAATAAACACTTTAAGTGGGCTATTTAAAAAGTGTTATTTATGTAAAATTACGGTTGTTTTTAAAAAAAAAATATGCACAGAGTGTTTAACGTAATATTGTGTTCATAGAAAAAAATCGTCCGCAGCCACTCAAAAGTGTATGAATAAGATAAATTTTTATTGTATCAGCACCCCCAACCTAAAACCACTTCCCGCACCCCTGGATTTAACTATACGACCTGAATGTGTAGGCCGTGTTATTTTATCGACACAAACAACAGGTAAGTTAATTCTATTTGGGCTAGCGTTAAATCATCAACAGCGGAGGTAAGTTAACGTTAAACGTATAACGTCAAAATATTTAAACAAATCTGACATACCTGAAATAAATCCTCAAGGCAAAGAAGACGGCGAATGCGTCTTCTATATTCCACATGTCTTCTCTGTTGATTCATCAGACGTAGATAAACTAACACAGCCGCTGGAACCGGCATTTTCTGAATGAAAATAGTAGTAGTAGTAGACACGTCGACGCTGTGCGTGACGTAGTGAGGTTTGCCGCACTAATTTGCATATAGTGGTGTCCCATTTCATAGGGAAAGATCTTCAACTCCACTTCTCTCGTTGAGGGGACTTTACTTTTGAGGGCACTCAAAACCAAGTGGAAGTTTTAAGGGGGGAGAAATGGGACAGGGCCTAATAGTTAGCATCCAAATGTTACATTGCAAATATGGAAACTTTGGACCGAATGAGAGATGTGCGAACCCAACGTCCGTACAGTTTCAGTTTCGATTCAAATAAATTTGTTTAGGCTTGGTGTTTAAAATAGGCTAAATGTTGTTTGTAATAAAGGGCACAATAGGCTATTTGGTAACACTTTAGAATAATGGTCCATAGTTAACAAGTAGCTATGCAGGAAGTAATAGGTAGTACTGCATTAACACAGAACTTAATACTATTAACTAATATGGAAGCAATATTAACTAAGCAGTAAGTAATATCTAATTTAGTACAAAGGTAGTTCCTTGGTAGGTATTTGATTATTACTAAAGAAATATGTCCTCATTGAGAACTACTTGTGAACTAAGAAAGAATAACCAATTAATTACTAATCACAAAACATGTCTAAAAAAGTGAACAATTGTGGGTTTTTTTTTACTCTTAACATGGTCATAACATTTCAGAAGCTTGTGCCTCAAATGGGTTCTTTGTGGAAACCAGTTTATGAATATTATATTCCCCCAAATACATTAGCTACATGTTGAGATTGTGACTACTACTCTTGCCAAAAGATGGACGTATGTTTATTTCAAACTTAAACATAGAATAATGCTAATAATGATCATTTGTTTAAAATTTTAAATAATTAGGAAGTGATGCTGACACTCATGATTGGATTAGTTCACTATTATGAGCTCTATTGAGTGTCAGTTCAATGTCTCAGACTCCAAAGACCTACCTTTATGTTACAGTAGCCGCCTGAGGAGGACTTCTCTTTAGAATATGAATATAAACATTGATGTTCTCTTGTCAAAAACAATTTGCATCCTTAATGAAGAAATTGGCTGCATTTATGTTGCGATAATCGCAAAACCACATATTCCAGTTTACAATGTTCGTTATAATATTACTAGTGCCTCACAGAAATGAATGCCTGTACAGTATGTGTCAAATATAAAATTAAATAACTTGTATTACTTGTGAAAAACATGCTAACTCCTCAGTAATTACTCAAGCGTTACCTTGTCATCCCACAGGAACTACTAGTGATGTGGCCCATTATTTTAAAGTGAGAAACATGTTAACTCCTCAGTAATTACTCAAGCGTTACCTTGTCATCCCACAGGAACTACTAGTGATGTGGCCCATTATTTTAAAGTGAGAAACATGTTAACTCCTCACTAATTACTCAAGCGTTACCTTGTCATCCCGCAGGAACTAGTGCAGCCTGGTCTCATTGTTAATACGTAACGTTAGGTATTAATACGTCATTTTCAAAGACAGAAAACATACGTTTTCTCCTATAGACCCATAATACACTAAAACACAACATAAAATCACAAAAGACATCAATTTTATTAGCTTGATGTAATCCAAATCTTTATAATCCATACGTTGTTAGCAAGAAATAGATCCAAATTCAGCCCTTTATCCAGTGATCTTTATCTCCATTTCTCAGCAGAGAACGTAAACATCAAATCCCGCGCTCGTAGTGAATTCAAATTCAACAATTGCACCCGAAGCGTTACGACATGTTTTACGGCAGTGATATCAGACGCTCATTGTATTATTTTAATTTAATACTGTGAAGCTGCTTTGATACAATCTGTATTGTGAAAAGCGCTATACAAATAAACTTGACTTGACTTGACTTGACTCATTGGCTCTCGCATGCTTCGTCACAGATTACGACATGCCGTGTTTAAGTTGGTGTACTACATTTGAATTGGAGAAGCGCGCGCGCCTTCACAGAGCGAACAGCGAACCGAAACCGGATTAACATTTTCATGGATTAATTATTTAAATTCTGCTCTGTAACGTTACCTCATACAAAACTATTATACTGCCAGAGAGGACTGCGACACAACATCATGTGAACGACTTTTGGTACCGGTTTAGACATTTTCTCAATAAATAAATTATTGTGATTATACGTGTCTGTCTGTTGTTTTCCTTTATAATTGTAGCCTACGTAGTTTTAAGAAATTGTTAGGTTTAGGGGTAACGTTAACTTTGGGGTAGGATTAGTGGCTCAAACTATGTTTTAATACTATATCGTTAATAAAACTGCCATTTCCCTAACGTTACACATATCTGTCCATTACGTTTTATCCTTTTAATATTGTCTATAAAATGGGTAAGTTATGTTTAGGTGTGGAAGTAGGGTTAAGAGATCTTACATTTATAATCTATAAAATGGTAAAAGGGAAATTATACAATTATCTTTATGATATGAAATATTCGTAAATAGTTTACGTTTTTTAGCTGTAACATCGTAATAATGTTACGTTTAAACGTTGCAGATACGTCCATATTATACGTTTCAGCATATATCGAAACGTACAAAAAAGCCTTTGTTTTGTGTCTCACGGTAAATAAACCAAGTATTACAAAATGGTTAAACGATTAAAGAAGGTATTTTTAAGGTTTTAAAGTGTATTCTTGTTTAACACCATATAGGCTAATCCTCCAAAACGAGTTTGCAGCAGAAGGCATGAACAGAGTGAAATGTTATTATTTATGAGTAACGTTAAACTGTAATAAATGCGACTGAAAATGTAATTGATAAGACAATTGAATGCAATAGAGTCAAAACATTAATGCCACGATTTTAATATGCATAAGTTAAATAGGAATACGTACAAATTTGTACGTCGGTAAAGTTGTTTATACGTAAATAAATTACGTTTTTGTGCTGTCAATACGTAAATGTTATACGTTTTTGTGCTGTAAATACGTCAGTATTATACGTTTCTGTGTGTATAAAACGTAAATAAATGTACGTATGGTAGAACTACACTTTACACAAAAATACACACATATTCTCATGAGATCACGTTGACTAGTGATGTGGACCATTATTTTAAAGTGAGAAACATGTTAACTCCTCACTAATTACTCAAGCGTTACCTTGTCATCCCGCAGGAACTACTAGTGATGTGGCCCATTATTTTAAAGTGAAAAACATGTTAACTCCTCACTAATTACTCAAGCGTTACCTTGTCATCCTGCAGGAACTACTAGTGATGTGGCCCATTATTTTAAAGTGAAAAACATGTTAACTACTCACTAATTACTCAAGTGTTACTTTGTCATCCCGCAGGAACTACTAGTGATTCACTAGTAGTATAGTAAAGTGTTTAAAAACACTAAGTGTTATAAATATAAAAATAATGGGTCACATCACTAGTAGTTCCTGTGGGATGACAAGGTAACGCTTGAGTAATTACTGAGGAGTTAGCATGTTTTTCACAAGTAATACAAGTTATTTAATTTTATATTTGACACATACTGTACAGGCATTCATTTCTGTGAGGCACTAGTAATATTATAACGAACATTGTAAACTGGAAGATGTGGTTTTGCGATTATCGCAACATAAATGCAGCCAATTTCTTCATTAAGGATGCAAATTGTTTTTGACAAGAGAACATCAATATTTATATTCATATTCTAAAGAGAAGTCCTCCTCAGGCGGCTACTGTAACATAAAGGTAGGTCTTTGGAGTCTGAGACATTGAACTGACACACAATAGAGCTCATAATAGTGAACTAATCCAATCATGAGTGTCAGCATCACTTCCTAATTATTTAAAATTTTAAACAAATTATCATTATTAGTATTATTCTATGTTTAAGTTTGAAATAAACATACGTCCATCTTTTGGCAAGAGTAGTAGTCACAATCTCAACATGTAGCTAATGTATTTGGGGGAATATAATATTCATAAACTGGTTTCCACAAAGAACCCATTTGAGGCACAAGCTTCTGAAATGTTATGACCATGTTAAGAGTAAAAAAAACCCACAATTGTTCACTTTTTAGACGTTACTTTTGTGATTAGTAATTAATTGGTTATTCTTTCTTAGTTCACAAGTAGTTCTCAATGAAGGATATATTTCTTTAGTAATAATCAAATACCTACCAAGGAACTACCTTTGTACTAAATTAGATATTACTTACTGCTTAGTTAGTATTGCTTCCATATTAGTTAATAGTATTAAGTTCGGTGTTAATGCAGTACTACCTATTACTTCCTGCATAGCTACTTGTTAACTACGGACCATTATTCTAAAGTGTTACCGGCTATTTTTATAGGCTACTCTGTATATTTTTATTTTACATGGCTACTTATTTTTCATTCTTGTTTTCTGAATACCATTCATTTAAGGGTTTGACATAGGCTACAGTAAGGGGAAGTAAAATACACATAGCCTATATATTAATAGTGTTTATAATGTTCATTTTTTATTTTATTTACCGGTCTTTTACACTATTTCTGAATAGGCTGATAATAAAATGCGTTTTTTACAACGATGTGACGCGCGCATGTTTTACTCTCAACATGACCCGGTGCACACAAGCGCGCATCCTTTAGATATAAATTATAGGCTAATCAATTTTAATAAAACACAAGGCCTAGGCCTACATCATAAAACTCAGAAGAGTATGTATTTTAATATCTCTGTTGTTCTCTGTTCTCCAGTTGTTAGATAGTCAGTCTGAATGACAGTTCATGCGTGAACTTTAGGCCGATTACATAGGCTAGTCAATGCATTATTATTTACTTTTTGTATTAGTGTTTAAAATATTTAATTTACAATTAATTATATTATTTTTTTAAACTTACTGGGCGAGGGAGATCATGCTAACAACCGTCATTTACCCTGCCATACCAAGCTGATGCAAAGTGTAGGTTAATTTATATCACCTTGAATTTATAAAGCCCTGTCTAGGCTCTTCCCCGGTACGGGTTGTGTCGAGCCATTCGTTAGTCTGGTTGTTTGATGAGAAAAATATGAAATGTAGTTGCAATAAACGAGATAAGAATCCACACAACTGCAGCAGCAGCAGCGGAGGACTTTTATTCTGCTGTGCGGAACTGAGGAAGAACTGATGACGGAACAGTTTGATCTTCGGCTGACAAATCAGAGGAAAGGGGCGTTTCATTCCCGCCCACATGTAGAAATCGAATATTCAAGCAGTTTATTAATTTTTCTACCTCAGAACGAAAAACGAAAAATCAAGCTGAAATCTTGTTTTTCCTTTTGTTTGAAAAAAAAAAACGAAAAAGGAACTGTTTTCTCATTTTTCTACTTTCAATATTAAATAAAAAAATGACTGAACGAATGATACACGGATTATTTTCCCTTAAACCTCCCTTGTCTGCCTTATGCTACTCTGAGCAATGCCTGCACTTTGTATTTTGAGCACTTCTTGCATTGTTTTGCCTCTTCACGATGACTCGCTTAATTTAGTCCTAATTTGTAAGTCGCTTTGGATAAAAGTGTCTGCTAAATGGCTAAATGTAATGTAATATTCTGAATGTTCCAATCCCAGACATCCCAACCTGCAAAAAGTCATTTCAGGGAGGTATCAAAATATCTCATCTACACATAAGATGTGATTAAAAGCCTAAACTTACAGCTAAAGTCTAGTAAACCTAACGTTACCTCTAACTTAAAGGGCACCTATTATGCCCCTTTTTACAAGATGTAATATTGGTCTTGGGTGTCCCCAGAATGCATTTGTGAAGTTTCAGCACAAAATACCCCACAGTTAATTTATTATAACCATTTGAAAATGTCATTTTTGGGGCCTGTTTTAAAAAGAGCTGTTTTGGAGTGTACCACCTTAAATGTTAATGAGCTGCATATCCCCGCCCTGCTGCTGGACCCAGATGATGAAGAGACACGAATGAGAATGGACTAAACGTCTCGGAATGGTTATTTGATACATTTATGTACTTACAAAGTTTTAATCGCGTCCCCTTTGCAATTATGGATGTGCAACACACACACACACACACGAACTGTGATAACGTTCGCGCAATTTTTTGAAACTACACACACACACACACACACACACACACAAATACTGTGATAACGTTTGCTAAGTACAAACGATTTATTTATTTTTTTCTTAAGGGGAGGGAGATAGACGTTTATATACTGTCTATGGTGATAGAGCAGACCTTAATTTATTTACATTTGTAATTGCTGCAAAAATGATAGCCTACGTGACATAAAACTGTCTGACGTTGTTTGTTGAGACATCTATGACGACGACAATAAATAGCTTTAGACGCATTTGTTGTTGAACTGGCTGACATCGATTGAAATGACTATTTGCTCAAAAATCATAAAATACACTTACTTCTGGAGGTGACGTTGAATCGCGAACTGTAGGCAATGATCCACACTTGATTAACTTTGACCCTCGTTCACTAAACAGTCAGTCAGAAAATGAAGGAAGTTTAAGTGGCGCCGTTTCTTCATAAATAAAATCCATCCGCTGCGTTTTCAGTGGCTCTGATGTCAGTGAAGACTACTATGTCCATTCTTAAATTCCACAACAGAACACCTAAGTTACACTTCTTATGAGACATTACACACCGGCTGTCGTTGAAACAATGGAGGATGCAGATCACAGAGGGCGGGGTCTATGCCAAAACCAGACTGTCAATCAAACCGCGTAGGTGGGGCTTAGCGCATTTCTACGTCACAGTGAGGGAAATCTAGAACAGGGCGTTCTGAGACAGTGCTTGTGATTTATTGAGATAGTAAAAAAACTACTGGGTGGATTTTTATCATTCTAGGGTGGTTTTGCTCACACACTGCCAACACACATTTATGTTCAAACACCATGTAAAAGTGAATTTTGCATAATAGGTGCCCTTTAAGTTAGTTAGCCTAACGGTTGAGATGCTAACAGACTTTTCCCCGAAAGCACTAAACCATTTCTATAAAGTAACTATTCAACGGAAGCGTGTCATTTACATGAAAGAATGCGTCAGAAACATATGTACTATTTGTGTAATTTTGGGGACTAAACTTACCTGAAAGTAGTGAAAACAACTTGATAATTGATAATGAATTTGATAATCAGATAAAATATCCTGAAATTTGATACATTATTAAGTGTATAGTAGGCTTGTGGCCATCACCAAACTGTAAACGTAATGAGAATATGAAGCATTGAGAATGTAAAACAATGTTTACAAAGTAATTTATATAATAGGCTATAATATAATATAATATAATATAATATAATATAATATAATATAATATAATATAATATAATATAATTAGAGGTGGGCATAGATTAATTTTTTTAATCTAGATTAATTTTGAAATTAATCTAGATTAATCTAGATTAAAATGGCTCATTTGAATTCTGCCGAAGGCATTCAGAATATGTGTGCTACCCAAATAATGACTATAAAAGTAAGTCTTTGAGAACGGGTTTCTCAAGCCAGGTGGCGCATTGAGCTTGAGAAAGCTGTTCTACTCAGACTGTAAAAGGTTACTACTGTACTGTTACCGTCCGTAGGCAACATTAGGTAGGCCTATGTGATATACATTGCAGCCTCTTGCGATAACGATATACAGTATATTATTCAGTATAGATTTCACAGACCCATGCTAAACAACTGCTAAATGTATTTTTTTTTAAAGGGTGTATGTAGTTTTGAGAACATATATTGTGCAAAACTGTAAGTATACAACATAATTTTGCAGATAAATAAAATGTAAGTACACTAGCTGCAGAGACTTAAGTAGGTCTAATGTTTATTATGGCTTGGAGTTTATGAAACCCCAAATTTAAAATTAGAATATTGTCTAACTGATGTCTTTTCAGTTAAAAAGAAACACAACAACGATTCTTAAAATCGAGATTATGTGCTACACCACTAAGATATATTGGAATGGGAATAATACGCGCGCGCTGGTATTCAGTGATATCATGTTTCGTTTTGAATTTGAGGTGGTCGAACGGATTAGTCGTGTGTTAACTTACCGAACTGTTACCCCACACACTCTGTATATAGTTTGCTGCTGCTCGTCTGACGGCTTAAACCCGAACCAAGTCCAAATAATGGATGTTGCACCGATCTTTTTCACCAGCTTTCACTTTCAGCCGTGTTTACTTAAGATGACGACGAATATGCGTTGCAGCCGGGTTTACCTCGCGGCCGCGGGTAGATTGCGTCATCATAGCTTCGCTTGTGTAGTATAGAGCCATCTCCCAACCCAACTTGGAGAATAGATTAACGGCGATATTTTTTTTATCGCGCGATAAGAGTCTCGCGTTAACGCAGCACGTTAACGCCGATAACGGCCCACCACTAAATATAATATAATATAGCTTTACAGAAGTGGTTAACGTGGTGTAGAAATAAAATTGCAAAAACATTTATTAAAAACTATACATGATATAAGGCATGAATATATTTTATAATACTGAATATGTACACATATTTACAGATGTAACATGAGGAACAATTTATAAGATTTATGTTCAATGTATTTTTGAAATCATATATTTTCAAAATGTATTTCAATATATTTAACAGTGCTTCACAAATGTGGATAGCCTATATTAATATGAATTTATTAATAGGCTGTATAAGTGCTGGTTTATTGGGGTCTATGGTGTTATAAACTACTGTGATGTTTAAAATGTTTTTTATGGATGTATATAGGCATATTATATAAATGTAGTGATTGTTAACAAATGTTCAGAAGTGTACATTTGTTAACAAGTATACTTAACATTATGAGAATGTTCAGCAAGTAACATATGTTCCCAGAATAGCCTAAATATAACATTCAGAAAGTATGAATGAAAGAGAATGTTGTTCTAAGAACGTTTTCTATCAACATTATGAGAACGTTCATCAAGCACAAATAACGTCATAAAGACTTTCCGAGAACGTTGTTCTAAGAACGTTTTCTATCAACATTATGAGAACATTCATCAAGCACAAATAACGTCATAAAGACGTTCCAAGAACGTTGTTCTAAGAACGTTTTCTCTCAACATTACAAGAACGTTAATAATGTTATAATAACGTTCCAAAAACATTATTTTAATAACGTTTTGTACTAACATTTACACAACTTTTAAAGAATGTTAGTGAATGTTCTGAGAACGTTCCCTGTTAGCTGGGTTGCTCGCTCGCTCTAGATTCCGGGAGATTTTAACTAATTTGCGGGCATCAGGGAGCCGCTATAAATATGCGGGAGACTCCCGGAACTTCCGGGAGACTTGGGATGTCTGCAATCCAATCTGACTTCTGACCTATAATTCTGTCTGAATCATAATCATACACTGTTTGTTCGTTGGCCAGAGGAGAACTGGTCCCTATAGAGTTGGGGAACTCGAACTCGAGTCCAATTTTGGACTCGTCACGCACTAGGATGAATTTGTACTCATACTTGACACAGACTCAGACATTTTAGACTCGGCAAAATTTCCGAGTACAGTCGAGTCCAGGCACTGGAGGACACAATATTATTCAAAAACATAACGAAACTACTTGTGTTGTTTCAGCTTTGAGCATTGTAGCAAATCATAGACATTAAGCGCATGAACACAGTGGCAAATCAGAGGCGTTTTAGAGTCACCATGCGGAGAATTTGCTCCAAATATATGTTCAGAATCAGCACAAGCTTTATCTCTTTGCAAATCCCCTCATAAACAACAAATAGACGCGATGTAAATAAGAGATTCACTGTGCAGTGCTGACAACTTCAGTGTTTATGACGAGAGTTTTAGGGAGAGTGCAGGACACGGTAAGTAAGTGATGGCTTAAAGGGAGCTCTATTGATGATCTAAATAATAGTTTTGTTTTTCATGCTTCTAGAGGACCAGTGGTTACGTTTACACTGTAAATTATAAAGAGTGAAAACTGCATTTAAATGTGGGAGTGAATCCGCAAAATTTTTGTCCTGTGATTCATGAAATTGCGATGATCGACATAGTAACCATAGCAACATTTTGGCGTCTAATAATGTTATGATTTTTTTTTTTACATTTACACTTTAGTCATAAGTTTACATACACCTTGCAGAATCTCCAAAATGTTTTTTTTTTCTTTTTTTTTTCTTTTTTTTTTTTTAATAAGAAGGATCATAAAAACATTGTTTCTATTTAGTACTGCCCTGAAAAAGCTTTTTCACATAACAGTTGTTTAAAGGGGTGGATAATGCCCTTTTCACAAGCTGTAAAATAAATCTCTGATGTCCCCAGAGTGTGTATGTGAAGTTTTAGCTCAAAATACCCCACTGATATTTTTATATAGCATGTTAAAGTTGTCAATTTTTGAGGGTTAGCAAAAACGCACCGTTTTGTGTCTGGCCCTTTAAATGCAAATGAGCTGCTGCTCCCGACACAGAGGGCGGAGTTTCAAGAGCTCCTGTGTGTTAGCAGCTCACAGACACACACTCTAATGTCAGAAACTGTTCTGCCTTTTATGTTTAAACCGAAGTCAGACAAAGATGTAGAGACTCAAGAAGAAGTGACAACACGTAGAATGCAACAGGACGTCTCTGAATGGTTAGTTGATGAATTTATGTTGCTGATGTGGAGTTAACTATCTTCAGTTAGCATATTCTACCATGATAATCTATAAATCGCTCGTATAGGAACTGTTGTGAGATGCACACAGAGTGACTTTCTATTGCATGTGAAAAGACGGATGCTACAGTTTGAGCTGACTCATAAATGTGCTCGACTACAACAACTCTTCCTCTTCTCAACATGGACTGTGTGTTCCCAGGGGCGGGGTTTATGTAAATGTTAGGGTTGGTGATGTCACTAACCCGTGAGGAATGTCGTGTAGTCCCTACCAGCCATTTGTTGTAGTCCTTAAAAAACGATTTCTTTAAAAGTAAATATCTCTCTTTGCTTTGAACTTTGAGCATTGTAACTTTGCAGATGTTGTTTATGCTCAAACAGCAACATTACACACTAACTAAAGTTAGAAAAGTGAAATCATAATCAACCACCCCTTTAATAGCCTAGTAGTCCACAAGACAAAATGCAAGCACAAAATGCAATACAAATTGACCCTTCGCTAAGTCACGCCCGAAAACCGCCACAGGCCAATCGTGGCTTAGCAACCATAACTAGGCGCGGGAGGTCTGGCAAGCCGAAGCATTGTGCGTATTTAATTTTTTCCCTTCCCGAAACCTAAAACCCAAGCGGAGTAATGCGGGGCGTGGATCAAGCAGTGTGGGAGGCCCCATTCACAACTTAATGTCGACAGGATTAACAAAAACAACTACGTTTGCTCCAAGGTAAGAACACACTAATGTTAGCTAGCTAGCTAACTCAGCACAGCATTGCTTGGAAATAATGACGGTTCTTTGTTCATAATACATATATTTGAACGTAAAATAAGATGATTAAAGGCAAGACGTAGGCTCACTGACATACTTTAAAATATATTTCAGCATTTTGTTAATCGACGGCCTACCCCTAAGTACCCCAATCCGATCGCGGCTCTCCCGGTGTCAGTTCTGAGGAGGGAACATCAGGGGGCTTGCCGGAGATCTCCAAGGAAAAGGTTGGTATGCAAACTTAATCAGTTCATTAACAGTAGTCACTTATGTGCTGTCATACCTGTTTACTACCGTGTAGACTTTATTTGGGCAGCGAGAATTATTACAGAACACAGCATGCTCTCATGCTTTATACAAAGTGCATTTTATTTGTTTCTGGTAAGAAACCAATACAGGATCAAAACCCCAACAACCACAACAGTGTAATCAAAAGTTAAGTTATTTGAAGGGTTTGTTAAATTTGAATGATTTCATGAAGATAACTAAACCATTTTTAAACTGATTGTTTACTGAATCATGTGTGACAGGAAGCCAGCACCTCAAACTCAGCAGGAGGCCAGCACCTCAAACTCCACCGAGAACACATTTCACAGTACATCACAACAGAGTGACTCTACCTATGGTAAGTTGAAACTACTATTTGTATCTGTTTTTAGTTATTGATTGCAACTGGGAAGGAAGTAATCAAAGAAAAACAAATCTAATTTGTCTTTCATCTCACCCCACTTTTCTACATCTAAATGTATCCGCTGCAAGTGGTAGTCTTCTGCGCACATTACAAAGAAGTCACACCAAGGCATGCCTGTGAGTCCCAGCTGCCCTATTATTTGGTAGTAATACGCATGGGTCTCCTTTAGCTTGTAACCACCATCTGCCTGTCTTTGGAGATAGGGACAGTCTTGGCAGCTGTTCTTTGCTGGACATTTCATTTCCAAAAGGTCAAAGCTTGTACCATCTACGACCTTCCTGTCTGGGCATGTGCCAAGGTGTGGAGCATGGGGGTCACAACAAAGCCGTATACCATATTACCTGTTACGTTCGAGTACTGCTGCGCTGCCACAGGTTCTAGCTCTACCCCTCTCCTCATTGCTTTGGTCTGCATTTTGGATGTGCCCTTGATTCTCACAGCCAAGGTGTTAAAGTCGGCTCTCCTAGACCATATTGTCTTGAACACACTTGACGTTAGTCGGGGAGCCCGGGCAAGATGCCAGATGTGATTTGTATCTTGTTGTCTGGTCTCTCTTTCTAAAGCTAAAGACTGGGATGGTGTGATTGTCAATTTTCTGTAGCTACACATGTTTTTTTCATGCAGCACTGCACAGAAATTTGACGGCTGTGTTGGCAGAGGGAAACCCAGGAAGTCGTATGACTGCTGGTTCGCAGATGATGGTCCTGCAGAGTTAAGGAGTAAAACAGAAGCTGTAAAACAGAAGAAAATAACATAAATTAGCATCATTCCATGTTTCCTTTCTCTTTTTTGTCATTTACAGAAGAACATGATATGGGCGACCATGTAGAGGAACTGAGAACTCTGCAGGACACATTAGCCAATCACAAGCAGGACATCATAAATCTGAAGCTTCAACTCGAGGCGAAGGATGGCCAACTCCATCATCTTCAAAAGGAACTTCAGTATGCACACACCTCAGATACTTTAAACCCAAAGATGTGCCTGATTATTTCCACTACTGCACAGGGTTTTCTTATGAGCAATTTAACAGCTTATGTGAATTTTTTAACATTCCAACTGACCCAAGTGCACCACAAACACACATTCCTCTCTCATACAAACAAGTCAATAATGAGATCAAACAACTTTCACTGCGTACTCAATTGTTACTGACCTTAATGAAATTAAGACTTAAATTTGGACCACAAAGACCTAGCCTTCAGATGTAACATCCTTTTACAGACTGTCAGCACACTGATCAACTCCTGGGTGGACTATATGAATGATGGTCTTGGCAAATTGTCTATTTGGCCACACAGGGATGCTATTTCTGAGAAAATGGCAGCTAAATTTAAGGAAGATTTCCGAATACTTTGCCATCTTAGACTGCACTGAACTTAAGATTCAGAAACCAAGCTCACTGTTTCAGAGTCAGACTTACTCCACCTACAAGTCTACTAACACCCTTAAGTCTCTAGTGGCCTGTGATCCATGAGGTGCAGTCATTTATGTGTCTGCCCTCTTCACCGGAGCAATTTCTGACAAAGAGATTTCCAATGAGTGCAACATCCTTGACATTTTGAAGGGGTACATTCAGTGTGGTACATTCATCTCAATGTAGGAGATGGCTTGATGGTTGATAAAGGCTTTCTAATAGAGAAGGAAGTTGAGGAGATTGGTTTGCAACTTAACATTCCACCTTTTGCAAGAGCAAACAGACAGATGTGCCACATGAAGATGTTGAAATGACCAAAAGAATAGCCAAGCACAGGGTTCATGTTGAAAGAGCCATTGCAAAGATAAGTTTAAAATTGTGTCAGGCCAAATCCCGATTTCCCAGCTTGTGAACATAAATCAAATATGGTATGTAGTCAGCATGCTGTCTAACTTCCAGCCACATATCATCATATCATCAAAGATTAAGGTTGTCTGTGTGTAGAAGAGCTGAGTGGTCAAGGAAGATCACGCTGACGTGGTGCACTGTCCTGCAATGTCCTGCACTGCCCTGTACATACAAGTTGAGCAAATTTCATATAAAGTACACAATAAAGAATATCTACTTTAATACTGCCTCATCTCATTCATTTACCTGATGGCTCAAACCACTTCCTAGTGGGTATCTCTCTCCTCCTACAGTAATGTCAACAGGGGGTCTGTTTACCAAGTTGCTAATGGGTGCTCCTGTCTGCCTTTTTAATAAAGCAATTTCCTCCTCAGTAATTGAGAAGGTCCTGAAAGAGAATACCCTATCAATACAAAGCTAGGGGTTTTATATGACAAAACTTTGCTGTACTTGGAATCCTGCCTCTCTAATGTTATGGTTTGTATATTATAGTATTGTTTTATTTTCATTAGGCTATTGATTGAATTGACATTATTGTTTATTATTTCTATTCTCCTTAATGTAGTCTTACCAACATTTTAAAACTGTTCACTGTTCATTTTAACTATTGTGTTTTTTGTTTTTTTGTTTTTTGTATGTCACTTTGGACAAATGCGTCTGCCAAATCCCATAACTATAACCATAACCATATATTCCAACTTACCTGCTTCCTGTATACCGTCAGTCGATTGGTCGCCGCATACGGTTTTCATTGGCTTTAGCAACAACTACCGATGATATTGGTACTGCCCTTATTTTGTTACCCCTTGGCTTGTGCCACTGCTGTGGTAGACTTGTGCAGGAGGACTTTGTTTGTGTTGTTGATGATGTATGGCTCAGCTCAACATCTCTGGCTCTTGCCAGGTCCAAGGCGTAGATTAGACCCACGACGTGTGAGCAGTAGCTTGGCGCGCTAAAAATACAAGCGGGAGAATATTATCATTGCAAAGTGGTCAGGCTAATGTCTTGTGTTTATTCCACACGACTTATGGATAAGCTGTTTGATTTATAATTATTAGATTTTATTAGTGAATATTTTCAAATTTCACTTACCCTGCTGTGCATGAACATAGCTGTTCCTCAATTTGTGTGTTTCCCATTTGAATGGTCAGCGTATGAGGCAACAGCTGCTTGGGCTGGGACCTATAGGCTTTAGCTTCAATTTTGATGAAATTATTCTCTAATCGGTTGCATATTATGTCGTGGATATATCCCTCGAATGCATACTTCAGTCCCTTTTGTCTTGCTCTCTTAGATATTTCACCTGTTTGCCAAAAATGACAAAATATCTCATTGGGAATGTCTGACACCGGTGCATACATACTGTAATAGACGTGCCAGGCGCGAAAGCTTGTCAGGCGTAGCAACAGTAACTAAGGAAGGCGGGGCTTAGCGAAGGGTCAATTACATAGGCTTGATTTTAATATTGTGTGTAATTACCAGAATGATCCACAACTGTTTTTTGGGGGGTTTTTTGTAATGGTTGTTCATGAGGAAAAATCCTCCAGCTCCTGCAAATTCTTTGCTTTTCCAGCATCTTCTGCATATTTGACTCCTTAGGCCATGTGTCCACCAAAGCGTTTTTAGCCAGCTGAAAACGCTAGATGTTCTGCTGAAAACGCCTAGCTGTGGGTGTTTGAGAGCGTTTTTTTTTTTTTTTTTCAGCTGAGATGCTTCGTTGCTATGATACAGAATATCTGCAGCACAGTTTACTTGTACGCAGATAATTTGTTTCATACTAAAAATGAATTTTTCATCCATTTTGTTCGGTTAGCTCTGCTGGTTGATGTCGTTGTACAGAAAGAATGTTGTGACAGTTGGTCGGTGTGGTATTTGTCCCGCCCCTCCTCCACTGTGATTGGATGGCTGTGTAAAAGTGACAGTGATGAGCGCTGCGTTTTACCCAAAGTTGAACATTCTTCAACTCTCGGTGACCTGTAAAAACGCAGAGTGCTCAGTGCTTCAGCGTGAAAAAAACGCTCAGCGCCTCGCTACGCTCATGGTGTTAGAAAACGTACTCGGTTACTAACGTAACCTCGGTTCTCTCTAGAAGAGGGAACGAGTACTGCGTAAGATATCTTACGCTAGGGGAAAATCCTTTTCCGCGAGATATTGAAGCCAAAAATTATCCTTAATTTTGTAATAATGCAAAACGCGTTGCAGCAGCAATGCAGACATAGGCGAGACAGCTCGCGCGCCTATTGGCTGCTCTGCGGCAACTGCAGCAGCCTATCGAGCGAGGCCTGGCGTGACGTCAGACCCAATCAGGGCACTTCGCGCCCGCTGCGTCACGTCCCGCCGAAATGGGCGTGGTCTAGGCCTATAAATATCGCTCGCAGGCAGCTATTATCTGGTTTTTCATCATCGAAGCAACCAGAGCGTGTGCATGCACGGCAAGATACGCAGTACTCGTTCCCTCTTCTAGAGAGAACCGAGGTTACGTTAGTAACCGAGTACGTTCTCTTACGAGAGGTCTCTCGTACTGCGTAAGATATCTTACGCTAGGGGACCCAATGTAAAACGCCGTGCATGCTGAGATCTGACACCAAAGACCCAAGGGCGAAAGCCCGGGGTACATATAGTGCACAATCACTCAGGGAACTCACAGGGAGTCCGGGAAGAGGGAGGGGTGCAGCCTCACTCTTCCACATATAGCAGCGTCGATGGGACGCGAATTTCATCATACAGACAGGGCGGGGTACGGCCTGAACTGATGGGGAAATGTGGGTCTTACACAGTTTGCCCAGCTTTATACTGTCGAACATTGAGCTGTGCTCAGCAGACGCAGCATTCTGAGCTGATCGCATCAGGTCAGATAATACTGGTAAATTTAGACCGACAGCAGCCTGGCCTGCAGGGCGGGAACCTCTAGGTTATAAAACCTTATAAATGTAGACGGGGAGGCCCAGCCTGCCGCCATACAAATATCTTGCAAGGCAATCCCACTTGACCAGGCCCACGAAGAGGCCATGCCTCTCGTGGAGTGCGCTCTGACACCCAATGGGCACTGCATGCCCTTGGAGGCGTATGCCAGCGCTATAGCATCAACTATCCATCTGGATAGGCTCTGTTTCGACGCGGCTAGTCCCTTAGAACGTCCGCTAAACGAAACAAAAAGCTGCTCCGTCTGTCTGAAAACAGACGAGCGAGACACATAAGCTCGTAATGCCCTGACTGGGCAAAGGAGGCTCGCGTCTTTTTCCTCATCAGGGACCGGTAGGGCTGACAGGGAGATAACCTGCGCCCTAAACGGTGTGTTGAGGGATTTTGGAACATAACCGTGCTTAGGTTTGAGTATAACTTTTGAGTCATTGGGCCCAAACTCCATGCACGCCGTGCGTGCAGATCCCCTATGCGCTTCACTGAAGCGAGAGCCAGCAAAAACACCGTCTTGAAAGACAGGTGTTTCAAATCGATTGACTGTAAAGGCTCAAATGGCGCACCTTTCATGGCTTCCAGAACCGTAGAAAGGTCCCATACGGGGACTGAGGGAGGTCTGGGAGGATTCAGTCTCTTAGCCCCTCTAAGGAAGCGGATGACTAAATCGTTCCTTCCTATTGACTGACCAAGCGTTGTTTCTGAGAACGCTGCTATAGCCGCCACATAAACTTTGAGCGTGGAGGGGGCCCTGCCCCCATCCAACAGCTCTTGTAGGAAGGAAAGCACCTCCGTCATACCACAGTTTGTGGGTGACACACCACGGGCTGTGCACCAGCCCGAAAACACCGACCATTTCGAAGAATAGAGTCGTCTTGTAGACTGAGCTCTAGCCTGCGTGATCGTGTTTAATACTCCTTTAGGGAGTCCAACATGTACCCGTTGATGGCCCAGACATGAAGGGACCATAGTTCCGGGTGAGGATGCCAGATCGAGCCGCGGGCCTGTGAGAGGAGATCTCTCCTCATTGGTACTGGCCACGGGGCAGTACTTGCTAACTGCATCACGACTGGGAACCAAGGTTGGTTTTTCCAGAACGGTGCTACCAGCAGTACTGAGCATCCTTCTTCCCTGATCCGTTCTATCACCTGAGGCAGGAGAGAGACGGGGGGAAAAGCATAGAGCGGGCGGCGGGGCCACACATAGGCCAGCGCGCTCCTGCTCTTGACAGTGAGCGTTTTCTTGAGACGCAAACAGGTCCACTTCCGCTCTGCCAAATTTCTTCCACAGCAGATGGACTGTCTGTGGGTGTAGAGACCACTCGCCTGCCGGAACATTGTTCCTGGACAGTCTGTCCGGTCCTATATTCAAGATCCCTGGCACGTGCGCTGCTCTGAGCGAGCGCAGGTTGCACTGAGCCCATACCAGGAGGCGTTCTGCCAGCCTGTACAGTTTCTCGGATCTGATGCCGCCCTGGCGATTTATGTAGGACACCACAGACATGTTGTCCGAACGGACCAAGGCGTGGTGTCCTTTTATTTGGGGACAAAAAACGCGTCAGCGCGTTGTCTACTGCCAGCATTTCGAGGCAGTTTATGTGCAGGAGCTTCTCCTGTTCTGACCATTGGCCGAAGAACGGTCTGCCCTCGAGCAGCGCTCCCCATCCCGAGGTGGACGCGTCCATGGACACCACTTTTACCCTCGAGGAAGTCCCCAGGCTTACACCTGATTGGTACCAGTCGTTCGCTTTCCAGGGTTTCAGAGCTGTGACGCACTTCTGATTGACCCTGAGGCGAAGCAAACCGGGTGCCCACGCTTCGCGTGGGACTCGCGCTTTCAGCCAAAAACTGCAGCGGGCGCATGCGGAGCAGGCCCAGCTGGAGCACTGACGATGCTGAGGCCATGAGACCTAGCATCTTCTGAAATCTCTTGAGCGGGACAGACGCGCCGCAGCGAAAAGAGTTCGCTGTGCGTCGAATGTCTACCGCGCGCTGTTGTGATAGTCGCGCTATCATGGATAGTGAGTCCAGTTCTGTGCCCAGGAAAGATATTTTCTGACTGGGTGACAGGGAGCTCTTCGCCCAATTGACACTCAGACCCAGATCCTCGAGGTGATCGAGTAAAATGGTCGTGTGTTCTATGAGCACTGCGCGAGATTGCGCTAGAATCAGCCAATCGTCCAAATAGTTTAGCACTCGCATGCCTCTCATTCTGAGGGGTGCGAGCGCCGCATCCATGCACTTCGTAAATGTACGGGGTGCCAGGGACAAGCCGAACGGCAGGACTGTGTACTGATATGCCTGGCCCTCGAAGGCGAATCTCAAATATCGCCTGTGACGTGACGCTATCTGTATTTGAAAATACGCGTCTTTCAGATCTATTGACACAAACCAATCTCCTTGGCGAATCTGCACAAGGATTTGCCTGGTCGTGAGCATCCTGAACTGTCGCTTCACAAGCACTTTGTTCAGTTGCCTTAGATCTAGTATGGGTCTGAGACCCCCGTCTTTTTTCGGTACCAGGAAGTATCTGCTGTATAGCCCTCCTTCGCTCTGAACTTGAGAGAGAGAGGCTCTATGGCCCCTTTGCTCAATAGTTTCGTCACTTCGGCTCGAAGTAAATGTGCTACTTCTGTTTTTACCGTGGTCTCGACGCGCGCCACATAGCGGCGAGGGCGTCGGCGAAACTGCAGCGAATAGCCTCTTTCTATAATGTTCAGCACCCACTTCGAAACCCCGGGTAGCTTTGCCCATGCGTCTGCATGGATAGCTAGGGGTTGAATACGAAGCGCGCTCCGCCGCTCAGCGATGGAGAAGCTTCGGCGTGCTGTAACACAAGCATGGCGCTCGTGACATTTGAGGCATGGGGCGCGCTGATAACAGCGGGCAGATTGCCCGCGCTCGACTCCTCTGCGGTGGTCAACCGCGAGGGGGAGGGCTGGGCGGTTCCCGTAGGAACTGTCATGTCTATGTGTGGATGTGGGCGCGGGACAGCGGGCACATATCACACTGAAAGCATTGTTCGCTTGAGTGAAGCGAATGCACGTTGGTTTCGTTTTTACAGAAACCGTGAGACATGCATAACGTGGTGTTAGTGGGCACATTCACCATGTTTGAAGCGCAATCGATCTGAGTCGATTCATGTGCGCAAGCCCTGTGTGACGGGCTGTGCTTGTGTGTAGAGATGGGCACTGGGCAGTGGGCATTCTTTCTACACATAAAACACCATCGGCCGTGGCCGGGACACCAGAAAAATTCACGCTTATGGGATTTATCTGGGTAGCCGTAAAAACGGCGTTTGTGTGCAGGCAAGCGGGTGACAGAACCGACTTGTTTACTGCAGGATACACTGGAACAGTCACATTTACTGGAACTGAACGAGCGAGAAGTTGTCATAGAAACAGAGAGCGTCAACATGCTGGCGTTTATTGCAGGCCTGCGTGCATTACAACAGGCTTGTTCACTGCAATATTGACATTTCCAGTCGCCTGAGTTCCAGAGGGGAATGGGAAATGTATAGGAAAAAAGGAGGTTGGTCCGTCCGCAGCGGGACCAGAAAAACTCCCTTTTTTTCCTTACGCCAGTGACGCACGGAACACCATATAAACGGGTGCAGGCGAGCGGGTTGTACAACGCGCTCGTTGGCTGCAAAATACACATCTGCAGTCGCCTTTTCAGGGAACTGACAGAGCGAGCATAGACGGCATCATTTTATCTGCCGGTAGACCCGGGGATCGAACGCGGGTCTCTCGCGTGCAAAACCTGGGTGTCTGCCACTGGGCCACAGGGGGAGACACATTATAACTCAGCTAGCGCGAGTATTATAAGAGAGCGTCAACGTGCTGGCGTTTGTTTGCAGGCATGCGTGTATTACAACAGGCTTGCTCACTGCAATACTGACATTTCCAGTCGCCCGAACTTCAGAGGGGAATGAGAAATGTACGAGAAAGAGGAGGTCGGTCCGTCCGCGGGGGGACCAGAAACGCTCTTTTCTCCTTTCGCCAGTGACGCACGGAAACCATAGAAACGGTGTTTGGGTGCAGGCGAGCGGGTTGTGCAACGCGCTCGTTGGCTGCAAAATGCACATCTGCAGTCGCTTTTCAGGGAACTGACAGAGCGAAGCATTGGCGGCATAATTTTAACTGCCGCTAGACCGGGATTCGAACTCCGGTCTCTCGTGAGGAAAACCAATGATTCCGCCACTGAGCCACAGGGGGGGAACACAAAGGCTTTCGGATGCACGAGCATATAACAGCGTCACATGCTTTCTTCGGCGTATGCTTGCAGGCGCGCTTGTATTAAAACAGGCTCGCCTGCTGCAATATTGACATTTCCAGTCGCATGATCAGGGAACTGGGAAATGTATGAGAAATTGAAGGTCAGTCCATCCTCGGAGGGACTAAAAACACACCTTTCTCCTTTCGCCGGTGAGTGACGCATGAATGGGGCGCAGAAGCAGGGTAGCTTTCTTATAACGTAAAGAAAAACTAACCCCGACCGTCCGCTTCCAGCCTCCCTTGTGAGCGGCGCAGTTTGCGCGGCTTGAACAGAGGGAGAGAGAAAGCTAGCCCCGTGACCGCCCGCTCCTGACATCCTCTGTGAGCGGCGCGGTGTGCGCGGCTCGAACAGAGGGAGAACAGGTATCGTCCCCCAAGCCGGCAAGGCAAGCGGGCGAACCGGCAAGCTTTGCGGGTTGGGGGTGGGGGGGGGCGGAGGAGCAGTCTCGGAGAAGGATGCCAGGTGAGTCCTCAGAGTCACCATAGGCAGTAACCAGCTCGCAGTGAGGGCAGTCGCCGTCAGCGAGCGCGAGAGCTGCGTGATCAGGAAAAGGGGCGTCTTGAAAAAGACGCCCAGCTCTTTTAGTGCAATGGGAGTGTGTGTCGCGGCGGCGAGCACACACACATACATAAACACAGTAGCAGAGAAAGGATATAACGCCGGATAGCGCAGCAGGAAGGCAAGGAAGGCGGCGCGGCCAGCGACTTCAGTGACTCGTCCCGCTGAAGGTGCTCTCTCTCAGACGGCGCGGCTTCTAATCCAGCTCCAGCGATGCGTGTGCTTCGCTTGAAGGATGAAAAATCAGATAATAGCTGCCTGCGAGCGATATTTATAGGCCTAGACCACGCCCATTTCGGCGGGACGTGACGCAGCGGGCGCGAAGTGCCCTGATTGGGTCTGACGTCACGCCAGGCCTCGCTCGATAGGCTGCTGCAGTTGCCGCAGAGCAGCCAATAGGCGCGCGAGCTGTCTCGCCTATGTCTGCATTGCTGCTGCAACGCGTTTTGCATTATTACAAAATTAAGGATAATTTTTGGCTTCAATATCTCGCGGAAAAGGATTTTCCCCTAGCGTAAGATATCTTACGCAGTACGAGAGACCTCTCGTAAGAGAAACGCGGCTCTCCCATTGAAAACATTTGAAAAACATGCCAGCCGCGTGAAAAAAACGCTTTGGTGGAAACACGGCCTTACTAGCAGTGACTATGATTGTGAGATCCATCTTTTCACACTGGTGACAACTGAGGGACTCATACACAACTATTACAAACCCTGCAAACATTTAGTGATGCTCAAGAAGGAAGCATCCGTTAGGAGCCAAGGGGTGTAAACTGTATCTTTGGTGTAAATTGTTCTTATTTTGTTTAAAAATGTATTAATTAATTTAGTCCTGCATCACCATAATCTTGCTCAAAAGTTTACCCCTGGCTCTTAATGCATTGTGTTGCATTCTTGAGCATTACCTTGTAGATTCTGAAAGATGTGCAATAGGTAAACGTATGACTGTAACTATACATTGCAATCATTTTGTAAGGTTTAAAATATTAATTTAAGAGCTCAGTGTTAAGACCTTTCGCCGGAAGTTGATTGACAGGCGATCTGATCAATCATAATGCAGATACCCGCCATTTTTGTCCGACAAACAAACCAAACCAGTTAGTAGATTAAAGTCAGTGGACTTGAACTTGAAAAATGAACTGAGGCCTACACATTAAAGCACCACAAAACAGTATTTATTGTTAGAATTTCATAAAAAGAAAAAAATGTTGAAAGCTGAGACTTTATTTCATACTAAAAGTAGCCTGCACTGTCTTGTCTGTTGGCGCATTATCAGTGTCCTCTTTGCTCCGCAATATATTTTTCACTGTGCGAGAACATGTGGAGTGTATTTTATATGTGCTTTAGTATGTTAGTCAACCCCTCCAAATAATTGTACTTTATAGCATAGCATGACAAAAGCATGACAAACGATTTTTAGTTTATAGGTTTGTTTATGTGGTTCTGTATCTGTTTATTTAGATTTGTGTTGATTATGTTCATACACCTTGAGGTTGTGTTTATATATTCAAGTTTTCCTCTTTTTCTTAGTATCAGCATATGAATATTTAAGCAGTCATCTTCAAGCTTAGTGTGGTGTGATGGGTAATTATGTGTTGAGTCTCACTAATTAGAGGCGTCTGTCTTCACCTAACGAAGGATAACCTGCCACGCATAAGAGATTAAGTAAGTTTAAAGGCAGCGCACATCTTCATTTATGAGTGATTGAAATGCTAATTTGCTGGCATCATCTTGACCTGCTGCAGGAGAACTAGAGCAAACAATTAGTGGACAAAACAACAGATTGCACAGATGTGCAAAAGATTCACTCAAAGTTTAAGCTGTTATGATAAGGCCTGGAACATCCTTTGCACACGTATACGTAATATATCTCTTAACATAGACATTTGTAGCTTTTTAAGCTCAAAATGTGTCAGAGTGTGAATATCTCAAATCATAATGCAACGCAACACTCTCAGGGCTACCGCAAGGCGTGCTATAGTCTGCATTAGCATAGACAAATTTAGATCAACTATGTTAATGGCGGAACAACAGTTTAAAGAGGACCTTCTTAGGTAGTTAGTAAATGGCATAGACGTTTATGCAGTAGAAGTAACTCTTGAGTACTAAGGTTTGTAATTACCTAGTAGTGCAAAAATGCATGTTAAAGGGATAGATCACCAAAAAATGACAATTCTGTCATTAATTACTCACCCTCATATCACTCCAAACCCATAAGACTTTCATTCATCTTCGGAACACAAATGAAGATTTTTTAGATCATTGGTTCTCACACGTCAAACGAACATGCTTGAGCTTCCGTTTACCAAAACTGATGTGTAAGTTGATGAATGTTTATATGTGAATACAAGCCTAAATTTAATCTGTGCATCATATAAAGCAATAAGGTCTCTTCAGCTCAATTCATATGGATCAGTTTTATGATCTCTTTATGAACTTTTTGAAGCGTCAAAGTGTCAGTTGTGTAGCTGACTGTCCATGGAGAGACAGAAAGCTCTCAGATTTCATCAAAAAGATATTAATTGCTGTTCCGAAGATGAACGAATGTCTTACGGGATTGGAATGACATAAGGGTAAGTAATTAATGAAAGAATATTCGTTTTGGGGTGAACTGTCCCTTTAAGCAAGCACAACCCCAAACTTGCAAAGTGCTGGCCAAGCAATTGTAATTGTGTACTTGCGTAAAGTACATTTGTGGCCTTTATTTTAAGCAATACCAGTCTCATCATACCATGTTGACAAAAGTCACTGAACCTTTGGTCTATTCTTTTAAAACAATTTATAAGTAGTTAAGTGCAAAAAATAAATAAATCCATGACATGAACTTTGGAGAAAGAGGATAAATGGATAGAGGAATAGATGCATTTACATTTACATAACATTGAGGGCTTATGGCAGATGCTGTAATGCAGACAACAATAAGAGTTTTTTTTGTTTTTGTTGTTATTTTTAGTTACAGTTTAAATTTAAATTTACAGGTTACCAAAATCAAAGTATGTTAATAGTTTTGACCAAATAAAATATGCAGATACAATTAAAGAGTTTTGTTTGTGCCACTTAAAAGCAAGTGTATGAGCAGAACTGTATATTACTTAACTGTATATTTATTTTCTCAATTAGATTTGTTATATTTTACTTTTGAATATAAATAAAATACATTTGTTGCTGTCTACTTTCTACTTTTTTTTTGCTGTATGTTCAACTGTCTGCTTTACACGTCAGTCTGGTTGTCTCCTCAATAAGTGGGGGGTTTCTTAGCTATAAGAATAATGCTATTCACACTACCAGAAACACACAGCAACAAAGCCACACAATTCCATTTATTTCAATGGATAGCTGGAGATTTCGAGACACGAGCAACAGTGACCGTTAGTGACAGAATGTAGGCATGTTCTTGTAGTGGAGTGTTGAGTCATAGAGAAGTTCATTTTAGCGGTCAGCAACTTTCCTATAACTTATGATGTCTATGTGTACATATGGTGGAACTCACCGTGCTGACTCCGAGCCTTAATGGTTTTGTGAAACTGGATAGACTGGTGCTTGCGCTTTCGCCGCAGATAAATAGCCGTGATGGTGAAAAGCACTCGCTATTTCTCGTTCATCATTAATATTAAGCATTTTATGTAGCTACTGATTCTATTCATATTTAGTATTTTCCTTCAAAAAAGTAATTTTTTGGGGGTTATCTACAACATTAAGTAACATCCATAAATGTCATTCACAAACATTACTAGGCAACCAGTAGTGGGAACACCCACTTGCGACCTGACTGCCAGCAGCTGGCGATATGTAGTGACAAAGTCGCTGGTTGTGTGAATGCAGCTTTTGCTGCTAATTAGCTGCAATGTGTAGCAGACTTTATGCTGATAGTCAAAAGTCTGGCTATCTGCACATTAACATGCAAATGCAAAGTAAATGAAGTCTGGTGCTTCTTTAAATTTAATGACAGCATTTTAAACTGACTCTGTAAAAGTAACCATTACTACTTCATTAACATATTGTTAAAATATATGAAGCTGTTAGTGGAGGGTTAATCGATCCAGTATTTCTGTCTGTCAATTTCTCTATTCCACTTCAAGTTCAGTTTCTTCACTTCAAGAGGTGTTATTTCTCACTACATGAGGGCACTGTCTGATGAGCTCTCACACTCACACACTTGTTTTTAAGAATTGCTGATATGTGCACAAGAATGATTTGCTTCTTTTAGCTCTGAACCTTATAGTCTATTTGACCAACTAATTTAGATCAGTGGCGTGCACAGACCTCCTCAGGGGCAGGGGCGGAAGGACCAAAAAGGGCACAAAAAAAGAAAAGAAAAAGAGTTCCTTGTTTTTTTTGTTTTTTATCATTTATTTCCTTGGCATTCTATGAAAAGACTACCCTGGTAAACCAGAGTTCTTGCGAGAGCACAAGTTGAATTTGCTCAGCGAGTTACTCTGGTGTCGAGTAACAATGCTCATTAAATATGCCCCTCGATCTGAGCTGCACCAATCACATCGGGTTATCTGATATAGGCGGGCCAGAGGCGAGCTAAACAGATGACGACAGCGCTGTGACGTCGAAGTCATTAATAAACATTGCAAGATGCCTATGGATGAACAGCAGTTGTTTAAAACGGCTTTGGCTGCTACAATGAACGAGTTAGACTTGGCTTTTTATCTAAAACAGGAACAGAAGACGCTGCTCGAATCGTTCCTTTGCAAGAAGGACGTTTTTGCTGTTTTGCCGAACAGATGCGGTAAGAGTATAATCTACCAGTTAGCTCCGCAGGTAGCTAAGCGTATGGGGCTTATTGTTGTGATTGGTCGTACTGTTATCCTATTGCGTGCAGTGAGATTTTCAAATGCATGCTTGGTGCCGCCCCTCGAGCTGGGCGATTTTCATTAGTCGACGCCAGACCATTAATCATTTAGATTTAGGTCTGGATTTCCAGGCTATGAAAAGAAATTGTTACAATTAGAATGCATAACACATCAAACGAAAATATGGAAATTATGATAATATTACTAAATATTATTTACTTTACCAAACAAAACTGTGAGAATCAAGAAGGTAATTGAAGAATTCATGTTTAGTTTTGTTGATGTTGTAAATTTTATGTATGTATTATATGCTTTAAAGTGTTAGCTATCATGAAATCAGTAGGCTAACACTTTACAATAAGGTTTCATTAGTTAGCTAAATTTGTTAACATGAACTATGAACTGCACTTCTACAGCATTTATTAATCTTAGTTCATATTAATTTCAGCATTTACTAAAACATTATTTAAATCAAAAGTTGAATTTGTTAACATTAGTTAATGCACTGACTGTGACATAACATTAACAATTAACAGTTGTATTATTATTAACAAATATAGTAACAAATGTGTTGCTCATGGTTAGTTCATGTTAGTTAATACATGAATAATAAACAAATGAACCTTATTGTAAAGTGTTACTATGAAATCAAATATATAAATTCCTTACAATTTGGAGTTAGACATAGACTTAAGATTTCATTTCAATGTATTTCCCCAAGCTAATAACACTTGCCTTGGACAAAAACGGCTGAAATCGAATTATACTTTTATTTTAGTTAAGCATAACTCGCATGCTGCCGCAACTTTTACAGTAGCATGGTAGGATAAATTTAACTTTTCCGTATTAGCTTAATGTTACATGTTGGCTGCTTGTGTAGTTTGAAGACTCGCGGAGAACTGCTGCGTACCAGGCGCTGCAAAGGAAACTCCGCCTACCACTTCACCTCCTTCAAATGCTTCCGCCAAAAACAATATATATATATATAATATTTTTTTGTATTATTATTGTTAGTGGCAATAGTGTATAAGTGTATTGTTATCTATTATAATATGTATAATAATAATTATTATTATTTTCAATTATCAGACAGGGGCCCAATACATTTTGAGACAAAAGGGGCAGGGGCTTGAGAAAAAATCATCTGATTGCACATCAGTGCAGAATATATCTCCAAACATAAGTCATGGTCTCAGCATGGTCTCAGACAAGGCCAAAGTCTATTTCCAGAGTTCTACGGGTGATAACTACCTGAAGAAAAAATGAATTTAAAATAATTACAATAATCTGACTAGCTACTCAGTCACTGGTCTTTGGTCTAAAAGATTTTGGTCTGCATTTGGGCTAGTCTTGTCTTGGAACATGTCTTTTTTGGCCAAATTCGAAAGTAACATTGTATATCCTTTGAATCTCAGAATGAACTGCAACAAGCTCAGTGAGGAAAAACAAATATATCCAAAATGGTGGAAGAAACAAAAGGAGAATGTGACTTCAAGTAGGATGTTAATTATAAATATACAGATTATTCATCGTAAAAAAACATGAATGGAAATACACGTGCTGTGTATTTTTGTATCATGTTGTTAGCTTAGCAACATGCTAACATCAAACTTATTAGAGACAACAGTGTCACGTCTCCAACATGCTTCACATAAGGAGCAATGCTGTTTGTATTGCACCCAGTTTCTGCAAGTAGAGAGCTTCAAATCAGTCACTTATGAAGTTTTCATGTATTACACAGCAAGGCAACTCACTAGATGTTGGAACAGAGCCATATTTAGCTCTGCACTGCATTCACAAGGGAAATGGCAATAACTGAAATTCATGTAGCATGCCAGTCCTATGGGATACACTTTAGTTCCTTTGGTTACAAAGTCATTTTAAGACCATTATAAGCTGTAAGTTGCTGACATCCCAACTGGCACCACCATACTGGCAGCCTGGATCTTGCCTACTGCTTCAAAAATGAGTGACTATCACTGCAGTCTTTCATGTGAAAGCTACACATTAATGCGAGCAACCCAATCAGCTCTAGGTGCTAATGTGCCTCCAGCTGCTCCTCTTTTGGCATAATGGATTGGATTTGGGAAAATGATCCAATAGTATTTTGGTAATTTGTCAATTAGCAGACCCTGTTTGCAAAAAATTACAGAGATGGTCCCTCTGGAGAAGCCTGGGGTTAAGTGTCCAACTCAAGGACACAGTGATGATATGGTTTCTTGGTATCTCAGTTCTGGTTCATGGGTTCAAACCAAAGAGGTCTATAATGCCCATAGAAATCTATCCATTAGTGTTCCCATTAATTTCAAAAGCAATTGCTCGGCTGGTTCAGAACCCAGAGGAAGTACACATCTTGCATGTTACTGGGTACTCAGGTCTGGTGCCAGATTGTTCTGTGCAATAAATGCCATGTGGCTAATTACTCTCTGGAAAATTCTGTCATATAACATCACTGATTGGCTGATGCATCACGCAAATGCACACATTCTCAAACCTTCACTAACGACTGTCCTGAGCTTTGACATTAGGTGAGAAGACAGGGAAAAATAGAAGTCATGATTCATTTAAGAAAGTATATACTCTATATGGTGATTACAGTACTTACATTACATGATAGTTCAGGTGAATGACTCAAATTGTCTCTTGAACTGAAACAAATGTTTGAAGCTGTCTATACTGCACACATCAAAGTAAACATTATAAACTGGTGCATGACGCATGATGCATGATGCATGATGATGCATCGCAATGCCCTGTTCACTTCATGACCTGTTTAATCTTTGAATTTTGGCTTGTATACATACATATATATATATAATAATTTTGTTCTGAAATTGATTCTCGGTGTTGGCTGTATACCTGCAGGCATCAGTTATGCCATTTTGCCTCCAGACAGATCTGAATGTTTATGTTTGTGATGCTTTTTAACATCAACATTAAGAAATGTAGCCCACACAGTAATTAAATCTAACACCAGGCCCTCAGGTGAACATAATTAAAGGCAATTCAGTCAAGCATGACAGCGTGTTCGCCAGGGGAGGTTTTATTCAAAGGCCACAAAAACAACAGCTCAAAACAAGAGAGGGAAAAAATGGAAATCTGTATTATAATAAAGTTAATGTACCACTTCAGTCCATCTGAATAATGACTGTAAATGAAACAATATATCAAACTTTGATGCAATTCAACCCAGTTCTCAACCGTACAATATATTATCAGTCAAAGGGCTTATTTAAACCTGGTCACTTCATGCGTTTCTATGATCGGATAGCTGGTGTAAGACAACGTGTAAATGCCCTCTGAAATGCTTTCGAGACAGATTTAAATACAATCACACAAACCACTTCAGGAGGTGGTTTAAGACGCATTCCAGATGAAACTGGACAAGTGTAAATGCATCTGGTCATTCAAACCACATATGTAAATTTTACACCTCCTAAAATGTTACAAAAAACTGTCACAAATGAAACTAAAAAGTAAGTCGCAGAAGGTCAACACACAATCATCTTCATTAAAAGTAATGAGAATTTGGGGCTGTTTACACGACAGTTTTCAACTAAAAATGGAAGACTTTTTATGCGTTTTGGCCATTTATTTACACAACAACAGCGTTTTGGCTGCCTAAAAATGCTAACTTTTGAAAAGGGGTTTCAAAGTACACATTTTTTAAAACAGTCTCAGTGTAAACAACAAAAAATGCAAATCTGTGAAACCGATGATGTGATGCACATGCGTATTATGTGTTCCATCTAATGGCCTGGCAGCAGAATACACCGTTTTTAGTCGTTTTCGTGGATCCGTCTGAATGGAGATCGTTTTGACAGTGGTGTCCTCTGTACTCGGAAATCTCATTGATTGTGCTCAGGAACCAAAGACGAGGAGTTTGTAGCAAAACTGTTCTCACTTACTGGACTTGGGTTCATCATTCAGTTGGCCATCCTGTGATCGTTTCCTCTCTGTGGTCTCCTCTACTTGTGTCTGCTGATGTGTGTGTGGAGCACACGGGAGCCACCACACAGAGGGTCAACTAACAGACTTATATGTTCACACAGTCAATCCAAATCTGATTATTTGTGTATCCGATTGGAATCTGCTATAAAATTGACTTGTCCACACTGTATTGCAACTGTTCAGATCCGATTTGTGTCCATGCCTTTCTTTTGTTTTCCAGAATATCTGCATTGGTTTCTATGGCAATGGCATTGCGTTGGTAGGTATACGCAAAAATCAACTACAACCGCAACATAGAGGGATTTCCAATACCGATGTTGTCTTATTTACAATGACAGTGTAACCACTGCTCTGGTCTACTGCGTTTTCTGAGGCAGCAGCAGAAACATAGGAGGCTGGGTATGAGTGGCTTCATTCTGTGCTGTAATCTCCGCTTTTTTCAAAACATTGCCATTTTCTGCTGGCCCGGCACTTTGCAACAACACAACCTTGTTTCTACAGCAACTTTCAGCAACTTTCCTATAAACGGTTAAAGTTATATTTCAATTATATATTTTTTTATACCCAAATAGGAACATAGTAGTATACACAAAGTGCAAAAATAATATATAAATGGTAAACTATATCTAAGTATGATGTTGTTGTTTTATGTCAGACTGCAATAGGTTTGCTGTCAGGATGATTAAATAGATTCTGGCACAGATTTCTTCTGTGCTGATCAGGAATTGTCTGCAAGATTCCGTCTCCTCCAGCTGGAGGGTTCAAACCGCCCTCCTGGATTTGACACTGCACTTCCCAGGCACAAAAACATAGGAGGATAATTGTATAAAAAGAAGTGCCACTTCTGAAGGGCAGTTCTTGTGTTTTTTTCTGTTTGCATCTGCATTGAATTGGCTCTTGACTCCTCTCAAAAGCAGATTTGTTAGGGTCACCTCAGCAAACCTCGCTCAGACTCAGGAGGAGCATTTCCCAACATTTCCAAGTGTTTTTCACTCATGCGCATTGTGTTCAGCTCATTTAACTGGAATAGGAGGATAGCATAGCCTGAAAGGAGAGGATTCATGCTCTGCTGAGCAGAGTTTCCTTAAAAGAATATATTAATAGCAACACTTCATTTTCCTTTCTATTTGGGTAGAGGAACGTGCAATAGGAGGTTTAATGTGACATCATACAACTATTTAAACAAATCCAATTGATTTATATTTTTGTAATTTCTTAAACATTTGTGCCACTTTTTTGCTCAGCATTTAAGCGCAGAAACCAGCATCTTATTCACTAACCAGCCACAGTCCAGTTTAACCAGGCGCACAATAGCACTACTCTCTGAGTATTTCAAGTCATTGTCATTCTCTTCAGTGCAAACACACCTTCTTCTTTGTAAATTAGGCATATCGTGCCTTATTCACAACTTGCTTGCCACAATTAACATAACAGAAAAAGGATAGTCATTTAAAAGGGTTGTTTGTGCAAATGGCAGCAGTAATTAATCAAATGATGGGAAGGAGAAGAGTGTTAGAACCGTTGAAAACATTAAAAGCATTAAAAAACATACTTTCAGAAACACTAATAGAAATTCAAGACATTGACTCAACAAAATTAAACTCAAGATTTTCTTGCATGGCTGGTACTTCTCACTCTGGTTGCATGCACCTCCTTTGCGCTTCATAAATGTGTTGGAAATGGTCACATCTGTTTTTATTAAATGGTGAAATGAAACCCATTATGTTAGTTTAAAGATTGATAATCAAGTGGAGAGTTAAACCGTTTAAGTTAATTAAGCAAAATACATAGTGTTTTGGCAGAAGACTAAATATAGGCCATGTGTGTTATTTAAAAATATATTTGAGTAAAATGAAAAGTACCACTAAGTCCATTTTTTGAGTGTGTGCAGTGAAGTTCAGGGCACTTTTGCTATTTTAAAGAGCTGATTTAGTTATCCAGACAGCTGTGGCAGAGTAATACTGTACAGTCACAGTAAAGTAAAAGTATGTCAGATCATGGTAGGCTGCCATTTCCTTCACAACCAAGTACTCAAACTGACCCCCAAAGGAAATAGAACTGCATAAAAACAAATTAAATTCAGTTCACATTTATTTGTATAGTGATTTTCACAATACATATAGTTTCAAAGCAGCTTTACAGAAAATGCATGTGTCTACATAACAATTTAGAGTGATCTATTATCATAGGATAGAAATATAGAAAATTAAGCATAGGTGCCTGTTGATTCGGAGTTTGCGTCATTTGAAGTCCTCACAGGAGTTGGTGCCGTCTCTTCGCAGTTGTTGAGGCATCTGAAGTCTTCATAAGAGGCTCGATCCAAACTAGAGCTGACGTACTCTCTACTTACCTCGGGATGGGCATCCTGAGATAAAACAGAAAAGCAAATGGAAAATAATTAGCGTAGCTGCTGTTCATAACATAAAGCAAAGATAACAGGAGTACAAGGTTATGAGTGGTTGGCTAAAGAGACTCATCTTTAATCTAGATTTAAACTGAGTGAGTCTAAGCCCCGAACATTATCAGGAAGGCTATTCCAGAGTTTAGGAGCCAAATGCAAAAAAACGCTTTCCCTCCTTGTGGGCTTTAGATATCCTAGGTACTACCAGAAGCCCAGAGTTTTGTGACCTTAAAGATTGTGATGGATTGTACAACAAAGAATGTTTTTTGTGAATTGGGCACTAAAACCGATTGAAAATGTCATCAAAAATGTAAAATTTAGCATAGAAATTTAGGCTAGTTTATGTTTAAGACCATAGAGATTTTTTGTTTTGTTTAAAAGGTAAAAATGTATGTATAAGTAAATTCTTTTAATCCCTATTTTGCTTTAGGTGTATTTTAAACCAACCCATCCATGCTCATTGAAAAACGTGTCTGTGGTCTCATTTTTTGCCAAATTATATTACGTTGTGTCTTGCACGTTTTGCGACAACTTCAATGTGAAATGTCCAGTAGGTGGTGCTAAATGTGTTTTAAGTTTAATCCGAAACAGTTGAACGAGAATCTGGCAACACTTTATTAAGTTGGTTGTTGTATGTATCACGGTCATTGATCTATATAGAATGACTGGATAGCTCATGACGTCATAAACAGTGAAGCCACTGCGCTGCCATATTGGTATTCCCTAGTGAGCTCACACGTTCTATTGAATCAATAGGGAATTTTATGATTTGACTGAAAAAAAACATTGCCTAACGAGACACAGTGTTTAAATCTAAAGTCTCCCTGTACATTCTCACAACGCAAACATCCTAAGGGTATTTGTTTAAAGTCGGAAATTTTTCCTGCTTATTAAAAAACGGCAATTTCTTTGCAAAAGGAATAAAAAGCTGTACGAGAACACTAGTCGGCCTTCACTGAAGAGCTATCTTCACAGGTAAGAAAAACAGTTTGATACTATTAATTAAATAGTGAATGCTAAAGACCTATATTTTTGTGAATTGGTGAATATTCAGGTGAATATTGTTTCGAGGCCACGAATGAATAATACCTCAGCACGTTATACTAATTTGTTCCCTCGTTTTACTTTATTGTGGCCACGTTGTAATTCGTTAAATCAAAATGAGGGAGGGAATTAGTTCAACGTGTCCACGATTTATTAAAACGAGGGAACAAATAAGTCGTCGTAACAACGAATTATTTAGATCAGTGGACAGGGCGCATAAGAACAAGCAGAGAACTCTCAACGCCTTCAAACAACACGAGCGCTGTATTGCTCTCCCTCCCTCGCGCATATCAACATCAATTGACACAATAGTAAAAGGTCGGAAGACTGATTGTGTTTTATAGATTAGTAGTTTGTTCATATAAAGTGTTTGATTAGCAAGTACATGTTCAGGAAATGCATAATACAAATTGTATGGGTTACTGTAACGGTAAACGGACTCTGCACGAAGCTCTTTTGAAGCTGTCAAATGGTGTCGCTATTGGACATTTAATTGTGATTATTGCTGCTCTGAGGTTTCTTATAGGCTACTGATGTATCGTTGTTTTTTTTGAAGAAGCAGAAGCATTACTCTTGCCTCGGAGAAAACAACACGGGCATAGCGACAATTTTGCATATAAATTACTACTTATAGGGCTTGAATTACAACCTGTGGGCAGTTTTTCTACATCCTTTTGTGAACGTCGTTTTACACTTGTATGCTGCACAGCGGGTCATCTTAAAAGTGCCGTCGGAGCTACCAATCTCTGTTTAACGGGCGTTGGGGCCCTCTGCTGGTAGGGAATCGTAAGATGGCCGCTCGAACACTTCCGGTGGCTTCACTGCCTACTGGCAGTTTAGAACGTCATGAGCTATCCAGTCATTATATAGATCAGTGATCACGGCACAAACCGAACTACCGAACAAGTTTTCTACATTAGAAAAGCTGTACATATGAAGCTGGTTATGTGATGCAAATATCAATCTACAATAATTTAAAAATCATGCAGTTAAAAGTGTTTTGAAGTCATAACATAGTATTGTGCTCAGTGTTGTAAAGGAATTACAAGATAATAAGTCTTTATTACTAAAGAATCTGCCTATGTACTCATACATTTGTTGGTGTTTTACTGCCACTGGTGGTCATTTTACCTGGAAATTGCAATGAATTGTATGCATGGGTACATTTTTGGAATTTTGCAAAAAATGTAGGTAGAGGCACGTTTTTTTGAGCCTATGTTGTTTTAAACAGTATAATTATTCCATGCAGTCTCTCAATTAAAAGCTCATAAAAGCTGCATGTGTAATAGTTCTAAAAGTTATCAAAATGCTCTTTAAAAGGCTTTGGATGGAATACAGAATGTGACACCACAGGAGATGTCAACGTCCTAAATGTGTTTCATATATAAAACTATTGATGTGCAAACCATTTTCCGAAAAAAATACTGTAATGTGAAAAGTGCATTTTGTATTGTGTTTATGCTCAGTTCAATAATAAAAAAAAAAGATTAAAAAAAAGGAATAATAATTGTGTCCAGGCAGTGTGATTTTTATTACTGTATTACATCAATCATTTTTTGGAGAATGAGAATCTGGGGGAGATGTTTCCTAAGGACAAGTGTCTCATTCTGACTGTCAGTTATTATGAAACTAAATAAAGCATCTCCATGTGGCGCCGATTAAAAGCCTTCATCAAAGTATAAACATGGTCACATAATTATTCACATGGATAATTACATGAATATTAAACTGTTATGATAATATGCTTATAATTAGCCAATCCCCAGTCCTCATTTGGCAGTAGAGATATTTTGCAGGCTGTTCATAGTGAGAATGAAAGGACTGTCAGCGGGACGCTGTGTGATCAGGTACAAAGATCACTCAGGCAGATCCCACATCTGACAAACACACATCAACATGAATTAGACACTTAATGTTATGGTTTGATGACAGATAATGACAGTTCTGTCCTTGCAGCAGGGGTTTTTTTGTAAGGGTTTTATTTTGTCCTTGAGCAGTTTTTGACATTCTGTCTCTATATTTTTCTTTCTTTTTTTGACTTTTGATGATATTCTGTCTACTGATTATCTACAAATCAATTCTGTGTTGATGTGTTCAGTTAGTCATTAGAGTTGTAGAAGTGATAATGCACAGATGGGTCATTAAACACTGATAGCATCTAACAAGTTAGACTGGTGTTAGAATGTGTGTGTCTGTGTGAAATTTGCTCTTACACTGCTTATAGCTAAAAGTATGTGAGAGAAACTGCTGCTAGTAACACTAAATATTTTTAAGCGTTTTTTTTTGTGGGTTTTTTTTTGGCATGTATAGTAGATGCCATTTTTCCTGGAAATACCCAAGTAAAACAATTTTGGGAAAATACACTGAAAACGAGCAGTTAACTTTTTGCTCTGGAGATTAGCGTAATGTATACGGGCAGAGACAGAAGAGAGAATGTAACGGAACAGTGTTTTAGGTCTCCCTGGAATAACATAAAGGAACCGCCTCTTCAAACAGAAAACTAAAAGAGGACATAGAAACTGACAGAGACCTTTTCCAATAAGAAGCAAGCAACCATTTACCATCCTATTCTCAAGGAATATCTCGAATAGTAATACTGAAGGAAAAAATAAAAAGAAGAGCGCTGAAGTTATGCTAGCTACAGGCCACAAATTGAGACCATATACATGAACCAGTGGCACGCAGTGACATCAGCGTTGCCAGGTCTGTGCAACAAACTAGCCCAATAGCCAGTCAAAAATAGCCCCAAAATAGCCCAATGCGATTTTCTCTAACGGGAGCCAACTTCTCAGCTCAATTTATTCTTCCATCGGGGAGGGAGGGCAGGAGTTGGGGGGGGGGGGGGGTGATTTTGAGCGCCAAAATTGTACATTCCGGGGGTGTGTGAATCAACCAGTGAGAAAAGAAAATCAATGTGGCAACAACTTCAAAGTAGCCCAATTCTGCTGGATTTTTGGCTTTCTGAAAAGAGGAGGAAAAGTCCTTAAAATGTATTAATGAATTGTTTTTTTTTTCAAATGTAAATTCATGTTGTTACCCTTAATGTGGGTTTTTCAGGTTAAATAAAAATGACTTAGGTTACATTTATTCATTTAGCATACTTGCACTATGGATATGTGGATATTAGCCGTGGATATTAGTTGTTTTTGTCTTAGTTTCATTGTCAGGGACTTTTAATTTGTTTCTATTCAGTTTCCTTTTTCTATTGTTAGTTCCTGCCAGTATTTAGTTACTATGATTTACTTAGTTTATTGTGTCATTATTTTCAGGTGTGCTTCCCCTTGTTTCAGTTTGTCCAGTCTCGTCAGTATATACGCGGATGGTATTCTAGTGTTTTGTCAAGAAATGCTCAATGTATTATATTTCTCAAGTTTAAAAAAAAAAAAACATTTATTCTAAAATAATAACTATAAGAATGCAGTAACAAATTTCATATTTCACATATATTTAACTCATGTTCCGCTTTTATTTTGTATAGTTGTATGTCAAATCCTTCAATATCTATATTCTCCAACAGTTTTCATTTTGACTGCCAACTTTTTAAAATACATCACTTACCAGAGATAAAATACTTCCAAAACAACAGGGAAAGACTTATACAGAGATGAAAAGATAAAGTTATATAAAGGTATATATTCATCATCATTTTAAATCATAATGTATGAAGAAAAAAAAATCAGTTGCAAGGTCTTACTTAACACTGAACGAGCTATTGTTGCACAAAAAAATAGCAATGTTCAAAACAGTGCAAAGAATACAAAACCTTTAGAAAACTCATATGAGAGTTCAGTATCACACACCAGAGATGGGTTAAAAAGAGAGAGAGATAGCCAATTTCTCTCCAAAATGGTGCCAGTTTTAGTATTTTGTGATAAATAAATGAGAATCACCAATAGAGAATCACTAATTATCAGTTAACCTCACATAATGCACTGAAATAGGCAAAGATATATCTATATATACTATTATACCGTATATATTACGTAACAGCTAACATAATTGCACAGTAATTCTATTTGATTAAATGTTACAATTAAAATGTAAATTCACATTGTTCTAAAAGAGGGTCATCATTTGTACAGCAACATTCAGGCACGTACACATATAGACCCCAAGTGGAGCTCAAGCACCTGCCCTTTTGGCCTGTGACTAAAAGAGCCCTGTTTTTAGTTTGTGTGGCATCAAGCCCAGTGGCATCAATTCTCAATTCTCAATCAATTCTCAGCATGTGCCCGACAACCAATTCTTAATAATTCTGTGAGACCACACAAGCCTTTCCCAGGCTTCGGCACTACTGGTCACCGCTGTGAAATAAAACCACTTTTAAAAAAATCTCAATACAACCAGGCAAACTTAGGCAATAGCCCTCCATTAAGCTTAACAACAACCAAGCTAGTCTGGCGTTAGCATAAAAGCGTTGTGTAAGGCTGGAAATGCCACCAAAATTAATAGAAATTCCCCTAAATTTCATTATGTGAATTTCCTTTGTATGAGTTCTTGTATTTTGTGTTTATAACATAATATAGTTAAGCAGTATCACATGAGCAAAAGTGAAATTTTTTGAATATCAGCAAGATTGCAAAATATGATAGGCTATTCATTTTATTCAACAGTTCAATGATGAGTTGATTATATGAATTGACAATTTTTAGACACAACATTGTCAATTTCTACTGGTTTTGCTCTATTTTGCCAACAAAAAAGCAGAAAAGTTGTGTCTCCTAGCAACACCCAGCGGTGTTTCATTCTTGACTGATTCACCGCTTTTGAACAAATCAGGTAAGTCAGTGATTCAATGACCCATTCATAATGTCAGTGGACACTTGCTTCTTTCATGAATGAATCAGCCAGTTTTAACAAATCGGTTGAATGTATGATTCTATGATTCACTTATTATGACTTTCCGCCACCTTCTGGCGGTTTTAGTTTCATATATAATAGTATCATTTAATTTTGCCCAACATTTCATATTTCTTTATTCAAAATGTTATATTTAGAATATTAATCTCATAACATAATTTAGGCAATTGTATTTGCAGTGTAGATGTATTTTGATAAACGGTAAGATAGATTTTGTTGATACTGATTTCATTTAATTGGTATAACAGGTGTCTGGTTTGGGGACCACACGATTTCCCTCTCCACGATTTCCCTCTCTCTGCTTTTTGCGGATGATGTTGTCATGTTGGCCTCATCAGACCAGGACCTTCAGCGTGCACTGGGACAGTTTGCAGCCGAATGTGAAGCGGCTGGGATGAGAATCAGCACCTCCAAATC
This sequence comes from Leuciscus idus, assembly GCA_021554675.1. Classification (NCBI taxonomy): domain Eukaryota; kingdom Metazoa; phylum Chordata; class Actinopteri; order Cypriniformes; family Leuciscidae; genus Leuciscus; species Leuciscus idus. The sequence goes on from CM038634.1 coordinate 10,124,555, forward strand.
TGGATTGTGGCGGAAACCAACAGCGGCTTGGGGCAAAAATGTCACAAAAATGAAGATATAATATTGAGTTAATTTATATTATTTTTTACCTCAACTTAGACTTCTGTTCTTGTTTGATCTCTTCATCCATTCTCAGCAATAAAGCTCTGTGTTGAGTCCATGCTCCATGTCTGTCCCTTCGTCCAGTGACAGGCATTACATTTAAATGAGCTCTCATTGCATCTATTTTTATAACTTTTTTGCCACATTGAGCATTATAACCAGTCACACACATATCTGTTGAGCAGACAAATGCAATGGCCAATCAGAGATGAATAGATTAGGTGCCGGTGATAAAGAAATCCACTGAAAAAGTTTTGTACAATGTGCACTACGGCAGAGTTCTGCAAATTCTCTCATCATAAACAAAGTGAAGATACAATGTAAATACAGTAAGAGACTCATTTTGCAGTGTAGACAACCTCATTGATTAACAGGGCTTTTTGTGAGAACCCTGAACTTTTTGGCCGCTTCAATTATGGGAAAAATTGTAGCCATTTGAAAAAAATATCCCAGGAAATCACCAGGCGGCAAATATTGCCCCTAAATGGAAAAGTTCATTTCTGACCAACACCAGCATAGGGATAACATGCAAACTCCACACAGTGTCTCCTGGCTCAGCTGGGACTCTAACCAGGGACCAGGCGACAGTGCTACCCATTGCTTACTGGGCAAAACACTACAGGACAAAGAGAACGCTACTGGAGTGCACTGAGCTCAGGTGGTGATCCAAGAGTAAAGAACTACTGTATCATCTCACACATGCAATGACAGCAGCACTTTTCCTATTTATTTATTATTGTGTGCATGGCTGCAGGCCATAGTGCTTTAACTGACACATTCCTCCCATTAAGTCACATTGTATCCCTCGTACACATTCATCTCTGGCTTGGAGATGGAAGAATAGACAGATAGGGAAAGTATTCTAAATCTTTTCCATAGCAGTCAGGTCTGACAGCTTCGCTCTCTCACCGAAATGATTTCCCATTATAGGATTTATTTTTATTTTTTATGCTGGTAGAGTTGAGTTCATTCCCACTGCTGGCAGAGGTAGAGCATGGCTGGCATCCCTCCGGCCTCCAGATGGCAACACACACATGCCAGATACCCCCGTTCCCTGACACGCAGGAACAGGGGCTGGCATCCTGTAGCTGCCCTGTGCCAGGTATGCCATGCTCTCTCTTTCTGTCTGTTTTTCACGTTGCCATGGTAATCATGGCTGGATTGGAAGGGTTGAAGCGCAGCCTGAAGTTTGATGCCCGATGCATTGAGTTGTTCTGATGGGAGACAGATCATTTGCATATGCTGTTCATCTTGCTGGAGTCTTCGGCCAGAACTTAATCTGTGCAGGAGAGCTGGATCAGACAGACGCACAGGGCCATGTCAACATCCATTTAGCCCGGTGTTAAAAGACAATGTGGAATAAGAACAGACTCGATTTAGTCTTTTAAAGGCCAGTTCTGGGTTCAGTATAAGTTGAGGTCTATCAAGAGGCATCAGTGACATGCCATTGATTGCCACATAAAATAATTTGCACCTGTCTCTCAGTTTGTAAAAAAAAAAAAAAAAAATCTTGTTTACAAAAATCAAATAACAATGGAAGTCTATAGACCCTTTTATAGTTGGTAAACATGGTGACGTATTTGTGTGGGCGGGGCTTAGCTGGAGGCAGAAAGATCCCTCTGGCTGCTTCACTAACGCTAGTTTGCAAGTTTTGTTAGCTTGTTTTTTAACAATGACTGGAGAAAATCCAATTTTGTCTTAATGTGCAAGGTCACTCACTGTCCAGGACCGCGATTGTTATTTGCAAAAGTTAATTTTAACGGACGGAACCAGATGACCGTACACGCTCAGTCAATGGACGATCTGACAGGATTAACGTTAACGCTACCTCCGGTTGAGTGACCTGACTTCTACACCTACCCGACAGAGAAACCGAGGGTAAAGAGAAACTGAGGGCATATATATATATATATATTTAGATGCCTATAACTATGTGCTGAATGGTCATGTAAAGACTTGTGTGGTACGATCCGCAGTTCTGCCTAGCCAGCGTCAAGAAGACGACAATGTAAAGAGTGACATTACGGTGCAATTTAATGATGTGAATATTTTCTAGAAATAAAAATTCCAGATACAGCATACTCATTTTTCATCGATTCTTGCACCCAACAACACAACAAGATGACATTTAATAATAAAAATAATAATTGAAGCTCCTTATTATGTAGCCGAATCTGTGTTGGTTTGTATTGGCCGCCTCCAGTTTTCCGTTTGTTTTGCCTCCAGCTAGCGCCGTGACGTAACTGTGACGTCGGCGCAAAAGGGCTCTATTGGGCAGGTTTCTGGAAAAGGATAGGGTTGCACCAGCCATTCATAAAATCTTAAATTAGAAAGTAAAGTCCAAACTAGAGGCTTGGTAACTACTGGCTATTTTGTAACTAATTCTGTACTTAATTTAGTTGTACCATATGTTCTTAAGGCTGGACGTAGCTAGTAGGTTGTAGGGGTGTAAATCGGACAGTTCATCACGATATGATATGATATAGATTCTCTCAGCCGGCGATACGATATTTGTGATACCTCAAAAAATTATGCGGTACGATTTCGATTCGATTCAGGGCTATATCGATTGATTTATCGATATTTAGATATGAAGAGTTTGGTTCCAAAACGCGATAAATCCATTTTGATTAATTTGAGTAAAAATGTGTTTTCTTTACCAAGAATGTGGCAAGATGAAAACCACTATTTTCTGTTTCAAACTTTCACATAGCATCTTTAGGTTATAATAACTAAAAAAATCAAATCCAGATTTTGATTTCAAAGATTTATTATAAAAACTGATAATTTTCCCCCCAAAATGCAATAAATTCATGACACTTTTTTTTCAAAATGCAATTAATCCATTGAATCAATATAAACGTTATTTTTCATATTGAAACTGTTGAAAATACACAACAAAATAAGTTGATCCACATATGACAGCCTCTGAACTCGGTCAATATCTTATAACAGGCACTGGACTAAAAATACATATAATCAGCCATCGCTAGGAAATACCTCCTGAACTTTTTTGACGGCGATCATCTGTAAAATGGCTTGGTCCTGCTCGGTTTTCGTTGACTTTGAGTAAAACAATTGAAAGTTTTTCAAAAGATCCCCAGGGGTTAACGTGTCAGCGACTGAAGTTTGATGCTGTCGTGTCGTGTGAGAACAAGCAACAGCCGGCATTTTTCCTCCTCCCGCGTGCCTCATCTTCTTAATCTACTCACGTAAATGATTAGATTTCGATGGCTTACGTTTCTTCCCTACCGCAGAAACCACCACAGGTTCATCAATGCCGTCAAAACTATACACATTTTTGTTTGATTGTTGATCAAAAAGTACAAAGTAGATAGAAAAAACTAGGATGCCGGGTGTATTCAGAGCGCCGCCGTTACTGTTTACAATGCGTGGAATGGTGCGATGTGATTGGTTGAGCGGATTTATCGCATTCTGCAGAGAAAGGAGACTGGCGTTTGTCGCGGTTTGGAAAGAAAGGGAGAAAACATGAGAGAATAACACGGCGGATATCGCATTTTACGTAAAATTTCAAATGGACTTTTCAATACCGACCCTATACAATACTGATTTTTGAGGGAACTCAATTTTTTTTTAAATGGCGTTTATCGCGTTTTGGAACCAAACTCTTCATATTATGTGCCAAGTTTACACAACCAGTTACATTTTTATTAACTCACAAATGCAATCAAAATATATAACATGAACGTTTAATTAAACTCTTTGAAAATTGCACACCCTCACCCAATTGGGTCAATAGAGGAGTTCATTTGCAAAAACAGATAACTCCGTTCTTGTTAATTTTCATATTATTTTTTTTTTGTTGTTTTTTTTTTTTTTTTTTTTGCATTCCAAGTAATATCAATCAAACTGTAGCTGGGTTGTTTTTATTAAGTAATAATAACTCAAAAAATACAGGTAACATACAAAATTAAAGTTAATTGAAAGTATGTTTTTTATATATTAAAAGTTTGTTTTTTAAAAGCAGATAACTCCACTTTTCATGTTTCAGAGTTAAATGAAACCAAGTAATTGCTATGATACATAATAAAACACTCGATTAATCTTTGTAACATTAATCTCCTCAGCTGATATAAACGCCTGACAAACTCTGTTGTTGTGATTATACGCAATACAGGGAGCTTTTCCGGGACCGCTAACATGCAGCAAGGTTCTGTGAAAAAGTTTCAGCTTTTATTTTCCGAAGAAGATATCACTGGTTTATCAAGTTCGTTGAAATTATCCATCCTCAATCCCTTTTAGTCAGCTTTGACGAAACGCCACTCAGCTAGCGTGTCTTTTCGAAGTGACTAGCAGCCTTGTCACCTGACCTGAATACTGCGCGCTGATTCGCTAAAACGGACCCATCGGGTTGTGTTCACAAACAACAAGAGTGCTTGTCGGTTTCTGCTGTAAAACAAACTCGCGGTGCCTTGACAGTGGACAATACCGGCTTTTGTGACAAAATGTGTTTAGGGTTCAGTCAATCTTGGCAGGGATCTATTTCAGCTGAGAAAATTACTGTTTTAAAGACACACTGGCAGACAGTATGGTGAGTAATGTGTAGGACGGAAATGTGTAGATGGACATACAGTAACGTGAGGACGTGGAGAGTGTCAAAATAAAGGTCTGTTTATCGATATTTTACATGTGGCATTGATGCATCGATGTTAGACGTTTGATCGATGCATCGATCCATATCGATGTATTGTTACACCCCTAGGAGGTTGTAAGCTCTCTGTAAAGTAATACAGTCACTTAATATGATGTTTACTTTCAATGATCCAAAAGCAGCCTACAAATTCATGAGCAGAAGTTGTGTTGAAACACAGAATTTCAGTTTATCCCATTAAGGTTGATTTTGCCTTGTGTAACTTATGATAAAAATAAGTTTCCACTGAAATATGATACTTAATCAAACTTTGTGTAGCGGGACCTTAAGAGGAGCAAACTACCTCTACATATGCACGACTACGCCACCCTGTTAACCAGGGAAATATTAATATTAGTGATTTTAACCACCTGCGAGGGACACACAGGAGCGTTGTTTTCGAAAGGAGGGCCAGAGACGAGGATACAAAAATGTACAAAAGCTTTATTTAAGAAATCAACAACAATCTTAAAAGGCAGCATTAAAAGACTGGGTCAACATTCATCATTCAACATTGACGACTCTAACGAACCCAAAAAGGAGGCCGAGGCTTAACAATGGCAGATACACTATTTTAATGAGCACAAGGCTCCTATAATCGCTCTTACCACCCTGTGCACAGGTATCAACACACGCACTCCAATAAGGTCAAGCATGAACGCACAGCACTCTGTGACAAAACCTCCACCACCGCACGTGAGGGCCTACTAGCGGCCTGCCTTGAAGCCTCGGCTCCTGTAATGAAAGCAAAATTACCACACTGATATCAACATATAACAAGGACACTTAATTACAAAAAACAAAAAAAACAAATAATAAACATTTAAATTAATAGACCAAAAAATCATGAAACAATACAATGATGAGGTTCAGGATTGGCACCAAGCTGGGTGTATGTTCACCTTACTATCCTCCTCACCGCACTCTTAAAGCAAAACAGAGATAAAGCACAAAAAAAAACAACGATCACAAGAACAAATGCTGGAGAGCGGGCGTCACACAAAACACACGTGCTGACGAGAAAGTTTGTCACAGGAGAAAATCCGGGTACAAAGCATCAGCGTCAAACAGTGTTGCCCAGCAGGCCTCGCCGAACAGTCTATTCCTCCTAAAAGTTAAACATAAACATATACTTGCGGTATACAAAATGAGCGCTGCACAATAGTGGTAGTTTCACGTACCTTCATTTCATAACCAGTCGCACATCCACGTCACGCACACGCAGAAGGATACCACCATGTCACAAAGCACGGGGATGCAGGAGGGGCATATGAATAGCCGCCGCCAACAACCCCCAGCAACGAACCATCGGCCATAATGCTATAAACCAAATTACTGTTATATAAAGTCACAAATCTGTGTGCTAACTAGTTAGCCAAACACATACCTCAAGCAGAAGGGATACAACAAACCGGAATGGGCGGTCCCTGGCGGTGACCACACACACAAACGATGCATCCGAATCCCCTTTTATACCCTCCCTCGCGGAATATAATTGGACACTACATTACCCACAAGCATTAATTAATTAAAAACAAAACTCTATACGTCCCACCACATTTGCAAAAACCTCAAAAGTTTTCAAAGGTTTCAGTCATTATTAGGAAGTTTTAAAGCTTTTCACTTTAGAATACTGTTCCAAATATAAAGCAATTCCTTCTGAAGGATTTGGTAATACCTGAGTCACTACTAGTGGGTTAAAATTATTTACCAGTATAATTTATGTCAGGGCTACTCAGTGCAAAAATCACAAAATTAAACACACTCACAAACACAATCCGTCACAAATACAAACACACTTTCAGCGGGCATGAAACAGTCTCATCACAGCCTATTCTTGTGATCTTAGCATGAGTCACAGTCACGTATTATAGAACTACTCAGCCTCTCAGAATGGAGTGAATGAGAGAGGGTGGAAGAGAAAGAGTGCTGCTGAGGTAACCCAGCTACCAAGCCAGGCATCCCTGATCCTGAAGCTTTTAAAGCTGAATATGTGAATAATGCATGCAGTGTAGACCCAATGCATGCTGACTGGCCTCATTCCCGCTTTTCTCTTTTATAATGGACGCTGCGGGGCAAACTGACCTCCTTCACATCAAAACTACATGAAAGTCTGCTTATACGTTCACTGCTCGGGATTTAATCTACTATTTCCATTAACTACTATTTGAATATCTTCTATTGAAAATATTTGAAAGAAATTTAAGCGGTAATTGAGATCAAATGATGGTTGCGCTCCAATTCTTTGAAAATGGGCCCAAGCCCCGCCTTAAAAAGTTAGATACTAATCCTAACTTAGCAACTGTTACTGTCTGGCATATTATTAGACAATTTTGCTCTTTTCTAATGTAAATCTATTGACATTCTGTATGTTCATTTATATACAGTAGTTTAAACAGAATTATTCATCATTATTCAAAACACAATGTTGTCAACTTGGGGCATAAAGTATCCTAAGAGGATACATGCATTATTTTGTTTTCCTTTTCCAAACCATAAAATAAATGTTACAAGTTACAAGTTTAAGTATGTGTTGCCTTTAATTCCCTAATTAACACGTACAACATTAGAAAAGACACCCACATTTGCTTCAAGGTGAATTTGCGTTAATAGTTTAGCATTCATTTATTCACATATTGATTTACTGTAGGTGTTAGCAGAGGTGTTATTAACATAAATTAATTTAACAAAATTTACAGTACCATAGTGAGTGTTGCAGAAGTGTTAGGAATGGTTCTGTTACGTTATACTATTTTTATCTGCTCTAAAAGCTGCGATTAAATAGGGCTTAACTCTGTTCATTTGACTGTGATTAAGTATTCGCACGTCATCCACACAAGGTCCATAGAACTTGTTAATTATGAAAGACAGATCAGGTTTATTTTAATAACACATATCATTCAGTTAAAAAATATCTATTATTGATTAATTTACTAGCTCACTGACTCCCAAATGCCAGCTTAACCATGAAAAGCAATATTATAAATTAATCAGGAAAGCTCATGTGACATTTGTTGAGTAAAACAGCATCAGTAAGAAAATATCCTTTAAAATGTGTAAAAAAAAAAACACTTTAGCATACACTTGAAAAAAAATGGCTTATTACGGAAATAATGCACTTAAGTGCAAACTGAATGTAATGTTAATGTAATGTTTTTGTACACTTAATTGCATGTTATTTATTTACAATTAAATTAAAATGTATTACATACATTTATACTAAATGCAATTAGTCGAGCTTAAGATTTTAATCCAAGACTCCAATTTTTCCCCAAGACTTACTAATACATCAGTGTCACGTAGTGGTTGCAGCAAGGATTAGTTGAGGCAGGATCTAGATGCAGCAGTCAAATTTGATTAACAATAAATCAAAATAACAAACACTCAGGATAATAGGAGAATGTAAACCGCAGGAAAGAAACAACAGACTAAATGTGTGAATTTACAAGGGGTAGGAGCACACAATAGTTTGCTAAAGTAACTGACAGGCTAAAGTAACTAGTCCAACTAAGAAAGACAGGAAATAAATACAGGAACTTGGAACACAAAACTAAACCAAAACAGCATAAACCTGACACTCAGCGCGTTTTACTATTTCATTCTCTCGTTTTAAGTAAATCGTGCTCGCAGAAACGATTAAAATGTAAAAGTAATATAATTCTTAATTCATGGCCACGATTTACTAAACAAGGGAACAAATTCTTAACCCATGGCCACCATTTTTTTTTTTTTTTTTTTTTGGCATGTCCATGTGTCGGCAAAAAATGGCATTGCCATGTCATGTCATTGCCTTTTTATATTCTTCATAATATGCCCTCATAACTTTAATCAAAATAAATTTCCCTCCCTCTTGCAATGACATCTCATTACTGATGTGTTCACCGGCGCAAGGGCGGGACAACCTGTCACTTACATGAGATCACAGCAACAGCAAACAAGAATGATCCAATTAATTCCCCATGGACAAAATACTCATAATTTAGAGTCTGTCTTATGGCTTCAGACCTTTTCTACTTCTTCAGCCATTGAAGTACTGATTCTCTCGTTGTCTCCTCTGTTAAAGCACGATAATACACACACCATACATAATTAAAACACTTTTCTTAGAAAACTTTTGTGAGTTTCATCTCATGTGAGTGAAATATATTTTAATGGAATACAGCCCATTGTCTCAACAGCTCTCAAAGCATTCAGCAGTAGACACTAAATCTATAGTATTTTCTGTCACTCTTGATATATATTATTTCCAATTTTATTTGTCTCTTTAGTCAAGTTAATGGGAATTTTTATTCTCAATGATTTTTAATAAATTGATTTTTCATCTCTTGTGTAGTGGATTTTTGCTGAGTTGAGCCCAGTTAATGATGGGAGACGTTAGCCTGGCCAAGTTCATTATTCTTTACTTTGGAACTGTGGTTCAGATAATGCAGTGTGTTGCCTTTTTATAATTCTGTCATCTGCCTACAATGCCTGTTTACTCTTACAGTAGTATATTAAGTAGGGGTCTAACAATATATCGTGTCACAATATCGCAAAACCAAAATGCATCTATTTTTATCGTGGATAGTGACAATATGTATTGTGTATAGTTCACCTAAAATTTAAATTTCTGTGTGAGAAAAATGTCAAGTTTGCAGAGTTTTAGTGTCAGTACTACATTAAACTATATAATGTTGAATATAATGTATAATAATGCAATGGGTGAATATATGTGGTTCTTGATAATGCCAAATGTCTTGTTACCAGTAAAAAGTGGCCTATATTATTTTAAACATATCCAGCCAGTGACAGTGCAAGCATATTTGTGTAAAATAATTCTGTATTTTCAGCTTCAGAATCATGAATATTTTTATTCTGGTGTCACTAATGTCCTGTGCATTGGGTTACCTGCACCAAGTCCAAGCCTATTCAATTCCACTCCCAATGTCAAACCAAATTTAGCATTTTAATCAACAGAACATTTTTTGTTAACCTTTTCAAATTTGTCTTGGAGTATCGCAATAATATCGTATTGTGATTTCAGTATCGTGATATGTATCGAATCGTGACATGAGGGTATCATTACACCCCTAATACATAGGTATTCAATATGCAAACATTTTTATATATTAAAATTGCATTGTGTATTAAAGAGGCTATATTTAAGAATTAACATTTTTTAATCGTGTTTTTATTGTCAATGTGTGAACAGCTTGTAACACAACTTATAAAGAGACCTTCCCCGACATCCTAGGTTGCCGATGAAAGCCTGTTGACTGATTTTTATGTGACAGACTTGGGACGTTTTTGCTGGGAAGATTAAAAGGAAGTGACGTTTAGGTGCACTCTCAAGAGCCCTTCTTTTGTTCTGTGACACATAAAACGAATGCTTAATACAATGTACTGTATAGGATAATGCCAAAAGAGCCATTATGTAGTGTAATGTCACTGTGTCATGCAAAGAAAAGGGATGCATTCAAACTATATTCTCACAAAGCCAGATCTATATAGTCTATAGAGAGTATGCACATGACATCACAGTTAGCGGGAGTCACAAGACAAGGATATTTGCAGGTCGGAGTAATGGGTTTGCTGAAAAGGGGCGTTCCAAAAGGTGAATAATCGCTACAACAGAGACCTCTAACCCTACCCCACACACTGACAGACAGCTTTCACAACCAATTATAAAGACCTTTCTCTACGCCCATACCTTTCGTAACGCTTGTTACTGAGTCACTGTGGTTACACCCACTGAGTGGCAGCATTGGTGTTCAGCTTGAATACCATTAAAATATACAAAAACACATCTAAAAAGGGAAATAACTTTGTGATTGACTGTACATTCAACATTAAACAAGAAATTGGAGCTATCTTTTTGACAGACTGCCAAAAGCTACAGAAAAGAGCAAATGGATTGCTGCATTTCGCAGAAACAACTAGAATCCAGGCAGCGAAACGTAGATTTGCAGTTATCATTTTGTGTGACGATATGACGGTAAAAAAATAATATATGTGAACATCCGCATTTAGATCTGCCTATGGAAGTAAAATAATGCCAAATGTTTTTGAAACAAAAAAGCCTGTTGAATTGCACTACTTGAGAAAAATATGCATTGCATTAACCATGCTTGCATTTTAATGCATTGTATTTTTAGGGCTTGCATTTTTATGGGCTGAAATTCAGCATGGTTGAATATTTAAGCTGTGAATATTTCAATTCAAAACATTTCAAACACATTTTCATTATTAAAAATTCAATAATCCATATTCACCACTTCCAAAATATTCAAACTGTTTAAAAATACAACCTATAATATTCAACAGGCAATTTTCGGTCCATTTTATTTCGCTTTGCAAATTCGCTTCCACAAATTCAGTGGTTCAAATTCGACAGTAAATTCTACGTTGACATCCAGGAACGGTAGGAAAAGCAGTAGATTACCGAGCATACTCTTCATCTGCTGTTAGTCGACCTCACCAGCAGGTGGTGCAAAAGCGCTTGTTGTAGACGAAGACCAGCAACAGTTAGAGCAAGCCATTCATTCATAAAAACTCATGTCAGCAATGTAAGTGTATTAGTGATTATTATGACGGCTTTTTTATGTTAAATTCAGTGTCTTCGCCGTTACTTTTCCTGTGTAGCCTACAAGCATCTTTCTCTACCGTGAACGAGATGTTATTCCCCTGATGCGGATGAACAGATCCAATGTTACATTTGAGGTTGACATATATTTCTCTTGGTTGGTTGTTTAGTTACCTTAACTTTATATTGCGGCGATGTGTTGCATGCAGTTGACTACTAGGGTTTCCCTCAATACTTCAGGATTCCCCTGCTGGACATATAAAACGCTTAATGTAGCATAATGGACTAATACAGTGATATAAAAGACCAAACTCGCAGGCAAGCAGATGGACTATGAACGTAACGCGCAAAGTTTAATGCTGAGCGTTTCCCAGTGATATACTGGCATAAAGTTGGCTTGACATTGGACATCGCACATTTAGGGACCGTCTCTAAAGTTACATATGACATTGGTATACACATTTCTAACTTCAATAGCATTTGAATAGAATGACTTACAGTCATAAAACCAACTGTAAAGTGTTCATGTAGGTGTCAGGCATAATGCGCACCCTTTAGATTTTTATTCAAATAAAAAGAAGTTTGCTATTGAAGTTAGAAACGTGTATGCCAATGTTGTATGCAACTTTAGAGACGGTCCCTAAATGTGCGAATGTCCAATGTCAAGATAATTTTACATTTAGGCTACATTTAGTCATTTAGCAGACGCTTTTATCCAAAGCGACTTACAGTTAAACTAACAATAGGACTACAATATGCAAGTGCTATGACCCTTGCCAGTATATCACTGGGAAACGCTGAGCATGAAACTGTGCGCGTTAAGTTCATATTCAAGTCCATCTGCTTGCCTGTAGCCTATATAGTACAACCTACATCCCCAATAAGGTGCGAGTTTGGTCTTTTATATCACTGTTTTAGTCCATTAAGCTACGTTAAGCGTTTTGTCCCGACGGAAGGGGAATCCTTGAGTATGATGAGGTATTGAGGGAAACCGATTATAATCCCGTTCATGGTAGAGAAAGCTGATAACATGTAGGCTACACAGGGGAACTAACAATGAAGTTATTGAATGAAACTAACACAGCTTTTGTGTGTTTATCATCTTTTCCGCATTTAATAGCCTACCGACCCAGCTAATCATCACAAAAACGTAATGGATGCTCAATTGCTGTAAATGAGTTTTTAGGAATGAATGGCTTACTCTAACTGTTGCTGGTCTTCGTCTACAACATGCACTTTTGCACCACCTGCTGGTGAGGTCGACTAATCTACGACCTAATCTAGCAATCTACTGCGTTTCCTGCAGTTCCTGGATGTCAGTGTTGAATTTACTGTCGAATTTGAACCACTGAATTTGTGGAAGCGAATTTGCAAAGCGAAATAAAATGGACCGAAAATTGCCTGTTGAATATTATAGGTTGTATTTTTTAAACAGGTTGCCTATTTTTTTTTTTTTTCAAGTAGTGCAATTCAACTGGCTTTTTTGTTTCAAAAACATTTGCCATTATTTTACTTCCATATCTGCCTTTGTATTTATAGTGTTGTCTAGCATAAAGCGTTCACAGGCTTTGCTTTATAGTGTCTTCAGGTACAGTACCTATAATACAAATGTCAGAAAAATCGATTCCTGGCCACACGTCAATATCCATGGACCACTGGTTCTTTGGTAAGTTGTAACAAACACTGTTGAGTCCTGCCTTTGCTTTTTTGTTTGTTTAAGTATAATTTGTTTGTTTTCGCAGTTTCCCCTCATTTAATCCAGTGTAATCCAGTGTTTAATGCGTGTTCGGGCTGGAAAGTGACGTCAATGCATACACTCTATATAGTCTCAAATATAGCCTACTTTATAATCAAACTATCATTGCAGTGTAATTTGAAATACCTTATCTGTTGACATGATGCCAGTGAATTGCAGAGGTGAAAACATATTCACATCATATGATCATGCTTTCTATACTGCTGTTTTGTCACCGCTGTAATTTTTGCCGTGTTTATTTTGTTATTGAGAGGAAAGTGTGCTGCACATATTCATCTAAATGTTGCTCTCAGCAGCATTGATGGCGTCTGGATGATAGATAACACTGTACTGCAGCAAAGGTATTTCCACTTTCTTTTTTACTTCTAAGCAAAGAAAAAAAAAGAACTTAGCCTTGAATCACATTCAGTCGGTTGGATGTTATGTGTGCACGAGTGCGAGCACGTGCAATAAGTTGCTGGCTGCAATTCACTTAATGGCTGTTAATAACAAGGGTTTCTTAATTCTACATATTGCCCCTTTTTTAAAGTATAGTCGTCATGGATTAATAAAAAAATATATATATATATTTTATACAAATATTAATATTTCTGAATATGTATTCTTTTTCTCATTCTATTTTATTAAACAGTAGAGCATGCTTTTTACATGTAGGCATGATACAACAATTAATATTCAGGTCCGTTGTACTAAATTGCAGAATGTAAACAATGCTATCAATGCTGTAGTTGATTTCCGCACAAGTTTCCAAGCAGAAAATGAGAAATTCAGGCTTTCAGAGAATGGAACGTAGCATTACTAATGAACAAATGTCTTCCTTCACTTTGTCTCTGTCTCTCCTCCCTCTCTATTCCCTCTCATTTCCTTTCCTCTCAATCACTTCTCTCTTTTCTCCTCCCATCACCACATTGCAGCACATTTCTCAGTCCATTTCAGAAACGTCAAAACAATCAGATCACAGACAGGAAAGAGACAGAGATCGCACTCACTGCTGTTGTACACAGCACTACTACTCATCCTAACATTATAGCAGGACAAACACAAAGACCCCATGAATTCACATGAATAAATTAATACAGTTTTCTTCCATATCATCGCTTTTTTAGTAGCTGTTATAGACTGTAGTTACATCAAAGTAATGAACCATTGCTGCGTCTGAAATTGCATAGTTACTATCTGAGTAGCTACTACATTCGATGAAGAACTTATAATATGTTTGCTTTGTCATGTGACCTACGGCGTCATTAGCATTCCTTACCGGCTCCATAGTGTGTGCACTCGACTCGAGAGTATTGGCGTATTGAAGTATTAGGTAATCTGGGTACTTTTCACCTACTGTTTTTTGAATACAATGTCAAGAAAAGTCTGTAAAATTGCTTATGGTGCAATATATCATAATATGAATAATATTGATTTTTCACATGTATTTTACACATATTTTGAAGTATGCATTTTATTGTGCATCAAAGGTAAGGTAATTTTCTGCCAGGACATTTTTTCCTTTCACAGATTTTTGTTTTCTTACAGTGTACTACGTATTTAGACACACTGTTGGTATAGGCTACTACTGGCATACTGTTTTTTTGCACTCTACATAGGGAAGAAGGCATATTCAGATGCAGCACATGCTTTGAGTCAACTTCAGTTTTAGGAGGTGGACCATTCTTATTTGAGAGAGCATTTGATTGGACAAAAATCTGTGCAGTACAGACAAGTCATCGGTTTGGTCCGTTTTCATAGCAGAGAAAAATGGTACAGTTTGAACGTGCATATCTGCTAAATGTGATTATCTGCCTAAACTGAATTTTATTTGGGTTTAGGGCATTAGCATATAGATTAGCATCATAGCTAACAGACATGGACTAAAAACACATTTAGATTTCACTGGGTCTTCAAAAATCACATACATTATTTCTTTCTTGGTGCTGTGTATAGTGATAACTGCTGCTGTCAATCAGTAAACACACAGCAAGCTCATTTCCTGTTTGGCTGTGTGTGTGTGTGTGTGTGTGTGTGTGTGTGTGTGTGTGTGTGTGTGTGTGTGTGTGTGTGTGTGTGTGTGTCTGTCTGTGAGCTAAGCTTACAGATAGACAGGCCTGCCAGAACTGTGCAATCTTCAGCTCTCTGTTTTCATCAGCTCGGAGTGTGTTTGTATTTCTTTTATCAGTTTATGAGCATTTCATTATACATTGCTTCCACACATTTTCCTTCCCACGTGTGTGTGTGTGTGTGTGTGTGTGTGTGTGTGTGTGTGTGTGTGTGTGTGTGTGTGTGTGTGTGTGTATGTGTGTGTGTGTATGTGTGTGAAGAATCCTGCAGCATCAGTGTCTGAATAGCTGGATTCATTCAGAACCACAAGACATTCATATCAGAACCATGAGCCCGATTAAAGTTTGGGCCGCATTAGACTGATACAGAGAGAACAGAATCATATTATCAACAGGATTACCGAACAGACCTGAATTACCTCAACACTGCCAAACCAGGAGAGAGATCTGGATTTCAGCTTCAGTTTTAACAGATACCCAATAATAGTTCCAACAAAAATACAATTCTGTCATTTATTAAAACACAAAAGCATATGTCATGGCCAGTGCTGCCAAGCTATGCAAATGTGAAATTAAAAGGGACAGTTCACCCAAAAGTAAAAATTCTGTCATAATTGACTCACCCTCATGTTGTTCCAAAAATGGAATTTCTTCTGTTGAACAAAAAATTATATATTTTGAAGAATGTTGGTAACCAGACAGATGATGGTAGCCATTGACTTCCATAGTTGGAAAATAAATACTATTGAAGTCAGTGGCTACTGTCAACTGTGTCTGGTTCATAAATGGAATATATTTTCTTTCACTTTGTATTTTTATATCAATATGTTACAATATTATCCTATTCAAATCAATGTGAGTTAGGTCAAAAGTAATCTAAAAGTAATCAAAAAATAGTCTGATTATATTACCTTAAATGTGTAATATAATGGATTACGTTACTAACTGCAATGTTTGTCATGTAATTAGGAATCAGTAACCGAATAAAATTTGTTAGAAATCTACCCACTGGTAACCAGTCCTTGAATAGCTTCCTCCCAAACTCTAAAATTGTATTTACATACATTCCTGTGAGCACTAACAACTCAGGGAGTGCATGAACTAATACCTTGGATGCAATTTAATGTTTTTTTGCTTTGTTTTGTTTTGTTTTTATCAGAAAAAAAAAAAATCAAGCGTAGCGTCAGTTCTGGCAGGTCACGTTAGTCAAGCTCTCATCAGCTGACTCTCAGCTGATCCACGTCTACCTATAGGAATACGACAACTATCACTGTATACATATATAAGCTCCTTCAGTGTTATCAGCAGCTATCGCGTTTCTCAGGAGCGAATTACCCTCCTCCATCCCCAGCTCCTCCTCTCATCAGTCAGGATTTGGCATTCTGATTCCCCTTCGAATCAGAATAAATTCTCGAATTATGTCGTACTTTAAAATCTTGAATTAAGGATATCTGCAATACATTCATGTTGGTTCTGTTCTGTTTACCCCAAGGGGGGTTATTGCTGCTCTCCCTGCTCTTATCCATGCTAGGCTGCATGTATGCGCAGGGAGTTCTTGCCCAGAAGAGAACCATACCGCCAATCCAAGCTGTACGCTAATTGTCATTTGTATTTGACGATAGTGGTCCTGACAGAATGTCCAGTATTAATGCAGTAACTATATAAATCACAGACTTTTTGATTAGTAATCCACATTCAGACATTTTGTTTAAGAACGTGCCAAACTAATTTTCTTAAACCCATTTTCTTAAACACATATTGTTTAAGAACGTGCCAACCGGGACTCAACACTGCCCTCTAGCACCCACAGGGAGTACTGCATCCTGTGTATTTTGACTAAAAAAAAAAAAAAAAAAAAAAAAGAACATTCAAAGCCATATGTGAGTGACACATTTCCCCTTTCCTGCTCCATTTCCTCTCATATGCATATGTGAAACGTGAAGACAGACTGAGCCTGCTGGCCTGTCAGAGAGTGTTCCTCCTGGGAGCGCTTTTCACTGTCACACGCCGCTGAGGTTCTCCACCTGTGTGGCGGTAAGGCAGACCCCCTGCGAGACCCCTGAGTCCTGAATCCATGCGCAGAGCTGCTTCCAGAAACGCACACACGAGGATGAGGTCACGCAGAGGTCTGAATGCACACATGCAGGAGAAAGCCCTGACATTTCTAGAAGAAAGGATTGATGGGGTGGTAATGGAAGTAAAAGCAGGAGGTTGTGGTACGTAAGGATGAAGGATGCAGAAAAGGCAAGAGCTGAGAAGGGGATACATTTTTAATTCCCCATAGTGCTTTGCTGACAGGAGCAAGAGTCCGTTAGAGACCGGTTGGCACTTACGGGACTAATTGGGGTTGGAGACCAGTCAAACTGGGCTCTGTCCTCTGACAATATCACATACTCACAAAGAGAGTGCTTTTAAAGTGAACTTGAATCGTTCTGAATCCATTTTTGAATCCGTGATGTGACGTAATTCAGAGTAAAACAGAATATTCAATGAGGAAAAAAAAAATGTAGGGCGGGATGACAATTTATCCATTGGGAATTGATTGGATTGTGAAAAATATATATATTGTAATATATTATATCTAAGAAGAGAATGAAGAAAGAAATTCATACTTTTGTTCAGCAAGGATGCATTAAATTGATTAAAAGTGACAGTAGACATTTATAGTTACAAAAGTTTTTGTTTATATTTTAAATAAATTCAGTTCTTTGGAATTTTATATTCATCAAAAAATCCTGAAACAATGTTTCATGACTTCTACAAGAATATTAGGCAGCACAACAGTTTTTAACTGATAATAATAACAAATGTTTCTTAAGCTCCAAATCAGCACATTGGAATGATTTCTAAAGGATCATGTGACACTGGAAACTGGAGTAATGGACAGGAATAAATAACATTTAAAATATATTGAAATAGAAAATAGTTATTTTAAATTGCAATTATATTTCACAATATTGTTTTTTACTGTATTTTTTTCATCAAATAAATGCAGGCTTGGTGAGCATAAAAGAGATTTACATCAAAAACAAATCTGTTTTCTGAAAGGAAATTAATTGTTTCAGAGGAGAAGAAGGTTATTGCATTTTGATGAAAGGTTCCAAGGGGGAAAAAATTGGAATAATGTGCACTGATAAATCATGTTCAATTAACCCAGGAACATGTAAGAAAATAGGGTGAATTTTCATGGCACTCTTATCTACTGTGTGTTGTAGACAGTAACAAAGGAGAGGGGCAGGTTTGTAATGGGCAAAGACCTTCTTCCTGTCTGATGCAGAGACACAGACAGTCATGTGTTGTGTGTTGTGTGTGTCTGTGACTGTGACTGACAGCAAGTGCTGTGCAGGTATGAGCTGTCAACATTCGCATATTCAAACACAACAAGGAATGCTGGGAGAATTGTCATGTTTGTGTGTTTGTATGTGTGAAAGTGTACAGTATCTGTTAGCATTTTGGCTTGGTTACAGCTGGGGTGTAACCAGAGGGTCTACATTTTGTGTTTTTGTAGAATTGCCATCTGTTCTTAGTTCTGAGGTTGTTCTGGTTGTCTGATTTTGTCATTGCTCTAGTATTGACCACAATCTGAAAACCCATCAGCACTGTGGTAGGCTTGTTGTTTTAAGGGCTTTTCACACAACACTTAACCCTGGGTTAACATCTTTTTAACTGCAGGTTAAAGGTGCTGTAAGCGATTGCAGCTGTTTTGCTAATTTCTAGCATTTTGTTAACTTCAACACTCTCAACACACGCACCTAAAACTCTGCCCTCCAAAGCTTGGCACTGTTTTTGGGGGGGTTTCTGGCTGTCTCGGATGGGGCACCTAATGATGTTTTACTAACAAAGTTTGGGAGGAACACGTTCAAATTATCTACCCAAACTGGGGTGCGTTTCCCGTAAAACGACGTAAATCGCTGCTTCACTACCATAGTGCGATGCATCGTTGAAGAAATCAAGTAGCTAGTCATGACTGTTTCCCGAAACCATATTGTCGCAAAGTGGTCGTTCAACCACGTTGGTTAATGATGTCATGCACTCATATTTTATTGAGTCTGTTTGAGATCGAATTAATGCTAGATGTTTTGCTATAAATTACGGACATGGCATATGAGGACTATTTCTAATTTTTCTCAGTTATTTTGCTTTATTTGCTTTTGTGCGTGTTTAATTTCTTCTATGTAAAGCACTTTGAATTGCCATTGTGTATGAAATGTGCTATATAAATAAACTTGCCTTGCCTTGCCTTGCCTTATATCCAGATTCAATCATAGGCTCGTTCTTACGTACTAGAACACATACGCACTCTTCAAAAACGGTAGTTTAAATCTCTTGACAAACTAAAAGACGTAAATTACATTTGTGTGTGTTCTAAATACAAGATACAGATTGTACTGAATGTCAGCTTGATTATTTTGCTCAAGATAAGGATTTATTAAGTGCATATGTCATACAAACTAGAAACTCTGCTTCTAACCACAGGTCAAGAGCTGTCGTTCCAACCACACAACTTTGTAATGCTGCTTGCGAATGTTCGTTGGAACTACGGTTTCAGGAAACACTGACTCATTGAACTATGCTGATAACGACAGAACTTGCGACCATAGTTGGCTAACAGTGCTTTCGGGAAAGGCACCCCAGCACGAGAAGAAGCCTATATAATCAACTCACCTATGTTCCTTGACAGGTGTTCTGCATCCCTCCACCACCCTGACTCTCGGCTGGATCCTCTCGATGGATTTTTGTTGTTTTTGTAGAATTTTTTATTTCAAAAGTCCAAAGCCTGAAACATATAGGCAAGTACATGGAGACAGATGCTTCTAGCTATGACAGCTCGTTTTCACGCGTCATTATGTTCTAAAATGTGCCAGAGCACAATTCATTGTGCAATGCATACTTATAAATATGCAAATTAGAATGTTAACTCAAATCAGCTTACAAATGTACAATGCAAAATCAAAGCGAAAACCAACTAGCCAGCATGATTACTGACCCATGCAGGGTGAAGTATGAACAGTGTGGAATAAGACCCAGAATTATTTTAACTCAGGGTAAAAAAATTGATATAATAACTATACATATATATATATATATATATATATATATATATATATATATAAGCTAAAGTGTGAAAAGCCCATTAGTGCCAGTCTGAATCTGAAGAAAATTAATAGTTTTAAAACTGTACAACCACTGAATCACAAACAGTGCTTCTTCTACATAATGATGCATTTATTTCACTAATCGCCAGATGGTGAAGAAAACATAAGTGCACTTGATGAAACTAAAAGACTCTCCTTTTCTGTAAGTCGAATAGTTTGGGGAGGTGGTGGTGGGGGCTCTCATTACGTGAGGCTGGATTTAGAGAAAACTGAGTGTCAGATTACTAAACCATCAGATTTCTCTATAACTCTCTCTGTCAGTTAGAATTGAAGCAGCTTTACTCCAGAAACCTGAATCTTTGGGGCAGACAGGTGACACGAACAGCAATTAGCCAAAATGAGAAATAGTAAGAGGCTTGTTTTTGTGTCTGTAACAGATATGAAGCAGTAATATGTGGCTAGAATATATATATATATATATATATATATATATATGTTTATTTATTTATTTATATATATATATATATATATATATATATATATATATATATATCATGAAGAATATTTATTGTCACATGACCAGGGCTGGTGAATTTATTTCCACGACTTTCACATGAAATCACCATTGAACAGCATCATGAACTTATTACAGGGAAATTGTCCAATTGGAAGATGGTTTTGTGTAGTTAACAATAATTTTGGGTGGTTAGAGATGATTGCCTGTAGTTATAGATGATTATGAACAGTAGTTGCAATTACATGAACATTTTTGAATCGGCTTTACCCTGTCAACCCATTCATCATTCATCTATAAGACCAAGTCTTCACTGGAAAGGTCGAAGCTTCACCCTGTCCACTTTTATTCACTTGATGCATCCTTGCTGAATAAAGGTATTCATTTTTTTTTTTTTTTATAACAATATTACTGACCCCAAACTTTTGAACGGTAGAGTAAACTAGTAGGAAGTTTTGAAGTAACAGATAAAATTCACATCAGTCAATTTATGATATTTATAAATAACTTCACAAGGACTGTCCTGAACCTTCAACTGTAGATCTCTTACGAGAGGTCTCTCGTACTGCGTAAGATATCTTACGCTAGGGGAAAATCCTTTTTCCGCGAGATATTGAAGCCAAAAATTATCCTTAATTTTGTAATAATGCAAAACGCGTTGCGGCAGCATGCAGACATAGGCGAGGCAGCTCGCGCGCCTATTGGCTGCTCTGCGGCAACTGCAGCAGCCTATCGAGCGAGGCCTGGCGTGAACGGGCGTGGTCTAGGCCTATAAATACCGCTCGCAGGCAGCTATTATCTGATTTTTCATCCTTCAAGCGAAACACACGCATCGCTGGAGCTGGAGAAGAAGCCGCGCCGTCTGAGAGAGAGCACATTCAGCGGAACGAGTCACTGAAGTCGCTGGCCGCGCCGCCTTCCTTGCCTTCCTGCTGCGCTTTCCGGCGCTTATATCCTTTTATTACTCTGTACTCTGTGTGTGTGTGTGTCGCCGCCGCGACACACATTCTAAAAGAGCTAGCGTCTTTTTCAAGATGCCTTCCTGCGGCTCGTGCAGAGCCACACTCAGCGACGGGGACCGCCATGTTATCTGCGTTTCCTGCCTGGGTGAGGAACATGCAGCTCTCGCGCTCGCTGACGGCGGCTGCCCTCACTGCGAGCTGATGCCCATGGCGACTCTGAGGACTCGCCTGGCTTTCTTCACCGAGACTGCTCCCCCGCCCGCGCCGTAAAAAAGCGCCGTGCCCAGCGGGTCCCGGAACCTTCCCCCAGCCGCCAAAGCTCGCCGGTTCGCCCGCCTGCTTCACCGGCTTCGTCAGCTTCTCTTCCTGACGGACAGCGGCCGCTGTCTGCTGCCGCTTCCGTCGACATCGCTGACGAGGAAGCCCTGCTGGGAGAGGATGATTCCTGCTCTATCCTGGCATCAGGCAGTGAGGATTGGGCGGGCTCTGAGGATCCCGCGCCCCCTGCCCGCACATCGTCAGGCAAGAGAGCGTCCATCGAGACGGAGCTCATGCGGATACTCGCACAGGCCGCGGCGAGCCTCGGCCTCGAGTGGTCTTCGCCCGAGCAGCCCGCTCACAACCGGCTGGATGGCTTTTTCCTGCCTGGGGAGCGCGCTTCGCCTGCGTCCAAACCAGCGCCCTTTCTTCCTGAGCTACACGAAGAAGTCACTAAGTCCTGGAACGCCCCCTATTCAGCTAGAGTGCGTCCAGCTGTTTCTTTGGCATTCTCCACAGTTGACGATGCCAAGAACAGGGGATACCTCTCGCTGCCGCCGGTCGAAAAGGCGATAGCGGCCCACTTATGTCCGCCCTCCGCTGGACGGCGCGCTAAGCTGGCCCTACCCTCTAAAGCTTACCGCACGACGTCAAGCCTGCTCCGCCGCGCTTTCTCCGCCGCCGGGCAAGCTGTGTCAGCGCTGCACACCATGGCCACGTTGCAGATCTTCCAGGCCGATCTCCTCCGTAAGCTGGATGAGAAAGGACCTGACGCGATCTGCGTGCCGGACCTAAGAAGCACCACGGACCTCGCTCTCCGTGCCACTAAGTCCGCAGCACAGGCCATTGGACGGAGTATGGCCTCTCACTGTGACCGAGAGACACCTGTGACTGACGCTCTCAGAAATGGCCGAGTCCAAGCGCACCGCGTTCCTCGACGCCCCGCTTTCTCCCGCTGGCCTCTTTGGATCTTCCGTCAAGGATTTTGCGGAGAGATTCGCAGAGGTACAGAAAGCGTCACAGGCTATGAAGCACTTCCTCCCGAAGCGCTCCAGCTCTGCAGCAGGCCGTGCGAAACCGTCTGCACAGAGCTCACAGCCCCAGCCACCGCCCACTGCCGCCACTTCGCAGCGCCGCCAGGCCCGAAGCGCGAGACTGCGCTCCCGCTCATCCAGCCGCCGCCCCGCCACGCGTGGCCCGCGGCCTAGGATTGTGGTAAACAATTTCCTAGCACGTCTAGGAAAACGACGCTGTTCGAGTCCCGCTGCGGCCGGACTCCCACCAAAGTTATTCGCTCGTCCAGTTCCAGCAAATGTGACTGTTCCAGTGTTTTCTGCAGCCAACAAGCCGGTTCTGTCGCCCGCTTGCCTGCACACAAATGCCGTTTTCACGGCTACCCAGATAAATCCCCAAGAGAGTGTATTTTCTGGTGTCCCGGCCACGGCCGATGGTGTCTCATGTGTAGTAAGAATGCCCACTGCCCAGTGCCCATCTCTACACACAAGCACAGCCTGTCACACAGGGCCCGCGCACATAAAATCGACTCAGATCGGTTGCGCTTCAAACGTGGTAAATGTGCCCACTACCCAGTGCCCACAAACACCACGTTATGCATGTCTCACGGTTTCTGTAAAAACGAAACCAGCGTGCATTCTTTCACTCAAGCGAACAATGCTTTCGGTGTGATAAATGTGCCCGCTGTCCCGCGCCCACATCCACACATAGACATGACAGTTCCTACGGGACTCGCCCAGCCCTCCCCCTCGCGGTTGACCGCCGCAGAGGAGTCGAGCGCGGGCAATCTGCCCGCTGTTATCAGCGCGCCCCATGCCTCAAATGTCACGAGCGCGACGCTTGTGTTACAGCACACCGAAGCCCGTCCATCGCTGAGCGAACGGAGCGCGCTTCGTATTCAACCCCTAGCTATTCATGCAGACGCATGGGCAGAGCTGCCCGGGGTTTCGAAGTGGGTCAGTGAGACCACGGTAAAGGCAGAAGTGGCACATTTACTTCGAGCCGAAGTGGAGAAACTATTGAACAAAGGGGCCATAGAGCCTCTCTCTCAAGTTCAGAGCGAAGGGGGGCTATACAGCAGATACTTCCTGGTACCGAAAAAAGACGGGGGTCTCAGACCTATACTAGATCTAAGGCAACTGAACAGAGTGCTTG
Source organism: Leuciscus idus (assembly GCA_021554675.1). NCBI lineage: Eukaryota > Metazoa > Chordata > Actinopteri > Cypriniformes > Leuciscidae > Leuciscus > Leuciscus idus. Next base: position 10,148,673 of record CM038634.1, read on the forward strand.
TGAAGCGACAGTTCAGGATGCTCACGACCAGACAAATCCTTGCGCAGATTCGCCAAGGAGATTGGTTTGTGTCAATAGATCTGAATGACGCGTATTTTCAAATACAGATAGCGTCACGTCACAGGCGATATTTGAGATTCGCCTTCGAGGGCCAGGCATATCAGTACACAGTCCTGCCATTCGGCTTATCCCTGGCACCCCATACATTTACGAAGTGCATGGATGCGGCGCTCGCACCCCTCAGAATGAGGGGCGTACGAGTACTGAACTATTTGGACGATTGGCTGATTCTAGCGCAATCTCGCTCAGTGCTCATAGAGCACACGACCATTTTACTCGATCACCTCGAGAATTTGGGTCTCAGTGTCAATTGGGCGAAGAGCTCTCTGTCCCCCAGTCAGACGATATATTTCCTGGGCACAGAGTTGGACTCGCTGTCCATGATAGCGCGACTATCACCACAGCGCGCGGTAGATCCGCTGCGGCGCATCTGTCCCGCTCAAGAAATTTCAGAAGATGCTGGGTCTCATGGCCTCAGCATCATCAGTGCTCCAGCTGGGCCTTCTCCGCATGCACCCACTGCAGTTCTGGCTGAAAGCGCGAGTCCCACGCCAAGCGTGGGCATCCGGTCTGCTTCGCCTCAAGGTCAATCAGAAGTGCGTCACAGCTCTGAAACCTTGGAGAGCGGACGACTGGTACCAATCAGGTGTAAGCCTGGGGACTTCCTCGAGGGTGAGAGTGGTGTCCACAGACGCGTCCACCTCGGGATGGGGAGCGCTGCTCGAGGGCAGACCGTTCTTCGGCCAGTGGTCAGAACGGGAGAAGCTCCTGCACATAAACTGCCTCGAAATGCTGGCAGTAGACAACGCGCTGACGCGTTTTTGTCCCCAAAGAAAAGGACGCCACGTCCTGGTCCGCTCGGACAACATGTCTGTGGTGTCCTACATAAATCGCCAGGGCGGCCTCAGGTCCAGGAGCCTGTACAGGCTAGCAGAACGCCTCCTGGTATGGGCTCAGCGCAACCTGCGCTCGCTGAGAGCAGCGCACGTGCCAGGGCTCCTAAACATAGGACCAGACAGACTGTCCAGGAACAATGTTCCGGCAGGCGAATGGTCTCTACACCCACAGACAGTCCAACTGCTGTGGAAGAAATTCGGCAGAGCGGAAGTAGACCTGTTCGCGTCTCAAGAAAACGCTCACTGTCCGGAATTTTTCTCCAAGAGCAGGGACGCGCTGGCTCATGTATGGCCCCGCCGCCCGCTCTATGCTTTCCCCCCCGTCTCTCTCCTGCCTCAAGTGATAGAGCGGATCAGGGAAGAAGGATGCTCAGTACTGCTTGTAGCACCATTCTGGGAGAACCAACCTTGGTTCCCAGTTGTGATGCAGCTAGCGAGCACTGCCCCGTGGCCAGTGCCAGTGAGGAGAGACCTCCTCTCTCAGGCCCACGGCTCGATCTGGCATCCTCACCCGGAACTGTGGTCCCTTCATGTCTGGGCCATCAACGGGTACATGTTGAACTCCCTAAGGGAGTATTAAAAAGGTTACAATTACAACAATAATTACAATTTCAACAATATTTCAAGTGTACTCTTTCTTTGTAAAAAAAAAAGATTATAGGCCTACATTTTATCTATGTATTCATTAGTTTTAATATAGCCAACATTGGAACAGCTAACATCTTAGTTGATGACTTTATTTTTGACAAAAATAGTATTTTATATATATAGAAATTGCTAAACAAAAGCTTATTTGATGTGGCAGTATATTCTACAGTAAAAACTGTACCCAAATCTAGTCAACAAAATGTTGTCTTTCATATTTCGCCTGACTGTAACGTTGTTTTTATGAAATATTAGGGCATATAAATGTTAATTTGCAGTTTAATACGTTGCTTATACAAATAGCCTAAATTTCGATTTTTACTCATCTCAGTATAGCAATACAGTTTGCTAAAACATCATCATTCATTCACACACGCGATTTAAATTTAAACTGTCTTTTTGCGAGCTGTGGTAAACAGCATCTCTGCCGTTCATTCATTCACAAAACAGAAACGCGATTCACGTGAGAAGGAAAAAAACTTACTACAGTTTTCCTCAGCTCAGTCGGATCCTTGCTCCTCGATATACCCGCACTTCTGAGGGACATTTTTCATTATTATTATTCCTCACAGCGCTGCGAGACGGTGTAAACAAGTAATGATCTGAATAAACTTGTGTTTTCTCGAGCTGATATGGGGGCGTTCACAGGTTTGCGTGGATTGCCTCATTCATTTGCGTTTGAATAGCGCGCGCTCTCCGTGGGCGGAGTCACATTATTTTTGAATGAGCTGTAATGACCTCGACTGGAATCGCTCTCTTTTAATACAGATTTCACAAGATGAGAATATTTGTTTTTTATATAAATCACTTCATTTAAAAGAAGTGAATTCAAGCTTCATGCCTGTGTGTCTGTATGCCTGTTTGACTGAGTATTCGCTGAGTTATTGTTCATTTTCGGACTCGTTTCAGAATGGACTTAACTGACAGAGAGAAGGCAGAACTCGCTTCGTGTTTATTTTTCTTTATTTGGCAAAAAGCACAACACTTTGTTTTTATTGTGAGTATACACAAAAATAATACACATTTAACAGAATCGATTGATGTATGAAACTCCTATGGAAAATCAAAGTCAACAGAGTATTTATGAGTTTCTTTTACATTGATAAAAAAAAAGCAAGCTGGTATCGCCGGCGATACCGCCGACCTCAGGGGGTTAAACACGATCACGCAGGCTAGAGCTCCGTCTACGAGACGGCTCTACTCCTCGAAATGGTCAGTGTTTTCGGGCTGGTGCACAGCCCGTGGCGTGTCACCCACAGACTGTGGAGTGACGGAGGTGCTTTCCTTCCTACAAGAGCTGTCGGATAAGGGCAGGACCCCTTCCACGCTCAAAGTTTATGTGGCGGCTATAGCAGCGTTCTCAAGAACAACGCTTGGTCAGTCAATAGGAAGGAACGATTTAGTCATCCGCTTCCTTAGAGGGGCTAAGAGACTGAATCCTCCCAGACCTCCCTCAGTCCCCGTATGGGACCTTTCTACGGTACTGGAAGCCATGAAAGGTGGACCATTCGAGCCTTTACAGACGATTGATCTGAAACATCTGTCTTTCAAGACTGTGTTTCTGCTGGCTCTCGCTTCAGTGAAGCGCATAGGGGACTTACACGCGCTCTCTGTGAGCGCAACGTGCATGGAATTTGGGCCTAATGACTCAAAAGTTATACTCAAACCTAAGCACGGTTATGTTCCAAAATCCCTCAACACACCGTTTAGGGCGCAGGTCATCTCCCTGTCAGCCCTACCGGTCCCTGATGAGGAAAGAGACGCGGGCCTCCTTTGCCCAGTCAGGGCATCACGAGCTTATGTGTCTCGCTCGTCTGTCTTCAGACAGACAGAGCAGCTCTTTGTTTCGTTCAGCGGGCGTTCTAAGGGACTAGCCGCGTCGAAACAGAGCCTATCCAGATGGATAGTTGATGCTATAGCGCTAGCATACGCCTCCAAGGGCATGCAGTGCCCGTTGGGTGTCAGAGCGCACTCCACGAGAGGCATGGCCTCTTCGTGGGCCTGGTCGAGTGGGATTGCCTTGCAAGATATTTGTACGGCGGCGAGCTGGGCCTCCCCGTCTACATTTATAAGGTTTTACAACCTAGAGGTTCCCGCCCTGCTGGCCAGGCTGCTGTCGGTCTAGTTAACCAGTATTATCTGACCTGATGCTATCAGCTCAGAATGCTGCGTCTACTGAGCACAGCTCGATGTTCGACAGTGAAAAGCAGTAGCACAAGATGTGCCTGGGCAAACTGTGTAAGACCCACATTTCCCCATCAGTTCAGGCCGTACCCCGCCCTGTCTGTATGATGAAATCCGCGTCTAAGCGACGCTGCCATATGTGGAAGAGTGCGGTTTCGCCCCTCCCTCTTCCCGGACTCCCTGTGAGTTCCCTGGGTGATTGTGCACTACATGAACCCCGGGCTTTCGCCCTTGGGTCTTTGGTGTCAGATCTCAGCATGCACGGCGTTTTGCATTGGGTCCCCTAGCGTAAGATATCTTACGCAGTACGAGAGACCTCTCGTAAGAGAACATACTCGGTTACTAACGTAACCTCGGTTCTCTCTAGAAGAGAGAACGAGTACTGCGTATCTTGCCGTGCATGCGCACGCTCTGGTTGCTTCGATGATGAAAAACCAGATAATAGCTGCCTGCGAGCGGTATTTATAGGCCTAGACCACGCCCGTTTCGGCGGGACGTGACGCAGCGGGCGCGAAGCACCCTCATTGGGTCTGGCGTCACGCCAGGCCTCACTCGATAGGCTGCTGCAGTTGCCGCAGAGCAGCCAATAGGCGCGCGAGCTGCCTCGCCTATGTCTGCATGCTGCCGCAACGCGTTTTGCATTATTACAAAATTAAGGATAATTTTTGGCTTCAATATCTCGCGGAAAAAGGATTTTCCCCTAGTGTAAGATATCTTACGCAGTACTCGTTCCCTCTTCTAGAGAGAACCGAGGTTACGTTAGTAACCGAGTACGCTTTATCACATTGACTACTTCTACTGTAGACAACATTGATTATAATCAGAGACAAGTATTTTTGTTATGTCATGACAAGCCGCACACATCCGGGTAAAGACTCGGAAATGAACCCTTTACAGGTCATCTACAGGTCAATAAAATAAATGACTGATGTTATTGTACTGCAATATCACATAATGCGTCTCTCTGTCTCATTGCAGCATCAGTATACTCTCCCTTTAAGAAATAATGTAGTTAACTAATTGAACTGATCTGCATTGGCCCATCTGTGTGCTGAATGGACACAGTAAACCACATACATCAGGCAATCTGGTGTCATAAATCAGCTCTGATGGTGGTGGGACGCAGAGAAAGGCACTCAGCTAAATTACAGTCCCTTTTTACTGGTTTTCACCAGCTTAAACTCTCACTGACCAAACTGAATATGCACTTAAAGTAGCACACGTACCATGCCCTTCCTCGCACACACTAGTGACTTAATCCTCTAAAAGCACAAAGCCCTGAGTCAGTGTTCACCTCACAGGTTTTTATGAGCTCCAGAATTCTCTCACTCACCTCTAAGATGGACCCACCACTAGCTGTTAGTACTGAAACACAATGGTAACATTTTACTTGGAGATTTTAAGATGCAGGTTATGTCAGACATATCATACTGTCATAATATATACACTATGTAGTATGTATACTGTACACATTATACACATTTTATGTATGCATAGAATAGCCCAATGATCTGCTACACTTGCTAAAATGAGCAAACTGCATTTAATACTTTATCCTACATTGCAATGTGATTGACTTGACCTTCTATTTCCAGTGTGATGGATGAACCGGAAGTGATGTCAGTTATAGTCTTGACTCATTTGATTGGATACCATTTGGAATTAAACACGTTACAAGATGAGGTCATAATAGTGCAGCATACTGATGTTTTATTTTGGCCTCGTTTGCCAATCTACGCAGAAACGAGCGCAGAAATCATCTTACGACAGGGTTCACGTGATTCATGAAACATTCGTATGCCAACAATACCATTGTACTAATGATTAGAAGTTGATAAATGTGGCAGATAAAAAGAATCATAATTTAAATATCATGCCCCTTAATAAATAAACATTTCAGAAGCATTGCCCCTAGAGTTTACGACATTGAGAAACGTAACCCGGCCAAGAAGCGGAAGTAATCTCATGAAAGATAAATTGTTCTTATATCAAAAACACCCATTAACCGCAATTACATTTATTATATAAGTATATTTTACCATTGGCAGCACATTTTTAAATGATGAATATGTGGCTGGCTTCAAATGTTTTCATTCCAGTCAAAATGCTCACATAACAATTCACCACCAGGTTTACTATGCTGGACGCAAATTTATGCTAACTCAAAAACTTGCATACACAAGTTGAAACCTGATGTGAGATTTTCCACCGCTCACGTCCATATTGATAAATGCCAATTTTTGCGTGGAAATTATAAACATTTTGAAGTAATTTTAATGTTATACGTTTATTTGGTAAATGAGGGTGATCATGAGTAAAGTGCTGTTTTCCACATGGATAATAATAAGAAATGTTTCCTTTGCAACAAATTATGTTTTATTTATAAAGATCGGGAGGAGCACGTTCAAATGATCTATCCAATCAGAATGAGAGGAGGCCTATAAATACGTAGCCGACTCACCTATGTTCCTCCACTGTACTTCCATATATCCATCCTTCCTCAACACAGGAAGTTTCTCAAGTTTTATTTTGGGGGTGGAGCCTATCAGTATCGGGTTCTTCCTTTCAGCCTAGCCTTGTCACTTTGCACCATCACGAAGTGCATGGATGCAGCTCTGGCTCCGTTGCGACTTCATGGGAACTGTACTCAATCATATTGATGACTGGCTAATTTTAGCTTAGTCCAAGGAAATGACGGTTCGGGCATTGAGATGTCGTTCTCGCCCACATAAGGTGCTTGGAGTTAAGACTGAACTCCAAGAAGAGAGTGCTTTCTCCACTACAGAGGAACACTTTCCCAGATATGCTATGGGACTCGATTACGATGCAAGCATGTTTGTCTTCTGCTCGTATTCAATCGATTCTCTCTGCCGTAGGCAATATCAGGCTAAGCCAAGCTTTCACTGTGAAACAGTTCCAGATACTGTTAGGATTCATGGCAGCTGCTTCCAACGTGACTACTTTTGGCCTTCTGGACATGAGACCATTGCAGTGGTGGCTCAAGACCAAGGGGTTTCCCAGAGGGACAACCCATTTTGCACCTTATGTGGAATAAGCCTTGGTTCTTTTTCCAGGGACCTGTGTTGGGGGTCTATAAATATGACATAAATCATCACGGGGGTCTGCGGTTGCGCCCTCTGCATACTGGTACACCAGATCCTCCTGTGGGCGCAGGGCAAGCCGCTCTCCCTGAGAGCAGTCTACATACATGGGTACCTGAATCAGGGAGCAGACATCCTGTCAAAGCAGGGGCTTAGGCCCTGGAGACTCCATGGAGACTCCATCCTGAGACAGTGAAGTTCATTTGGAGAAAGTTTGACCAGCGCACTGTCCGCTTTGGTTTTCCCACAAAAAGTGACCAAGTGTCTATATGCTTTTCCCCAATTGCTCTGTTCCCGGGAGTTCTAGAGAGAGTTTGCCAGGACGGGGTTAATCTACTGCTGGTAGTCCCGCACTGGCCTGCCATGGTATGGTTCACGGACAGGTTGTCTCTCCTAGGCGGCTCTCCTTCGGAGATTCCTGTCAGGAGGGACCCTTGGTCACAGGCCAGGGGCACAATAAAAATATCACTCTTACCTGGAGATGTGGAAATTGTGGGTTTGGTCTCATTTCCTTTCTTAGGGAACCATGGTTATAGTCATAACCTGAGACGTTTATGTTGCTGGTACATTGCTGGTATTGTGTATAAACTAAATACATACTGTAGTGCAATTAATTGTAATTTGCACTCGCAGTGGACTTCAAATCTTAAAAGTATATTTTTTAAAAACTGTACTTGCAGATAATATAACATTAATGAAATAAAAGGCCAATTAAGTGTAATTAAGAGTATACTTTCATGACGGTTTCTCAACATATTCAAGTACACTTTTAAAAAGTTAACTTTGTAATGATGTCAAATTAAATTTTTTACTTTAATGTGTTCTTTTTAGTACATTTTAAATCATTACGTTTTAATTATATGTTGTTACGCTTTAATGAAGTGCACTTATTTTGATGTGTTGACTAACATACTAAAGGAAAGGTACAATGTAAAGTACTAGTGTGTTATTCAATTTTACATTTAAACTAAATATATTTTAAATGTACTAAATTGCATCTTCTTAATTACAAATATACAGTATATCAATATTGTGTTAATGGTCTGTGTTCTATTTAAAGTAATTCCAACAGAAATTACATTTAAGTGTATTTTGGCATAAATGTTTGGCAGTACATTTGGCAGTACACTTTAACCATATTTCAAAGACAATAGAAGTCATAAAATTACATAAATTTAAGTTAAATTTACATAACTTAAGCATTCTAAAGTTATTTTTCCATAATAAGTGCTCTTTTTAAAAGTATGCTTAAAGGGATAGTTCACTTTGAAATTAAATTTTGGTATGTTTTAGCTTACCTCAAGGGCATCCAAGATGTAGGTGTCTTTTTTTCCGCAGTAGTTTCAATTTTGATATTTTTAGGTCAAACCGTTCTTGTCTGTCAGTCATATAATGCAGGTCTGTGGTCACCACCTGAAAGAGCATGCACAGGGTCCAAATTAAAACAATTCCCCATCGTCCAAATTAAACAATTCCCCATCGTAAGTACACATTGATGGCCTAAGACACGAAACGAGCGGTTTGTGTGAGAAAACGAACAGTATTTATATCGTTTTTACCTCTTGAACACAGCCATGTCCAAGTGATCTGAGAGCGCGGACGGGTATAGATATATACACTAGAAGTTGCCTTGGCTACTGCAGTTCATTGGAAACCGTAGCCAAGGCGACATCTAGTGTATATATCTATACCCGCCCGCGCTCTCAGATCACTCAGATCATTATATGACTGACAGACAAGAACGGTTTGACCTAAAAATATCAAAATTGAAACTACTGCGGAAAAAAAGACACCTACATCTTGGATGCCCTTGAGGTAAGCTAAAACATACCAAAATTTAATTTCAAAGTGAACTATCCCTTTAAGGGTGATACTGCAATAAATATGGTTAATCCAGTTTACTGTAAAAATGTCCTACCTTTTTAAGCAGTCTAAATTAGTAAAGTAAAGGGATAAGATAAAATTAATGGTAGAATCATATATCACTGGATCTGTAAGATCAAGTTGCAGTGCACTGTGGGATACAGTATCACATGCATTGTGCTCTGATTGCATATTGACATTTTATCAAATGTAGATAAATTTGCATGCTGCACAAACATTCCGAATGTACCCGCAATCACATTATAGACTGAAGAAAGAGAAATAATTTCAGTGTTATTAATCACTTAAGCCTGAAGCTTGTGTTTCTATTTTGACAGAAAATAAGCTGGAAACTTCTTGAACTATGAGAGGCGGTAATAGCCAGGCAGTAGGAGGGCACCCCACGATACGATTTTAATTGGTCATACAAGTTTCCGCTGTAACGGCTCCTTTAGCTCTTGAATTACTGTAGAAACAGGAAGCATGTGGGGCAGTGGAGAGAGCGGGGGCGCGTCAGCAATCGTTAAAATCTCTTCACCGTGGAGGGAAGTTGCACATTATTAGATTGTAAGGCTGTAGGGAGGAAAAGACCATTTGACTGCGCTGCAGGGGTGAAGTATTGGGATCTGCTGCTGGGGAACGTACATGGCTGCTCCAGCTTGAGAAGAGATGGCAGGAGACAGTTTAGCAGGTCATCAATGCTCACCTGCTGCACAGGTGGCCTACAGACTGTTAATGAGGCTTTTTGTTTTGCTCAGACCCCTGAGAGAGAGGAAGAGAATGAGAAAGCAAGAAATAAGAGATCCATCACAGATACACAGTCATCTAGACTCACTCAGAGATAAATGAAGACTGCAAACTAATGAATTTCACCTCCAAGATTGTGCTGATGGATTTGAAGGGGTGAAAACGCTCTATTGCTCTCTGAAATCACATTAGTCTCTTTTGTTTTGTTGTCTGGAGCTCTTAAAATGATCTTCGAAGTTTATGGGGTTTTGGAAAGCAACAGAATGAATTATGCAAAGATATGCAGGTCGAGAAGCGATAATGATGCCATATGCCTCTCTCTCTCACACTCTGTCTTTACCCTTGCTTACTTTCCATTTCATCTAAATATACCACGGTCTTGAACCGGACAAAAATGTAATTAGATGAAGCCATTTACATTCACATTAGTATCATTTGTCAGTTGACATATTTACAAACAATGCACACACAAACTCGTAGGTGAACAAAAGACACTCAGTATTTTGGTTGTACATCATTGTTTACAATACTTAGGGCCAGATTTACTAAACAGGGCAAATTAGCGTGAGAGCACAATTCCCCAAAAAATGCTGATGGAAATGAAAAATTCAGCGCGTGATCTACTGACGACACGCAAATCGAAGAACACAGATACAGCTGGATCATTTCCATTATGACAAACGCAATCTACCAAGAACAGCGCAAATTAGCGTCTTTTTGGGCCGTAAATAATGGCACAAATACCAGTAAATTGACTAGCACAAACCTTAGTAAATCACCTTGCATGATTCATTTAAATACTCCCCTCCCATAAATGTTGTGTCTGAAAGGGAAACTCCTACAAATGCATATGCAATAAGGTCAGCCGCAAAAAAGAACCCTGTTTTTTACTGCGTGTCTTTTTACTAGTACATCCTAGTTTTTTAACTCAAAAAGTGGGTTTGCGCTGGCGCAAGCTGTGGTCATTTTTCTGCAGGAACTAGACTCGTGTATGGCCGTTATCGGAAGCCAGTGATTATAAAATTATAAATATGCATATTTTTCTAACAAAACTGCATCGCTTCGCTTCAGAAGGCCTTTATTAAAGGGATCCTAAACCATTTTATGATGTCTTATGGGGGTGTACTAGAATATGTTTTCATGCTTGATTGTTCAAAAAACACATTATTTTCACATTATTACAGCACCTCTCTCCCCTATCTGGCTCAAACTCATCGTTAGTTCCTGTTTCGATGAAGCCCCTCATTCTGAAATACAAAATGTGCTGTGATTGGTTAGCTGGCCCAGTGTGTTGTGATTGGCACTGCGTGTTCGAGAAATGTCACGCCCCTACCATAACTGCGAGTTTCATCTGTTCACATGTAAATATTAAGACTGGCGTCAATTTCAAACCAATTCAAGTCTGATTCAGACTTAAGAATGTTAACAAACAAGAGGATCATCCAGAACGGGTTTCATACACTGACTTTTCAAGCACGAATTTCACAGGATGTTTCAGAGTGGTATGTTTTTTTGTTTTTTTTTATGGCTTATTCATTTTAGCTATGTTTTACACCATTTAATCATGATATTTGTCAGAAAACTATGGTAATACAAACAGTAATCAATCACAATCCCATGGTTAATTTTCCTAAGGTGTGGTGAACAGCCTTACAAAAGCGAGAGCTTACAAAAGCTACAGTAAACACTACATCAATACTGTAATGTTAGTTATCAGGCTAGCGGAGGCAAAGCTTTGCCCTTTGTTTACATCATAGCTATAAAAGCAACAACATAAAACTTATTATTGGAACTGTTAATTGAAAAACACAACTACAAATAATAAGACATAATTACAAGTTGAGATCATTAAACAACAGATTGTCATGACAAAGTAGGAACTGCTTCATTTCAGGAGAAGTTTTTGTGCGTAGTCTTAGGTTCTGGAAGCTGATCTCCAAAAAATGTGCAGCACACAGATAAACATTGGGGTTATTATAATGTTCAGGAACAGTGTTTGAAATAAATTTTAACCACTCCTAAGTTTGTCAGCCTTAGGAAGGTCAAACACATGAGTTTTGGAAATGGGGTGGAAAAAAACAGTGTCTCTTTGAATAAAAAAATATTTTAAAAAATGTGTTGTCGTCCAAGTTGTTCGTTGTTCTTGGAAAGTGGATTCTGTTAAATAAGATATCTCGTTTTGGAGTGGACTTTGTGGAGCTTTGTAAACTTGTAGATTTTGTTTTCATGCTCAAACAGCAACATTACAGACTAATTAAAATTGAAAAAGCATAATAGGATGCCTTTAACCCACTGGAGCCGTACAGATTAGTTTTATGATGGATGGATGCACTTTTTTTGGGCTTTAAAATCTAAGGTCCCATTGACTCTTGAGCTTGGAAGAGCCAGGATATTTTTTTTTTATAAAACTCTGTGTTTGGCTGAAAGAAGAAAGTCATATACACCTAGAATAGCTTGAGAGTGAGTAAATTATGGGATCATTTTAATTTTTGGGTGAACTAACCATTTTAAGTATACTTACGTGGTATTTTATTAATATTATATTATCTGCGAGTACAGATTTTTTAAATGTTTACCTTTAAGATTTTAAGTACACTGCAAGTGCATATTCAATACAATTAAGCACATTTCTTTTTCACAAAGTGTTTATAATAAAATCACCTCTCTCGCTCTGAAATCACCTGTCTGGTTTAGCTCTGAAAGGCTCTAGTGTGTCATGTCAGATTTGCTGTGTGGAAGTGAAGGACTAATGTTGTGGTCATAAGGTGGCGACCTTGTCATGACCTCTGGAGGCCCGTCTCAATGAAATCTCTCAGGACAACTTAATATGAGTGAAAGCTGCTCGCTGACAGGACAGAAACAGGGCAGAGACTGATGCAGACACTCAGCACTTTCCATTCAGGATATCAAAATATATTGTATGTGTTTTTCTTAGTAGGCAAGAAGCAGCATTGTTACTATTTTACACTTTCTAATCTAAGCTTAACTAATCCTAAATATTAAGCTTTAGAGCAACTAAAGCAACTTTAAAAAAAAATAATAAAAAATAATAATAATAATTTGGGCCAGTAAATCAACACCTTGGAAACTCTTGTTTTGCAGAAATGTTGCATAATGTTGCATTATGGGAGAACATGAACATTTGTTTGTGTGTGTGTGTGTGTGTGTGTGTGTGTGTGTGTGTGTGTGTGTGTGTGTGTGTGTGTGTGTGTGTGTGTGTGTGTGTGTGTGTGTGTGTGTGTGTGTCTGTCACTTAATAAAATAAAAGAAAAAAGTAATTGCGACTTTTTTCTCAGAATTGCGTGATATAAACTCGAAATTGAGAGTTATAAAGTCCAAATTGTGAGTTATAAAGAACAAATTGCAAGTTATAAAATCAGATTTGCGTTAAGTAAAAACTGCTAAATATTAACTCGCAATTCTGACTTTATAACAAGCAATTGCGAGTTATAAAGTCATAATTGTGATATAAAATCGCGATTCTGAGAAAAAAGTAATACCACCCAATACGTGTGTGTGTGTGTGTGTGTGTGTGTGTTTGCTAACTAGTCTTTTAGCTGAAGGAGACTGAGGTAAAGACATGCCATGATTAAAATTGAATGAAGCTTCTGTTTGCAAATGGACCCAGATGTTGACCCTCTCGCTCCCACTCTCTCTATCTCTCTCTCTGTTTTGCAATTCCAGTTTACGATGGTTCATTTGCAAATAAATAAATGAAACGATAACGTAAAATATCGATATAGACAAATAAAATAATAAAACAAAGTAAATAAATTAAGAAGCAGCACAATAATTCAGCTAAATAAGAATTATAAAATATATGACATGAATAAAGATAAAAATGAAAGTCTCTGTTTCTGGCTCTCGTTTGCCTAGAGGTGGGTCAGATGATGGATGATCTTTCAGCAGTCTTTCTTGTAATCAATGCGTACTCGCTGTCTGAGTGCTATATAATGACAGACAGACTCTCTCTCTCTCACACACACACACACACACACACACACACACACACACACACACACACACACACACACACACACACACACACACACACACACACACGTCATATGCAGCCGCTGGAATGCATTAGAGGCATTAACCTTGACCCCTGTGAAAGTGGAGAGGTCGACAACTCTTGACAGGAGAATAAGATAATTAGCATTGAGAGCTCTAACCTACTTTGCACAGGCAAAAACCTGGGTGAAAATGACACGTCTCAAAACCCTCAGCATTGTGTTTTATTCCCCAAAAAAATGTAAATACATCCCCTTAAGTTGTGGTTACAATTACCCTGGCTCTACAAAATTTCATGGGCAAAAACCAGCCTGATCTCACGGCAATTCGTACGAATTCTACGAGGTGGCTAATTCGTACAAATTCATACGACCTCACTCGTACGAATTAGTAAGATTTTTGCTAAATCGTACATATTTTACGAATTGCCCAATTCGTATGAATTCATACGAATGACCTACCCCTGACCTACCCATCACGTGGGTTTAGACAAATCGTACAAATTTGTACGAGTGAGGTTGTACGAATTTGTACGAATTAGCCACCTTTTAATCACTCGTATGAATTCGTACGAATTGGTCGTGAGATAGCGTTGGCAAAAACCTATAATTTCAATAGAAATCCACACGATCGTATGGAATCTTGCTTCCGGCACGTAATAATAATAAAAAAGTTAATTGCAACATTTAATCTTGCAATTTGCTTGATGACCTTTTGTCCCTCACTATTCCGAGTCTATATTGAGTATATGAGTTTACATCTCGCAGTTTAGACACCTGACGACAGGACCTGAGACCACGAGATGTGAGTCTTTCAGAACCGCTTGGTTTAAAAGTGACTTCTGTGTGATTCATACATCACTACACTATTTACAATGGATCTTTTTTGCCCGTGAAATCTTGCTGCACCTTTATCATGTAAATGGTTTATGATAATTTTCGAATGTGTCTGGAGGTAAGAAGTCTATGTTTCCCCAGTAGTTCATCCTCTCCTGTTTCAGCTGAGGCCAGATCAATGCCGCTCAGCAGCACTTTAGAGAGATACAGCCCTCCTAACATCACCGGGACGGAGGAGAGATTGATCATGGCCATTTATCTAAGCGGAGGTGTGCCATCCCACAGGGTTTCACGTTTAACATCCTCTGTGCTGGTTTAAACTGGCAGGTTGCCATGGCAGTTAATGAGGAGCCGACTGACGGAGTGGAACAGTCGTCACCGCAGATTCTTTACCAGGGTAAGATAAAGCTAATGCTGTTAGCATCGAAATGCAGGACTGAGACCACTCCATCAAATACATCTTGAACTCGCTCTCCCTCTAATCCAGTATTAGAAATGAAAACATCTTTATGTGGTTTATTCCCATAAACCCCACTCAAACCTGATGCTGTGCTGCACACTTCACTCTTCTCCAAGTATGGGGCAATGAATTTCAAAAAAAGTTGTTTTACAAAACAATTACTGGCTATCTTTTCCCACATTTAGCAACAGAAACACCACAATTTTAGCAGATTTGTCTAAATTGCCATGTAAGCCAGTAGTGCAGTTTTCAAATTGTGCATGTTTTATACATTTAAACATTAAATTAATAAAACTAATATTAAATTTGAAATTGTTGAAATAGCTCTAAAGGTTACATTTACATTTTAATACATTCAATAGCTAAGTTTAAATCCAAATGTTGAAACTGGAGCTAAACAATTAGTACATGCTAATTTAATCCAGCAAAAGTGGGTGGTTTTATTGTTAAACCTATTAATTGGGTTGTTTGTTGTGACACTTTATGTTACATTTGGTGCTCAATACTCCAAGCACAATCAAGTACTTTCTGGTGTTAAATGGATGTTATTAATAACCTTGATGGGTATCTTCACAATATTAAGTGCATCTGTTCTGGTCACTAATTAACAGGATACTTTAAGTAGGACTATAGCTGCTTTTAGTCTAGCTATTATCTGTATTACTTACATAATGAGCCACATTAAGCTTGCATTGCCCAGCTCCGATCAGAAGAGTGAACAGAGCAGCAATGATTGCAATTATTTTATCCACTTGTGATTATCTGTTTGAGAGCTTTTATGTTTTGTTTCATTTGCAATGTAAACATTTTTGCTTCCTTTGAGCATCTTTGCTTTGTTCAAAATCCTCCAGGTGCAAGCTCTGGAAATTAAATAATCCTATATCAAATTACCTATGCTAATTTATAAATGTAACACACAGTGACTGGACAGATTTTACTGCAAGATGCTACAGCTACAGATATCTTTATTTCATAAACAACCAGCATAATTCCAACAAAGAAGTAATTTTCCTACATTGTTAGAAGTACAATGATTGCTCGTAGGAAATCAATGAAAAATTAATTGTTTTTGCTAATGTAATTTTTTTTCCCGGAGCTAAATTACTAAGCAAGTCTACATTTTCACAAGATAAAGTGAGAGGGCAAGCAATACATGCTGTCTCAATGCTATATAAGGTGTTGTGGGTGGTTGCTACCCACATTGTTATGCGTATACTAAGATGAGAGTAATTTTTAGCTAATACTAAAGCTAACAGTGCTATGGTGTTTCTTGGTGGTTGTTAGTGTGTTGTAATAGAGAAAGCTATTCTATTACAGATCATTTATATTGTAAATCTAACCAAGATGAGACATTTGACAAAAGTAAAATGTAAAGACAAAAGACAGTAAGGCAGAGAACAAGTGGATGGAAGATTAAATTAAAGTGAGAATTATATATATTCTGAGTTTATATATTAAGATCGGTTTAGTACGTTAACCCCTGGTTTCACAGACTAGGTTTAAGCTTATACCAGACTAAAATTCAATGACAAAATGTGTTTTAAAAGTTTGTGTCTTCGCTTATCAACAGAAATGATAAGGATGTATACTGATATTCCAAACAGTTGGAGAACACTGTTTTAAAACAGAATTGTTCAAATAAAGGACTTTTCAACCAGAGTCTGACTGCTCAGAAATCACTGGTTTAAGTGGTTTAAATAGGAGTTATGGTCTATTGAAGACCCACTATAGATAGCTGGCTCTGAATGTGTGCAAGTGACTTCATTCAAACAACCTCATAAAGATAATGAAATCACCTGTGCTGACCTACGTCTACAGATAAATCAGCAGTAATTGGAGAGGACCTTCCATCACAGACAGAAAGGAATGACCAGATTAAAGAGACCTTGTTTGCCATTGTGTATTATGTTGTATCTATTTAGAGGCCTTTGTGTAACGTGCTCTATTGACACCGCTGTGTTCTCTCTGTACATCACAGCATGCATACAGATAAGACTCCGGCCTTGCTATTGTTCTATTGTTACCGCAAAAGCGGTTAAAGTCATGATGTCTTTGATAAAACTTCAAAGAAGACATCATGCCCTTCAAAGGGAGTGGTACGATCCGCCCTGACCTCCTCTCCATGTGAGCTGACCTCAGAAGACTAAATCCCACCTCCAGACGGGGGGCACTGTTGTGCCTGGCATTTCCTGAGCCCTCTCTGTCAGCAGAAGAAAAAAAAAATGGTAGTTAAATGTCAGATCTTTTTCTAGAGGAGAAAAGGCTACGTTTTCCTCCATCACTGAAGTAGGCCATGGTTTGCGTGAGGGCATGGATCTCGTTCTGAATGTCACTGTCTACAGCTTTAATCTTCCCGGGAAGGAAGGGTACTGTTTTTATCTATCAAAATACACCTCCACAAATGCATGAAGGAAATGAACTTTGTGTCTGGTGGGCAAATAAGTTATTTACCAACTTTGTTTTTCCAAATCAAGTATATCAAATTATCTTGGTGTGTGGACATAGAGAAATGTGCAAAGTATTAAATCCCGATAACTGTAATTAACTGTGTTTATTACATTTGACTAAAAAAGAACAAAGGGAAAAGTAACTCACTTGTGAGCTGCTTTTTGGAAAGTGGTTCATGCTGCTAAAATTGTTTTACTGGTTTCCTATCCTAATTAATTTTGAAAAGTTGTGAATTCCATGTGAACCTGCTCATGATAAATGTATACAAACTGCATATAAAATAAATACATAAAATACATACAAATATAATTGTGGTTGATAATTTTTTTTAAATTTAGATAAATTTTTTAATCAATAGGGGTTATGCGGAACGCCCAACGTTCGAACCGGAAAACAGGTATAAGCATTTCCGGTTTGCACTTCAGTACGTCTGCAGCGGTAGGTGATCTCTGAGGTAACTTATTTTTCGCTTTTTTAGAATACAATTCTTATTTCTGTTTTAATTAAAATGTCACAAATGCTTAAGTATCAGAAAACCTTTTTTTTATAAAAAAATAAAATGCAGTTTTCATTTGATTGTTTTAATCGTCTGCAAGCAAATATAAAAGGTTAAACTACTGATAGCATTCTAAGTCTAAACTAACTTACTGATAGTTAGCTAACTACATCGGGTGCCATTAGCAAAAGCTACATATACTAACTTACATACCTTCAAAATCATGAAGAAATGAGGAGGCGTAAAAACGTAAATCCTTTATCTAACGGAGTACTCGGGGCTCTGGACGTCCGTTTGGCAATACGATGTACATCTGAAATGGATAGAATGGGTAGCTCCTGTAAACACCGGCTATAAAAGGTCGCCATTCCTACGATGTGTTTACCTCAGTAGCTGACGACCGGAAGTAGTTATACCCGTTTTGTAGAACCCGGAAGTATGTTCCGCATAACCCCTATTGAATGTCTGTACACAGTGGCGTCCCGACCGAGTATGCATAATATGTACTGCAGCCACAATAGCATGTAAATATACATGTCAAAATATTAAAAGATTTGTTAACATACAGTTTGCTGTAAAACGCACACAGATCCTATCTTATCACCCTGTTGCTTTTCTGCAGATGTTTTTCAGTGGATGGTTTCTCAGATTGTATTTTGTTGTAATTTGTCTTTGTCTGACGCTAATGAAATGGTCTGCTGATTCATATTCCCTTTTCATGGTCCTAGAGCATTTTAATTAGTATTTTCTATTGGCTTCGTTTTTCCAATGTGTTCATTTGATGGTCTGAGTGATGTTTATGCTAGATTCATAAGGAGTTTTAAACAGATTTTAAACAGATTTAATGAGTTTCATAGCTGCATCAGGCTTCTTTTTGTTGATTTTCTGATTGCAGTTCTTTCAAAGGAAATGTGTTATGCAAATTTCATTTTAGATGTTTCCATGTGCCCTGTCCCTTACAACACATACTTATTTCTGGAAAACATGGTTCATTTGTGGAAATATGCTCAAAAACAACAACAACAAAAAAAACATACGGCAAACTTAGGAAATATTGGACAGTTTGCAGATATATCATTGGTGAATCTTTCGTAACTCTTTTAATTGAAGAGTTATTATTATTATTATTATTATTTCAGTTTTGATGATGGGATTCATCAAAATTTCAGAACTGGGAAAGATTTAAACCAGTGTTTGGGGCCAAAATTTACACTTGCAGTGAGCTATTGGCTGGTTGACTGGATATTTACACATTTCCCTCAGAAAGAAGGAGTGTTAATTGTAAGGTCACTTAAGTGTAGCCTGTTAGCCTGGATGCCAGCCGAACTTGGCCCCGCCCACAACATTTGAGGTCGGGAAGTTCGGTCTTGACTTGATCTGTTGTGGAGCAACTATGCTCAAACCTGAGCTGTTCGGACCAATCAAAATTGTCGGGGCGGGCTTTATACGATGATGGACAGATGATCAGCAAGAGCGCTTAGGTTGAATTCGTTTACAACAAAGATGACTGCCGCTGGAGAATTGAGATGTGTAGAATCCACTATCGCGTCTGTTATAGAAGATATCGACAGCGCATTCATTTTAAAAGAAGAACAGAGAACCGCGAACATTTGTCGATCGGAATATGTCACTTACTCCGTTGCTCTGATTGGTTGTAGGTCTATCCAACTGAGTGCAGAGGCATTTTCATTCCTGTTTTGGTTGAAACACGCCCCATAATCACGGCCCAATGGAGCGGTATCAGACTCATATTCTGACTAGAATCTGAGTATGACGACGTCAGGCTAGTAGCCTGTAACAGTAGCCTGTGAGGGTGGTAAAGGGGCAGTAATTACTAGGGTGAGTAACTTGCAGTCTCAGGCAGGGGTTACAGGCTGAATCTGGCAGAGATCTTTGTACTATCCTAGCTGGATCAATGCCACCCTGACACAGACATTCATCAGGGTTAATAGACTGCTCCAATCCAAATCTAATCAAAAGCTTTTGTTTACATCAATGCTGTGAAACCTAATTTGTCCATTTACAGAAAAACAAACAAACATTGCATTTACTCACTCTCATGTATTTTCCAACCTGTATGACTTTCTTTTATCATTAGACGCCAAATAAGATGTTTTGATGAATTTAGAGTTTTATTGAAGAAACACTATTCTTAAATATCTTGTTTGTTCAGTTTATCCACTTTTGTCTTTGCACATCTGTCTTTGCAGTCCTACAAAACAATGTGTTCTGTTTTTTCCCCTTGTTTGTTAATGTGCCTTATTTTCCAATTTGCATTGAGTCATTAGCAGGACGAGTTAGCATTAGCGGTAGGCCTGAATGATTGACAAGCCTGCTGTTAACACTCTGATATGAATGTGAGAGGATACAATTATGAAGTTCGTTTTTGTGGCGCTCATCTCTATGTGTGCACGTTGTTTTTAATTAGCAGGTATGGCAATCGGAGTCTTATCTGGCCAGCAGAGACATAGCACCGACGTTAGCTGAGTATAGCCATTAACATTCTCTTGCAGCTGTCAACAAACTCGTTTATCAAAATTACACACTCATGCTGCAAAAGCATTGTGACAGTTTTTTTTTTATTTAATTGGCCTGCTCATGCACACATACACGAGATTGAGATTATAGTAAATGTGTGTGTGAGAGCATTTTGATCAAGCAAACACAATAATTCAGTATTTGGTTGGAAAAGACTGTTAAGTAACAGCTAGTTCTGGTTTGTTAATGCTGACTGGTCAATACAACCATGACTTAAAACAACTTTTGATCTATTCTATTGTGTAGCCGAACTTTGCACTGTCAGCATAAGGGTCCACTTTGCAGCTTATTCTGGCCAAGAACCTAGTTAGATACTCTGAAAGGTGACCAGTCACAGTTAGTTTTGCTTTTATGTCATGTAGCAGTGGAATACCATAATAATGGACTGGTGTGTAAAAAAAAAAATCTCCTCAGGTTGCTTTTGCAACCCGGTTGCCTGAGAAGGGGAATGACTGAGATGCTGTGTCGTGGAGTTAATGGAGAAAAAAGCCATTAGAATGACCGTTGTCTGAAGCATGTGTAAACACACGCTAATTGGCCGACGACAGGTCAAGACTCCAACCAGTATAACTCCAACCTTTTGTTGTGCTCCCGTCATTTTACTGATGACTGCTTCTCGAATCTTGGCAAGGCCAATGCAGTACTTGCAAAATGCTTATCCGTTAAAGATGGGACAGTACCTACTTTATTTAGACTAATTTGCTCCAACCTGTAAGTATAATTAATTATTGATTGATTGATTGCTTTATTATACCCAAATTTTGTTGCTTGTGTTTCAACATGCGTACATACATAGACCAGCAATATACATAAATATACAAGAAAACACGAAAAACACCCAAATAAAAAAAACCAAATAATAATATGAAAAACAAAACAAAAAACTAATCATCACTGAGACCCGCTCAGTAGACACCAACACTACCTTTCATTTAACAATTGTACTGCCTGTGGCAGGAAGGATTTTTCCCCCCTATTTTTAAAAATTGCTGGCATCCTAAATCTTTGACCCGAGGGTAATCTCGCAAATTTGTCAAACAGAGAATGCCTATTGTCTGATATGATTTTTGGAGACTAACTAACTAATGCAGTATCATCTGCAAATTTGATTATAATTTTCCCTGAATGGGCACTTATAGTTGTTTGTGTACAATATAAACAGTAGGGGTGAGAGGACACAGCCTTGTGGGGATCCAACATTAGTAATTTGTTTCTCTGACAGTGATCCACCCACAACTTGTATAATTAATTATTGATGTATATTTTCTACTGAGTGTTCACAATACATAGTTTTGTGTTTTATATGGTGTACCTACTACCAACGCTATCTCACGACCAATTTGTACGAATTCGAATGAGTGATAAAAAGGTGGCTAGTTCGTACGAATTCGTACGACCTCACTCGTACGAATTTGTACGATTTGTCTAAACCCACGTGATGGGTAGGTTTAGGGGCGGGGTCAGGGGTGGGTCATTCGTATGAATTCATACGAATTGGGCAATTCGTAAAATATGTACGATTTAGCAAAAATCGTACTAATTCGTACGAGTGAGGTCGTATGAATTCGTACGAATTAGCCACCTCGTAGAATTCGTACGAATTGCCGTGATATCAGGCTAGGTGTACACCTAGTGCACAGAGCACTGTAGGTCTCTGCTTAGCGACTAACTCGCGTTACTGTTTTTATAATCAGCTGTCAGCCCACTATTACCTATATTGTGTTGATTAATGCAGATTGTCTATCATTCTTACAACCTTGAGAAATTATAAAGGATTGAGCAATATTTTGGTTTACATACTGTTATGTATTTTTTTTAATTTCTTATATAGCGCTTTTAACAATATAAATTGTTTCAAAGCAGCTTTACAGTGATAATAGGACATTATAGTAGCAGAGATTGTTTTGGCTTTACAGCAGCTCTAGAATAAAGTTATTGTCCAGCTAAAGTTAGTTTTGATTGATTCACTTCCGTTGCAAAGATCATTACAGTAGTTATTAACTTAGGGGCCGCTAACACGACACCGTTCTAACAGAAAACCCTTAACACGCTCCGACGATCGGATGATAAGAGCAAATCATTTGTAACTCTAATGAGAGCTGTCTCAGTATCATGTTATGATCTAAATCCTGACTGGAAATCCTCGAAGATACCATTTCTTTCTAAAAAGGAACATAGTTGTGAGGATGTTACATAAGTTATTCCTGTTAGTGCTCTGCTAATGTATGTAAAGTTATTGTTTGGGTACTATTTACTGTAGCTGTGGGACCGCTTTGCTCACATAAGTGTAATACAAACCGTTCTTTCTCTAAGTGTGTATCATTAGAACAGAGTGGAGCACTGTATCATAATAGGATGTAGAATTGCTGAGAATTAAGGAAGCCCCTCGAAGCTGAAATTCAGATATGATAATGGGCGTTTCGTTTCCGACGTGCTGTAAGAGGTATATAGACCAATCACAACAGACTGGGCCATTTGACCAATCAGAGCAGAGTAGGCTCGTGGGAAAGGAGGGGTTTAGAGAGACCGACCCTGCGTCTCAATGCCCATACTATTCATCATAAACAGTATGTGAGATTAAAATAAGTGTGTCCCAAAGCATAGTATGTTGAAAAGAGTATGCCAGAAGTCCCCGGACGGTCTACTATTTGTACTATTTTACTGTTTGGATTTTCGAAGTGTGGATCCGTGCTCACTCTAAAGGCTAATATTGCCCACAAACCATTGCGCTTTGGAAGAGGAACAACAAACACGTGTTTGATTTAATGTTATCCGTGTCATATTTCATATGCAATAACAATGTGGACTTTTATAAAGATCTGTTTGGCCATTAACTTTTAAATGCATCATTATGCATTAATATGAGGAGAGTTCTCTGCATGAAAGACCCTTTGTGACTGCAGATCAACTTGCAACTGCATTTCTCTCCGATAGGGTAGGAAATGAAATGAAATTAAATGTGGAGGATTTAATCTTGACAAGATGATTGACAGGCCAGTTTACTATGACAGGATGCGACAGAGAGCAACCGTTAAAGACGCAATTGTATGACGTGATATTATGTGTTCCAAAGCTGTCTACTTTCTGCTACACACTCAAAAGTATGTACTTTTTCTTCACAAAAAGAGTACATACTTTTAAGGGGTAGTATAAGTAGGCGAATTGAGACGCAGCACGATTCTTCGAACAAACCGTTTCAGACTCTCAGACTCCAAAATAAACAGTTTCAGACCTAAATCCAAATTAGGAACCTTTAAAATAGCATAATAAGGGCATTTTAAATTAACTGTGTGTGTGTGTGTGTGTGTGTGTGTGTGTGTGTGTGTGTGTGTGTGTGTGTGTGTGTGTGTGTGTGTTTCTAAGAGAGCAAGATGTCAATACTAGAAGTAGCAGGGGGTATCTTCACCCCTCCTTTCTTTTCGTCCACCTTCAATAGAGGGTAATTAGATCAATGATTGCTTCTTTTTTTTTTTTTTTTTTGCTCTTCTCTGCAGTGTCTGCATGTCACCCGCCAGTCTGTCTGTCTGCTCATCTCTGAGATCTGCTATAATCTTGACAGGCCCTCAGACAGAGACACACACAAACTTTAGGGAGGGACTGATTGCAGGGAGTAGAGAGATGATGAAAGACGGCACATCAGGGAGACAAAAAGAGTGATCGATCTATCGTCTCTTCTTTATCAGCGTCCTGGTGAATTCAGTTGTCTGGCGTCACCAGATCTGATGTAGAGGAGACAAATGTCAAGACACAAAGCAAAAAGTCCCCCGGGAGCTTCGAAACGCAAAGACATCCACCCCGTTCTCCGTGATCTGTCCTGACTCCTCATTCTAAACAAGAATTACATATTGATCTGGAAGCCCCCCCCCAAAAAAAAAAAAAAGAACCACATCAAAGATGAAGAACTCAAACTCTTCATAATCCCCAGTGACAAATGTACTAAAAATCATCCAGTCCCTTTTATATATCCTTCCCTAACTTCCAGTTTCAATAGGATATTCAAACCATTCATGGGGACTTCAACATGCCCATGACTGTGACGTCATAATCACGACAAACATTTTTGAAGTGGATCGGGAGAAAGCTTTAATTTGTAAATGAAAGAGGTTTTCTATTTTATAAATAGCCAGACAAATCCTGTTTACCCCTTTAAAGAACACTGTAAAAAATCCAACTCGAAAAAGGTTCAAATTACTGTTTTTTTTTTGTTGGCTCAGCAAATTTCTATGAAAAAGTCAGTAAAACTATGTTTAATACATTTATTCAACCTAAACCAAGTTTCTTTCCATAAACTTAAAAAGTTTAGTTTTGTGAACAAGGTTTTGCAAGTTCATCCAAAAAAATTCAGCCAACTTATTAAGTTAAGTTAGGAACTGCCCCCCCACTAGCAAATACTAATACCATTTGTTTATGGGACATTGAAGAAAAATGGTTGTTTGGTTATTTTTTTTAATTACTTCATTGAGCCAAATGTTAATAGTGTTAATAATAGTTTTATATATATATATATATATATATATATATATATATATATATATATATATATATATATATATATATATATGTATATGTATATGTTACCGGCAAAGTGTGTAATCCGGAATTCTATAGAATGCCTAGGTAATGTAGGTAGGTAACCTAGGTAACCATCAGGCATTCTATACATTGCCTATAGGCATTCTATACAATAACGGGATTTCACACTTTGCCGGTAACATATATATATATATTGAGTCTTGAAATATAATATATAATATATTGTATAATATATTATAATATATTGTACAGATAATGTACAATAGTAATGTATTAGTATTATTATTATTAGAAGTAATAGTATAGTATATTGTGCACAGCAGTAGGCCTATATTGTGAACTCTGGAAATTATGCTGCTTTCACGTGCTATTGTAATTCTGATAAATACTAGTTTCATCACACACACACACACACACACACACACACACACACACACACACACACACACACACACACACACACACACACACACACACACACACAGGAAATTAAGTCAAAATTGAACTCAGGTCTTTCAAAAGCGGGAGGAAATTTAAGTGAGGCAGCATTAAATTGGCGGAGGAAGACTTTTACTGTGAAGTTCGTTAGTGGGCGCCAATGCTCTCATCTCACTAGTTTGCATAATACCCTCGAAGACAGAACAGAACACAATTAGCCTAATTAGGAGTTCTTTTTTATTGAAATGTTACATTTTAATAAAACATACATTTAAAAATAATTAGCAGCATGTTTTACGATAAAAATTATCTTTTCCTCTCGGGCCAAACCACGCCCCTCAGTACGTGACCTTTGCACAACCTTGATTTCAGTCAACGTCAACGTTCACTTTTTAATGCGGGAGAAACAACTTGAGAAGACAAGGCGTGTTCATCATCAAGCGGTCGGAGAAAAATCTTTATTAAAGACAAGGCAGCACGTGGCGATAATAATCCAGAGGAATATACAGTATGGTGAGTGATTTTATTTGTTTTTTGTTGTACTTTACTTCTGAATTAGTTGATATTATTTCGTTGGAAAAATAGAAGCACCACTAACTTTACTTTGTAAGTTATAAACATTACTGAATGTTTAAATTAGCTTTATTTTTTAATCATTTCAACGTTACGTGAAATATTTAAGTTTTTATCTTTTGTTGCGATGGATTTTGCTGCACAGTAACATTTTTGAAGTCGTGCACATTCTGTTGACTTTAGCCATATTAGGCTACATGGTTCTCCATCTGCTAATAACGTTACAGTACTGAAGGGAAGCTAAGAATTCTGATTAATTGCTACAACAGTAGTAAGTTAGATTAATTGATAACGTTCTGAAGAGATAATGATTTTTGAAAATCTCTGTGCAGCAGTTGTCATACACTAAAAAATAAAAAGCCTAAGTCTATTTCATTGTTCATTCATTTATTTGTCTTTTATGAAACTGATCATTCACTTTGTGTTCTTTTTTTCTTAAACAGATCTACATTGAGAGCAAACTTCATGCAGTGTAGATACTGTAAATACAATTGTGCCAGTCAAAATCTGCTGCTGAGACACTACAGGCTAAAGCACTGGCGCCCAGGCCGACGTGAACCATTATTGTGCCTGTACCCTGAGTGTGTCTGCTCTTTCAAAACACCAGGTGCGTTGAAAACTCATTTATATAGGGTCCACACAAATTCTGATAAAACAACAGTACAAGCTACATTTAAATGTGACCTATGTGATTATCACAATGTTTGTACTGAAAAAAACTTTATCAGGCATCTGGGTACACATCTGAAAAGGAATGAGACAGTGCAGTGCCCATTTTTGCACTGTAATTTTAAAACTAATGTCTATGTAACATTTCATAGCCACAAGTTCAAACATCACCAAAAATGCAAAATAAGTGATTATAGTTCATCAGTTGTAACTGTCGATCGCACAGACTCTGATAATTGGTTAGATTCTGCTTCAGAATGCTTTGAGGATACATTGCATGATGTAGAAGCTGCTGATGTTGAAGATATTGACAACATTCTTGAGAAGAAGTTAGCTTCTTTGTTCCTTTGTATGCAGACAGAACTAGGTGTATCTAGAAGTGCTACACAGCACATTTTTCAAAGTCTGAATGAAATACTGGACCTGTCTAAACCATCCACAGAAAAGGTGATTACAGATATTTTATGCCACCACAACTGTGAAGCTGACCAATCTTTAATCACAGAAATCAATGAAGCTGTTCACAGAACAAATCCTCTGTATGCTACTACTAACAAAGGAACATTATCAACTGATCATAAACGAAAAGTATATTACAAACAAAACTTTGATGTCGTTGAACCAGTTGAGTTTGTATTCAGTAGGCAAAAAAATAAATCATTTGTTTATGTTCCTATTCTTGAAGTTTTGAAAAAGTTTCTAGACCATAGTGAGACCGTGCAAAAGACTTGTTCTGATCCTACCACAAATGGCTTCTATGCATCTTGTTTTGATGGCCAGCATTTTAAAGAGCATCCTCTGTTTTGTGATGAGAATGTAGCTATTGCACTTGGTCTATATATTGATGACTTTGAAGTTGCCAATCCTTTGGGAACATCACGTAAAAAGCACAAGATTACAGCAGTCTACTGGGTGATTTTGAACTGGCCCTCCCAATTCAGAGCAAATTTGCATGCTATTCAACTAGCCTTGTTGGGTAAGAGTGCTGACGTAAGAGAATTTGGCTATGACATGTTTTTTGAGCCATTAATGAAGGATGTGCAGACACTTGAAAGAGAGGGTTTGTATGTAGATCATTTTGGGGAAAATATCAAAGGGACTGTCGTTACTGTCTCTGCAGACAATCTAGGGGCACATGGGCTAGCAGGATTTCAGGAAAGTTTTCGGGTTGAGAAGTTCTGTAGGTTTTGTCTTGCTTCTTTCCAGGATATACAGACCACTGATGTGAGCAAGGGACTTTTTCCCTTAAGAAGTATAGAACAACACAACCAATTTATTGAGGAGCTGAAAGCAAGCCCAACTCTGACAAATGTACAAGGTGTAAAAGGAGAATGTGTCTTACAAACTCATCTCGCCTTCTTTCACCCAGTAACTGGATTTCCTCCAGATGCATTGCACGATTTGTTTGAAGGAATTGTCCCGTACGAGTTGTCTTTGTGTCTCCAGAAGCTAATAGCTGATAAGTTCTTTACCCTTGACCAGTTGAACAGTGTAATTCAGTCTTTCCCTTACTGTTTCTCTGACAAGGTGAACCGCCCTCAAAAAATCCCCAAAACGTTCTTCTCCAAAAAAACCATTGGTGGAAATGGACACGAAAATTGGACACTCATTAGGCTCATACCACTCATGATTGGCAAAATTATTCCAGAAACTGAGAAGGCATGGCAACTGTTGATGGATCTTAAAGATATAGTGGAGCTTGTTGTTTCACCCAAGTTTTCAGAGGACAGTCTTTGCTACCTGGAGACAAAAATATCTGACCATCGCAACCTTTTTAAAGAAGTGTTTCCAAATGAAAAATTGAAACCAAAACACCATTTTCTGGAACACTACCCAAGCCTCATACGCCATTTTGGTCCTTGTGTGGAGTTATGGACAATGCGCTTTGAGGCAAAACACAGTTTCTTCAAGCGTGTTGTCCATAACGTGCACAATTTCAAAAACATATTGCAGACATTGTCCACCCAGCACCAACTTATGGTTGCACATGTCATGCAGTCTCCCAGCTTTTTCAAACAATCCATTCATGTTGACAAAGTAAAAGTTGTGAAGGTGTCCTCTCTGCAAAGAAGGGTGAAAACAGCTGTTGAGAAAAAATATGCTCACCTTAACACGGTATCTCTTGCATCAAACACTGAATTGCATGGGACCTCATACTCCAAAGGTATGATGGTGTCTGTTGGACACTGTGGTGGCTTGCCAGAATTTGCAAAGATCCACTGCATTTTGTTTGTTGACAGTGAGGCTTCTTTTGTGCTGGAGAGATTTTCTTCTTGGTATGTTGAACATGTTCGTGCCTTTAAGGTTGAAGAACTTCCATACGAAGATCTGATTGTTGCTGAGCTGAAGGATTTAAATGACTTCTACCCACTTGCAGCCTACAGTATCGGGGGAAATCTCATGGTGTCGCCTAAACGTTTTTTGTTACATTAAAGTTTGCATTTTTCAGATTGGGATTGCAAGCAGCTTTAACATTTGTACACAGTTTAGCAAGAGAATGTTAATTACTAAATGGTATATTTTGTTTCAGAAAACCACAATGTTGCTGCGAGTGATCGTGAATCCAGAGTGCATAAAAAAGCTGACACTCCCCAAAGTGCCATCATCAGTAGATGAGCTCAAAGAAATTCTTTGTGACAAACTGAAAATTGATCAAAACTTTGTGATCCAGTATGAGGACCCCGATTTTGGTGGTTCGCTTTGTAATTTAAGTGACATAGAAGAACTTCCATCTGAAAAGGTCACACTGAAGATTATCTGGGAAATGTTCAAAACGGCCTCAGTAGAAGAACCCCCAAGAAATGAAAGAACAGGGTCTGAAACTGATTTTTCCCTAGACACAGCAAGCATCTCATCCAGTCTGTCCAGTTCATCTTCTTCCACAGTCAGGGAAGAGCGTTGGCCACCCAATTTCCTAATTCCAGATTTCTCCTATGATGTAGAGTTCAGACTGAGAAAAGCTAATGAAGTCTATGAAAAACAGAACACTACCATGGATGTTACACGAGACATCAAGATAGAAATACTTGATAAGTTGGCAGAAACAATGTACTCCTTTAAAGCTTACCCAAGTGATTCTGAAATTGAGCAGGTGGCACTTGCGTTAGTTTCCAGACATCCATGTCTAAGGGAACTTGGCTGTGACACAGGATGCAAAGGCTGGAAGATGAGCTTAAAATTTAAAATGGGGAATTACAGACAAAAATTACGCAATGCTGGATGTAGTGAGCTTGGCAATAAAAGAGATGATGGTTCAAGAGTACCCCAGAAGAAACCAAGAAGATCAGAAATCAACTTCCTTCCAGACAATCCTGTTGGTTTAGATGATGCTGCATTGGAACATGAAAGGGAACAGCTTGAGCTTGAAGTGAAGAAAAAGAACACTGACATGACAAAACTGAACACCAAAATGGAAACTACATTCCCTCTCAGGAGAAAAGAAATAGTTAATGAGCAACCCTTGGTCTCTGTCATCAAAGAAAGATGGCCTGGCCTCTTTTTGGAGGAGCAAGTAAGTTACAATTTTTCTGTACATTATTTTGTCTTGATTGTATATAGATTTTATTGTTCACTGAATTTTTTTCCTTTTCATTTCCTCAGGTTTGTAGAGAGTTCCAAAGGATCACTTGTGTGGACCTTAAAACAGCTTTCATGACAGCTCTTAACAAATATAGCAACGCCCTCATCAAAATGTATCGGGCAAAGAGTAAAGACCTTGGAGATGACATGAAAAGGATCCTGGACCATTTTGATGAGCAGGTATGATTTCTATACTCATGATTATTTTGAAATTAGGGGTTATATCTCTAAATCTTATTTAAGATTATCGTTATAATTAATGTGACATATACAATCATCTTTGGGTTCTCAAAAAGATTAAATTGACACAAAACTGTGTCACATTAATTATAACGATTTAAATATATAACCACTAATTTCAAAAGATTGTGGAAGTATAGATTACATTTTTGTTGTCAGTTTTTATAGATTATTTTGCCCTGAGCCCCATGACACTCTTTTAAAGGGATACTCCACTTTAAAATGGAAATTCTGTCATTATACTCACCCTCATGTTGTTTCAATCCTGTATGAATTTCTTTCTTTTGCTGAACAGAAAGGGAGATATTTAGAAGAATGTCAGTAACCAGACAGTTTTTGGTACCATTGACTTCCATAGTATATATTTTTTCCTTTTATGGAAGTCAATGAGACCAGAAACTGTCTGGTTACTGACATTCTTCTAAATATCTCCCTTTCTGTTCAGCAGAAGAAAGAAATTCATAAAGGTTTAAACATGAGGGTGAGTATAATGACAGAATTTTCATTTTAAAGTGGAGTATCCCTTTAAGTCTCTTTAAACAATCTTTAAGGATTCATGCAGAAGTAAATCATAATTAAAATTCTTTATCTCCCTCTAGACAACAGACATCTTATCACACAGACACGCTACAGCTTTACGGGGTCTCCCCGTGTACCTCAGGGAGCACGATGCAATATCAAAGACTTGTCTGGTAAGTTTTTAGCTTTTGTTCATGTCATATTTTCATTTTTGTGGTTATATTTAATAAAGGTGCTGACAGTTTACATCAGGTTAACACGTACTGTGCCTGTGGCAAGCAGTACGAGGCTGAGAGCCGTGAGAATGGTGCAAGGCCAGTGGCGTGATTGATAAGGCAATTCACCTGCGTGCAGCACTGGTTTCGATTGTCTCAAAGAAGAGCTTTGGATTGATAAAAGGAGGAGCGACGACAGTGAAGGATAAAGGCTTGGACTATTTACATTATGTTTTGATTATGTTTGAGCGACAGTCCTCTGTGGGGAGCTGCCGCTTTTACTTTAGTTTTGTGTTTATTTATAATTAAAGTTGTGAACATTTGCCGGTTCCTGCCTCCTCCTTCCTGGGGTTCAGCTCCAACACAGTTAAAGGATCAGGGAAGGAGAAGTCATAAACCGGCGATCGTTCAAACGGAACTTTAATCATATAAAATAAATACAAAATAAAATTGAAACAGCAGCCCCTCACGGACGACAGCGACACACACATAAATAAAACATACCAAAAATAGTCCAGGCCTGGTCTTCACTCATCTTGCACTGTTGTCGCTGATCCTTTTAGTCATCTGGGCCTCTTTTGTGAGTCACGAGGCAGGATGCATTTTTCCCATGGTTCTTATCCTTGTCCTTGTTTTTTTTTATATTTGTACATATGCACAACAATTTTTCATGAAATTTATTTAATTCTTAGGACAGTGATTTGGAGGAGACCTACACAAGAGGAGTGAAACTGTGCATCCTTGAAGTCATGGAGGACGATATCTCACAGACAACAAAGACATGTCTAAACTTCGGCATCATTCTGGAGGAAACTGTGGTCATGCAGGACCTACCTGACTTTCCTACTGCTTTCATGGTACTCTTTGGACTTCTCTATGCGCTGAACATTGAGTATTCAAAAGGACTAAAATACACATTTGAGGCAGTGCAGAACATCTTTGTGGGATTGGGTGAAAAGTGCACCAACAGAGTTCAGTCCCTGAAGAATAAGCTACTTACTGTATAGGCAGTTTAAGGTGTTGTTTAAAAGTTAGCCTTGAATTCTCTAAAAGTAAAATGCTTATGTTTACATTTGCTACTGTTTAGCAAGATTTCATATACATATAACATAGTGTTAGTGCTTTGTAATACTGTTTTAACAGCAGTGTTTAGTTTTACTTGCTGTATTGCAGTGTTTCAATTTTCATTGTTGAATAGATACTCAGTGGCAGTGTTGAGTTTTACTTGCAGTATTTCAATTTTCATTGTTGAATTGATATCCAGAGTTGGTGCTTTGTAAAACTGTTTTAACAGCAGTGTTTAGTTTTACTTGCAGTATTGCAGTATTTCAATTTTCATTGCTGAATTGATATCCAGAGTTGGTGCTTTGTAAAACTGTTTTAACAGCAGTGTTTAGTTTTACTTGCAGTATTGCAGTATTTCAATTTTCATTGCTGAATTGATATCCAGAGTTGGTGCTTTGTAAAACTGTTTTAACAGCAGTGTTTAATTTTACTTGCAGTATTGCAGTATTTCATTGTTGAATCACTTTGGCTTAAATATTTTGAATTTTTAAGACTTGTACTGGGTTGAATTATATAAAAAGCCAAATGCTTATTCGTTTACTTGATATTTTTTGATTCAATTGATATTTAAATGTTTCATGTTTAGGTGCGCCATTACTTTGTAGATGGATGCTCTTTTAAATTTGAAGTATTTGTAAGTTTGTGTTTCTCATGTGCATTGGCAATGTTTTGTAAAACTGTTTTACTGTATTGCAGTATTTCAATTTGCAGTGTTGCAAATTACACTTACCAACCAACTTTTGCCTCCAACAAAAATAAATGTTTTGTTAACATTGACTCACTGTTTTCAGTTTTTGACTTGGGCAATGTTATTGTAGTTTCCAGTCGTAACATATTATTACTTAGTACCAATTTCCAATAGGATTTTTTTGTTCACTCAACTTCAGACATTTGAGTTCTACAGACCAAAAATGTTGAATTGGCGCAACTTAAAAAGGTTTGTTAAAAAATAGTTGCACCTCTCCACAAAACTAACAATCTTAAGTTGACCCAATTAAATATTTTTTGTATGACTGACAAATTAATTTCAGTCAGTATAACTGTTATTTACAAAAGTTGAGTGAACAAAAAAAAGATGAAGGAAATTGGTACTAAGATTTTTTTTGTTGTACTGGCTTAAAATTTTTTACAGTGAAGCAGACGATAGAAGCTGATCTTGTGTAATGGAGAGTTTTTGTCCATCAAGAGGAACAATATTTGCATAAAACCATTTCCATATTTTCTTTTGTTTACATAGAATTAGCAGATTGGGATTGTTGCGTTGGTTTATCGCCTATAATCTTTCAAACTCTGCTGTGTTTGCACATTCTTTAGTCAGAGAAATGTAATCACAGATTTGTATCAAAAATGTAATCATAAAATGAAATATGGCAGTATTAAGCAGTATGGAGTCACATGCTCAAAACTGATCATGGTGTTTCAGAGTTTTGTACGTGCTTGTACTGCATTACTATTCTTTATTTTATATATTATATTACTATATATAAACCCTTTGGTAATGGTAATACAAATGAAGATTATTTGTCATGACTACAGCACACTAAACTGAACTTGCAACAGCATGTCAGGTATTTTATGAATCCTAACAATTTTATGAATCCTGTAATATATAGTTACAAGTTTCCTGAATGTTTCCCTGTAAGGGTGAGTAGAGGTCATTCTCCTTAATCTACTGTGACATGCTGCTTATTGGATACTCCTCCCTCATGAATATGTAAATACATATCTGTGTGTGTGTGTGTGTGTTTGAGCACTGTGTGCATGTAAATAACCCAGCTGCATTATTTACCAGTTGGACACACACACACCCTTGAGGACACAGGACCCATCTTACGCCGATCAAACAGTAATAAGATGCCATCCCAACAGGCCAACACATATGAGTGTTTAATTTCACAAGTGTGTGCTCCTGTTAAAAAAAGATTGAATGTGATTATCTATGGATTCTGCACTAGTGCTCAGGATCACTAGAGAGGAAATTCAGAATACGCTCATTCATTTCACAGACAGCAGCTGTGGCCCTGCATACACACTGAGCATTCTGGCTCCATCAGTTCAATAAACTCAAGCTATAGTGTCATGATTTCATGAATACTGTGAAACTTAAAGGGATAGTTCACCCAAAAATGAAAATTTGCTGTTAATTTACTCACCCTCAGGCCATCCAAGATGTAGGTGCTTTTTTTCTTCAGTAGAACAGAAAAGAAGATCTTTAGCTGTAACTGTGGTCCTTGGTGATTTGTATAATGCAAGTCAATGGTTACCGTCACTTTGAGTTTCAAAAACATATAAAGGCCAAACAAAATGAATACCCGTGGCTCCTGGCGATACACTATGATCTTATGAATCAATAAATCAATAATTTTATTTCTAAAGCACGTTTAAAAACAACACGAGTTGACCAAAGTGCTTTACAGACCCAACCTTACAAAACATATAGACAAACACACCATAAAACTAAACAAAATACTAAATAAACCACAAGAGTTAAAAGCAGCAGAGATGGGTCTTCAACCTAGATTTAAAAGACTCAATGGAATCACAGGAATTAATGTGTAAAGGGAGACTATTTCAAAAACGTGGTGCTGCTACCGCAAAGGCACAATCTCCCTTAGTTTTTAACCGAGATTTTGGAACAAGTGAAAAGATCAGTCCATGCAAGAAACTGAACATTATTTACAGCATTATTACCTGTAATCCAAAGCCTCTGCAAACAATCCTGAACGCGTTCATGGCAGTCTGGAGCGCGAGCTTCCTGTTGCTTAATGACAAATACCCTGTAACTTTGGATAACTGACCTTGTGGAAATGATTTCAGAGACATTTTAAATCTATTTAAATGCAATTAGTTGAGCTTTTTTCATAATTCTATTGTCTTTGAAATATGTTTAAAGTGTGCTGCTGAATGTACTGGCAATCATTTTTATAAGCTAAAATTTAATTAAATTTATTTTTAATCTTATATAGCGTGTACTTAAATATGTTTGTAATGTCATTTTGTAATGACAAAGTTGCAATTTAGTACATATGAAATATATTTACTTTAAATGTAATACTGAAAAACACTA
Source organism: Leuciscus idus (assembly GCA_021554675.1). Classification (NCBI taxonomy): domain Eukaryota; kingdom Metazoa; phylum Chordata; class Actinopteri; order Cypriniformes; family Leuciscidae; genus Leuciscus; species Leuciscus idus. The sequence goes on from CM038634.1 coordinate 10,183,859, forward strand.
AAGTTAAAATTATAATTAAGCACTTTGCATGAACTTGTAAAATGTTATTAAACACATCAAAATAAGTGTACTTTGAAGCATGACAAAAACTATTAAAGTCAGCATGGAGGAAGTTGTATATCTGAGTCAAGGCAGGACTTGATTTCGTCCTCAGAAGTGACTGAATCGTAGAAAGTTTGGCATTGCTAACTAAATAGAGACAGATCTGAATGTCAGTTGTGGGGGATATTTAGTCCCATCCTCCATTGAGAGAACAGATTGTTTGAAGGGGAAGTTGAGGTTCACATTTTTAATTAAAGATTACGGAGGCTTAAAAAAAAAAAAAAGTGATGTGCACGGATAAATAATTTACAATAAACACTGCAACATTCTGTTAAAAAATAAAAATCCTGGTGATTTTAAAACATTTAAAATGTACTTTAATTATAATTTTGTTTAGTTAGATATTATTACACAGTGCACTTTTTAAAAGAGTAGGTATACTTAACATATGATGCGTTCCATTTGTCTTTGGAAGAGGGAGAGTCCTAGTTCCCAGTAGGAAATTTTAACTGGAACGCCCCCTCAAGTCGTAATTGTGACTGGGAAACTTGGGGGAAGTACAACAAACCCCTACTTCAGATTCCAATATGGCTACTCAGTGCATCAACCATTGTGAAACAGTAGTAAAATACTGTTTATTAGCACTTCTATCTCAATAAAATAAAAAGTGGTGTGCACACGCACCGTACTCTCCAACCTCTATTTGTGGACATGATACTTCAGCATTATCTGTGGGAAATACCGCTTTTTGTGTTTATTTTCTGAAAGAAGCAAGCACAACAAAGTTTTGCCTGGATACGTCCATCTTGGTTTCCTGACCTGTGTACTGGCACGCGGTCAACTCTGGTGTGACGTCATTCCCAGCTAAGACATTCCTCCAAGGTAAATGGAACGCAGCAATAGTCATGAGATAATAATATCTTAGTACACTGCAAGTGTTCTAAAAATATATTATTAAGATTTCAAGTAGGCTACACTACAAGTGCACATTCAGTAAAATTAAACGCACTTCTTTTTCACAAGGGTTGCGCTCTTATTTGCAAAATCACAGCTTCAAATCAGCAGACAGGAGCTCTGATAATTTACTGTTTTCAAATCTGATGCTGCTATGTACAGTACGTTCAACTGCAGACAAAAGAAATCTCTGGGTTTAGCTATTCTGTTTTGCTAGTCAAGTTTTGCTCTGAAAGGTACAATCCAGGCATCAACCATTTCTCTACCCCTCGCTGAGGACATCAAACTTTGATGGATTCTTCTGAGGAGCATTTTGTTGAGAAAAGCTGTGGATGAAATTTTAATTTTCCTGCGTGAGTGTGGAGCTGGCAAAAAGTCGGGCGGCAAGCGCGAGATTCATTCTAGTAATAAAAAGGTAGTGTTCGAATGCCTTTCCACACCCCGCTTCCAAGTTATTACACGGAGGGACGAAATTAAAACTTGCTACGTCAGTCACACTTTACTGGATATTCAGCAGCATCATAAATGATTAAACTCATGGTTCCACAGGATATCTCTTATTCATGAAATTAAATGATGTGCACGGTTCTGCTGTTACATCCGTATACATGCATAGCGCCGCTCAGGACGAGTCCTGGGCCACTGGTTTATCACGTCCTGACACGGAGGCTGCAAGCGGACACACAGAGATGAAATGACTGTTTACCCCTGACCTCACATGAGACTTCAACTATTTTGCTGAATTGTAGATGGGCTATTTTTCCATTTTCCACCTGGCTGCTTGACCTTGAGGAATAAGTACCAAAAAGTGCTCAGTTCAGATGTTTTTTTCTTCTTCTTTTTTCCATTTGAAACCTTTCTTCATCAGACCTTGCTGTGCAGCTGTGCTGAATAATTTTGAGTGGTTGTTCCTGTGTCCATTTTTCCATCAGTAGCCTCCCAGAATTGCTTCAAATTCTCATGAAATAGGGATGGGGTTGGGGGGTTATGGTTTGCTTTCCACTTAAAGCATTAAAAAGCACCTTAATTCCAACATGTATTTTGGACACAGAAGCTTTGTAGCTTTCCAAAGTACATGTTTCTCATTATTTAAGCTACACTTTTGAACCTAAAGAAGGGGTCAATATTTATCAGATGATTCCATTTTGATATTTATCTAGTTAAACATATACTAATAAAGATGTCATTATCGACAAGCATTCAAAAGTAGTCACGTCTATGTTTTTTTGCTCTGCATGCTCATCATCTAAATTAGTCACATGGCTTTTACCGCTCAGGTAATTGGTTCAAAATATAAAATTCTAGCTCAAAACTGAGTACCCTTGGCCAAAGATGGCAGATTTTAAATAATGTAGGCTACTTCCAGGATGTCCTGTGCCAGTGAAACAACTGAGATGATTGGGAATGCCAATGTATAGCTTCTAGCTAGCTATTTTGGCTGTGCTCGCAAGGGCAGGAAACATTTGTCCAGTTTGCTATTATATAGACCCCCTTAAAATAGACTGTAATAATTATACACAGCATCACGCAGGGGTTGCTAACAAACAGAAATTAAAAAGCTGTAACTATTTGCAAGCAGTGTATTATTTAATCAAAAATAAACTCAATTTCACTTCAGGATATCTATAAACAAACAAAGGTAACAGAACAACACCTAAATGATGAAATCAGACTAACTGAAAATGACTAAATGTGCAGACAGAAACACTGGGAACAAACAGAGATAATTAACTAACACAGGTGAGAAACAAGGGCAAATCAAATATTATGGCAAAAGTTGAAAAAGACAAAAGAAACTGAGCTGGGAAAGGAGCAAAACTAACAGGCTAACAACTCAAAACTCAAACCCAGATTTAGACATAACAGACATAACATTACCCCCCTGTTTATAATAAGTTGCTTATAAACATAATAATGGATAAAGTCTGATTACATTCAGCACAAACTCTGCTACAATATCTGAGCAACATGTAAGTACATGTTTGTAATTTTGAGAAAATATTGTTTATGCCTTGATGATGAATGATGATGTGATTCACACCTGAGGAGACAATGACCCTAATGGCCTATCTGTGACTGAGAGGAACTACAAGAAAGAATGTGAAGACAAAATAAATATATGTTTTTGTTTGTTTGTAGTTTATTTACAATATAGTTGATATAATCCAAATATAAATTAGGGTCAAAGCACATTTTGATAGTCAAACCTGGAAACAAATCCAAATATATAAGTGTATACATCACATACCTGGCATTTCCAATGTGTCTGTCTGGTGATTCTATGCACTGGAGAATAAAGCTTACTTGCTTCCAGTCAGTGAGCTCACCTTCACCATATTCATGTAGAATATCAGTCCAATATAGCTGTACAGCTCATTGATGCTCACATTTGTCCACTTGACTCTGTGACCTTTTGCATTTGTCCTGGCAGCCTGAGCATTTATGTGCAAAGAACGCCTCGGTTACGACTATAACCTTGGTTCCCTGAAGAGGGAACGAGACGCTGCATCGGTTGACGCTGTGGGAACGCTCAGGGTGATTGCGTCGTGAAGCATGTGTGAAATCAGTCCAATGGTGGGACGAGATGTCAGAGGTGGGTGACTCCAGGAAACTATAAAGCATGCCAAAACAGTGCAATGCTAGCCACTAATAGGCTGAAGTAAGTCGCTGACTGGCACACAGGAGGTATGGCAGGGTGACGCAGTGTTGCGTTCCCTCTTCAGGAAACCAAGGTTACAGTCGTAAGCGAGGCGTTCCCTTTCAGGGGAACTCGCGCTGCGTCGATTGACGCTGTGGGAACGTCTATACCCATGCTACCATAATGACAAGTGTCTGTCTAGTGTGAAATCGTAAAGAAAGCACCAAGACAAGAGCACCCAAAATGAGGACTGGGACTCAATGGTGTTGACGGATGGAGAGGGAATATTCCTTGGATCGGCACATTGCGGCGGAGGTTCAGCGGAGACGAAAGACTCGTCGTCAGAAGGGATAAGCTCTATCTCAGACATCACAACAAAAGGGCGGGGTCAAATGCTGTGAAACTGTCGAGGGACAGAGGTGAGAGACGGCTATTTATACCGGCTTCCTCTTGCGCTGATTGTTTAATTACCTGAACGTGCTCCTCCTTTGTTAAATAAAACGTAATTTTGTTATGCTGGTTGAAAGTCTCTTCACATCCTGATAGCAATCACTAAGTTGGTCTAAATGTTACTGTATATATATATATATATATATATATATATATATCATCTGTGGAAGGCGTAGGACCATAAAATGTTCCTCCAATAATTATTTTCCAAATTTTTTTTTCAAGGCCTTAGAAACAGGGTTTGGTTTGGAAAGTTATAAAAAGTGTAATTATAGAGTGTGTTTGGCCAGAGGCAGCAGGTTAATGTAAAGCAGAGAATGACCTTGACCTGCCAGCAATAAGTTTTAATCCCCCTCCCCACCCAACCACCCATCCTGCATCTGACTGCACCTCTAAACCCCTCTAAAAATAGTTATGGTGTTTGTGTGTTTGCTCAATCCAGTTTGAGTGCATGTGGTTGTGATCAGAGCAAAATGCTGTGTGTGTGTGTGTGTTTACTACAATGTCAGTGGTGTTAATATAATGGGCTCCTGCAACAGACTAAGCGAGGAGAATTGCAATTAGGGTGAAACAGGGGTCCTGAGAGTGGACAGGGCTTGGTGACCCAAGCACTGCACTGTTTGCTCTGATTTGTGGTGTTTGCTAAGGTAAGCATTACTATCTGTACTGCTCATATTTGCTGATTGTGTTGCCCCAAATTGTGCAGCTTGTTGAGGGGAGGTGCGCGATTACTTTTCTAAGAGATAAGACTTTGTGCCTGACTGATGTCCAAAAAGCTGCTGAAATAGCGAACAATTGCTATTGTTACGTGGTATCTGTTACTTAACCTTTGTGGGTCAATTACATCATGACAACTCATTTTTATCTTATAATTGTATGAGGTGGCAAGATGGGCATTTTGTCCCTCACATGAGGTAAAAGGCTCACCAGCATAGGGCAAATTGCACACAGTATTGATACAAATCCCTCTGTCCCTCAAATCTTGCTCTGTTGCATCGTTGCATCGATTGCTCCGGTCTGCCTCGCTGTCTTGCTGCCATGTGGTTTGTGTCTACAAGCTCCTTATAGCTTTCCGTTTTGAACTCATCAACCAGATATCTGATATTATCTAATTTTGTCTGTCACATTGATCTGACTTCGCTAGCCTGTTAATATGTCATCCATGTTTGCAGTCTTTTTTTCCATCAAACAACTGTGGTGAGTAGGATCAGTCAACAAACACGGTGAGCCATGTCGTGCCTATACCGACTAAGCTATTGAAAAACATGCTTCCAGAGGTCATAGATCCTCTTCTTAATATCATTAATTCATCTTTGTCACTAGGTAGGGCTGGGCGATATGGCCCCAAAAAAATATCACGATATTTTTTTTTATATCAGTCGATATCAATAATTATCACGATAAATGTCAAATCTTTATTTCTTTCAAGTTTAAAGGCAGATTTTTGCTCCTAAGTGATAGTTTTGTAGAAACCAGAGCATTAATTGTGGTTTTAAACTACTCTTTATTGTCAGAACATATCATGACAAACACTTGCCGAACAGGAGAACATTTCATAAATCTGAGGTAGAACATTCAAACATTTGTCATTTTTCCTTAACAAAATAAATATCTTTATTGGACAATTAATTTCTTAGTTTCTGCATGTGCTAATTTTTATTTGGTAAAATGTAATATTCTGACTGTTTGAGTTTTATTAAAATTAAAACATTGGTCATCCAGTATCATGCATTTAGATCATGATAACCACAGATAAAGCCAGGCATAGCCTACAGCACCTCACTATCATGGCAAAATGCAACTTTATGGTTTCTATGGTATTTGTATGAAAAACAGTAGCCTAAATACATTATTAAATACTGTAATTATATTCCATTAGTCCTTTAATACATTGTCTACATTAATAATATAATACAATTCAATATGTATATCCCACATTTCATGGTGCAGTTAATATTACTAGGCTAACGTTACAGTAAATCCATGGTAAATGATGGGAATTTGTAGACGGAAAAGCCTTCAGACTGTATCGTTGCGCACAGTGTTTCTCCTGTTTGTCAGCGCTGTTTCATCTGCCTTTAAACTGGTTTAAATCACTGAGACATTTGTGTTCTTCGCTGAATTCAAGCGCTTCTCACTGGATCTCGTGACCGAGACCGATCAGAGTAAACGCATATGCTCTAGTGAGCTCGCACTGCGCTGCCGTTTGGACTTTGAGCCGAGGGGATAAATGGTCCGTGTGGCGCGCGGTTCAAATGAGTTTCGTTCCGCTTTTGGCGCATAAACATTATCGAACATTTATCGAACTCTTGATATCGTTTTATCGCGAAAAATTATACCGCAATAGTTATCGTTTTATCGCCCAGCCCTATCACTAGGATATGTACCGAAAACTTTTAAGCTGGCTATTATTAAACCTCTAATTAAAAAAACGCAACTTGATCCTAGAGAATTAGTCAATTACAGGCCAATCTCAAATCTACAGTAGCTTTTCTGTCAAAATTAATAGACAAGGCAGTATCCTCACAGCTATGTTCCTTTTTTTTTTAAAGAAATGCTATCTGCAAGGATTTCCAGTCAGGATTTAGACCATATCATAGTACTGAGACTGCTCTCATTAGAGTTACAAATGATTTGTTCTTATCATCCGATCGTGGTTGTATCTCTCTATTAGTGTTACTGGATCTTAGTGCTGCATTTGATACCATCGACCACAACTTTTCGAAGACTTGAAAATGATGTTGGCATTATTGCACTAGCATGGTTCAAATCATACTTATCTGCAGTAAATGAAAAGATGTCATATCGATCAAAAGTTCAGTATGGAGTACCACAAGGCTCAGTACTAGGACCGTTGCTGTTCACCCTGTACATGCTACCCTTGGGAGATATCATTAGGAAGCATGGAATTAGTTTTCACTGTTATGCTGATGATACTCAGCTCTATATTTCTTTGCGCCCTGATGAAACGTATCAATTCACAAAATTAACGGAATGCATAGCTGATATAAAAATTTGGATGACAAGTAATTTCATACTACTTAATTCTTCTTAATTAATTCTACTCCTACTACTTAATAATAATCAGCCCTGTGAAGGCCTCATCGACATGTAAAATCGACATGACAGCCATCGGCACTGATCCTCAACAAACTCGTCTCCATACCGGTGTGATGACTCCGACTTCCAACCAGATGGAACTAGAGTTTAGAAAAAAAAAAAATCAAGCCTGACCCTACCCGAGCCCGTGCACGTTGTGTCCGAGCCCGGCCTGGCCCAGCACATTAACTGTAATCATGAGCCTGAGCCCGATTTAAACCTAACCATTTTTTAATACGTGGGCCGTTATAACTGACGTTCTCAACTACAATTCCAAATAGTTTGAACTACAGAAATCGGTTTAGAATTTCTTAATGAATAATGCAACAAGGACGAAGCATGTAAACTGTGCAAATGGATCCGAATGAAGAAACGTAAAAAAAAAAAAAACGTGAACACTCGACAAAGCCAACACATGTTGTCACTGCCCACGACTTGTTTAAAATGGTTCCATACCTCCGACTGTCCTCCAAACTTGCTCAAAGTTAATTCTCCTGTTTTTATTTTTATCTTTACATCTTCAAGCTCCATGTTGCACTTAAGCTACACAACACAGCACAGCAGGCCAGGTGTGATGCGTGCGAGTGGAGGATGACAAGTGACGTGTTGCACTGTCCACCCAATTAGGCTAATAAAGTAATGATACAAAAAAATAAAATGCTTGATCAAGGGCCCGGCCCGGCCCGAGGATAGTGAGGGGAAATATCAGAGAATCTAAGCTCTAGACGGAACTTTATAAATATTCTGAATGTTCAGATTCAATCTGATTTCTGACCTGTAATGCTGCCTGAATCATAATGATACACTGTCTGTTCATTGGCCAGAGGAGAACTGGCCCCCGACTGAGCCTGGATTCTCCCAAGGTTTTTTTTTCTCCATTCTGTCACCTGATGGAGTTTTGTTTCCTTGCCACTGTTGCCTTGGCTTATGGCTTGCTTAGTTGGGGACATTTAATATTCAACAATATTATTGATCTGCCTTACTTAAGGTGGACGATGACGCAATTTTCTTCTAGAAACAAACTTTGTTGTATTATTTTCATGTTATCACTGTGAAGCTGCTTTGATACAATCTGTATTGTAAAAAGCGCTATATAAATAAAGGTGACTTGACAAATATTTTAGCTAAAACATGTTTTTAATTATGTCTAAGTTAATACTTGTTCAAAACAATCGCTTTAGAAATGTTTGTACTATTTTGTTTATTTTTATAAATAATTTTTTGTTCGATAAATATACTGTCATTAAAATGTTAATATAAAATATATTTTAAAAATACACAATCAAAATTATTTTAAAAGTAAAGATTCTGAAAGCATTGAAGAAGATCCCATAATAATTTAATATAGATTTACAGTAGTAACAATAAATAATATTTTGTTATATTATACGATTAATATATTTTTAAAGGGATACTTCACCGATTAGCATTAAGCTTTGTATCAGTAGAAACCCGGTAGTATTTTCGAATGACCGTGCTTCCCTCCCTCATGTCCCCCTGAGACAAGAGATTTCTGTATTGTGTGTCTGGAAAAAAAACTCAGATGACGCAAAAACTTATGGACACCCAACTTAATTTATGATATTTACCATCTGAATCTAACTATGTCATGTCAACAAATGAAAAACATAGTTACATATTCTTTATTCTCATTGACTTGACCTTTACCTTGACTGTTCCCTGCTGGTGGAATGATCTGCCTAACTCAACCAGAGCTGCTGAGTCCGTAGCCATTTAAGAAACGGCTGAAGACGCATCTTTTTTGGCAGCACTTGATCCAGTAATACTAACACTTTCTCTTCTATTCTATTTATAAATAATAATAATAATAATAATAAATTACATGTACTGTGTTATGCTGCGTTCACACCAAACGCGAATCTGCGTCAAAATTCGCGCCTGCCGCGTCTAGTTATACGCGTGACCACTTTGTGTGCATTCGCGCGTCAAGAGTGAAATTGACGCGCGTAAAATCTAAAGTTTGAAGCGAAATTTACGCGCGTCAAAGGCGAAGTCAGGGGACGAAAGTTTCTAAGCTGTTGGCGGCCATCTTTTTTAGATGTTTATCGAGCATTAGCAATAGCATTAATCGAGAGAGTCACCGCTCTTATATGATCTGAAGAGCAGAAACAGCTGCGTAGGGGACATCGTCGCTGTACTCGGGTCCACCAAAACCTCCGGAGGGTTTCAGGAGTTTCACAATTTGCTCCAGGAGGTAGGTTTGGTGGACCTAACGGTGAGGACGCTGACGAGGACAGCGTAGGCCGTATAAAGCCTCGGCCTCGAGTGGTCGCTGCCTGACGAGCCCGCGCTGTAAAGCCCGGCGCGAGGTTCACCCTCTCCCGCACCTAATCTGTCATTTATTTTTGTTTTGATAATAAATGGAGGCAGCCTCCAAAAGTGAAACCTGTCCTGTTATTTTTTTTGAAAAGTTTTTATACACTTAATTGTGTTTGGTGTCTTTACATTAGATTAATAAAGTTTCATATAGGCTAATCTAGAAATCTAGATTTGCTTTTTTGTGCATTTTAGTCATATTACAAAATAATTTATTGAGGCCAAACATAAAATAACATTAAACTGTCAGTTCACCACGTGACAGCAGCAAGCAGGCAGGCTCCTGATTGGTTAACGCGGCGCGAATTGACGCAGAAGTTCAGATTTTTCAACTCGGGCGGCAGACGCGAATTCGCGTCAAACGCGTGATGCACAAAAAGCACAATTCGCGCTTAACGCGTGAAACGCGCCAGACGCTCAATTCGCGTCTAGTTCGCGCGAATGAGGCGAATTCGCGTCTACCGCGCCGCGCTAAACGCCTCATTCGCGCCGCAAGACCTCCAGACGCGCGTAAACGCGTCTTACCATTGACTTAACACTGAAATCACTCGCGCCAGACGCATATTCGCGTTTGGTGTGAACGCAGCATTAGATTAAACTGAGATGGGTCATAGCACTTGCATATTGTTGTCCTTCTGTTAGTTTAACTGCTTCTATTGTTCTCATTTGTAAGTCGCTTTAGATAAAAGCGTCTGCTAAATAAATAAATGGAAATGGAAAAGTCAGCCAGCTGTTTATTATTATGTTAATTATTGTGCCTTTAGCCCCAACAACAGGGCTGCCTTTTACCTCAAATACTCATTGACACGTTTTCCGTCCGTTTATTTTTGTGAATTGTAATGTCTGCGAAGGATTGCAGATGACCCACCTCCTCTGCTTGTCCTGTATCGGGCAAGTGGGCAATTTTATTTTTTTTGCACTGCCTGTCCCAAGTTTGCCAAGGAAACCGTTTTTGAACTCTCTGCCTTACCCTAATCAGCCAAAAAGGCCATTTTTTAACTCTTTGCCTGTCCCGTATCAACCAGGAGGCCGTTTTTGAACTCTTTGCCTGTCCCGTATCAACCAAAGGCGGCTTATTTTGAATTCTCTGAACAAACTTCACACCTGTTTCTGCTTAATGAACACCATCAAGACTCGTCACGTTTAATGCTTGAGCTCTCCTGAAGAATATGAGTGATATTTTGGAGTGCTTGATTCCTGTGTATTAATGGCTTTAGAAAAGAGATTTATCTCAAACCAAAACAGAGGCGTTGGATCGGATCTGTGATTGAGAGAACTGTTTGATGTTCATTCTACAGTGACACCAGGGATGAGGCTGTTCTCTCATCCATATTACCGCTGTGAGGTTTAAGACTGTCACATGCTATCAAAAGCTCTACAATTATCTGAAGAGTCTCTGATCCAAATGATGGCTCTCAAGGATCAATCCTCTCAAACGACAAGAAACACAAGCCCCTCTTTTATTTACTCTTTCTTTCTTCAGGATTTCCTCACTTTCTCTGTCTTATTGTGCGGAAGTGGTTTGGCTATCCAGCTAAGATACTGCTTTTTTCCCCTTTTATCCTCTTGATAAGCCATTTTGCAAAGAGGAGAGAGAAAGAGAATGTAATACAGGGTTTTCATTACTAGAACTTTTACACTGCCAATAACCAACTGAAGATCTTTTGTTGTCTTATACAAGTGTTTCTTCAACTCTAGGCACTTCTTGACAAACATGTCCCTTTTACTCCAGTCATGAAAAAGATTTTAAATATTCAAGAAGTCTTGTATAAGTCATAAGTCATCATTCTATAATCTAACACTCTAAATCACACAAAAAAAACTAAAAAAAAATTGGTTGCACTTGTTCTGGGAAATTTTAACATTTACAGGCATTGATGGCCTATATATAAATCAGCAAATAGGACTAGTTGGTAAAATTCCAAATAAATAGGCTTTAATGAGATAACGAGTGAAGTTAAAGAGGGTTAAAAAAGGAGGGAGAATCATTCCTTGATGTTTCGCTGATAAGCCCACAACTTCTTCCGAGGACTCAACGGTGAACTTTGCAGCCACAGGTCATCCCCGCCTTTTTTCCCTTTCTTTCTTTCTTTCTTTCTTTCTTTCTTTCTTTCTTTCTTTCTTTCTTTCTTTCTTTCTTTCTTTCTTTCTTTCTTTCTTTCTTTCTTTCTTTCTTTCTGGTCTCCTCTTGTCTGGTCTCCTCTGAAATATCTATGTCATAATAATAATATAATAATCATAATAATATATTATTATTAGGGCTGTTGGTTTACAAGTTCATTTAATTAGTTATGGAAAATATTGCAAATGAAATGATTTAACACATTTAAAAATGACTTACTCATTTAGACATTTTAGTCTTCGTTCTTAATTTTCATTGTCACCTTATGATCATAACTTTCAATGATATAAGAGTAAAAATTGATATGATAATGAATACATATAGAATATATTTTTTGCAAAATTTTAATTAAGAGTACATTTTACACTATAGAGTTTATGGACATTGAATAGCTTTTCTGAGGCTTATGTAATGTTAACATTGCTTAGTTGCAAGCTGTTTTATTGGTGTCTTTCCGCAATTGAAAAGCAGATTGAGATATGATACATTTCAGTAAGTTAGTGGTTCTTTCAGCATACCTTCTGATGTTCATTCATGTTTACTTGCGTGCTGTAACTAGTAGTAAATGTGATCAGTTTACGTGCCCTCCCGCTTGCTAAAGCAATCCGTCATGCCACATTAAAGAGCAGCAAAACGGTATTTATTGTTTGAATTACGTAAGAAATTTACAGAATTAAAAACCTGCCCTGTCTTGTCTGTCAATGTGTCGTCTGAGTCTCACGCTGAATGCATGAGTGTTTTGCCAGTCTTACATTCAATTAAATTCTGTAAATTAATTTATTAAATAATAAATAGAGATTGCAATTTGGTTAAATTAGATTCATTTGATTTATACTTTTTAATGACCAGTGGAGATTTGTTTGTTTTTTGAGAGCAGTTAGTGAAGTTACACCAGCAGGGACTAACAGGGAGACATGTCAAATTCTGGCCCAATCAATGAGTTAGGGATGGACAGGGAAGAAACATCTTAGTGACCATTCATACCACCCTAGAGACTGGATAGCATTGTGCTAAAACCCAGTAAGAACACAGTACTTTGTGGAGATGAGTTTTTCTCAGAAATTGAATAATGTAGTGTCACAGAAATTACACTCTGCACCTTAACTGCCTGAACTTTTTTTTTCTTTCCTTTATTTAAGTGCATTTTATGTCATTTCATTGTGACTATGCTCGGTTGATCTGTCTCAGACTGAACCTCACAAAGATAAGCTCCAGAGAATCAATACTGTCTATGTGATTCTTTTGATATGAGCCATCTGACAGGTCCAGTTCAGAGTGTAGCTGTTGAATTATACAGCTCTGGAAAGAACAGAGATACACTAGACCAGCAGGTTACTGACGGACAGTCGCCCTACCTGGGCAAGATGGGATATTTGTCAGGTTGACAGGAATATTACTATCAACTATTTCTCATCATATCTATTCTGTTACATATTACTGTGATAGACTAATTCACAGAGGCACTGAATGAGGAAGACAGGTGTGAGCTCCGGACTGCATCATTGATTCTTGAGCTGTTTAGCCTGTGTTAAATATTTGATTTGAGTCAAAGCTTGAGATCCCATGGCTCAAACCGGCTATTAATGAGAGAGAATTATTCAGAAGCTACTGAGGAAAGACCAGGTAGATGGTGAGATAGAGTGAGGGGCAATGCTGAAAGTATTGCCAGATGTGCACAAGTGCTTGCATCATATTTTGTGTTTGTTTTGGACGAATGAAAAATAGGTTTGACTAAAACCTCAAAATAACAAAAGGCTGTTTTTGTTTTTTTACTTTTCATTAGTGATTCTACTGATTTTAAGTTAATTTCTGAACACACGTATTGGAAAAAGTCCACTGATTGCTCAATTCTCCGCTTCTTAAATGAAACTATAGAGCCATTAAACTGTGCCATGACAATCATTAAAAAAAAAAAAAGATGCACAAGAATAAATAAATGCAGCTATACTGAGCTGATATGTCCTAGTATTTTTTTTATTTATTTTTTTATAGGGTTGTCAAAATTAACTATAACACATTTTCTGGAACTATTGTTTTGTAAAGCACTACAAATAAATTCAAACTGAATGTTTCTCGTCTGGTTTATACATTTAACATTATTAGTATTTGTAAAAGAATTTATTAAGAGATTTAACCATTTAAAAACTTTTGTAAAATACATTTAGCCTCTTTCCTACTGTATAACTCACACACATCCTTGTAGGACTGATTTTTGTTGATGAACATGAATGTATAAAAAGATAACAAATGGAAGTAAAATAACACAAACTATATCAAATAGTCTGTTTAAAAAAGGAAAAAGGGTTTGAAAATGTTTTCACTTTTCACTCTGCTGACACCTTTGATAGACCATTGCAGCAAGAAAAAATTATCATATTTTTCATCATAAAAATTTAAGTTTAAGTAAAATAGAGTGTGTCTGCCTCCTGAACAACACAAGGAAGACTGTTCCAGAGTTTGGGCACTAAATAGGAAAAGGATCCACCACCCTCACCATTTAGAGCTTTGTTAGTAATTAGCAAGATTTTAAAATGTATGCAATGTTTAATAGGGAGCCAATGCAGTGTTGACAGAATTGGGCTAATATGGTCATATTTTCTGGTTCTAGTAAGAACTCTGGCTGCTGCAGTTTGGACCAGCTGAAGCTTGATTATTAAGCATACCGGGCAACCCCCCCCCCCCCCACCCCCCCCCCCCACACACAAACTTTGAAATGTGTGCATTCAGTAATTAATGAGGAGCTATTCATCCGCTACAATATGGTTTTCATTAACCCTTAAACGCATACCTCAGGTCATTAGTGACCCAGGATGTCATTCACTACCCTCCACCTCCTTATTATTTTTTTAAGTTAGACATCAACCTTCTTAGTATTCCTCAATCAATTCATTATAAACAATTTAACAACAAGAAAAAAATTATTATAAAAGATTGTCTGATTTCCCATAATTTTTTTGTAAATATCAGGTCGCTAATGACCCGAGGTGTGTAGCAGTGTAAGTATATTTTTCTGCATAACAATAACTGAATCTTTGATGACTGAATAAGTGCAATTCACCTTTTCAAGGACAGAAAAAATTAAATAAAATTAAATAAAAACGATCACCAGCAAAACTTGAAATGGCTCAGCATCTTTCTGGCTTCTACATGAAGACCCTAAAGAATCATACCAACTTGTGGAAAATAAGCATCCGATGACCCCTTTAAGTCCCGTTCTTTACGAGTTGGGAGCATGTCAGTGAGAAATATGGCAGGATACCACAATACTAAAAGGTATTTAGCAGTGATATTTTCAGGCTTTTCTATTACAGCGCAGTAAGCTAATTGCCTGCACATAATATGATGGCATTATAATATAACAATGTAACGAGAAAGTTTGCAGTGGCTTCATAATAATTTATTAATAAAAACATAAAAAAAGAAAAGCACACCTGATTCACATTTCTTTGCTCTTCTTTTTCTAGAACTAGAGTTTAAGAACCTTGCTGTATTTTTGTGTAATTAATAGGGGTGTGACGAGATCTCGTAGCACTAAAATGTGAGAGATTTCTTGTCCAGTGAAAAGCTGTCTCGTGGTATCACCATGACAGAGCGTGAGGTGAAATTAGCATAGGATATGCCACCGCTACGTTCACATTACATGCCACCACTGTCGTTTTTTCAGTTTTTTATCAAAATAAAAATCTTGTAAACTATTGTAAACGTCTGCTCATCCAGCACGAGTTGCAGTCGCACACAGTGCAGCACGAATCACAGTTCACTGATCGCGAAACAATGGCGGAGGATTCATGCGCAACAGATAATGTCTTATCTTGTAGAATGTGCGCTCAGCACCGCTGCTCCCTATTCACGGAGTACATGCGATCACGAATCCCAAAGTTAAAGTAAAACGCGAGCTCCCTGATGTGCACAAATTAGGCTGCATACATACAATAGCCCGTCTCAAAATATCAAACCTATCTCTGGACTGTGTAGTGGTAGTTGTGGCTCTGGCCTCTGTTTTCACTTTGAATATTGAGAGAGTACTGTAACGTCTCAAGAACGTAAGACAAGCGAGGCTCCGTTTCTGAACTTTTAATCTGATTGCAAAAACTGTACACAAACGCACCAGCCTATACTCACTCGATCGTTTCTCTCTATCCGGCCTTTTTCCGAACTCACCGCCTTAACCCTATAACTGCCGTTGCAAAATAAAACAGCAATTTCACAACAATCATAAAGAGTCTGTGCGCTACAGTAGGCCTACTTTGATTATGGTTGCACTTGCACTTATTCTTTGCACTTAAGACTAACAGAAAACGTATTATACTGAAAGTTATTTATACTGTTTTTATTTCTATGTTCAATTGGTGGAAAGGAGTTCAATCAGGAGGTCACACACAGCCCTTAATCAGAAGTTCTGGAAGCTAGAAATGCATGTAAAGTAAGGTCTGAAGATAATCATGTGAAATCATACAGGAGAAAAGCCAGTCAGTTGAATTTGTGGCAAAACCTTTTACAGTGCTTGTATATTGTTGTCTTTCAATGCATATGATAATTCATACTCAAAGTAGGACTAAAATGACATTCATTAGAAGATTATTAATTTAAACATTTCAAAATGCACCTGCAGACTATTTCTCCAGTCATGAACTATTGAGTATTTCTATAAAACATTGTGCAAAAATCTCGTTCTCGTGAACCCAATCTCGTGTCGTCTCTTCTCGTGAGATAAGTGTCCCGTCACACCGCTAGTAATTAATTATGAGAAAGTACACCGCCATCTTATTACGACGAAAGTGACTTGAACGCACCTGCCGTCGTAAACACGACTTCCCACCTCGTAAGTACGAACTTCCCAGGAGCACTTGAATGCACTGTCACTTGATGGTAGATTTGGTAAAGAAGCTGTCAGCGATCAAAATATTGATTTTTAAGATGTTGAAAATTATAGTTTTGAGAATTTGCTCAATGCTGAATGTACTGGGAAATGAGCTCTGGTGACAGGTAGAGAGCCATCTGTGTTAGATATAGATCCGGGTCGCTAAAGACCCGAATATGTAAGAATGATTGGTAGAATCATTCATGCATTTAAGGGTTAACATTTTTTTTTTTTTATGTTTTATAAGCTTACATTCAACCAGGTCAAAACTACTCTGGAATGCAAAAAAAATCTGCATTTGCATTACAGTTTTTTTTTTTATTCATTATAAGGGTTAGGAAAAGCGATCCCTCTTGTAATGTTCAGGTTCACAAAGAAAAAGTTAAACTTAGTTTGTCAAATAGCAACAGTAGTGTAATAACCAAAACAAAAGGGAGTAATCCAATGAGACACAAATCGAAACAATGTGCTTAGCACAACCAACACTAGACACAAAGAGTAAACTGAGTAGCCGAGGAGTAGTAATTTTCCAATTCACAAACAGATGGAAAAACTATTTGTAAGTGAACTGGGCTGTGCTGTGTGTTTTTGACTCACAACCGGTTCATAGTCATTTGTTAATAAAGCTGACTCCACTGGGCGTGCTGCATGCGCATGAAACCATCATGCACAGTTTACTGAAATATGTTTTCTTGCCATTATTTTGCATTACGCTGTCTTTTTTTCTCACCACATTGAAGCACCGCTGCTGAAAAGCAGTACTTGAAACACTGCTTACATTTATATGTTATTCTGTGATAATTCTGGGGTGGCAGTAGGGGTGGCAAAGCTTTCTCTTAGGGTGGCAGTTGCCACCCCGTGCCATCCCGGTAAATCCGCCTCTGGTGCCAATGATCTAAATAAGGAACAGGTGTGTGAAATCAATCAATGAAAATATGCTAAGCATTGATGTCCCGATCCCTGCCTGTGTTTCCAGTGTCTGTTGTCATGGACTCTTATTTTGAAGTTCTGTGCTTCCATTGTTGCTTTCTCCTCATGTTTCACTGCTGCTCTGTTCCTTTGTTTGTTGTCATGGACCACACCCATCTCCTTATCAGTTTCCATCGGAACTCATTAGTTCATTGGTTTTACTCAGCATTTATAGCCCTGCTTGTCAGTTTGTCAGTCGTTGTACAGTATGTACGTTTCCTGTATTTTCTTGTGTTTTCTCCTGTTCCATATGTTTTTGTTTAACCAAACTGCCTTGTGTTCTCTGACATTGTGGACTATTTTAATGCACGCTTCCCAGCCTAGTCCATTGCCTGCCTGAATGCCTCATCGTTACACATGACAACAAAGGAAACAAAGGAAACAATGAGAAACAGCCTAAAAGTCCATGAAATTAAACTAAAACAACACCTCTCTATGGGATCACCATATTTCATGAAACTTGGCATCAGAAGGAAAACAACTGCCTTATCAGATTATAAGAACTATAATCATTAAAACTGTAAGTTAAACATACAGCATGGAAACCAAAATATATCCATAAAACTAAACTAGAATAAATGTTAAAATGGGAAATGTTGCAACCTTCCAAATGCAAAAATGGCTTACACATATACAAACCATTGGTTCAATGCATGCATCTGCAGCAATATGCATGTGTATAGACTCTTTCTATGAATTATCTTGTAGTTGTATTTGGTGGATGAACTATTCTTTTAATAAAATCCTGATGCAATCCTTCCAGAGTTAGGTTCAGCTCTCTGGTCGTCATTAGATTTTAACGATGTTCGGCTATGACCAGCGTTTCATCATACAGACATCTATTACATCTATCACAAACCACAGCAGAGTAACCCCATGAAAGTGTATGCTGTATTAATACAGATGTTTTGCATA
The DNA here is from genome assembly GCA_021554675.1 of Leuciscus idus. Classification (NCBI taxonomy): domain Eukaryota; kingdom Metazoa; phylum Chordata; class Actinopteri; order Cypriniformes; family Leuciscidae; genus Leuciscus; species Leuciscus idus. The sequence goes on from CM038634.1 coordinate 10,202,246, forward strand.
ATCTATTGAGACATTAAACATATGTATTATGTGTATCATATGAGAGTAACATTAGTTTTATAATGCATGATGAATTGCAGGGGCCACTTTTGATTTTAGATTAATGGAACTCCAACAGTTTCTCTGAGAGCTCTTTAGCTTTGTTCTTAAAGAGCACTTTTGCAGACAGGAGGAAATGTCAGCATGGTTTTGTCACAGCTTAATGTGTCCTCTCTGACCTCTGAGCTGACTCTCATTAAAGCAGGTACAGAGGAAGCAACCCCAGGCTTTTGTGTATTAATATGGAAATTAGCTTAGAGGCAGATATCTGATGTCCTTCTCGGTGTACGAGAGCATTTATGGACATCTATCTAATCACATCCTCAACAAAGCAGATCAATGCGGCGGTCCGACAGAGACAAACTGCTCCATATGGTACAAACCCCTTTCTGCAGCCATATGTTCATGAAAGTAGAGGTGTAAGAAAGCTGTATGGATGGGGGAGGGTGAAGATATAAGCAAGAGTTATTGTGGTGTGATCACGGGAATTGTACTGATTCATATGTTTGATGTTAAAGTGCCCATATTATGCTCATTTGCAAGTTCATAGTTTTGTTTTTGGGCCCTGCTAGAATACATTTACATTATTTAGTGTTCAAAAAACATTATTTTCTCATACTGTACATTGCTGCAGAACCTTTTTTCACCATCTGCATGAAACACTCTGGGCCCTATCATACCCAAAACTGGGCGCCAGGCGTCAAGTGTTTTTTGCTAGTTTCAGCCCGACACAGTTATAATTTTCACTTCCTGCACCACGTTGTTTAAATAGCAAATGCATTTGCGCCCATTTGTGCGCCCATAGGCGTGCTGGTCTGAAAACGAGGTGTGTTCAGGCGCATTGTTAGGGTGTTGCTATTTTGAGACAACAGAAACCTGGTCTGAAGTCAATGGCGCAATATTCTGTTTGTTATTTAAAGAGCACGTTACGCCTATAGGCGGGTCCACAAGGCGGGTGCGTACACTTTGCTTATTACACACACAGAGTACAAATAAAAGGATTACAATGTAAAAGATTATTATTGTGTACATAAAGATATGGTGGAATCCGGCTTGTCCCGTAGAGGGTCTGCTTGCATGCTTTAACCTTGCACACGAGCAGATCCGTTTCCTCTCTAGAGCCGCATTCAGTCTTACCGCTTGCAAATTCCGCCTTGTAAATAGTAAATAGCGAATACGCCATGGCGCGTGTGCAACTGGCTTTTAAAGGGAATGGGAGATGACACTCTGATTGGTTTTTATTGCACGTTACGCCCAAAAAACACCCATTACTCATTAAGAGAATAGGATTCAAATTCAAGGACCTTTCAAGGACTTTCCAGGTCCAATACCCTCAAATTCAAGCACTTAATGTAGGGACACGTTTCAAGTGAGAGCAAGGTTACATCATGTTACCTTGTAAGATACATTGTTACAGTTTTACGTGTGTGAACATCATGGCAATGTACAACACAAAGTACCTCACGTGGGAAACACTTAACGTAATGCGTAAATGCGCGTAACTAACATAAATCAAGCAAGTTAGTATGCATAGGCCACGAAGTGTTGGCGAAATAACATATTAGCGGACCGGAAACCGGATACGTTTTTCCAGAAAACTTTTGGCACAAAATAAATTCAAGCATTTTCAGGCTTTCTAGGGCCGTGAATATTTTTTCCAGTGGCAACCCTGTCAAAGAAAAGCAGCTCCAGTGTGCGTTTCCCAACGTAGAAATTACGTAAAGGATCTTTCTCACCCTCCCTGTGTTAAATGCCTTGGGAGAGAGGTCATTTTCAAAATTGGGACTTATAAAAAATGAACTGAGGACATCAATGGATGAACAAAGGCTGAACTGTTTGACAGTAATGTCAAGTGAGTGCGACATTCTGCGTCAACTTGATTTTAAGGATTTGATTGAGGAATTCTCTTTGAAGAAGAGCAGGAGAAAGCCCATTTAGTGGTGAGTGATATTTAATTAATTGTATTGGCTGTTTCTGATTTGTAAGATTATTACTCAATAACATTGTTTAATATTATTATTCCCGCAAAGGCTTAACGCGGCACTGTCACTAGCGTAAACTTAAAAGTTGAAGTATACATTCAGCTTTATGATATGCAAACAAATCGAACACCGAACGCGAATTGAGCGTCAAATTTTGAATCCACTCGCGCGTCCAAAGCAAGCATTTGAAGCGAAATAGACGCACGCTCGAGGCAAAATTCGCAGATTTTTCAACTCGGGCGTCAGACGCGAATTCACTTCAAACGCGTGAATGCACAAAAAGCACCAAATAAAATCACTTGCGCGTATCGCGCCAGATGCTCAATTTGCCTCTTTCGCCCAAATGAGGACAAAGTTTTTAGAGCAAAAATAGTTACATAGTGTACCTTTAAATATCACCATAAAGCCTGGTCAACTTTGTAGCTTATTCTGAACAAGAGCCACCCGCTTATACAAGAAGAATTATTTAGGCGAGTGTTTATGTGTTTTTGCAGAAGCATTGTATGATCATGAGTATATTAGAGACAAAAGATTGACAAGCAGTGCGAAATGAATAGAGACGCACACTGAGCTCTTTATCTCTTTGACAGAACTGTTATTGTGATGGATCTGTGTGTTACATCTGAACGTGCTCCACAAAGTTTTTTTTTCTCATTCTCCCCTCCAATAGATTGAGAGAAAGAGGAAGACAGGCAGAAATGAATAATGATACTGTCAAAAAAGAAAATCCACAGTAAGCATCGCCAATTCAGCGACTGGGTTCAGTGTTAACAAACACACAATATTCACAATCAACAGATATGAGAATATAAGCAGAGCGATTGATTATGTGTTCCGCCTTTAGAATCTGAGAGGTTGTTTTTTACCCAGAATTTCAGGAGTGTGAAGCATGTGTGTGTGTTGTTCTGGATATAACAGAGCTGGAGGACTTTCATGTTAGGCCTTCTTTCTCTAATCAAGGTGAAGAAGTCTTGGGGCAGATGAAAACAAGAATGGGGTAATGAAAACAAGAGCTGTGTGTGTGTTTTATTACCCTCTGACAAATAGGTGCTAAATCACTCTATAAACTTCTGATTGATTAATTAATTATCAAATAAACACACTGAATGAATAAACAAATAAACAAGCCAAGCATCTAATGAACAGCAATAAGAGGCTATAATGAGCATATAGGTTTATTGTTCAGTGTGTGTGTGGCCCTGGTAAACCCTACATTATGGGGAGCAAATATGTCCCCACGAAGATCGTAACACCAGTAATTTTTTCCTTGTGGGAAAATTTTTTGGTTTTGGTTTTAGTTTATAAAAATGCAGAAAGTTTTCTATGAGGGTTGTGTTTAGGATTAGGGGATAGAATATACAGTTTGTACAGTATAAATCATCATTGTCTATGGAAAGTCCCCATAAAACATGGTGGGGATGGGTGTACCAACTTAACCAAACTTTAGGGACAAATTTGTGCCCAAAAGAGAAATAAATATTTGATGACATCCGGGTACATCCTCATTTGTTAAGACGATGTATGAATAAGTAATACTAATTTAAAAAAAAAATATTCTAAAAATGCAGATTGTTTCCTCTGAGGTTGTATAAAAAACCCTATTTAGTTAGATAAATTAATGTGCTGGAGGTTCCAGCTCTTAAACTGATAGTTCACACAAAAACGAGAATTTTGTCATATTTTATTGTTCAATACCTGTTGACAATATTTATTGAGCAAAAAAAAATTTATTTAGCAAAATAAAAATAACAGATTGGAAAACATGCAGCATACATCTTCTTTTGTTTCACATGGATTTGAAAAGACATGAGGGTGAGGAAACAATTTAGAATTTTAATTTTTGGGTGAATTCTTTTTGTGTTGGGTTTTGCTGCCACCTATCTGTCACTTATGCACCTTAATGCACAGATCTTAATCTCTGTATAAAACACCAGCTAAAAGACACAAAAGTTGCACAATCCTTCATGGTTGGCATGGCATTTTTAAACTAGAGCTCAATAAGGTGCCACCAGCAGCTGAAAAGTAACTTTGGGTGGGAACCACTGCACATACCAATTACTGAAGGAGCCAATTCTCTCTTTTTTCAGAAAATCCCTCCATCTCCACCCGAATTGCTGTGACAAGGCTTTTATTTCTTTTCAAGTCAAAACAAATTCCAGTGTCACCGCAGTGACTGTTATCACTGTAATATATTGCTGTTTAATGTTAATGTATGCGTTCCGCCCCGCGACTCTAACGGGGCCATAGGGCCCCGTTTATCTCTGCTGTCTCTTTCTTGCTATTGTGTGAATTCTGTGGGGCAGAGATAAGCCATCTTGTGGGTTTGTTGGTAAGATTTAGGGGTGCACAATTCAGCTGGAATGAGAAATCTATCAGGTATTTAAAGACTCTCACTAAAATGCCTTCACAGATCTCTATAAACAGACTAACAATATCAATAAACAAACCAACAATTTCAATAGACAAAACATTTTAAAAAAGACATTCAACCACTTCAAATAAACATTCTTATAAAAAATGATCTGCATAAACAAAATATTAGCTTTAAAATATCTTAATAAATGGAAAAATCTAAAAAGAACAAATTCAGCAAACAACCTAAAAAACAACATCAAAACTTAAGACACTTAAGTCTTCTTTTTCTTAACTGCACTTTTTTAATAATCTCAAAATAAAGGTTTGACATTTTAATAATTGTCTTAATCATTTTTATGTCACACTTTGAATGAGTACACTTATTTTGATGTGTTGACTAACATGCTAAATGTAAATTACATTTAAATTGAATGTATTTTGAATGCACTAAATATATAAATAAATGACACAACTTTCAATAGAAATGACATTTAATGCTTGTCAGTACATTCGGAAAGTACATTAACCATATTTCAAAGACAATAGAGTAAAGAAATTACAGTCCTACAGTATACTCAAGTTGGTAAAAACAACACAAGTAATTGCATTTAATATAAAAAGCATATAATTAAGTGTCCGGAAACTTCACAGTATTTCCGTATTTGAAAAAGTATGCTAAAGAGTACTCAATGTCCACGAAAAACATCTCGGTTACGTATGTAACCCTCGTTCCCTGAAGGAGGGAACGGAGACGTTACGTCAGATGAACGACAAATAAGAATATCGCTAGGGAGGCCAATCTACTTTGAGTGAAACTAAAACGAGCTAATGCACATTGGCATGCGATAATTGCAACAGCTGTGCTGCATCGCGGTGACCTGGCGACGTGTGACATAACGTCTCAGTTCCGTCTTTCAGGGAACAAGAGTTACATACGTAACCGAGACCGTTCCCTCAACGCTACGTCGGATGACCGACGAAAATAAATCCCCTACCAAAGCACCACAGCTGCTGACCCCATCCAGCGCCCTGTGTAAACCTCCTACTCCCTCTTACCTGATGGGACAGGGCTTACACAGAGAAGTTCATACTGCTGTTCCGACTCAGTGAGACTATTGGATAACACTGGGAAAGCGTGCCCATCCCACTGGAAAAGGAATGCTGCGTAAGCCATATCCTTTCCCGAAGGAGTCATGTGGAGATAACATATGGACTAACCTCGTGGGGTTGTTTGCATATGAAATTACTGGGGTAACACCAATCTCCTAAGAGATGGGTTCTCCCAAGGGAAAGACACAGGCTTCCGTTTAAAAGCAACATATGGGATCACCGCAGAGTCACACATATGGCACCCAGCCTAGACCCGGTTCTCAAGGATTCAGCGGGCTATAGGCCTGGCGACAGACGCTCCACAACATCTGGCTGCCGAGGGTTACGAAAGACTCAACAGGTTTTACACTCTGGAGACATGAGCACAACTGTAGGCATAGCAAGCCGACAAGAGACGGTGCTTCTACCTGTTTGAGGTGAGAACACAGGAGGAAACTGGCTCTACACGTAGGCTATAGAACCTAGTGAACATGTTGGGTGTCACCCAGCCCGCAGCTCTACAAATATCTGTTAGCGAGGTGCCACGTGCCAGCGCCCAGGAGGATGCAATGCCTCTCGTGGAGTGAGCATGCAGCCTGAGTGGGCAAGGCACACCTTGTGCTTCGTAAGCCAAGGCAATGTCATCCAATATCCAGTGGGCCATCCTCTGCTTGGAGACTTTCCCTTCAGCTGGCCTCCGTAACAGACAAAGAGCTGGTCTGAGGTCCTGAAGCTTTGAGTTCTGTCTACATACCGTCACAGAGCGCGGACGGGACAGCGCAGCGCTTGCAGTTTCACCGCCTGGTCCCTGAAGGGAGTGGTAGGAACCTTGGGCACATAGCCAGGCCGGGTTCTCAGTAACACGCGGGCGTCGCCCACCCCGAACTCCAGGCACGATTCATTGACCGCAAATGCCTGCAGGTCCCCTACCCTCTTGATGGAGGCCAATGCAACCAGCAACAAAGTCTTCATAGACAAAATCTTTAAGTCTGCTGACTGCAAAGGCTCGAACGGCGTGTTCTGAAGTGCTTGAGCACCAGAATAAGGTCCCAAGAGGGTAGGGATGGATTTAACCATCTCGCCCCTCAAGGAACGTGGCGACCAGGTCATGCTTCTGAACCGACTTGCCTCCTATGGGGTCATGATATGCATAAATAGTGGCAGCATAAACTTTGAGGGTGGAGGGAGACAGCCTTTGCTCCAATCTGTGCTGCAGGAAGGAAAGCAAGACACTGATCGAACATCTTCGGGGATCCTCTCGGAGAGAGGACATGGAGTTTTCAGAGGTCTGGGTGCGGGTGCGGGTGCCAGAAAGAAGGTCCTTCCTCAGAGAAATACGCCAGGGAGGGGCTGTCGTGAGGAGCATGAGTTCTGGGAACCAGGTCCGGTTGGGCCAGTAGGGCGCAACTAGCAAGACCTGCTTCTCGTCCTCCCTGACTTTGCACATTGTATGTGCAAGTAGGCTCACAGGGGAAAATGCATATTTTGAAAGGCCCAGGAGCCAGCTGTGTGCCATTGCATCCGAGCCTCGTGTTCCCTCAGTCAGGGAGTAAAACAATTGGCAGTGGGTGGTTTCTGGAGAGGCATACAGGTCTACCTGTGCGGCTCCGAAAGCATGGCAGATTAGCTGGACCACTTGGGGGTGGAGTCGCCACTCTCCCGGGAGCACAACTTGTGATACCTCATCGGCCATACGGTTGAGCAGCCCGGGGACATGAATGGCCCAAAGCGACCTCAGATGCTTCTGACTCCAGAGGAGGAGATGGCGGGCGAGCTCCGATGTGAGGATGTGAACCAGTGCTGAAGCGGTCTCATATGAAGCAAGCCGAGAGGTGTCACAGCCGTTGTGGCCTCCATATGGCCCAGGAGCCATTTGGAGCCAGTGAGCTCACCACATACCAGCTATAGCTGGAGAGGAGAGAGAGTGATAGAGCCGATTCAAAGGATGGGGATTATTAGGAGGCCATGATTGGTAAGGGCCAATGGAGGGAATTTGGCCAGGACAAACACTCCTACTCTTTACGAGAAGTGCCATGGGATTTTCAATGACAACAGAGTGCCAGGACCTCGGTTTAACGTCTCATCCGAAGGATGGTACTTGTTACAGTATAGTGTCCCCATCACTATACTGGGGCATTAGGACCCACACAGACCACAGGGTGAGCACCTCAGTTAGTTACTGGCCTCACTAACAAATCTTCCAGCAGTGACCTAGTTTTCCCAAGGAGGTCTCCCATCCAGGTTCTAACCAGGTTCAACCCTACTTAGCTTCAGTGGGCAACCAGTCTTGGGCTACAGGGTGATATGGCTTCTAAAGTATACAATGAGGAATCATCTTGTAAGAACTCTAGAGAGTTCACCTCACCACTACACAGAAAATATCCCTGTGAACATAAATCAATGCCATGTATAGATGCAGTCTCGTCAGACAATGTTTCATCCATGCCAGCTTTATTGCATTCTTTGTTGCAGCTCAATCCATCTACTCGTTCTCCACCACACGCTCTACACTACAAACGCTAGACTGAATACCGCTAATACTTGGTACAGAGTGCAATCCATAGACATAGATGTTTTCAACATTCGGTGTTTCAGCAATTTCTCCGTTCATATTAACAACCGCAATATTACTAAGATCAGATACAGTAAAAAAAATAATAATTACTTCGCAATTTGTTAGAGTATTTTCAGAAGCAGATACACTAACTTCTGAAACTCTTTCCTCCGTCAATCTCAACTCCTTGGGTATGCACAAGTTCAGAAGTGACAACAATCTCTGATCCCGAAACAATGCCTTCAATTTCACATTCTTTATGCGGGCAAGCATGCCTTTTATGCCCAACATCACTGCATTCAAAACACTTCGTATTGCCAGTTGTTGCGTAAACCAAAAATGTTTTTCCTTCATATTGAACACGAAAGGATATCCAGCGTTCGCTCCTGAGAGTCCAAAATCCTGTTAACTTGTCTCCTAAAAGACATTACATGTTTTAGAGTTGGGTGTTTGCACCCTAAAGAGATCGTTTTGAACAGACTAGTGCAACAAACCTACTTACGCTCCAACGCATCAGAATGACGGCACATTTGAAATCGTAATTTTAGAAAAAGCCGTAAAGAGTGGAGTGACGCACTACATCGTCATTTACAATAAGGCCACTTTCAAGTATTTGATTGACAAGATTCTGCGCTTTCAAAAAGACCCGAACAGCCTTATTCATGCGAGAGGCAGAGGAAATATTTTCGAGGCCTACCACCTCCCCTGTTGCAACAAGCACATCCTCCACCATTACCAAATCAACAGGTACTCTAGGGCTGGGCGGTATATCGAGTTTATATGAAATATTTTTTTGAAGCGATATGGAATGAGGCAATACCGTTTATATCAGTACAGTAGTTTGATACGAGCACATCTGAAAAATAGCAGAGGACGCAGTGTGAGCTGCTGCAGTGAAAGTACATAATACAATTCATCCTAAACATGTTACTTCAAAATAACTGGTAAGATATAGTTAATAAGTTTAAAGCAGCTTGCCCTGTCAGATGTTTTGCCCTATCTGTTGATGACTGACAGATAAATACTTGCGCTGCTTAATGCGTTTGAGATGTGGTGCTTTCCTCAGTGCTTAACTTACATTTCACAGGTATATTCCATCTGTAAATGTTAGAAAGTCAAACAAATATGTCCATTTCACTGTCAGGAGAGGATGAGCCTTCTGCAAGTGAATTTCCGCTAAAATTCAAGCTTCCGTGAATGAGCATCGCCGGCGCCGTGCGCATGCGTGCCAAACAGATGGAGCACAATATATTCTATACAGCGCAATAATTCTGACTAAAATATACATATTGCTCAAATATTTGTTGTTGGAGACAATAAATGTGCCATATGTGGAATTTTAAACCTACAAGTATATTTTTATGAAAGTGACCATTATAATGGTGTAATCAAATGCAGACCAATATAATTAGTTTGTGTTTTTGTTTTTATTTTCATTTTCATTTTAGCCTTTAGTCAATTTAAAAAAAGCATTATTTTTGTTTTTAGATTGTAATGTTACAATGTTAAAATGTAATGTGATTTTAACCACCTTTTTGCACATAATATATTGCGTAGCCTACATTACATTCACTATATTTATTTCCATATCCTTCAATATCAACATTCATTGTAGGATATCATTGGGCAGGATGTGAAATATAATTATTATTTTTTTTTTTTTTTATCCAAATAGAAAAACTAGAAAGTACAGCAATATATATCGTATATCGCCATTTAACCAAAAAATACAGAGATATGATTTTTTTGGCCATATCTCCCAGCTCTATAAGGTACACACCTGAATCCATTGCGCAAGGACAGTGCCTCAGCGCAAAAACTCGCCTTAACAGCAAAAATAAACACTTAACAAACCATGCAGAAATAAGATGAAATGGAAAAAAAAAATGGTGAAAATCCATCACTCAGCCTTCACCCCCTCCCCAACCACTCTCTCACGTGCAAACTCCCAGAGAGAGAGAGAGAGAGAGAGAGAGAGATTTGTAAGGGGAACAACATTTCTAAGGGAAAGAAATGCACAGTAGCATTTGGCAGGTTCATTTTTTCATGTGTATGTGGGGCGTGGTAAACCCTACATTATGGGGACAAAATGGTCCGCATGACGAAAAGAGCATATAAATCATACTAAGTGATATTTTTTGAAAATCTAAAGTTCTCTGTGATGGTAGGTTTAGGAGTAGGATTAGTGTAAGGGGATAGAATACAGTTAGTACAATATAAAAACCATTATGTCTATGGAAAGTCCCCATAAAACATGGAAACCCATCGTGTGTGTGTGTGTGTGTGTGTGTGTGTGTGTGTGTGTGTGTGTGTGTGTGTGTGTGTGTGTGTGTGTGTGTGTGTGTGTGTGTGTGTGTGTGTGTGTGTGTGTGTGTGTGTGTGTGTGTGTGTGTGTGTGTGTGTTGCTCTGGCCAACAGGCTTTCTTATAATTAAATCTCTGTGTAAATGTACAGATTGCGTTGATAGACAGTCTGAGGTCTCTACAGTGGCCATTGGCCAAATTTCCTCTTTTGGACTTTCAGACAACACACACTATAAAATCCATAGCATGGAATATTCATTAAACACACTGATCATTTATAAATCAACTGAGCATTCATAAACAACTAAATGTTCATCAACACACTGATCATTCATCAAAACAAGAAAGTTAATAAACAACAGTGAGCAGTTATTGACAACATTTAAAAATCGCAAAAGACATTCAACTACGTTTTTTAATCATCCCATTTTATATATAATCAAATTCATTAGGCTGCTTGTTTACCACTGACTCTCTGAGAGTTTGTGATAAATGGTGTCATTGCACCCTCTGGTGGCACATAGAGAACAAAGCAATCTATGAGACAGTCAAGGATCCGTTCATTACTTTGAGATATGATTGTCTGCATTATAACAATAGTACATGGAGACATATGTCTGTAACTGTGGGAGAATGTATGAAACATAGGTTTTGAAAGCATAATACAAGTATAGGCATTTGGTTCGAAACACAAATGTGTTGTCAATGAAAATTGACAAAGTAATAATACTGTCATGCAGAAGATATTTCTTTGAGCGCAATACATCAGAGGGCTGAAGGTTCTGCAGTTTAAAATGTGTCAGTGCCCAACAGAGAGACATAAATAAAATATAAGACATCTCACTCCATTTTCAGCGGCTCTTAACAGTCGGTTTACTCAGAACTGGTGCTTTTAAACAGAACTAGGTCAGGCAAATTGACAACTTCCAACTTAATGTTTATTGTGTGTCATAAAAGCTGAAAAAAGAAATATGGGTTTTACGTTATATTAAGTGTCTTTAACTACTATGAACAAACATTTAAATGACTATTTTGGTAAAATGCACTTATTGTGTATGGTCACCGTGATTTTGGCAAGTAAGAAATGTTCCTGGATCAACATACTTTGTGACCTAAAACCAGAGGGAATGATAGGTGAATAACACTGATGTAGAAGCAGCTTACCCTGGTTGTAAGCCTAAACTTGACATCAACTGTAAACTTGTCCCTCAAATCTGATTGGTGGATTGCAATGTTGTTCCAGGATCAACAAAGAGGTTGATCCAGGAACATGTTGTAGGCTACTTGGTGAAATCACATTCACCTATTGGGTCCATACATGTTTTTAAATTCTGTAATCTTTTTTGTAAAACAGTGTATAAGGTTGCTAATGACCAGATTTGTGTAACAGTATATTTTTTTCTGCACAACAATATTTGAATCTTTAATGACTGAATAAGTGCAATTCACCTTTATTCCAAAAGGTGGCAATGTCTGATAAAGAATGAAGAAGTGACGTTTCACTCATAGTTACCGCAGGCAGAAAAAGGTATCATCAGCAACTTGAAATGGCTCAGTGATTTACTGTAGAGCAAGTACTGAACACAATCAAATATTAGTGTCATTGTCAGCTGTCAGCGATCAAAATATTGATTTTGAAGATGTTGAAAATTATAGTTTTGAGAATATGTTTGAGATTGCGAATATGAGCCAGACTGTCCTGGGAAATGAGCTCTGATGAGGACAGCGATGATGGTATACTGAACCTTTACAAGCTCCAAAAGGTAACAAAATATGCTTTATTAGTAACATCGAGCCGTCAGTGAGCGTCTGTTTTTTGCGGTGTGTTCCACTTGTCGGTTCTAGTCGGGTGGCAGTTCGCCTGATTCAGCATGTTGAATCAGCATTGGGGCCATTGGTGAGAGAAATCACTCTGATTGGCTGTTCAGTTTAGCAAACAAGTCAGTGCACGAGAATGAAAGCGAGCAAAGTCAAAGTGGCGCTGCACAGACCGATCAGTGTCTGACATTAAAGTACTGTGAGAGCAATTAGAGAACGGATGGCTCCGTATGCTTTTGAATTCGAATGTCATACACCAATCGATCTGTGCAGCGTCGCTTCAAGTCGAAAAGACTTGTTGTGTTCAAGTACATCTTTTTGGCCCAGACGCAGCCGACACTGCTTACAAAAATTAACCGTGATTTTGCTACACTAACCATAGTTTAACCATGGTTTTTGTAGTAAAACTGTGGTTATACAAATGGCAATCAATCCACCAAAAAAACATGGTTACTACCTTTTTACTATAATAAAACCATGGTTAGTTTTTGTTCTTTTACATTGGCTTGGTGTGTCACGGCCTGAACAGAACAAAATATTTTGATTTTCCATTCTTCGTATATGAAGTAGAACATTGAGTCCTATCATACACCCGTCGCAAGACAGCACCAGTCAAGTGTTTTTTGCTAGTTTCAGCCCGATGCAGTTATCATTTTCACGTCCTGCGCCACGTTGTTTAAATAGCAGATGCATTTGTGCGCCCAGGCGTGCTGGTCTGAAAACGAGGTATGTTCAGGTGCATTGTTGATGCGTTGCTATTTTGAGGTAACTTACATAGACTGCGCCATTGACCAACTGAAACCTTGTTTTAAGTCAATGGTGCAATATTTTTTTTTCTTATTTAAAGAGCGCGTTAGTAATATCCGCCTATAGGCGGGTCCATAACGTGTGTACACTTTGTCCCGTAGTAGATGGTCTGCTTGCGCACGGGCAGATCCGTTTCCTCTCTGGAGAAGCGTTCAGTTTTTCCGCTTGCAAATTCCACCATGTAAATAGCGAATCCGTCATTGCACGAGCGCAAATGGCTTTTAAAGGGAATGGGAGATGAGACTCTGGTTGATTTCACTTTACACCCAAAACACACCCATTACTCATTAAGAGAATAGAGAAAACCCTTTTAGACCATGCGCTAAGCACGCCGACCATTTTTCCCGTTGTTATAGCACAAGTGGATCTGGACATGCCCTAAGTGCGCTTGCACAGTGCGCTTTAGACCATGTGCTTAGATCGTTAAAATAGGGCCCATTATATTTGGTTATGATGCATTTTGATGCATGCAGAAATGTGGCATGCAGTTTTTTATATAAAGCCAAAAGTAGACTTTTGACACGTAGCCTGCGCTAAAGCAAGCATAGAGAGCTTGTGACACAATGTTTTTAATCAGCACAGTACCTACACACACACACAAAATTGGGCTGCTTGCGAACAGTGTGTGTGGACGCCCACGTACCCTCATGATGACGGAAATTACGTCACAGTGCGTGGACCAGTTGTGGAACGCAGTACAATCAAGTGACCCAGGGCCATTGATTCACAAGGTAGTCAAATAAAAAAAAATGAATAAACGGAAGAGACGGAAACTTGTGCACGCTACAACAGCTGTTCTAAGTGGATAAGAGATTATGCGGGGAGGTTAGAAACTAAACACATTTGTACACACTAGCCTAAAAGATTACTTGAGCCTAAAGAGTGCCCAAGCACTATGCAAGGTTAAAAGATATATCAGGGCTACGAAGACACTAAAGCGAAGGAGTGCAAATTGTTATAACGTGTGTCAACCACTGTATGTGTCAGTACACCTTAAATGGAGTAGCCTATACTTTGAAAGGTTATGCGTACAACTGTGCTAAAGTGTAAAAAAACAAAAACACATTTTTTTTTTTTTTTTTAAGTGTATAGCCTACTTTGGCCTTAACAATTAGTTGTCTTGCATTTCAAAGAGCTTTATGGCCTTGAATGTCAGAGTGGTCCAAAGAGCACAGGAACAATTTGTTTCTTGACATTTGGCAGAGGACTTTAATAATCTTAGATGAGCAAGGTTCAAATTGCAGCACAGTTAGACTGCACACAGGTGGTCTTTGCTCTCAGATTGTCATAGCAGCGTGTGTCTTTGTATCTACAAAATCAATTACAGTCATTTTAGGTCATATTTCAAGTCGACTATAAAATGCAGCTCCCATTAATTAGCAAAAGCAAGTGTTATGACAGAACACTGAGCTCTGTTGGAACTCTAATCCACAAACCTGTCAGAGGAGCTGTCATATACAGTAGGAGATCTCAGCGGCTGAAGGCACAAGGCCAAATCCATACAGAGACATGCAAGACTGCATGTAGTCTGCTAAAAAACTAGCAATGTTCTGCCATCTGTTGACATGAAGCCTTTCAAGTGACTGCTTTGAAATGCTCTTTATAGGCAACAATATAACAGTATAGGAAGTAAAAAATCACATTCATTTTCTTAAGTGACAAATGTATTTTTTAAATATAATGATAATGTATAAACTTTTTATGACAGACCTACCATGAGCTCCAAGGTCATTAACTCTTTCCCCGCCAGCATTTTTTTGAAAAGTTGCCAGCCACCGCCAGGGTTTTTGACGATTTTCGCTAAATTTTAATGGCCCACAGAATATTTTGTTCTATGAATATATGAACATGCTACATATCAAAATAAAGATCTGAGCGTCTGCTTTTAAACAAAAAAAATTATAATTATTTTATCTTAATTTTTTCTTTTTTTATTGCCACTTGAACATAGATAGGTTTTGTCAAAAACACAACATTCTGGACAAAAAGCTGAGAAAAAGGCATTTTTATCAAACAAGTGCATTTTCAAGCAGAATACATTCAGATGTCTTTTCCATCATATATAAAACCTTCCAAAATAAATTACAATTATAAATAAATCTAAAATATATAAAATTTAGGCACTGTAATTTGCTTTTGAGTGGTACACTGAGTAACATTTCCCAGGATGTGGAAACATTTCCCCCTCGCTGTGTTCTGTAAATAATTAATAATAATTGGAATTACTTTCAATAAAAAAAGACATAGATACACACACACACACACACACACACACACACATAATATATATATATATATATACACACACAGGTGAAACTCGAAAAATGTGAATATCGTGCAAAAGTTTATTTATTTCAGTAATTCAACTTAAAATGTGAAACTAATATATTATGTAGACTCATTACATGCAAAGTGAGATATTTCAAGCCTTTATTTGTTATAACTTTGATGATTATGGCTTACAGCTTATGAAAACCTTTTCACAATATTCTAATTTAGAATTTGGGGTTTACATAAGATGTAAGCCATAATCATCAATTTTTGCACGATATTCTATATCTATAGTTCCACCTGTAAATACATATTACAGTGTGGTAAATGTGCACAAAGAGAGAAACAATTTGGGCATTACACGCTCATATTTATGCACACAGCCACACAAATAGCCTACATGCACACTCACACACAAACATTATAGTGTTTATATATATATTATCCAACATTGTGCATAAAGATATTTCTGTGACATGAACATCTCTCTCACTAACTACTTCGTCCCGATCAGATTCAGAATGATCAAATAAGGAGTGATCGGACTCCGAGTCCATCAACACCTCCAGTACTTGATCAGCCGTAAACCTCTTCATTTCAGATATTTTGACCTAACGTTATTCTCGCTACTCCATCCATGTTTGAGCCGATCGCAGTCGGTTTCTTTTATCAAAAAGTTCCGTACTCTTTCAGAGCATGCGCGCGGGTCTTCCTTACCGTATACCACCTAAAACACGGATACCCGGAAAATTCCGTGTTTGGCGGGGAAGCGCTTTTTCATAAAACCCGGAAAATGACGTGTTTGGCGGGGAAAGAGTTAAGCACTGGATAAGCTACAAGTGTGATTTCATTTTCAAAGAATTGTTGAATTGAAGAAATTCTTGATGAAATTCTTGATGAAATTCTTGATGAAAAACTACAATACCCATAATCCAGAAGAGTGATCCACCAATCAAAGAACACACTGTTGAACTGTAGTTCTCGATTTGAATCATCATTAAAAAAAACTATACACATCCTTTCAACTTTTACTTCCACCACACAATTTCCGACACTGTTTGACATTTAGATGTCACACCCAAATGAAAAAAAATACAGTGCATAAAATAAAAGTGTTGCGTTTATAATTTTGTTCAGTGTGTGTGTATATATACAGTATATATATATATATATACACTGCTCAAAAAAATTAAAGGAACACTTTGAAAACACATCAGATCTCAATGGGGAAAAATATCATGCTGGATATCTATACTAATATGGACTGGGTAATGTGTTATGAACGAAAGGATGCCACATCGTTTGATGGAAATGAAAATTATCAACCTACAGAGGATTGAATTCAAAGACACCCCGGAAATCTAAGTGAAAAAATGATGCAGCAGGCTTGTCAATTTTGCTGAAATTTCATTGCAGCAACTCAAAATGGTACTCAGTAGTTTGTATGGCCCCCACGTGCTTGTATGCATGCCTGACATCGTCGGGGCATACTCCTAATGAGACGACGGATGGTGTCCTGGGGTATTTCCTCCCAGATCTGGACCAGCGCATCACTGAGCTCCTGGACAGTCTGAGGTGCAACCAGGTGATGTCAGATGGACCGAAACACAATGTCCCAGAGGTGTTCTATTGGATGTAGGTTAGGTGAGCGTGGTGGCCCTTCAATGGTATCATTCCTTCATCCTCCAGGAACTGCCTGCATGCTCTCGCCACATGAGGCCGGGCATTGTTGTGCACCTGGAGGAACCCAGGACCCACTGCACCAGCATAGGGTCTGACAATGGATCCAAGGATTTCATCCCAATACCTAATGGCAGTCAGGGTGCCATTGTCTAGCCTGCAGAGGTCTGTGCGTCCCTCCATGGATATGCCTCCCCAGACCATCACTGACCCACCACCAAACCGGTCATGCTGAACGATGTTACAGGCAGCATAACATTCTCCACGGCTTCTCCAGACCCTTTCCTGTCTGTCACGTGCTCAGGGTGAACCTGCTCTCATTTGTGAAAACCACAGGTCACCAGTGGCGGACCTGCCAATTCTGGTGTTCAATGGGAAATGCCAACCGAGCTCCCTGGTGCTGGGCAGTGAGCACAGGGCCCACTAGAGGATGTCGGGCCCTCAGGCCACCCTCATGAAGTCTCTTTCTGATTGTTTGGTCAGAGACATTCACACCAGTGGCCTGCTGGAGGTCATTTTGTAGGGCTCTGGCAGTGCTCATCATGTTCCTCCTCGCACAAAGGAGCAGATACCGGTCCTGCTGATGGGTTAAGGACCTTCTACGGCCCTGTCCAGCTCTCCTGGAGTAGCTGTCTGTCTTCCTGGAATCTCCTCCATGCTCTTGAGACTGTGCTGGGAGACACAGCAAACCTTCTGGCAATGGCACGTATTGATGAGCCATCCTGAAGGATCTGGACTGCCTGCGCAACCTCTGTAGGGTCCAGGTATCGCCTCATGCTACCAGTAGTGACACTGACCCTAGCCAAATGCAAAACTGGTGAAAAACAGTCTGAAAAGATGAGTAGGGAAAAAATGTCAGTGGCCTCCACCTGTAAAACCATTCCTGTTTTGGGGGTTGTCTCACTGTTGCCCATCTAGTGCACCTGCTGTTAATTTCATTAACACTAAAGCAGCCGAAACTGATTACCAACCCCCTCTGTTACTTAACTGACCAGATCAATATCCCAGGAGTTTAACTGACTTGATGCTATTCTCTGATTAAAAAGTGTTCCCTTTATTTTTTTGAGCAGTGTATATATATATACACACACACACACTGAACAAAATTATAAACGCAACACTTTTGTTTTTGCCCCCATTTTTCATGAGATGAACTCAAAGATCTAAGACTTTTTCTATGTACAAAAAAGGCCTATTTCTCTCAAATATTGTTCACAAATCTGTCTAAATCTGTGTTAGTGAGCACTTCTCCTTTGCCGAGATAATCCATCCACCTGGCATATCAAGATGCTGATTAGACAGCATGATTATTGCACAGGTGTGCCTTAGGCTGACCAGGCAGTATTTCATGACGCCATTCCCTGACCCAAATCCCGGACCACAAACCCGCTTCAATGCAGCTCAAGCCAGGACAAGGGCACGCATTGAAATGACCTTTGGGCAACTAAAGGGAAGATTTCAGTGTCTGAAAAGTCTGAGGGTTGCACCTGACAGGGCCTGTGACATTATTGTTGCATGTGCCATACTCCACAACATTGCCGCCATCAGAAAGAGGACCCCTGTGGTGGAGGTGCAGCCTGATGATGACCTCCAGCCAGTGCACTTGGACCAACCTAGTGGCAGAGCTGCACGGGACAGAATTGTGGAAAACCATTTTTGATTTTTTTTATAAAAAAAAAAAAAAAAAAACCTTCATTAAATTCATAAAAGACAAGACAATATGCTTAGTTCCTTGATTTTTTTCAATTATTCTTTGTCAAGAAAAGCCAGTGACAGTCATCTTTTGCCTGCAATAAGAGATATTGTTATGCAAGGTCAGCAATCGTACTCTGTGTGAAATAATGTATTAGCATTACTCTGAAGTTCCTTTTGAAGCAACTCAATCTCTAGTGCCAGTTTTTTCTTCTTTAAGGAGTCAAGTTCTATTTCTCCCCTTCATTTATGTTTTTTCAGGTCAAAATACTCAATTTTCTGTTGCAGACTCCGTCAATAGGGTACGGATAAATTAAGAAAAAAAGAAAGAAAAAAAAGTCAACACAAGCCTCATGCAACAAAAATAAAAAGGAAAAGTACTACACTGCCCACCTCTGTATCACTTTGTGCTGTAGGCCTTTCCTCCTGCAACTCATATTGCAGTCAGAAATAATATGTACACATCTATAAATGAAGTAAAGTTATTTATGCACTTACAAGTACTTCCTCTAAAGGACAGTAATCTGAGAGTTTTTTTTTTCCACTGTCCTGTGCAATGGAAACAAATGGGTATTACAAAAGCCCCTTTCACACAGCGCTTTGAACCCGGGAAATTGCCGGCAAATTGCCAGAGCGCCTTCTGTGTGAACGCAAACACGACCCGGGATTTATGCCGGGATCGATGCCGTGTTGGGGACCTAGTAACATTGCCGTGTTCAGTCCCGGAACGCGCGCTGTGTGAACAAAAGCCATAATAATGCCGTGTCGTAGTGATGACGCTGAAGCCGGGATCGGTCGCCAGCTGTGAAACAGTACGTAATGCGCAAGTTTATGATCGAATCAGAGAAAAAATGCACAAGCGTGGTGTCTCGAGAGAGAAATCACAGCTGATATGCAAACTTAAGACGCTGCTGAGACATTAAAGTCACATCGATGTCACGTGTCTTTACGGGATTTTTACGGGTTGTGTGTGAACGCACTCTCTGATTCCGGAAAATCACTGGCAGTGTGAATGAACCAAAATCAAACGAACCCGGGTCAAATCCCGGGTCACTTTATCCGTGTATTTTCCGGAATCTCTGTGTGAAAGGGGCTAAAGTGATGCACTTTCTTCCCTTTTCATGTAAAATTAGAAAAAGTCCACTTACTATATGTCAGCCACCATTTTCTTGGGAACAGGTAAAAGTGTTGGTGTATTGTGTAAAACTGCACAAAAGAGGAAAACACAATGGCATTACAATGAACTACACTAGGAAAAAATGTGATCAATAACTCATGCCAAAATATTTTTACATTAAGTTCAGCAGTTTTCACCTTCACAAGTCACCAGCCATTTGGATTATAGTCCTAATTAATTTAATGCAGCAACAAATTATTTTACAGTGTAGCAAGAGAATTTAAAACTCATTTACCAGTAATTAAGGTGTTGCTGCTACTGTCCCTGGCTTTTGGTCTAAGGAAGAGCTGCCCCCAAGGATGCCCTCCACAATGGGTCGGTTCACATTTAATCCAAGGGCCAGCTCTTCTGCCGGGGTATAATGTGGGGGTGCAGGACCACCACCTGTTTTTTTCTGCTCAGCCTTTTTCTTGGTTTCTTGGTTTCTTGGATAAACAGACAAACACATCATTTAACAGTGTTTTTTGTAAACG
This sequence comes from Leuciscus idus, assembly GCA_021554675.1. NCBI lineage: Eukaryota > Metazoa > Chordata > Actinopteri > Cypriniformes > Leuciscidae > Leuciscus > Leuciscus idus. The sequence goes on from CM038634.1 coordinate 10,222,486, forward strand.
AGACTAAGAACAGTAGAAGTAGAAAAGATTACCATTTTGAAGAATATTCTTGTACTTTTACTTGTTCCCATGTTCTAGTGGGTCCTGAGGTGGCTCTGACATTAAGCAATTATGAAATTATTAAAATACAAGAATATATACTGTAATAAGTGATAGAACCATAACATGGTGAGCACTTAACGCATTTAATTTGTCTGCTACTTTTTGCCAGCCCTCTCTCTTGGCTTTTGCAGATTTTGAGGTGTTCCCTGGCATTTTAATTAAGCTTTCAAATTCAGCATAACCTTCAAGCAATAACTCTTGCTCTGCTGCAGAGAAAAACTGAGCGCGCTCTTTGGCCATGGAGCAGCCAACTGCAGCAAAACAGAAGAGATTCAAAATCAATGGCTCTCAAGCCTCCCTGTTCATATTCTTTAACCATATGGACCCATAGACTGTAAAAAAAAAGATGGACGACGCCCCTTCACTCTCTTCCATTAGTGAAAAGTGAAGCCGCCAAAGTCCTAACATGGCGCTGACATCTTGCGCAGATTTGGGACCTGCTTCTGCGCAGTAGTGAGCAGGAAGTAAAGCCGCGATATCAAGGTCCCGCCCTCACTCCCACAGAAACGGTTAATACAAAATTTACTGTGCTGTGAAATAAACAGTTATGGACATGTAGAAATTAAAGTTGAAGCTCCAATCTCCTCCCGAAAATCCCCCCCCCCCCCCAAAAAAAGTCTGTTGGTGCCTCAGTGACTACCAAGGGGGTAAGCCAACGCATTCTCATCCTAGGGCGTCATATACTGACGCTTTTGACATTTCGTCTACATCGAACGCACATGGCACCCTTTAGCGTCAATATGACACGCACAGAGCTTTGTTCGGTTATGGGTAGGTTTAGGTCTGGGGTAGGGTTAGGGTTAGACCGCTAGGAGGCGCCTTCTGGCCCATATCTATCTGCGTCTCATATTGACGCTAAAGGGTGCCATGTGCGTTCGATGTAGACGAAATGTCAAAAGCGTCAGTATATGACGCATTGGGATGAGAACGGGCTGGGGTAAGCCAGCACCCGGAAAGCGTAGCTTCCATGGGGGCCGCCATTGGCTAACAAGCCATCACCTGCTGTTAGCATGCCATTGACTCCCATTCATTTTGGCGTCACTTTGACAGCGAATAACTTCACATCTGAGGCGTTTAAAGACTCCATTTGTCCATTATTTATTTCTAAAGAAACACGACAATGTAGAAAAGGCTCCATTACCTTTACCATTATCTTCCGTTATGGCCCCGTAGAAGCAGTTTTTGTAAAAATAGGCTAACGATTGCGTCATAACCTCTGTCGCACAGTAGAGACATTACCGTATAGACAGGAGGAGAAGCTCGCAGTCGCAGGCAATCAGGGGGACGTGGAGGCAAAATGACAAAATAATTCATCAGAATACTTACCAAAAGTTGCTCCTGCTCCTAGCTCATTGACAGCTCCTACTCACACTCTCCGTCTCTGCAAGATTCAGAAAGGGAATGATTCAGATTTATCTTGGTATAGCTACTAGAAGACTTACAACTGTCAGACAGGTTGCTCACGTCACATCTACGTCGTCAAGCTCAGTTTGAGTCTGCGCAGTACACTCAGCCATCAGGAAGTGAGTGCTTCTAATTGACTTCACTTTTCTCCGTTGAAATCTATGGGGTCGATGTGTCCATTTCTTTTACTGTCTATGGTGACTACTTCGTTTAGAGAAGCTGCCAATCACAGTTGTCAATCACGACGTCACATTCCTGTTTTTATAGCATCAAATAACTAACTAAGACCAAACTTATTTTAAAAAACGAACACCAAAACTTAAATCAGCGTGATAAAAACTACCACGTGACAGAAAACATCTTTGAATTTTTTTTATTTGAAGTGTAATTTGACTGTTTAGTTTACATCGCGTCCATTAGACTTCATGGGGAGGCGGGCTTTATGACCTATACTCGGACCAGCCACCGGGGGGCAAACGAGGCACTTAGGCTTCACTATTCAGCACTTGTGTATGGACCATATGGTCTCGAGATAACCAATGAGTTTTTCATACTTTCTATTTTAGAGTTAAAATTTGAATATTCTCTATTAACAACATCTTTGGTAATCAACCCCCGGTACTTAACCTCGTTTTTCACTGGAATGCCCTCTTCTAAATCACAATTATGGATAGCCATTAATTCACACTTTTTAAACTTTAGGGTTAGACCTGATGCCTTTGAAAAGATATACATTTTATCAATAACTAATGGAAGCACGTCTTTATTTTTAAGAAATATGAGAGTGTCGTCTGCAAATTGGCTAGTTAAGGTCCTATGAATGTCTATAACTAGCTACTAAATTTTTTATAAATAGAGACATTAATTCGACAGCAAGCAAGATTAAAAAGTAATGGTGAAATAGGGCATCCCTGTTGGATTCCTCATTTAATTTGAATTCTGGGTGAAGAACCTAAGTTACGGGAAACACTTCTAAAAATCTCATTATAGAACATGGAAATTACTCTAAGCATTGGACCAAAGCCCAAAAAAATACTAAAGACTTGGAAAAGGGTGTCCGAGTGTATCAAACGCCTCGAAAAAGTCTGGAAATAGAAGTAAGCTTGTATGAGGAATTAAATAATTATAATTCTTCTCCCTTTGATAAAAGCTGATTGTGTTTCACTGATAATTTCACCAATGCCTTTTTAAAGTCTATTTGCAAAAACACGAGAAAGCGATTTAAAATCGTTACATAAAAGAGTTGTTGTCTAAATATAATCCTTGTTCGAATTTGGAACTAGAATAATTAAACCATGATTCATTGATGGCGATAATTCTGCTTTATCTATACGCTCTAATTTCAGGCCATTTTTTTATATATATATACTGTATATATATATATATATATATATATATATATAGTTTGACTGTGATGCCATCAATACCTGGAGACTTTCCATTAGACATTTGTTAATAGCAATGTCTAATTCTGAAATCTCAATGTCAGCTTCCATCATATTTCTGTAATAAATCATTATAGAAGGAATGAATGTAATCATCAATCAGTGTTTTCTCTTCACTTACATATTGATGCTAAGTGTATTAATAGTTTTTAAGGCTTGTTTGTATTTTTTATAAGTTAAAGAAATACAAAGAATTCTCTCTCTCTCTCTCTCTCTCTCTCTCTCTCTCTAAGGATGTCTTTATTAGCTAAATAATTATAATTGTTATCTGCCTTAATTTTTTTGCATTTAAAATGCGTTTAGCTTCTTTTAGTGTTAATTTTAAACCATAAACATTGCTTTCTGGAATCACAGTATACAGTATACTCAGTGATACTCATACTGTATCACATACTCAATACAAAAAAACTACACTACACCACTGATTAAAACACAGCAGCTGCTGCCCCTTTAACACCGAACGCAAGGACCCCATTAAATATACTGTCTATGTTCACTTGAATTCGTCAGTTCAAGCGCAGGACGTGAAAGACAATTCAATTAAGTATTCGCACGCTGAGATCTCTCTCTCTCTCTCTCTCTCTCTCTCTCTCGTCAGTTAACGTAAATAATAAGCTACATCATGCCTCGTTTTACTTTCTTTTCCATTGACATCCGACAGAACTACAAACTTCCCACTGACGTCTGTAAAAAAGGGATGCCTCGACCAGCTCAGCTCGTGCACCTCAGCTATGTTACTATATTTCATGTAATATTCCACTATAAGATACATTTACTTAACTGACATCCTTCTTTTTTATCCCCATTATAGCCTACTCTCTGTTGTCCGTGTTCTTTGTCTGGAGTCTGGACACATGTGTACAAACAGTGCATATCGGTATCGGTTGTTGGTATCGGAGCATTTTTACAAGTACGAGTACATGAGCTTAGTATCGGGCCCTAATTTTTATTGCAAAATATTTTATTAAAATTTATGTGCAAAGGTTTAAGTTTTTATTTTATTTTATTTATTTATTTATTTTTATTGAATGATTGTTCTTATTTTGCTCATGATTGTTCTTTTATCTGTGCTGTTAAAATAAAAATTAAAATTAAAATTAAAAAATAGAGCAGAGATAAAAATCTGTGTTAAATTATTATTATTTTTTTTTTTTTTTTAATCTTTTATCTAATCTATTTTTTTTTTTATTGAATCTGTGCTCTGGTTATAAAAAAGTAATCTGCTGTGCCATCGAGCCTGGATGAGCAGAGTGCTGCCATGGACGCTGGGGTGCAGTTATTGCACTTTTGAAAAATCTGATCTGTTCTTTTACTTCTGCACTTTTAAAAATAAATCCACTTTATTCTCTCTTAAAGATTGTGTGTTGAAAGAAATTTGTGGGATACCAATTAAAGACAATACCACATGCACATGGGATAATGGTGTGTAAAGATTTGAATCAAAGAAGCCGGTTAAATTTTGAGCCTATTATTGAGAAAATTAAAAACAGATTCAGTATGTGGCTTATGAGAGATCTGTCCGTAAATGGACGTATTCTACTTTCAAAATCAGAAGGGATCTCGATGTATGTTTATATATCTATGTCAGCAGATGTTCCAAATAATGTCGTCAGGGAATTAGATAAGATTCTTTATGATTTTATTTGGAGGAAGAAAATACACTATTTACGGAAAGATATTCTAAATAATAAGAGAGACTTTGGTGGCCTTGAAGTTTTACATTTTACAGATCTCAATAATGTGTTTAAAATAAAATGGATAATCGAATTTATTAAAAATAAAGATAGTGTATGGAATGCTTTCCCAAATTACATATTTAACTCTTTGGGTGGCATTCATTTTCTTTTCAAATGTTATTTCTCAGTTGAAAAAAATCCCAGCTAAAATGGCAAACTTTCATAAGCAGGCACTGCTGGCCTGGCAATTAATCTATAAACATAACTTTTCACTGCATCGATACTTTATATGGAATAACAAAGATATCTTGTACAACAAAAAAAAGTCAATCTTTAATCAGACATGGTACGACAATGGAATTCTTACTGTTAATCAGTTGCTTAATGAACAAGGTTTACTTTTTACATATTCTGAATTTCTCAATAAATGTATGATTCCTGTGAGGCCAAAAGAATATGCTATTATTTTTGATGCAACCCCTGGCAGAGTTGTATGACTTTTACGAAGTCCTGGATTCAACATTGATCGTCAAACCAGTTTTTGTAGTGATACAATATTTATTGGGGATATTAATATATTAATAGATAAATGCAGTAACAAATACATTAGAAATATTTTAAAAACAAACAATTTGTCTTGTTCAACAGTGTTTTGGTCTACTAAATATGAAAATATTAACTGGAAAACGTATGGTCAATAACAAATATGTTTTTTATTAATAATGCAATTAGAGAGGTATCCAATAAAAATTTACACATAATTTACCCTGTCAAGGAGTTACTTGAACGTTTCCATTTGAATATTGAAACTTATGTGAATTTTGTAGCAATGCCAAAGAATATGTCACTCATCTTTTTTTTTTATTCTTATATATATATATATATATATATATATATATATATATATATATATATATATATATATATATTCAAAAATGTTTTGGTTGGAAGTTTCAAATTTCATTTCTAGGTTGTTTGGAACATGTTTACAAATTGATCTGTATGATGTACTAGTATTTTTTTTTTGTTTTTTTTTTTACAGAACAATGTTGATTCCGAAAATACGATGTGCTTCCTTATACAACTTTTTATTTTGCTTGGAAAATTAGCAGGTGCAATGAGCTGTCAGCGCATTTAATTAATCATACCTCAATGAATACTGAACTGAGTTCCACGTGTTTTTTTTTGTTTGTTTTTTTTGGCTGCAAAGGTCATACACGTAGCTATGATACAAGACACATGGTTCGGCATATTTTAATATTCATAGTGGGCTCATCAGTAATAGAATATTCTGATATTTGATATAAAGTGACCAGACGTCAGAGATCAAAACTGGGAACATAATCCCTGAAAAGGGGGGGAAAACGGGGAGATTTCTAGTTTGACTATCAATCTGATTGAAAAACCTAATGTTGTGTCTTCAAAAACAAAACGGGGACAGAGGTAGTTTTTTTCTTTTTTTTCTTCTGTATTTAGCCAGGGACAGGCAACCAAAAACGGGGACTGTCCCCTGAAACCTTTTATTTTGCAAATCACACACTATAAATATATAGAGAAGCAGAAGCAGAAACAGATAGTGGCAGTAAAGTCAGATAATTTAATAAGTTGAAGAAACAATATGATTATATTATATTAGAGTCTACTTGAAGCTTTTTATATTTGTCTCTCTGTCACACACACTGAACTACCACGTTCTTCTGCATCCATCTCCTCCCAGCCCTTGACATTTAGCAGCCCCCCTCCCAACACACACACACGAAAGCTTTGCATGAGCTAAAACCCCTGAAAGAGGACTGTTTTGCAGAGCTTATTTCCCGTGCTCGCTTTCTAAGTTACTAGCTACAAGTAGCGACTGCCCAACACTGATAATACAGTCTGTGCCACTTGTGTAAAATTCGCTGGCCAATGTTATAACGTTACCAGTAATATTTGTTTTATTTCTACAATAGCATTTTTGTGTCAGTTGTAATCTAAGTCAGTGTTATGGAATATGACTTATCAAGTCCCAGTTCATAGCTGGGTGAACACCGGCCAGTGCAGTAAACATAGCCTAGCTAGCTGGCTACGATTTCAGTAACGTTACAGTAGTAATGTCAAAGATCCTTGCTCCTTCATAACTCTCTGGTAATATTCTATTCACAAAATACAACCAATAGTACGGTAATGTTAAATCTTACTAGTGAAAAGTAATCCCCCGGGCCCGAGCCCTGTTTTGCGATGGTCCGCCGATTTGAGCAGGAATATGCTGCAAAGTGCTCTGGCATCTTGTTTCTTCTGCTGCTACGCAACTAGGAGTATGACCGATCCAAGATGGCGGCCGCATTTCTTGCGCAGCAGCGAGCCAATGTGGCATCTACACTCTATTATGACTATGGTTGCGCTTCATAGACCCTGAGTCTGAATATGCATACTTCCATACTATATAGTATGTGAAAAACAGTAGGCCTAAGTGAGCTGAGAAATATGTCCGAATTTCATAGTATTCATAAAACAGGTAAGATTCAGAAGTATGTATGACAGGAGAGGATTTGTGAATGGCAGTGAAGTGATGCAACTGATGGGTCACATGACAATGACGAAATGACCAATGTAGTACTTCATCTGAATGTCATTCATACTACACACATTCATAAAACATAGGCTACTTTTAAGTAAGTTTCAAAGCAAATATAGTACCTACTGCAGAATGCCATTTCGGATGCAGTCAAATGTTAGCATTTTGCTAAGCTAATGGCAATATACTGTAATGAGTGCCAACACTTAGTGAGTGAATAATGTGTTTTCAATCAGATGAACCTTTATCACAATAAAGTAAAATAAGTGTAGGCCTACTTACATTTTTCTTGACTCCATCTACCATATTGGAGGATTTTTTGTAATGCATACTGAGAATGTCTTCTTCATGAATTATGTTGTGTTCTAGTGTCCTTTTATGTTTATCTGTGTCTTATCACTAATAAAACACCATGATACTGTGACTGAGTGCTGTGCATCCTTTTTTACTGAACTGTCATACAAGACACAGGCATGAGCAATCAACAGATGATCAGTCCGACACATAAGTCAACTTAATCAAACACAGAGTGTGTCAGACCAAATCCACCACATCCCCCTTTTTTAACAAAACTACGATTTAATATTTACATTCAGACTGGTTCACTCAAATATCCCCATGTAAATATTCAAATCTATCAAACAGTAACTTTAATTAAATATTTGACTAATTTAACTAATCAAACACCATACCACATATTTACTTCTAAACGTTCACTGTGTGTAAACATCAATAGTCCAATCAAATTACTTTGAGAATACTTTGTGTCTTCTGTTACTGATTTTTCTTTTCTTTCTTTTTTCTTTTTTTCACATGTCCACAACATAATCATTATAGTTGGCCGCATTCTCTACCACTTCTAGTATGGCACGTTGGCTGAGCATCCACTCTCACCGGAGAATTCTCAGGTGATTGATCTGCTGGTCGGGGTGCCTGAGTGGAAGTCTTCTCCAAATGCTCATCAGGATCAACACCTTTGCACAGACTCTTGCACCTTTCTCAAGTGGCGTCTATTTCTCCTGAATGTCTCCCCTGCTGGCGTTTGCACTGTATAAGACCGAGGTTCATCTCTCTTGTGAACCACCACTGCAGGCTCCCATCCACGTCTCGTCTGCATGTACTGTGGATCCTGGAACCAGCTCAGGTAGTGTCTTGGCATTACTGATGCCGCATTTGAGATTGCAAATCCTCCAGTCTTTTGTGTATATGATTTGGGGTTGACTGTTGAAGCACAGCACTAGAGCATGGGAGTATGCTCCGCAGGACTCTGCCCATCAGCATTTGTGCAGGAGATTCATTCAGGCCTGTGACTGGTGTATTTCTTAGGGACAGCAGCACTAGATGTGGGTCTGTGCCAGTTTGGATCGCTTTCTTCAATGCATGTTTAACAGTCTTATTGCTCTTTTCAGCAAGTCCATTGGACTGAGGGTATCCTGGACTGAAGAATATGAGCTTAAAGTCCCATGATGCCGCAAAGGACTTCATCTCATAGCTGGCAAATGGTACGTTGTCACTCACTAATTCTTTCGGGATACCATGTCTGGCAAAGACTGATTTCATCTTTTGTATTACCGAGTATGCTGATTTGTCGGGTAAATTCAGTACCTCTAGATATTTTGTCAAATAGTCCACTAGCAATATAAGACTGACCTCTCAGCTCGAAGATATCTGCTCCAACCTTCATCCACGGGAGTTCTAGAACGTCATGTGTGATGAGTGGCTCTTTTTGATGTAATGGCTGGAGTTGTTGGCACGGCACACATTTCTCCACCATCATCGCTATGTCTAGTGCCATTCCAGGCCAGTAGAGGGATTTTCTTGCTTTGGCCTTTGTTTTCTGGATACCTTGGTGAGCTACAGTATGTGTAGCTTTTCTAAGATGACTTTTTTGAAGCTCTGAGGTATGATTATCTTGTCTCCTACCATCACAATGCCATTCTGTACACTAATTTTGTGCCGCACAGGCCAGAAGCTGTGTAGGCTACTGTTCACACCACATATTTTCTGTGGCCAGTCAGTCTCTACCAGACTGGCCACTCTTCTCACACAGATCTTGCAACACTTGGTCTGCTGCAGTGGCCTCTTTCAGTTGTTGGAGTGTCTGTGGACTCAGTGCATCTGTTGCCTCCAAACCATGCACAACTTTCTCATCATAGAGGTCTTCGCCATCATCAGCCTACCTACTTACAGTTGCAATATGCATGTATTGTATCCCGGTGTATATACAATGTTCAGTTCATACTTTTGTAGTTGTAAGAGCATTCGCTGCAATCGTGCTGGGGCCTTGCTGTTTCTGCATGATGTTCTCAAGGGGCTTGTGATCTGATCGCACTGTCACTGCCTTGCCATATATGTACTGATGAAACTTCCTTGCTGCAAAGACTATGGCGAGTAGCTCTTTCTCTATTTGAGCATATCTTTGCTCAGTGTCAGTGAGTGCTCGTGATGCATAACACACAGGGTGTCCCTCTTGCAGAAAACAGGCTCCCAAGCCATCTTTCGATGAGTCAGCCTGTATTGTTAGTGTTTTTTTTTGTGATCATAGATCCTTAGCACAGGTGATCGTGTGAGAGCAGACTTCAAGCTCACTAAAGCAGTGCTATGATGTGGATTCCACTGCCATACAACATCCTTCCTCAGCAATTGTCTTAGAGGCGCTGTGAGTGACGTTGCAGGCCTTGCTTATCCTCTGGAGGTGGCATGTCGATGATCGCCTTCACTTTTGCATCATGAGGTCGCAGGCTATCCGGTGTGATGATGTGTATGTCACAGTATTGGCCTTGAACTGGATCTTATCGCTGTTAAATCTCACCATGGCTGTTTTTGCTCTCTCAATGACCTTACTAAGGATTTCATCATGCTCTTGCTCTGATGTCATCAGCAATGATGTGTACTCCTTGTATGTCACCAAATGTCTCGCAGTTTTTCTGCTAGAACACCTCACTCGCTGACTTGATCCCGAATGGGAGTCTCAAAAAATATATCTGCCCCATAGTGAGTTAAAAGTGCATAGTTTTGAGGACGGCTCGTCTAACTTGATCTGCCAATAACCATCTTTTTCATCGAGAATGGTGAAGATAGACTGTCCAGCCAGGTTACTGCACACATCTTCAGAAGTGGGAATAGAAAAGGTGCTGGTGTTTTATGGCTTTATTCAGGTCACGAGGATCCAAACATACCCTCAGTGTACCATTTTTCTTCTCTGGGATAACGAGGCTGTTTACCCGTGGGCTCCATTACAGGGGATATAACACTTCTATGCACAAGATATTGAAGTGTTTCTTTCAGCTCGTTGCGAACAGACAGTGGAATATATCTGCATCCATGGATCACCGGTGTGACTGTCGGGTCAACATGTATATGATGGACTCCTGGGAACTCACCTAACCCAGTGAAGACTGATGAATGCATCTTGACCAGCTTTTCTTTGGTTGACACCGACTTTTTTACCAGCAGCTCAATCATTTTCACTAGCTGCGGCTCCTCACATGCTGCTCTGCCCAGGATCTGATTTGATTGGACACATACTGTAGAACTATAATGTGGCTGTGACTTTGTGGGTCTTGCATTTCAGTGACACAACACCTTTTGGGGTGGAGCGCGTTTCCCCAAATGCTATTAACACCGTTGATGTAGGCTGTGGCTTAACTGGACCAGGGATCTTCTGGACAATGGACAGAGGTAGCACATTTGCCTCTGCACCTGTGTCTAGTTTGAATCTTATCTCTATGCCACGGATTGTAGCTGTCGTGTACCACGCACTGTCCTTTATCCGTTCCATCTCGTGCACTTGTGCGTACATGGAATCTATTTCATTCATTATGCTATGCACTGTCTTTGCTCTGCTATCGTTGCGACAAGCTGCGTGGCATACCTTGGCAAAGTGGTTACCTTTGCCGCACTTATGACATACTGCTCCGAAGGCTGGGCAGTGCCGTGGCTCATGACTCTTTCCACATCTGTGACAGTTTCGTAATGCTGGTTTCTTACAACGTTTGCTCCTTGCACCAGGTTTTCTCTGTTGTATCGTTTTTTCTATAGCATTTACTTGAGAGTCTTGGACAGCAGGGGCATTTTGCATTGCCTACATCTGTGTTTTGGCCAACTCAGTTGCCCTGCATATCTCAATAGGTCTGTATAATGACAAGTCATTTTCTTTGACAAGTAATCTTTCTTTGAGAGAAGGGTTTGTTATGCTAAACACCAGCTTGTCTCTAAGCATGTCATTTTCACCTGGGCTAAACTCACAGTCTTTGCTTTTTTATTTCAGCTCTGTGATGAATCTGTCCACGTAATGCCATCTGCCATGGGATGAGACCAGAATTGATGCCTCTCAAACACAACATTTTTTTGTGGGCTGCAGTAGTCTCGGAATGCTATTTTCTTCATGGATGGTGAGTCTATTATACACTTCATCCAACGCCTCTTCTCCAATGGTAAAATAGCAATTTTAACTCGCTCTTGTTTGGCACTCGCCGCCGTCGCAGTCATGTACAGCTGAAAACGATGCTCCCATCTACGCCAATTTTCCGCTAACTTTTTAACAATTTTCCATTATTGCCCGTTAGCACTAGTGGCGAAGGTGGCTTGAACTGTTCAATGTTCGTCTGCCGTTACATGTAAATTTAGGCTGGCGCGCTAATCAGTTTGTGTCAGCAAAACTGTTCACGGTACTCTCTCCACGGTCACTTCTGACACCATGTTGTGTTCTAGTGTCCTTTTATGTTTATCTGTGTCTTATCACTATATTTAATAACACACCATGAGATTGTGACTCTGAGCGCTGTGCATCCTTTTTTACTGAAAACTCATACAAGACACAGGCATGAGCAATCAACAGATGATCAGTCCAACACATAAGTCAACTTAATCAAACACAGAGTGTGTCAAACCAAATCCACCACAAATGACACATTCAACATTGCCTCTTTTTTTTTTTTTTTTTTGCCAAAATTCTGTTTAAATTTATATTTACATTATATATTATGGAATTTATTTTTATTTTTTATGTTTGTAACAGCATTTACATACACATCTACAATTAAGGTTTTGGAGCAGAGCAATGAATTATTGTATCTCTTTGTATGTCTGTGAAGAGACATATGGTTCTAATCCAGTGGCACCAGCAGGTTTGATTAAAACCTGTAAATAATTCAGGTTGATGGGAAATAACAGCTAAAACAAGCAGTTAGTGTTCAAACTAGTTTATTGTACTCTCTAGCAGCGTTTATCACCCTTGAGTAGTACGAATCAGCCTGTAAATCTATTTCCACCGAAGCATTTCTAAAACGAAAAGCAAGCAAGAGAAAGAGCAAGTGCTCATATTATTGCTCTTCTTTATCAGGCGGATGTGACCTGTGATTTGATGAGAGTTATGAGAGCAGGGTTATCCTCGTTTCTGTCCCTGGGTAACGGCACTGATCTAATTTCACCACAGGGAGGAGGGATGATTCTGTTTTGTTCTGTTTATGACAGATGAGCAGGTGAGAGGGCAGGAAATAAATCTTCTAAATTAGAAAACAACTCAACAGGCAGCAAACACACACACAGAGGGACGTGATATAGAACACGTCTGGAATGCGAAAGGCGAATCAGGGCTCTGTGGTAAGATCAGGATGAGGGATCTGAGGATGGAAGCGAGGTAAACACACAATAAAAGAAAATCATAAACCATAAACATGTCCAAACACAACTATCAGGGGAAATGTTTAATGCTCAGAGTTGTGTTTTAATTTAAACATCAGGATGCTCTCTGATATTTAGCCTAAAAATCCTGTCACTCCACTCAAACGAGACATTTGTTGACCAAGAGTAAGATGAAATTAATATGTATAGCTATCTTCTTGTGACTGCACACTTTGATATTTTGGCAAATTTGTTGAAATATTATTGAGATTACTGGGGTCTATTTCTTAGCAGAAAAATATGAGAAAAAGGATTCACCCCCCCCAAAAAAATCTCTCATCAATTTCTCACCCTCATGTTTATTTGTCTTCATCTTCGAAATACAAATGAAAATATTATTAATTAAACTAAGAGATTTCTGTCTTTCCCTTACAAAAGAGTGGTTTATTCAAGTGTGCTATTAATATACTGCTTTGACACAAAAAAATAAGAGTATACTTTCAGTTTTTGAGTGCTTTTTGGCTTGGTTTCACAGACAGGGCTTAGATTAGGCAGGATTAGGCCTTAGTTCAATTAGGACATTTAAGTAGCTTTTATAAATGTGCCTTAAAAAACATTACTGGTGTGCATCTTGATACAAAACAATGGCACTGACATATTTTAAGATATGTCAGAGCAAGTTGCTTTCAGTTAAAACAGCTCAAACTTGCGTTTTAGTCTGAGGCTAAAGCCTTGAAACTGGTGGTTTAGTATTGAAAGTGATTCCAATGTAATTTCTCTGTGCCGTTGCCGTTATAATTGGGGTGTGGACTCAGCTGTTCTTTTATATTTAGAATGATTTTTAGCAGCATTTTTTTTTATATAGTTATCGTTATAGTTCGATTGTCCCTGGTGTGAACGGGCCTTAAGTATACTTGATTTATAGTTTGTTTGACCTCTTTATGGTAATACTGCAGCATTTTACATACTATCTTATAATAGTACATAAAGTTTACAGAAATAAGTCATCTTTGAGTGGAATAGCTTCCCTTACAAAGGTCATTTATTTACGCAATTTTGTAGAGGCTATATAGCAAGCTAGATTTGAAATCATATCCCACCAGAGATGATTTTATTTTATTATTGGGAGATACAAGGGTTGGTGGCTCTTTGGAGAAAGCTTAACGGCTAATTTGGATCACGTTCGCCTTGATAAGCAATCACATTACAGTCTTGACGTCATTGAATTTTGTTCAGAGTTTTGTTAAGAGTTTTGTTCACTGGCTGTGTTCGAAAACTCGAAAATTCCATCAGAAGTGTAAAACGTTGGTCAAAAACGTACATTTACACACAAACTGACCACCAACCGCAACTTTCAGATGCTTTCTTTTTTTTAGCTTAACTGTCATGGGAATGGAACACAGGTTTGTGGGATATCAAAGACAGCGAAGGATACATCTGTGCTGCCGTCAAAAATCGATTAGATGAAGGGATCTCAGGAGACAGGAAGTGAAGCTAACAGTGGATTCGGACATGGCTTGATCCCTTCCTTGCAATGCATCCTCTGAAGGCAGCATTTTTAAGATTTCGGACTACTGTTTGCAGATACCATAGAATGAATGAGAAGTGTCGTGAACTCAATCATACCTGACGAGCAATTGTCTGTGACTTCTCTCATGAGCAATAAATAAATAAATAAAAAATACAAAAAAAGATTTGTGCCACTTTTGCCTTCACAATATGATTGTAACCTTTGATATCAAAAAGCACCTGCAATTGAGCCTTGGATGTTCTGTACCATTTTTCCCAGTCCACAACAAAACTGAATTTTGAACTCTTTCAGACCTGTAATGAAAAGTAGTGCCGGTATGTAATACAATTCTGTTAAATACTGTAATTAAAAGGTTCTCTCAAACTCAAGAGAAGAAAAGCTAAGCATTAGCCTAAAGCTTTAAAAGCTTTTTGAGTTACTTTTTTTAAAATATGGGGATTTGCCTTTGAAGATATCACTTACCTCTGTAAAATCAAAAGCGCCTTATGTCACAGGGCACAGTGAATACTGAATGGTAAACATTAAACACATTTACACAGATACATTTATTGGTTAAAAATCAAGTAGTAAGTAACACATCAGCTCTATAAACTTGCCATGGCACCACAACTGGTGCTGAGAAAGGCCCAGTAGATTTAGCCATGCACAGTGTCAAACCACCTTGCAAATGTCTAACATGCTCCAGTGCTTTTTTAGTTTTTTCTTCAAATGTATATCATCGTAATATCATTGACAGTATTCAGGCCAAGACAAGAAGAAAGGATTTGTGCAATGTTTCTGTGATGACAAAGCCAAAGCAAAGCATTATTTAAAAACAGTTACTGTACTGCACCGAAGAAAACACATGAGAACTGAAATGTGCACTTGAGGGCTATCTTATTTTTCAACTCTTTTGATAAGCATTCATTAATAACATAATGAACATAATATTGTAATTAAACATTGAAGAACAGCGAAATGAAAACCTGCTGAGGCGCCAGCGTCATTACTTTGCCACTAGCCAATGAGATCAATTGTGGGCGGAGTAACATGTTTAGCCCCGCCCAAGTGCACGCTGTTCGCCCCGTGCTGTCCATTGGGTGGCGCTAGCAAACACATCTTCCATGCGGTCGTGCAGATGTCAGGTTTGCGGGAGTTAAAATTCGGCACAACACTGATTCCCGCCTCATTCCCTGAGCTTTTAACATTAAAAGCATAAAAGAGAAATACCCTACCCTATGTCAGTACAACTCAAACAAAGGAATTCAGACATCAAGAGCTTCAAACATTTCAACATCAAACATGCACAAAAATCTCATTCAAACACTGAAACAAATAAACAAAAACAGCTATATTCAAATTAATGAGCCGATGACTCGGTTACCTGTAGGCCTGTTTGGGAAGAAGAGAAATAATTGGTTCTGACATGATTATTATTCCATAACTGAATACTGCATGCTCTGCATTCACAATCCACTGAACCTAATGTTAACATGAAATAAAATGTCATTCTATCATTAAATGTTCTGGGTCTTGCATAAAAATCTATAAATGCATCATATTCTGAAGAGGTAATATTAAAAACTGTCATCAAAATTTAATAATTCTCTCCTCCTCTGAAATTACTTTACTTTTCTGATAGATGTCACACGGGAAAAGGAAAATAATAATGACCAACAACTAGTTAATTGAGTTATTTTGAAAGCTGTTGACTGAAACTGGGGTTAGCATCAGAATAGACTTGCAGAGGGAAGTGAGTGGTGGGAACCAAGCTCAGAAACAGACTGTGTGATAGCTAGGCCATCAAATAGCATTAAAATGTTCTTCACAATAGGCTTCTCATCAACCCGACAACTAGTCCACTATAGAGGAACGCACAAACCACACCCAACTGCCTCTTCTCTGAGGTTGTGTTAAGGTCAGATCAGGTGAGTTTAGTGAAGACGAGTGTCCATAAACCAACTGTAGAGTTCATTCACAAATGCCTTTAGTGAGATGACCTCAGCTGGCAGAAAAAGGTTAGAAAAGGAATAATAACATCTTCAGGTAATCATTCTTTGCCAACTGATTGCATTTTAAAAGATGAGGGTCAGTGACAAATGTTAACAATTATGTTTTTTGTTTTGTTTTGTTTTTTTTAAGTAGTAAAAATCTAAACTTTTAGCAGATTCTTAGAAATCTGATGTTTGTATTCATACTTTGTTTTCTACAAAATACTTGAAAAAAACAATATTATTTTCAGACAATATGATTATCATGGACCTTATAATACCCGAAGAAAGCCCTCTGACCTTTTATACCGCACTGACTTTTTGTGAAATTGTTTTAAACTAATATTTTAAACCAAATTCATAACATTAAATGATTTATCATGTATGATAAAATGTAGGCCTATAACACTAACAGACATGGCATGTTATTCTTAATACTAAATTATATTCATAATACATTCCATCCACAACATTTCATGACATTTGTAACATTAAATGACACAAGACATGACACAATATTACATAACATTTTATATATATATATATATATATATATATATATATATATATATATATATATATATATAAATTTTTTTTTTTTTCTGCCAAAAATATATTTAAAATATATGTTATAGACAACAAATTAAGTTTTTTCTTTAAATGCAACATATAGGCTAAATGTATTTTCTTGGTTTAAATGTACGGAGGGCAAAACATATTTTAGATACTTATATATATATATATATATAGATATATATATATAGATATATATATAAAGTATCTAAAATATATATATTTGCAGTATGAGTTTAAACTGTTTTTTCACTATATTTTTTATAATCTTTGCATGGTTAGACAACCTTGACAGTGACACCTTTTTTTAACATTAAGCCCCACATAAAATAAATATAGAATTTAAATTCATGACATTTAAATTCTGAAATTTAAAACATGTTTATCATATGTGTATTTAATTTCTATATGAATCATATTTTAAATTATTGTTTTATTTTTATTAAATAGATTCAAACTAAAAATTGCATCCCAAATTTGACCCATAAACTATTGTGAGGGAAAAATAGTTAAATTAAAAAGTTTTTTTGTTTTTAAACAATTGTTTTTAAACATAATCTGTTTATTCCATGCACGTCTCTTATATGATCATTTAAAATTTAAAAATACATATTTTGTTGGTATAAAGTAGGTAGTCACACAGATGTCAGCCAATCATTTAAACACAGTACTGTGAAAGTTCCATAGTAAAGTGATGTTCTGCATCTCAGCAGCTCTCTGAAGACTCATCTTAAGAAGAAACTATGCTTTTTTAAACACAGCCTGGAGTGCAACATAGCATTTACCAGCAATGGATATTGGATACAGCATATAATTCAAAATGAGAGGCGAAATAGAGAGGCTACTGAAATACTGATACTAGAGGCTAAATGTGTGTTTGTAAGTGTGTAGAGGAATCCCCTGTGTCAAAGGAACCAAGGGTGATCTTTGCTGTTGGCTATGGCACGACTGTCACTTCCTCTCAGTGTCATTCTGGTGATCATATACTATATAACACTTGTGTGCATGAGCTTTCTTGTAAACATGCAGGAAGACAGCAAAATAGGCATTTTCACACATTATAAATACTCTGCGGTGGTGATTAAAATCGATGCCCATGTGATGCACTATCAAGCTAAGCCACATTCTTGAAATGACAAAGATTCATTCAAAACTTCCAGCACATCCCACAAGTCAATGTTCAACCCAGATAAGGTTTCAATAGTAGCTGTTTGTGAAGTGGAATTCACGGGAGAGGATGTTTTGTCCGTGAGTGACCTCTGCACACACTATCTGGGACACACAGACCACATGATCATGAGCCCCCGGTCACTGAATCAGTCAGACTGAGCAAATGTGTGTGACAAGCTCTTCTCTTCGCTGCAGGTGTTTTCCTGTTGGTGCATATGGACATTTACACAATGCACAGATCATAGGCGGTTTCCATTAATACTTGCTTAGTCACTGATGTTGCATTGAACAATATGAAAATCAGATTCAAAATGACACAGTTATTGTTATAGTTCTCAGGCATATCTTGAAATCTTAAATAAATAATTGATAAAGGATGCAGTATCATGCAGAGTATTATTTTTAATGTCTTGTTTATGTGAATGTGAATGTTGTGTACCAAGTCATGTAATCTTATTAATATCATGCATTATTGTGAATGTCATGTAATGTCATGAATTAGTGAGAATGTCATTTAATGTTACAAATGTCATGAAATGTTGTGAATGGCATGTAGCTTGTTATTATGAAGATGATTTAATGTCAATAATATTATGGCATGACTGTCAATGTGATGAATGTCATTTAATATTACAAATGTCATGAAATGTTGTGAATGGCATGTATTATGAATGTCATTTAGCGTTAAGAATAACGTGCCATGACTGTTAATGTTATAGGCCTACATTTCATCATGATGAGTCATTTAATGTTATTAATGTTGCATCATGTTTTGAATGTCATGCAATATTACAAATGGCATGTATTATTATGCATGTCATTTATCATGCCATAAATTTCTTGTCATGTAATGAATGTCATGCTATGCTATGAATGTATAAATGCCATGCACTGTTATGAAAGTCATGTAATGTTTGCTATGATTTGAGCCAAGTGGTGTTATGTAGTTTTATAAATGACACATTATTATGAGTTTCATTTAATGTTATTGTTTTATCATGTTTTAATGTCACAATGTTACAAATGTCATATAATGTTGTGACTGGTATTATCATGAATGTCATTTAATATAAAGAATGCCATGCTATGACTGTCAGTGTCATAAATGTCATGACATGAATGCCAAAAAATTATTATGAATGCTACAAGTCAATGTTGTAATATTATATAATATTTTGTGAATGCCTTTTTCTATATATTATATTTAATGTTATTGTCTTGTCATATTATGAATGTCATACAATGACTGTCAATTGTGCAAATATTAGGCTATATAACATTATGAACTTCATGTAATGTTATGAATGTCATGTAACCTGTTTTCAGAACACACCAAACCGGCGAGTGCAGGGGTGTTGGGATTCCCTGTGCGTGATCAATTGTAGCGCTGAGTGTGAATATGGCCTTAATTCATCCAGGACTGTGTGAAATCATACATAATAACTCAGTTTCTTTATTATTTACCTGGGCTCTGTGTGATCTGTATTGAACAGGACCCACCGAACACCCCCGCATTTAATTTTCCTCACCCTCGCAGCTCACCGATCAATGACCGCGTGCATCAGACGCGTCACGCTCGTGCGCGCGCCACGAAAACATGGAAGCGCTTTAAATGCCCTAGATGTAGACACAGTAGAACCCTATTTTTTTACAGTCTATGAGTAGAACGCGATAGTTGACATCCAAATTAACAATAATTAATGTCATAAAATCACAGCGTTTGTGTTTCGTCCACAATTGTTCCAATATAATGAGTATAAACAGTTTTAAACATTTACGTGAAAATTATTTATGGGCACACTACAATGAGAGTTAATTTAGTGTCTTCCTCAATGGTCTCACGCTTGTAAAATAGTAAACGCCCATAAACACAATGTGCACTCTCTCTATAATTATCCTCTTTAATATAATATGTGAAACCATCCAAGCACATAATATCAACAACATTGAGACTGTTTGTGAACTAGGAGGCTGTAGAAAAGATAGAACTGTTTTTTATTTTATTTTTTTTATTTTTATTTTTAACATTTTGCTTTTGCAACAATTATTATTATCCCTATTATTATTATTATTATTATAATTGTTATACAAATCCTAACATTACCAATTCAAGTTTAATGTTTATGAAACTCTGTAGAATCTGGTTGTTGTACATCTATACTCTCGCTGGCGTGGGGTCGCGCGCACGAGGAGCACGAGCGCCGCTGCGGTGATCGTGCCGCGCGCTCCAGTTTCAGCAGCAGCAGCGGGAGGAGAAACGTATAATCCGCTCGTTAATGTTGACAGCTACGTGACACGAGCGATTTTAACCGTTCTATGCTGGAAAGTGGACAGCGGGACACGTATTTCAGCAGAGCCCGTGTGTGTTTAAACGCACGGGGTGTTTAGAGACGAATGAGCGGCTGCCAGGCCGGACGCGGGCGGATGGGATTCCCGGTCTAGATGGAGAGAAACCTAGCGGGCGGAGAAGCGTCGCTGCTGTAAATAATTTAACATCAGCGTGATCAACAAAAATGCATCTGCACCAGGTGCTGACGGGGGCCGTTAACCCAGGGGACTGCTGCTACTCCGTGGGAAGCGTCCACGACGTCCCGTTCACGGTGGGTGAGAAATAAACCTACGCGGCGCGTTATTTTACGCTTGTGCGTGATCGATGATCAAGCGTGACGCGTGTGCATGCAGCCTGTGGGCACCACCACCACCACCACCACCACCACCATCATCATCATCATCATCATCATTCTCATGATGCGTGTATGAGTTCAGTGTGCCATCTGTCATCCTCAAGGTTATCCGCGGTGTGTGTGTCCCTGCAGATCAGTAACACGCACACACACACGCACACCTGCAGTGTGTCTCTATCTATGCAAACTCTAACATGCACAATTGCATGACATGCAATGCATGTTTCTATCTGGTTGCAATGCTCACTCATGATGATGGTGATGATGATGATGCATAGCAGCAAAGGGTGATGATATTCGTTGGCTGTGGCTCACACACAACCTAGTTAGTCAGCCGCCTAGTACCTAGACAGCATCGGACGATTGTGATGCCCAGAATGCTGTCTATGGATGTTGTCCAGGTTGCTTAGTAGGTTATGAGACACTGCCATTGTTGAGCCCATCAGCTGTGCACACAGTGACGTCAGAGAGTACAGTTGACAGGCGACTCTAATGTAAAGACGCAATCACTGCATGATGTGCACTATCAATGAATTAGTCCTGCATTAAGAATGTTTACTCAGTTCATTGCTTTTATTTGCATTTGTACAACAAAAAGTGTTGCATAAATGTGTAGTGAACTTAGACACACACAGAAAATATGCACAAGAGAATGATTGCATGTTTATATTAGCTATATGATGGTGCTTATAGGAGGATGCTTGATGGAGCCCGATCAGGCTGTTTGCTTGTTTGGCATTAAAACTATAAAACATGCGGAAATGTGATTCAGCAAGCTGTTTGGCAGCACTCCTATCTCGCCATTTCGATCTTTTGGAAAAGCTCATCGTGGAGACTGCAGTGATCAGTGCTGGAATATTACTGGCTGCTCAATATCTGCTGTCAAATATGGCGTAGATCAGAAGACGATTGTGTTTTTTGAAATGTCTTTTTAAGGAAAGGTGGTCTGATGTGGACTTTTTGATTCGTCAGTCAGCGGCTTGCACAGAGAAGACACAAGAACTGAAACCTGCAATTCAATCTGAACATATCTCTGTGGTTTAACACAGCTTCTCCATCAGAAAGTACACACACACACTTCCACTTGATTAGGTCAGTTTGGACAGTTCAGGAGATCAGTATCTCCTGGGAAATGATTGTCATTAGCTTTCGCAATGGATGTGTTTGGGCAATTATAGGTGCTGGGAAATTCCTGTTGTGTGAAACTTTTTTTTTTTTTGACTTTTTTGTTCAAAGGCCCCTTGTTGTCCAAAGCAATATTCAAAAATGTAATGATGACACAACTGTTTTTTTTTTTTTTTTTTTTAAGGAACAGAAACTGGAAATATTGATAAATTAAATTTAGGGATGCACCGGTATGAAAATTTTGGCCGATAACCGATAATTCTTTATATTTGAAAGCAGATAACCGATTATATATTGGCCAATAAATCTAAATCAAAATTTTCATATAGCCTAATTTTTGAGAGCCTGATTACAAAAACAAAAGTCTCACCATTCAAAGCCATGTCCCAAACACACAATTATAATGTTCTCATCATATTTCTATGTAGCCTATATGACCTTAACTGTATTTTCTTTCTTTTTTAAATTTTTTTTATTCCAATCATATTTCAAGCAATTAAAAAAAAAAAAATCGCTTTAATATATTGGCCAAATTTTCTTATCTGGCCGATAACGATAACATCAAAAATGAACATCAGCCGATGCCGATATATCGTGCATCCCTAATTAAATTAAAACAATTTATTTTGTGATTTCAGTTTACATTTTGATTTCGAGTTAAATTGTTTTAATATAAATAATTTATACATTTAATAAATGATATGAATTTCATCTTGTAGCTCTATCAGATGTTTACTGATTGAAGGCCCCTTTTTGAGAAACGCTGGTCTAAATAGGAAGTTGATATCATGTGGTCTGACATGCTATTTGGAGAAAACATTGTGCAATTAATTCATATTTTTTACTTTTAAACTAATACTTTTCAAAGTTATCATAACTTTGTCAGAATCATTTGTTTAGAGATGGTTAGCAGTTATATGGCCTAAGATAAATTTACCTTTATTGAATTAATATCAATTATTTATACACACTGGTTAAGATTTTTTTTATGTTTTTGAAAATATGTTCTTATACTCAAGGCTGCAATCATTTTTTACTGTATTTAAAAATACAGTAAAAACATTAGCCTAATATTGTGAAATATGATTACAATATTTAAGGACTGATTTCTGTTTGAATACATTTATATTGTGAAATATAATTTATTCCTGTGACAGCAAAGCTGAATTTCCAGCATCATTACTCCAGTCTTCAGTGTCACACGATCCTTCAGAAACCATTCCAATATGCTGATTTGGTGCTCAGTTATTAATTATGGTTCTTTATTGCTGCTTAATTAGTTGGAAACTGTACATACATTGATTTTTTTTTTCATGATTTTTTTGTTGAATAAAATTCAAATGAGCATTTATTTGAAATATAAAATATAATATAATAAAATGTTTGCCTTGTTGAATAAAAGTATGGAATGCTAGTGTATCTCAGTTTCCAAAAAAAGGCTGCAATGGCTGCTAAATATCCTTCTATCACAGGAATAACTTACATTTTAAATATATATTAAAATACCAAAACAGTCCTTTTAAATTGTTATAATATTTCACTATATTATTGTTTTTTACTGCATTATTCATCAAATAAAGGGATCCTTGGTGAGCATAAGATACTTCTTTGAAAAATCTTAAGTATTCCAAACTTTAGTATTCCATTAATTGTGTGATTAATTGAATTAATAAATCATGATGCCAGTTTTTGTCAGGAAATATTCCCAAATTAAAATATTTTGAAGACATTATATTATCGTAGCAGAGGAGTAAAGCATTGAGTAGATAAAAAGACTCAGCACTGGGTTTGTGAGAGTTGTCAGTCTCACTTTCCGGGTGTCAAGCCTTTTGAACTCTTTGGCTTCCTGCTTACCAACCACAGCGTGAGGCTTGCACATGATATGGTAAACTCACAGGGTGTCAAAGAAGGAACATATTTTATCTTTTCATTATCTTTGGCTGTTTTGGGCTTGTGGAGTGGTGGATCGTAGTGTGTGTTTGTGTAGGAATGCCAGTTGTCATTAGACATGGCATGAAAATGCAGCCCAGCGTGTGTGTCTGAATATCTTACACTCACGCCATACTCAAGGCTGACACACACTTCCACTCCTGCAGACGCCTCATCCCGAGGCCTGCTGGGATCATTAACCAGCATGAGCAAAGGGTGGATCATAGCACTAGAGGATTTCTATGCCTTTGGGTTTTATTTGAGTGCTGAAACCTCACTGGAATAAGATTTCATCAACAATTGCAACATTCAGATATCAGGGCTCGAGACTGTGACTAAATGGTTATTTTGTGACCTTTTCCCCCCTTGTTAGTGCCACTAACAATTTGCCTAATTGATAAGCGCTGCCATTTCTGTTGCATTTGAGAAACATTAAGTGACAAACGTACTTAAAGCAGAATGAAACAGAGCTACTCGTTTGAACCGTAAACTGATAATCACGATTAATGAATAATTACACGATATCTTAAATTATAATTGCGATTATTAATCATGATTATTTTCAGTTGAAGAAAAAAAGACGCGATATGTGAAATGAACTTCAATACACACACACACACACACACACACACACACACACACACACACACACACACACACACACACACACACACACACACACACACACACACACACACACACATATATACAGTATATATATATATATATATATATTAATGTATATGTGTATATATATATATATATATATATTTATGTATGTGTGTGTGTGTGTGATAAAGTTCATTTCACATATCGCGTGTTCTTTAACAGCCTACACCCACCTAGCAGGCCTGTAGGTGGCACATGGTCTTCATTTAACCAACTATGATAGCTTCATCACACGGGAAATCAATAAGTCAACTTAAAGGGGTCATCAGATGCAAAATCCACTTTTATACGGTGTTTGCATATAAATGTGTCTTTGCAGTGTGTGGACACAACCACCATACAATAAAAAAATTCCATTCTCTCCATTTTTTATATCCTCAAAAAGCCTAAACACTGTCAATAATCAAGCCGTTTGGATTGTCTGACCAATATTCAGACAATATGATGTCATATTGCTCATGCTCCGCCCACGATCGCTGATGGACTGCCCCGTATTAGCATATTTCCCATATTAGCATATTTCCGCCCTCAGCCATTAGTATACTGTCCGCCAAGGCAGCACTTTATGTGTCCATGCAACCAAAGCTTCAAAAAGTTCATAAAGACATTCTAAACATCAACCATATGAATTGAGCGGTTTAATTCAAGTCTTCTAAAGACTTTATATGATGAACCGATTTAATTTAAGCTTTTATTCGCATATAAACATTGATCAATGCACATCAGTAGGTTTGTTCTTCCTTTGATCCATAGATAGGCTAATGGTTGGAATCTCTACACAACTAGGTTAAAGGAATATTCCAGATTATTTTCAGCGTATTGTTAATGGACAGTAGCCTGGGAAAACCCAGACTACTTCCGGCGAATTTTAATTCTCTCTCCAGGATAGTCTGGAGAAGAGCCCATTCAAACTCATTTCTGTGCCGCCGAAATCGCGGCACCAATCAGAAACGTTTGGGGAGGGATTTACATGATGACGACAGCGCAGCGACGCTGAAGGAGATTTCATTACAAAGATGGATGCCGCCGTGGAACATCACTCGTTCGAATCATAGACAGTATATAAACGAATCAATTATCGCGTCTGTTTTGAGCGATTTAAACTTACCGTTTTCGTTAAAACCGGAGCAAAGAACAACACTCGAAGCATATGTCATCTCCTTCATCGATCTGATTGATTTTATGACTATCCAATTGCGCCCAGAGGAATTTGAGCTACGTCGGTTGGTGACGCCCCTTTGGAAATGATTTGTCTACATAGCTTAGCCAGACCCTACACTCAGTTTCAACTGAGAAGGGTCTGGTTTTAACCAGGCTAAATGGACAGCAAATGTGGCCTAATGTCGATTACCTTAGATAAAGTTCGAAATAATTTCTGTCTAAGTGTTATATATCACAACTGTCACACTGTTTTAAAGTATAACCAAAGTGCTTACACATTATTTTGCATGACTCGAGACTGGTTTGATAAAACCACTTACCAAACCAGTCTGTACAGAGTTATAGTCTTTCACTTTTACTTTCGGTAAAGCATAAAATTAAACCTGTCTTGTTGATACCAGGAAGAGACAAGTGGTTGTTTCACCAAGTACCTAGAGCAAATAGTAACTACGGGAATTTTGTTGGTAGTGTATAACCAAAAGAAGAAAACATATACATTTTAAATGCTTTACAAAAATACAAGCTTCATATTTCAAACATTGTAAAGCTGAATAGATGACGTTTGTTTATTAGTTGACCTGCTCTAACAAATGAAGGTCTTTTAGTATTTAAACAGTGTTGCTAATGTTTGTCAGTAGCTGTTAACGTACTGTGGAATAGCCCTTTATGAGATTAAAGCGTTCGGTTGGACTAGTCTTGAGCTCTGAAGGGTATTACAATCACTGCACACATGTCGGATCAGGAATGCTGACAGGCCCGCAGAGCCGAATCGGGCAGGATGAGTCGATTTGTCTTCTCCCAGAGGATCATGTCCTCTCAGATTGATGAATGATGTCTTGCTCTGGTCGTGTTCAGTCTCACAGTGTCTCATGAAGGATATTTTACAGCACCGAAAACACACACATTGTCTGGAATGATACAGGTACACATATTTGTTACATGGTTTGGAAACCTGTTTCCTAGTGGTTTTTCTAGTGTTTTCTTTATTCTGTTCAATTAATTTGTAATCGGCTAATTGAGTTCTATCAAAGTCCCTTTTAAGGAAAGTCTGTTCACTCGGCGGCCATATTTGCTATGCCTCTGGGCAGCTCTTTCGGGCATCCAAGACCAAGTCCTATCTATTTGGGGGAATAATCCTAAGGGGGAATCCTTAAATCTCAAAAACTGCTTGCCGAACTCAGAATTAAATAACATTCAAATCAGCAATGAAATCTGACATGAACTGTCCCATACATTTTGTTTCTTGTGCTCAAATAAAAAATAATAATTTCAGGCTAGATGAGCCAATGCGCATATTCAGTCAAAAGCGAATCTCAGGTTTCTATGGGAACTGGAGCTTCTAATGGCAGCTGCGTTGACTGACTTTATCAATCAGTGATTGGCTCTTTTACTTATAAGGCGGGACACATTCTGCCATATTGCAATTGTAGTTTCTCCCATTCATAAGTAATAGGAGTGAACTGTCTTTGTATATAGTCTTTGGTTCAGTGAGTTTGAGTTCAGCCTAGCTGATTTGAGCTTAAATTGAGTTCAAATGAGTTAAATTCAACTGTGTTGAGATTAGTTAATTTTAGCAGGATTGCTGCGGAAAGGTGATGTTACACTGTGTTCGGCCATACACCCTTACATTATTTCCCACCATGGCACTGCCCCTTCAGTCTTTTTGCTTTTTTTATAGAAATAAAAACCATTTAGTTCAGTTGGACAATGGACGCTACAGTTATAAACTGAAAGACTCTGCTCTGCTCCATACGACACGAGCTGCAGTGTCGCAGCACTATATACTTCGTACATTTTGTCTTAAGAACAAAGTGTTTGGAAATACAAAATATTTGTATCTTTTTTCTTAGAAAATAATAAGAAAAAAGCGGTTAAGAAGAATTTTATTCTTAAGAATGTTTTGTGAAATAGAATTAGGCTATATGTTCATATTATAAGGGTTTCTCTGTGCACACACACACACACCTCATACTGCTGCGTGTGTTTGCTCAGTCGTGTCTATAATGGGAATATATAAAGCTCATTTCGAGCTTGTTTGCTTTCAGTACCTCTGTGCTCTCTTCCCATTAATAAGTCATAGAGAGGATGAGCACATGCACAGACACACACACACACACACTGCTCAGAACAACAGGTGCAGCATTCGGCTTTTCAGTCTGGACTGATTAATGGCTTGTGGCAACCTGTGTGTGCGCATGTGTGTTTACAGTGTACCAATTATGTACTGCTTACTACTGCATAGAATATACATTATAGTGCACATAGGCCTAGTTTTATTTGTAAATAAAATTTGGTCACTGACCTCGTTACGTTAGTGAGTACGTCCCATTATCATCTAAAATGTTATTTTGCAGTTTGCGCCTTTGAACAGTTGATTAAAAAATAGGGTTGGGAATCCAAAATGGATTTTGGATACTTGTTATGAAATTACAATTTTGATTCCTGTTATCGATTCCTTTGTGTGGATTTTAATATGACTTTAAACCATTCAAACGCAAGAAGACACACATCCAAAATGTGCGCACAGAAGGCCGCCTCTTATACTGGGTGCTTCTCAGCTCCACCCCCCTTAGGATGCGAGGGAAGGCTTCAGCGAAATAAAATGAGGATGGAGGAATCGAAGGAAAGCTTATGTATATTGGAATATTCTTGATCATTTGAGCGTCACTTCAAAGCATCATCTGCTGTGCTCAAAGAATCTGCCCTTATGTTGGTGAAGTTTGGTTATTAAAAAAATTCTTAATAAATAATAACGCAAGATGCCCTGTTGAAATATGTGAGATGTATGGTTTATTCAAACTGCAAAGGAAAAGCAGAAATTCAAATTATTGTGACAGATGTAAAGGGGGAAGAGCATTTATGGGTCAGGTTTCTCAACAAGAAAGAATCCTCTGCATAGGATCCAGCTGTGCATCTTTGCTCATAGCTCATCTGGAAGCTTCCTCACTCCTCGCCTCCTCGCGGTGCAATTAGAGAATTGAGTTGTCCTTCAAGATGGCTTTCTTTGATCGGTTTCCAGGTCAGACGATGGAGGACTGAGGAGCAAGGAAACGAGGAAGCATCAATTTTATTATTGAGTAGCACCCACTGTATAGTGGACGATACTGAACTTTCTCTTTTTGCACTTGAACGGACAAATACACTCAAAAATATGTCAAAATGTTCTCGTAAACATAGTCGGTTATGTCTTAAATGGGTCATGAACTGCATTGTTTTATAATGTTTCCTGTGGTGCACTTAGTATGATTTTTACATAAAAAAAATAATAATTTAGCAATAAAAGGCATTTTTCCTACCCTGATTTTAGCCCTCTGATTTGAATGCTCTGTTTTAATTAATAATAATAATAATTTGTTACATTTATATAGCGCTTTTCTAGGTACTCAAAGTGCTTTACATGGAAGGGGGAATCTCCTCAACCACCACCAATGTGCAGCATCAACCTGGATGATGCGACGGCAGCCATATTGCGCCAGATAGTCCACCACACACCAGCTTACTGGTGGAGAGGAGACCTTGAAGCCTATCAGTATATATGGGGATGATTAGGAGGCCATGATGGATAGAGGCCAATGGGCAAACTTGGCCAGGATGCCGGGGTTAAACCCCTAGTCTTTTTCCGAAGGACATCCTGGGATTTTTAATGACCACAGAGAGTCAGGACCTCGGTTTAACGTATCATCCGAAGGACGGTGCTCTTTGTCAGTATAGTGTCCCCATCACTTTACTGGGGCGTTAGGACCCACACAGACCACAGGGTGAGCACCTCTACTGGCCTCACTAACACCTCTTCCAGCAGCAACCTAGTTTTCCCAGGAGGTCTCCCATCCAGGTACTGACCAGGCTCAGCCCTGCTTAGCTTCATTGGGAAACTTGTCTTGGGCTACAGGGTGATATGGCTGCTGATTAAGCTGGTTTAAGGAGCGTGTCTGCTGTGAGACTTCTGTGTAAACGCCCACTGATGTGATTAGCTAACATCTTTTGAATGTGAAATAGCTTTTAAAACTCTCTTTAAAACTTTTAGAATGCTTTTACTACTTTTACTACTTACTACTTCTAAAGTAATTACTTTTACTTTAGAATGCTCTCAAGGTTAACTAATCGTGAGAAGTGTTGATTATAGATTATATTTAGATCATGGCATGAAAGGTTGCAGTGATGAGCATTGTTGCCAATCACAGGCATGTTGATCGCATGAATGTGCATCATTGCAACTCGATTTCTGAATCAAACTAATCGTGAAAACACAATGTAAATAAGAGATTTGTTGATTATTACGGGAGTTTGTTGCAGTCCAGAACTCAGTCACTGATAAACTCACGCAGTTTGATTGACAGCTCTATCGACTGCAAAGGAAGCGTTCTTTGATCGCGTTCTATATATAATTTAATCACAGTTTAAATAACAGATTATTTTCATCCTACTACCTAAACGGTGTGAAGTTAAAAGTTTACTCACTGGTTTGATTTACAGACACAGATAAAGAATATCTGACTGTACATGCATCATTACATATCAGAAATCACTGGTCACAGATCAGGCATTAGAATTAACAGTTACTTACATGCAACATACTTACATGTAATATACTTGCATACTTGCATTACTGTCGACTCCATATCTTAAGTTTGTGCCGAAATTGCAACTGAAAATGTACAGGATATTCTTATAGTATGATGACCTCTTATACTGTATGTCAAAAGCTCAAGGAAAATTTGATTTCTCAGTTCATGACCCCTTTAAGTGAACGTAAATAGTTAAAAAAATGCATAGCAGTATATTGGATCCGTGCAGCTCTTAAAGTGACTGCATCCTAATATTCTTGCTGCCGTCTCAATAATAACGTTTATCAAACAGCAAAAGGCAAAAAGAAAATTCACTCGTTGTTCTTGACTGAATAACTTTTGTATCTGTATTTGTAATGTGTATTTTACGGTATTTATAAAGTGCAGTGTTATTTTACATTAGATTTACAGTATCTGTACCTGAATACCTGAAAATCTTCAGATCTTTCAGTTGTATATTTGTGCGATTGCTAATTTGTTTATTTGTTCTTTTTTTAATTACCGTTTACTTATCTTTAATAATGCTTTAAATTTATGAGTTATTTTTGCTATGGTATTTTCTTAAAACATAGGCAAACATTCCTTTTTTCCTATATTTTCAATGAGACCTAGAATAAAAGTGAATTATATATTACTTTTTTTTTTTACCTTATTGGAACCGAAATTAGGAATCGATGAGCAGAATCGGAATCGTTGAAATTCAAAACGATACTCAAACTTATTAAAATGTAAACACATTGTCACATTAGACATAGAATGTCGAGCATATTGCATTGTGGGTCACTGTATTTAGTGCAGTGTGCTATGTTGCAGGGTTGCTATAGTTAACTAAAACCAATAAAAAAGTTATACAATTATTTTTTCATCTAGTTGCCAAGACTACATTTATATTTTTTCAGTTTAACTTGATGTACTAAAATAACAAAAAAAATTATGAAAACTGTGTATTTAAATAAAACAAACACTAATAAAAAATGTCAACAAAAAAAACACAACAGAATTACTAAAACTTTAAGTAAAATGAACATTAAAAATGACAAATATGAATATAGACTACAATAGTATCTCAATAAAACTAAAACAACACTGCTGTTGGCACTTGTAGCAGATCATCCAGACATCCAGACATTTAATGCGTAGAACGCTTTTTCAGACTGCAATAACAGTATGAGTAGTACTGTGCTTTTCCAAACATAACCAAACATGCTGAACTGAGCATGTGCAGTAGATCAACTCCAGGAGGAACTGTAACCCAGAAAAAAAAGGCATGCATCAGTAAGCATATTTAGATCATCAAATGGGCACATCTGTTTAGAGAGAAGGACACTGTGTCTGTACTGGATCTGTACTTCCCTACTCTATGTAGAGCATTACACTCATGGTGGTGTTTAACCCTGTCATTTTTGTATTTTTACCACAACATTTTAAATTGTCACAAAACATTGTGTTTATAGGGTATAATTATGAATGTAAATGTGTGTGTGACTGTGACCCTTCTGACTCGGTACTCTCTCTCTCAGTTTTGTTATGACACACATTGCTACATTTGTGTTGCCAAAGCAGTTTCACTTGAACCACAGCCAATGTAGAAACGTCAAAACTTGAAAGTGAACTTTGAAAGTGACATAATAATAATAATAATACAACTACAAAATAAGGAAGGAATTTTATGGTTCCACCCAGCCATTTGGGGGATGGATTTATTTTTTATTTTATTTTAATTGAAAGATGTTTCTTATTCTCACCAAGGTTGCATTTCTTAGATTAAAATGACAGTAAAATGTTTCTTATTATTATCAATGCTGAAAACATTAGTTTTGCTGTAACAATGTAAAAGTCTTTGCTGTCACTTTTGATTAATTAAATGCATCCTCGCTGAATAATAGTATGATTTTCTTTTCTTTTTTTAAGTACAGTTCTTTACCGTATATACAAGCTTGGAGACCTCAGCTGAATAAGTATGTTTGTCCCCCTTTGTTTATTAGACATAATCAATGCTTTTCGTTCAATGCAATGCATGCCTAAAGGTCAAAACAAAATTCTGTCATCATTTACAGTACCCTTCAAAGGTTGGAAATGTTTATTTTAGTTTTAAAGTAATTTTTTTTTTTTTTTTTTAAGAAGTGGTGTAATGATGCTGAAAATTCAGCTGTCATCACAGGAGTAAATTACATTTTCAAATGTATTAAAATAGAAAACAATTCTTTTAAATTGTAATAATATTTCACAATATTACAGTTTGTACTGTACTTTTCAAATAAATAAATTCAGCCTTAATGAGCATAAGAGACTTCTTTCAAAAACATAAAAAAATGTATGTTTCCATTTTGACAGGTAATGTATATAATCATATGTCAATCTTCCATTGTTGGTAGTCTTAAAGCGACAATATAAGCTACTTCAAGCGAAATCGTTGAACAAACTGGTGCGACGTCATCTCTAACCAAATCAAAAGTTAATTTTGTGTTTGTTTCGGGAGTTCGAAACAGCTTGCCAAACTATTATGTAATAGGTAGGTGTGGCTCTGAGGCTGACATGGACATGTTTCTGGTCCATTTCTTTTGTTCAGTCCCTCGAGGTTGGACATCTGCGAGTAAAAATATGAGCACACTGAAGAGCCACTTTATAGTAGAAAATGAAGTTGTAATTCTAATAGGAAGAGATGCTGACACTGTTTTTTCATGTTTAATACTGTAAAACTGTTTGCTTTTAAACAATCTATTGTATAAAGTGATATATAAATAAACGTGTCACGTGACTTAAGTGGAGTGCTGAATTGCAGAGCTCGTGCAAACATCCATCACTATGATCAGATGCTTTCTTAACTTCTTTTTTCTCATCGCTGTCATTTTTGTTGTGTGTTTATTTTGTTAATGATACGAAAGCGCGCAGAACATAATTAACACATTCATCTAAACGTCGCTTTCAGCAGCGTGGGTGATGTCGGATGTTCGCTAACAGTATACCGCTGCTCACATTTCCAACTTCCTTTTTACCCAATGTGAAGAATATAAAAAGGACTTCGCTGTGACTATATCGGGGCCTTTACAGGAAATGGTCTCACAGATAAAATAAACTGTATGTAATTGCATACGTGTAGAAGTATAATCTGAATGATTTGAATGTCTTGTTGAAGAAGTAAGACCGTTGTTTTGCTTGGCTTCTGGGAACCTGTATTAAGGTGTTAAATAAGTTTAGAAAAATTACAAACTTTTAACTGTGTGATTTCTGTTTCTTTAGGCATATGGCTCAGGCTGTGATATCGTGATCCTCGCAAGTGATTTTGAGTGTGTTCAGATTATTCCTGGAGCTCAGAATGGAAACATCCAGGTGGGCTGTGTGGAGTGCTCTCAGCAGCTTGGCCGGGTAAGACCATACTATATTTCTTGACATTACATTAATGCTTATAGAACACATTTAATCTAAAGCACTGAACAAATGAGGAATACTATAACAAAAGCAATCCATCGTGTGCTTGTATTCGGTAATACGATATATCACTATAATGAACATGTACGATATTGCTATCGGAGGCACTTTGAAAAACGTTATACATTTTTGTGTATTGCTTTATTGTATTTAAATGTTCAGGTCTTTTGGTTACAAGAAAAAGTTATTAAACCTGTTATAGTATGATGACAATTTTTTTTTGCAACTTATTTCAATATAGTGATAAAACTGTATACCGTGATAAAAGCTTCAGGAATTATCGCAATATGAAAATTTGATACCGTCACATGACTAAGTGAGACAGTAACATGAGCAGTGCTGCTGTATATATATTTTTTTACTATTTTAATTACTACTGTACATATTCCTGAAAATAGTGTGGAATATTACAGTATATTCTTAAAAAATATTAAATCAAAACATGATTAATTTGTATACAATGTGTATAAAAAAATTTTTTATCACAAGTAGCACAAGTTAATTTAGTTATTTATACAAAATAGTTTGGTCTTTATTCAAATTTTATAAAATGTTTGTTTTTATTGTATTGTTTGTTGAATATTGAATCTGGATCTGCCATGTAATAGCATGTGAAGCTGACATTGCAAATACACTTAAATACAACCAACATCTTGAAAAATATTCCTCAAATATAAGTAAAAAAAAAAAAATACACAATGCTACTTTAAAGAAATACTTTTGTAACACACAAATTATAGTACAAACCAATATTACTTAAACGCAAAATGTACAGTACCAAACACTTAAACTGAGTGCACATTACCAGTGATGATGACAAGAGTAAACATTACTAAACCAAAATATCAGGTTTAGTTGATTAGGCCATATTTTCCCTTGTATTTCAAAATCTGCTTACAAACATGTTAATGGATAATTAACTGTTTATGTTTTCCTGTATTTTTGAGTGGATTTTGAGTAAATGTTGTGGACTTGTTCATTCAAGTGCAGAGTTGTTGTACCAAAGTCCCTTTAAGACAAGTCATTTTACTCGGCGGCCATCTTTGAAACGCCTCTTGGGCATGCAAGTGCAGCTCCTATCTCTTTGAATAGGGAAACATCAAATTCCCCCAAACTGTTCACCAAGCTCGCTTAAGCTAATTGCTGTGTCAGGCTGGTTGGAATACTTAAATGGGTCATATTATGTGTTTAATGTACAGTATCTGTTTGTGCATGTATACGATTTGCAAAGTTACAGTATAAAGCTCATAGTCTCCCACAAAGGGATTTTTATTCCTTCAGACCTGACCATGCTCCAGACCTATTACTTCCTCAAACGTCTCTGTCACAATATGAAATATTAGCTTAATGCCCGCCCAAAAGGCATACACAAAGAAAGAAGGTGAGGCTTCATGAAGTGAGGAGCAGCGTTTACACGTTTGGGGAAGTCGACTTGCAAATTGATTTAAAAGCTGGAATAGAAGAGAGAAATGTAACAAAACATAAAATATATGTGTCTTCATCCACCCTCTAGACACTGGCATTTGTCATTGATGAGTAGACATTATTGTGGATCTGACATGCCACAACTCACACCTGACATAGTTTGAACATGGATAACATGCATCCAGTTATCTGCACTGACTAGGTTTTTGATGTGATGATTATTCTTTTTTTTAAATCTTTGCCAATGGTGCTCTTGTGTAATAATGGCAATACATTTTTTTAGATTGCTGCGTCTTACGGAAATACTGTTTGTATTTTCGAACCAATTGCTTCCAACCCAAACAAACGTCACAAGGTGAGTTTCCACTGGAGGACAGTTGATCATAGATCATATGATAATCATGAATCTTTAGTTATATACCCAAATATATATGCTTTCTATATTTTCCTGAGAGCACTTTACTGATTCTAAATAGTCATATTTCACTAAGATATCTTTATATTAATGACATTTAAATATTTTTGTGTAAACAGTAATGTAGTTGTTTTTGTTTATTAAATGAATATTTGTTACATTTATTTCCTAATAAAACACTGATCTTTTATGTTGTTGTGTTTTTAAAGCAACTGAATTACCAATGGCAAAAGACTGGTCAGTTCTTCCTCAGTGCTATAACCTACAATCTTGCCTGGGACCCCCAAGGTTGGTGTAAAATATACACTTTGTTAATGGATGAACTTAATATGTTCACTAGTGCCCTTTTTGCCATTTGCATTTGTTTTTTACTCTGTTCGGACCCTCTAATTAAATAATAAATTGAGAAGATATTTTTCTCTGACTTAAGTGCAACCTCTGGATTCATGTTTGAATAAGCATCTTAAAAATGTGATGCTTCTATTGAGATTTGAAGTGGTGAATGGGGCAGACATTATTTGTTGTATACATAATTCCCATACTTTCATTTGTGTTATTTTATCATTTTGACTTCACTATTATTGAAAAATGAGGGGAAAATAGTAATAAGTGTAACAATATTATAGAACAAGAAGGTTTGTCCAAACTTTTGATTGGTGGTACACAAATATGTATGTGTAATTATTACATCTGTTTGTCGTGTAGGCAATCGTATCTTGGCGGCGACTGAGCTTTTGCAGCTGTGGGCTCCTCCTACTAGTGACACGCTGATCGAGGAAGAGGAATGTCAGCTGAATGATGACAGAGCTCATGAGCTCATACTCAATGATTGGAAGTGTGTCTGGCAGTGCAAGTGAGTGCACCATAACTTATACACACTTCTGTCTGCATACTAAATATTTAATGTCGCTTGTCTGATTTACTGAACGTTAAAGCACATTTGATGAATTCATGTTTTTAAAAGGGTCACATGATGGAAAAGAATGCTTTTGCTCTTCTTAAATAAAAGTGTCATGTAGGAATATGTAGGCAAAAGGGGTTTTTTGAAAAGCTAATAATTCATTAAGTCATAATGTCAATTTAAAAAAAAAAAAAAAACACCGATCAAAATTATACACTAAGGAAGATAGAATTGTTTTTTTTAACTACAAATGTCAGAGAACCATGGACATGCAAATGTAAGTTATTGAAATATTAACTTAAAATCTCAAGAGGTAAATATGTTAGGTCAAAGTTCTCGTGCAGAGTTTCTTCCACTGTCTAAATTGAGAAATCACCTTGATTTGAAAAATCATAACAATTAGCTTATTAGCATATGGTGGCTACCTTTACCTATCAGTACATATTCAGTAACTTGGCAGGAGCACTGTTACTTATTTCAAATGTCAAGTGCCTAGCCAATAATAAAATTGATCTATTCTGTCTAATCTGTGAAATCATCATTATTGATGTGGTGTGGATTCCGCTATTATCTTAGGTTAAAAAAAACGTATGATTATAGTCAGAGCCATTGGGAGCTGCAAAAGACATGAGACGTGAGCCAAACGGTCAAGCAGGTCCATTTAGCTCATGTTTACATAGAATAACAATGGAAAAGTAGTGCAGCGGAATGATAAAACACGTTCTTTGTTTACGGCCCCTGAACATGAACATGCAGGTATAATGTGGGCCTTCAAAACACACACCAATTTAGAGGACATTTTAATATTTGCCTCACCAAGTGCACAGAAATTTGTGTATGTAAATTACTTCCATCTTTATGTGTTTTTTGTCTCAGGACTGCTGCTGCCGTTCACATCACTCAGTGGTCTCCAGATGGAGAATACTTCGCCACCGCTGGAAAGGTACCTCGTCATGTTCTATATCATGGTGGATCCATGGTGGACTTCAGTTGTTCTTAAATTATGCTAATTATTATTTTTAAAACCTAAACCTATCCCTTACAGAAACTTTTATTATTATAATGTGTAAAATAAGACATTCTTTTGTACATAAGGTAGAGCCCTATCAGTATTGGAAAGCTAATTTATATGAGTAGCATTGGAAGCTATGGGTTCCAACTAGTTAAACTACAATCAGGGTACACTTTTAAACTAGTAGTTAGCTACACTACAAGCTATTAGCAAAATGTAGCTAACTATATTTAAGCTATTTAAGCGAGCAATATCTATCATACCAGTGTTTATCTGGAATGGAATCC
Source organism: Leuciscus idus (assembly GCA_021554675.1). Lineage (NCBI taxonomy): Eukaryota > Metazoa > Chordata > Actinopteri > Cypriniformes > Leuciscidae > Leuciscus > Leuciscus idus. The sequence goes on from CM038634.1 coordinate 10,260,138, forward strand.
TGGATATCAAGTTAAAAAATGTGTAAGTATTAAACCGCATGAACAGATACATTGACATACAACTACTAAAATGATGAAATGCCATAAAAAACAATGCTGAAGCAAGGATTTAACTAAAACTTTCACTAAAAGATACAACATTTTGCTTAAGAAATGTGGTGCTTTTTTTTTTTTTCAGTTCATTAATACTTGCCAAATGAACTGATTCCCTAAATTGGACTTCACTAATTGAGATTAACTGAATAAAGGAGAGCGTGACATGCTACGCCTGTCGGAATAATTATGTTTTACTAGTAAAGATACACCATTTTAAAACAGCTGAGCTATTGTAATGCTACTGGAAAATGTTAGTGCAAATGTTAGTGTTAGTGAAAATGTTAGGATGTCTACTTAACGTCATCCTCTCCTCGGGTCATTTGACCCAAATTCATCGGAGTGGTACAAGATCTTGTCAGTTTTGTCACACTTTAAATTGGAATACAATTGGAACACACAAACTTTGACTGGATTCAAGGAGTTTTTGTGGTAAAAATAGTAACAAATCCTTCCCTCTTGTGTCAATTTGACCCCCATAGGAATGAATGGGAAATGGGGAAAATGTTTTTGGGATAAAGTAGACATCCCCGCTAGGCACAGTGCAAACACACATACTTATCACGTTGATTTCCCTTCCTCTCCGTTATATATAATTAATACTGCAACATTCCATAGAAAAAATATGAATTGTCGTATCAATTTTGTTGAATCAATTTTGATTTCATGGTGATGTTACGGCCTAGACGTCCCGTGTCTCACACATTTGTGGATCTCACTGATGTAGTGGACGAATTACTCGCACATGCACTGTAGTCCAGACGGACACAAAAATGTATCTGTATGTAGACATCTTTGGTCTGATGATGATAATTATGTTGTGCAGACTGTCCACCTGCCAGAGCCAAAAACAGAAAAAAGAAGTATACTTTTGGCCTTATTGTTAGTTACTCACTGATCCTATTGTTGGTTTGATTCATACCCTTAAGAAGAAAAGTAACTTCCATTTCTGATGGAAAAACCATTTCTCTCCCTCACGCTCAGGATGACTGCCTGCTGAAGGTGTGGTATCCCACCACAGGATGGAAGTCTGCAGTGGTGATGCCAGACGTGACTGATAAAAAGGTCTCAGCGGTTCATTTCTCATTCGTGTATCTGGCCCATCCACGTACAGTCACAGGCTTCTCCTGGAGGAAAACCAGTAAATACATGCCCAAGTATGTCAAACACACCCACAGACTAATGTAATGGTAATGCTAGCAATGTGTCTAGTAGATATGCTGCAAATTGTTTTTATCATGGTAGATGTATTTGTATGGGGGTTGAATTTAACTGATGTGCAGTCACAGCTGTACAGTTATTGACTATTTTTCAATGACTTCAAATGTGGTTAATTCAGTCAGTTGTAGAGTCATATATATATGGAAGACCTATCCCTTACATATATTTACCCCTATATATATATATATATATATATATATATCCCTTAAATATATACCTATATACATTTATTAGGGCTGGGTAAAAAATATCGATTTCTCGATTTTAATCGATTCTCATTTTTACGAACCGATATCGATTCTTAAATCCCAAGAATCGATTAGTCATCCTGTTTTCAGTTGATGAATGAATGTAACATTGTAGCGCGCATCCCATCCAATAAATCGCAATAATCTTTGTGCTTTGTTACTATTGATATGAAACAAAGTCTCAGATTTCAAATGACGAAATTCAAAAACATAAATACAGTTTTGGCGCTGTGGCGTGAGATCGCTCTGGCGCAGCTCAGCTCAAGAGCAGCAGCATCCAGTGACCATAAACTCATTAGTCAGCTAGAAAAATGAACTGTAGAAAGGAGCATTTTGCTAAATATATGCACCATATTACATATTCATTGTAATTTTTTAGATTCTTCAATTTTTAATGCATGTTTGAGTAAATCTGGCAGGTTTGCCATGTATTGTACCTGATATCCAAAATAATCAATATTGAATCGAATCGAATCGAATCGAATTGCAAGCTTGTGAATCGAAATCGAATCAAATTGTGAAATTTGTGTCAATACCCAGCCCTAATATATATATATACACACACATATATATATATATATATATATATATATATTCCCTATATATAGGGAAAGGCCCTACGATTAGATATAATCATGATACTTGAGCCACAATACAATATTATGCGGTTTTAAACATTTCGCATTATGCTGAGTATCGTGATAACATATTGCGATGTATTGCAATGTATTACCTTTTTTCAACTGCAAATCTCCCCCAACGGAAAACTGTCCACATCTATTTTTATCTAATAAGATAAAGCTCTCATTCTGTTCATTTCATATCTTCTTATCCATCTCCTTCATCCCTTTCTTGTTATATTTAAAGTTTTGAGATATTTTTAATAGAGATAAAAAAGTCACACTCAATTTCTATGTATTTGTTTTTTAAAGAAAAATAGGGTTTTAAGTAGTTTTACAAAGAATGACCTTACTAACACCCTAATGAACAAGTCAAAGGTGACCGTATTCAGTTATGAAATGTAATTATGTGCTGAATCATATTTATATTGTTGTTATAGGTAAATACATACATTTGCCATTAACAGCATATACAGTGTAGAAATGGCATTATATAGACAGCTTCTTTGATTCTTTCTAATCTCAAGTGGAAGTTTAGTTGCATCGCATTTCCCAGCTGGCTTGCATTTCCGTGTCAAATTAACACATTTAATTAACACATAAACATGGACTGAGCAGAGCTTGGGTAAAATTATGCACAATACTCACAATCGCAAGCCGAAATTCACTCCCTGAAAACATTGATACTTGGCGTCTGTGCATCCATATAATATCCCCACGCAAAATATTGCGATACTAAGCTGTATCGATTTTATTTTAGTTTTCACCACCCTACATCTCATTTCATTTAGTTCAGACTCCAGCAAGTACAAATGTCTTTCGCCGAGGCGCTGCACATTTAGTAGTGCAGGAAACACTGCTGAGATTTTAGTTGGCACCCACACTTAACTCACACTGTGAATTCCACCCATGAGTGTGCATTTCTCATTGTGTGTGTATGTCGTAGGGGCTCTGTGTGTAACGTGCTGCTGACGTCCTGCGCGGATGGCATCTGTCGTCTGTGGAGTGAGACCCTCTTGCCTGAGGACAGTCTGTTGGGGGGGCAGATCTCAGAGAACAGCACCAGTATCAGCACCACTCTGCCAAACGTCGCTCAGAAAGACAAGATACAGCACGCTCTGGAGGTCAGCATGCAGAAATGCACATGCTCAAACAACACATAATAAAATGATGTAGGGCTGAAGTATCCGTGTCAATGCATAATAAAGAATAACACTCTTGGCACGTTAGCTGGTTTACTTGTTAATGAACTACTCTTTGCTAACTATATGTACACCACACACCTGCAATTTGGTAAAATAATCACATTGTTGATTGGGTTTGCATTGTTAATGCATCAAATCATAGCTGGTTAGATAAAAAGGTAATTTTATTGAATTATATTGCCGTTATTCAGAAGTATTGAATGATTTTTTTTGCGACAGATCTCCTCCTCCAGTTTTCATCTTCAGTAGGATGTGTGAAAACTACACTTTTGTCTCCATGTAAACCAAACACTAACAATCAGTACTTGTTGTGTCCTAAATATTTTTTTTGCTGCCAAGAGTCTGATGATTTTTAAAGGGATAGTTTACCTAAAAATCTAAATTCTGTCATCATTTTCTCACCCTCACGTCTTAACAAATCCATATTACGTGTGATATTAGGTTGAATACAACCAACCAATAGTAATTTCAAACTACCTAGCTTCAAATTGTTTCAAAGCTATGGCAGAGGGGAAGTTTTCTCTGAATTGTGGTCTGCTCTTCACACACATCTAGCAAATGACAGACTTGACTTTATAAGACGTGGAATATAATGCATGAATTATATGCATGCTATTATTGTGCTTTTCTTGTCCTTAATTTAATTTTAATTACGTTATTGTAACATAACATTGCCTTAGAAGAAAAATAAATAATCTGGGCTTGGAACAACTTGAAGATGAGGAAATAATGATGAAATTTTCAGTTTTAGGTGAAATACTGTGCAATAATTGAATGGTGCTTGGAGAAAGTGCTTGAAGTCTAGACAGAATAGTGTGTGAGTTTGTGGCACCTTTAATGTATTTGAATTAATATTGCATCTTCAACACACACACACACACACACACACACACCTGTCTCCATGTGTCGTCTTGTAGACCCAGATGGAATCTGCATTTTCTGCACTAATTTTGTGGGGAAATATTCAGAATGAATTTAATCACACATGATGAAGTGTGTTTACTGGAGCTGAGAATACTAATTTCATATCAGCCTGCTGTATGTGAATTGTGATTGTGAAAAATTGTCTGTCTCCGTTCAGTCTATCCACCACCTCAAGCACCTGCGCAGGGGCCGCAGAAGATCGTCCGCCCTGGTGGCCCACACTGAGCTGCTGCCCAGCCAGCTGGGGTCCCACGAAACCCACCGCCACATCTCGCACCACGCCAATGCCCTCTGCCACTTCCACATCTCTGCCAGCATCAATCCCAACACAGGTGCACATACACACACACAGATATACAGGGCTCAATGCCAGTGGTTCAATTTTTTGCTTGCCCTGCCACTGTTTTCACTGGCCACAAAAAGTAAATAAATAAATAAAATAAAATAGGCCTAATTTTTTTGTTGTTTTTGACCCATGTTACTTAAGAAGGTTATGAAACCAAAAACTACTAGCCTAACTAGCCTACTAGCCTAACAGATATACATTTCAAATATTGTTAAAGACAAGTCAGTAATAAAATAAGAACAAATAATCAAATTATGAGCAATAGCACAAATAAATGCAATAGACCAAACATACAAATTAAATAAACAGTTATTTTCAGGTACAGAAATTGAATAAAGTAATCAAATAAAAAATAACACTGTATAGTCTTCACTGTATAAATTAAATATTGATAAATAAAGTTACAAAAGTTATTCAGTAAAGGGCAGTGAGTGAATTTCTCTGTCTTTTGTTGTTTGATTAACATTAATGACATGGGAGGCAGCAGGTTTATTAGGCTGCTGTCCCTTTAAGACCGAATGCACTGATCCAATATACTGACACACAGGTTTTATTTCTCATACGTTCACTTAAGACATAAGCGACATAAGCGTTTACATGTTTACTGAGCATGCTCGCCAAGACTTTGACATCATTTTGTGTCAATATGTCTGTTCAAGCGCAAGAAGAAGAGGAGGAGAACTCAGCTTTCTGAGAGTACCGAATCGAGTTCTCTTTTGTCTTCTTGCACTTAAAGATTTAAATTGGCAAGGCTTAAAATCATAAACTAAAAAACCCTAAAAACTAAAAGGCATTTTATTTGCCAAAAACAAATATTAATCAGAGGGCAGAAGGCATGTAGTAGATTCTATACAAGAGGTTTTTCAGTAACATTTTAATCGTGTTCATAATTTAGAGGCCTTAATTTTGCGTATCAAAAATGAAAGAGTATACTTTTTATAGGCTTTATAAAAACTAAACATTCATTCATTCTTTCATTTATTGAAAAAAATAAATAAATACACGCACATGGAGAGCAGCTGATCTTTTTCTCTCTCATAAGATATCCCTGCAGCGCTGGCTGGATCGGGACTGTTCTCCGACGATGTCAGCGGAGGGTTTGTGGTTCACTGGCTGAATAATAAAGATCTGAGCTTCACCACCTCCATGGACCTTTTCATGCAGCAGCTGCGCAAATTCTCCGAGCAGCACCTGGAACAAGCCACTGAGGACTTCGAGCAGGAGGGAGCTCCCAAGTTTGACTTCGGTACTACCTTGTTATGAATAAACCTTTAAGCATATAGATTAGCCTTAAGATAACAGACGTCGGCTAAATTCATGGTGTTTTTAACCATAGCTTAGTTACTATTGCATATTTATATTGTATTATGTGATCTTTGTGTTTTTGTTAGATCTGGATGAGATGTCTGATAAGGGTTCGTCAGAACATGAGGAGGGAGATCAGGAGGGAAGCACCAAGGCCTCTTCTCCAGGTTCAAGCAGCAGTGTTCCTCTGCCCTCCGTTTTGCTGGAACGGAAGCTCGAGACTCTCATTCTAGAGTGGAACAAGAGTCCAGACATGCTCTTCACCATTCACCCACACGACGGATCCTTCCTCGTCTGGCACGTCAAGTACCTGGATGAGTTCATACCTGGCATCTTCAGACAGGTTCAGGTAAGACACTCATGGTTATGACTAGTGATGCAACGAAATATATATATTTTTTTTTTTTTTTTAAACCAAAACTGAAAATTTACATTTTTACTAAAATGTTTATTTCATAATACATTTAATTAATCACATTTATTTAATAATCAACACTTAAATAAAAACTGTCACTTAAAGTAAAACAATATAATTGTTTCTACTTCAATTCATTTTTGAAATATAACTACACTTCATTTTGTGCTATAACTAGTGATAGAGGAAGAGATGATCGGTTCACGTGTGCTCTGCGCTGCTGCTTGAACTGAAGCAGCAATAGCATTCTTTCACACTACATTAAAGAGTGTCAAGACAACATTTATTGTTATTAATTTCGACAGAATTTTGAATGCTCAGACTTTTTCATATTCATGTAACGTTATTTGTTTAATAATAGGGTACAAACCTTATTGTGTTTATCGGATGGTAGGTGTGCAAGAAATAATCTTTAATGACGTTTTGTTCACGTACAGTATAAACCGTGCATAGCATAAACTAAAAGATCTCGTTTCATTGAAATGAGCGAAATAGACACTGACAGTCAAAACGTGCCATTGGAAAAGTGTTAATTAAATGTCACTGTTTCTGTCAATGATTTCAGCCCTCCAGAAATGTTGGTGCATCACTAGTTATGTCATCTAGACCATGAGCTCATTAGCAAACAGCCACCCGTATGTATTATTGGTTATAATCAGGGTTTGAAATTAACTTTTTCACCCACTGGCCAATTTGGCTACAACATTTTTAAGTTACCGGCCATTCAGAACTTCTACTAGCCAAAAAAAGAAAAAGAAATTAACCAGATTAAATACGTTACAGGTTTTATATATTTTATATATATATATATATTATATATATTCGCTATTACTTCAATGCAAGTGAACAAGCGCGGCGTTATTTGTTGCTTAGTGACGTGTGTGTTCAAGTAAGCCAGAAATGCGCAGATTCTGCGTAATACGCTGTATTTAATATATCATGATGACTCACAAGTTGCGTATTATGCGCTAATAATACCGCGCAAATTTGGCTTACACAAACTTCCCCAGCAAAGCAAGTAAACATAGTAACACGCCAAATTGGCTAGTGATTTGACAGTGTTACGCGCCAAAATAAATTTTTACCCGCATTTAGCAGGTGGGCGGGTGTTGATTTCAAACCCTGGTTATAATTAATTCATATATTATATATCATATATTCAGATATGTGCTTATCCAAAGTATATATTTTTTTCCCACTATAAATCTTCATACCTTGTCAATGAATAAAAAAAAAAAAAGTTAATTAATAACTAATTCAATTAGTATAAGGTATGATGTCAATAAGTATTTGTTCATAAAAATCAGCCACCCTATACTTACTAGATGTTGGTAACAGCCATTAAAAAACTCATATTGGCCAACCACTAATAATTACCCTGATAAACTAAATAAAATCTATTCATTTTCTCTTTCAGGTGTCGTTCTCCTCTCGTATCCCAGTGGCGTTCCCCACGGGCGATGCTAACTCCCTCAGTAAGAACATAATGATGTACGCATGTACGTTTATGGACCAAGAGAGCTGCAGTGCTCTGGAGGAGAAGCGAAGTGAGCGGCGGGTTCCTCAGAGCGCCTCTGCGTCTGCGGGGCTAGGTGGTCTCGGACACTCTCTTGCTGCTGTCATCGGCCCTGCCGTCATGATGGTGTCCAAACACGTAGATGGCTCACTCAACCAATGGGCTGTGACCTTTGCAGAGAAGTCTGCCTTTTCAAACGTCCTCACAGTTTCACACAAGTTCCGTTACTGCGGACACCGTTTCCATCTCAATGATTTGGCTTGTCACACGGTCCTTCCTTTGCTGTTAACATCATCACATCACAATGCACTGTTAACTCCGTCCTCTGGAAGTATTGATGGAGATCAGATTGGGGACGTGGCTCTACAACCCACTAGGCCAATGAGAGGCGTTCCTCGTAAACAACTGCGAAATGCAGCCACACGTACGTTCCACGACCCGAACGCGATCTATAGTGAGCTGATCCTCTGGAGAGTCGATCACATTGGCCCGCTGTCCTGCACTGGGGGTGTGTCCGAGCTCGCACGAATCAATTCTCTCCACACATCCGCATTCTCCAATGTGGCCTGGCTGCCAACACTTATCCCTAGCTCAGTGCTCGGTGAGTGTAACACTACAGCTGCTTTTATACCAACCTCCAAAACTCAAATTAAAAATTTGTTTGGTATTATACATTACTATTGCTTATAGGGAGTGATTACTGGAGACTAAACTTTGATCTGTATCTGCACAGTGCTATGGGCATTAAAGCGACACTATGTAACTTTTCAACCTTCATAATATATTTCCAAGACCCTTGTGATGGTACATCAACTTACAATAGGTTGAATGACACGTCTGCCATAGCCTGACAGGGTCTGTATCGCTTTTACTGGCACTATGTAACTTCGGTGTTCGGGTAGTAACAAGAGCACAAAAAGAACTACAAAATTCGACTGCTTTACGGCATACGTCACTTCCCCCACCACTTCGTCAAATTTGGACGTGAGAGGCCAACCAGCGTTTGTTTTCGGCTTTCGTGCGTATGTTTTTGTCATGGGGGTTGTTTACACCTGGCCACTTCATGCATTTTCTCAGATCGGATAGCTATCCGATCGTGAAAAGTCCAGGTTTAAATGCCCTCCGAAACGCATTTGAGACGGATTTGAATCCGATCCCTCAAACCACTTCAGGAGGAGATCTGAGACGCATTCCAGACGAAACTGGACAAGTGTGGTTGTTGAAACCACATATGTAAATTGTACTCCTCCCAAAAATGCTAAAAAAATAAATAAAAAAAAACGTGTGAGAGCGTTGTATAGGCTATTATGTTATATCCAGATATGACGACGAGCTGGAACACGCATCACCGCAGATGAGCAACTGCATCAAGCCAACGTGCAAACTATCGCAAATCAAAGTGAAAGTAAGTCGCAGACGCTTATCACACAATCTTCATCATTAAAAGTAAAGAAACGAAATGATCTTACCAGGGCTGTTACTGCTCTCTCTTATTGCGGTCTTTGATTTTGAAATTTTAGCTGATGATCTATAAAATGCTGCTCATATCTCGGTGACGTGCACTCCATTAAATCTGCATATAGCGCGAGAATTGAAGATCGAATTTAAATCCGTTTCGCAAAAATACATTTATGTGACCAGGTGTAAATGGAATCGTTTTGATAAATCAGATAGCTATGCCTCACGAATTAGTTTGCCAGCTGAACTCAGGTGTTGTGAGGTGTATTTATCACATAGTCCTGAGGGATATCAGACGACGCTGTTGACGTTGATTCCTGCGATTATCATGAGAACAGCTTTCAATATCTCACATAATTATCATAAATAAGCCTAACGTAGAGGTTGTAAATAGTGTAAACGAGCACAATTTGCAAACTATTATGATAAATTGCAATAATCATGTCTAATGACATCATAACGGCCAATGTTATGAAATAATGCGACGTACATTTAACTTAATGGATGTTATCTGGCATTTTGTAATGTTTACATTCCAATAAAAACAACACAAATTAAATTATACAGTAGGCCTAGACTATAGACTATTTACTTGTGATTTAGCTGCAATCATGTAAAAAATGTATAATATAATTTACGACAGTGCAAGTATTCCACAGCGACTCTAGGGGTCGCTGTTTGACAAAAACACAATTTCTACTTAGTGTGGCTTTAATGTTCCCTAAAGTTGTAATTGTTTTTATCACAGGCATGGTATTACTTTTGTAAATGATCAGAGGAATCAATTTTCGTCTGACAAATTATAAAGCAGAATACCTTTATAATGTCCTTGCAACCATCCAGAACACTCTCGTAACTGCTTAGTAGCACCCAAATAACCACACAAGCAATTCCCTTATAACTATACATAGTACTTTATGAACCACCCTAACAACTACCCAGAACACCCTAGACACTGCCTACCTTAGCCACCACACAAATCACCATGGCAACATCCTAGCAACCACCAGAAACTGTGTAGAAATGCCCTAGCCACTATTGCAACACCCTAGAAACACCCTAGAAACTACCTGGCAATGCCCCATCATCCGCCCAGAAACTGCCTAGCAACCACCCAGAGCACCGTAGAAACTACCTAGCAATGTCATAGCAAACACCCATTAACTGTCTAGCAATGCCCTAGCAACCACCCAGAACTCCTTAAAAACTGCCTAGCAAAAGACCCAACAACCACCCAAAACACTACCTAGCAGTGCTCTAGCAGCTGCCCGGAAACTGTGTAGTATTGCCATTTCAACCATTTAAATAGTTGTTATTTATTGCATTGCTGCTCTGTTGGGCTTAATAAAAACATGTTTGTGTTTACGCCAGGTACGTACTGTAACTCAGCAAGTGCGTGCTTTGTGGCGTCTGATGGTAAAAACCTGCGTCTGTATCAGGCTGTGGTTGATGCCCGTAAACTACTGGATGAACTCTCTGACCCAGAGACCTCTGTAAGAGCTTCTAAGACAAGATTTTATCAAAATAATGTGCTTATCTGCCAAGTAATGCATAATAAATGTAATTTGAGTTGATCTGATTGTTATTTCTGATGGTTGGTATTGTGTTTAGAAACTGGTGGGTGAAGTGTTCAACATTGTGAGTCAGCAGTCCACTGCCCGACCCGGCTGCATCATCGAGCTGGATGTCATTACCAACCAGGTGGGGTCTACATCTGTTTGTGTGTGCATACGCAAGTTTCTGTTTGTAAGATTGACATTGTGTGACTAATTTGTTACTATTTGAAAATGACATGATGTGTTTATGCTGTTTCCTAGTGTGGCTCAAACACTCAGCTGCTCCACGTATTCCATGAGGATTTTATTTTAGGATACAAACCCCATGAAAACTTTCCAGATTTCAACATTACTAGCTTTCCCTCTGCAGAAGGTACAAAAATCCTTCTTTAGCTTTTGAAGTCTCATTTTTACAGAACATTTCATTTGGGTTATCTTTGTTCTAGAGTACCAGCCCCCTCCTTTCTCAGAGAAGTTCTTCCTGGTGGTGATCGAGAAGGATGCAAATCGGAACTCAGTGTTACAGATGTGGCATCTTCATCTGCGCTCGGTGCAAGCTTGTGTGGGTGCGTATGGTGTAGGTTATTTATGAAATGATGACACAGCTGTGAGCAGACAGCTTATGAGGGGAAACTGTGAAGGGAGTCTCATGAATGGAGAACTCATACTTCCTCTAATGACTAATTTCCTTTTCAGAGATGGAAATTGTTTACAGTGAAATGATACCTTAGTTTACCCATTGGACATCAATAATGTACATCTGTACTGTGTATTGTACTGTATAAATAGCTTTCTGTTTATCTGTCTGTCTCTAATTTTCACTTTTCTCTCTTATCTGAAATGCATTCTATATATCGTGTTTTGAAAATTGGTGTTATTATTGATTATTGTGACATATTATTATTTTATTTTTTTTGTTGTTGTTTTTTTTGTCCTTACAGAAGAGCCAGTAAATGACCACGTTTTCCAAAACCAGCTGACGGTTCCTTTGAGTCAGAGCAATGCTGACTCCTCTCCTGATATCACTCCGGGTCATAGTCCGCTGCCCCGGTCCTCCTCTTCCGCCAACTTGCAGTCAGCCAGCAAACTCATCCTGAGCTCTAAACTAGTCTACAGTCAGCGGCTAGATCTGCCATCAGGGGTGGAGCTTATCAGAGCTACACCCTCTGCTGGTATGATCATATATTCATGTATACATTGTTAAAGCCTAGAATTGGGTCAGGTTTATTGATGCCATTGTATAAATGTTCTATTCAGAGATATATGGTAATAAGGGGGTTATCAGGATAAAGTGAATAAGTACCCTTGTGTAGAATCAAATATTTTCTGTCACTATGTTTTCATCTCAAGTAAAGAATATACATTATTTAAAAAATAATAATAGTACTAATAATTTATTTAGGGGTGCAACATTTTACGGTGGAAAGTTACTTATTCCTCTTTTAACGTCATGAGGTCTTTGTTTAATAAACACTAGGGCCTGGCGATTATACTGTAGCTAAACATTTTGATATCCAATGTATATGCGTTGAAACAACTCAAGAGAGTTCATTAATTTTCAGTTCCAATCAATCATTTAAAATATTTATTGTAAAACAACATACTTTCCATGCAAAATTGCACCATTAACATAAAATGGAGTCCTTGAAACGGACATTTGCACTGAATTATGGAAGTTAATTCAACTTTACGTTTACTGTGCTTTATTCAAATTTTTGCTATGCTTGTTGTTCTTTTCAAAGGCCACTTGAGCTCCTCGTCTATCTACCCTGTTTGTTTGGCTCCATACCTGATTGTGACCACCTGTTCTGATGGACGTGTCAGGTTCTGGCACTGTAGGGTAGACATGGACTTATCAGCACCACGCTCCGAAGACACACATTCATATCGGTGGGAGCACTGGAGCCTCTTGAAAGAGGAAGATGACAACGACAGCTCTGTGTGTGTTGCGGGCCGACCTGTCGCTGTAAGTTGCTCCTACACAGGAAGACTTGCAGTGTCGTTCAAACAGATTTTGCCTGGCAGTGAAGGTGATGTGTCTCAGGACTTCTCCATGCTTGTATCAATCTATGAGTGTGAGTCGACGGGCGGCTCGGAGTGGGTCCTAGAACAGACGATTCACCTGGATGATTTTAGCAAACCCGTGAAAACCCTAGATCCACGTGTTAGTGTCGATAGCAATTTGGTTGTCTATAGCAAGTCGGATCTGTTTGTAACCAAAGACAGCCCCAATATCAAGCACTTTGTGCATCTGGACTGGCTGTCTAAAGAAGATGGGTCCCACATCCTGACTGTTGGGGTAGGATCCAACATCCTTATGTATGGTCGTATCTCAGGGGTTGTCACCGAGCAGACAAGAGTGAAGGATGGCATGGCAGTCACTCTGCCTCTAGGGGGAAGCATAAAACAAGGAATTCGCTCTCGTTGGGTGCTGCTGAGATCTGTAAACGTTGTCTCTTCCGTGGACGGCACCCCATCCCTGCCAGTGTCCCTATCCTGGGTGCGTGATGGCATCCTGGTGGTGGGCATGGACTGTGAGATGCAGGTTTACGCGCAGTGGAGGCAGGATGAGAAACCGTGCGACTGGGAGGACAACAGCATCTTATCCCCAGAGGGTGTTGGAGGTCGCACTATATCCGTTTCAAATGAGGGCAGAGCGCGATCTAAGAGTGTCTTCGAGGGCAGTGCGGGAATCGACGATGCTTTCCGCCCCCCAGCGGTAATTCAAGATGGCGGCTTGTTTGAGGCAGCCCATGCTTTGTCACCCACTCTCCCGCAATACCATCCATCCCAGCTGCTAGAGCTTATGGACCTTGGAAGGGTACGTCGAGCCAAGGCTATCTTGGCGCACCTAGTCAAGTGCATTGCTGGAGAAGTTGCAGTGGTGAGGGATGTAGAGGCAGGTGAAGGTGGTGCAAGGAGGCACTTATCTCGAACCATCAGCGTGACGGGTAGCACAGCAAAAGACATTATCGTTGCTGGCCGAGACAGTGGCCGAGATTACACTGAAATCAACTCCATCCCCCCGCTTCCGCTATATGCCCTGCTGTCCGCAGACCAGGACACATCTTATAAGGCAGGAGAGGAAGTGGGAAAAGGGGCAGAACATGAGATGCAGAAACAGTCAGAGGATCAGTATTCGGATTTGTTTCAGGTGCCGGCTGTCACCACCGATGATTTTGTGAGCTTTGCTGCAGAGAAAACGGAGAAGAAGTCTCGTGTTATTAACCTTTCACAGTACGGACCCACATACTTTGGCCCTGAACACGCACAGGTGCTGTCTTCACATCTTATGCACTCCAGCCTGCCAGGACTCACACGCCTCGAGCAGATGTTCCTTGTGGCTCTTGCCGATACTGTGGCGACCACTAGTGCTGAAGTTGCAGGACCCACGGATAAGCAGTACGCTGGTGAGTTTACTTTTCTTACCAACTTCAAAACTGAAGAATGTAATTTCTGTGCCGCTAGTGTCACTAAACTGAGAAAAAAATTACTGGTCCACAGGTTTCCCAAACAGTCCCCACATCTCTTATTGGCCAATCAAACGAATCCCATCTCAGAGTCATTGGTTGAGCCAGTGTTGCTTTTTTGGGGGGCTTTTCTGGATGCTCGAACAAACCATTGTTTTGCTAGTTCCACAGAACCGTAGTGTTTACACTTTTCAAAGAAATCAACTTAAGATTGGCTTACTTTATACTTGTTTGTGAAAATTAAATACTAAAAGCTTTACTTTTAAACACTACAGCAGGGGTGGGAAACTGCACTGCCCTGCAGAGTTTGGCTCCAATTCTGATCAAACACATACACCTGTAATATTCTAGTAATCCTGAGGACTTTGGTTTGATTTTTCAGGTGTGTTTGATTAGATTTGAAGCTAAACTTTGCCAAACAGTAAATAATGTCAGGATGTCCACTTGATTTCCAAGATATCAACCTGCAGATTCTACTCTTGAGCTATTCACGTTTTCTCGTAACTAACTACAATTAACTGTCATTTTGTAGTGGGTATTATTGGCCAACACGGAAGTTAGCATCACCCTGGTTCCCTCAACAAAATCCTAATAGGATTTTTCCATTGGCTTTTGGATTATTGCAGGATACAAGCTCTGTGACCAACAAAAGTTTATGATTCACGTGTTTTTTTAATCATGATAATCTTCACACACCTTGAAGACAACTTTAATGAATTTTGAAACAGTAAAAGTGGGCCTCATTTATCAATCTAATGTAGAACAAGCCCAGAAATCATCCTACGACAGGGTTCACGTGTGATTTATGAAACATTCGTATGCTGCCAATCCCATCGAACGTTGATAAATGTGGCGGCTGAAAACAATTGTCATTTGAATATCACGCCCCTAAAAATTCACGATTTAGAAGCCTCGTCCCTAGAATTAACGACAGCAGTTAATGACAATTATCGCCCAAAAAAAAATATCCCTGCAGCACTCTATTATGGTAATTGTAGCATGACGTGAACAAAGCACATCAACAGCCATACATTATGAATCCAATCCTTGTGGGTATTCGTACTTCTTTCAATAACCCATGATTGGCAGATTTATCAGATACACAACTAAAGATATAGCCATTTGGCAGCTATCTTTCAACTTTTTTAGTTGTATAAAAGTGATGTGACACTTAAACTCACGTTTTTTGGCAGTTTTAAAAAGTTATAATATATTTTAAGGTACACAACAGTGGTGACTGTAGTATCAAAGACACAATTTATACATAGCATTATGTCCTAAGGTCTTAGTTCCGTTGTCACCCTCTGCTGGAAGATTTAGCCAATACACCAGCTGGCAGCCAATTAGCATCTTTCTCTTTTGACTGGCAGTATAAGCCTCAAATATCAAAGAACATAAAGTTTAAAATAGAAACTGTGTTGAAGATCAATATGTTATATTGCCATATTCAAATGTTCAAGTAAATGCATTTAAATATTAAATGAATAAACTAACAATCCTTTCAGTTAGATTAAAACATTTGTAAATAATATACATGAGTATCTTGTGAATGTGATATACTTCTTGTGTTGGCTAACTGTCTAATGTCCGTGGGGTTTACCAAGTACATGAAGAGAACCATAATAAAACTTTTTTATAAAAACCTTGATATTATTATTTATTGTCAACATTGAACCTATCAGGCTTTATCCATGTTACCTATAGCTCAGATCTTTTTTTATTTAGTCTCTTTAGTACTAAACCTTAACACAGTGTTCCAGTGCTTGCTAGAGCCAAAATGCAAGGAGAAAGGTTCAGGGACAGTAGGATAAATCATTGTGTGTGTGTTTATAGTTTAGTTTTAATTCACATAAAATTGGGTTGCTGATGAACTACAAAGTTCAAGCCTCAATTTCCCCCCAGAGGAAGCGTTTTTAATTGGGCCTAGTCTCTGAGTGTTGATGTGCTGGATTTTTTTTGTGCTGTTAAATGTTTAATTGGATCAGGTGTGATCAAAGTCATCATGAAGTGATTCAGATCAAAGTCTGGAATATATTCAGGATTGTGTGTGCTCTGAACTTAATTAGCATTCTTTGATGACAGACCTATGTGACTGAGAGTGACGATCACATGGCACGCTTTCAAAACAGAAGGTTTGATTGTACCTCCAAAGCAGTGGAATCGCCTTGCAGAAAAGGAATCAGAAGTTAAAAATGCAACCAGGTTTCTTAGGGTTCTGGTTTAGTAAATGTGTGTTTCTGCAGGTGGAGAAGCTCTAGATGAATGTGGTCTACGTTACC
Organism: Leuciscus idus; assembly: GCA_021554675.1. Taxonomy (NCBI): domain Eukaryota; kingdom Metazoa; phylum Chordata; class Actinopteri; order Cypriniformes; family Leuciscidae; genus Leuciscus; species Leuciscus idus. Next base: position 10,276,794 of record CM038634.1, read on the forward strand.
TGTTGGCCATGAGATTACATACCTGTCTGCTGAACTCCCTGCCTCCCCTCTACAGGATACAGCTACTGCATCAGGGTAACACACACTCACCTACATAAACATATACACACACATCACACTCGCATTTGCACATGCAATGGTAAGTGGTTTCCTCAGATAAGGTGGCACTAAAGCTTTTCTAGCGAAGGCAGTCAAGTCACATTGATATAGTGCTTCATACATACAGATTGTTTCAAAGCAGATTCACAAGAATACACAAAAAAAAGTGTTAATGTTGTAAAATTCAACTCAATTTAGTGCAATTAATTTCAATACCTGTGTCAATCTATGTTCATTAATTATGAAACAAATGTAATTAAGCTATAAAGCAGGTCTACAGGAGCCAATAGTGTCCTTACTCAGCTCAAGTCAGTTCAATGTTGATTCCGTTCAGTAACTGTTGAACAATGTTTAACACTGTTATTTAACTGACACCAGTAAAGGAAAATGGACCTCTCACTGAAGATCGATGTGGAGCAAATAATCTTTTGAAACTATATTTAATTTATATGTGAGAAGTCCCAGGTTCAAAAGAGCCCCCACTTGTTATATCTACGCATATATGAATAAAAAAAAACATTGGACTGGGTTCTTCTTGCAACATTGCTTACCTGTCTCACGCTTAAAATATTTTGCAGACTTTACCTCAAAATCCTTTCTTTTTAAATTATTTCTGTAATGTGCTGCTATCTAAAATATTAGATTGTCCACAACAATATTTGAATGCAACAATGGCTTTGAAGTCAAAAAGGTTGATATTCACTGGTTTAGGATATTTCAATATTTAGAAATCAGGAGATCGTGGAGAATGAACTGGTTGAAAAGAAAGATTTTTATTTAATCTCATATGTTAAAGATTTAACTTGACAGCCGTAAAACTACTACTTATGGTTTTCTATTGTAGAACAGTTTTCAAATTCCGAGTCATGCTGATAAATTTAGATTAGTTTTAACTTGGTTGCTTGTCCTGAGTGCTGCATTCAGCATTCGCCTGTTGTAAAGGAGCCTGATGTATATCTTTGTTTTGGTCTTGGGGTGAATAGGCTTTTTATACTGTGTTTGTGCGTCCAGGAGTGTCCACTTGTCACTTTGCGTGGGCGTTCCACTCCGAAGCTGAGGAGGAGATGTTAAACATGATTCCTGCCATGCAGAGAGGAGATCCACAGTGGTCTGAGCTCAGGGCGGTGGGTGTCGGATGGTGGGTCAGAAACATTAACACGCTGAGGCGGATGGTGGAGAAGGTGAGACCACACAAACACACTTGCGCATACACAACATTATTGACACAAAAGATGTTTCTGAATCAACATTTCTATAGAAACCAGTAATTCTCAATCCTCTTCCTGAAAGCCCCCCAGCAGTACACATTTTCGATGTCTTCAAAATCGAGACATGAAATGGATGTGCCAGATAAGGGAGACATTTGTAATTTGTATGATTAGGTCTCCAGGAAAGCAGTAGTGTATATAAAGTTATAGGACTATTATTGGCTGATAGGAATGTTGTTTCAGAAACAAGAAAGGATGATTTAGTTGCATTTTCTACAGGAGAACTACATTACCGCAGTTTTTAAAAAAAAATTTTTACTCTCCATTTAATTGCATTCTGTTCTAATTCAATATAAATTTTGCTTGCATTCAGTTCAGCTAATTTCATTTAAGTTCAGTTCAAATTTGATTCCATTTCTAATCATTTCAATATCTGCTAAGTTTTTCCCTTCATTTCAAATTATTTTAGCTTCACTTTAGTTAGTTTAACTTCACTTTAGTTAGTTAATTTTCTTTGTTCTTTTGAAATTTCATTTCAGTTTAATTTTATTGTACTTCAATTTAATTCAGTTCAATAAAATTTCACTGCAATTTTGTTAATCTAATTGCAGTTCATTAGTTCATTTCAGTTTTTTTGAAATTTCTGTTCTCTATAATTCAGTTAAATTCATTTCCGTTAATAGTACAGTTCAATACATGTTTACTTCAGTTCAGACCATTTTAGTTCAGTTGAAATTTCAGTTCAGTTAATCTAATTTCAATTAATTTTACTTCACTTTAGTTAGTTAATTTTTTTTGTTCTTTGGAAATTGCAGTTCTCTTTAATTCAGTTAAATTCAGTTGAGTTGATATCAGTGCAATTAAATGTTTTCACTTCAGTTAAAATCATTTTAGCTCAGTTCAGTTGAAATTTCAGTTGTTTAATTTTGTCACTTTGCTTTAATTCAGTTCAGTAAAATTTCACTGCAATTCAGTTAATCAGATACATTTTAGATACATTTTTGCAGTTTATTTGATTTTCATTTAATTTACATTCATGCATTTGGCAGACGCTTTTTTCCAAAGCGACTTACATTGCATTTCAAAGTACACATTTACATTCTTATCAGTTCTTGCTTTCCCTGGGACTCGAACCCATGACCTTGGCGTTGCAAGCGCCAACACTCTACTGTCTGTTGTATTAGTCGTTATATTTGATTATTAAATAAGTAATTTAATTAAATTATCAATCACATCGACTTATTTTATAATCCAACAAGCCCTTTACTTAGACTAAACAACCTTCTCCTTTATTTGGTGAGGACTGTGGCGTTTTGAGCAGCATTTGCACACCCTGTCATGCTGTTGGCTATATGCCACTGCATTCGACGCTTATTGCAGTATTAAAGCTAACGATTAACTGATTAATTGATCGTTAATTTAAATGACAATCGATCATGGGATTTTGTATAAATTGACATCTCTAATATATGGCATTGGTGATATTACAGTTTATAAATATGATTTAAAAAAAAAATCTCTGCCTCTTAACTTTGCATTAGGTAGCCAAAGCAGCATTTCAGAGGAATAATGATCCGCTAGATGCAGCTCTCTTCTATCTGGCCATGAAGAAGAAGGCCGTTCTCTGGGGTCTCTTCAGGTACTTTAAACTCACTTACTCATGCATCTCATATGCATTGTTATTCTCTTGATGCAGCTTGAAGCAGCTGTGAAATTTCCGCTTGTTTCTTTATATATTGATTTCTGTGTAGGTCTCAACACGATGAGAAGATGACCCAGTTTTTCAGCCATAACTTCAGGGAGGACCGCTGGAGGAAGGCAGCTTTAAAGAATGCCTTTTCTCTCCTGGGAAAACAGCGCTTTGAGCAGTCGGCTGCGTTTTTCCTGCTCGCTGGCTCACTGAAAGACGCCATTGAGGTCTGCACCATCCTATCTTAATCGCGCCGAAATGCACTCCTAGGAGAATGTAGAAACCGTGTGTTGGAGTCTGCTGCTTTTGTTTTGGTTTTGCGACATCATAGAGTGTGTGGTCGTCTGTGAAGAGTGGAGTGTGATATAACAGCCCTGAGTGGTTTGGTTTAGTCTAAACATCACTGATAAACTCCCTTGATGGACACATGACAACTTTAGTTTACCTTGGGCTGGATGTCTGACAGAAAACAGTCAAAACAATGATAGCACCACTCTTAAAATATTGCATAGGTTGTAAAAATGGGACATGTGGAGTTATATTAGGAATATAAATTAGCTTTGCTTCTGTTTTTAGTCTATCTATAATCTATTTATATTTTGAAAAGATTAATGAAAAATGGTCTGTAAAATCACTAATGTTCCTTAATCAATATGTCTGGGTCATATTTTGTTACCATTTTAAAATAGGAAATAGTGCAAGTAATTATTTTCATGACAGTTAAGCACGTTTACCCATCAAATTCCCATATTGTAATGTGTCCGGACATTTTACATCTGAGTTTTAAAGAAATTGTTGTTATTTTTATTATAATTTTATTGTGATTCTCTTTAGTTGTTCATTTCATATAAAATTACAATGACATTTTTTAATCAGCATGTTTACAACAATAGTGTATAAATGGTTTACCCTTTTAAATAATATTTAATTATTTGAGTCTTTTATTTTTTTACATTACAGTGAGAATTTTAGGTCAAAATATGCTTAAGTATGATTAAAATAATGTCACAATTCAAAAACAATGTGAATGAAGTGTCACAATGTTCACACTTTTATTAATTGGAATGTTAGTACATAGTACTAGTTAAAGACACTTTACATGAATTGGGAACCAAAAAATCGTAAAAATAACCATTGTCTTTCACCAAACTTTTGATTTTTAAATGAAACATGATTGAGACATGTTGTTGACAAGTTGATCCGTCTCTCTGGTAGGTTTGTCTGGAGAAAATGGAGGACATCCAGCTTGCGATGATTGTTTCTCGTCTTTACGAGGCTGATTACGAGAGTTCCTCCACCTGTCAGGGTATCCTGTACGAGAAGGTCCTCGGCTGCAACAGAGATGGAAGCGGGTTCTCCTGTACCAAACTGCACCCTGACCCGTTCCTGAGGAGCATTGCGTACTGGATCATGAAGGACTACACCAGAGCCCTGGACACACTGCTGGAACAAATTCATAAAGAGGATAATGAGAACCCTGGTGAGTCCCTGTAAAGCCTGACATATGAAATAATGGTCTGAAAAATCTAACAGATTATCGATCCAGACAAAAAGAATAAAGAGAAAAGGTTTGGATATTTGTTTTTTGTTGAGTACTGTATTTGATATATCAGGCTTTTACGGCTCATATGGTGTAATACATGAGAATATGGAGCTCATACTCAAGGAGGAAAAAAACACCAAACTGAGCATAAATAAGCAGTTTGGTGCAATTGCTAATATTTATTTAGGCAAAAAAATATAATATAATTCTAATAGGTATTAATGTAAATCAATCAGATCTTTATAACAGTATAGTGGACTTTTTACATAAAATGCATATAAATAAGTTGTCACTCTATCTAATATCTTTAGTTTTATGATCAAAGCTCTGTAGTATTTATTGTGGGGTAAAAAACATATAATGCAACGCAATACAATGATGATTGAAAGATGTACAAATAAAAATTCCTCAAAAGCCTTGTATCATATTTGATACTCTCATTTTAACATGATTTTATACAGGTGATGTATGGATACAATTCATTATTATGTTTACTTCTTAAAAATCAAAGATTTCTTAACTAAAAAATATAAATTAATAAAAGTATAAATAAAAAAAGAATAAATTGTCAATCAGATGACAGAAAGCATGTAGAAGTTTTGATCATTTCTCTTTCTTTCAGATGTGCTGGTGAAATCGTGCAATCCTGTCGTATTTAGTTTCTATAACTACTTGCGCGCACACCCTCTGATCATTCGCCGACACTTCGCCAAACCTGAGGGGTTTGTGACTGCAGTTGGTCTAACATCAGAACGCAACAGTGCAGACGAAATCAATTTGATAGAGCGAAAGCTCTTCTTCACCACCGCTAATGCTCACTTTAAGGTGGGCTGCCCTCTCCTGGCACTTGAGGTCTTATCCAAAATCCCCAAAGTCACTAAGAAACCATCTTCTCTGAGTAAGGGCTCATCTGTGGCCAACATCAGTGCCGCCCAACCACAGGAGAATGGAGGAAAGGCTTTAGAACTTGACTGGGGAGCTCCTGCCATCCCCAGCCAGGCCTGGGGAGCCGACTCCGGGCTGGACTGGAGTCAACCATTGGTTAAAATGGAGGATGAGAGTCTACAGTTGGACTGGGAAGATAATAAGGAGGAAGATGAGGATGAAGATGGTGGGTTGACCATGAAAAAGGCAGAAGAGGAAGATGAAGAGGCCAAAAAGCCATCCAAATCAGCAGCCCTGCAGCGTGAAGACTCAAAGGCCGAGTCGGAGGTGGACGTGATCGCCGAACAGCTCAAGTTCCGAGCCTGTTTGAAGATTCTCATGACAGAGCTGCGGACACTGGCGACAGGATACGAGGTGGATGGTGGCAAACTGCGTTTTCAGCTCTACAACTGGCTTGAGAAAGAGATTGAGGCCGTGCACCACATCTGCAACTATAAGGTTGGTGCTCGTCATCTCTTTGCAAGATTTTAATCTCAGATTAAACCTTTACTGGGATTTTGATGAACCAAAAATCTAAAGATGAACAACATTGAGATTGAGCAATATTGAGATTGTCTCTGAACCTGATAATTGAATACAATGGTTCTTCACTTCACAAAATCCAATGCATGTGGTGAACGTGAGAGTGGTCAATCTCAATACTATTCAGCTCTTTGACAGTATTCAGTGTACAGTATATCTTAATTTTTAGTACTTATATTTATTATAAACATTTATTATAATGAAAATATATCTTCTTTTTTTCTAAATGCATGTTATAGATCTTATTGTGAACAATTTATCCATCCATATGTTTCCTTTCTTTTTTTTCTGTGTCTAATGTTTAATCAATGTCATAACTAGACTTTCCTTCAAAAATGGTGACGTACTATACAGGATTTCACCAATAACTTAGTCCATTTAAACCCCTCCCCTAAAAGCTTGCGTTTACCTTTGGGTGCAACGCCTACACCTCAAAATCCAATCAACAACTGATGCATATAACCATGTCACCATCTTAAAAAAAAAATCAGATAATTTATTACACTTGGATGTAATTCACAATATGGAAGGAAAGATCAGTCGCTACTTCTGTTTCATCAGGTTTTTTTTATTGGCTTTTAAAAAAAAATTACACAATATAATAATTTCCACATTCATTTATTTTCAGTAAATGAACACAAGGAATAATAATTTATTAATTGATTTATGTGTAAAGTAACAATATAAAGTAAAAATCAGCAATGTTTAAATGCATACATCTTTACATTTTAAAGAATATAAAATACCAAAGTAAGAAGTCTGTGCACTGATAACCCAAATGATGAATCATATTGTGAGTGATTCTTTGAAACAAGCAGTTCAAAACAACTGAATCATGAGGTTAAAATTATCTTCTGAAGGTTAACTTCAAGAAGCAATTCAAATATGCAGGTGAACACGAAGCAAGTGTATTGACAGTGTTTATGAAACTGAATTGCTTAGAAGTACATCAAAATTCTTGATGTTGATTAATTGTATATTTCCAGCAAAATATTATTAAATGTATTCAATAGATTGGTCTTATTTGTTTTTCGATATTCTTATATGTCAGGTTGAGGGGAAAGCGTCTGGAGGTCAGCTGGAGAAATGGGGTGGAGATGGATCTCTTGACCTGGAAGACTCATTAATCCGTGGTGAAGCAGGCGCATATGAACGTCACCAGATGGAGCGACGGCGTCTGCAAGCCAAGCAGCTGCATGCAGAGCGGAGGAAAGCCTGGCTGAGGAAGAATCAGGCTCTGCTCAGAGTCTTCCTCAGTTACTGCAGTCTGCATGGGGCCAAGGGTGGAGGAGTGACGTCTGTCAGAATGGAACTGCTCTTCCTGCTGCAGGAATCGCAACAAGTGTGTCCTTGCATTCTCAACATGTTGATTGATTTATATTGTGCTCTAATGCAACTGGTTGGTTGATTGAGTGTGTTCCCATATAACTGGCTGGTTGTGTATCCTCAGGAAATGACAGTGAAGCAGCTTCAGTCACCACTCCCCCTCCCCACCACTCTGCCCCTGCTGTCGGCCAGCATCGCCCCCACCAAAACCGTCATTGCCAACCCAGTCCTGCACCTCGGAAACCACATACATGACATCCTCTACACCGTTGTCCAGATGGAGGCTCCGCCACACCCAGACATAATGGACGACCGGGTGAGACACACACAAAAACACACAGATTAAAAACTGTATGAAGACTGTTACTACGTCTACATGAATCCGGATACATTTGAAAATTTATTTATTTTTTGTCTCTGTTTTGGCCTTCCGTCCACTCTGAGACCGCGTTTAAATCCTGCAAAAACAGCTTTTTAAAGACACTCTTTCAAGTGGATACAATTTGAAAATGTCGTTTTTGCATTGTAGTGTGGACTGTGAAAACAGAGGTATTTGAAAACATGTTTTTGTCATGTGACGCATATTGTAACCATAGATATCTATGGATTTACCAGCATGTGCCTGCTATGCAAGATATTTGAAATATTATTTGAATTTTAGCGATTCTGATTCTGCTTATTGATTCCAATTCTTTTTGATTTTCAGTTTCGATTCCAATAAGGTAAAGAAAATTTAAACATTTAGTTATTCTGTCTTTTTGCTAAACATATATTTGCATCTGAATACCATGAACAAAATCAGCAGCCTAAAGAAAAATTACACATGGAATGGTTTAAAAAAATATACCACAGGAAGAACAACTAGCCTAACTAATATAGGTTAACTTTCAATCATTATTAAGGACAAGTGAACAATAGCAATTTAGCAATGGCACAAATAATTACGACAGAAAATTTCCTTGCAATTGCTGTCCTGCGGAAAAACAGGCCGTTTGCTTTTTAAATCAGTTGAGTGACTAGGACGCACAAGTAAATAGGATTCTGGGATATTGAATAGCGTGAGAAACTTATTACGTATGGTCTCTCTGTATCATCTCAGCGAGCTTTAATTTCACGTTTCAGTGTGGACAAGTTACTTTTGGAAAAATGCTAGTGTAGACTGAGAGCGTTTTAAAACTAAAACACATTTTTCATATGTATCCGGATAAATGTAGACGTAATCTTTGTGTGCTTCTACTAATATGTGCATGTGTATTTCAGGTGAATGCTTTACACACTCTCGCTGCTTCTCTATCGGCTTGTATCTACCAATCACTGTGTGACAGCCACAGCTACAGGTACAAACACACTACTGATAAACTCACTGGTTATTCACCTTAAAACGCTTGTGAAGATGTTGTACCAGCTTTGATTGTCTGACTACTATAAATAGCGTTCCATTCTGTTAACTCTTACACACACTGTTACTGACTCATGCCCTTCTACTGATGTGTGTATACAGCAGCCAGGCGGAGGCCAATCAGTATACTGGGATGGTGTATCAGGGGCTGTTACTGAGCGACAGGCGTAGACTTCGCACCGAGAGCATCGAGGAACATGCAACACCCACCTCTGCCCCTGCACAGTGGCCAGGTAACAAACATCAGATCACACTGCATGGAACACATATGGAGAAATAGAATCCTTATCTAGTGATGAGTCATTCTACGTGGAGAGGAAAGTAACATCTGTAAAGATACTTACCCTATTATTTACTTTCTTAATAAAGTCCCTGGTGTTCAAACTGGTGGTAAAAATAATATTAACCAATAATATTGGCACAATGCAAACTCTTATCCAGATCTGATTCTATGTTGGTAGACAATGCCCACCTTTTAATTAAATCAAAATGTTTATTTTTTTATTTTTTATTATTATAGGATAGGATATTTGGACAAACTCATGAATGAATGGATGATAGATGACACACACACACACACACACACACACACACACACACACACACACATACATACATATACATATATATATAGAGAGAGAGAGAGAGAGAGAGAGAGAGAGAGAGAATGGTTGGATAAAACATGGATGGATGGATGGATGGATGGATGGATGGATGGATGGATGGATGGATGGATGGATGGATGGATGGATGGATGGAAGAGAGGTTGGATGGATGGTCAGATAGATGGTGGAGAGATTGGATGGATGGACAGATTAATATAGAGATCGATGGATGAACAGATAGATAGAGGAGATAATGTTGGATCGATGAATAGATGGATGAACTTAAAGTTGGAGGAGAAAATAAATAGTTAGAAAAAGGATGGATGGATGGATTGGATGAGTGGACCAGGTCTGGACTTTACATTGTGTTTTGTTTATGTTTGTGCGGCAGTGGTCCATGAGGGGCTGCCGCTTTACTTTCGTTTTGTTATTTGTTTATTTTGGAATTAAAGTTATGTTGAACATTCGCCGGTTTCCCGCCTCCTTTTCCCCTGAACTTTAAACATTGCTACAGAAGGATTAATGGATGGATGAACAGATAGATGGAGGAGAGAGTGGGGGGATGGATGGATGGATGGATGGATGGATGGATGGATGGATGGATGGATGGATGGATGGATGGATGGATGGATGGATGGATGGATGGATGAGAGATTGAATGGATGAGAGATTGAATGGATGAATAGACATTTGGAAAATAAATAGTTTGCACAGATGGATGGACAGATAGATGCTGGATGGATGGATGGATGGATGGATGGATGGATGGATGGATGGATGGATGGATGGATGGATGGATGGATGGATGGATGGATGGATGGATGGATGGATAGACACTCAATGTGTATGTTTTATTTCCCAGGTGTGTCGTCTCTGATCAGTCTGTTGGCGTGTGCTCAGGGTGATGATTACGTGCATCTGAACGTCATGTTATGTGAGGCTGTGGTGGCCGTGTATCTCAGTCTGCTGATCCATGGTCTCGGCACACACTCTGGAAACGAGCTCTTCCGGCTGGCCGCTCACCCCCTCAACAACCGCATGTGGGCAGCCGTGTTTGGGGGCGGAGCAAAACTCATCGTCAAACCCAAGCGGCCACCTGAAATCACTCCAGGTGAGTTTTCTGCCCCTGCCAGATGTGTTTGGTGATGTGGTGTCCCGTCACATCTGTAAGAAAAGTCAACAATAGGTATTTTACATACAGCTTTTGTCAGAAGTTTAGTGGCATTTTTAAATATTTTTATGTTAGAGTTTAAAAAAAATTATGTTCAGACATGCACTGTTTTTGGTTCCATGTATTTTTTTTTTTTATTATCTCTGGGTCCTCCAGTTGATAATAAGATTTCCTCCCTTGTCAGCTGCTCTCAAGGCAGCAGGGTCCGAGGGGTCAGAGGTTGTAAAGGTCACAGATTCTGATCCCCCTACCCTGACCGTCCACCAAACTCAGACTGAGGCTGGTAACCACGGTAACTTCACCGTGAAAACAGCACAGCCAGAGAGCTGTGAGTAAGAGCTCAGAGGAACTTCATCCACACACGAACAGGAAATGAGATGTGAATGATGCAGTTCCAGTTTTTATAAATCGGCACATGAAAATCCAGTGAATAATTTATTGGTAACATTTTACAAGTTTCCATTTGTAAACATTAGTTAACTACATTAGTTAACATGAACTAACAATGAAAACTACTTCTAAAGCATTTATTTATCTTAGCTCATGTTAATTTTAACATTTACTTATACATTATTAAAATCATAAGTTAATATTGTCTGTTAATATTTTTTAATGGACCTGAACTAACATGACCTAACAATGAACAGTTGTATTTTTATTAACTAATGTTAAGAAAGATTACTAAATACAGTAACAAATACATTGCCCATTGTTAGTTATTGTAAGTTAAAGGAATAGTTCACTGTAAAATAGGAATAGTTCACGCGGTTGTCCATATAATGGGAGGGGGAAAAAAATGCCAAATTATCACAGAATGGTATCATGTGACACGTCATATATTCCAAGTGTTTGGAGGAAAATTTGATGTATTTTTTAAAAGAAAATCCTGACCTTGGCCGTTGGTCTTCTGTGCACGTTCATGAGACTCTATTAGTACCACAATTCACACCCAACTTGCAAATAAAGATTAATTAAAATGCGACGTAAAATACAATGCTTAGAAATCACAAAAGTATCTGTACTTCCTTCACTCGAACAACGGTTGTCAGATGACAGTCAGAATGACAATTGTGAACACGATTACTTCTTGCTGCGACAAACACGACAGATGTATCCACCTCAGAGAAGATAGTAGTACATGGATTGTATTTCAGTCGCGTTTTTATTCGTCTTGATTTCCTCTTGAAAAACTTGTGTGCTTTTTCTGGGTGAGTAAGAACTGCAGCTCTAATAGTCTCATTACATGAACATGCAGTCGTGCACAGAAGACCAACAGCCAAGATCAGGAGTTTTGTTAAATACATTCAATTTAAGTTTGTTTTTCATCAAACCCTATCATTAACCCCCAGAACACCTGGAATATACGACATGTGTCGAATGGGACCAATCTGTAATACTTTTGCATGTATTTTATTTTATTTATTTTTTTTCGAAAAAGAAAGAAGGAAATATTGCATTAGAACAACACATTTTAGGGTGAACTACTGTAACCCTTTAATGCATTAACTAATGGGAGCTTATTTTAAAATGTTACCAATATGTGTACCAACCTGACGTGTGTGTCAGCCTGTTAGTGTGTGGAGAGGTGCTATGTGTGATTGCGGTGATGTTTGTTTTTTCTCATATATTATATTTCATTATTTGTTACTTTATTATATTTAGTTTGTTATTTGTGTGTTTTCATCCAGCTTTTTTGTGTTTGTGTGCATATTCTGCTTTTTTTGTGTCATTTTCATCTCGTGTGTGTGTGTGTGTTTGTGTGACCATCACAGCCAATGTGGAGTCAAACAGGCAGGCAGAGCTCCAGTCTGACAATACATCAGGTACACACACTGTCTCCCTCAACCTGTCTCACTGTTTAGCCTTTTAGCCTGTTTTAAACTCCAGTCTAGATGTGGACGTGTGTGTGTGTGTGTAGGGATATGGTGAGTGCCTCAGGCTCAGGTGCACACCAGCTGTCTGAGGTCAACATTTAAAGAGTTTGTTCAGTTCTTTCCCAGTCTGAACTGATGAGACCTTAATAGAGGAACCAAATTGATTACGCATGGAAAACAGGATTTTCTGTGCTCTTCCTAATAGTAATGCACTGAAATATTTTTTTTTTTTTACAGATACTATGTTCAGACAGCAATAGAATATGGTTGTGAGTATTGTATTTGAGTCTTCTCCTTGTGGTTGCATTCACGCTCAGTTTAGTTATTTACAGGAGTGACAACCGCATTCTGTCACTGAACTCATACCTGTAACTCATACTCACAAAAGCATTCTCTACAAACCCCTGCTGTGTGAACCGGACTGGGCAACTAGTTGTCTTTCACGTCATACAATGCGAAACAACCGCTCTGTGCTGCACTCAAGCATGTCTCGTGTGTGTGTGTACTGTGTTTTCATGTGTTGTTTCGTTAATTTACAGAGATTGAGAAATGAGGTGTCATGTGAAGGTTTCAGATTCAGTCTCTTGTCTTCCATCAGAGCTGAATATTGTGTGGTCTGGGCATGACTCAAATGCTTGTCTGTGTAAAAGCTCCTGTCGGTTAATTAAGATTTGACTGATGAACGCGCCGTCGACTGTGATAAGTTTGAGTTTTATGGACGTCTTTGATATTTACTTTTAAGGGGTGCTATTATGCTTTTTCACTTTTTCAACTTTAGTTAGTCTGTAATGTTGCTGTTTGAGCATAAAAAAAGTACTCAAAAGGTTTTGATTAAGTGTCACCTTGTGTTCAAAAATGACAATTGAAAAATTACAAAAATTACATTTACAAAAATGTTAATAGCTTTTGAAAATTTTGTCTATTTTAAAGGTGCAGTCTGTAAGAATTACAGTTAGTGGCCGAATTAGGTACTGCAATCCAAATTCTAAATATCGGAGATCGTTGTTTCCCCGCCCCCTTCTCCTCAGACTCAATGCTCAGTTTGAGGACATGCAACAGGAACAAGCGCAATTGACAATGAAAGTCGAGGAGACTCACGAGTAAGTTGATGAGTTGATTTATCCGCATTTTAATATGCTCTCGTTCATAGAGATTTTTAGATGAATACCGAGGCTTTTTAGGTTGGGTAGAATCTGCAATCTCTGACCCAGTTTGTTTGCTGGCTGCAATACGCTGTGTTTCCATCCAACTGGCATCCCGGGGTGTCGAAATACTATTGGGTGAACTGGCAGTGGGCGAGATCACACAGACCAAAACAAGAAAAGACATTCCAACACGGAACGCACATTTCAAAGTAAAATACCTGGCTGTAGAAGTGTTTTTCAGAGAAATGATAATGTTAACTCAGCATGTTTCCTAAATATCTGTAGGCATGTGACGGTGAGGATATTTTCCCACCGGTCAATCGACGTGTGACAACACCAGTAATAAGCAGGGGATTTTAAATCACTAATTTGAAATCAAAATTAAAATGCGCACCTCCGCACGGGTATTCATAATGGTGCGGAGCAGAGCGAGTGTTTTCAATTAATTCCTGTGTATAGGAATGAACTGAAAACGCTCGCTCTGTTCTGCTCACTCCGCACCCGTGGACACACACCGTTATGAATGCCCGTGCGGCCGTGCGCATTTTAGTTTCGCTTTCAAATTGGCACCAATTCGGGGGCAAATTGCTTGAATGGTGAATTCATTAGCCTATTATTCTTAATGAAAAACACAACAACATTACAGTACAATGACAAATTCGCTTAAATAGGCGCTTTTACATTTCACTTTGACACCAAATATTCGTCCTCCTTATCAGTCAGTTCCTCGCTCTCGTGATAAATGAAATCTGACTCCTGCTGCGGATCTGTGCTGCGACTCTCGTTCAGATCACGATTTATTAAGCAGAAACGTTACGTTTTTTTAATTGTAGTGTCTGTTCTCTAACTGAACTAAATGATAAAAAAGCCGGTGGGGGCGCGGTGGTGCCGCGATGGGCAAGTGATGTAACCGGTGTTGCTTCTGAATACCATCAACACCGACTATCGTAGCAAGCCTAAATATCTGCAAACATATGGTATTTTGTATTAACCAAACTGTTCTTGAATTAACGAAATTGATGGCACAATGCCAAGCTGATTCTGAGGCTGTAACCTTGCAATGCTTGGACATATTGACACCAAACTTTGTCATTGTCACCTCGCACTGACCACACAACAGAAATTTGGTAACAACCCACCCATTGGCTGAAAGTGATAAGCAATTAAAGCTGTTTTGCCTAATCAAAAAAGTGTCTTTAATTACTCATTGTTGCAGTTGGTCTGATATTCCTAGCCATGCTTGCATGACTCATTATGCCTTTTTTGTGCTTCACTTTTTATATTTTCATTTTAGTTTTAGTTTAGGAACGTAGTAATTTCATTTATTTCTATAGCTTTGATTCATTTTTATTTAAATTTTAGTTTGTTTTTCATCTATTTTTTTATCAAATTTATTTTTAGTTAACAATAACAACACTGGTAGACATGTTATTGCTGTTGTAACTGTAAGCTTTCCCCCAGTCCATCCAGACTACTGAAATTAAGCTGCAAAAATGGTTTGTTCGGTAATCGTCATGGTTTACACCATCACAACCATGAGCTCATTTACGTAGGATCGTCCACATTAAAATGGCTAGTCAGCAACTTGGTGAGGGCGTTGTCATGTCACATACAAAGAGGTTAGCCAATCATAATAGATGTAATTTACATGTAGAGCTCTTAAGGCTACACTATTAACGACTATTTAATTCTAATGGTCAGAAAGTAAGAAAAAGGAATATCTAAATTATAATTTTTTGCTGGAATCAACATTTTAATGGCTAACTTTTAAATAAATTTCAAGGAAAATGTTATAAAGTGATGAAAATGGTCCCTTTTGTTGTCGTTATTTCCAAAATCTAGCATTTCTAAACTTGACTTGAAAGTGCCTTAGGTGTCACAATAAAGGACCACATTCATAAAACAAACAAACAAAAAAAAGTGATTAAGGGTTTTGTTTTCATACTTGTCGGCTCGTGGCATTTTGTCAAGGTGTTCTCTGGCAGTGCTCAAAGAGCAGATCCTTTGATCATCAACACAGTAAATTTAATCTGTCTGTTTTTTCATATCAGCTCTTTGTTCCAAAATAAACCCCCACTCACACTCACAGACTCTTACTGCAGGAATTTCTCTTTGAACACGACTTCTGAAGGATGATGTTATGAGGCGATTCTTCTCTTCAGATGTGTCCTCCTTTACATTTGAGATAAACATTCCACACTACCAGAATCAAAATGTGCTTTAAATGCTAATGAAATGCCTTTCAGCTCAAAAGAAGACTCATAAATACAGAGAAAGAGAGAGTCTTTATACACCAGACACCTGAAGAGATGAGATACTAGACTTCATGTGTACTGTAAGCAGCATTTCAAAACTCTGTTTGAAAATGAAAGCTTTTAGTTGTGTGTTTCTGTGTTTGGTTTGTTACATCCCCCACCTCATCAATGATAATACAAAGTGATCTGAAATACCACAATCTTAATCACTATTAGGGACTAAACTGGTTCTTTTTCAGGTTTTCACTTTTAAAAATCTCGCTCATCCATGGACCTTGCTTTGTGCACTGGTGCGCAGTCATGTTGAAACAGGAACATCCCCAAACTGTTCCCACAAAGTTGGGAGCATGAAATTGTCCAAAATGTCTTGGTATGCTGAAGCATCCCCACACCATAATCCCCCCTCCACCAAACTTTACACTTGGCGCAATGCAGTCAGGCAAGTACCGTTCTCCTGGCAATCACCAAACCCAGACTCGTCAGCAGATTGCCAGACAGAGGAGCGTGATTCGTCACTCCCGAGAACACGTCTCCACTGATCTAGAGTCCAGTGGCGGCATGATTTACCCCACTGCATCCGACGCTTTGCATTGCACTTGGTGATGTAAGGCTTGGATGCAGCTGCTCGGCCGTGGAAACCCATTCCATGAAGCTCTCTACGCACTGTTCTTGAGCTAATCTGAAGGGCACACGAAGTTTGGAGGTCTGTAGCTTTTGACTCTGCAGAAAGTCTCAGCATGCGCTGACCCCGCTCTGTGAGTTTCTGTTGCTCCCAATTGCTTCCACTTTGTTATAATACCACTAACAGTTGACTGTGGAATGTCTGGTAGTGAGGAAATTTCACGAATGGACTTATTGCACAGCTGGCAACCTATCACGGCACCACGTTTGAATTCACTGAGCTCCCGAGAGCGACCCATTCTTTCCCAAATGCTTGTAGAAGTAGTCTGCATGCCTAGGTGCTTGATTTTATACAACTGGGCCCATGGAAGTGATTGGAACACCTGAATTCAATGATTTGGAGGGGTGTCCCAATACTTTTGCCATTATAGTGTATTCCACAAATAAACAAATCAATCATAAAAGATTTAAAAACTCAGTGACTCGCCAGCAGTTCTTTCAAAGCCGTTTGTGTTATGTGTATTTAACATACAGTGTACTTTTAGTGGGCATGTAAAGCTGAAAGCTACCATAGTCTTTTCTTCCCTATTGTGACGTATCTGTGAAACAGCTTCTCGAACAAGAAAAATTGTTGGGCGGGACTTAATTTTGTCCATTGGGAATTGATTGGATTGTTGGATCATTGTGGTTTGCCATTGCTGTGATCTCATGTGAGTGACAGGTTGTCCTGCCCTTGTGCCATTGCAGAGATGTCATTGCAAGAGTGAGGGGAAGTTATTTTGATTGAAAGATTACGAGGGCACAAGAGTTTAAAAAAAAGGATGTGCTTGGATTATTCATTAATAATAAATACTGCAGTATTTCATTAAAAGAAGTAAGATTTGAAAGTATCAAATATGTTATTGTGTTTGTTATATTTATTTGTACCTGATGAAGTGTAACGGGATAACAGGGAAGGTTTGTTTTCTTGATAGTGTTCTGTGTTGTGTGTATGTGTGTGAGCAGTTTGATATCACTTCGTACTCTCCGTCAGATCACAGGGACCCTCTCAGCTTTATTACCCATGAACCAGCTGCACGATCCACTGTGAAGAGTAACATCTGTAATGAACCACCTCTGTTCAGTAGATGTGTTTAATCATGACCATCTGCTCTCATTTTAGAATCAGTGTGTGTTCAGATAGGATTCTTCAGTTTCTCTGTCTTCTCTTTCAGTGTTCAATTTCAAATTGAGTGCATTAGCCTATTACCCTGACTTTTTCCTTTTTCTTTTTACCTTTCTAGCAGTCTTGGGAATAAAATTATATTATTTGGCATTTTTTAATCAAATTTTGTCAAGAAAGAGATTGAAGTAAAAAATTGCTGTAGATATTGCTTCAGATTCCCCTGAAGGTCAATTTGAGTGCATTGCATTAAAGGAATAGTTCAAAATTCTGTCATCATTTACTCTACCTCAAGTTGTTTCAAACCTGTATGATTTTTCTTCTTCTACTGAACACAAAAGAAGATATTTTGAAGAATGTTGGTAACCAAACAGTTGATGTACCCCATTGACTTCCATAGTATTTGTATTTCCTATTATAGAAGTCAATGGGGTACATCAAATGTTTGGTAACCGACATTCTATAAAATATCTTCTTTTGTGTTAAGCAGAAGAAAGAAATTCATACAGGTTTGAAACAACTTGAGGTAGAGTAAATTATGACAGAAATGTTATGCATTGTGAGATTCAGTATTCTGTTCTCTGTGAACTGTTGTATTGCACATTTGGGCATATAGTAGGTTATCCGGGTATTCTGTGCATACTGTGAACAGTACACACACTGCATACTACTTTCTTTCTGAAGTAGTAGGTTGTATGCCATTCCAAACATACCTCTTTCTCCTTTTCCTGCTATATTCTGTAGGTAGTGAATGGCCCTCTCACTCTCTGTTTTTCTCTGTCCTTCAGCAGTCCCTCCACCGACCCCTCCTGCTGAGGACGTGGACCGACAGCGACGCAGGTTTAACATGCGCATGCTTGTTCCTGGACGTCCCGTTAAAGAGACTCCAGCCACACCTCCTCCTGTCCCTGTAGAGCGGCCCACATATAAGGAGAAGTTCATCCCACCTGAGCTCAGCATGTGGGATTACTTTGTGGCCAAAGTGAGACCGCGACAACTAATTATTTACACTGATGCAAATCTCTTTTTTTGTATTTATTCAGTTTATTAATCTAGAAAGCATGTGTCAGAGCGTCTCATTGCTTTCTTTGTGTGTTTCCTCCAGCCTTTCCTTCCTCTCTCTGACAGCGGGGCACTGTACGATTCAGATGAGAGCGGTGCTAGTGACGATGAGGATGATGATGACGCCTTCCTCTCTGACACGCAGATGACAGAACACTCCGATCCAAACTCCTACAGGTGAGATTATAACACATCAAACTGAGAGTTAAGCAGGGCTGTAACAGGGAGAAGTAAAACTAAATTAAACACTCTGATGCATTTTGTAAACTGAAATGAATGAACAAAACACACAGATAAACAGTGGATAAAGAAATTAATGAAATATGACAATATGTGTTAATGACTAAATTAATTGTAATCATTCATGAAAATTAGTACTGCTAAAGACACTGTTCAGGATGTGTATATCCTGTCAGTTGGTTGACTGAAGGATGATTGTGTGTTTGTGTTTTTGCAGTTGGTCTCTGATCCGCTTAGTGATGGTCAAACTTGCCCTTAACAATGTCAAGACGTTCCTGCCCCTGACAGGACTGGACTTTACAGGTACTTGAGTAGTAGAAATGTACTCTAACTAACATGCAAACTGGCAGAAAGTAAATTAAATCATTAACTTTCCTCCCTTGTGTTGTCTTAGAGTTGCCAGTGACATCTCCGCTGGCCAATGCTGTGCTGAAGACACTGGAAAACTGGGAACAGATTCTTCTGGATAAGATTAACAAATTTGACGGCCCTCCACCAAACTACATCAACACCTATCCGACGGACCTGAGTGCAGGCGGCGGGCCAGCTATACTTCGACACAAAGCCATGCTAGAGCCAGAGAACACACCGTTCAAGTGAGTACTTGCGCCAAATCGCTCAATTACACCAAAGAATTACAGAATATTTAAATAATTATGCAAATGTGTGAACAAACGTTCATGCTTTTTTTTTCTCTTCAGGTCAAAGCACCATCTCTCCTTCCCTGCTCGCCGCCTGTGGCATTTCCTGGTCAAACAGGAGGTGCTTCAGGAGACTTTGATTCGATACATCTTCACTAAGAAAAGGAAGCAGAGTGAGGTAACTACAGAACACAGGGGTGCGACCACACACTGATGAATAAATGGGGTGGATATTTAAAAGGGCAGGGCCAGTCATAGAGTGAGATATACCAAAACACTTGGGGCTTTAGCAACAGGGGAACTTTTTCATAGTTCCTAGAACTATTTGCGGAAGTACCCGTATTTTGCCGTGTTCGCACCGCAGGAACTAGGAAAGATTTTAGTTCTAGGAACTCCTTTTGGAGGAACTAATTTAGCTCCTATTTCAGAGTAGAGTCTAAACCAGCACTATAGGAACTACCAGTGACGTTGTGTACACAGTGGATGGCTGTATGTCTTTGGAAGTCCATCAAAGCGCATCTATTCATTATTAAAGTGCTCGACATGGCTCTCCGGGGGTTAATAAAGGCCTTCCGAAGTGAAGCGATGTGTTCGTGTAAGAAAAAGATCCATATTTAAAACTTTATCGACTAAAATAACTAGCTCAATAGATCATTAATCATCAATAGATGCACTTTTATGGACTTCCAACGACATACAGCCATCTACTGCCATTATGAAGCTTGGAAGAGCCACGACATTTTTTAATATAACTCTGATTGTATTCGTCTGAAAGAAGAATGTCATATACCCTAGAATGGCTTCAGGGAGAGTAAATCATGGGCTAATTTTCATTTTTGGGTGAACTATCCCTTTAAGTGAGGTAGTTGAGGAGTGGAACCAGGTGAAGAATGGTGAGTGGAGTGAGGTGGGCCAGAGTTAGGTAGCAAAAGGGTGGGAATAAAGCAGGAGTAAAGATGAGGAGTGAAGCCATTGTGATGCTATGAAAAGGGGTTGAAGTTGTGGTCACATTAGCAAAAAAGGTCCAATTGAATTCCAATTGAAATAACTGGATTTCTCCTGTGAAAATTTGTAGAACAACAGTGCCTTTACCTTTAGATAACAAATTGTGCTGGGATAGATGAGATGTAATGCAATAAGTGGGACCAGAGTGAAGGAATTGAATAGGTGCTGCCAAACTCCAACAGTAAAAGGGGTGGGGCAATGTAGGAGTTGGGTAATGAAAGGGACGGGGCCAGAATAATTTGTTACATTTATATAGTGCTTTTCTGGGTACTCAAAGCACTTTACATATGGAAGGGGGAATCTCCTCAACCACCACCAATGTGCAGCATCCACCTGGACGATGCGACGGCAGCCATATTGGGCCAGATAGTCCACCACACACCAGCTTATTGGTGGAGAGGAGACCTTGAAGCCTATCAGTATATATGGGGATGATTAGGAGGCCATGATGGATAGAAACCAATGGGCAAGTTTGGCCAGGATGCCGGGGTTACACCCCTACTCTTTTTCGAAGGACATCCTGGGATTTTTAATGACCACAGAGAGTCTAGGATCTCGGTTTAACGTCCAATCCGAAGGACGGTGCTCTTTGTCAGTATAGTGTCCCCGTCACTTTACTGGGGCGTTAGGATCCACACAGACCACAGGGTGAGCACCTCTACTGGCCTCACTAACACACCTTCCAGCAGCAACCTAGTTTTCCCAGAATGTCTCCCATCCAGGTACTGACCAGGCTCAGCCCTGCTTAGCTTCAGTGGGTAACCAGTCTTGGGCTACAGGGTGATATGGCTTGTGGCATATCACCCTGTAGAATGAGAGTTAAATACAGCTGTTGCCAGAATTATGTAATATAGAGGGTGGGGCCTGCATAAAATCATTAAAAAGACAATATAAAAGTATGAGTCAAAGTATGACCCAAACCAAAATGTATGACTGCTGAGATTTAATTGTCATTAAAGGTATGGAGGTATTTTTTTTTTTAAGATGTTTATCATGTGGTATAATAAAAGAAATGTAGAACTTTAGAAAGTAGCCATCTTATATGTTGAGGGTAAGTACTGACACAGACACTGGAGGGAATGTGCATGTTGTCTCAAAACCATCTCTCTGACGAAGCTCCAAATGAGATTCATTTTGCTCTTTATTATTTCATTTGTTTTTTCTCCATCTGTCTATCACTCGTGCATGTGTTTTTGTGCTGTGCCCCGTGTGTGTTTGTTAATGTTTGTGTGTGTTGTGGTATGTATTATGTAGTCTTTAGATGATCATGTGGACCACCTCATACAAAACGGCATTACTGGAGCTCGCAAAACCAACAAGGTACTGAGACACAGAATGGGACTCGTCTCTCTGTGAAACCCTCTTAAAGCTTTAAGCTTCTGTCCTCTGTTAACCTTCTGTGACCTCACACACACACACATACACACATACGTTCGTCTCTTTCCTCACGTTCCCTAACTCGTCTGGCTCAGCACTGCTCTTCCTCACTAACCACCGACTGCACTGAAAGTGGTTTATCAGACGGATTCTGCTTCAGACACCTTTTTTGAAGATCAAGCAATAACAGCGATTAATTCATGTTTTGCCTTCTGTGGAGGTGTGTACATGGTCTCATCTGCATGTCAGCAAACTTCCTGCTACTGCTGCTGTGTGTGTGTGTGTGGATGTGATTGGGAAAATATTAGAAAAACAGCAGAGCAGCAGAACCGACTAATGTGAGTGTGTGTTTATATATGTGTGTGTGTTATGTTACAGGTGGAGGCTGATATGGGTTACCCTGGAGGCAAAGCCAAAATCATCCATAAAGAATCTGACATCATCATGGCATTTGCCATTAACAAGGTTAGGAAATTTCGATCTCTAGTTCTATTATAGATAGTCTGTTCTAGATATTTGGAAGTTGTTGTTTTGTTTGTTTTTCCACTTTTAATGTCCACTTTTAATATTAGTTTTCTACACAATAAAGGTTGAAATTCACTTTTTCGTGACCTTTGACTGCTTTCTCTCAGACTTTTAGAAGTCATCACACTGTTTTTGCTAATATAACTTTAACACAACTGGCAGTTGTTGATCGGAGCAGACCAAGTTGCTGAATACTTAATAGATGTTGATATGTAAATGTGGGCAGCCATATGTTAATAAGTTAACTGTTGTGAAAACAGTTTTCATTGTTGATTAGTTCATAATTAATTACTGAAACCGCATGTGGAGGACTCCAAATGCATGTGCATGTAGCTCAACTATTTTTTTTATTGGGGATATTGGGGCACTAGTGAAGTAAAAAGCCTTGTTTCCACTATAAATGAGTGCCGAATGTGAGCCCATAAATTTAGACTAAGTCATATGTCGGATTTGTATTTTGTTTTGTGAGCTGCTCAACTAGTTTTCCATGATAATATTCCAATATTCCATGAGTTTTTCCAGTGGACTACTACACGTTGAATCCTTGATCATACTTTATTTTAGGTGTCTTTAACTACTATGTACTTACAGCAGAAAATATGTACAGTGTTCTCATTGTGTTCATAATTTATTGCAAAACAATTTTGCTGCTGAATGGGTAAGGTTAGGGCAGGTTTGGTGATATGGTTAGGTTTAATGGTGGGTTAAGGTGTAATTACAGAAATTACAGCTGTACTTGCATGCAGAATTTTTTTTTAAATCCAAGTACAATGTAAAAAACATGTACACACACATTCACAATTATATCATTATATCAAATTATTAATTTAAATGCAAGTACAAAGGGGGGCTGAAGGGGGACCGTCTTTTTTGCAGAGTCGTTTCCATCATAGGAATAAATTACATTTTAAAATATATTCAAATAGAAACAGTTATTTTATTAATTTGTAATAATATTTTGCAATATTAACGTTTACTGCATTTTGATCAAATAAAGGCTTGGTGAGCATAAGAAACTTCTTTCGAAAACATAAAAAAAAAATAATGTTTCAAACTTTTGACAGGTACTGTATTTCTGAATGTGATAAAATGCGACTTATAAACTGATGTGACTTGTTTTTTTCTCTTCTCTCAACAATGCATTTTTTTTATTATTGCTGAATACTACAAGTCTTCCAAAAGATCAATATAAAAATCATGTTTTAACATCTCATTTAACTTGTGTTTGTGTTCTTATCTCAGGCTAACACTAATGAAATAGTGCTGGCGTCCACTCATGATGTCCAGGAAGTGGACGTGTCCACGCTGCTCGCAGCTCAGCCTTACACCTGGATCGGAGAAGAATTTGACAAGGAGTCTCGCAGGTTTGTCACCTGCTGTCTGTGTGTTTGGAACATTCAGCTGACAGCTTTGAAAGGATTGCTATGAGCATCTTGTTTTCTCTGTATAGCTCTGATGATGTGGATTACCGCTCGTCTCACACCAACATCGCCCAGGCCAGCGCCGGTCCCTTTGCCCCCCAGCAGATGGCAGCGTCCTCCTCCATGCCCTGGTTGGGCAGTGGGCAGACCAGCATGGGTGCCAGTGTGGTATGTTAGACTGTTTCCTGTCTGTAAATAAACTGCATTAAAGAAAGTTAACAAATTGGAGAATGGAAAATGAAGATCCTTTATTATATACATGTTAGAACGTGCATGTTCCAAGGGCATTCTTCCCAACTATCTAAATCAGTCTTTAAACCCAATTTTAAGCTGGCACACACTAACAAACAAACACAATTCTGACAAACAAATTGAGGATATTTTTTGTACTAAATCTGTAAATAAAGAGCATTTTAAGATTTAGAAAAATTTAAGGAGGCTGTATGTAGAATTCTGAAACCCTTGTCATTGCTGACACTGGTGGCCGTTAAGTGAATTGCAGCCAGCAACTTATTTTTTCGTGTTCACACTCGTGCACAGTGCACACGTAACCTACAAGAGACTGAACGCAATTCAAGGAGTTCTTCGCAAAGTAAAAAGAAGTTTGCAGCAATATGCTAATATTAATATACTATTACTATTTCAGCAATATACTACCTTTGTAGCAACATACTATTACGAACATCCCAACGCCGTCCATGCTGCTGAGAGCGACGTTTAGAAGGATATGTAAATATGTGCTTCGTGCTTTCCTCTCAATAACAATGACAGTGGTGAGAAAACTGCAGTTAAGAAAGCATGATCATCATCATATGTTTGCATGAGCTCTGCAGTTCAGCAGCATCATGTCAACAGATGAGGTCATTACAATCAAACTTTCATAACAGTGTAACTTTACAGTATATTTTAGACTATAGACTTTAGATCTAGAATTAATCCATTTTCTTTGCATGACACATTGACATTATAGTACAGAAGGTCAAATTTTCTTGCTTATACTGAAGCATAAGATACTCTTCAAAAGGTTCTTAATTCATGCTGGAGAACATGATCCTCTGGTTTCGGTACTGCAAACCAAAATGAAGCAAACCAAATACTCAAATTAATTCATGTTTGTTTTTTCAATTTAACTATTCACTCAAGTAGTTAAAGGACAAGTTCGGTATTTTACACTTAAAGCCCTGTTTACAGATCGTATCTGATGAAATAGAACGGTTAAGATAAAAATTTGGACACATGCTCCTGTCCCGAGAATTTTAGGTTTATTTCGCTTTTGTGGACCTATTTTGCCAAACGCGTCACACCCGTGATTCTTCCATTGAGAGCTTGAATAATAGACACTCCAGCCCAGTTGGTGGCGATAATGCACCTTTGCCAATTGCAAGCAAACCACGGGCATTTCATTGAATACACAGAAGAAGCAGAAGAAGAAGCGGCGGAGTAATACCGTAAAGGTGCTGGGGGGAAGCGAAATAAACCTACAATTCTCGGGACAGGAGCATGTGTCCAAATTTTAATCTTAACCGTTCTATTTCATCAGATACGATCTGTAAACAGGGCTTTAAGTGTAAAATACCGAACTTGTCCTTTAAAGCGTAACTCTCGCCAAAATGCAACCTAGGGTCTTTTTGTTAATCTCCCCGAGGCAAACTTTCATTTAAAAGCATAATTAGAATGGAACGCTCCACTTTTCGCTCCACTCCACGTTACGCTTCACTTTTAAGTTTGACCGTATTTTCGTTTTCGGTCAAATTGCCTTTTGAATGGGAGTGCTAGGGGAACGACTATGATAGCATCAAAAATCGCTATTTTTAAAACACTAAGAAGGCTCGACACAACATGAAACTTTGCTCGAAGTATCACCAGGGGATCTACACATGAACTCGAGCATTGAGAACATTGTTTGTGTACACAAAGTTTACAAAAAAAAGATTTTGATTTGATTTGATTTTGAACAACTCACTGTAGCTGTTGTTGTTTCCGTCCGCCGGCATTTTGTCAGTCAAAAATAGTCGATCTCCGAATGCGAATGAACTAACTGAATTTTAGTATTGTTTCTTATATGAGGATCCTATTATCCTCAAATACAAGGTCAATATTGATTTTCACTCACGACAAAACAACAAATTATCTGTGAATTTATAAGCTTTAGGAGCTTTCCATCTGTACTCTCCTCCGTTACGTAGCATTCGGAGATCGACTATTTTTGACTGACAAAATGCCGGCGGACACAGCTAACAGTGAGTTGTTCAAAATCTTTATTTTTAGTAAACTTTGTGTACACAATGTTCTCAATGCTCGAGTTCATGTGTAGAGCCCCTGGTGATACTTCGAGCAAAGTTTCATGTTGTGTCGAGCCTTCTTAGTGTTTTAAAAATAGCCATTTTGATGCTATCATAGAAGTGCCCCAAGCACTCCCATTCAAAAGGCAATTTGACCGAAACCGAAAATATGGTCAAACTTAAAAGTGGCGTTTCCATTCTAATTATGCTTAAACGAAAGTTTAAGATTCACAAAAAGACCCTAGGTTGCATTTTGGCGAGAGTTACGCTTTAAGCAAAGAATATCATTTGTAATGTAAAAGTTTGTATTATATTAGAAAAACAAGTATTTTTACTAGTCGTCTCAGATTTTGGGCCCCACTGTACGTACGCGCACACTGAAGCAGGTTCATGCCGGTCACGTTCCCACAGATCTCCAACCACAGATGAAGAGCGGCTACTGAGTGTTTTCTTTTGGCTGTTATCAGCAGTTCTGCTGATACAAACAGTGAGTCGTGGTCTCAACAGAGCTCTTGATGAGTCTGTATTGAGCTGATAAGAGCGTTTGGAGGTGGTGGAGTAAACCGCAGACAGTCCGAGCGGCCCAAGGTACAGACCTGCGTCATCAGCCTCCAATCTGTTCTCATTCACAGTTGATAAAGATGACACAATCAACATGGGGAAACTACTTTCAAACTGTAGTAGCAAGCCCTACATGCTACTGATCAATTCAAGTAGTCAAACAGTTATCAGAATTGAATGCGTTATCATTTTGAATGTGAAATTCATACAAACTATTAACAAAGATCTAACACAAAAACAGTCCCTTGAATGCTTTGCACAAAGAGTATTGTGGTGGTATTTGGAACAGGGATGGTATCAGATGCTATTTATTTCATTTATGAATTTATTTATTCATTCATTTGAAATGAACTATACAATCAAATCCTTTTGCTAAATCAGACTATATAGTATTGTGAATTGTACTGTAAAATATGAATAAATTGTGTTTTGTGTGTGTTTGAGAGAATCCCTGGTGTGTTTAACTGTGTGTGTCATTTCTGTCAGATCATGAAGAGGAACCTGAATAACGTGAAGAGAATGACGTCTCATCCCATCTATCAGTACTGTAAGTGTCTCTTATTTCACACACAAACACTGTAGGGTTTTGATGAAACTCCAGTTGACTTCTTTGTGATGTCTGCAGATATGACGGGAGCTCAGGACGGCAGTGTGAGGATGTTTGAGTGGAATCGTCCACAGCAGCTGATCTGTTTCAGACAGGCCGGAAACGCTCGGGTCACACGCCTCTATTTCAACTCACAGGGCAACAAGGTATTGAAGCATCCATTATAGGGCTGAACGATTTTGGAAAATAATCGAATTCCAATTTTTAGGACCAATATTGCGATTTAATATGCGATTATTTTTAAGCTCGTTATCTTCTGTATTATTCAACAAAGACAAGCAATAAAACATTGTATAGTAGGGGTGGGAATCTTAAGGCACCTCACGATCTGATTCCAAAATTATTCTTCTACTTTTTTTTATTATTTTTTATTATTATTAAATAATATTATTAATAAAACTTCATATTTTTTTATTTAATTACATATGTAATTATAAGTACTTTTTAAAAATAATTACACAATAAAAATTTATTAAAACAATTGCATGTTAAGAATTTTAAATATATAAACTTATGATACAATTTATTGATAACCAATAATAAATGTAATACATTTAAATGCTTATTTTACACAGCATTTATTGAAAATGCACAGCAAAAATATTGACCGCTGGTAACTGTTACTTATGTATTGTATAACAATTTCCAGGCTCATGTATGTGCTGTTTTTTTCATTGAATAGAGTGAATATGTCAGTGCTGTGTTTATTATTGTCTGTGCGGTGTTATGTAATGAGAGGAAAAGGCGTCCGGTTGTTCCTTCTGTACTGCATTTGAATCATTATGTAATACGCAGCTTAAAATACTGTCTGCACTCTTTAAATGCCTCCATTCTTTCTGTCTGTGCAGTGTGGCGTTGCAGATGGTGAGGGCTTTTTGAGCCTCTGGCAAGTCAATCAGACCTCCGCAAACCCCAAACCGTATTTGGTAAGAGCCTTGTCTTTGTATCACACACGCCTTCTGTTACCGACGGTCACTAACATCTAACGTCTGCCTTCAACGTGTTAAATAATGACCTTGTAAATGTCTAGAATCAGTTTATTTTTTCTAAATGACTATATTTTATACAGCGGCATACACATATTGTGACATTAAGACCACACTTAACAGTGTCTTTGAATTAGATACTGTATAATA
Organism: Leuciscus idus; assembly: GCA_021554675.1. NCBI lineage: Eukaryota > Metazoa > Chordata > Actinopteri > Cypriniformes > Leuciscidae > Leuciscus > Leuciscus idus. The sequence continues at coordinate 10,305,216 of CM038634.1, forward strand.
ACAAAGCATGTGTCATCTGAACTTTTCCCGAAACTAACTTCACTAATAAATAGTCATTGGTTTGATAGTTTATGTGTAAAGTAATAATCATCTGTGTGTGTCTGTCTCAGAGCTGGCAGTGCCACAGTAAAAGCTGCTGTGATTTTGCCTTCATTACATCCTCCAGTCTGATCGCCACAGCGGGACAGTCCAACGATGGCAGGTCAGTTAAATGATTTATCTTAATGTCATACTGAAAGACACTGTATATAATAGAAATATATATAAATAGACTGTATATTACGTTTTAAGGAAATGTTTCCCTTTCTCCACAGGAATGTTTGTTTATGGGACACTCTGATCTCTCCAAGTAACTCTATGATACATGGTGAGTTCACAGACTTTTGAGGGAAGACGTTTTTAAAAAAAAAGTTGAATAAGTGTTTTTTAAATTTTTTATTCTGTTTAATTGTATTCTATATATATATCTATATATATATATAGTTGGAATCATTATGTATTATTTGTATTTTGGTTACACAATTAAACTGTATTTGGCATTTAATTCAACATATACTCTTGTGGTTTCTATCTTGGCCCCACTAAGAACTGTTTATTGCCTTTCTTTAAGCACATTAATACCATATCAGCAAAATCAAATATCGATCGACCTCTAATTTGTATGTATTGATTTATTGGTACATAAACCAATTTCAATAAATGTTGAATAAAACCTGTCTAGAGTATTTTAAACTTGCAGTTATAGTTGTATTGACCGTGTACCGTAGCCTATTTACTTACGAATCTGAGATGCAGTACTAATTTAAAAATAGTCTTCAATTTGATTTTAAAAACTCTGCAGATGCCCTGGTTTTATTCTCTTTTTTTCTTTTCAGCGTTCCAGTGCCATGAGAATGGTGCAACGGTTCTTCAATATGCTCCTAAACAGCAGCTGATCATCACGGGTGGCAGGAAGGGATTCGTCTGTATCTTTGACATCCGTCAGAGACAGCTGCTCAACACATTCCAGGCACACGATTCGGCCATCAAAGCACTGGCCATGGATCCCACTGAGGACTTCTTTGTCACCGGCTCAGCCGAAGGGAACATGAAGGTATATTTCCCTAGAATGACACGCGTTACCTCAATCATCTCATGTTGACACAATGTGGATATTGAGGCTAAAAGCGTAAAAAGCAGCCCCATTTTATATTGATAAAAAAAAAATAGACTGAATTTAAAGTATTGCCAAATGACCAATTGAATGATCGTTTTGTTTCTCCCCAAGTCAGTGCTGAGATCTCCTCCTCCTCAGCATCTGTCATCTTCAGTAGGGTGTCTGAAAACTAGCAAGCAATAGCCTACCTTTTATCTCTATACAAATTACAAACTATCATGCAGTACTCATGGCTACCTATCAGTAGATTCTCTAAATGTGTCCCTCATTTTTATAAAAAATAACTAACAATGATATCGAATTGTTTTGGAGGACTGAAACCATTGACGAAATGGTGGCATTTAATCAGATAAAAAGCAGATAAGCTACAACAGGTAAACATGTCAGCTGTGTGGATGCTAGGGTGGGGTTGACAATATGATTTATTTGTTTAATATATCTTTTTTTTGATGAACCGAGATCTCTTAGTCTATGCTGTTTTCAGTTCACACGTAAATAAAACTTCACTAAACATTATTTGTAGCGCCTTCCATCCAATAATCGCAATAAGCTTTGTGTTTTGTTACTTTTGATATGAAACAAAGTCTAAACTTTAAATTCTGTCAGGTTTATAATGAACTTTAAACAATAAATGTTTTGACACTATTTAAAGTGCCATGACAGAATGCTATTGCTGCCTCAGTTCAAGCAAAGCGGCAGTACGGAGCGCACTTGAACTGATCATCTCTTATTTTTTACTACTAGTTATAGCACAAAATAAACATGAATGAACATTAAAAGATAAGTTGAAAGATGCATACAACATAAAATATAGCATGTTTCAGTTAATCGTTGAAACTAAAGGCGTCAATAAAACAGCTTGTAAACACTGTGACATAATGTTACATTTACCTCAGGAAAGCCATTCAATATCCATAAACTTTTTAGTTGGCAAGAAATAAATGACATTTTGCTAAAGCTCTACATATTCATTACCAGTATATGTTTTCTTCACCTGTTGTTTTTATTATTTAATGTATATTTGAATGAATCTCTCATGGAAACTTGAATCTCAGTGAAAAATGTGTTATGTGACATCACTACTAATAATAAATGTCTTCCTGTTCTGGTTCAGGTCTGGAAGTTGGCGGGTCACGGTCTCATGCACTCCTTCAGCACAGAGCACGCTAAGCAGTCCATATTCCGAAACATCGGCGCTGGGGTGATGAAGATCGAAACCTGCCCAGGTAACCGGATCTTCACCTGCGGAGCCGACGGGACCCTGAAGATGAGGGTCCTTCCCGACCGCTACAACATTCCGGCCAGTATTTTCCAGATCCTCTAACACCGGAGCTGCCGTAGAACACTAACGCTTTCATCGGCACCTCTTCGTTTCCTTAGCTGTGAATCGTAAACCGGTAACAAATATCTTCGCGCTGCAGAATCTCTTTACCACCCCCACCCCCCCCCCCCACCGCCCCTCACGAAAGACGCTGGAAAACACGCACGAGGTACTGTAATTCCCGGAGACGGATCCGGATGATGTGTTTGTAGGAAAGCCGTATGCATGAGCTGTTTGAGTCATCGCACTCCATTCCCAGGTTATTGATCGTGCTCCGTAAAAGTGCTCAAAGCTCCATTTTTAAGTGTGTATGTGTGTGTCTTCATTCATCTAAAATACCAGCACTGTGCTTCTGCTATCAGTGTAAGTCCAGTTGTTGGATTTAGTTTTTACTGTACGTTTTCTCCTTGGCTGCTAATGTATTTGCGGAGTGTAAAATGGCACAGTACCCTGGTGGCCCGGCCCCAGAGACACACACACCCTCTCCTTCCACGCGCACACATGCTGCTGTTGACACGCTTGTTTCCGTAGCAGCCAAACAGCATTCCATGCGAGACGACGACGATGCTTGCTCCTGGAAATGACGCGTTTCACCTCTTCATCTTTCAAGCCCTGAAATTCTCACTTTTAACAGACAACGTTTCGTTTTTTGCACAACGTATTTGTTTGTTTGTTTGCTTGTTTTACTTGATGTCTCTTTTTTGTTTTGTTTGTTCTTTTACAAATGCTTGTATTTATATTTAACTTTAGGAATGTAAGGTTTGTTTTAGATGTCTGGGACAAAGTGCAACACACTTGTGTTTTATTTATTTACGTATTTATTTTTTCATGTTTTATCTATTCTAAATATTTGCACTCAGATCTGGGGAAACAATAACAATCTTGCGTTACAAGTGGTAAAAGCTCTATTAGAGGAAACTGTTATTTACAAATGAATGTCTGGCTGTGTGTGGCCGAGTAGTAAAAAGTGAAAATAGTTTTAAATGAATTAATATATATAAATATATATAAATATAAAATTGATCTACAACAATAGCTTGTACAAACACAATAATGCTTTTAGTTTATTTTAATTTTTTTTGATTTTATCTTAACTGCTGGAATAGTCGTATATTTGGTTTGATGTATGTGGTGTTTATTAAAATCACATTTGTGTTTCTGTCTGATTTGCTGGGCACCATGTCAACTGTACGTATTTTAAATGTTCAACCGATGGTCTGATGTGTATTTATTGAACAGCCTGATCTGTCTGTGTGTGTGAAAAATGCAAACCCTAAAAACACTGGTTGATATTTCCGAAGGAACGGGTAGTTCTGTCATGGTCAAAGTTTTACCTTTGTAAGTTGAATAAATTCTTTTTATTTGAATTAAGCCATTTCACTTTTACTATTTCAACTCAACACGTCTTTAGATTAACATATTCCAGGGTTTATTTCAGGATTTCCAATCATTTGTAGATACATATGCATGCAATATAAATTAAACAATATTTTGCAAATATATTTGGTTTTAGACATACTAACAGTTTAACACAACTTGAAGTCAACATGAAATCAAAGTAGACCTTATTTACTTAATGCACGTTCCTGATCCCTATGTAGGGTTCATAAGTGCATGTCCAAAGAAATATAATTTTTGTCTTTTGTAATCTTACTCCAAACCTACTCCACCACTGAAGTGACATTCCAACTGACGTCAGAATGGCTATAAAGCAAATAAAAATAATACTAAAGCAACTCTAGAAAATAGCAAAATAATGGCAAAAATGGTAAATGCGAAACGGTACGCTGCCGTTTGGTTTGTGAGGATGTTTTGGAGGGTGAATATGACTGTCAGACCATGTCCCATTAAAAAAAATGTCTGCCGGTGGTGTTTTTTTAATTTATTTTTTTAAGGAAGACATAACTAGAGTGAATCATGTTGACTATTTAAACTTGAAAATCCTTACCTAAAGTAAGGCTCTGAGATAAAATATCACAGCAGTCGTTATATATGAGAAATGACTAAATTCATAGTACGCACATAAAAATTCTATTTATTATTTACACTCGTTTGGTCTCATTCATGAAACGAGAATTAATTTCTGTGTAAACTTTTTGTAAAACCTTTCAATTTACAACCAATTTGCACAAAAATTTGTTCTGCTTGTGTTGCATGAATTAATAAATAGTCACTTTAAAATGCGTATTTGCCAAAAAGAATGAAAATGCAACTTTTAAAAGTGAAAATTATACCAAATTCTTTATAAATATAGTAGCCCCAAAATGCTTTTGGATTCTCAAGTCACGTTTTAAAATGCCTGAATATCATTACATTAGGATACAATTATCAAACCAAGTGTGATTTATTTTAAAGAAAGAGACGCAAGCTCACTTTACAAGCTTGTTTGCTGGTTTGACATTTCTAATGCAATGAGACCAAGTTTTAAGCATGGCTTAAGTGTCCAAATAGTTTACATGAACATCTTACAGGTATCACTAGAATAGTCATTTATTCTTGATCTATTATCCACTCAAGAAAAAAAAATAAGGGTACCAACTGAAGCATTAATTATTATTTGCTTATAAATATACATGAACATGACAACAACAAAAAAACACTAAAGTATTGCAATTACGGGTGTGTTCACACTTGTAGTTCAGTTCTCATAGTTAAGTTATGATTTATATTTTGTGTACCAGACATCCAAAACTGTATGATGGGCTAAATGCACTAGTTGTATGTGCGTACATATCTTGGTATTTTTACCAGCGGAGAACTGCTTATGAAATGTGCAAAAGATTGAAAACCACACGAGGAATTCCTCCGTCACACACAAACGAATATCTGCTGCAAGGAGACGGCGGTTCTGACGCCTATCCCGAACCGTAATAGGCAACATTGCGACCATGACAAGAAAAACGGGTATCCTTGAGCATTCCATCCATTTTAGGGATGCATTGTGTGACATCACATGTTTTTGGTTTGTTTAGATGTCTTTTGTCTGTGTTGCGTTCATATTTCAGTCGAACTGCACCAGATTTCTTTGCAAGCGGACCGAAAATTTTGAGGGGTCTTGGTCTGCTTGTTTGGTGCTCAATAGGGTTCGGATGGCGTTCACACTCATTCAAATGAACCGCACTAACCAAGCAATCGCACCATTCGAGTTCCTTTTAATCGAACCAAACCTGCCAAGTGTGAACACACCCTCAGTTTTGATTACTCATCTGAGAAGAACTGAACTTGGTATGACTTGATGTAACTGCTGTCCCATATGTAGAGATGTTTGTCTCTGGGATTGTATGAGATCATGGACAGAACCCCTCCAGGTGCCCTCAGATCCAAACTGACACTAACAGGCTTCTCTTTCAGGAGGTCAAAGGCGTACGTCACCTTTGTGTCTTTAGAATCCGTGACGTAGAGGATCCCGCAGGCGATAAACGCATTACCGCCCTTGGTCCTGGGATAGGTGGTGTTGATGTAGGTGGTGATGGAGAACGTCTTCTCATCCAGTCGCGCCACCATGATGTTGTCGTCAATGCTGGAGGCGAATATGATCCACATACCGTTCTCATCCGCTGCCAATTTGAAATACGTCTTTGAGTTCTGAAGAAGGTAGGACCGATTGTGATAGAGGGCGTTGTCAATGCTCAGCATGTGCAAGATCTTGGTGTGGAGGTCAAACCTAAAATTATTGGAGAATTGACAGGATGAGTTATAAGAGATATACAAATTATAGATATACTTCTGTCTCATGTTGTTCCAAAGCTGTGACGTTCACTTCTCTATGGAACACAAAGATGAGGTTTGGTGGAATGTTCAAAGTGATAATCTTTAATAAGGACTGTTGGATCTTGCGATTGCATATGAGATTTGAGAGTTATGGCAGATGGGGAAGATTCATTATGGAAAAGAGCACTTAGGTCATTCTGCAATATTTCTTATTTTGTGTTCCATCTAAGTTTGTATAGACTAGGAGTGCAACCAAAGAAAGCTCAATTAAAGCACTTATAAGTTCACCATGATATTATCAAGGAAATCTGCCCATGCTGTCTTCAAACATACTTAGCAATATTGTAAGTTCCAGCGATGTGGTAGAATATGGAGCCGTTATGTACAGTGTGGCCGCAACCTTGGAAAAATTTCCGGACATCAATGGATTCACTGCTGCTGTTCTGGAACGCTGCAATGCTGTTGTACTGCTTTATGATACGACCTGTAAAAAAAATAGCATTCGTGAACTTGAAATGAGCAACAAAGGAGTGTTCCAGGTCCAATACAAGGCATGCTCAATGAAAGCATTTAGTGCACAATGTCAGATAGTTTTCTCGTCCTTTTTTTATTTTCCAGAGATTAAAACATTCTGGTTACAGATAAAACTTGCAAATGGAAGTTAATGGAGTCATGCTCTTCAAGAGTTTAAATGCAGGGTTTATGTATTTGTGGTGTATGCTGTATTTGTTCTTTCTTCAGTACCTGAGAAATGTTCTGCTACCCAAATCTTCTCATCATCGTGAGTGGCAGAGTCCATCATCCACGCTCCAAACGTGCTACTCATTTTCATCAGATGTCTGGGGTTCTGCACCGACTTTATAACACAGTCTGTCAGACACAAACATAATCCAATCTAAAGTTTAATAAAGGCCGTAGTAGTGTAAAAATGTAGAACATCTAATAATTTGCTGTAGTTGGTACCGTTTATCTTCCTTGATGCCATTTTCTGGCTGATAGTATCATCATTTGGGACTGAATTAAGGTGACCTAAAATAAACAAAGAGATTACATATAATATTACATATTATCATGCATCTTATGGGTGGGTGGGGGGAGTCATCCAATTTTGGATGCCTTGGTCAAATTTCACCCAAAAAACAAGAGGGCAAAATATATTGTATCATTAAAGTCATGTAATAAACATCACATAAATGTCAAGATACAATTTCGGAAGTAATGTGAGTGGTGGTTGGTTGCTAGGTGCCGTTCTTGGTGGTTTCTAGGGTGTCCTGGTTGTTGGTTATTGGTTTCACCCCAAAATCAAAAAGGAAAAAAGACTTATAAAGCATAAAGAAAATTTGTAAACTGATTATTGAAAATGTAAGTTTTCCCTCAATAAATTATTGATGGTACATTAAGTAGTTGTTGTAGTAGTGGTTGTGTAGGATTAAGGGATCTAGAATGTGGTCGTGCAGAATAAGACATAAATATGTTCTTTATAAGTACTAATAAACAGCCAATAAGCTTGTAATATGCTATGCTAATTAGCTGCTAGTTAATAGTGAATGTGTGTTCCCTAATCTAAAGTGTTATCATACTTTTTTTAAAATGTATTAGTTTTTTTTTAATACTGTAATCCAAGAATTTAAGAAGAAATTATGGAGCACAAATACTATTTACAATTGTAGTTTGCAAATGTATTTCAATTTAAATATATCTTTTTCATAATTTAAAATAAAATAATGGTGAAAGGAGAAATGCCCTCTTTTAGAAATATGAATATGCACAATTCACCAGTTTAGTCATTTTCAGACCCAACTCACTCACCCACAGACTCCTTCCCCGTGTGAAGATGTGCCCTGTGGATCCTGTGTCTCGGTGGCCCTTGAGGCCCGGGGGCACCTGGAGGACCGGGCGGGCCGGGGAGGCCAGGGGGTCCCACTGGACCAGGTGGACCTGCAGATTAAAGCAGAAGCTCACTTATCACACCAACATTGTTGTGTCAAAAAAGGCACATCTATATAGATGGCAGGAGTTCTTATAGAAAAATTGGTGTACTGTACCATATTGCTTAAAAACAGAAATAGAACTGGTCTTTACCCTCTACAATGACATCATTTGAAGGTTCGCCCGGTTCTCCAGGGAGTCCTGGGGGTCCAGGATGTCCTTGTTCTCCCTTCTCACCAGGCTCCCCATTCTCACCAGGAGGACCTGCATACAAGTACAAAGAAGCAAAAAATCATATATTCATATTTCCATGCAGCACAGATCTCAAACCATTCAAAGCCCTGTGTTTATTACTGCAGTGTATTATATTTAAGTACTAAGCAATAATAATGTACTTACTATAGGGTTAGGGCTTGGTTTAGGGTTGGTTGCATGTAATCATGCATAATGTATAGTTATTACTACAGTAACTACATGTAAAGTGCAACAAGGACACTGTAAAATAAAGTGTTGGTTAGTTACTAATTATGCATGATTCACTGTTAACACTATAGTAAGTACATGTAACTGTCACCTTAAAATAAACTGTTACCAACATGACATGAATATCTAGATACATTTTATGAATTGAAGTGAGTGGTTAGGTGGTTGGTTGCTGGGTGGTGTTATTGGTGGTTGCTAGGGTGTTCTGGGTGGTTGTTGGTTCCAAACAGATTGTAACATCCAACTAACCAGGGCTGGGTTTCCCAAAAGCATTGCAAGCTTAAGTTGATCGTAGAATAATTGCCACCAATGGTCTCTACGATCAACTTACGATGCTTTTGGGAAACGCAGCCCAGGTAAGCAGTGCTGATCTCTCTCTGTGTGTGTGTGTGTGTGTGTGTGTGTGTTGAACTGTATTCTGGTGCATGAATTGTCAATAAACAATCACTTATACTTTGTTGTAAAAGTGAAACTTAACACATGGAATCATCGTTAAACTGTATTCAAATATTTTCCAGTATTCTCTCCAACACGTTACAAAGAATTTCATTCAGTTCCTTCGTAATTGATTTGCTGAATGATACTTCAAGAAAGTATGTGGGCTCTTGTGCTCTTGAACAGAGGAGTCAGTCAGCTGTTATCATGAGCTCTGCTTTATTCAGTGGGAGATATCTAAGTATCTCTGAATCCTGCTGTGTGACTGAAGCAGGATAAATTTCCCCTCTCCTCTTCCTGAGAGGATGATAAAAGCTGCCAAATTTTCGAAAAGAGCTTTGAAAGGAGGACATTTTCTTTGAGAAGGCCTTTTTGACTATATTCATTCATGTGCATGATGGATTTCCATGTTCTTTTGCGCACAGCTGACCTCGTTTTCCTCGTTTTCCCTGTGCTCCAGGCTCTCCTGGCAACCCTGGAATTCCATCTGTTCCATTATACCCCGACATTCCATCCACACCCGGCAAGCCTAGAATTCCAAAAGATGACATTATTTGAGGAACACATTATTTGCAATACTACATACGTATGTGTAGGTTCAATGATGTATCCAGATGAATCGCATGAAACATGTAACTTTGTAACTACATGTTAACTAACTCCCATTAGAATATTAGTAGAGTATTAGTAGACTGTCTGCTAACACTTTATTTTGATTTTGATTCTACTGACTATAAGTAAATTTGCAACTAGATGTCAACTTATTCTACTAACCCGGACCCCACCACCTAACCCTAAACTAACAGTCTAATGAGAAACTAATACTCTAATGAGATTTAATTGACATGTAGTCAAAATTACTTATATTTAGTAGAATGGACTATCGAAATAAAGCGTAACTAAAAAATCATGTATTTTAAAGATTACATTTTAAAGATTGTACTGCCTTTAATTTATGCGAAATGCAATATTTGTTGTAATATGCATTTATTTTTCTTTTAATATATATATTTTTTTCTTCTGGTAGAATATAACCACTGTAAAAAATAAATTAAATAAATTTTAAAAAAGTTGTTGCCTTAAATTTTTAAGTACAATCAACTTTGATGTTTTGATGTTTGATGTTATTTCAACTTAAATTACATTAACTGGCTTAAAAATGTGCTGAATCTTGTATAACTTATAAAAAAAAGTTGAAAATTGCTTATCTTATTTTGATGAGTTAAAGCAATGTAAAAGCATATGTTGTCATAACTTATGGATCATTTTTTTTTTTTTTTTTTTTTTTTTTTTTTTACAGTGCATATAAATAACATTAGAAGTTAATTTCCTACCTGGAATTCCTGGTGGTCCTGGTGGCCCTGTAGAAGCCAAAAACAAACCAAACTGTGAACTTAAAGACTAAAGATTCAGGAGATAAGAAAAATAAATGAAAATGCAATAGATCCTAATGCTCACCAGTCAGACAGACTCCTTTAGTACTGTTGCAAATGTCCAGGAGAATCTTTACCTGTTTAAAAAAATATATTATATTTGTAGTCAAGTCTTTATGATCTAGAAGAATCATCTAACAACTGAAGCGAATCTAAAAACATCAATTTAAAGGAGTGAAACAGCATTTACCTCAAGTTTATTTGTGAATAGAATAGAAGACAAGACAAAGCTGTATATATATTAATGAAAAGCTATCTACAACAGATAAATAATGTATTATTTCTTCATTAAACTCGAAGAAAAGTCTGTAAGAGTAGGGCACAATGTACTGTGTTAATATGAGAGAATTTTCCATAGGCTACCGGTGTTTTACTCATATTTTGAATTATGAATTGCATTGTGTTGCAATGTGTTGTGTTAAAAAAAAAATCCATAAACTTAACGGATAATGTCCTGGCTTTTCTTTTTTCCTACGGATACTTTTAGTCGATGATAAAATTTAAAATATTTGTGTATATATAGTAACTGTCATTTTTATTTGTTATAAGAAACATTTCCATATATCAGGAAATTAAACTAGACACATTTAAAGTAGCGAAATAAAGAACCTAAAGAACCCCTTTAAAAATGGAAATCAATATGGGAGAAATGTTTGAAAATAATACACACAAACAATTTTGGCATGAGTTTCTTACTGGCACCATGGAGTATGTCATCATCATCATCATTCCATCCTGCTCTTCTGTTTTGCGCTGCCCATGCGTCTGCTGCTGATAATTATACTGGAAATCTCCCAAGATCTCCTCTCCCACACTCCCCTCATGCTCCTCGAAGGGTCGTGTCCCTCGATGCTGTCGGCTGCGTTTGTTTCTGGAGTATTGAGACTCTGCTTCATCTTCATTCACCTGTGTCATGAACTCCACCACCGAGCTCTGAGAGATCTCCACCATCTGCCTCTCCACCTCAGTCAGATGAGCCCACAACTCTCTCTGCTGAACCAGGAGAAACACCAGGCCGGCACAGTTCATCACCGTCAGTACGCACACGCTGTACAAGACCCAACGTATCTGCCAGGACAACCGGCCTCCACATTGCCTAAAGCCTCCGGTTCTTCTCAGCTCTGCCAGTGGATCCAGCATTCTGACTTCAAATTCGAAAAGTGTTCAAAAACTGCAAAGCAAAATTTCAAACCACGTTAAAAAATAAGGCTGAATTATGAAAGTCCAGAATGTTCCCCTAAAAAAAGACAGTCTTTGGATGCGATAAGACAATTGGAGTCCTTGTTTCGAGTCGAGTCTATGTGCGACTGAGGGCTGCTGGGCTTTGTGCCGTCCTGATGCGCTGGAGAAGAACCCCCCTCTTGTGCAGTCACCTGATTTATATGCAGTAGAGTCCATTCTTCAGGCTGACCGTGGGCTGACCAGCATAATCCACAATCGACACCAAAAGCCAATGATGTGGAAGAAAACTACACAATCTGAGAACCACAGAAAGATTTCAGTAAACACTTTCCTGAAACATTTCAAATTCCATGAAGACTGTGCCCAAATATCTCCAAATGTCTAGTGTTTTTATGGACGCTTTATTATTTAACCATTCAAAGCTTTCTTGGCAAAGGCAGCTAAACTTTTAACACCAGAACATGTACATTGTACTAAACATTTTAGCTGACAAACTCTAAAAAGTATGTGAGACAATGGAACAATATAGACAAAACACTACTGACAAAAAAAAAAAAAAAAAAAAAAAAAAACGTGATTCAGCTCCAAGGTGATTTCATGAACATGTCAGAGTGAGTAAATGTCAGAAGCTAAAGGAGCCGAGACCCTTAAGGGAACTCAGACTGGTTCTGGAGTTTAAGATCTGGCGTGCAATTCTTATATTGCATATCACGCAGCATGACCCACTTCTGTAGATTTAGTTCTAGTTTTGATCTGATATCAGTTAGCACCTCGCTCTCACTGAGACGGTCTTCACTTTCTCTAGTTATATAATGAATGCGGAATACATCCGCACTTCTTATAATTGGAAATGGCAAGCACTGCCAGTATTGGTTGTACCATAATATATATATATATATAGTCCTGTTATGCACAACCAGAAGATTTGTGCATTAAAAGATTAGAGTTCCCTCTGATAAACGTTGATACAGTACACTGCTGTATGAAGCGTGATGTCTGTTGTGTTTTGTGGTCCTCTGCCCTGCAGCTGTAGGTCATTGCCAAATAAAACATACAAGCTGGGCTACAAGCTCCTTGGTTGGTTTTATGTGATCACGCAAGCCAGGAACAAGGTATCAGTGCTAAGTTGAGTCTGTACTGTGCTGAGCATGTGCTTACGCTGAAGGGAGTGTGGAGGTCATTTCAGTTCACTTAGGTTTATCAGTCATTCTTTTGAGTAGTTTCTTGGGTACAACTTCACTGACAAACTTCTCTGCAAGTTGCCAGAAGTCTGACTTGTGAGAATAATTGGCTTTAACCTTAAATCTGTTATTAGCTAATCTTGGTCAGACAAGTTATTTTACAACTTATAGCAATTAAAATATGGTCATCAAATAGTCACAATGATTTGGAAAGTATAACAACTCTTTGATTGGCAACTGCTCATTCAAATAATTCAGACCCTTTAAAGAGGTTTTATATACAGTATGAGGCAGTTAGTATCAGCAATTGAAGGTAATGTATGTTACAATACTTAAAGGGATACTCCACTTTTTTTGGAAATAGGCTCATTTTACAACTCCCCCAGAGTTAAACAGTTGAGTACTTTGCTGCCGTACCATGAGTCCAGCAGGCGTAATGATATGACGCAGCACCTGAAAATAGGTCTAATAGGTTAGACAAACTTAGATCCGGTCACGTTGGAAGTTACCGAGCTGGGGACTATTTTCAGGCGCTGCGTCATATCATTACGCCTGCTGGACTCATGGTACGGATTATTACGCAGGAATGAGAGTATAGTTCCTAGCCATATTAGCCAAGAAAATCGCAACTTTTCATTTTCCGTCGGTCTTAGTACACAATGTAACTACAGAAGAGTCAAGTTTTAAATAGGAAAAATATCGAAACTCTTTGGTAATTTTTTTGAGAGAGATGCTAATGGTCCTGTCCGATTCAATGATCTGTGCTAAGCTATGCTAAATGTGGTACCGCCAGACCCGGAGTTCGGCTGAATGGATTCGAAAACGGTAAGACTCAACTGTTTAACTCTGGGGGAGTTGTAAAATGAGCCTATTTCCAAAAAAGTGGAGTATCCCTTTAAAAATTTTTTTTTTTATAATTTTACATGTCTTTTTGGCTGGCTGCTACACAGTCATGGTGCATAGTTTTATATAAATCAGAATGAAGTTGTTGCTGCTACAATGAGCATTTATGAGGAATAACTAATCTCTGGATTTAAGAAAGTTTGTGAGGTTTGGGTAAATAAGGAGCCGCTCACACAACACCGTTATCAACGAAAAACAGAAAACTTTGGTAACACTTTATTTTGATTGTCCCTTTTGTCATACATACAAAAACCTTTCCGTTTTTAGTACATCGCTGTCATGTAAATGTACCCTAAATCTTTCAAACATAATTTTGAGACTCCTATAGTAACTAATTGTATATTTTACAAGTTATGTCTTTTAAATAATTGGTACATATTATTTCTGACTTTACAGCATCGTGAATAGAGAGGATGTTCCTTAAGGGCAATATAGTTAAATTGTGCTGTACTAGAGACAAGATTGCTTTCAAATGTCCAATTCAACATGACATGCACATCTAGATGTGATTCCTAGATCACATCTAGTTCAACTGTTTGACATGCTCTACTGATGTGGTCTAAATGTGGTTTGTTGTACCATTTAGGCACAGATTGTAGTAAAGCAGCTTACTTTTTGAAGGATTTGGTACAAAGATCGGTATTCTTATTTTATTGGAATTTAGATTTTGTAATGTTCTTAACACAGGTAATTGTTCTGGTAAGGAGCTGGAGAAGATGTAAATATGTATGTCATCTGTATATAATAATGAACTCTAATGCCATGTTTCCTAATATCATAAAGAGAGCATGCACAAAGGGAATTACAAAGAGCCAAAAACAGAGTCTTGTTGCACACCATACGATAGGATGCTCTTTATTTACACAAACAAGTAGGCATTAACTAATATTTTCCTTTCAATTTAAAATATAATTTTTTTTATGAAAAGCTAGATATTTTCATAAAAAATTACGGAACATTAATTATTAAACAATGTAAACTGTAAAAAGATACTTTCAATATATGCAAGACTTTTATATAACAGGCCCTCAGACCTCAAAAGGGGTCAGTTGAGTGGACACTGGACTGTCTTCAGTAATGGGAAGTGGTTTGGTTTCTCTCGCTGTGCGTTGTGTCTCAAACATTGCTGTTATTCTCTGTCACTTGGCACTCGTCATGAGAAACCGAACAAATATCCACCCACAGAAGTCGTGCGGCTAGCATTGCTTTCATTAAGCTGAACACACAACCTTCCAGAGATCAATACACAGTCATTACAGACATGTGTGACATAATCATGAAAAATGAACCTGTTGGTCTACTTACTGAGTTTTGTAACTAATATTCACCACAAAATGCAGTCTCCACAAACACAATCATTAGCAGTTTCTTTGATGTCTTAGTAAGAAAGCACCTGCCAACAACATAAATGATCTATAAATTTATGGTTGACAGTACCCACAATTCCTTTTCTTTTGGCTTCCTGCCCAGTTTTGCTGCAGAGGACAAACAACTTATTTGAAGAACTGCGAAACTCAAGGACCACAAAGGCTGTATTGAAATGACAACATATTTAAGTGACGTGGCATTCAATGTGCAGACACTTTGTTCCCCAATGAATTGAAGATTCCTTGTTTCTTTCCGAGAAAGACATTCCAGCCCTGAATGCGTAGTGTATGATGTTGTTGCCTGTTCAAAAAGGGTTGACTCCTCCTTTATGAGAGGATCAGAGTGTTTACCAGGACCACCCTGAGATTCTGACATCTACAGAAATTCCCCCTGTACACCTCTATGTAGTCACATAATTCGATACACTACACAAATAGTGTAGTGTATCTTCAGAAAATATAAAAATCTTGTAATGTAAGTTAATTGATTTTTAGTCAATGGTTTCTTATTTAAAGCAACTTTACAGCTTCAGTCCTCTGGAGTAAACTAAGTTTTTGCTCAAGGCTACAATGGTTCACAAATACCCTTCTTCGGGCCTTAACCAGCAACATCAAGTTAACTAACCAGGAGTTCAACCATTAAGCTTCTGCCATGAAATATTGACCTGCATGCATTCTTCTACATCATAACTAAGAATCAAAAAACAAGTGAGGAAAATGAGAGTCAATACAGCAGATGGGACAGGGTTAAATCAACATGTATTTGGGATTGTAGATGAGAAGTTCAATGTGTGAAGAAGAGAGGACGAATGTGTAAAATTAAGAAGTAAATTAAGGAATCATGAACTACGGGGGATTGATTAAAGTTGCCCTCCCTTTACAAAGAAAATGCCAGAATGCTGCATGCATCTGCTCTGACTAAGATGTCAGCTTATTTCCATAAATTCTTTAGCGATTAAAGTGGGCGTTCAGTGAATTCACAATGTCTCTGAATCTGATAAAGACACACAAAGAGGGCAAACTGAAGACACAAAATAGCTGTTGTGTTCCCTGTAACAATTTGTTTTTGTTATATATTGAATAATGAAAGCCATAAAATTAAGCTAAATAATCGTGATGCTTTAAGACATAATACAAGAAATACGTGAAGAGATTGTTGAAGATAAAACGAATATGAATGGTTGGTAAGGCTTTACATTGTGTTTTTAAATACCATGACCAGCCCTGAGCCAGGTGAATGAATAAATTAATTAATAAATAGGCTTTTAATAGGTGTTAATATTAAGTTAATGAACGTGTGCAAAAATGTTTTGGATTAATAGCCTCCTTGGAATAGAGACTTCTGAATGTACAGCAGCACAAATTAACCAACGCATGGATGCATGGCAATGTTTTTCTTCCAACATATTGGATTATATAAAGGAATGACCATATCTTACACCCCCTTTTTCTTTCAGATTGTTAAATTATTGATACTATGTCTGTTGCTCCACCTTTTCCCTGTCTGTTTGTTTGAATGGATGTTACTTTGTTATGTCTGAAGACAACAAAAAGTTGATCACAAAAAAGTGAATGAAGTTAAGATCATTCAACGTACATCTTTGGTACTTATTTTGTTATGACCAGTGGTTGCTTCCTAACAAAAGTGCCCATCCATTGATATTCTGTTTTATTTTCCACCATTGGAAAATGGTACGTTTGCTAAGAAAAGGGGCATTGGGTTTGTTTGAGTCAGTAACCTCAAGTATGCTTGCCCCTTTTTGTAGCCTGTAGAATGACTGAAGGTCATGCCACAGATGTCTCATATCTCTTAAAAGTCTTTGATGTCTTAATGAAAATTCAGAGATGAGTTTGGCACAGCTGAGGGTTCGAGTGTCAGGATAATGTTTTGGAAACTCAAACCGCAAGGACACGAGGATCACACAAGGTTACGCTGAGTTTTTATTTTGACTTTTGAATTATCCTGATCCAATCCCATGCAACCGATCAGATATAAAAGTGTATGTCTGCAGTTGTGGCGCTTTAGACTTGAAGAGGCTGTAATTTCCCATCTGTTCTTATGGCAGCTGAACTGCTCCAGCCCTGTGGAATGAAGCTGGTGCGTCTTGGCGAGGCTGCGGTTGACTTTCTGGTCGAAGGGGCCCATAATGGCACTGAAGGGACTCAAGACAATGTGTGTGGAGCCACGGCCACACTACTGCTGCTGTTACTTTGCCTGATGCTGGCCATCAGACACCATCGGCCAGAGAAATCTCATGTGCCGGGTCGGTAGGGTTTGTTTGAAATTTTGTCCTTTATTATTTTGCAGCATGTTCTGGAACTCATTTTCATTCTGAACTGATGGTTGTGGGAAAGAGGCGTTTCAAATGGTTACATCTCCTATCATGTGGTGTTTTACCTTTTTATCATTTGTTAGTGACTATGCTATTAACGTTTTGGGTAAATAGTATAGTAACGTAAAGTATATTTATAAAAAGTATATTTATTATGATTGAATAAATAAATGTTCATAATAAATGTGACCCTGGATCACAAAACCAGTCACAAGTCGCACAGGTATATTTGTGACAATAGCCAACAATACATTGTATGGGTCAAAATTAACGCTTTTTCTTTTATGCCAAAAATCATTAGGATATTAAGTAAAGATCATGTTCCATGAAGTTATTTTGTAAATGTCCTATGGTAAATATATAAAACATTTATTTTTGTGAGTGAATGCTGCACAATCGCGAACATAAATGTACAACTTCAACGGAGATTTTCTCAATGTTTTGAGTTTTTTGCACCCTCAGATTCCAGATTTACAAAAAGTTGTATCTAGGCCAAATATTGTCCTATCCTAACAAACCATGCATCAATGGAAAGCTTATTTATTCAGCTTCCATATGATGTATAACTCTCAATAAAAAAATAATAATAATACCCATGTGCATATTAATAATATTAATGCATCTAATTTCTACATTGTTTTGCTAAATGCCACTTTAAACAATCATTAGCAATACATTTAACTATTTACTGAACAATGGTGTATTTTTCACATATTGTTATGTTATAATGGGGTCATAAAAACTCTGTTGCATGAAATTGATTTAGGTTAATTTTATAATGTCACATGTTATCATGTTAATTACTTGTTTGCTGCAATGTGTTTTATTCAGGTCCTTGTTTCTTCCTGGGTCTGGGTCCTTTTCTCTCTTACTGTCGGTTCATCTGGTCTGGGATCGGGACTGCCAGCAACTACTACAACAGCAAATATGGAGACATTGTGCGGGTCTGGATCAACGGTGAGGAAACTCTCATCTTGAGCAGGTAAGTCCTGACACACACATCACCCCTTGTGAAAAAGAAGTACACTTTAGCATACCTTTTTTAATTTTTTTAAAGGTACAGAAATAATATACATTAAATTTAAAGAATATTCTTAAGTGTGAACTGATTGTAATCACTTAATTGTATGTTATTTACAGTTAAACTAATTATATTATAGTTTAAATTTATGTTAATTCAATTAGTTAAGTGGGACTCATCTTTATATGTAATTTCATAATTACTTCTATTGTCTTTGAAATATGGTTAAAGTGTACATCTGACAAGCATTAAATATACTTTAATATAATTTCAATTGAAATTGAATGTCATGTATTTAAATATATTTATCATTACACATTTGTAATGAAGTTGCAATTTAGTACACACATTAAAACGAATAACTCACTACAGTTAAAATTATAATCAAGAACTTTGCATGTGCTTTAGCATGTTAGTCAACACATAATAATAAGTCAATTTTAAAGTATGACAAAAATATTAAAGCATAATGATTGAAATTGAAAAGTTAAACTTTTAATTTACATTATTACATTGTCACAAAAGTGTACTCTCTTTAAGTGCACTGAAGTCACCTTGTATTTCATTAATATTATAATATTTGCAGGTACAGTTTTTTAAGTACACAAGTGCACGTTCAAAACAATGTCTCTTTCACAAAGGACAGAACATACCAGCACCAATCACACAATATTCCAGGATAAATGAACCCAAATGTGGCATAAATGTATTATTCTGATGCTGTGTGCGTCACAGGTCATCTGCTGTGTGTCATGTGTTGAGGAGATCTCTGTACACCTCACGCTTTGGGAGCAAACTAGGTCTGCAGTGTATTGGGATGCATGAACAGGGCATCATATTCAACTCAAATGTGGTGCTCTGGAAAAAAATCCGCACCTTTTATGCTAAAGGTGGGCATGCTTTTGGTGATATGCAAGGTATTAAATGTGCATAAAAAGATTTAAATTGCATGATCAAATTTGACATCTCTATGTCACAGATCTTTTCTCTTTTGCAATTAATTTAGATATCTAATTTCATTCCACTGGATTTTAGCAGTGTTTGCTAAGCATGTGTGTGTATCAGCTCTAACAGGTCCAGGGCTTCAGAGAACTTTAGAGATTTGCACCACATCCACAACCACACACCTGGATGATCTGTCTCACCTGACAGATGCTCGGGGACAGGTGGACATTCTCAACTTACTGCGGTGCATTGTGGTGGACATTTCCAACAGACTGTTTCTAGGAGTCCCTCTTAATGGTCAGTCCTGAGAAGCACTTGCACTAACATACAACAGCTCAAAAGGGTATAGGAACTTAAACCTTTTGTTACATGATGCCATGCCATTTATTTGTAAGTCTGACTTAGAATGATAAAGTTCACCAAAAAAATATATATATTCTGTCATCATTTACTCACTCATGTAGTTCCAAACCTCTATGACAATGAATCTGCTTCAGAACACAAAAGACATTTTTTTTGAAAAAATCTTACTCCAATCTTTTGAATGACAGTGTATTTCTTTTATATGTAACACTTTGTTTAGACGATCCACTATAGGCATTGTACTAATTATAAGTAACTTTCCAACTACATGCCAACTTATTCTACTACAGTCTACTAATACTCTAATGAGAGTTAAATGACAAGTTACTTAAAGTTAGTAGAATGTCTAAAGTGGACCATCTAAAGTGAAACGCTTCCCAGACAGCAACAGTGTCGGTCCAGATCCGGGCCACATCTGGTACATGTGGATTCCATGCGTACCAGATGTGGGCTGGATCTGGGCCGACACTATGTTGCTGTCTGGGTTTTATATGCTATGTATCTTGGCGGGCATCGTGATTTGACATGTTCCTGGAGCAACATATTTTGTTGATCCTGGAGCAACATTCTTGTATGAAAATGTTGTCCTAACCTTATCCCTATACCTAACCCTACCCATAACTTATCCCTAAAATCAGAGGGAAATGATGATGAATAACACTGTTGTAGAAGCACCTAACCCTGGTTGTAAGCCTAAACTTGACATAAACTGTAAACTTGTCCCTCAAATCTGACTGGTTGATTGGAATGTTGAATGAACAAATGTGTTAATCCAGGAACATTTTGTACGTGGTGAAATTGGCGTATATTGGCATAATCGCAGACAGCAAACATAGTGTCGGCCCAGATCCGGCCCACATCTGGTACGCGTTGAATCCACATGTACCAGATGCGGTCCGGATCTGGGCCGACACTATGTTGCTGTCTGGGATCATGTATAAGCACGAGCATTGTTTGTGATCATAATATTGCATTTTAATATACATTGAAGATTCACTAAATAACATACTTAACTGTTTGAGTCTTGCTGCTGTGTTGTAGAGCGTGATCTGCTTCAGAAGATTCAGAAATATTTTGACACCTGGCAGACTGTATTAATAAAACCTGACGTGTACTTCAGACTGGACTGGCTGCACAAGAAGCACAAGAGAGAAGCGTGAGTTCATGATAGTGCCATTTTGTTTTGGAGAAGTGTGTAAATGCATGTAAATACCATGCTATATGAATATGATAGCCATGATATTGGTACGACCACAGTGCTTTTTATGTAAGGAACACTGTCATAAATGCTGCATCCAGCTTTGAAGTTCCTTCTTTTAGGACTGAATTGTAAAGTGAATTTTTATTTATTTATAGTGTGTTTGTGTGTGTTTCAGTCAGGAGTTACAGGACGCCATCACGGCTCTGATCGAGCAGAAGAAAGTTCAGCTGACACATGCAGAAAAACTCGACCAGCTCGACTTCACAGCAGAGTTGATATTCGCTCAGGTGAATGTGACATGCCAGTATCACACACACACACACACACACACACACACACACACACACACACACACACACACACACACACACACACACACACACACACACACACACGCACACACCTCTGAAGCATATACAATGACTGATGTGTGTATGTGTGTTTAGAGCCACGGAGAGCTGAGCGCTGAGAACGTCAGGCAGTGTGTGTTGGAGATGTTGATCGCGGCTCCAGATACTCTCTCTATCAGTCTATTCTTCATGTTGCTGTTACTCAAACAGAATCCGGACGTCGAGTTGAAGATCCTGCAGGAAATGGAAACTGTTTTAGGTCTGAGCGCACACACAAGAGACAGTCATTTTGTCTTTCACCACATGTGAAAAGTACACTCTAGCATACTTTTAAAAAAAGAGTAGCCTACTAATTAGTACATATATAAGAATATGCAAAAATTCCAAACTGAATGTAATGTGTTCACACTTAATTGCATGTCATTTACAATTAAATGAAAATGTGTTATAGCTTCAGTTTATATTAAATGCAATAAGCTGAACTTAAGAGTGCTTTTTTGAAGTAGGACTTAAATATTAAGATTTAGAACTTCATATGCAATTTCATAATTACTTCTTTGTGTACTGCCAAATACACTAAAAAGCATTTATGGTAAACTAAAATATATTGAAATGTTTCTAGTGAAACTTAAATGTCATGCATGTAATTTTTGTTCTTTTAAATGAATAATTTACTAACCATCACCATGTCATTCCAAACCTTCTAGATGTATTCTGTGGTAGGCCTACACAAAAAGAAAAATGTTGAAGAATCTTTTTGTAACTCTTTTCCATTTAGTGACAGACTTCATTAAAGACAACATCATGAAAGTAGGGATTATCAGAGTTTGGAATGATATGAAAATAAGTAAATAAATGACAGAATGTTCTGTTTTGTATGAATTCTTCATGTTTGATTGTGTAGTCAATGTTTGTTTCAAACTGCTTATTTAAACATGATGTTGTGACTGTGTTTTGTAGCTGGTCGGAGCCTGCAGCACTCACATCTGTCCAGGTTAAACATTCTGGAGAGATTTATCAATGAGTCTCTCCGGTTCCACCCGGTCGTGGACTTCACCATGCGCCGGGCGCTGGACGATGATGTCATCGAGGGCTACAGAGTGAAGAAAGGAACAAACATCATATTAAACGTGGGTCGAATGCACCGATCCGATTTCTTTCCTAAACCGAATGAGTTCAGTCTCGACAACTTCCAGAAGAACGTGAGTCTTTATTATTATAAAATCTCTTTCTTGTCTTATTTTTTCAGTCCTCACAAACATTTTTCATGCTAAACTATTAGCCATCATTCAAACAAACAAACAAACAAACAAACAAACAAACAAACAAATAAAAAAATAAGAATGATTCTGAGACTGTTCAATGGAGATCCCATATTAATTGTATTATTTGTAAAATATTTTTTCTTTATGATTCAAACACTAGTATTGTATTTAAATGCTATTTAACTTTGATTTTATAATAGAAAATTCATAAAATATATATTAAATAGTAACAATCAATGTTCACTACTTAAAAACACAACTAAAAACTAATGCATTATGTTTCATTAACATCATTTTATACAGCAGTTGTATAAAAGCTACAAAATTCAAAAAAAAATTTTTTAACAAAATACCATAAATATAAAAGCTATTGTTACTATTGTAAAATTATAACAAATTAAGGAAAATTAGTAAGTATTTGGACTAGTATTACTAATACACTGTAAAAAGTAGTAACCTAAGTATACTGTAGGTTAATATAGATTAAAAAAAAAACTTATATTAAACTATAAACTATATTAATATAGATGCTACCTATTTTTCTAAAAGGTGTAAGGACTTTTTACAATAATTTATAACACACTAAGCTTTTATTTTATTGCATAAAACGTGCCTACTAATATATATATATATATATATATATATATATATATATATATATATAATTATTATTATTATTATTTGGCATTATATACATTTCCTTAATAAATTTAATTTAATATTCTGTTCATTAAGATACATAAAAAGTCGAAATAATGTTGTGTGACCATGTCAACACCAACAAAGTAATACCTTTCTCTGTCTCTCTCTAAAGGTGCCGAGTCGTTTCTTTCAGCCGTTCGGATCAGGCCCGCGGTCGTGTGTGGGAAAGCACATCGCTATGGTGATGATGAAGTCCGTTCTTGTGACGCTGTTGTCTCGTTTCTCCGTGTGCCCTGTGAAGGACTGTACTGTAGAAAGCATCGCACAAACCAACAACCTGTCTCAGCAGCCGGTGGAGGAGCCGTCAAGCCTCAGCGTGCAGCTCATCCCGAGAAACACTCTCTGATACACCTCCATCATATGTGCTCTAAAACACTCTTACAAAATAGGCAATGGTATGGAAGTACCACTTTTGGATCCCCAAATGAACCTTTCAGTGAACAGTTCTTAAATGAACCATTTTTTTCTTAGTTTGAAGAACATTGAAAAAAATCTAAAGAACCTTCCCAGACAGGAACGTAGTGCTGGCCCAGATCCGGGCCACATCTGGTACATGTGGATTCCACGCGTACCAGATGTGGGCCGGATCTGGGCCGACACTATATTGCTGTCTGGGTTTTAATTATAAACAACCTATTGTATATTGGAAAAATTCAATGAATGTTAAAAGTTCCTCATGGAACAATAGATGCCAACAGATCCTTTATTTTTAAAGAGTGTGCCATATATTTATCTAGTGCTTAGCTGTCTGTCTTTTAGATACTTGTGTTTAAATTTGTATGCAGTGTAAATGTAATTATTGTTATAATGTACGGAGCCCCTGAAGGGACATGGCACTAGAAAAAATATGAGATGGGAGGCTAAATGCGTTTGCGTTCTCTCGCAAAAGATTTGCGTTCACCCGAGAAACTTTGTGATCTCGCAATGAACTCAAAAGTTTTGCGAGCAAACGCAAAGTTTCTCAGGGGAATGCAAAACATTTGTGAGAGAACGTAAAAGCATTGACATATAGGCAAATATTTCTTCCTATCATACATTTTTTCCTTCACCATGTCCCTTTCGGGGTTCCATAATAATGTATGATATTGTATCATCCTGTGAATTACTGGTTCAGATTGTTTGTTTTTTTACTGTTAATAAAGTGTAATAAAAGTATTATCAAGTGGTGTTATTGTAATTAATTGTTTTATAAATAGTTTATGTAATATTACTGTGTTTAAAGAAAGGTATTGCAAAACGTTTAAACCTTCTGCTGTGTTGAAAATCCTGTAACACATTTTGTGCTCTTTGTCAAAAATGACCAGCCTTTTAAAAATAGCTTGTAAATCGCTCCTTATATTATCACCAAATATTGGATTCAATCTTTTTGTCATCTTTTTGTTGTCTTTCAATTATTAAAGGTTTTGTATTTCTTTCTGGAACTGATTGATCGTGGGCCACTGAGCCTGTATGCACCTCAGCTTTTGAGTGAAAAAAAGCATTACTTGTGTCAATATTCAACAAAATATGGAAAGAATTTGCACTGTGTAGACTGGGTAAACCCAGCCTGATCTGCCGGCGATTTGATTGAGCTTGGTCTGGTGATAGCCAGACTAATAGTGTGCTTTAATATTTAACCAGGAAGTTTGATTTGAAATGCTTTTATTTTGTACAAAATGGAGCAAAGTCACACTTGTGGTGTTCCTGGTCAAAAATTAGGCCTACAATCAGTAAAAAGATCCCATTTTTGGTGATAATATAGCATACCGAGAGATTTATATGCTTTAGGCCAGTTATTTTTGACTGGGAACACCACAAGTGTGGCTTTGTGGCATTTTGTACAAGATAAACGCATTTCAAAACAAACTTCCTCTGTAGTTTGCCACTCGGTACCAACTGAAGATACTCGATCTTCACCGCTATGGAGGTATTTTGTCGTGTCTACTGTATTAATAATGCTATCAAGAACGCAACCAAAGCACAGGATAGCAATAAGTAGATGCCTATATAAGTAATTGTAAATCATACAAAATAAATGCCATGATCACTAGATTTTATACAGGTGTTATGATTTTGTTAAAGGGATAGTTCACTTTGAAATTAAATTTTGGTATGTTTTAGCTTACCTCAAGGGCATCCAAGATGTAGGTGTCTTTTTTTCCACAGTAGTTTCAATTTTGATATTTTTAGGTCAAACCGTTCTTGTCTGTCAGTCAAATAATGCAGGTCTATGGTCATTATCTCAAAGAGCATGCACAGAGTCCAAATTAAAACAATTCCCCATCGTCCAAATTAAACAATTCCCCATCGTAAGTACACATTGATGGCCTAAGACACGAAACGAGCGGTTTGTGTGAGAAAACGAACAGTATTTATATCGTTTTTACCACTTATACACAGCCATGTCCGAGTGATCTGATCTGACGTGTGCGCAGACTGGTGCATAGATATATACACTAGATGTCGCCTTAAAGACATTCGTTCCAATGAACTGCCGTAGACAAGGCGACATCTAGTGTGTATATATCTATGCACCAGTCTGCGCACACGTCAGATCAGATCACTCGGACATGGCTGTGTATAAGAGGTAAAAACGATATAAATACTGTTCGTTTTCTCACACAAACCGCTCGTTTCGTGTCTTAGGCCATCAATGTGTACTTACGATGGGGAATTGTTTAATTTGGACGATGGGGAATTGTTTTAATTTGGACTCTGTGCTTGCTCTTTGAGACAGTGACCATAGACCTGCATTATATGACTGACAGACAAGAACGGTTTGACCTAAAAATATCAAAATTGAAACTACTGCGGAAAAAAAGACACCTACATCTTGGATGCCCTTGAGGTAAGCTAAAACATACCAACAATTAATTTCAAAGTAAACTATCCCTTTAATGGTGATCAGCAACCAAATATTGATAATGTGGAAGTTACTGCCTTTTGCCTTGGCATGACGTCTCACTTTTTGCAGACAAAACAAAGGCAGAGTACGGTAACTTTAAAATAGAGGTCAAAAGTCAAGTTTGAGCTCAAGATTTTTTTATGTAGATCATTTTCATTACTAAAACATCTAATTGCCAGATTACCAGTGTCCTACCTATAATTAATTTGGTGTAATTTCAAATCTTTGGCGTCAAATCTTTAGTCTCATTTTTCTCAGTTCCACACTAGCGAGTTAAAGTCTTTTGCCTTTGTAGGGCAGAAAATAAAATAGAAAATGCATATATCATGCCTATATAAAAATAAAATATATTGGCTATAGCCAAACCGATATTTCAGTATTTTTGTACATTACATCTTTACCGGTTTTTCAAAGTTGTAAAAGTTTAACCACTTAATAGTTAGTTTAAAAGAGAATATAAGGAAGGCTTAAATTAGTATTTTAAGAAGTACATGTTGTATATTTAATAAAATATAGAAGTAACATTTATGTGTGTAGATAAATTGTACAAAACAGACACTTGTGTTGCCTTATTAGGGGGGGGGGGGAGTTTTTCATAACTTGATAAATTATCAAATTTGTGCTGCATGTGTGCTAAAACACCTCAGCCTATTTCTGTATTTTGTGTATGCGGTCATAATGTAGTTTTCACCAGCAGAGGGCATTGTCACACCATAGACACTGTGAGCGCTGCATGTACTGTAAATAAATCATCCATGAACTTCACAACTGTTTGATTTAGATGATTAGATGAATTCAGAGCTGTGGAGTTTTAAATGAGTTCAATGAACTCAAAACTAGTTAAACTCAAAACAGCTGTTCAACAGACCCCATTCAGCTCCTGTGTTTAGCTGGCAGGCAGCATAAGGGTCTCAGGGTCCATTAGCTTTTAGGGGCCATTTCTTCCATATGGGGCCCATAAAGCCGTCAGCCAACACATAGAGAGCATGAACACCACACACACATACACACACCACTGCTTAATATGTCATGAGAAGATGTAAAATTACCTTGGAGTACTTGGTATGCATATTGAATTATTTCATAAGTTACATTGGTTGTTTTGATGTATTATTATCATAATCAGGCTGCTTCAGGCACAGCATTCATACAGAAAGACCGGATCTGCACTGCTTATTGTTTTCTGTGAGAATCACTGGCCGACCCTTAGATGAACACGGAAATGAATATGACGCATGTCTCGGTATTGCCGTGGTAACCTGCACAGCTGTGTAGTGGCAACCAAACGATACTGTAGACAAATACACATTGTTACACTCAAACAAAACACACACCTGTCTGATCCAGAGATCTCCATGTCAATGCTCTCTAACCAGGAAACAGGAAGACGTTTATCACCAGACACATTGAGATATTCATGCCTCCAGAGCTGCACAAAAGCTAGACATGAATAAAGAGAAAGAGAGAGCTCAGGTCTGTTTACCTCTTGATCATTTTCATAACAGTTCTCTAATTATTAACAGGTATCCTTAGAATGCTCGCACTGCTCTTTTCCATACAATAAAAGTGAATGCCCAGACAGCAACATAGTGTCGGCCCAGATCCGGCACACATCCGGTGCGCGTTGAATCCACATGTACTAGATGTGTCCCGGATCTGGGCCGACACTATGTTGCTGTCTGGGTGGGTATGGTTGCTGCAGTACTCCACAAAATGGTAAACATAACACATAAAAGTAGCATAAAAGCAGAAAATATGGCTTATTTGCTGTGTTCCAAGTGCTCTGTAGTCTAAAAAACATATTTTCCCCTCCGTCCCAGCTTGCAAATCTCATTTGCGTTTGTGTACATTCAAATATGGCACTTCCAGGTCATGTTTTGATGTGCACATCATTTATATTAGCTGATAAGTTCTATTTAAAGGATCTTTTATTATTAAAATTAGTTATTAATCACTGTTTATATTGAAAAACCTAACACCAAATCTAAGTCATGTGGTGCGACCAACATGCAGAAACATGCGAGAAAAAAAAAACATAAAACAGGAAATCATATTTTAAAGAGGACTCTAATGATCGTCTGTAAAAAGCCAGTAGAGTTTCTTAAAATGTCAGATAATTTGACCTTTTTATGCAAGAAAAGGCTGGTTCAGGTTGTAAAATTTCATACGTTACAACCACCAAAAACATTATGCTTTTGTGTTTTAAGGTTTTTTTAAAAAAAATATGTATTTACTTGAAAATAATGATTAGGATTTGTACTCTCTCATGTAGTCAGAGTATAAGGTTATTACTTTATTACATACAGAGTAATTTAAACTTGTCTTGAGAATGGTGTAAAGGTTTTTCAAAACTATATGAAACTAGCATGAATTCAAAGAGAACCTTTCTAAGAATTCCTACATTTAAATCTCGATTTTCCTTTTCATTATCTGGGACACTCTAACTTTTTGTTGACCAGCATGTCAAATATCAAAAGGATGTTTTCTTTTGCCAATTCAAGGTAAACTAAATGATAAGAGAGATAATGTCTTGAAAAGTCTAGGCTATTTAAAAATGCAGTAAATCCCACAATGAGATAAAATCCATGCTATCTCTGATATCCTACCAGACCAGATCAGTTTTACACTCATACACCAATCACAATTAAGTAGAAGAAAAACAGAATTATCTGGTTTAACAGGAAGAAACTTTCCGATAAGATAAGCAGAAAAACTAAAACTGACTACACTAAAAAAAACTAAAAACTTCTGCCTTACAAAGCACAAGGAAACAGTGCTGCCATCCACTCTTCAACATTAGAGGTTGAACGACCTCAGATTGCATCCTTATGTACCACGTGTTGTACCATGTGTTGAATCCACATGTACCAGATGGGGCCCGGATCTGGGCCGACACTATGTTGCTATCTGGGGTGTGCGTAGAAAGAATTGTTCCGCTCCATAGAAATATAAAATACATAGGCTGTGTCCCAATTTAAAGGCTGCATGTTTCAAAGGACTCAGACTTTAAAGGCCACGCCTTCGAAGGTCGCGAAGATCGGATTGAGCTTTGTTAAACGGGACTGTTCTTGTCGCTTAGCAACTGTGACGGCCCCTGTTGATGAGCGGCACACTGTAAAAAATTATGTAATCGATAAGTTATGACAACATTTGTTTTTACAACTCATCAAAATAAGTCATAATTTATACAAGTTTCAACTCATTTT
The DNA here is from genome assembly GCA_021554675.1 of Leuciscus idus. Lineage (NCBI taxonomy): Eukaryota > Metazoa > Chordata > Actinopteri > Cypriniformes > Leuciscidae > Leuciscus > Leuciscus idus. The sequence continues at coordinate 10,334,587 of CM038634.1, forward strand.
TTAAGTCAGTTTAATATAATTTAAGTTGAAATAACTTAAACATCCAAATTGATTGAACTTAAAAATTTAAAGAGGCTACATGCGATTTTCTGAAATTTAAACTCGCGACTGACACCTGTGGCCAAAAAACGGAACTGCTCTTCCTTTCTGCTCGCTCTCGTACGTGCACACTTCACAAGTCATCCGCTGCAAAGAAGTCAACATTATGTTTACAGAGGTAAGAACAGTCAAATACATATATTGTTTGAGAAACTAAGTTTGTTTGCTGACTAGCGGTGGTGGCAGAGTGATCTGAAACGTCTAACATGAACGCGCTTGACGTCACATCCGCAGACAGCGTGCGAAAAATCCGACCCGACAGAAAATAGGAAAAATAGGATACAGGCTTATAGGTGCACCCACTGTGAGCGGACAAGGTGTCAGTATGCTCATCAGGAGATGTCAGGAGAGTCATAAATGGTAAAATAAAAAGGCTATTGTTACGTTTATTTTGGGGAAAAAGTTGCATATAGCCTCTTTAAGGCAGCAAAAAAAAAATGTAAAAAAATATATATTCAACTGCCTAAAAACAAAACATGGTTCAGAACCCTGTCTAAATATCATCACGGTTCATTTATGTACATAAAGAGTATAAACTATGTAAAATTGCATCATATAAGTCAACATTTGAACATTTCAGACAACAAATACTGTATATAGTGCCTGATTTAGGATACAAAACATGGAAATGTCTTCTGTTAGTGATTAAGCAGATATTTGTGCGTGTAGCTTGTGAATGTCTCATAAAGACAATTTTTATCCATATAACCATAACAGGATCAAAAAAGTATTAAAATATAGGGGCATGTTTTTAATGGGGGCCTGTGCCAGTACTGATGAAAGGCTTGAAAAGCCCCTGACTGTATGTATTTTTGTTGTTTGTTGGTGTATTTGTTTTAATGGAAAGAGGCAAAGATGCTCGGTGCCCAAACCTGTTCCTGCAGTGCACATTTTTTAGATGTCTGATCATGACTCCCTTGTCATTCATTTGAGGTCTTGTAGTCTCTACTAACGAGTTGATTAGCCGCTGTGTTTAATAGGACAATTTTTAAAATAATGTTTGTGTGCCTCCAGGAACAGGGTTAGGAAACGCTGCTTTTCACAATAACATTTCATGAAATGTTGCAGTTGTTGTGGAAGAGAAAACATCTTCAGTTGTACTGACAGTAATTGACGTTTTCATAATGTGATGTGTGGCAGGCGATGTAACGTGCCGAGCGTGTGAAGAAAAGCCCTCGGGTATAGGTAAAAGAGATTACACAGAGAGACAGTATTTTATAACACACATATATTCGAGCACACACTGCACTTAGATGCTGGACAACTGTAAGCATTTTTGCAGAGTCTTCCATTGACTCTTCTTTGTATTAATATAGTGCTGTACTGATCTAAGCATGCTGATGCTGAAATGTTAGCGCTGGTTACCATGGAGATCATCAGCATCTGTGAATATCACAAGTCCTTGAGTCTTCTGAAATATCTCTCTGTTTCATTATGAAAACTGAGAAATGAAAGCAGGATGATTCCTGTATCACCGAAACTGCAAGTGTTTCTTGTAAAACAGAAGTTTGGACTGCAGAAATAGTTCACCCAAAAAAACAAAAACAAAATCTAATTTTGTTCTTTCATTTGTGGAACACAAAAGGAGAATTTATTAAATATCCAGGCTGCTCTTGTTCATACAACAAGGGGAACGAAGGATGCTTAGCTCCAAAAGAATGTAAAAGCACCATAAAAGTATTTTCATTTAGTAAAGTAAAGTTAGCCTAATATATTTGTCTTCTGTGGCAAAGACAAACAAGGACATTTGCTTTGTATTTAATCAAAGCAAAATATTTCCCTATTATTAAAATTACTGGCACAGAGAGACAGAAGGAAATAGAAAACCATTAGCTCTTTCATTCACCGTGGGCATTTTTCCAGCTCTGAGATCACATCAAAGTTACATTTCACTTCAGATCTGGCTTTGGCGTCAGACAGATCAAATCCTCAAGACACTCTGTGGTTTTAGAAAGCCTCTTATAAATACTGAGCCCTCTGTTTCTGTGTGAAACTAACCCAGAACAACATCCTACATATTATTATTATTTATTTATTATTAGAGTAGCTTTACAAACCTTTAGAAGCAATTTGCCTTCAAATTAAATCCATAAATATTCTGGGACCACATGGTGTGGTGTATTATGAAATGAGGAAATGCACTCTAGTCAAATAAAGTCATGTTTCAGTTCCATTTAATGTTTCTAGCTTAAAGGGATAGTTCACTTTGAAATTAATTTTTGGTATGTTTTAGCTTACCTCAAGGGCATCCAAGATGTAGGTGTCTTTTTTTCCGCAGTAGTTTCAATTTTGATATTTTTAGGTCAAACCGTTCTTGTCTGTCAGTCATATAATGCAGGTCTATGGTCACTGTCTCAAAGAGCATGCACAGAGTCCAAATTAAAACAATTCTCCGTCGTCCAAATTAAACAATTCCCCATCGTAAGTACACATTGATGGCCTAAGACACGAAACGAGCGGTTTGTGTGAGAAAACGAACAGTATTTATATCGTTTTTACCACTTATACACAGCCATGTCCAAGTGATCTGATCTGACGTGTATGCAGACTGGTGTATAGATATATACACACTAGATGTCGCCTTGTCTACGGCAGTTCATTGGAACGAATGTCTTTAAGGCGACATCTAGTGTATATATCTATGCACCAGTCTGCGCACACGTCAGATCAGATCACTTGGACATGGCTGTGTATAAGTGGTAAAAACGATATAAATACTGTTCGTTTTCTCACACAAACCGCTCGTTTCGTGTCTTAGGCCATCAATGTGTACTTACGATGGGGAATTGTTTAATTTGGACGACGGAGAATTGTTTTAATTTGGACTCTGTGCATGCTCTTTGAGACAGTGACCATCGACCTGCATTATATGACTGACAGACAAGAACGGTTTGACCTAAAAATATCAAAATTGAAACTACTGCGGAAAAAAAGACACCTACATCTTGGATGCCCTTGAGGTAAGCTAAAACATACCAAACATTTATTTCAAAGTGAACTATCCCTTTAAAGGCATATGAAACAGCCTTTATCTAGCCTATAGGTCTACCTTATAATTTATTAAATACAAAGACACATCAAATCTCATCAGATTTATGCTCTTTTTTTTTTACATTGTTTAAAAATAATAATTGTAATATATTTATTACAGTAAATGTTAGGATTAGCATATGTTTTATTCAGCTTAGTTTCATTGTGATTTGGTTTGGATCGGTCTTGTTCTTTTTCTGTTTCCTCCATTTGTATGTTGACCTATCTGTCCTAAATGGTATTCGAAATTAGAATTAATGTTTTAGAATCCGGTTAACGGTTAGAATCCGAAGTGTACAGATTCATGCACAATCTCACTGCTAATATTGCCCACAACCCACTGCAGGAGGATTCGATTAGAACTACAAACACGGATAAAAAGTGTTTAAAAAAACTACAAACATGGCGGGTGTGCGAGTCCAACGGTTAAGTAGAGGTTTAGATAAAGGGGTTTTAAACGAGTGATTAATTATCAGTATAATTAATGACGAAAATATATGTATTCAATGTTATCAACATTATATTTAATCTGCAACAGCATTGTGAACTTTTGTAATTATAGGTTTGGTCATTAACTTTGAAATGCATCATTATGCAAATTGCAAATAGCCTACATGAGGAGAGTTTTCCGGCAGATCAACGTGCTACAGCCTACATTTCTCTCCAATATGGTAGGAAATTAAATTAAATTGAATATGGAAGATTTTAACTGTGACAAGATGAGTTCCCATGATACAGCGAATGACGTAATCTTGTCAAACTCTTAAAATACTTAAATATGTCAATAGCCTATATAGGCTATATAATAGCCTATATTGTTTATATTTCTCCAGGGCAGTTTAAACGGTGACAGTATGCACTTAACTATAGGACAGAGCTGTCTGTTAAAGACGCAATATGACGAAGTAGTATGTCCCAAAATTGCCTACTTTTTTCTTAAAAGGCCTAAGGATTTTCTTCACAAAAACGTAGTATATATATACATATTTTTAGTATAAGATGGAAAATTGGGACGCAGTAGCCTACTAGTTTCGTTGTCTGTTGCTCATTTAGTTTTCTCGTTTAGAACTTCTAGAATTTCTTCAGTTCTGTGTTGTTAAAATTGTGTGTTCTTGCTCTTTGTTTATTAAATCTCGTGTTCCATTGTCATTCTCTCTCTCTCTCTCTCTCTCTCTCTCTCTCTCTCTCTCTCTCTCTTTTAATTATAGCTTTTATTTTTCACTACTTGCTGTTGTTTGACTATTATTTATCTTCTTTTCAGACCATTAATCAACTAGTAAAAACTGCAGCCCTAGCTTTCATTTAAGCAAGTTGAAAGATCACTAAAACCATATGTTCGCTCACAGATCGTAATTTCAAGTTCACTTCGATTCAGGTGTGAGCAGAAGTGATGATTTCCAAGTGGGCAAGTTGTTAACTCTGTAATGAGATGTAGTGCTGCAGGGATGACATATTTATGTAGGCCAACAAAAATCACACACACACACAAAAAAGCTCTGTAATCAACAAAAGTTTATGATACTTGCACATTTTGTTCATCAAAAAAATGTACACAAATGGGTCTACAGTAAATACAATCAGCAGAAATAAAAAAGCTAACCTATATACGAACTACACCACAGTCGTTCCACTTCAGCACTTCATGCACAATCCTGTGAGACAATTTCTGGATTATAATTGAAGAGTTCAGATGCAAAAGCCTCTAAGTGCCATCTGAAATTTTCTTCTAGAATGATCATTTTTATAAAGCTTGTATATTTAAGTTAAGTAATTTCACTTAAATGACAATTATTAGGTAATTTGCATTGCCATTTAAGTGAAATTACTGAACTTAAATATACAAGCTTGATAAAAATGATCATTCTAGAAGAAAATTTCAGATGGCACTTAGAGGCTTTTGCATCTGAACTCTTCAATTATACCCAACCATTTTGATGACAGACTATGGCTCAATCATTTCAGAATGACCAAAACAACATTTGAGTTGCTGTACAATGAAATTGGTCCGCTGGTTAGTCTAATTATCCAATCACATTCTCTGTTGAGGCAAAGTCATGTGAGAGTTTTGTTGACCATCGAGGGATTTATTCGGTATGTGTTTCCATCGTAGTTTATGCGCAAATCTTCTTATCAGATGTTATCCACCTACATTTTTTTAATGCAATATCCCAAAATTCGCATAAAAATAGGTGGATGGAATATAGGCTAGCTACTGACGGCACTTCAGAAACTTTAGTCACATTGTTCTCAGATGCATCTAAGTTGAGTCTCATATTTTGTCATAATTGTTTTGTTTTTGTACTCTCAATTATTTTCTCATCTAATTATTTGAGGTAGCACTGCCTCTCTTGCCTCAATGAAGAAAACAACCCTGCCGTGAAAATAGCACACAGGAATATAAAGTGAACCGTGAACTTCCTAAACCAAACGGCCTGTAAAAGCAGTTCTATGAATAACAGGGAAATCTATCAGATATAATAAGAGTTGCACACTCACATGCATGTTCATTCGCCATTTACCAGAAAATCAGAGGCTTTTAGAGCCAGTTTTGTGGTTCGCCTGAACTCAGGATTGTTCTGGCATTGCAGATTTTGAACTGTATTTTTGATGGTGGGGTTTCAGGGAATGTATTTGGCAGTAACTTCTTGAGCCATGCTGTTCCCTCCAGGGTTTAATCTCAGAGTGAATTAGACAGCAATTAACTCCCATTAAAGTGTGGTTTCATCTCTTTCTGTCTTACTGGCAGCTGCATAGTGTGTGTGTGTGTGTGTGTGTAATAGACTATATTTATCTGTACAGGATTAATGGTAATTAATGCATGTTATTAGCTGTGTCACATAGACAGTAACCATGGACAATGTTTACTGGACAATACATGCTGTATAAGATATTACTTGCTTTTTTTTAAACAATATGCAGTGACGTTTCTTTGTTGCATAATTTATTGTTTAGCTATTATTAAATATTTGTAAAAAAAAAAAAAAAAAAAAAAACATTCTTACTACACTTTTATTACACTGGTACACATTGTAGGCCTGCTATTGTAATGGATGCACATGGTTTTAGAACTTTTCCATGGCAATCTATGCAGAGAGACTTTAATGATAGTGATTGCTCAGCTCACGATCATTTAAAAATTGCCTTCTGAGTTAAAAGAGCATTCTCACTTGAAGATCAGCCTGGGACATGCACCTGACTCTAAGTAATGTGAGATGGCCTCGCAGGATAGATGATGTAATGACAGTCCTTTTCAGAGAATCTGACCTACCAGCTCTGGGAAGCACACCTTGGCAGGGAGAAAAAGTGGTTGTGATGTTCTACCACTGTAATAAATGTGCTGAAAATGTAAGTAGCAACTCTTGTCTGGACTAAAGGGGCGGTTACACTACAATGTACGTTCCATTGACTTCCATGTGCATGCGAATGTGTCAGACCGCGAACTCAAGCTCATGCGAAAAGTTTTGCATTTCGCTGCGTTCAAAAGTTCAAGTTTGGTAAACTCTGACTTGCGAATTCGCATCACATAAAGACATGTGACCAGTAGAAGATCAATACAGGGGAACGTAAATGACAGCACAGACATTAGTTAAAATGACTGTTAATAATGACTACTAAGTGTCCCATAATATTATTGTTGTAGACTACATTACTCCAGGGCTGCAGGTGGTAGTGGCTATTCTTTAACTGCAAAAAAAAAAAAAAAAAAAAAAAAAGTCAACAATGGAGGTTGTGAAGAAACTAGAAAAACAAACCAGAAACTAGAAAGACTCCAGGTGGTGAATACAAAAGGGCAAATTTCAGTCACTGTCATTGAGTACATGTATACATTGATTACATTCAACACATTTGTAGCTTTGAAAACCCAACAGGGAATAAAACATGTTCCACCAAATAAAATAAAAGGCCATGAATGATGAAGAGTCAGCCTTGATTGGGTAAAAACTACAACATCTTCACCTATGAACGTTTTTACTATCAATCTTAAACTGAACTTTAGCGTGAGGGATTTGAGACGATTGACTGCTTCACTGGACTGGACTGGGACATAAATTGGACTCAAAGAGAGAAAGTTCATGACCATCTGTCTATTAAGATGTGGCAGCTGACCACACACACCCTCAGCCTGAGGCACCTACACACCATCTGCCACCACACTGACCCTGCTGAGAGCCACGAGCTATCAGACACTCCTGAAGGACAAACAGACCACAAGACAGACACAACGACAGCTGCACAGACAGACAGACAGACAGACAGACAGACAGACAGACAGACAGACAGACAGACAGACAGAGAGAAGCTAATAAAGAAAACACAATTCTGTGAATTTCACAGCAATCAGAACACATTTGACTTTAATTTACAGTAATGTGGAACAGGATTTTGCACCAATGACATTTCACTGTGGGCGGAGTTTTCAGTAGACAAATGTCTGTTTCTAACAGTGTTAGCTTCAAAATTGTGAAAGTCATTATTATTATTATTTTCTCTTATCTGAGACTAAAAAGGCAGAAATGGTCCGCTTGTAGATATATGAATGGGAAATATGGATATGGAGGTTGAAGCTTGGCCTTACTGCTAAAAAGAGCCAAAAGTATTTTTGTGTACTTTAGATCAGACATGCGCATTATCTGGACCAGACTGAATGTTTATTTTTCATTTTTTTTTTATGTATTCACTTGGCAGACATGTTTTGTCCAAAGTGACTTACAAATGACGAACATCAATATCAATTTGTCATAGCCTTGTGAAAAAGAAGTGTGCTTAATTGTATTGCCTGTGCACTTGTAATATAGGCTACTTCAAATCTTAAAAGTATATATTTTACTTGCAGATAATACGATATAAATGAAATAAAAGAGAGTGCTCTTTCATGGCTTAACCCACTTGGTAATGTCAAATTAAAAGTTTTACTTTAAAGTACATTTTAAATCATTCAGTTTTAATACTTTTTTGTCATGCTTTAAAGAAGTACACTTATTTGGATGTGTTGACTGTAAGGCCTGCCCAATCGGTCCAACGACAGTTTCCGATAAGCTGGTGAAGGTTTACTGCATGTTACTGTCTTTTCCGCGTGGCAAAGTAATTTGATTCTAATTAAACTTTTATCTGACTCCATTTTATCACAACCTTGAATTTAGGTTAGAATGCCAATTAGTTATTAGTCATTTATATAATAGTTTAGCAACACATTTGATTATTCTATGTAACTCTTATTCTCATTCATTCGGGTGCCAAAGTCACACAGGGTCCTCACACCAGCCATTCATATTATGTGGGCCCACAATCACAAACTCATCAGTTTTTGGTTATCTTAATATCTTAGACGGTCACATTCACGCTTACTCTATCTAAGATTCTATCTCTGATTGTAGCTTTGGTTTCCCACGTACACTAAACTAGAGTAACATTACATTAAACAGAAGTAAAACTCACCCTATTTAGGTTGGTTGAGCAACATTTTGCTGTCCTAAACAGAAATTCCCTTTTTGTCTTAACCCTCTGAGGTCTGAGGGGTTTTTGGGGTCCTTGAGATGTTCTGACATGCCCTGACATTTGTGCTTTTTTCAGTTGCTTATAAACATATTAATGGCAAAGGTATAATTACACTCTATTTAGCACAAACAGGGCTACCATAATATGTGAGCAACATGCATGTACATGTTTGTATTTTTGAGAGAATAATGTTTATGCATGGTTATTGAAAAAACTAAAAACTAAAGTTTCTGAAATAAGGCCACAAAACACATCCCAAGTACACTTAAATTAGTGCCAAATATTAGCCGGAACTATTAATATTAGCCCTATGCTCCACTCAAAACTGGACGTTCGTCCGATACTAATCTGACGCATCTTTGCGGTAACAGTGGATACAACGTAATCTACTGAAGTTAATAAATTCAGAGTAAGTCAGAATAAATCCAAATGTTACAATTTATTATGTCAGGTACAGTAAATGTATCATGCCAATTACATAGTCAGTTCAAAGATAATAAATACAAAACATCAAATGCGCTGGAATAAAGAGAAAAGATGTGAACCTGACATTAGAAAATACATAATGTATTCATGAAGCATAAATATGTTTTCACAATGGGAATTTGTATTAATCACCGTGTCAGACTTGGGGACAGAAGTTGATCACACCCACAGCAGTTAACAAGATATCTCTAAACTCTCCACACCTTATTACCTTTTTGGTTTACTTCTGTGGGAATTAAACCTTTGCACCAGTCGCACTGAGACATTTCAAATGATCCCAAACATAATACTGTATGATAATTGTTCACATTAAACCAAATAGATTTCTGGGTGAATTCAGGTAGAGATGGGCTAAGGGAATGATATGTAAATTGTGAGGTGATCAACTCAAGTGTGATCATGTCTCGAATGGGAACGGTAATATAGCAAGAGAGTTCAAGTGTTCATTTTCTTTGTTTTCTCAGAAAGTAGCCTATTTACAAATATATTTAAATACATATGATATGCCTAAATAAAACTTCCAATACATGACTTTAAAGTATATTTTAGTTTACCATAAATATTTGTCAGTACATTCAGCAGTACACTTTAATCATACAGTATTTCGAAGATTTTTAGAATTTTTTGTAAACTATAATGCATTTTTATTTAATTGTTACCAACATACAATCAAGTGCCAGAAAACATGCCATTCAGTATACTGTTACTGTACTATACTATTTTCAGTAATAAGTACTCTATTGGAAGAAAAAAATGTGTTTGTGCAGCTCCAGTCTTAACTGTATCTGTTTTTCTGAAATCTTTCAATCTGGTTTTGCGCATAGCACAGAATCTACTCTTTTAAGAGCTTTAAATAATATTTTATATGATCCTAGTTATTTTAAATGTATCTGCCGTGTTTGATACTGTTGACCACTCTACATTGATATATGTATTAGAGTCATGGGTGGGGTTAAAAGGAATGATCCTTGAGTGGTTTCAATTTTAATTTATCAGACAGAAAGTGTTTGGTCAGGTTTGGTAATCACTTCTCCTTTGTTGCTCATCTCATCTGTGGTCTCCCTCAGGGCTCGATTCTGGGGCCAACTCACTTTACCTTGTACATGCTACTGTTGGATTCCATTTAAGCAAGTGTCTTTCCATTTTTACACTGATGATACCCAGATTTATATATATGTGTGTGTGTGTGTGTGCGTGTGTGTGTGTGTGTGTGTGTGAGTGCGTGCGTGCGTGCGTGCGTGCGTGCGTGTGTGTGTGTGTGTGTGTGTCTGTCTGTGCTTGGACAAGTAAAAAAATTGGCTTGCAAAATTGAGACAAAAAGACAAAAGTGAGGTGATTGTGTTCGGTCCCCCCTGTGTTTTTTAGGCCAACAACATATGTTTGGGAAGCTTACCTGCTTTCAGCTCGTCACAAGTACGGGACAACAGGATTTTAAATGTTATAGAAACTTAATTCCGACAAATTATATTAATCTTTCCATTCAAGAAGATATGACCTGTACTTGCATAGCTGCCCTGCATGGGACATTATATGAATGTGGGACGAAGTCTTTAGATATATCTGTAAAATAATATGTAGTTATTACTTTTGGAGGGACAGAAATCAATCTGAATTGAAGCTTTATATTTATGACTAATCAATCTAAAGGTGCCGGAAAATTAAATCATGCCACAATCTGACTGATGGCACAATGAGAACGCACACAGTTCCAAACCCGTACCCAGCGATGATACAGAGCTGTATGTCAAAGGCAGGACACAGGGGGAAAATTCAGAAAACTATACAGCCTCTACTTTATACAATGAAAAAGGAATTCTTTCATCACAATAAAAAGCTACTTCAAATGACCATCAAAGAAGAAAGATGCTTTTTGCCCCATAATGGTGTAGTTACGTCATCTACCAGCAGGGGCTACCTGAACCACACTAGCCAGCCAAAACTCTGACCTGTTGATGGCACCTATTCCCTCTGTTACTCTATTAATTTTTGAGCTGGATGGTGTGGCAAAGACACTCTAAAGCAGCACCTTCAGCACTGCTGTCATTTGCCATTCACTTGTCCATCCAAAAAGCATTTTCTAACATTAAAAACAAAACTTGCCCCTTAAATAGCACACTAAAATGCCTGAATGAAAAAACCTCCCCAACATACAAAACATTCCTCACAGGCAAGAGATCAACTCAGAGAGAGACAGAGTTTTCCTCCTCTTGATGTTTTTGTAGGCATCACAATGTCGAGCCGAGGGGAGAAGGGGGAGGAGGGAGAGAGAGAGAGAGAGAGAGAGAGAGAGAGAGAGAGAGAGAGAGAGAGAGAGAGAGAGAGAGAGAGAGAGGGTGGAGAAGGAAGCAAACGAGAGGAGAAAGTGGAAGCAAGAGAGTATCAGTGAAAGAAGGCAGTCTGACTGCACAAAAAAAGGCGCTCGGCAAACAGCGCGCACTCATTGAGTCAGTTAAATTCTGAACACGGAGGGCTGGTGCATTTGAGCTCAAGAAAACAGTTTTCAGTGAGGAGGGACAGGACAGAGACAGACAGAAACAGAGGAAGTGGAGTGAAAAGAGGAGAGGAGAGGTTCTTTGTGGAGAGATGGACTCAGATTCTGGGGATCAGAGTGAAGGAGAGATCTCTCCAGGTAAGGGATAGGTCCTTTCATTCTCTTCTTCTGTTTCTCAAACTTGGTTTGCAGCTTCTGGCAGCGCAGGCGAGCACAGGCACGTGCTGCTACTTTTCTCATTAACACATTTAACATTCATCATAGTACTCATCTTCCTTGCCCGGCGTGACAGCCTTTGACAGGGCATTCCTCCGCCAAGTGCTCATGTTTAGTCTCTTCAGAGCTTTTTTACCTGTGTTTTTGCCTTCGGAGGAAAAGTTAATCTGGGAAATTTGAGATGGCTGAATGCAAGGGTGCTGGAAAAATGAACAGCAGCACTTTGGTTTATGGCTGGCAAGGTTCACAGACTCTACTTATTATGATACAAGCTGGCAGACTAACCTAAAACAACCTCGTGATTGTGATAAAGAATAAGCATAATCTCACTGAAAGAGTTGTGAAAGAATCAAATGCAAAGACACAAGGAAAAGGAGGTCTCTTTAATATTTCAGTTGTTTATTCTAGACAGATTATCCTGCTTTGTTTCCTGAGAAAAATAACCTAGTAATGTGTCTCTTCTAGAGTTCCAGATGAGATTTCAACAAACTGTGCTCAGAATTGCCAAGATACCAAAGGCTAAGATCAAAAGTCAAGAGATCTCATTTGAACATTTTTTTTTTTTTTATCAAAATCTTCCTAGAGCAAATGATCTGAACTGAACATTCATTTTATAACTCTATTCACTTACTCTATGCCAATGTATGGTTAGATAATCAGGCAGATACTTCAAATATATTCATAACTAAGAACTTCTGAATGACATGCAAGTGTTGTTAGTTAAATACAACATTTTGCAGTTTCTTTGTATTTAGCAACAAGTTCTCACAAATAATCCCACAAACTTCCTGAGTGGAAAGAATTTAACTGAAGAACCTGACCACTAGATATTTAAGTAAATAAATGATGACCAAATTGTCACATTTGGCAGAACTATTCCTGCAGGACTCTCTCTATCCATTGCTGATGAGGCGCAAATGTGGTAATGTCTGTTGTATGTGTACGTCATTACATTCGTGGACAGCTTGAGGTCCTCGGGTACTATGAGGTTTGGCTGAAGGTCTCACTCAGAGAGTTGTGGACTGGAGAGGGAGATTCTCTTTCATGTTTCTGCTCATCCATTGGCTGATCAACTTCTGCTGTTTATTTATTTTTCATTATCTTGGCTGAATAAGTTACCAGTTTGCCTCAGACGGCATGGCCATGGACCACCCAAAACCATTGGCAAAAAAATGTCAAGTTCTGGCAGAAATGATCGGATGGTTTCAGTCTGATTAGATGGTCTACACAACTTTGGGAACAAGGACATGCAGGTTTATTTCTTATGCCTACCTGGACTGGAAACCTACAGCAGTAATTTGTCATATAATGGAGAAGATTGTTATAACTGGATGTAGAGTGTAGTTGAGTGCACTTTTGGCATTTTAAATTGCAGTTTCATGAGTCCCGACTCCCATTTAATCATTTAACTGTAAAGGTTAAACACGTTTGTATCCTTGTGATGGACTGGCCATTCATCCAAGGTGTGTCCCTGCCTAAGGCCCAAGATGCTGCGATAGGCTCTAGCATCCCTGCAATCCTACATAGGACAGCGAAGAATAGATGGATGGTTAAACAAGTTTATCTCGCTGGCTGCGATGGAGGAGGGTCAACTCAAGCTCTAATATACCTCCTATGGGACTACTATGGAGATGATTACAGGCAAGACACCTAAAGTATAGATGTGGTGTTGGGGAGGTGGCGGGTTGCCGGAACAACTGACACCAGAGTAATGTAAGTGGCTGCTTGAATGCTCTGGTGGTTAATTAGAAGATTAGATGGGAATGTCTACTCTTCCGGAATGTATGTTTAGAAACTTAAATTAATTTAATTAAAAGACCAATTCACATTGCACCGACAGACACTGACCATCTGGGACAATCACCAGATTACAGTACGTCGCTGTTCAATCTGTAAAAACAAGCACCAACCAATGCCAACAGACGGTGACTGGTAACACACTGATCTGTAAAAACCCAACGAAGTGTGTGTTGATGTTGGTCGGCGTCTGTCAGTGCAGTGTAAATTTGCGTAAACGTGCCTGCCCAGACAGCAAAATAGTGTTGACCCAGATCCGGCCTACATCTGGTACACGTTGAATCCACATGTACCAGATGTGGCCCGTATCTGGGCCGACACTATGTTGCTGTCTGGGTGGACTACAGTGGTGGAGAAATGCTGGAGAGTTTGTGCAGTCCCAGTAAAGCCAGATACAGTAGCCATACTCTGCTGTAGATTAGTTTGCCTTAGATTCATCAAGGGATAAGGATCACACTGAGCAGTGCAATTGCGGCCAGCCGTTTCCGTTCCACCCTACATACACATGTTCTCCTCATGATGAGTAACTGCAGAGCTGATTAGAAACACTACAACACAAAGCCACATGTGACTCTGCAACTCAACATCTACAGCTCAGAGGATATTTCAAGGCTTTTAAAGGAGAGCTCAGGTTTGTTGAGTTGAAGTTGTTGTCTAAAAGCACAATGCGAGCCTGCTATTGCAGTTATGCTGCTGCTTCACTTACACACTGCTTATATGTGCATCAAAGAGATCTCTTTCATGATTGTATTTCCTATGACGGGGTTGTACTTCTTTAGATCAGCTGAGATAAAACTTAATATAGCAAAAGTATTTACATGGTATTTGCAAACCAACTTGTTGCATGAGTACTTAACTATAGGTTAAATGTGTGTTATGCAATATTATTATTTAAAGTTACTATATTTTAAATAGACTAAATTGAAACTTCATCCTTACAAACAGTTTTTACCTTACATGACATACACGTTTCAATAGAAATCTCATTAAAATATATTTTAGTTTTCCATAAATGCTTATCAGTTCATTTGACATTACACTTTATCCATACTTTAACTAGACAATAATAGTAATTATGAAATTACAGCATTCTAATCAAATTGTATTTAAAAAAAAAATATATATATATATATATATATATATATAAATTTTTTTTTTTTTTTTTTTTTTTTTAATTACAATTTGATTAGAATGCTGTAATTTCATAATTACTATTATTGTCTAGTTAAAGTATGGATAAAGTGTAATGTCAAATGTTTCTTTTTCACTATTTCTTTTTAAAAAGGGTTGACTAAAGATGGCTGACTAAAGTCTAACTCTGGGCATCAGGTATAGAGGAACAGATTTTCTCAGATTGTTTGCGTTGACTTGGTCTGTGTGTGTCAATATAAGTCAGTAGGGAATTTGAAACTGCAAACACTGTTTGGAATGTCTGTTTTCCCAAAACCCAGCAGTTTTTGGGTGGATACTGCTGAAATGTTTTGCATTGGGTCAGGTTGTGTGTTTTAGTAATCAAAGGCTTTGATCTGCTTCCTGGGACGTGTCCATTAGATTCTCAAGAAATGTGATGGGTAAGCGTGGGTGTGTTTGTTGTGTCAGCAGGCTTTAGCCTTTATCTCTGAACAAAAGCAGTTGTTCTTCTTAAATTGAGGTAAAATTGCCTTTCGTGGTAAATGTACCACATTTGTCATTTACACATGTAATGACTGCATAACGCATTTCAACCATTCACATGTTAGCACTAAGATTCTGTGTAAAGCTGCAACGTCATTTGCTGAAAATCACCTTTAAATGGCTTAGCTGGAAATATAGGATACACTCTTAAAAATAAAGGTTCCAAAAGGGGCTTTTTACAGCGATGCCACCACATATAAGTGTATAAGTGTAATTATACGCTTCACTTTAACTGAGTTAAATCCAGGGTTTATCCTCTTGAGATCGAGCTGTGCTAGATTTATCACCTTAATCCATGAAACAGTAACAAGCTTCATTTTGATCTCTTTGCACTGATATCTGACCACAAGACCAACCAGCACAACTAACACACTGCACAGAGAGACAGTGAAGCCACGTGTGGACCAGAATAAAGGCAGGCATCTCTTTCTCTCTCTCTTTTTTTTCTTTTCTTTTTTTTTTCTGTGTCCTGCCAGAGGAAAATCAGCCCCACCAAAAAGATAAAAGGAAATCGAGAGAGTGAGAGAGAGAATGAAAGAGAGTTTTTCCTCCCTCCGTATGAAGAATGTGTGTGTAAATGAGAAAAATAACCATTTAAACACTCTTCTGAGCTTTCTGGCACTCTATATTTAATTCCACAAGGGGGAAAAAGTCATAATTTTAGCTCAACGACAGAAAAGGGGTGGGGGCAGAGAGAGAGAGAGAGAGAGAGAGAGAAAGAGAGAAATTGTGCTGAATTAGGGGAATATTTTTCATCCACATTTAACAAGAATCACATCAGTGAAAACAGACAAAAGTATGAGTGACTATAAACTCTCCCTGAGGCGTACCACAGCCATTTCCACTGCTCTTTCCCATTAAAGAGAGGAATGCTATAGTAAAGCTCTGTTAATTGAACTGCATGGTGTCTGTCAGGGTTTTATTAGCCTCTGTGTTTACAGTGTGGCCAGAGTATTCAGATAATGGCAATAATAATAATGACATTAGGATTTCCAGAGGGAAATAGTTTTGATCAAAAGGCCGCAAAAGACGTGTTTAAGCTTTAGATAATTTGACATGATCTATGCAAGCACGTATGCAAATATCATCATAGTTATGTTATCATGGTTACATTTTAAATGCATATGTTTCTTAGAATGTATGATAGAAAGTTACAAAGATGGATAGCACCTACAGTAAGACATTATAAAAGTTTGATTGTGGTCTCAATAGCGAACACCATGTAACCATACTATTTATGTAGTATGCAGAATGTGTACTGAGGACAAAATATGAATTTTCCGTATACATGAATGACCAACATTTTAATGATGGGTCGATCATGAACAATTCGTTCATTTTGAGCGATTCTTTTGTATGACTCTGGAATAAGGAGTTGTCTCAGAGAGCGATTCGTTCATTTTGTGTTGGCCACGCATTAGCATTTGCGCGACAACCTTTCGTTTGGAGCTAATTATTAAAAAAAATTATATGATCAATAAGTTATGACATGTTTTTACATTGCTTTAACTCATCAAAATAAGTTATTAAAATTATAAAAATTATACAAGATTCAACTCATTTTTTTAGTTTAATGTAGTCTAACTTTGAGTCAGTTTAATGTTATTTAAGTTGAAATTACTTAAACATCATGATGTTGAACAACAAAAGTTGATTGTACGTAAATTTTTTTTTTTTTTTTTTTTTTTTAAAGATATGATCAGAAACAGAATTGATTAGTTCAGCTTCCGAGTCTTCTGGTCCGAGTTGTTCCTTCTTTGTCATGTGACAGTCGCATAGGCTTTCAGATTGAATGAAATGATCAGTTCACCTCCTGAGTCTCTTTCATTTCACGTGACGTGACAGCCTTATATATTCTGTATTGGATACAGAAATTAGTTTTTAATTCATTCATATATCCTTTAATTCGCTTAAATCCTGCATCAAGTTGGTCCTGAAAACATTGAGCACAAGGCATGGCGTTCCAGATGTATATGACTTTCTTTCTTCAGATGAATAGTGACCCAGAAGCACAGTCACGTCTTGCGTGAGTTTCACAACACACTTACATTTAGTTAGTTAGTTAGTTTAGTTTATTTCGGTCAACTTCAAAAGAAAGGAAAAAAAGAAAAACAATGTACAAGCAAACATAGAAACGAAAATTAAATTACGGTGTAAACAATATTTTTAAAAGAAAAAAAGTTGCTTGACCGAAAAGGTGTCGGCTGAAGCTTATGCTTATTGCGCCGATCCTCTTTACATTTCATTTATTTTACACACAACACCAAAACACCAAAGTCATCTTGCGTACATGAAGAATGACTAGAAGAAAAAGAAGCTAAATTCATTCAGCTTTGTATAATGTAATCTCTTTATATATATATATATATATATATATATACACTCACCTAAAGGATTATTAGGAACACCATACTAATACTGTGTTTGACCCCCTTTCGCCTTCAGAACTGCCTTAATTCTACGTGGCATTGATTCAACAAGGTGCTGAAAGCATTCTTTAGAAATGTTGGCCCATATTGATAGGATAGCATCTTGCAGTTGATGGAGATTTGTGGGATGCACATCCAGGGCACGAAGCTCCCGTTCCACCACATCCCAAAGATGCTCTATTGGGTTGAGATCTGGTGACTGTGGGGGCCATTTTAGTACAGTGAACTCATTGTCATGTTCAAGAAACCAATTTGAAATGATTCGAGCTTTGTGACATGGTGCATTATCCTGCTGGAAGTAGCCATCAGAGGATGGGTACATGGTGGTCATAAAGGGATGGACATGGTCAGAAACAATGCTCAGGTAGGCCGTGGCATTTAAACGATGCCCAATTGGCACTAAGGGGCCTAAAGTGTGCCAAGAAAACATCCCCCACACCATTACACCACCACCACCAGCCTGCACAGTGGTAACAAGGCATGATGGATCCTTGTTCTCATTCTGTTTACGCCAAATTCTGACTCTACCATCTGAATGTCTCAACAGAAATCGAGACTCATCAGACCAGGCAACATTTTTCCAGTCTTCAACTGTCCAATTTTGGTGAGCTCGTGCAAATTGTAGCCTCTTTTTCCTATTTGTAGTGGAGATGAGTGGTACCCGGTGGGGTCTTCTGCTGTTGTAGCCCATCCGCCTCAAGGTTGTGCGTGTTGTAGCTTCACAAATGCTTTGCTGCATACCTCGGTTGTAACGAGTGGTTATTTCAGTCAAAGTTGCTCTTCTATCAGCTTGAATCAGTCGGCCCATTCTCCTCTGACCTCTAGCATCAACAAGGCATTTTCGCCCACAGGACTGCCGCATACTGGATGTTTTTCCCTTTTCACACCATTCTTTGTAAACCCTAGAAATGGTTGTGCGTGAAAATCCCAGTAACTGAGCAGATTGTGAAATACTCAGACCGGCCCGTCTGGCACCAACAACCATGCCACGCTCAAAATTGCTTAAATCACCTTTCTTTCCCATTCTGACATTCAGTTTGGAGTTCAGGAGATTGTCTTGACCAGGACCACACCCCTAAATGCATTGAAGCAACTGCCATGTGATTGGTTGATTAGATAATTGCATTAATGAGAAATTGAACAGGTGTTCCTAATAATCCTTTAGGTGAGTGTATATATGAAGAGTTCAGATGCAAAAGCCTCTAAGTGCCATCTGAAATTTTCTTCTTGAATGATAATTTTTATCAAGTTCGTATATTTAAGTTCAGTAATTTCACTTAAATGACAATTAATAGATAATTTTCATTGCCATTTAAGTGAAATTACTGAACTTAAATGTACGAGCTTGATAAAAATGATCATTCTAGATGAAAATTTCAGATGGCACTTAGAGGCTTTTGCATCTGAACTCTTCATATCTTTATATATATATATATATATATATATAATTTCTTAAAGCTACCACAGACAGACATCTCTGTTTGACATTGGTTCTGATCTGTGGTTTACTGAACATGAGTGTTCCTCTGAGCTCATAAGGAGTAGATTTCATCTGAAACAGGTTTTGGACACAGTCTGAAAATTTATTCTTTATTATTTTAAACACTATTCTGGCTATTTTAAATTATACTCTTCTAAGTCATTACATTTTAATAGGTTAGAGTTTATGAATAGCTTGTTTGTTGGGTGATAATAATCTGTTTTATTTATAATTCGTATTGCGTGTTTTTGCAGAATAACAATTGGTTTTATTGTTGTTTTGTATGTATTTCCCCAGATCTCTACTCAATATGTCATGTATGGCACTATTAGAGACTGAAATTTTTGACTTTATGTAGGTTATGTGGGTCAATGCTTGTGGTCAATAATAACACCTAAGAATTTAGTTTCACTTACCATGTCTTGTTCAGTCATTTCAATTCTGATCTGGACATTTGTATTTATTTATTTTTTTACTGAATACAATAAATGTAGTTTTATTGTCATATTTAATGACAATTTATTAACATCGAACCATTTTTTAAAAATGTTTTCATTTCTGCTTCCACTGCGTCCAGAAGCTGTCCCAAAAAAATAAAATAAAATAAAAACCCTCATATACATCTGGAATGCCATAGGTAAATATTGAGAGAATTTTCATTTTTGGGTGGAGTATCCCTTGGATACTCTGCCATATTGTGTGTTCCAATTTATCTTATTCATTTTTATATGAGTGGCATGTCTCTGCTATATTACATCTGACGCTAACGTGTACTATTGCAAATTGCTGCATAATGCCTTCTGTTACAGTACACAGTACAGCACAGTGGGCAGTATTCTAGTCCTTTGGGATCATATCCTCTTTCTTTCATTTATATGTGTTGTAGGTCTATTATGGTGTATTGGAGTAGGTCTGCCCTTTAGGCTAACTCCTGAGATCGATGTTTTATGTATCCAAAATATTGCAGACGAACTCTCTGTCTTGATGTGACTGACAGAATTGTTCTCCACGGCTCCATTTTCAAAATGAATATGCCTAACTCTTAAAAATAAATGGCTTCTATAATTATAAAGTATCCATTTGGAGAGATGTGAGTGTGTGTGAGCCAAGAGTGAGCCAGTAACTCTCACACAAACACATCAGGGTTATGGGGAATCTGGCAGGACTGACTCAGGCTGAGAGCTTTTCTGGACAGGAAGTCCCCCACTGAGACTGTGGTCGGGGGGGGGGGGGGGGGGGGGGGCAGCTTTAGTGGCATGGGTCGTCTGTACCTAGACGTTTGTTTTGTTTCCTTCTGACCCAGCTATTCTTCTTTATGTCCAAAATAGCCCCCAGAAGCCAACTCTGGTAAAAACCTCCTTTTTTGACATCTTCAAAAGGAAGAGAAAAATAAAGTGTTACGAGAGACTGAATAATGTTTAGTCTTTTTTTTTCTTTTCTTTTTTGAAATGCTAAAGGTTTTTAGGTTTTGGCTTAGGGCTTATCTGCAGATCCAACTTGATTTAAATTTAACAAATGAATGAAAACATGAAAAAGAAAACATGAATGTCACTTACATCCTGCAAAAGTTGCTGCCATGATGCTAGGGTGTCATGCATGGATGGTTGCCAGGATGTTGCTATGCTGTTGATGCCTAAGTGTTTTTAGCACACTTTTCTGGGTTGTTACTGTGTTCTGGGTAGTTGTTAGGCGGTTAATTAGTTGCAGGTCATAAGATCTCACCTAAGCCTCTTTCACACAGAGATTCCGGAAAATACACGGGTAAAGTGATCCGGGATTTGACCCGGGTTCGTTGGATTTTGGTTCATTCACACTGCCAGTGATTTTCCGGAATCAGAGAGTGCGTTCACACACAACCCGTAAAAATCCCGTGAAGACACGTGACATCGATGTGACTTGTAATGTCTCAGCAGCGTCTTAAGTTTGCTTGTGCATTTTTTTCTCTGATTTGATCATAAACTTGCGCATTACGTACCGTTTCACAGCTGGCGAACAATCCCGTCTACAGCGTCATCACTACGACACGGCATTATTACGGCTTTTGTTCACACAGCGCGCGTTCCGGGACTGAACACGGCAATGTTACTAGGTCCCCTACACGGCATTGATGCCGGCATCAATCCCAGGTCGTGTTTGCGTTCACACAGAAGGCGTTCTGGCAATTTGCCGGCAATTTGTCAGGATCATCACGCTGTGTGAAAGGGGCTCTAGAATACTTAACCCAAAAATTTTAATTCTGTCATCATTTACTCACACTCATGTCGTTCCAAACCTGTATAACTTTCTTTTTGTCTGTAGAAGAATTATAATTCTATGAGCTTTTGTCGTCCATTTCATAATTCCTAGGATTGGTTAAAAAAGTAATAGTAACACTCTCCTCAACAAGCTGCACCAATTGAAGTATCATTCATCATGTCTGTAGCATAAACCCCCGGTTTCACAGACAAGGCTTCAGCCTAGTCCCAGACACTGATCTATGTCATATATAGATCAGTGGTCCCAGACTAAAATGCATGTTTGAGCGGTTTTAACTGAAAGCAACTTGCTGTGACATATCTTAAAATATGTCAGTGGAATTGCCAAGGCACGTTTATAAAAGCTACTTAAAAGTCCTAATTTAACTAAGGCCTAATCCTGGCTTAGTCTAAGCCCTGTCTGTGAAACCCGGCCTAAATGTGCTGAATGAGTAACAAGCCAAAGTTTAATACTTGAGGTTAGGGGTTTGTTCAGAGATGCAGACATTGGTATTGCTTGTGCGTCCAGAGATTTGCTTGGATTTGAGCCTGTGGAATGTGTGCAAACATACAGTACACATTTGGTTGTCGATCATGGTGGATAATTTCCATTGACCTACAGTATATTGTTTTTATACAGAGTACGATTACTTACATAAGTAATAGCACACCAACAAGCTGCATTTTCAGGTATCATTCATGTTCGTAGCATACAGGGTACAGAATGAGATGTGCACGTACAGACAGTAGCTGTCAAAAGTTTGAAAACATTTTTATGTTTTTGAAAGAAGTCTCTTATGTTCACCAAGCCTGCATTTATTTAATAAAAAATACAGTAAAAACAGTAATTTTGCCAAATATTATTACATTCCTCTGATGACAGCTGAATTTTCAGCATCTTTACTCCAGTCTTCAGTGTCACATAATCCTCCAGAAATCATTCTGATTTGTTCTGAAAAATATATTAAATTTAAATTTAATATCTAAAATGTTTACTTTGAAGTTTACTTTTAGGTAAAACATTAATTTGGCATTATTACAAAGTTCGCTTTTTAAAAGTGTTCTTAAGTGTGTTAATAAATTTAAAAAGTTAAAATTCATGAATAAAAAGTAATGAAAATGAAAAGAAACTCTTTATATAGCCTACACATAAGTGTCCTTTTATTTCATTAATATTATATTATCTGCAAGAAGGCCTACCATTTATAAAAAATATATATATTTTTAAGATTTAAAAATTTAAGATTCACTACAAGTGCACATTCAATACAATTAAATGCACTTCTTTTTCACATCTCCAAATCTGTATGACTTTCTTTCTTCTGTGAAGCACAAAATAATATATTTAGAAAAATGTCCCAGTGTTTGTTGTATTGGGCACTATTTTTTTAAAACATCTTCTGCTGTGTTCCAAAGAAGAAATAAATGAAAGAAAATGTCCCTTTAAGTTTAATACTTTGTTGACCCTAAATGGTTGATACATCTTACATCAAGTGTGGGCAGATCAGATTATGACAGACTTGCTTTACTTATCTAAGCATCTTTTGCATTATATTAAGCGAGATATTTGGGTTCGTCTGACATTTCAAGATCTGCTGGAAGGGACGTAAAAACTGTTAGCTTCCATTTAAAAATCAGCAGCCGGGTGCAAACCTCCTGTGGTTTCTGCCGAGTCTGGAAAACGCACGTGCGTGCCAGACAAGAGGGAGCGTAACTCTGCCCTCAAAGACTTCCTTAAATCCACATAATCACCACGGGCTGTTCTGGCTTCACTTCTGGAGGGACACTTATATTTGACATTGGTTGGCCAGTCATCTTTCTACTCATGGTTTTCTTCCCTTTGTTGTCTTTTTTAGACTCACCAACGTCTAAATAATCATAGAGCATCTGCTCACAGTGATATCACAAACAGCAGATGAACATTTAACTCTTTAAATCTCTCATTATGTGGGGAGTTGAGTATATTCGGAGCCATGATTAGATCTGATTTCATGCTAATCGTCTGATTGGCTCCTCTTTGTCAGTCAACAGACAAGTATATGCAAGATATTAAAGTTAGGAACTGTAAATGTAATTTTAGAAACTCATTGTGATATCAAATATGACATTGAGCACACCACAGTGGGACTTTATAGGGTCAGTTGATATTCTGGGCCTAGTCCAGACATCTGTGGAGGCGTATGGTGCCATCATTTGATGAATTATTGTAGTATAATACACTGTAACACACATTAAAATAAATATTTAAACAGTGAGGAGTCATTGTTATGCAGTCACTACTAAAAAGGTATGTAATTTCAAAGAATTTTAGCTGAAAGTCTTACGGGTTTGGAACGGCGTGAGGGAGAGTAATTAATGACAGAATGTTCATTTTTGGGTGAACTATCCCTTTAATAGAAGTGTTTTGCAAAATATGCATTATTTTCGAACTAGTTTGGCAATATATTGGTTTTCTATCAGAGTTATTTCTCTGAAATATTCAGTGTTTATTACTTCTAGATGGAGGCAAACTGACCAAAATCACACACTAGTTAATTTAAAGGTAAGCTAGTTTTTTCTTCAAGCCAGGGCTGTCTTCAGAACAGAATACTGTCAATATTAAATTGAGCTTCTGTTTTGAAATAGTTGTTGGAATAAAATGATGCATATAAACCCATTTAAAATAATTGGGGTCAAATTGACAGCTCTTCTCACACCCTCAGAACACATAATACTCATTCCTATCTGTCAAATACTCGGTCAAAGCTTTTCTCTAGTATTTTAGTCATCATTGTATAAGAGCACTTTCAGAGTCCATTTACACAACACAGTTGTGTCATTTACAAAGGATTTATTTATTTTTTGTCTGAAAAACACAATATATTTGTCCACAAGTTTGCTGTAAATCATTATTTAGATTGGAAAGTCAATAGACTAGAGTGATGACGAATGATAATGATAATGCATCACCCTGGTTTCCTCAACAAAATGTGATTTTTGGATAATTGCAGAAAATAAGCTCTGTGACCAACAAAAGTGTATGATTCTTTCACACTTTGTTCATCATGATAATCTTCACAAATTAACACAACTTCTATGAATTTTGAAGTCTCTATGCAATCAGCAGAAGTAAAAAAGTTAAACGTAAGCTATAAAACGACTACACAAGTTACGTGGCCTTAACGTTACCACCGCAAAGCTTCAGACAACTCCTTTAATCTTTATTTAAAATCCTGTTGGAAAGTTTGACTTAGAAGAGTTTGCATGAGCCTGATTATAAACACAAGTGAGTAGATGAGTTTTCCTGTTTGGAGTGATGACGTTTAATGTCACCGAAAACCTGAGACACATAAAACCTTATGAATATCACAAGTAGTAGATTCTTATGTCATAGAATTAACTGAAAATGTATTGAGCTTGTGTTAGCCACAGACCTTATTTCAGGCAGTTAATCAAAAACCCATTCATAAAACCCGTTGACTTTAGTACAGTGGAACTGGAAGTGCAGAAATGCTTACTCATTTCCAGGTTTTATGACTAAGTCCTGCAGCCCTCTATAGGGTAGTCTCGCGTAGTCAGACTTTCAGACTGATGGCAGAAGGTCTGGACTCCATAGCAGCTTTCATTGGCCAAGGACTTGCCAGAGGCCGTCTGATTAACATGTAAAGCAACCAATCACAGTTAGTTTTGTTCATGTCATGTTCAGGGGCATGAAGATGTAACGTCAGTGTAAAATAACATGCCGGTGTGCAAAACTCTAGGAGTTTATGCCGCGAACTTTACATTCTTCACATAACTTTTAAAAATCCAGTGTTTAGTAGATCCTGATAAGTGCTCATTGTCACAGTTGTAAACACAACAGCGTTCTTTTCCATGAGGGGGTTTGGCCTCATGGCATCTTTGTTTCCAGGCGGACCGCTAAAGAACGCGACACACACGTCACCAGAACATCCTGTAGAATTCAACCAGTCAGATGACGACTTAGAAAATCCTGAAGTGTTTCCAGTTAAGTGTGCCATATGCATCAGATGTTCAGCCAGCGGTCCATGGGCGTGACGTCTGAGGCTGAGGGGGTCTGGAGAACACTTCATAAAACATAGCACAACTCTCAGTCAATACTTAACCAAAACAAATCTCATAAAAGAATAATGCAGGGCAACAGTCTGTGTATAATTAAATACCTTGAACCAAATAAACACCCTTAGAGGGCAAAGGCTAACCATCTCTCTCAAACAAAACGCATTTAACAAGCCTGACGTCAAACCCTTTAATGTACCAGTGTTATCACATGACCTACATTTAGTCAGTCAATCATATTATCAAGCAATAAATTGATTTTAAAAAATCTCCACAGGGCAAAATCTAACATCTCTCAGAGTTGACAACTGACCTTTATGTTGAATCACACATTAGAGACACACACACCGAGAATAAACCATTTACCTTCTGCACTTTTAGACAAAGGTCAGTATGAGTCTGACTGGACTGATATCACATCAGATCACATAGACATGTGTGGTGATACTGGCTCTCTTCCAAATCCTAGTGAGTCACCTCACTGGCTACTACATAGGCAGCCATTGGAAAGTTCACATAGAACATGTTCTTCAGGGTCAAAAACAGCTTGGCGGAGCGCAGTGGAATGGAACGGAATGTTGGGATCAGGATGTTTCTTAAAATAAAAAAAACAACGTCTGATGCATTTGTACACAAAACAGTCATTAAATAACAGCGCAAATGGAAAACGAGAACTTGTCCTTAAGGCCTAACCAAAATGAAACTTTATGTGACTGACTTGAGAAGTAAACAAGAGACTCAACTATTTCACAACTGTATGCCTTATTTCCTAACCAACGAAGTTTCCTCAGCTTCTTGGATCAGCCATTTTGGAGTCATTTTTTTCACTGACCTCGATGCAGTGAATTCTGAGATTGGCTTCTCCAAGAAGGCCAATCTCTGTTAGAGATTTCACATAAGGAAAACAATCTAGTTACATATTATCTAGAGCAATCTTTTATTGCTTAGGTTGCCCTTGTGAAAAAGCAGTACCCTGTAACATACTTTTACAAAGAGTACCTATTACAAACAAATACACACTGAATGTATGTTTTCAGACACTTAACTCCACTACGTCAGTGTTGAGACGACTTGGGTTGCAAAAATGATGTTAACAGTATTGAAAACAATCAGCTGAGAACAAAAGAGATCTTAATGTTTTTTAACTTTCCTGTCTGACTTTCCCTCTTCTAATCTATGTACTTTTCTGTTGTGATTTCAGTTTTTTCTTCAGTATTGTGTAAGAAGCCGTGACCATCAAACTGAAAAAACCAAGCACACTAGATCAGTCTTTCCAATGAGTTTTACTCTCCATCATTGCTCACACTTTCCCTCTCTGTCTCTTTTCTTTTCACATTTTGCCCATTTTTGTTCCATCCGCGTTTCCTCTGTCTTTTTCCAGTACGGAAAGAGTGAAGGCTCCCAATGTTGTGCCAAGCATTCACTCACAGTGAACCATCTCTGCTGTGCGTCTTTTAAATGTTGACAGCTCCTCACAGGAGTAAACGTCACTGCAGAGTTGGTGCCGATCCCAGACGAGGAGGCCCACGGCTTTGCCGTCACCACACACAACTAATCACACCACAAACTTTATTACAGTGCTTGCAAGACCGCAATGCATTGATACTCCTCGAACATTCTGCTTTGGGTTTGTTCGTATGCCTTGCTTTTTAAACTTATTAGACTGCTTAACGTTTACACTCAAACTTCAAACTTTTGTTGTTCATTCAGCCTTAAAGGGATGATTCAAACTAAATATTAACTCATTTCGTTCTGCAAAACACAAAAGAAGATATTCAAAAAAAAAAACACAAAAAAAAAGTCAGTGGTTAAAAAAACTTTCATTCATATAACAGTTCAAAAATTCTTCAAAATATATCATTTTTTGTTAGATGGACGAAAGGAATTCATACAAGGAATTCATTCTGGCACAGGTTTGGAATGAGATGAACACGTAACTGCACACCACTGTTCAAAAGTTTGAGATCGGTAAGATTTTTAAATGGTTATGAAAGAAGTCTCTTCTGCTCACCAAGGCTGCATTCATTTGCTCAGAAATACAGTAAAAACAGTAATATTGTTAAATATTATTACAATTCAAATAAACTGCTTTCAATTTAGAATGTAATTTATTCCTGTGATGGCAAAGCTGAATTTTCATCAGCCATTACTCCAGTATTCAATGTCACATGTTCCTTCAGATATCCTTCTAAAGACACAACAAGGACGATAATGATAAATATATAGTTCTGAAAGTTGTTCTAAATATAAAAGAATAGCAGAGTCCACAACTATAACGATAATGGCACAGAGGAACAATAACAATCGTTGGGATCAATTTAAGAACGATTTTTGTCCAGCTGATGAATGATAAAGAAACATTGACAGCCAACCAGACCGGGCCATAAAATGCTTATTAGGTGATCAAGAAAATTTCTTATTTTTATCACAGTTGAAAAGAGCTGTGTTGTTTTATTTTTGTGGATACTGTGGAGC
The DNA here is from genome assembly GCA_021554675.1 of Leuciscus idus. Lineage (NCBI taxonomy): Eukaryota > Metazoa > Chordata > Actinopteri > Cypriniformes > Leuciscidae > Leuciscus > Leuciscus idus. The sequence continues at coordinate 10,362,550 of CM038634.1, forward strand.
ATTTTTTTCAGGATTTTTGATAAATTGAAGTTCATGAGAACAGCATTTATTTGAAACAGAAATGTTTGTAAAAGTCTTTACTGTCACTTTTGACCAATTTAATGCATCCTTGCTGAATAAAAGTATTAATTTCTTCACACACAAAAAAAATTATAATTGTAACTGACCCCAAACTTCTGAACAGTGTGATTTCCAAACTGAATTGAACTTGAACAGTATTATTTTCCTCCCTGCAAGGACTGCTACTGTATTTCCTTGCATATGCAATCTGACTTCCAAATTATAACTCTCAAATTCTACACAGCTGCCAAATATTTCCAGCTGCCAAAGTCAGATCATCGCTCGCTGTCTCTGTTTAAAGCGTTTACCGTACATGTCGTGATGGCTGGTTCAGAGTAGGAGAGATATGAGAGCAGAAGAAGCTGTTTTCATGTTGAGTCTGTCCCTCAGGGACCTCACTGGAGAAGCTTTCAAAAATCATAGTGTTCTCCTCAGAGGAAGACAGAAGAAGGAGAGAGACAAAGAGCGCAAAACGAGTGGGAAGGAGAGAAGTAGCCTATGGCAACATTAGGTTTGAGATAGGAAAGTAAATATGTGTGTGTCTTCTCTTCCTCAGAAACAAGAATTCCCTCAGTACAAATCTTTTCTCAGAAGTGCAGAGAGCTTTCATGTGTTCTGAACATGTCTCTATTAGTGCTTATTAAATTATTAGTGTATGAGGCTTATAAAGAGATGCTGCTGTGCACCCAACATGTGGAGAAACATATACTCAGACATTCTGTTGACTATAAGTAACATTGCACCTACATGTCTACAAACTCTCATTAGAGTGTTAGTAGAGTATTAGTAGACTGGTAGGGTTAGAACCTAGTTGATGTAGGTACAAAGTTACTTATAGTCAGTAGAATGTCTGTTGGAGGACCATCACAATAAAGAGTTAGCAGATATTAAGCAGACAGTTTACTGATACTAATATTCTGATGGTAGTTAGTTGACATGTAGTAGCAAAGTTACTTATAGTCAACAGAATGTTCAAAAGGGACCCTCCAAATAAAGTTTTACCATAACTTCAAGTGTGTACATGAATAAGAAACATGTTTACACTTACAATGGAAGTCTAGCAGGCAGGCAGTACTGTGAATAAACTTCAGCTGGCTCTTTGTAACTCGTGACAGTTGCGACTCGTCAGGGGAGCTAATGGAGGCACAGCCTACTACTTATTCTGAGGTGAAAAATGGGAGAAGGATGAATTAATGTTAATAAAATTCCCAGTTTTTCATTCCATGTCCTAGAATGTGATTTTTCGTTTTTGTAATTTCACCATTGTAACACCATAAAATATCACTGAAGTCAAAACCACCGCTGCTCCTCCAACGCAAGTGTCGTGAAGGGAATCTGTGCTAAGACAAGTCTGAGGGGAAAGAGAAAGGGAATGGGGGAGGCAAATTCATAGCCAGAGACTTTTCCCTCCGTATAAGATTAGCCAAGTATTTCACTTTTAGCAGTTAGAGTGTTGAGAAAAAACTAGACTAGCCTCCCTTGGTATCAACCAATCATTGCAAAGACATCAATTATGTGATATTAGTTTAAACTGCTTCCGCTAGCAACTACCTTAATTATGGAGAGTAGAGATATTGAAGATTTGATCGCCAACAAATTTACCAAGATACCATTTGTGCAGCAGCTATAAATTAAAAATGAAGGAAGACCTCACGCCAAATTTGGATATAGACTACATCAATCACCTTCACTAAATGGCTGAACATGTTCTTTAACACAGACATTTAAATTAAAAGGTTAGAAGGATGGATTTTTTTCTTCAACTGACAGTCTAGGTGAGTGGAATTGTATTTATATTTTCTTGCTGTATATGTGTCATTTTCTTTTTTACATTTCATGTCTAAAAGTGTCCAAAAAATCTGGAGAGTCTGGAAAAAGTCCGCAGACCGCTACAATTATTGTGCCTCCTCTATTTTATAATTCACTAGTCGCCACTGCTTTTGGCCAGCTAGAAAACTACTTTTTTAATACAGTATCTGTGTGAAGATACCAGGAAAGGATGTGATGTAACTTACCGTAAAGCACTGCCTACTCTGTTTTCCAAGCATAACAAGTTCCTCCTCCTAGAAAAACAATTCCACGTCAGAAAGAACAATTTATACATAGAAAATATATTTTTATGAAGCTTCTGCTTTTATTACAGCATGGTGGATCTAGTAAAGTCCCACCTTCTAAATAAAAGCCAATTATGTAAAGTCATCATTTTTTTATTTTTTTATTTAATGCCTCAAAAACAATAAGTATCACAGTCACATTTTTAACATTAGCTGGCAGAATTTATTAATTTATTAAATTTTTTTTTTTGCTTTTACAACATTACATGTTTTCAGCGTTTTTTTGTTTTTGTTTTTTTTTTTGCTCCAAAAGGTTTACTGTATGTATAGTTTCATATAATTTATAAAATGAGGAAAATTGTGTTTATAAAGAGCCCACATCTTTTTATGTATTTGGTATACTCCTAATAAAATAAATAATTGTATAATATATTGTCCTTTACTTTAAACACAGTCATTCTGAAAATAAAAAGCATATAAAATACAGGTATTTCTATCATACACTCTAGTTTTCTTACTGATACAAAACTTGTTTTGCACTATCCATGCTTTGTTCCAATAGATAATACCAAAAAAAGAAGACCAAAAAAATCTTGCTGCAGGGAAAGAGACAGAACAAACAACATTGCTTATAACCTTATTGCTACATTGGTGTTTCGAAAAATCAACATTATCGATATAAATATTTCCACAAAAATCATCAATGTTGATTTTCGCTGAATTAGAGCTTCTTAAAACTAACATTACACCATTTGGAACAATAGCAAATTCTCTTAGTTTAACTAAATAAAACAAAATAAAAAAATAATTCAGTGTATGATGACAAATATACATTTAAAGTCTTCACTTAATCTTTATGGTAGGCTACTTGCTTTTTGATGACAGCATCACTGCAGCTGCTGTTGGAAGCTCCATATACCATAGAAACAGCCATAAAGTAATTGGTGTCTTGAAACTTGAGCTCAGCCTTTGCTTTACACCTGCCCATTGAATGGACTGACCTGAAATATAATGTTTTTTAAGCGATATTTGAGGATAAAAACAGCATCTATTCCTGTCAGACTTTAATGTTGATTTGAAATATGTTATTGAAATACAAAGCCTTATGGGTTTGGAACGGCATGAGGGTGAGTAATTAAAGGTAGGGTAGGTAATCATTTTTCTAAAAAAAAAACATTCCAAATTTGTTTAAACTGTCTTTATATACCAATACATAATTAAAATGTAAGTACTCTGAAAAAGAAAATTTAAAAATCGAGTGACTGTAGACCTTTTAATCTGCAATAAACACAGCTCATTATTTCCATTCACTCCACCCCCTCCCTTCTGAGCTCCTTCCAAAGCCACGCCCCCAAAACACATGAACGCGCGACGCCAAACTCTCAGGCTGGAACAAGACGCATTTATTACCTGAGACGAGTGGAGAGGAAGGAGCGCAGTACATACAGTGACATCATGTCAGAATCACATGTAATAAAATACCTAACTTTATCACTATGAATATAAACAAATAAGATTTCTTTTAGTACTCACTATCAAGCTAGCATATCGATAATGGTAAAGTTTCATTCGGTAACGAGCTATATTTATAAGGCAAAACTAAAAACAGGTTGCATTGATACACGTTTTTCCATTACCATCAGTTACACTGTGATGAAGATGAATTTCGTGTAAGATTCATAACATATACGGTGTTTTGCATGTAAGAGTTTCCATGATGAAAACATTGTTGACTCTAATGAAGACTAACGTACACTCCGAGTCCGGAGAAAAGTACCGCATCGTCGGCTCGAGGACAGGTCCGGGGTTGAGGGCGAAGCAGAGGAGGTCGTTCAAGAGTGCGGGCAGGGTCCGAGGAAGTAGTTTTTGCCTTGTTTGCCTTCGCTGACTGCATATGCAGGTGCTTTGAGCTGAATATTTCCGGGAACGGTGACATGTGATGAGTGCACGCCGGGCAGCGCGCGCAGTGGGACTCGGGGCGGGCACGAGACATGAAGGCATCTGATTGGTTCTTTACATTCGCACCGAATGGCAGTGATTGGTCAGAGTTTTTACTGTCCTGCAGCTGCTACAGAGGTCTGATTTTTTTCATTCCTTTTTCTAAACACATAATGTATTGACTACTATCAGGATGGAAGGACCATTTCACCCAGTATAAAAAAAAGTGTTTCTGAACAGGATTACCTACCCTACCTTTAATGACAGAATTTTCTATATTTATTAACTAACCCTTTAACTGCTTGATTATTGAATTGTTGCTAAATTAGCCCCTCCTGTTTCCATTATAATTACTGCAAATATACTGTTCATACCTAGTGCAGAAAGTCAAAATTATTGTTTAACCAACATGTCACAGATGCCTTTCATAGAAATAATGGTAAAAAACACACTCTCTCTCACACTTGTCGTCATTTCTGACTCCTAGAAAGGGAGCTGCAGTACATTCTTATTCATATTTATAATACAGTCATGTCCTAACAAATCACCACGCACACTCTCACCATTATTTGTTTATGTAAAATAACATATATTATTTATCCTGGTATAGCCAAGAGAGGGAGAGAGAGTTACAGAGAAGCGAGTGCGGAGGGGGTGTCAGAAGAGAGCAAGGGTCTGTGTTGTCTAGAGTCATGTGTTTTCAACACCTTTTTAATTAATTCTTCAGTGTTTGAAAAAAATCCCAGCTGACAGCTTCACACATTCACTGACACACACAGACACACACACACACACACACACACACACACACACACACACACACACACACACACACACACACACACACACACACACACACACACACACAGACACACACACACACACACACACACACACACACAAACAGAAAGGAAGGAAAAAATAGAGCTGAAGAAATCACACACATTAATATATCTGTGCTGCATATCTTATACAACAAGACAGCGTGTGAAAATCAGACACTTACTGGCAGTGATGCTTTTTAATAGATTACTTATTATGGAAATAATATATTTAAGCCAGTACATTTAAAATATAGTAACTTTAAATATATTATCAAATGACACAGTACATGCACATTCATAATCATGTACTTTACATGTGCTTTAGTCTGCTCAACGCATCAAAATGAGTGTATTCTTTAAAGCATGACAAGAGATTATTAAAACAGTATTCTATGCTCTTGCACTAGGAGACTCTCTCTCACACACACACACACACACACACACACACACACACACCTTACACACAACACACACAATTTAAATATTTTTTCGAATCTACGTAAAATTATAATACTGCTTTGCAAAGGCTAATAGTTGTGAGATGTAAATAGGTTAAACACTGACCAATGTCCTCCAGCTGTGTCCATCATTTTTTTATTTCTGTACTTAAAAAGAAAGCATAAAAAAACTAAGCTGATCTACGAAAGGCAAGATATTGCTTCTCAATCAGAAACGCTGCACTACATTTTTTTGTTTGTTTTTTTTGTTAATGAAACTGTACAGAAATGTTCCAAGCTCCAAGTTCCAACTTAATCAAACTATGACATCTCTGGATTTAATCAACCTATCAGAGGTGGTACTTGGCATGAAACGTTTAAGAACCACTGCTCTAAAATATTCTGAGCTCTAGATATGACTCGTATCCTTCCTTTAGTATTTCTAAGGGATTTTTTTTTTATCCAAAATCATCCATCTAGTAATAACAACAATCAAAATAAATCTGATCACCTACAAAAATTAAAGTTGATTATTCCTCAACAAGTTGCACAACTTGAGGCATCATGCTTGACCTAATACTTAAGGTCGCCCTGCATATGATAATATATGCAATATTAGGAATGCTTGATTTAGGAAACGCAGCTAATAATATCCTTCTCTTTAATACCTTATAAGGACTCATTTTCCAACCTTGGTAAACTAAATCTATTTTTTCTCCTTGTCAATTGCTCGTTTAGTATGGGCAATAAACATCAGGCACATTCAGTAATTGATTGTTACACTTTGAACTTTGGTACTGACCTTTTGATATGGTTAGAGATTGATGTATTTTTATGAACGAGAACTATCAGGATGCGTGATGCATGACATTAAATGATGGATCCGATTAAACACACATACAGAACCCACAAAAGCAAGCAGGAGACTGTGCTGATGGTGTGTTGTCTCTGCTTGTTGCTTTGAGCTGACAAAACAATTCACTTAGTTTTCACTGATCTGTAAACACATAAAAAGTGAAAAAGGGGAATTTAAAAAAGTCCCACACTATATAGTGATAATATGTGACAAGTTCTTTCCAACTGCTGCGTCCAATCAGAACATGTACTGTCCTCCCTATGATCAGAGCCGACCACAACTGAACGCAACGACACACCTGCTCTCAGATCCTGGTGAAGTTATTCTCTGCTCATAGTAGAACAGTTCAGTGACTCTGACTGTGACTTTTTGTGTTATGGAACAGGAAGCAGTAAAACTTACGGTAACACTTTATTTTACAGTGTCCTTGTTACATATGTTACATGTACTTACCATAGTAATAACAGTAAATTATGCATAATTACATGCGACTAACCCTCAACCAAATCCTAATCCTACCCTAACCCTATAGTAAATACATGTAGTTCCTAATCCTATAGTAAATACATTGACTTTCTTCTGTGGAACACAAAAATATTCCTGTTGGAGAGGCTTTTGGACTGTTAGGTTCTAATTAGGTAATGGGCGAGTAAACCACCCTGGGAGCTTGTCAGAGCACAAGAAATTAGGCGACCGGTAATGGTATTGGACATTTGGTAATGGACAGGCAATGGACAGCTGGAGGTAGAGGGATGGGCCACAGATGTATATTCAAAGATGTAAATAGTCTGAAGAAAAATGTATTACAATAAAGATAATGAATAAACTAAATATATAAAAAATAATAAGAATTCTATGTTACATAATACAACATAATTATCCCCAATTCACATCAGTGAGGTTTCTATACATAAACATAGTGTAATATTAAAATATTGCTGATAACTTACAAAGCACTAAATGATTTAGCTCCGCAGTACTTGAGTGAGCTCTTAATGCATTATAGTCCGTCACGTCTATTGCGATCTCAAAATTCCGGCCAGTTGATAATACCTAGAATATCAAAATCGACTGCTGGCGGTAGATCCTTTTCCTATTCAGCATCAAAACTTTTGAACAGTCTTCCTAACATTGTCTGTGAAGCAGACACACTCTGTCAGTTCAAATCTAGACTAAAAACACATCTCTTTGATCTAGCATACACATAACACATTATAGACTTCTATAATTCAATGTTAGCCTGCATAGATTAGGTCAGCCGGTACCGGGAACACTTCCCATAAATCCTGATCTACTTGTTACATCATAAGAAGGATGGCATCTACGCTAATATTAGTCTCTGTTTATCCCGAGATTTACCACAGTCCGCCGGATCCAGGCCGTATCCAGATCTGATGAAGGACCTGCATCTGGACACAAGGCCTCCTTCCCTTCCCTTTACCTCTGTACAGATAAAACGTTGTCGGGATAATTCCGGTTCACGTGGCTACACGGAAGCAATAAAAAATTCTGTATTATAAATTTTTCAAGGCTTGCACCTTGGAACCTATTTCATGGTTTGCGTTCTCGAGCCACCAGGCACTGTTTTGTGTATCACTGTAAAGCTGCTTTGAAACAATCTATATTGTTAAAAGCGCTATATAAATGAAGGTGACTTGACTTGACTAATATACAGAGACGAGGTATCTCAAAGAAAATACATGGCATAAGCGATAAGTTGCCATTAATAACATACAGTGCCCAAATATGGATATAATGGTGGCATAAATGAGCAGCATTTAACAAAACATAATGCTAATCACATGTTCTGTATTATAACAGAATACAGATTAACATCACATCATTAAAGGTGATGTATGTAACTTTTTCACTCTACTAAAGCATTTAGCAGATATTTAATAAACATGCTGAGTTCACATACTCGTTTCTCTGAAAAACACTTCTACAGCCAGTTATTTTACTTTGAAATGTGCGTTCCGTGTTGGAATGTCTGTTTTTGTTTTGGTCTGTGTGATCTCGCCCACTGCCAGTTCACCCAATAGTATTTCGACACCACGGGATGCCAGTTGGCAGGGAATACAGCGTATTGCAGCCAGCAAACAAACAGGGTCAGAGATTGCAGATTTCTACCCAACCTAAAAAGCCTCGGTATTCATCTAAAAATCTCTATGAACGAGAGCATATTACATCACTCATCAAATCGTAAGTCTCCTCGGCTTTCATTGTCAATTGCGCTTGTTCATATTGCATGTCCTCAAACTGGCAAAGAGCATCTTTGCTTCCATGAAAGGTGCTATCGGTCAAGTATCAACTTGGCCCTTTATCTCCACATCAGCTGAACTGATATGACCATCCGGGCAAAGGCGGGTCTTGATGACTTGTCTCACAGGCCATAAGTTCCAAGGTAGTTGAGGGTCTACGATCAAAACAAATGTTTTCTCCTTCAACTCAGGAGGACAGGCTTGCCATTTCTGCTGAGTTTGGAGGCTAGGAAAATAATCCCTTATGAACCTGGACCAGAATCGTTCCCCAAGGACCTGGGAATGTCTCCAGTTGTGGGAACCCAACATCTCAGATTCTGGGTAAACGACTTGAGGCAGAGACTCATCGGGCTGCCCCATGAAGAGACTATTTGGCTTCACCGGGTCAGCATCTGCCAAGTCTGATGACACATACCCCAAGGGTTTTGAGTTCAGAATTGCCTCTACTTCCAGCAAGACTTTAATTAAGTCTTCCTTGGGAACTGACTGTGAACCCAAAACTGTGTACAAGAACGATTTAACAGTTTAGTAGATTTAGTTGTGTGATAGGAGACCACTCCATGGAAAGTATGCGGCCCTGCATCCATCCAAGGTGTGTATGAACTGCAGCTGGTGCACAGGCCACCCCATCGAACAGGCTCTGTAGGAGTTATAAGATGGGGCTGATCAGAACCGTTGAGAAGTAAAGGCTGGACTTAAGCGATCAAATAGGAAGACCTTGCAGATGTCTGTACTTCCATTGTAGCTGTTCTACAGGGTAAGACTGATGCAATAGGTTTAGACGATCTGCAATAAAGGCATTGTCAATCTTATAACTGGTCTGGGGTTTACAGAGGGGAGAGATATGAAATGATATGGAGGAACCATCAAGCACCTAAATATCAACTCTCACCATCCGTAATAGAAGGTCTTCAGGTACACCCAGGATGCCCAAACCACACTGGAGAGCATAATAGTCCTCTCAGAGCTATCAACAAGAAGAGCGAAGGTGTGATCTTCATAATGCAGATTCACAGGAAACACTTTTAACATAACTTGTCATCCGACTGAGGGTTTATCCAGAATGAACCTATCCGGAGAAGAATTCGTCAGGCTTTTCTCCATGTTAGCTGAATCCTTCCAGGATGCAAGGCTTCTTTAGGTCACATTGAGCAGCATGGTGTGCCCTGGCGCAAATCCAACAACGGTTGTTACTATGAACCCATGTCCTGACCTGGTCTGAGGTATGATTGGCGAATAATGCACACTTGCTCAGGTAATGCTCAGTCTTATCAGAAAGGGCAATACTGTTTCACTTTAGCAGGCTTGGTTTGTGAAACAGGATCTTTCCGAGGGAAGGGAGTCTCAACCAGGGATTCTCCAACCCAATGCAGGATGGTCACAGTTCTCTTCCCAGAGTCTGACTGAGCAAGCCCAAAGGCACTGGCTTGGCAACATAGCTGTGGCACTAGGTTTCGTAAAGGAGACAGTTCTATAAGTCAGCCAGACTAGGGGTCATGTCAGGTTGGAGGTACATATGACGGTAAAACTCAGGAGGAAAAAACTCCTGAGCAAAAGCTTGCTCAGGAGGAAGCTTGTAACTCAGAAGCGCGTACCATGGGACCCTCAGTTCTAGTTCACCATCACGTTCCAGGGTCTTCAGTAGGCCCACTAGTGACTGAACATGAAGAGCAAACCTCTGGAAGGTGGAGATATCACCTCACTTGAAGTCAAAACTCTCAAGGACAATAGCAATCATCCTTAAGGCTTAAGGCCATTTTATATTTGAATGGGGTAGGTGAGTTCAAATAAGCATCCGCTATCATTCTCGCTATCATCCTCAAGCTTATGGTGATCCACTAAGATCTGGTATTTGAAAAATTTTGTTCCTGGCATGACAGGTTGGTAAGTAGTTGCACCCAAATCGGACAGTTCAAGGGCACCCACATGTGTCCTCAGGTCAACGTCAGGCTCAGGCCATGGTGGTGGGGGGAGCTCAGCAAAGTTTCCATCACAGGGGGATTGGATGACTGCGACGCCAATGTTTATGCGGCTCGAATGGACTGAGCCACTTGAACTAATTCCCTGACTCATGCTCATGGCACACAGATGCTGTAGCTCACTGTTGAGTCGAGAAGGATGACTGACATAATTCGATGGAGGCTTAAAACTTGAGGACATGATCTGTGAGCAATCAGAACAGACCAGGTCACAACCAGGGGTTGGCGTAAGGCTGGAAGGATGTTTTATTTAATTCCTTAAATTGCTTTAAGGATTGAAGTAAAAATTAAAAGACACCAAATTTAACAATGTGATCATCAAAGTAGGCATTTCTTTTTTTTCTTATCAATCAGTCTGTCCCACAATCTAGTGGGTTACCACAATCTTTACTTTAGAATTAATTAAACATTGTGCATTATTCACATAAATTTTGAACCTGTATATAGTGGTTTTTATTAGTCCTCTGGGAGGTTTGAAAAAGTAGTAACTGATTAGCTAATATAGTGAATACCTCATTCAACTGAACACCACTACATACTATTTTTGAGTTTCTATCTGAGTTTCTTGTTAGTTAATAGAAGTTACTAGAATGTTAATATTACGTTACTCATTTGCTCCTGGGTTATTCATTAATGATGGAACAGTATTGTAAAATTTTACCTCACTTTGTAATAAAAAAAATAAAAAAACTTTTACTTTAAAGTACATTTTTAAATTCTTATATTTTAATAATCTTTGTTGTGCTTTAAAGCAGTACACTTGTTTTGATGTGTTGACTAACATACTAAAGCACATGTAAAGTACTTGATTATAATTTTAACTGTTACTTCTTACAAATTCATTACTAATAATAATTACATAAATATTTCTAAATACATCACATACTAGTTTCAATAGAAATTACATTAAAAAAAAATTGTTTACCATAAATTCTTGTCAGTACATTCACATATTTTAAAGACAGTAGAAGTTATTATGAAATGACATGTAAATATACTTAAGTCCGACTTAAGTGGATCAATAAAACTAATTGCATTTAATAATGCAATAATAAAACTAATTGCATTTAATCTGTCTCAGCTGCTGCCTGAACCCAAACAAACAGATGAACTAGAAGAACTAACTAGCACTATGTGCACCATTCTCTCTAGAACATTGGATGTGGTTGCACCTATTAAATTAGAAAAGGTCAGAGAGAAAAATAAAGCACCATGGTATAACAATACTACGCATGTTTTAAAGAGAGAAACCCGTATTTTAGAGCGTAAATGGAAACAAACTAATTTAGAGGTCTTTAGAATCGCGTGGAAAGACAGTATGTCGCGTTATAAAAAGGCCCTAAAAGCTGCCAGGGCTGAGCACCTCCGCAAACTAATAGAAAACAACCAAAACAATCCAAGGTTTCTATTTAACACCGTGGCTAGACTAACAAATAAACAGACGTCACCCGAACAAAATATCCCGTTACAGTTCAGTAGTAATGATTTCATGAACTTCTTCACTGAGAAAATAGAAAGCATCAGAACCACAATTATAAACGTTCAATCTTCAATCGCGCCTTATAATTCAGCTTCAATTATCACCCCGAAAGAACAATTACAGTGCTTTACAACTATAGAACAAAAAGAGTTAAATAAACTTATCACTTCATCTAAAACAACAACATGTTTATTAGATCCTATACCAACTAAACTACTGAAAGAAGTGTTACCTGTAGTGGAAGAGCCTCTCCTCAATATTATTAACTCGTCTTTATCTTTAGGTCATGTTCCAAGAACATTTAAACTGGCAGTTATAAAACCTCTCATTAAGAAACCACAATTAGATCATAATAATCTAGCAAATTATAGACCCATTTCAAATCTTCCATTTATGTCTAAAATATTAGAAAAAGTGGTGTCCGCTCAACTGGGATCTTTCTTGCAACAAAATGATATCTATGAAAAGTTTCAGTCTGGATTCAGACCGCATCATAGCACTGAAACTGCGCTCGTTAAAATCACAAATGATTTACTTTTAGCTTCTGACCAAGGCTGTATCTCAATACTAGTTTTACTTGATCTTAGTGCTGCGTTCGATACTATAGATCACACAATACTCTTAGATCGACTACAAAATTATACTGGTGTTCAAGGACAAGCACTAAGCTGGTTCAAATCATACCTATCTGACCGCTACCATTTTGTCTATTTAAATGGAGAAAAATCGATCATAACTCCAGTAAACTATGGAGTGCCGCAGGGATCTGTATTAGGCCCTCTGTTATTTTCAATATATATGATGCCACTTGGAAATATTATAAGGAAACATGGAATTAGTTTCCATTGTTATGCTGATGACACTCAAATATATATTTCATCACGGCCGGATGAAAACGCTACATTTTCCAAATTGACAGAGTGTGTTAAAGATATAAAAGATTGGATGACGCGTAATTTTCTTTTATTAAATCCAGACAAGACAGAGGTAATACTTATCGGTTCAAAAAACCGCCCACAAAACCTCGCACAATACAACTTTAACATCATAGGATGTCCTGTTACTTTATCCTCTACAGTAAAAGACCTGGGTGTTATACTCGATTGCAACCTGTCTTTTGAAAATCATATTTCATATGTTACAAAAACAGCCTTTTTCCACCTTAGAAACATTGCTAAGCTACGTAATATGCTATCAGTTTCTGATGCAGAAAAGTTAGTTCATGCATTCATGACCTCGAGACTGGATTACTGTAATGCTTTATTAGCTGGTTGTCCTGCATCCTCAATAAACAAGCTACAGTTAGTCCAAAATGCCGCCGCTAGAGTTCTTACGAGATCAAGAAAATATGATCATATAACACCGATTTTATCATCACTGCATTGGTTACCTATAAAGTTCCGTATTAATTACAAGGTATTGCTACTGACTTATAAAGCCCTAAACGGCTTAGCTCCAGTCTATTTAACGGATCTTCTATCGCCCTATAATCCATCGCGCTCTTTAAGATCACTAAATTCAAGGCTTTTGGTCATACCTAGGATATCCAGAACCACCAAAGGAGGGAGAGCATTTTCACATTTGGCTCCAAAACTCTGGAATAGTCTTCCTGATACTGTTCGTTGCTCAGACTCGCTCTCCCAGTTTAAAACTAGATTAAAGTCGCATCTCTTCAGCCAGGCATTCATATAATCCTACAGTTCAAACTACAATCCGGCATCTATCCAATGCCAGAGGAGAACTGGCCCCCGACTGAGCCTGGGTTCTCCCAAGGTTTTTTTTCTCCATTAAGGCACCTGATGGAGTTTTAGGACACCATTAGGTCACTTGATGGAGTTTTTCGGTTCCTTGCCACTGTTGCCTTTGGCTTGCTCAGTTGGGGATATTTTGGGGATATTTAATTTAATTTTATCAATCAATAAATTCCTCTTGAAACAAACTTATTTTAATTTAATACTGTGAAGCTGCTTTGATGCAATCTGTATTGTGAAAAGCGCTATACAAATAAACTTGACTTGACTTGACTTGACTTAATATAAATGTTAATTTAATTGTAGCCTATTTAACATGCAATTAAGTAGCTATCCGAAAACATTACATTTAGTTTACACTTAAGTATATATTTAAGGTACAATCTTGACAACCTCCATCCCCATTCACTTTCGCTGTAGAAAAAAGCAGCCTGGACATTTTCCAAAACATGTCCTCTTACTGTATGGTCCACAAAAGTCAAACGGGTGCGTTTCCCAAAAGCATCGTTAGCCAACAATGTTTGCAAGTTCCGTCGTTATCAGCATAGTTCAACGAGTCAGTGTTTCCCGAAACCATCGTTCTAACGAACATTCGCAAGCAGCATCGCAAAGTTGTGTAGTTGGAACGACAGCTCTCGACCTGTGGTTAGAAGCATAGTTTCTATTTTGCATGACATGTGCACTTAATAAATCCTTATCTTGAGCAAAATAAGCAAGCTGACATTCAGTACAACCTGTGTCTTTTATTTAGAATACATACAAATGTCATTTACGTCTTTTAATTTGTCAAGAGAGTTAAAGCACCGTTTTTGAAGAGTGCGCATGTGCTAACGTGCTTTACCATGTAAGAACGAGCCTATGATTGAATCTAGAAATAAAGCAAAATAACTGCGAAAAATGAGAAATAGTCCACAGATGCCATGTCTGTAATGTATAGCAAAAAATCTAGCGTTAATTCGATCTCAAACAGATTCATTAAAAGAAGTTATCCGATTGTTAAGTCTGACATCACGCGTGACGTTTAGCCTTTTCTGGGTCCAAGCGCTCCTCTCGTCCAGAAATAACAATGGTGAAACCTGTACATTTATTTACGATCACGTCCTTCTTAGTGAGGCACCCTTGGCGGTCAAAAAGGGTTTAAATTCCTTTAACACCAACAGAGTGGTTAGTGTAGCTCATCACTCAGGTGGCATAATTAAGGGTAGAGTCCAGGCATCAATGAAAAAGAAGATTTACGAGGTTGAAGTGAGTTAGCTCGGGACACGGGACACAGCACTGCGGCATTGTAAAAACACTCAATAATAACCAAAACACTAGCGAAAGCGGTAGGTAGGTAGAGAGGACCTGGACTTTGGACCCGGAAAGAGTATTATCGGAGAGTGGTTACGTCACGACTTAACAACCGAATTACTCCACCACGTGCGTGACGTCATAAACCAACGTGGTTGAACGACCACCTTGCGACAATACAGTTTCGGGAAACAGTCGTGAATTGATTTCTTCAACGATGCATCATACTATGGTAGTTAAGCAGCGAGTTACGTCGTTGTTCGGGAAATGCACCCCAGGTTTCAATCAACTAAATCAATCATGGGGGTGAGTGAATGATGACAGAACTGTCGTTTTTGAGTGAACCTCTCTTTATTCCAATTTTGTCAACAGCTGTAAAACATAATGTTAAGTAGCCTATATTTGAGTCCTTATTTATTACTGAATTCAGCAGAAGTGGGTGAGGATATAAACACGTAATAAACTTAATCACTGGCAGATTATGCTTTCCACACCAAGATTAAACAGAGCAAGATGTGCATCTGATGAACATCCCCTCCCTCTGCACAAAAGTATACTAACAAACATATACAAGCATGTTTTCTTAATCTAAATGGGGATATTTACACAGACTTCTATTGTTTTTATATATAGCTAGTTATAAATACTGTTCACCTAACCTACACCCTAACAGATAACTTTATGCATTTGTACAATAATTTATATTTATTTATTTATTTGTTTGTTTGTTTGTTTGTTTGTTTATACTGTTTGTATAAATGAGAACATTCCCAAAAAGCATCACAAAGGATTCTGTAAAATATTTACACTGTACATACAGTGTTTGAAACTCCATATGAAACAGTTCATGTACACATAACACAAGTTTGTGATGTTTTCTTTTTTTGTTATGTTGTTTTCCACATATCTTGTTAGATTTGACATGTGTGCTGTCTATTTGTATGCTTGAGTTTGTTATTTTTTTCCTTCTTTGGTGGGGTTGTGCTTTTGGTTTAGAAAATGTAAGCTTTGGCATCTCACCGCATAGATTTCTCTCTTTTTTTAAAATGTTGATATTTGGTAAATCCTAAACTTAACCCTTCCCCTAATAATAACCCTCTCTCACAAACCTGTTAGTTCACCCAAAAAGGAAACTTTTGTCATGATTTTTTCACACTCATGTCATTCCAAACCTTATTTTGTAACCAATTTGTTTTGGTGATGATTGACTTCCATTGTATGGAGAGACAAGAAATCGGACTTTTCTCAAAATATCTTCTTAGTTTCCACAGAAGAAAGAAAGCCATACAAGAAGTTTGAAATTATGATCTTTACTTTAGAATTAATTAAACATTGTGCATTATTCACATTAATTATTAACCTGTATAAAGTAGTTCGTATTAGTCCTCTGGGAGTTATGAAAAAAATTGTAATTACTGATTAGCAAATAGTGAACTATCTCATTCAACTGAGCGCTACCACATACTAATTTGTTAATCTGAGTTTCTTGTTAGTTAATAGTAGTTACTAGAATGTTAATATTGTATTACTCATTTGTTACTGTGTAGTTATTCATTAATGACGGAACAGAAATGACATGAGGGCGAGTAAATTATGACAGAATTTTCATTTTTGGTTGAACTATCCTTTTAAGGCAAAACTTGATTTGGCAAGTCTTTCAAGTAATGTTGAACATTTCAGAATTTTTTTAATTTTTTACTAAATTTGTGAGAACATAGGCCCTCGCATATATAACTAACTAAAACTGTACACACACGTACTTTCACACACTTTCTCATTAATGTTTGTTTTCTAATAATACCAGTGAGGTTAACTGAATTTCATTTACAATATGATGGGGTTATTTTATTTATTTATTTATTTGTTTGTTTGCCTGTTTCGTTTATCATATAATCTGGCCACGCTGACAATGCTGATTAAATTTACAGTGATTCTAAAGCAAGCCCTGAGGAGACACAAATACACCCACACACTCACACACCCCTGGAGGACCAAAAATAACCTCTAATAATGTCTATTTGTGGCGCACACACACTGTGACAAGCTTGTGTTAATCACAAACACACACACTCGTTACCCCCGCGGGTGCTTGTACCACTTCTCGAATCTGGAGCTGCGAGCTTGTCAGGTGAATTTAAGTGTGATGTTGTGACACCACAGTAGTCATTAGCAGTTCTCTCTCTGTGACTCCATCATAAATGACTGGTATGACAGGAGGATTAGGGATAGTGGAATGCCCCAGGCTCATTGCTCCCACACTGAGACACATTGCAGTCATTATTATCCAGAATATCAGCCAGAACTCGCACCCGCTGCAAATATGACACAAAAACTAATATACTGTAGTATTAGGGTTTCTACATGGTATAGTACAACAATGTTTTTGGACAGGTATGGTTTTACCATGGTATCTCTTGTGAAAAAGAAGTACACTTTTAAAAAGAGAACTTATTATGGAAATAATGCAATTTAAAAGAATACGTGCAAACTGAATGCAATGTTTTTGGAAACTGAAAATGTATTATAGTTTAAATGTAAATGAAATCTAAATAAATGCATATTTTGACTTAAGTACCACTTAAATACATCTTTATATGTAATTTATTGTCTTTGAAATAGTGTACTGCTGAATGTACCGTCATGCATTTATGTTAAACTTGTATGTTGAAATTATATTTTTATAATGTGCTTTACATGTGCTTTAGTATGTTAGTCAACACAGTAAAATGAGTGTACTTCTTTAAAGCATGTAATGTAACATTATTACGAAGCACACTTTTTAAAAGTGTACTTAAGTGTATTAAGAAACAGTCATGAAAGTGTACTCTAATCACACTTAAGTGCCCTTATATTTCACAAGCTGCAAGTACAATGTTTTAAATATATACTTTTAATAGCACTACAAGTGCGCATTCAACACAACTATGCACACTCATTTTTAGAAAGGGATTTATTTGAAGTACCATGTATATACTATATGATACCATGGTATAAATCAATGTGCCATTGTATTATCTGATACCATGTTATTAAGCAGTCTTTAAGGCCTAAAACACTATACGCAAGTCTGGTTCAATAAGTAGCTACCAAAATACCAAATCAAAGTCTGCAATCAAAGAGTTGATACCTAATGAAACCTAACTCAAATGAAGTAAGTTTCCTGACCTTTGCAGTAACATTCTATGAGAAATGAAATCTTCCTCTGGGACTGGGAAACCCTTCATGAAAGTATTTGACAATGCACAGAGCGGAAAATCATGAGGTGAAAATAAAAATATTATTATATTTTCTTTTTGTCTAGCAGTTTGTTTAGCCATTTGGCTCAAGTACTGTATATTTTAAAAGTATTACAGAGATAAATCACTTTGTGAAACATAAACCTGTCTATCGTGCAAAGAAAGGTGTGTCATGTATTTAAAATCATCCCACCTCATTTTCCTACAGATGGTTGATTGAAACAGGTGAATATGCAAACACATGAACACAAAGGGTCCATTGGCTCTCCCTATGCACTTTTCAAACAGAATGTTTCACCAAAAGAAGTTTTCTAGGTTTGAAATGCTAAAGCAATGGCTATAGTTTAATAAATAAATAAAATACAAGACAAAATCAACTCAAACCAAGCACAGAATCAGTGACTTCACTAATGTCATCCAGCATTTAGTGCTGCATCTGGTCTCTGCACACAACAACAGCCTGAACATTGCAAGCAGACACAGATGGTCAGATGAATATAAGAAAGGGACAGAGAGTCAGAAAGAGTTTTAATTGATGTTGAATTCTGACTGATTATTTATTTTATTTCAATTTTTCAAAAACAAATCAGTCATATACTTTAGCTTTAGCTTTAGGTTTAGCTTGTTTTGTATGTAGAGGTCATGCAAGCATCAAGAGCATTCATCATTCTCCATCTTTAGTTGTGCTCTTCTGTTCCAAACACAAGATAAGGTTAGCAGGACACCAGCACACTATTATGACAGCAAAATACACAGGCTACTTGTTAAGAGACAATATCTTTACCTCCTGGAAAACCCAGTGCAGACTGTTTTCAAACTGATCCACCAGTCAATAGTCTACAAAAAACAACTTTATCACCTTTAGAATTTTCATTCAATAAGTTCTACACATCCCCATATCTTGTGTGTTTCTTTTTTTAAATTCACAAAAATTTTCGTATTTCGGCATGTTCTTTTTCACCACCCACCCACAGTCCAGTTTAACCTGGCCCAATGCGCTGGTATAGCACTGCATCAAGCATATTCAAATGAGTGAATTTTTTTGTAAATAAGGCTGTTATATTTGCATTTTATTCCAAACCATCTCATGAAAATTTGGGCCTATTTTATGTTTAATTTTTTACAAACCGTACAATCTCATTTTGTGTGCGTTTACATTCACCCTAATAATCAAATAGGAATCACACTCAATCAGATTGAAAAGCCTTCATGTAAACACCTCAACTGAAGTCAATCCTAATTAAATTTCAATCGGATTGGAAGGAGTGGTGTAGACCTAACCATGTAAACGCTCAGTTGGATTCGAAAATACCTTGTGCACAGTGTCGTGATGCATACTGTATATGTTTATATACGATAACTGACAATTAGCATACAATTTGGATTAGCGGAATGGTTGTTCTAATGCAAAAACTCCCAGCCAAACTCCCAGTTATAATATAATATTAATATAATATAATATTATATCCTATAATAGTTGTTGCTAATTGTAATGGGGGAAAAGTAAATTTGGTTGTGAAGTTTAGGGTTCATGTACGCATAACTTCCAGAATATTGAATCGAATTGGATTCATTCGTATTGACGAAAATTAGTGCATGTAAACATAAGGGTTAGTAGGTGCAGCTTCATGTTTGCTTTTTTTAAACAAATCACATTATTTCATGAATTCAAGTCGGCGATAATTCATGGTGCAATTAATTTTGCTAAGCCAATGTAAAGCAATGGCCAACTGAACATTTTTAAAAAGGAATGTTTGTGCACATTTCTTAGTGATCAATAATTCATGAGCAGTCATTCATTATATAATGGAGAAGAGCATCACATGCCATATCTTGATAGTCTGCGGCATCCTCCCCAATTTAGCATTCATTCAGGACAGGCGTGCGAGATGGGGAACTGCACGCGCTGACAGTCTACAGCACACATTTCTTTGGATTTGTTTATGCATTTAACTGATTTGCATATTGCAAATGTAATTCATTATTAGTAAACTCCACTTGCTCTCTCAGACAGCCGGGTTTATGAGACTCTACGTCCCCTGACCACAGCATGGACCAATGCCAAAAAGAGCAGAAAAGCCTGTGTAGCTGGTCAGTGTCAGGTTGGTCTGGTGTGTGTTGATGCCTCAGGTCGTGTCTGTCACTCACTGACTTTACATCATCACAGAGAGTGATGCTAAACAAAGCCTCGATTCACATCAACAACAAACGACAGCCCTGACACAGATGCAGACACAGTCAAACGCCTGTGCACTGCAAAACCAACTGCCAGTAGTGTCAGAGCCAATTCTTAGTAGTTTCAGAATCGGCGTTTGAAAACCCCGTGTTGGTTAATCTGAAAATTCGGGGAGGGTCGATATTGGAAAATTCTGGCACCACTAAATAATTGTGGAAAATATACAAAGCGGAAACATCTTTCTTTTATTGTGCAGGCCGAATGCACAAAAAAGTGCAAGTGTAGTTTGAATTATGAACAAATGATTTACATGAGCTGGTTCTTTTAATGAATCATTTAAATAAATTAAAAACTCACATATGAGTCACAGTCAAACTCATTAGCATAAAATGGCTGCTGAAATAACATTTGATTAAGCTAAGTGATTTAAGCAATCTCTTCTGTGTAAATTGAAGCAAACCTGACAAGCAACACAACATTTGGTGTGCTTTCTATATCTGGTGCGTCTGGTAGCCTTGCCTCCAAAAAAAAAGTAATTCGTCCAAAATCCTGCTCCATTCAATTGTACATTAAATTATGTTTTATTTAATTCGGGAGGAGCATGTTCAGATAATCAACCGTAGCAAGAGAGGAGGTATATATATATATATATATATATATATATATATATAGCCAACCTACCTCTATCCCAAGACAGTTTTCCAGCATTCCTCCTCCACCCCAACTCCTCACTCTTAAACATTTCCCAACCAGGGATGGAGGAGTACTCTGGGTTCGGGCCAAATTCCGAGCTTTGGGATCCCAGACAGCACGCCAAATATGCATACTTTTTCTATATCCAAATTATATGTAAGGGTGAACTCATGAGACATCAAACATGCTCTGATGATCAGCTGTGATTCGGGTCGCACAGTGTGGAACTCAAATTACTAAAATTGTGTCGTGACACGGTCTTAGGGTACGTTTACTGTACATGACAACGATATGCTTAAAACTGAAACGTTTTTCTTTTGAGTTTTCCACGAACAGACGACACCATTGCCAAAACGATCCCCATTCTGCTTATTATAGTCTGTTTTTTTTTATACTGTCATTCTATGGCAGACATATTGAAAGCCACTTACAGAGCAACTAATGTACATTTTACCAGTACATGAGAGAATCAAACCCATGACCCCTTGTGAAAAAGTCTACTTCAAATCTTATAACAATAAGGTATTAAACATTAAAGTATATTTTAGTTTACCATAAATCTTGCCAGTACATTCAACAGTACATTTCAAAGACAATAGAAGTAAATATGAAATTACATATAAAGATGTACTTATTAAGTCCTACTTAAGTGAGTCAAAAAGTGCCCTTAAGTTGAACTAGTTGCATTTAATATAAATAGAATCTATAATACATTTTCATTTAATTGCAATTTACATGCAGTTCGGTGTTTGAAAACATTACATTCAGTTTCCACACAAGCATATTATTTTTAAGTATTTTTTCCCATATCAAGCACTCTTTTTAAAAGTGCAAAAGTGTGGTCACAAGGGACCTCTGTGCCGCTAGTGTCAAGCACCACCAGCTGAGCTACAGGAGCCACAATTGTATGAACCAGTTTGTCATTCAGAGTGAACATCATTATTCCTGTCAGAGACACTTGCTAAAGGTCATGCCTTGGTCATCTCACCTGGCAGCAAGACGTGCATGCGTGCATAGAAGTGAACTTTACTCTGGCTTTCTTTTTATAAAAAGGCATGACCATTTTATTTTTGGTCGGGCATTTGTGTGGCATTCACGTGCCATTCCGTGGCATTCTCAAATGACATATTTTCCAGACCACCCCACTGACATATAACAGTGATTTGTGTGAGGAAGTAAACGAGAGTGACGGGTTCTCGGCAGAGGAGTTCAGGACAGAACAGCTTCTCTGTATTTGGTTCTGTAATGTTAATCACGTCTGTAGTGTGTGATTTGAACTGGGAGGTATCTAAATAAAATTTGCTCTCAGATTGCTCACGCCTCCTACAGATAAACACGACAAAACAATACCCTCCTCCCTGTGCCATCTCACCAGCTCAGCCCAAGATAAACCCACACACTCTGAGATAAAACGATGGCCTTATACGGTCACCTTAGCTCTGTTCCAAAACCTAGCGAGCTGCCTTGTCGTCTACTGCCTAAATCTGCAGCTACCTTCTAAGGCCCTGTTTACACCAGGCATTTTCAGTGATCTGATCACAAGTGGTCAGCTGAGACGCAGTACCGTTTTCATCTGGTCTTAACATGCATGTTCAGATTTTGTATAGACCAGGGGAGTCCAAACATGCTCCTGGAGGGCCACTGTCAAACACAGTTTAGCTCAAACCTGCCTCAACACACCTGCCTGGAACGTTTGCCTTGTAAACCTTGATTAGCTGCTTAAGGTTTGTTTTATTGGATTTATGTAGCTAAACTATGCAGGACAGTGTACCTCCAGGAGCATCCCTGGTCTAGACCCTCCCCTCTTATGGCCGGTACACAGTGTACGTTATTGGGCTGTCCCAGGCGAAAGATGACCAATCGTGGCGATTTCTGTGTCCGTGGTCCTACGTCGTACAGTTAGAGAAGTTCAAGACGGCCGTTGTCACGGCCTTGCAACCAAAGATACAGTAGCCTGCGACAGTGTCAGAAATTTAGCATGATCATCTCACAGTGTGTTTGCTTCTACGACCTACGTCTACTGACTAGCCAATTCACGAGTTCACACTAACAAATAAGTCAGATAGAATAAATGTGTATTTGGCGTGCTGTCCGAGGAGAGGGCTCCGGGCTCGGTATTCGGCCCGAACCCAGAGTACTCCCCCCGTATTCCTGGCTGTGAAAGAACAAGCCAAGAGTGAGGAGTTGGGGTGGTGGAGGGATGCTGAAAACTGTCAAGGAATGTTAGGTGAGTTGACAGAGTGAATATATATATATGCTTCCTCTCATGCTGATAGGGTAGACATGGTAATTGTTTGATGACGAGTTGATTGATTGATTATTTGAACGTGCTCCTCCCGAACTTTGTTTATAAAACATCATTTCACGAGTTCACACTAACAAATAAGTCAGATAGAATAAATGCGTATTTGGCGTGCTGTCCGAGGAGAGGGCTCCGGGCTCGGTATTCGGCCCGAACCCAGAGTACTCCCCCCAAAAAGCTGCAAATAAATGCAGGACAGCCGCCATGATGATGTTGATAACCCCCCAAAAACTTGCAGAGTGCAAAGCTTAAGGTATCAGAAGTGGAAAGGGGTAAGTTGCTGGAAGGCTTCCTGTGACGTCGGACGGGAGTTGGTTGTCATGACGTCAGATGGGTGTGCCTCTAACGTGGTAGGCTGGGGATGGTCATATGTGATGTACTTCTGCGGAAGCGGAGAAGAATGGTATAACCATTGCAGTGGAAGCAAGTTTGATGGAGAACTAGCTCTAGAGATGAACCTGCTGCGGCATTGAATCAAACTTGCTTTGGCTTGCTTTTCAAATATCTGATGACAAAGGATGGATAATAGAGTACTTGTGGGAACGGAAGAGTAAACTGCTGCGGGGAACGGAGCTCCTGCGGGAGTGGAGCAAACTTGTTTTCAATTTGCTTTTAAATATCCAAAACTATTTTAGAACTGAACTGAGCTCCTGCGGGAGCGGAGTAGATGACACTGCTGCAGCAGTGGACAAGTTGGAGCGGAGTAGATGACACTGCTGTGGCAGTGGACAAGTTTGGACGGAGTAACGGAGCTCCTGCGGGAGCGGAGTAGATGACACTGCTGCGGCAGTGGACCAAACTTGCTTTTCAACTTGCTTTTAAATATCCCAAACAATTTTGGACATAGAACTGAGCTCCTGCAAGAGTGGAGTAGATGACACTGCTGCGGCAGTGGAGCAAGTTTGGACGGAGTAACGGAGCTCCAGAGGGAGCGGAGTAGCTGACACTGCTGCGGCAGTGGACCAAACTTGCTTTCAATTTGCTTTTAAATATCCAAACTATTTTGGACATAGAACTGAGCTCCTGCAAGAGTGGAGTAGATGACACTGCTGCGGCAGTGGACCAACTTGCTTTTCAACTTGCTTTTAAATATCCAAAACAATTTTGGACATAGAACTGAGCTCCTGCAAGAGTGGAGTAGATGACACTGCTGCGGCAGTGGAGCAAGTTTGGACGGAGTAACGGAGCTCCTGCGGGAGCGGAGTAGATGACACTGCTGCGGCAGTGGACCAAACTTGCTTTTCAACTTGCTTTTAAATATCCAAAACAATTTTGGACATAGAACTGAGCTCCTGCAAGAGTGGAGTAGATGACACTGCTGCGGCAGTGGAGCAAGTTTGGACGGAGTAACGGAGCTCCAGAGGGAGCGGAGTAGCTGACACTGCTGCGGCAGTGGACCAAACTTGCTTTCAATTTGCTTTTAAATATCCAAACTATTTTGTGCGGAGTAACGGAGCTCCTGTGGGAGCGGAGTAGATGACACTGCTGCGGCAGTGGACAAGTTTGGACGGAGTAACGGAGCTCCTGCAGGAGCGGAGTAGATGACACTGCTGCGGCAGTGGACCAAACTTGTTTTTCAACTTGCTTTAAATATCCGAAACAATTTGGACATAGAACTGAGCTCCTGCGGGAGTGGAGTAGATGGCACTGCTGCGGCAGTGGAGCAAGTTTGACAAGAGTAACGGAGCTTCTGTGGGAGTGGAGTAGATTAGCTGTAGTAGAAGAACTTGGTTGACTTGCTTTTTAACTGACTGGAGAGCCAGCCAGTTTTTTTTTTTTTTTTTTTTTTTTTTGTAACTCACAAAGGCCTCCGATGACCAGCGCCAAGTGCTTGGATCTGCTGCTGAGAGAGGCCTTTTTGGGCAGCTGTGGTTGCTGTGGTTACAGAAACGTCTGACGGGGCGGTTGGAGTCGTGGAGTCGAGCCAGCGGGGGTTGAGAGTGTGAGCTGGCCGGCCGGGACTGAATCTGCGGCGCGGCTTACTGAGGGCCTGCTGCGGCGGCCTGGTCCTGGAAGAAGGCCCGTTTCTTCGTGTGAAGAGGGCGGCATTGCCCGAGACGCGAGCGTGGTGCTCGGCGGGCCTTATTGTCCATTTCTCGGTTTAGAGAAATGCGCGGAAGAAGATCGCGGATGTTTCGCCTGTGGTGGCGAGGATCCGTTTGTTTAGGCCTGACGCCCGCGAGATAACACCAGAGGATTTGAGACAAAGATTCCTGAAGGACGAAAGATTCTTCATTGGACGGGAGAGCTCATTTCGGAAATGTTAGGAAGGTAGGGCTGAGCCAAATGAGTAGTACTCCCCCCGTATTCCTGGCTGTGAAAGAACAAGCCAAGAGTGAGGAGTTGGGGTGGTGGAGGGATGCTGAAAACTGTCAAGGAATGTTAGGTGAGTTGACAGAGTGAATATATATATGCTTCCTCTCATGCTGATAGGGTAGACATGGTAATTGTTTGATGACGAGTTGATTGATTGATTATTTGAACGTGCTCCTCCCGAACTTTGTTTATAAAACATCATTTAAAACGCAACATGAAATGGCATATTGATCAATGCGACATGGCGCTAAAACTTAAAACTACAGAGACAGCAACATAGTGTTGGCCCACATCTGGTACATGAGGATTCAACGCGTACCAGATGTGGGCCGGATCAGGGCCAACACTATGTTGCTGTCTGGGTGCTTACCTCAAGCTCCATTTGCAAAATTAGCATGTCAAGTTGGCCTCTTTTCCCTAATCCATCTTCTCTTCTTTCGCTTCCTCCTCTTTTTTCAGCGCACATAAAAACCACAATTGCCAAAGTGCAATTTATCTTGCTATATTTGTTTACCACTAGCGCTTGCTGATAACATTTTATTCTTCTATACTTGTGTCGTAGCCTACGATTCATCAATAGGTGTCATCATTGTACAGTCTACATACATGTTGTACAGTGAGAATTATAATGATCTTATAGGATTGCCGAAGTCACACAGTCTGTAGCAGGAATTATTTTGTCACACTCTACATCACTTGTATGGGAGCGCAGAGTGTGACGCACACATATGGTTATGGTAATGAATGAAGCCATTACGCTGCTTATGAGCGAGCGGGGAAGGACGCAGATGGAAAATAACCAACTGGAAATGGCCATTTGAATCATTATCCGTGTGTTTTGGCGCATCATAAGCCCCTTTCACACAGAGATTCCGGAAAATACACCGATAAAGTGACTTTGATTTTGGTTCATTCACACTGCCAGTGATTTTCCGGAATCAGAGAGTGCGTTCACACACAACCCGTAAAAATCCCGTAAAGACACGTGACATCGATGTGACTTGTAATCTCAGCAGCGTCTTAAGTTTGCTTATGAGCTGCGATCTCTCTCTCGA
This sequence comes from Leuciscus idus, assembly GCA_021554675.1. Classification (NCBI taxonomy): domain Eukaryota; kingdom Metazoa; phylum Chordata; class Actinopteri; order Cypriniformes; family Leuciscidae; genus Leuciscus; species Leuciscus idus. Next base: position 10,389,258 of record CM038634.1, read on the forward strand.
GAAACCACGCTTGTGCATTTTTTTTCTCTGATTCGATCATAAACTTGCGCTTTACGTACCGTTTCACAGCTGGAGAACGAGCCCGGCTTCAGCGTCATCACTACGACACGGCATTATTACGGCTTTTGTTCACACAGCGCGCGTTCCGGGACTGAACACGGCAATGTTACTAGTAGGTCCCCTACCCGGCATCGATCCCGGCATAAATCCCGGGCCGAGTTTGCGTTCACACAGAAGGCGCTCTGGCAATTTGCCGGCAATTTCCCGGGTTCAAAGCGCTGTGTGAAAGGGGCTTTAGTGAAGTTTTGGTGCGCATTCTTAAAACACGTAGGTTTTTTTTTTTTTTGGCTGTGCAATCACATTCAACCACATGAGCGTCTACACTACAAAAGCAATCCATATGCGTTTTGACTGCTTCTGGAAGCAGTGCACTGCTCAACCCTGTTTACACCTCTTTAACGTTGACGAAAATGCATCTTAAAACCAGATGTAAAAAGGGCCTACAGCATCCTACCTGAAATATTGAAATTAATTTACAGTTCTGCATTAAGGACTCCCATAAAATGTTGTCTAAATCACAATTATAGACAAACGCATTCGAACAAAACTAATAACACACAAACAGTTTTCATTTTTTTTATTTTCAGAGACATCCTTTCCAGAAAGCATGTGGTTTAAAGTTCCTGAAAGATTTGTAACTCATACTCAGAAGTCCATTAGAGATGATGCAAAAATGCAGCACAAATATGTACAAAAAGAGGAACAAGGCTAGACAAAGAAAACATTTTAATGAGTGCTTTTAAAACGCACTTCTATGAGACATTTAAGTGTGTACTTCCTCAGAAATTAGTGTACAGTACACGTGTTTCCTGTACTGCTTTTCATCCCTGCTGAATCTACAGAGCCAGTGGTCTAAATGAATGTGAATTTAAACAAAGGCTAAATAATGGCAAGAAAACACATCATTCCATTGAGCTGTCCTCATGAATGTGCTTGTGTTTATGTTTTGCTTCTAGCTCGAACAGTGTAGTCTGATTCACCAAAAAAAAAAAATCATTAGCTGGTTATTTTAATTAATTGTTCAAAAAGACTCACAAACTCAAGAATGTGTGGTTTGAATCAGTCAGAAAAGTACCAGAAGAGTAGGCAAACTTTAGGAAATATACCTCATCATAAAATTATGATGTCGCATGGTTACATGGATTCGGTCACAACTAACATATACACACTTCACATTTTATTTAATTACATTTATTTTATTCTTCCTACCTTGGAGAAAACAAGAAGCAATATTAGCCAATAAAGTGTGCACAGATTCCCACATCGAAAATCTATTGGGAATGGTACATTTTTCAACACACTATGCTTTGGAACACTTTCCGCACTTATTCTAATCTCACATTTAATTTGGATGGATAGTATGTGCATTGGGACACATGGGTTCTGATTCTATCTGAGTTATCTGAATCATACTGAATAACAGGATCCCTTTCAATGATGTCTGAATCAAAGTGAAGCATGAACTATTTTGTGAAGCCTACTTGAAGTTGTTAAAACTACAATTCTTTTGTAATTAATTATATTTAAATGTATAAATACATTGTTTTATTGTTTTTTATACTCAAAACAGAATTAGTAATTGTAAATTAAAATGAATAAATATTGGTGTTACAAAATGTATGCATTAACACATGGTGAAGGGTGACAAAGATCTGTATGAAACACTGACTTGTGATCAGTTGTTTAGTGTTTCAGTCAGTTTACCACCAATGTGCTGTGACATACAACGTTTGGTTATGAAACTCTAGATCGCGCAGGCTAATAGGTCCTTAACTTAACCTGCTTGCAATCACATCATTCTCTATAGGGCTCAGCTGATTGGTTCCTGCTGTATCAGTAGCCAATGAGCTTGCATGCTCAGCCTTCAAATACTTGGTTAGCATTTGCCTTTAAAGTGCTGCACGCTTTCAGAAACCCTCCACCTTCCCCAGCTCCACCTGTATAGAGCTGCAATGGGTAATTCATGTATTGCTATATTGTACAGCAGCAGCATGTCTTACTTGCTCACAGCAGTGTGTTGTGTATGTATTGTATTGGCAGTAGCAAGTCCCGTACTTGCTCTGCAGCAGCAATAACAGCAGGAACAGCGTAGCAGATCTATTCCAACAAGACCAAATATATCAACATTGTCATACCCAATCCCATGCCAAACACTCCGAGAGTTGTCATGACAGAAATGCATTTCATTAAATATAAAGATTCAGAGGCGAAATTTGCCAAAACTATATCATCAGTCTTTTTCTCCGATCACAGAATCCCGCATGAGATTAATTGCCAGGACCATTAACCCTCAGTCCTTTTTTTTTCATTCTCCTATTTTTGGCCTAAATCTTATTATTGAGTTATTGAACGTACAGTTTCAACCTCTACAACAGCAGATCAGACAGACAGCAAACCTCAGCAGAATGAACATGCTGAGAGCTCTCACACACCCAGAGGAACTCAGTGTCAAACAGTACAGTCTGACCTGGAAGCTTGTTCTAATATTATCACAGTCCATTAGACACTGTATAAATCATTAGTAAATCAACAGCTTTGCTGCCATCCATTTGCAAACAATCTGGTTTAGTGACACACCTACAGTGGCTCAATAAAGTCCCTCTTAAATATTGCATTAATGTCATTGTGTTACATAAAATCAGTGACATCAGCCAATGATGCTATGCCTCTACTAATTAGCTTTTATAAATGCACAAACAAATAAAATGTTTGTCTTTGTTATATTTCATCAAAACTTAACTTAGTCAACTTCATAAATGGTTTTCCTTTTTGTTGTCACTGAGCAAGCACTCTTATTTATTCCACTTTTTCTTCCTTCCCATTTTTCACAATCCAGTCAGTTCTTGATAGATAGATATTTTTTTCTTGTTAAACAACCTGCTTGGAAATTACTTGGAAATGCAAAACATTATTGGAGTAGAATGGGTTGTGAACACAGCACGCCATTTCCTGTTGACTTTAAGTGTGGATTACTGTAAGTGTCCAAATATTTACATGATATATTTATATGAACAAGATTTATAAGAAACTGGTGCATCCTAATACTGTCCTTTGCTGTAGTAAATCAGCACAAATAAATATAAGATATCAATGTGTTAAAAAACTTTTTCTTTCTTTCATCATTTCATTCAAATTTGAAATTAAAAGAGTGAAAATGGAATGAGATATAGAATTCAACAGCGAAGGAATGTATCAGAACAATGCTAGAACATTTAATTTGACGTCAACTGAATGGAGGTTACATAAAAAATCAGGGTTCAGAAAAACATTCACTTTTTGAGCAAAATATGTTGAAAGACAGATGAATGTTTTGAATGTTTCATGTTTTATGCCTTTCAGCACAGTATTATTTTTTATATAGATGGTCTGTATAGGCCGTCCTTGACATGGGTGCTCAAAACACTGCAGCCCATTTACGGAAAAAAAAAGTTCTCTAGAACATTTTTGACATTCAAAATGATTTACATGGGAAAGAGAAAAATTTTTTTGACTGGCTAACTTTGCTTTTTTTTCTTTGTCTGTTTTTCTTTTTATAGGGCAAGAGAGCTTCAACTCCAAGAGTTTGGCCCTTCAGGCCCAAAAGAAGATCTTGAGTAAAATGGCCACCATGGCCGTGGCAAACCTCCTCACGGACGACACCAGCAGCGAGATTCTGGACGAACTCTACAAGGCCAGTCGTGAATACACCAAGAGCAAAAAGGAAGCCCACAAGATCATCAAAGATGTCATCAAGATCGCGCTGAAAATTGGCATTCTCTACCGGAACCACCAGTTCAGTCACGATGAGATGGAGACCGTTGAGCGCTTCAAAAAGAAGATGAACCAGGCAGCCATGACGGTGGTGAGCTTTTACGAGGTGGAGTACACGTTCGACCGCGGCATTCTTTCCGAGCTGCTGATGGAATGTAGGGACCTTCTTCACGAGCTGGTGGAGCACCACTTGACCATGCGCTCCCACGGGCGAATCGACCACGTTTTCAACCATTTCGCAGACGTGGATTTCCTGACCGAGCTGTACGGCCCATCTGAAGAATACAGATTTAACCTGAGGAAGATCTGCGACGGGATAAACAAACTCCTAGATGAAGGCACACTTTAACCTCCAGTTCACAGTCCGTCAGATGAGACTCCATCAGGCCGCTGGGATTCGAACTGAGTGATTTTACACAACTTGTGTTTTTTGTTTGAAATATAGGCTGTCATGATAACTTGATGATGGGATTGTAACCCAACCTGTAGGGATGGTCACCCAGACGCAGATTAAAGTCAAATCCTGGTCTGTTTTGTCAATGTTCCGAATGATTGTTTGGGGGAAAATCTGTTTAAGTGGAAAACCTGAATGAATCGGTGTCCCTAAAACCTGCCCTTTGTGTGAAATTGCAGGAATGTTTTAAATTACGAGCTCCTTTATATGCACTGTATGAAATTTGACCTACCTATGCTTTAAGAATGGCCTATCAATGCAACCCTAGCTCTCTTCAGTATGTCTACAAGATCCAGTTAAAATGTCCAGTTAATCTACTCGAAAGTTAAAGGGATATAGTTCACCCCGAAATGAACAGTCTGTCGTCATTTACTCATCCTCTTGATGTTCCAAACCGGCATGGCTTTATTTTTACTGCGGAACACAAAGGTGATGTTTAGCATAATCTTTCAAGGTCTCCTTTTCCGTAAAATGAAATCAACTGGAACAAAAAGTAACAATAAACGTACCATAAAAATAATCCACTGAAATTTGTCCATATTCACTGATAATTTCCCCTTCTGACAACTTTTTTCATTATACCAAAATTGGGTGAAACAATCAGTTATGAAAGATGCACAAAACAATGTCATTTGGTATAATTGATGGCAAACCTGACTCAGTTTGTTCTCACAGCGTATTTGAATGTGGATATGAATAACTTTAATATATCATTTCTTCATTTTGAAGTCCAACGCTATTCACTTTCTTGTACGGAAAACATCACCTCTAAGTAATACAGGCTTGAAACAAGATAGGGCAAGAAAATGATGATGGAATTTATATATTTTTGGATGAACTATCCCTTTAAGATAGCAAAAGCATTGAGAGTTTGATAAAAAAATATGGCGCAGACCTTTGTTGAACAGAGTGTTCAATAAATAACTGAAGTGCAGCAGAAAGATTGTAAATAAACTTTGGGGTTATGGTCTTTTCTCTTTTGCCTTTGTAATGACTCAGTGTCACAGCAGCTCCCATGATCATGTGCTTGGTTTTTCCAGATCCTGATGTTTCAGAGCATGTTAATATGTGTATACATGCAGGAGAGAAATGTGACTATTCCATAAGCCTGTTCAATAACCCCAGAGTGTAGCACTATTAGCTGTCATTAAACGATCCATATGAACTCCCTGTAGTGTCCTTTTGTCTTTTCAACTACTGTGATTGCTCTGTGTTTAATTAGTTCATATATTTAGCCAGTTAGAATGTCTATTCTGCATTCCATACAAAGTCAGATATGGGATATTTCTACTTCAATATCTTTCCCCCAACCATAAAGCATTCTGCTGCCATTTAGAAACTGGTTTATTGTAATTCTCCAAGTAGGAATTTGGATGGACGAGTTGAATGGAGCTCAGCATTATTCTACTCAAGAAATTTGTTCAGTTAAGACAAGTGCACACGATTTATAATAGTATTTTATGACTGTTGCTTGTCAGTCTGTATAAACATTATCTCCACTGTAAATCATGTCACACTGTGGGATCTCAGTTGTCTTTAAAGGTAATAGCTTTGAAAGCATGAGATCTCACCCTCCCTTCAGAGCGTCTCCAAAGCCACACCTCCTTCAAAACACATGAACGCACACAAAGCTTCACGTTTTCAAAAGCGTCACGAGATGAGAGATGGCATTAAACTACCTCATGTCTCAAAGCACAAAACATTACAATAATAATGAACAACTTAAAGAGCTCTTGCTTGTACCACCTGACTGGTGCAGAATCATTTTCGGCGTTGATAGTGTTGCCATTAAAACCAATGAATTCGAATCACGAACCGTATAGTATAACGTATAACGAATCCAATAATTGGACGAACATTTTATGGCCCTATGCCTTCCACAGACGATATATATAAATACTTCTAAATACATTTTGACCTTTTTACATTTTGAGCTTTTTACAAAATGTGTACAAACGAAATTGTATCATCAACATTCATACAGTAAGTATAACATTATGATCAATAACAATATGCTTCCACCATAATTCTCTAATTGACAAGCCCTGTTTCCCACTGATAATTATGACTTCATGTTCACTCACCTTGTAAAAATTATCATTCTGACAGGACTTGAATCCAGCATTGGATAATGTGTCTAATGGGAGTACAGTTAAAACAACTCTATTCTACCACAACTAAAGACACATTTCATACAACACAAAGAAGTTCTTGAAAATATGGAGCAGATCCTTTAAAATTAGAGAAGAGCACACCATGTATGTCCGAGGTTTAAAACGTCCTTTTCTGTTAACATAAAGTTGTAATTCCTCTTTTCTGAACACATAAAGAGACAAATGCAAGACAAAGAAGATTTAACGACAAACGCCTGGTGAAAATGTTCTATATTACTTGCTAATCATTCACTTTTAAAAGTAACTAGCACTCAAATTCCCTCTCATAGCTCTGTGAGCCAAGGGGTCGGCATGGTCCATTTCATTCCCATTTGGTAACTACACAATTATGTGGGACAAAAAGGTTATTTCTCCATTAACAGCCATTTAAAAGGAGACAGATATATTAAAGGGATAGTTCACCCAAAAATAAAAATTCTGTCATTAATTACTCAGCCATATGCCATTCCAAACAAACCCTTAAAACTTTCGTTCATCTTCGAACACAAATGAAGATCTTTTTAGTGAAATCTGAGGGATTTCTGTCTCTCTATTGACAGCTAAGTAACTGACACTTTGGCGCTTCAAAAAGTTCACAAAGAGATCGTAAAACTATAATCCATATGAATTGAGCGGCTTAGTCCAAAATGTTCTGAAGAGACAAGATTGCTTTATATGATGAACAGATTGAATTTAGGCATTTATTCACATATAAACATTCATTAATGGACATGTCAGATATTATGACGTGGCTTGACGTGCAAGAACCAATAAGGTTTTTCACCACAAATTCAACTGTAAAAATAAGTTGAAATAATGCAAATGGATATCATCGATTAGCAACCCTGGAACAGTAGATCTGTCTTTATTGGTTTATTAGTTATCGGTGAAACATTTCCTTATAGAAAAATTTATGTTTTTACTTCCGAAACTCTGTATTCTGTATTAAAGCAGATGTTTTTCCAGCAACTAGTTTCTTGAGGATTCTTAAACTAATTGCTTAAAGGGATAGTTCACCCAAAAATGAAAATTCTGTCCATCATTTCACTCACATGTCCTTCAATACCTGTCTGACTTTCTTTCTTTGGTGAAACACACACAAACAAAAAATGCTGTTTTATGTTCATATAATGAAAGTCAGTGGGGTACAGTGTTGTTTTGAACCCCATTGACTTTTATTGTAGGGAAGAAGAAAAAAAATAATTTTCAGGGGCATATTTTGCCCCAAAACATCACAGAAAAAGTGAGATACATAAGCAGATTCTGTCTGGGCTTGCTAATGAGGAATGACACTAATTTTTTGAACAGCTCATGATCTTCCAGTGGCTTCACAGATCGAGAATGTGCGACTGAGAGTCCAAATTTAGCTGCAGCAGCAGACAGCATGAGTCGGGTTGCTCAGAGATTAAATAATTGGGTTATTAAAGAAAATAAAGACATGACAGGCTGTTAGGCAACAACAGGCTACAAATCAACACACACACTCAAAAAAAAAAAAAACCACACAGTGTGCACTAACTGGGGAACCTAAGTAAGAAGAATGACAGAGCGCTGATCAAAGCAGGGGTTTTGCTGCCTTCAGGGGAGGCGAAGTGCTTTTTTTAAATAGCACTCGAACAGTTCAAATCGATTAAACTGATGGTTTGATTCGTCACTCAAAGATGTTTTCGCTGCAAGATTAAGTGTCTTAAATCTGTACATTTGTGAAATAAATAATTGCTGGATATCATCACAATGTTTTCTTAATTGTGGCCATAAAAAATGTGGGTGTTTTAGCTAGTGTTTTATATTTTCTTGCACAAATATGTTAGTTTGTGTTAGTATGTCACTTTAATTTTGCTAAGAAGATTTTACAGCATGCTTGAACAAAAGATTGTCTTAAATGTCGCTTTGGTTATAGTTTGAGTATACCTTTAAATTTAATTTTTTTTTAAATTTTTCTTCAAATAAGATAGATCTCCCTTATCCAACTCGCCATGAAACGGAAGTTGCAATAGTTTTTTCTTCCCTACATAGTGACGTAGGCCTACAGTATGGCTATAGAAGCTTGTTTCTGCCACTGAATAAAAAAATTAAAAGGAATTTTTAAGTAGCTGGTAATTACTAATTAGTAATTTTTAAGTAACTGGTAGGTAATTGTGACATATAAACTTGCAATTACAACCTTTACAGTTTCAAATTGCGAAATGTAAACTTGCAATTCTGAGAAAGTTCGTTTTTTCTCTCAGAATTGCAAGATATAAACTCGAAATTGCAAGTAATAAAGTCAGAACTGCGAGATACAAACTCACAATTGCGAGAAAATGTCAAAATTGTGAGGTGACTTCTTTCTCTAATAAAAGTCTGAATTTTGAGTCTGCAATTCGGACTTTTTTCTCGCAATTGCGAATTTATATCTTGCAATTGTGTTTTTTTTTGTTTTGTTTTTTTTTACTTGCAATTCTCAGAATTGCGGGATGTAAACTCGTAATTGTGAAAAAAGTCAGAATTGGGAGATTAAAAGACACAATTACCTTTTGTATTGTTCATTCCGTGGCGGACAACAAGCTTCTATATATAGCCGAGGCTTTTAGAACAAGAAAAAATATAGCCTAAGGCGGGACTTGATTTTGTCAATCTGGATTTTGTCAATGCTGCTTGAGACTGCAAACTGGTAGGCCTATTTGATATCATATTATTTTAATTTATTATGGTAAAATCATAAATCACACTAGTTTGTAGAGCAAATAGTTTTACTTTTTAATGCACTTTGTTAAACTTCTAGTCATTTACCGATAGCAGCTAATGAATCGGAAGTCTCGCACATTCACAGAAAATAGGGTACAAATGCTTTACCAAGGAGTTCAATCGAATCATTAAAAATGATCGCTTCAATAGAACGATTTGTTAGAGAATCATGACTTTGATCTTCTGACCGGCAGTCAAACTTGCTTTTGAAAGTCGATTTTCTCTCCTCTGTCTAATCTATAGTTGCTCTGAACTTCCATAGCATGTCTCTATATTTGAATATCTTTGAATAAAAGGAAAACTGATCTATAATTATACCCATGACAGAAAGAGGGCGGGATGGAGAAAGAGTTGAACACTCTGGTTTTAAATCTCTTTATAACACCCACCAACTAACTCTCACAGACCACCCACCTCTGCTCCATGACTCACTTTGAACACGCCAGCCAGCCAGAGACTCATAAAACACACACACTTACACAGACTCTCTTTGTTTACACGAATCATAACAGTGCATGATTAAAATTCACTGTTTTTAGTTTCCTGAAGGTGTCTTTGAAAAAAAAAAAAGAGAATCACATTGTGGGATAAAAGAACAGAAGAGTCATCTTTAGAAATGTCTTTATAAAGATTAAGTAGTACAAAAGAGATGGTATTCACATATCGAACAATCAAATCTCTTCAAAATATCTGAACTTTACAACTAAAAAACAGTTTTACTGTTCTGAAGTGGTGCAAATTGTTCACCTGAAGGCAAATGTTTCTTAAATGATCTATACATACAGCATAAAGTCACAAACAGAAGAGACATTCTCTCTGGGGACACCATTTGATATCAACAGTCTGTCACATGACATTAACATTTACATAACACTATGTGCTAAATCACTCATCTGAGATCTTTTTTTATAATCAACAATCCATGAAGCTCCTGCTACAGACATAGGAGACATTAGAGGCACCAAATCAAACTCTCACCTTGTTCATTTTTCCTATATTTATTTTTTGCTAACAATGTTGCGTGAGATGAGTTCTTTCATGATCTCGTTGGTTCCTCCATAGATGGGCTGAACTCTGGAGTCTGCAAAAGCCCTGAAAGAGAGAACATGAGACAGTCATTAAAACTTTTATGTATGGGTCAAAAGACAAAGTCTGGCTGGGTGAATCTCAAGAATTTCCAGGTCATATTTCACCTCAAGAACAAAGGAAAACATAAATACATTATTTTAATTGAAGCTTATTTTTAAGACCATTAAGATATTTCACATAGTGACATTTTCATGGCAAGCACATTCCGCCCTAAAACTTTCATTATTATAATGGGGAAATTCTAATTACCCTAATTCATCAAGACATTTTTTATTTTGCAATTATTAATTATGATTCTCATGTATGGTGAATACAGGTTGATTGGGACACTTTTTTCCAAGTCATCTCAATAGCAAAAAGTGTCCCAATAACCCTGAATACACACGTATTACAATAAAAAGCTATAATACAATGCTTTCTAAAATGTAAATCAACATAAGGAATACTGCAAATTTCTACAAATACTTTACAATATAAATAATATATAATTTATCTTACATTAAACTAACAAACACCAGAAATTTACACTAACAAAAATAAGAAAATGTGCCTAATTGTCATGAAAGTAAAAGCAAAAACTCTTAATGATCCAATTTTTTTCATTTCATCTTAGGGAGAGATATGCAATTTAAATATCTAAAAACTATTTATATTGAATATTCAAAATTGAGCCTTTATTAAACACTAGCAGGTTTTTAAATATATATATGAATATCCCAGGAGGTTCTGAAAGAGGCATTTCACACCTACACAGGGTACAAAACTGCTGCCAGCAAAATATACAAATATACACTAGTCTGATTTCTGATTAGTCACTCTTGATAACTACATAGTCAAACTGTAGCTTCCATGGAAAGGCTATTTAAAAGTGTTTTCACAATGCACAGAAGCATTTTTTGACAGTTCAAATGAACCCATTTAAAGAGTGTGAGATGGTGTGACAGTGCAGAGCTGAGAGAAACACGCCCTCTGCTGGATATTAGAAAAACAAGTGAACATGCTATTTCAAGCTGTCAGAGAAGCGTCTCGGCCCACATCCAAGTGTGACATCAGAAGCCACGCCCATATCCAAATACGTCACCTTCTCATTAGCTTCATTTCCCCCCCAAATCACATTACTGATTGCCTACACCAAACACTGATCCCTAAAGCTACCCGTCACTGTAACCTTAACCAATGAAATCAGCAGCAGGGCGGGATTTCTGGTTTGGGGGATGAAAATAAACAAAATAATAATAATTAACGCTTCCTCATTAACTTTGAAACAGGAAGAATCATTGAGAAGATGTAACCCTCACACCTAGTTCTTTTTAATTTACTTCTTATATTTCTCTTTTTTATGACAGACCGCAAACCTACCCGTACGCCTAAAAACCCTTTCAATCGGAAACCTACATACAACAAATGGGGTGGAACGGGGTGGAACGGGAATGGGGAGTCACAAGGTGGCGTATTTGGACATGGGCGTGGCTTCTGACATCACACCTGTATGTGGGCGGGGTTGGGGCGGGGACCGCAGAATGCAGTGAGCCCTACTTGGGCTGTCAAGCTACGTCTCTGAAAAGACATGGTGGTGGGACAAATATAGGATGGTAGGAAAAATAAGAAGTCGATGCTTTTGTGTTCTCTCGCAAATGTTTTGCGTTCCCCAAGAAACTTTGCGTTCGTTCGCACAATGTTTGCGTTCCCCATAGAATCTCGGGGGTAATGCAAACTTTCGCTAGAGAATGCAAAACCATCTCATATTTTTTTTTCCTCCCATCTCGTATTTTTCCCATCACCATGTCCCCTTTAGGGGCTCTGCAATCAAGCTGCTAATTTTTTTTAAAATTTTTTGTGAATAACTACTTACATTTTTTTTACACAAAGTTATCAAATGACCGCTGAAGAGTACGAATATAGTGCACATGTTATATATAAGAATAAACCACTTTTATTATTCTTTTTTGTCACTGACAGCACCAGTCCCCATGAATGGACGAGAGCAGTTTTAGGCATATGATCAGACAAAAAAGGAAAAAAAAGGAATGAAAGGAAAACCTATTTTTCCCCATTTAATATGACTACAACTACATTTTATTTTATGATTTCAATTATAAAATTAAACAAATCAATAAATATATTACAATTACAATAATATTATTGTACTGCAGAACAGTTAAATTACAATAACTTCTCTTCTTTTTATCATGTACACGAAATGTTCATCACATGTAATGTATTTGAAAATGCAGCATTTTTTCTGCCTTGGATTAATGCAATTTACATTATTCATCCTTCAGGTTGGAAAATACTAAAATCTGTATAAACTCGGGTCGCTGCAATTTTTTTCTTTTGTGTTTAATAGAAGGAATTAATTTGGGTTAGGACGACAAGAGGATGCATGGTGACAGAATTTTCATTTGTGGGTAAACTATCCCTTCAACCACTGTTTGCAATCACTGTCATCGAACAAACATTGCATTCTGGTTACAAGGGCAAAGTAGACGCTGCTGATGTTACTCACTTGGCTATTGGATACTCCCACATGTAGCCCCATCCTCCGTGAAGCTGCAGGCATTGAGTGGCAACTCTATTCTGCAAATCTGACGCCCTGAGGAGGGAAAAAGACACATTCACAATTAGTATTTAACATGAAACCAATCTTAACATGAAACAAACCCAAATTAGGGCTGCACGATATATCGTTTCAGCATCGGTATCGCGATTGCACATCCTGCAATGTGACTATCGTGGATGTGCAATGTCAAATACAGTGTAAGTAGAGATTGTAGTTGATCAGTTATCAATACGGACCAGGTCCCACGGTTCAGAATACATGTGATTTGCATATTAATTGCAATGTAATGTGCCTATTATGCCTTTTTATGAAGTCCTGATTTTGTTTTTGGGCTGTACTAGAATTTGTTTTCATGCTTGATTGTTAAAAAAAATTCATTATTTTTCACATATTTTACATTATTACAGCCTCTCTCTCCCCAGTCTGTCTCAAACACATCGTTTTCGATGAAGCCCCTTCTTCCGAAATACGAAATGTGATTGGTTAGCTGGCCCAGTGTGTTGTCATTGGCACCACTTAGCACGTGTTTGGGAAATGTCCCGCTCTTTCATAACCGCAAGTTCTTCTCTAGTGTAAATATTAAGGATGGCATCTATTTCAAACCAATTCGAGCCCGATTCAGATCCCGAAAATGTTAGCGAACAAGAGTGGTATGTTTTTTTGTCATTTGTAGCTTTGAGGTGGTTGAGCTTTGTAACCTTGCAGATCTGTTTTATGCTCAAATAGCAACATTACAGACTAAGCATAATAGACCCCTTTAAGAAAAAGCGATAGTGGAAGTTTATCATTTTCACATTTTTAAGTCCAGTTAGTTAACATTCAAGCGAGTTTAGTGTAAGAACACACGAAAGAGAACTCACACACTCTTTACTGTGCGCACACACCAAATTCAGTTCTTTTTCCTGTGTTTTTGTGCTTGAAAAGACACACGCAAAATTGTCAAAATAGCCGTCTCAGCGAGTATCCTCGTAATCACATTCAAGAATGATTCATTCTTTCCAAATAGAGCTATTCAAGTCATCTGTTGAAATTGTTTTCATAATCGCAATATATATTGCAGATAAACAAACTATTGCAATGTCATTTTTTCCCCTAATATCGTGCAGCCCATCATGAGACATCAGCTTTTGACAGTACTATAGTGTTCAGTAGTGATGGGAGAAGTGAACATTTTTGAAACTCCCAATTTCTTTACAAAATGATTCACTGTTTCAAAGTGCTTGAAACACCACATGCATACTGGCACCGTTCAAAAAACTATTGCAAATGTTTTCATGAAAGTATCATTTCCGTGATAAATGGGTGTGGTTGAGAGGCACCGCCTTCTTAGCTTACTTCTGTTCAGGCCGTCGCGGTCAGATGCGAATGAAAATATGAAACACACTGGAGAGCTGCTTAATAGCAGAAATTAAAGTTGTAATTCTAATTGAAAGAGACACTGTGTGTTAAATTGCAGAGCTGGTGCAAACATATCAACATTGCTAAGATCAGATGCTTTCTTAACTGCTGTTTTCTCACTGCTGTGTTTTTGTTGTGTTTATTTTGTGACACAGAAGTCACTTTCAAATCAGGCAGCTTTCTAAAGGTCAATGCTGCGATTTCGCATCAGTAACTTGAAGCCGTTGTGAAATTTCGCCCTTTCACCCTAATGCAAAACATTTGAAACATTATGAAACAGTATGCCGTGACAAAGCCTCATTTGCTGCAATAACGTTACTTGGGGAGTACAAAAGTTTACGAAGCTTCGTTAAGCAGTGTTTCAAAAGTGCCAAACACAAGTGTTCAGTAGGTTTACTCAACAAGAGACTCACCAGTATTTGGCCATGGATGCTGTGCCAGAGTCCAGCTTCTTCTCACTGTGGAGCTGAAGGCAACTGTCAACGAAAGCTCGACCAACACAGATGTCCGTCTTCAACTCAGCCAGTTTGTGCTGCACCACCTGAAAGACAGATAGACAATCACATATAGTTTTGATGATGATGATGAGCTGTTATTAGTGCAAACCTGATTTAGACCTCACTGATTCTACTCATCCATATGCACAAATGAACAACATAATGGAGCTTATTTAATTTCTCTGACCATCTGTCTAAAACTGCCGGCAGGATGGAGGGATACAGTTACAAAGTGAGAGTGTGGCTGTGACCTTACGTGAGGTTAAAAGCAGAGTAAACAAATGAGGAAACTAATTACGAGGATCTGGCACAGAAACTCAATACAACTGAAAGGGTTTTTTAAAGGGGTCATACCATGAAGAATCAAATTTTCCTTTTTGAGATAAGAGAGCTGATAATACTATGAAAATAGTCACATCGTACCATACAAACAATTCCTAGAGTCTAACAAATCATTAATTGAAACTAACTAAACTAAAAAGTCTCTCATACTGAAATGGCTGGATTTCTGTCATCAAACCCTATAACCATACACATTTACATGTCAATAAGGCCTATTAAGTGTTTTAGTGTTTTTAATCTTGGTCTGCCCAAAGACGATGAGATAATAAACTGGAAGTAGGGTGGAAGTAGGGCAGACACTAATCACCAGAAGAACTAATGATAAGAGTAATGTGTGTTAAAGTTCACCAGATTTTTGCTCTTGCTGGTAATGTGTAGCACCTGCAACTCTGCAGATCCATCTGAAGTTTCTTCCCTGGTCATTTCAGTGTAATCTTAATAGCTTATGCAGCATATTTCATAGCAGATTGTTTTTGAATCTGTCAATGAGGCTAATATAAAAGAATGGAACAGGTCAAAACTATATTAGACTCGAGAGTGCTGTATCTCAGTTCACATGTGAAGTACGTAAATAGGCCCTGTTTACACCTGGTATTAAGATGCATTTTGGTTGATCGGATTACAAGTAGACGAGGGAGACACATTCCCGTTTACATCTGGTGTTTTAATCCATCTCTTTTGTCCACTTTCAAACACTTCTGTCCTGATTTCTTCAAAGGGAAGGGTCTATGGCCAGGTAAATTGATGGGTTTTTTTTTCAGATCTTTCAATCTTTCACGCCATTTACATTAAGTGCCTGAGACGACGTAAAAACATTTCTGCTCTGACATACACACACACACACACATATATATATATATATATATATATATATATATATATATATATATATATATATATATATATATATAATTTATTATTTATATTACTTATTTATAGTTGACAGAAAGATTTTCAGTATTTGATGAAAAGCTAACACAAAATTGGGCAAAGTGTGTAATAGAAAGACTTCCAAACAAATACTCTTCATGCTCAACTAAAGGCGCTTTTCCACTACACAGTACCAGCTCGCCTCGGCTCGCCTTGACTCGACTCGACTCGGCTCTGTTTGGTTTTCCACTGTGTAAAAGTTGTACCTGTACCTGCTTCCAGGTACTTTTTTTCGTACCACCTCCGGCGAGGTTCTAAGCGAGCTGAGGCAAGCTGAGGCGATACTAAAATGTGACGTGAAAACACGGCAGACTGCTGATTGGTCAGAGAGAATCATCACTATTCTCTGCGTCATCATTGCACGCGCCAGACGGAGTATCCTGAATAAAAAACAGCAAAAACAAAAACAAAAACATCCAAAAACAGTATACACTCGATTTCCTCCATTGTCCTGTGTGTGTGGGTAGCGGGTGTGTCTCGCGTAAAAGATTAAGTCACGGCAGTTTCCTGCGGCGTCGCTATGACGACCAGGTACTATTGTGGAGGTACTATCTGCAATGGAAAACGGAGCGAAAAGCGAGCCGAGCTGAGTCGAGTCGAGTCGAGCTGGTACTGGTAATGGAAAAGCGCCATAATAGAAAAGCCTCTTTGTTTCTAACAGATAAAACAGTATTATAATGATTGTTTAAATACTAATAACATGGACATTTCTTGTCTGCTCCCCTTCCCTCAAATACAGTAATTAAAAAAAAAAAAAAAGAAGAAGAAGACCCTTTTAATATTTACCTGCAGGTCAGCGATGGTCTTGCCAAATGCCTTCCGCTGCATTACATAGTTCCTTGTCTCTTCAAACATGAATTCACAGCTGGCAAGGCCCATGGCTGCTATCAGAAGGCGTTCCTGCAAAAATGACAGAAGGAAAAAATTACTGAAATCTCTCCCTATTCCTATTACATAATGGTGTGTCAGCCTATTTGTAGAACTGTTCAAATTTGCAGTATCTTATTCCTTTCATATTTTGATGACATATTCTACTGACAATGCAATCCATGTACAAAAAGATCATCACAGACGGATGCAATATGTGAGGGGGAATTGGTTGGGCGCTGAAGTTAAAAGAAGGGGGAGATCAACTCTAATAATGCAAATAATACTCAATACTATTTAAATTCTTCTACAAAAGCACACAGAGCTTATAAACACGACTTACAGTATTATGCATTATACAGAGGTCGGAAGAAACAAAAATATCATTTAAACTTCTGAAGGCAGTCAGTTTCCTTCAGAGCTAGAAAGTAGAAGATTTGTGCTCTCACTGTTATACCTGTGGCAGCTCATTCATCAGATAGTAAAATCCTTTATTGACCTGACCCAACAAAGCTTCAGCGGGCAAACGCACATCCTCAAAAAACAGCTCGGCTGTATCCTGCACAGAAACAAACACCCAATATATTTATAACCAGACCTCTATAATGTTTCAATAAATTCTATTCACTCTTAAACAAGATAGCAAATCATATGCATTTAAAACAGTTCTTATTTATATAAAAAGGATTCAGGAGGCACCTGAGCTTTGAGCCCGAGCTTCTCCAGCTTGCGGCCCTTTTGGAAGCCCTTAGTGCCACCATCAACCAGGAACAGACTGATTCCATGAGCTGCTGTCTTCGCTTCACGGTTAGTCACGGCAACTACAATCACTACATCACTCATCCAGCCATTTGTGATGAACACCTGAAAAAAAGTGACAGAAATAGAAGACAAAACCTGATGGAAAATTCAAGAATATTCATAACAGCCTACCAACTAATCTGCAAAAGAGTCACTCTGCACTCTCTCAACTTAACATAATACTTAATAAAATATACAAAAGCAGTAGTTCACCTAAAAATTTAAATACAAGAGAACTCAAAACTTTTGCGTAGTCTATGAACAGTTTTTATTGAAATCAAACTGCCAAAACAACTTGTTTTGTAATTCCTCTTCTTTCTTATGTAACAGAGATGAAAACATCAGCCCAAGACAGAACATCAGCCTGCATAGACAGATCAATGCCCATTTCGTCATCACCCCTTTTGGCCACCCACTGGCACATGTAGTAGGTTTACTACAGTTTACTATTAGTAGATTTAGATGTCATCTAAGTTTCATATGTTGTGCAGTTCTTAGTTGTGGAAGAACGTCTCGGTTACTTATGTAACCCCCGTTCCCTGAAGAAGGAACGGAGACGTTGCATCGGAAGTGAACCAACGAATTTGGAATCTCGCAAGAGAGACCAATCTACTTCGAGTGTAACTAAACGAGCCAATGCACATGCGAGATTTGCATATAAATGAGCAGCAGGTGCATCGAATATTCAGGTTTTCGCTGAGGAGCCGAGCTGGAGACCCGGCCGCCCAGGAAAGCAGGTCCTCCTCAGAGGAATGCGCCACGGAGGGGCTGCCGCGAGGAGTGAGAGTTCTGGGAACCCGATTTGGCAAATAGGGTGCCACTAACAAGACCTGCTCCTCGTCCTCCCTGACTTTGCACAGTGTCTTTGCGAGAAGGCTCACTGGGGGGAACGCATACCTGCGAAGCTGTGTGCCAGTGCATCCGTGCCTAGTGTCCCCTCGGTCAGGGAGTAAAACAGCTGGCAATGAGACGTTTCTGGAGAGGCAAACTCTGAAACGTCTCCAGATCAGCTGGACCAGCCTGGGATGGAGTCTCCACTCTACCGGAAGCACAGGCTGTCGTGAGAGCTTGTAGGCTGCACGATTGATCACGGCCGGAATGTGAATGGCGACCTCAGATGCTTCTGACTCTATAGGAGGAGATGGCGGGCGAGTTGCGACATGCGACGGGAGCGTATACCACCTTGCCGGTTAATGTCCAATGACCAATACGCGTTTGCCCTGTAGCGGCCCTTTTAGGCGGCCCAGTGCAAGACGTACTGCTAGCAACTTGAGGCAGTTGATGTGCAAATGCGGTTAGGGACCCGTCCAAATCCCTGAGACTGCATGCCCGTTGTACGTGGCTCCCCAGCCAGTGGTAGAGGAATCCATGGATACAATAGCATGCCTCATATGAAGCAAACCGAACAGTGTTACTGCGGCTGCCATATGCCCTAGGAACCTCTGAAATAACGTCAGGGCCGCTGTCCTGCCTTTGAATCAATTCAAGCAGATCAACATTGACCAAACATGTTCCTCTGTGAGTCCAGCTCCATACCGAGAAAAGAGATCCTCTGCACAGGGGAGAATTTGCCCTTTCTCCAGTTGACACGAAGTCCCAACTGGCTGAGGTTGCACCATGTCCCTGTGTTCGCACAACTGCTCACATGACTGGGCCAGTATAAACCAGTCGTCGAGATAATTTAGGATGCGAACGCCGCGTTCTCCCAGGGGAACACGGGCCCCCTCCGCGACTTTTGTGAAGACTCAAGGAGACAGGGACAGCCCCAAGGGAACTCACGAGAGAACAAAGTCACAAGAGGACTTTGTACTGATATGCTCGACCCTCGAACGCAAAGCGAAGGAACGGCCTGTGTCGAGGGAGAATCGAGACATTCAGAACCGTAACCTATGAAGGGCCGGTTCAGAACTCACAGGTCCAAGATTGGCCATTACCCACCGCTTTTCTTGGGTACAGTGAAGTAGGCGCTGTAGAACCCCGCCTTCATAGCGGCTGGAGGGACTGGCTAGATCGGGGGGGGGGGGGGGGGGGGATTTATATGTAAAAAATGCGTAAAAAATTGTCATAAATAAATTTAATATGTTCATTGAACTTTCTATTGATCAAAGAATCCTGAAAAAGTATCACCATTTCCACAAAAATGTTAAGCAGCACAACAGTTCTCAAAATCTATCTAATATAACTGTTTTTACTGTATTTTTGTTCAAATAAATGCAGCCTTGGCGAGCATAAGATTCTTCTTTTTTAAAACTTAAAAAAATGAATGTTTCCAAACTTTTGACAGGTACTGTATTTCGATTCTAGTTTGCTTTATAAACATTTGATTGTTGATCATTATTTTTTTTAATTCTATTCTAACATTTAAATATTTTATTATAAACTATTGTTGTATTATTTTAATTGCTTGTATTTTGTGTCAATCATTTGATTACACTTGTCAATCACTTGCATTGGATTAGTTTGAAAGGTGCTACATAAATTAAGATTGCTTGATTGCTTGATTGATTGATTGATTGATTGATTGATTGATTGATTGATTGATTGATCAAATCTTTGCATCACTTGCCATTGTTCATACCTTGCTTCCATTAAGAATCCAGTCGGTTCCATCTTTTTTTGCAAACGTCTTCACTCCTTGAAGGTCACTTCATAGAGAAAATAGAAGACGTGAACCGGGACGACTCAGTGAACTAAAGAATATATCACAATATGACTTTGTATCTTTAAAAGTCAAGTTCATTTGTTCACCCATCCGAGGAACTAAAGTGCCATTTATTCTTTAATGTCATGCCTGCACTGAATCCCACCTGCCGGCTCCAGGTTCTGTCATGGCGATGGCCCCGATGCATTTCCCAGCAGTCATCTGTGGAATATAGCGCTCGATCTGAGCCTTAGAGCCATAGTGACTGATATAAGGCATTACAATCTCAGAGTGGAGAGAGAACCCAGGACCACTGCAGTTACAGTACATTCTACAACACAAACAGAGCCAGAACACCTGCTACATTACAACACACACAGACACACTAAGTCAAGGGGTAAACTGAACTCAATGCAATCAAGGTGGTGCACCATTCAGAAGCGAATTGCATTTTAAAAATTCCAGTCCTGAATTTGAATTGAGGCAGCACGAAGGACACAGAATTGCAATTCAAGTTTTACTTTAAAGAAAGTAGAATTACAATGGAATCATAAAAAACATAACATATGACTGCTGTAAGTATAAATCATATAATTTCTTTAAGTGTAGGCCTATTTTTTTACCCAAAAATATATCCTGCAGATTACATGCATTTCAAGAAACATTATATGATATTCATAACAATAATCAATGCTTGGAAATGTCACCTGTACAAATATTTTAATATAGATTTAGAAGAATGATATTTAATAAATTAACTTTCATTTATGTCAGCATCTATTATTCAATATTCCTATTCCCATATGTCCATATCCCTAACTATTACATTTCCTTTCATTACTATTTTAAGTTTCCGGAATATAATATGTAGGACATTTTGTGGCGTTTGTTTTGTTTTGTGGTGGCAAAATTTTAATTTGTATTGATGACTGTGGTAATTATTTTATATTTATTATCAAGCAGTAAAAATGTCCCTTCCCGTGCCCAAAACAAGGCATCTGTGGATGAGAGAACGTTGTCCTGCAGCACTTCACAGATGATAAGTGGAAGGAAGGAGAATTTTAGAAAGACATTTATGACACTATATTCAAAAATGTAAAGAACTATAGCCAAGTCTATTTTAAGGTGTTCATTGGATTCCCAGAATGCAGCATGCGAAGCTCCAGCATGGGAGCTCGTTCTGTGCATCATACATCATTATACCATTTCTATGTCATTGCACATGTGCAGAACTTTCCAGTTTTGGTTTTCAATCCAATCAAGTGTTTACATGTCCTATTGAAAAGGTTTAAACATACACTTTACAACCCTAATGAAATTCAAATCGGATTTGGCCAGTTCATTCCGATTGACGTGGTTGAATGTGACTTGTTTTATTCGGACTGGGCTACTAGTCTGATTACAAACAGATTATTAGGGTCCATATAACGACTGTTTACACATTTTAAAATGAAGAATTTTTCCCAATCTACTGTAGGGTCAGACAGGTAGGGGAGGAGTTACTGTGACAGACAGGTGAGGGCAGGGTTACTCACTGCTCCTCCCACACGATATTAGCCGACAGGAGGTCTCCTCCGATTCCTCCATGCTCCTCAGGTGTATATATTCCCAGCAATCCGTGTTCTCCAGCCTTTTCCCAAACCTCTCTGCTGACCTCACCAGCCTTCTCCCACCTACAGTATAAGCAAGCACATGCGCATACATTTAAGACTGTACCACATTTTCATCCTGTATCTATTTCATCTCACAATCAGGATGAGATGGTTCGAGAAAGACAAACTGGTGACTTACTGAGTGTGATATGGAACAACTTCCTCTTGAAAGAAGCGCCGCACATTCTGACGGAACAGGTCGTGTTCCTCAGAGAAGATCCGTCTGGTGCCGATGTCCATCAGGGTCTTGGCCATGGATGTTTCAGGTCGAAAAGGTGCTGCTGTTTCCCCATGCTGGTGCTCCGCATGCTGCATTCTGGGAATCAAATGAACACCTTAAAATAGACTTGGCTATAGTTCTTTTAATATTAGAAATATATTCGCACACCATTGCATTTATGTGGCACTCCAAGGTACTTTAACAAAAACAACAGTCCATATACAGAAAAGCATGATAATACTACTTTTGGTACTTTTTTGTGAGTGTAATATTGCTCAAAACGTTCTATTAATTTGCATTCTAATTTCACTGTGAAAAACACATAGGAAACACCAGTGCCATTTGAAAATGCACGTATTAACACTCTGATTAACCCGTTTTGTTTGAAAAAAGCTATTTCTAACAACTCAGGATGTGACGTTACAACCAAACCACCGTGAGGTGATTTACTTTTGACCCCTTTCCATCATTTTATTGAAAGCTATCCACTTTATTCATTATGATAACATAAATTCAACATGTCTGATGAAAATGGTGCCCCAAGTAATATTGAAAAGTATCTGCTACTGCAAATACATAATTTAGGGGGAAATTGATCGGTAAAGATTATTTTCTGAACTGTAGAAGATTAGTAATTTTAATAGGGGAGAAAAATATATAAAATTGCTAGAGTTAAAACCTGTTATTTGGTCAACTATGTTGACTTACCATATAAAATAAAGATTATACTATATTTTACAAGACAATAAATGTATTGTTTTAGAGGTACTTTACTGATTTAAGGTTTTTTTTTTTTTTTTTTTACAATAAAGTTATAGTTACAACACCTACCTATTTTAATAATAATTAATTATTACGGTTTTGTTTAGAAGTAAAAAATATATATATATATATGGGAGAAACTGTTGATGAAAACAATAAAGAAAATGACTCACCTAGACATAGTCACTGCAAAAACCTGTTTACCTTGCAGATAAACATTTTTAGTCGCAGGAGAAAAACTCCGTAGTGTCTTAAGTGCAAACATACTGAAGTGCAGGTGATCGACTAAAACGCTGTAGATAATTTTTTTGACAGGTCGAATACTGTCCGTGAACTTTACTCTACATACTGAAAAACACTTCCGTCTAAAAGAATACATAAAGACAACATGTCAAAATAAGAGTCTCATTACATTAATTGTGTTGGTAACATTATTACATCTGAAGCTGCACTAATGGCATGACTGTATAATTTTCACAATGCATCGTTTTAAAGCAGCCTTACAGAAAATGCATGTGTCTACATTACATTTTAGAGTAATTTGTTATGAGAGGTGACTATGTCCAAAATGTCAGTATGTCAGAAATGTACAGTTCTAAGATAATAATCTTAGAAATAAAAAATGCAGTTAGCTAACTTCATGTATTCATGTAGCAGAACCAATGATCTCATTAAGGCAGTTCTAACAAGTTGCGTGGTATAAGTACAGTATTTTTACAGATGTATGAATGAATGTTTTGTCATTGGAATAACTGACACCAAGATATTTGCCAATACAAATCTGACGTAAATTTTCCCCTTTTTCCATCAACTTGAAGCTTGCTCATTAACACTTGCAGGTTTGATAGATGTAAAAATGACTTGCAAATGAAAGCATTTCTTTTTAATTCAGTATGATGTGTCTTGTAGAACGACGAACATAATCAATTTCTCTCAAATCTCTGTCCACCCTTCTAGAGAGAAGACATCAGTGACCTCTACAGGACACTAAAAATAAACACAAACAAAAATCTTTATTTAAACACATATATATGCAGTCTTTTCTTACAATTATTTATATAATATATTTATTTATAAAAATAATTGTGTAGACACAGTCCTCTTTGTGAATCTTTGTGTCATCTTTTATCCTAAAATACTGAATGAAGAAAGAAAAGACTTTGTTTTGTTTTATCAACGCTGCATCATTGCTCAGCTTGAATGTAATGATAATAATTAGAACCTGCATTACTTCAACAAGAAAAGCCTCATCTTCCTAATGATGCGGATACTGAGTGTCACAGGCTGAGGGACTGATGTAGTGCAGAACATGTGGAGCAGCGCTAATGAAGAATCAGAACAAAGAGCCTGTTGTTTTCCGACTCACAGGGAAGAGTCGACTGAACTCTGTCCCACTTTCACAAATAGGCACAGTGCCATATCAAGACATACAAAGTGAAATCAATCTGAGGTCATGCCTTGATCAGTAAATAAATATTATAAATGTGCCAATGACAACTGAAAGCATCTTAAAGACACATAAACGAAACATTACTGCTCTGAAAACTGTGAAAATCTGCTTTAGTGTGTGAAAATAAGATATTGACATGATTATGGTGGGTGAAAACAGGGGCCAGTTGTATAAACCTCTAAGACTAGTCTTACAAGTTAGACATCAATTTATTTTCTTTAAGACGGTTCATAGCTTTTTAAAATCAGTTACATAAAAACGTAGATAAACCTACTTTGATACCGAAAACTAAGACTGACTGCCCCTGACTAACTGCTAGTAGGTCATACTAGAACTTAAGACACTGTCTTAACATTATGGCTATGTTTATGCAACCGGCCGCAGAACCTCTCTTGTGAATTCGACACAGTACCCACAAACCTGGTGTAATACCTACACACTGTTTCACAGAGGTGAAATAAAAAAGTATCCTATATGGTAGAAAGACATTGAGACTACACTGACAGACTTGAAACGACTGTACCATTAATTTAAAGTGCATTTTTATATTGATCTAATAAAAAATCATGGTTTCAAACTGTTTTGTTAATTTTTTTCTCACAGTAAATAACCCTTCCCAGAAAAAAACAATTAACAGAAACCATTTAGGTAAAATAGTAGTATTTTCACTTGACGCCAGAGTCAGCAAGCTTTACTGACTGCAGAAACTATTGTGGGTTTTAATCAATTTTTCCTGCTGTCTTAGTTCATAACAGAAAATACGATGCATTTTTGAAAAATTTTGACATTATGCAAACCTACAATAATGAAATAGGTAACACTTTATTTTGATGATCCTCTTTGAACATTCTGTTGACTGTGACATTGCACCTATGTGTCAACTCACTCTCATTAGAGTATTAGTACAGTGTCTGCTTAATATCTGCAAATTCTTTATTTTGAAAATATTATAGTCAATTGGCAATCACCATCGCACTCCTGCAGGGGATAGTTTTTCTTGTTTGTTTGTTTTTTGATAATATTATAGTCAACAGAATGTGACTATAGGTGATAGTTTTCCTTGTTTTTTTTTGTTTTTTTTTAGAAAATATTATAGTCAACAGAATGTGTAAAAGGGACCATCAAAAAAGTGTAATCATTAAATGTGTTAAATAATACAAATGTACTTTATGTATTTAATCTCACTTTATTAACCAATGTATTTGCTGATAAGCTTTGACGATCCAATTCAACCAGCTAAAATTACTTTAGACAAACATTACATTTGTGTCTCTTTCTTTGCTGAATTAAGAGTCTTTCTTCTCCTGTGTCTTATTCTTCTGTAATCCAGAATGTCAGCACAGCTGTCAGGTTTGTTTGAGCTGCGCCCTCTACTGTACAGAATTTGCATTTCCTTCAGCATGAGGCTTATTCATTTCACTTTTGGCCTTTACATTTTCCAAAAATAGAACTTGTTTTGTTGTTGTTATTTAAAAACAAGTAGGCTCAGGTGAGAAGAAAGTAGCACAAAAGTAACTTAAAGCATTACTTTCGATAAAAGTAACTAAGTAACGCAATTAGTTACTTTCTTAGGGAGTAACGCAATATTGTAATGCATAACTTTTAAAAGTAACACTGGACATAGCACTACAACCATTAAGGTATTTTTGTAGTATTCTTTATTTATAGTAAGTAAACTAAATGAAACATTGACGTTTTAGTTTTTTAAGTGAAAATTCTACTTTCACATTATAGCTAATATAGTTTTATGTTGGAATTATGTTGTAAAAAGCCAAATTAATATTATATTAACCTAAATATGAGAGGGGAAAAAAAAGAAAAAAGAAAAAAAAAAAGGTTAAGATATGGATTTTTTTTACAGATTGTTTTCATTCTGTGAAATCTGAAACACTGTCTATAGGTAAATGGCATGTTCCCATTGTGATGACTTAGAGAATGTGTCACAAAAGCTCATCCCTGTGGCCTCATGGGAAAGTAAAGCATCCATCCCATGAGGCCACAGGAGAGAATTTATGAATGGGACGCAACTGACTCTGGTAGGTCACATGATAATGACAACATGGCGGATGTAGTACGTCCGGATTACATTCATACAACTACACACTTTTTTAACGGTCACAAAGTAAGTTCAAATTAAAATGTAGTACCTACTCAAGACAGTGCGCAATTTTGCATACAGCTTATATATCCTGAAATAAACCAACCCTGACATATTTGTAACGTTAAGGTCCAGATGATAAAGATGTAGTTTCAGAAGGGTACAAAACAAAGGTATTTAAAGGGATGGTTCACCCAAAAATGAAAATTCTGTCATCATTTACACACAATCAAGTTGTTCCAAACATGTATGAATTTCTTTCTTTTGCTGAACACAAAAGAAAATATTTTGAAGAATAGGGGTAACCAAACAGTTGATGTAGGAATAGTAGGAAAATTCTATGGTAGTCAATGGAGCCCAAGATCTGGTAACAAACATTCCCTTTCGTGGTCACTATGAGTTACGTCGTGACGACGAATGGGGTTTCGCTTAGAAAGCCTATCACCTTCGAGAATTAGAAAACGAGCCAATGGCAATGAAATGCCTTGGGTCTGCAGAATTTGCATAGCGTAACTCCGCCCCACCTCGTGGGTATATAAGGAAGTATGTCCTCCACAGACACCCCTCTAAACAACGGCCATGACGTTGCCATGCCTCTTGTGGAATGCGCCTGTACCCCTGCCGGCAGAACTAACTCTCTACTTTTGTATGCAATTGATATCGCCACCACAATCCAATGCGAAAGAAGCTGTTTAGACAGCGGTTTTCCACGAACTGGGTTGGGTAAACACACAAAAAGTTGGTCGGACGAACGCGCAGTCTGCGTCTCCTGTCTTCCTCCGAGTCAATCATGAGGTTTGACAGAGCGGGCAGCTCGAATGAGAGTGCACTTTATACCCCTGACATGATTTTTGTTGTACACATCGCGTTCAGATGCATTATAGGATGCTCTTTCAGTGCTGTCCACCATTCTCTCCTTACAGATCCCTGGCACAGAGTCCATGTAGTGACGCATCTGTCGTCACCACTATACATGACGTAACTCTGGCTAGGGGAATTCCCTCTGTCAACAGACCCGAGATCCCCAGGGATCCAGAGCTCGAACACACACTGGCGTTATCATCACTTGTCTGTATAAATGCCGTGTGGCATTCAGACCAGTGCTCAGTGCCCATCTCTGGAACGCACGCATAAAGAGAAGACCCAGCCAAACGACTGCTATTATTGAGGCCATAAACCCCAGCAGTCTCAACACTATACGAAAACACACTCGCCTTCCCAGCCCAAAAAGACGGAGAAAATTCTCGGCCCTTTGAAGTGACAGCATAGCTGAGTTTTGTACCGAATCTATCTCTAAACCAGATGACGTACTGTAAGCATTTTGAACTTCTAACGTCTGAGTTGCTTGTTAAACTGCCGTAAATCCAGAATCGGGCACAAGCCCCCGCTTCTTTGAGAGTAGGAAGTAACGGCTGTAAAACCCTTCCTCCATCTTCCCTTGTGGAACCACCTGCCCCTTTGCTGAGAAGAAAACAAATTTCTTCTCTTAAAACTGAGGAAACGTCTTCCGATACTGATGTCATAATTACCCCGCCGAAACAGGGCACGAAAGGAACTGCAGCCGATAGCCGCACTGAATTGTGCGAAGAACCCACAGTGTTGGTGTGCATGCGTGCCACCGCTTGAGGCTGACAGTGAGGATCCCCGGCATCACAGAAGAAAGCGGCTGGCTCTGGACAGATGTTCCTCCCTAGTCTGCGAGCTAGGAATTTGAACACCCCTTCTTTCATGCGGAGAAAAATGTTCCCTTCACCGAGGTAAGGCCCTTCTTTCCCGACCCTGCCTGCTGTATAGGCTGTGTGTGCACTCGCCCAGCCTCCGAGCGCTGGGTCTCGGTGCTGTTGCTGCAGCCAGCTTTTAGCTGGTGGCGGTCAAGAAGACGACCTAAACCCTGGTTGTGCAGCCGACTGTGCTGGTATGCTAAATTTTCTACGCACTGAACCCCTCAGAGATTCGGGGAGATCGGTGCGGTTCCGATCTCGTTCAGGCAAGTTTGCCAAAGTCAACCAAAGATGGCGCTGAGCCAACACTGTACTTGTCATTGCATGACCTAAAGATACCAACGTGCAATGTGTTGCACACAGTATGTAGTCAGCCATGGATCGTACTTCCCCCATGAGCTCGTCACACGATCTTCCCCCTGACACGGCCTCGCTCAGCTTGCCCAAACAAATGGCCTGATAAGTCTACAGCAAGGACATATTGCTCAAAGCTCTAGCTGTGCAGGCCAAATAGAGGAGACAAATAGAACCCGCCGAAGCACAAGCTTTTCTGAATCGGGGAAGGGGCAGGCCACTCCTCCGACAGCTGTGCAGCCGCTCTCCGATATAGCTCAATGAAGGGATCTTCCATCATCTCCATTCCACCCGTCGCCTCGGAGGGTGAGGGGAAGCCGTGATCTGCCCCGCCTGAAAACTGTCGTCGGATAATTCCTCACCCGCCTCAAGCGAATCTTTCTCCCAACACTCAAAATCAGAGGAACATTGTTGAAATCACCCACAACCTCCTCGGCTATCATACGATCGCCCCAAATCCCTGAGGCTTCCTCAAAATGGCTAGAGCCACATCCGGAACAGCACCTGAAGACAGAAGCATACCGTGCCTGTCCACTGCACAATCGAGCACCCACTCAACAAACGCTACACACTACTCGAGTGTCGAGCAACGAAGCTGTCGGCAATGTATGCTCCGGGGTTGGAGAGAGCCAGCTTGGTGTGGACAATCCCCAAACACACTGGGCAGCGCCCGTGAGTATCTTTTTCGGACAACAAGTATCCTCATGTCGTTGGACGGGGCGAGAACCCTTGTTTTGATCCATTTTGCCCGAGAATATTTAGTTTATTGTTAGCAATGCTAAACTTGTGCTTTTAAAACTTTTCTCTGCTTGTGCCTTTCGACAGGAATCACCACAGTGGGCTTTCCTCACAA
This sequence comes from Leuciscus idus, assembly GCA_021554675.1. Lineage (NCBI taxonomy): Eukaryota > Metazoa > Chordata > Actinopteri > Cypriniformes > Leuciscidae > Leuciscus > Leuciscus idus. The sequence continues at coordinate 10,418,637 of CM038634.1, forward strand.
AAACTGTGCCGTGATGGCGTTCTAGCAGCATGGTGAAGAGCTGAAGAACAAGGGAATGACGCATACGACTGCAGCTATATGCTGTGGGCAGGTGACCCCTCCCACGTCATCATGTGTCATTGGCCTTTTAGGCCTGAATAAAGGTGTCTTCAGCAGATAGCGCAAGAGCACGATATCTCATATTCATGTGTTGTACTGAGTTGATCGACTGAATGAGAACTGTAGCCTAGAAATCTAGACGCACCCTAGCAGCAGCAAAATGTATTTTGCAGCCAGGGTAGTCTAGCAACTCTCCGTTGACTTTCGGAGCTGTAAAAACCTAAATTGGGTCAGGCCAATCACATCGTGTTTAGAGTAGGCGGGGCGGGCTTAACATAATGACGACGGAGTTGCGACGGTTTCCTGCTACTTGAAAACAAAGAATGGCTACTGCTGCTGGCGAACAGTCTTTCGAATCGGCTTTGGCCGCGACTCTGGAGGACTTGGAGTTAAGTTTTTCTTTGAGAAAAGAGCAAAGAACGGCACTTAAGTCATTCTTAAAAAAGGAAGATGTGTTCGTAGTTTTGCCGGCCAGATTCAAAAGTTGAATCTTTCAACTAACGTTAGCTCCGCTGTTGGCAAAACGCTCTGGTTGGTTGAAGCGCTGTCCTATTGCGTGCAGAGGGAATTTGAAAGACAGCCATTTATCCCGCCCCTAGGACTGAGCCATGTCTATGGAGAGTTGCCAGACCTAACATCTTGATGATGTAGGTCTGGCTTGCCAGGCTATGAGAACTGATGACTGGCGGGGAAACTAAGAACAAAGGAAACAGGAAACTAACTATAACAAAGTAAAAGTCCAGGAGAGTAGGCTAAAATTAAACACACAGTTTGTGACAATATCTACTAAAAAACAAAGAAATAAAAATTAAATAATGAAGTAAAAAATATATTTCAATTTATGTTCAAGGATGTTTTACATAATTTGGGAACAATAATGAATCTCACATGAATCTGACAAAATGACAATGATTTATTAATTATAGGATGTTCATTGCTCTCAGCATGACACATAAAGGGTTAAGTGTGCATTTGATGAAGCTCTTTGAGGTCACATGTCACCTGACCTTCTGTATGTGTTGACACAGGCAGCTCACACATGTGTCCTGCAGAGGGAATCATGAGCTGTTTAACACACTCCTGCTGCCTTGAGCATCTCACAACCTCTCAAATCTACAGTAACTGATGTCAAATGACACTTTCTGTAATGAAGATTATCATATAGAATGCTTAACAGAGCATCATATATTTGATATATGATTATATAGACCCAATGTTTGTAAGCATAATACGTGTCATCTGTTTAAAAGAAATATGAGTTGAGTGAAATGGAAAATGAAATTACTTGTTTAATCTTTTCTCTTTGCATGATTTCAATCCTATAACAATATCATTGTAATGGGAAATTGTCACAAGGTCTATATTTCAATAAGGTTTTCAATCAAAGATTTAATCAAACAAATGCTTGATTTGTTTAGCATTGGTATAATATGTTTAGCATCTTAATTTAGAATCATTTAAGTGAATTATGTCCTTTAAACTTAAATTCTAATCTCCCATTTTTATAATAGAGTAGCTTTTGGGTAAACAACTGAGTTGAATGAACTGTGTTCTCAGGACAAGGCTGCTTTTCCCTCCATAAATGTGAGGTTAGGGGATACTGTTACATAAAAATTTTTTTAAAAAATGATTAAATACTATAATGCATTTAAATACTGTTATTTTATAAAAAATGTATAATTACAAATTCTTTCTAAAACTCCAAACTTATTAAACTTATTAAGTTTAATATTTTTGTACAATCTTGGTATTTCATGAATGATTTTGTGTTTCTTAATTATTTAATGTTTGCTGAAAAGCCTAACATAGGCTATTTTTAGCCGGTTCCCATGGTGACATCTTAGATCATTTGGCATTTAGTGTCATGAAAGGTCAGTGTGTTCAATGAAGTGTATCTTTCTTTCTGAACTGTAACTTTAAAGCTTGCATCAATACAGAAATCAACATTCAAAATATACGAGATATTCAGTGAAGTAGAAAGTCTGCCTACAAATGTTTCATTTATATATATTATAGCTTACAATGTAAAAAGTGAACATGTTGCTTCTTTAAGGAGGTATTTCTACCTGATTCTACCTACAAATTCAAATTTTCTTGTTGTAACCTACTTCAATCAGTTTTATATAGCATAAATTGACACATCAGACACATGCGCACCTCCTCCTTACTGATTGGCAAATTTGGCTTCAATGAGAAATTGTGATTATAGGCTTTATTATATACAATAAGTTAAAAGTGCATCAAAGTGAACATCGCAATTGACAGCACTTTACTCTTCACCACAATGGTAACCACAACATTCAATAACAGAAACTCCTAAATGTTCAACATAACTGAACATTAAACATTAACATACCAACATCTTTCCCTTTACTGTAAAACACATAAAATAACACTTAATCCCTAAATTTACTCTCCTAATGCAGTCCCTTGCAAAGCATGCTGGGAACTACAGATCCACTGCCCAGGGGTGTGTTTTCCAAAAGCACCATGAGCTAAGTTGATCGGAGAGACCATTGGTGGCAAAGGCTCTACGAACAACTTAGCTCACAATGATTTTGGGAAACGCAGCCCTGCAGTGGATCTTTAGTTCCCAGCATGGGATATGCAAGTATATTTAGCAAAAGATGTTGGTAGTTTATGTTAATGTTTAATGTTCAGTTATGTTGGACATTCAGAGGAGATTCTGGTTTTGAATTTTGTGGTTACCACTGTGCTGAAGAGTAGAGCTTGTGATCAGTATGCTGGCACTCACTGTTCAATGCTCAATACTAACACCTGTCTTAACTTAATGGTTCATTATATACATTGTGCATAATGGTAAACAACACTGTTGACCCAATTAAACTAAATTAATTTGAATAAACTAAATTAAACTGTGTGTATAAATGTCTTCATTTAGTTTAAGGGTAATGACTTAGTTTTGAGTGTAGCCTATTTATTTCAAGGTGGAAAAGGACTTTCACCATATGAAAAAAAAAAAAAAAAGATCATATGGTAACACTTTACAATAAGATGAATTAGTTAACTACATTAGTTAATTAACTGGATTTAAACAGCATTTGTTAATCTTTGTTCATGTTAATTTCAACATTTACTAATATTAAAATCTTGTTAACATTAGTTAATGCACTGTGAACTAACATGAACAAACAATGAACAGCTGTATTTTTATAACGTTAACAAAGATGAACAAATACAGTAACAAATGTATTTATCATTGTTAGTTCATGTTAGTTAATACATTAAATAATATTAACTAATAAACCTTATTGTAAAGTGTTACAGATTATATCAAACCAAATAATTTTAGCTGGAGAAATCAGGTCATATCTACAGTTATACTTCAGCAAAACCTTGTTTTTCAGGTTGGTTGAATTCAGTTATACTATACTATACTATACTATACTATACTATACTATACTATACTATACTATACATTTCTACAAAACCAGTTATGGTAGATGTTACTACACGAAGAACATTTTCTAAGCTCAACTGACTAAACATTTTTTTCAGTGTAGGCTAGGCTACATCTCAAAGCAGAGATATAATGGTGGATTAAATAAAGCAGGTCAAATCTCTAATTTGCATTTGAATCTGCATCGTCATAAATCTCTCTTTTTTTTTTTTTTTTTTTTTGACATCAGACTGCTGTGTTATCTCTTATCTGCTCTTCATAGCGCTCATCGGTCGTTTACTGCCCCGCAGCATGAATGACTGCGAGATGCGCGTGACGCAGGTGCTTCAGACTGACGCACATGGGCGGATGTGACCGTGCCGTTCTCCTCCTCCTCCTCCATCCATGAGCTGCTGGAATCAGGGCCCGTTATACACGAAGAGCTCCCATCAGCTTATCCGCTGTTAATTATAGCCAGCGACCTGGTTTCAGCACTGCAGGGACTCAACAGCTCCCGCAGAACTCAAGTCTTTGCGCTTATAGAGGAGAGGCGCTGAGAGCGCGCGGCATCCAGCCAACACCAGCGCGCGCCACAAAACCAAACCAACGGTGCCGTTCATCTTCACAAGGGACAACACAGAAGAAAACATATCAAAACTATACGACAATTCGGGAACCAGCTACAGGATGGCGTCAACACGCGTAGGGTTTGTGGTTGTCCTTGTTGTGATATCGCAGATCAGCGCGTTTCCCACACCTGCCGACGGTGAGTTACTGAATTTCCCAAAAAACATATAGTCCAATTCATCAGTCCAATATATTATAAAATAGGGAATATTTGATTTAGACAATTATTCTGATTAAATGAAACATAACATACATGGCGTGTAGCCTAATAAAATGCTCCAAATATAGAATAATGTTGCCTATAGGCTCGGTCAGTTAATCAGTCAATATTTTGCCAATTTTATAGTATTAAGGACAGTATCCACGTGACCAGTTAACAGTTATCTGGACTTGCAGATGCTCTGTTTTCAAAGGGCATTTTGAGTAAATATTGAGTAAAAGAAATTCATCACATTTCGTATTAAATTGTATTTTAAATACAGGAAGCCAACAATTATAGGCTTTATACTCGATTCTACATTTATAATAGAGTATAAATAGTGTATATTACACTATTATTAACAATTATACTCTAGATATTAGCCAGTGAAAAACTCTTTAGTTGACTAGCCTATTAACTCCATATAAATGTGGAAAGATGGTGAATGAATTGGATTGTTTATTTAGTTTTTGATGTTTTCACCATTTATTGTATATAAAGCTCTGGGCTCTGGTGTTTTCAAAGGCTTTTAATCTTTTGTCCTGTAATCCGATTATTTGGTGGCAGCTTCTCTCGAACAGTTTGGACTGCAACTGAATGCATCAAAGATCTCAACAACCATAGAAAGTAAAAAAAAAAAAAAAAGCGTAATAATAATATCTTTACTTTAGGGTAAACAATCTTCTCTAATGTAGAGTGTCTTGATTCCATCAAAATCATACTCGATTCACATAGGTGAGAGGTGCACAGATTCTTTAAAATTATGTTGTTAAAATATCTTTACATTGTAGTTACAATATAATAACCAATCAACAGTAATCTGAGCTTGATACTGCAGATCTTCTCTTCTCATCGTTCCTCCTGTTCAGTTTAGAAAGGATAGTTCACCAACACGAAAAAAAGGAAAAGAAAAAATCAAAATCAACACTTTATGTATAATGCATTATAAAAGGTATTCATAATATACATTATAATGCATTACAGCTTTTCATAAATAAATGGTAACCAAAGTTAAAATACATAATAGCATTCGCAGATTGTTACATTTGAAATTGGATGTTTGGCGTGTTTTAATGCATTATACTTTCTAAAGGTGTAACCCTTTACAGATAAGTATAACGTATTATAACTGTGGTTACAATTATTGATGAGATCATATAATGCATTATAAGGTGCATTATTAATGGATTATAATACTTTTATAATGCATAATATATAAAGGCTATAAGTAAAGTGCTACCAAAATCTGTAATACTCACTCTCATATCATTCCAAACCTGTATGACTTTCTTTCTTCTGCGGAACACAAAAATGCATTTTCAGTTTTCAGTTTTATATCTTTAAGGTGAGAAAAGACTGATCTGGGATCGTTGATCTTTGCCTTTTTTGAATGCGTGTGTTTCTTTCCTGATCCAGATAAGAGCATGTACAACCGAGAGCTGACTGAGGAGAAGCCATTAGAACAGCAGGTGTGATTTCAGAAATACTAACTTGTTGTTAATTACCATGTTATGTGAAAGACACAGATGAATATACTTTGTACCTACATTAAGCATCAGGCTAAACTACTGTTTGCTAGAAAACATGACAATAGAAGATGTTTTATGCATGAAGTTCAAAATAAAAAATACATAAAAATAAATAAAAATGAGCCAATGAGTCAATATTTTGTATTAATTTTTTTCAACAGATTGCAGAAGCTGACAGCATCAGGAAGACAGGTGAGATATAATCTTATGAGGACAAAGTGCTTCATAGTGATCAATAGCTCACAATCTCTTGCTGTTCATCCATGCAGAACCCAAGCCAACACCACCAGCTGAGGCAGAATCAATCTCAGAGGACGATGACATCACTTTCCTCAAGTCTCTGGCCGAGAAGTCCAAAGAGTCAAACAATGAGACTCCCATCTCAGATTCTGAGGATGAGCGATACGGTTCTGATGAGGCCGACTCTACTAAGAACAGACGACTAGCTGATGACTATGACTCTACTAAAAATGACTACAAATACCAAGGTAAGAACTACAATTACCATACTAACAAAGTTTATTCAGCATAGCATACTATGCGGTATGTGTACAGTGCACAATATGCTGATTGTACACACATGCATGGGTTAGACGGATGACCTACTATATTTGCCAAAGAGCACACTATGTGTGGAACAATGTATCCCACAATGCAATGTGCTTGCTCTTTCCAGTGTAACGAATGCACCAGAATTTTATTTAAACCCATTTTGATTTTTTAATCAAATTAACAAAATTCAAGACATTTATACATAGGGTTAAATAAAAAAAAAATAACCACATTTATGTCCACATGTAGTATCATATGTGGGCAAACATTTTTCAAAAACAAAAACAATAGGCAGTATGCAGTGTTTATTATGTTAATATTCCATTTTGAGCATTCCTTTTGTCTTCTAGTCGTAACTTTTATGTGAGAGGAACTTTTGCATTCTAAATTGTAAAATAGCCAACCTCAAGAAAAAGTTAAATATCTATTAACTTTTTTGTTGCTGTTGTTGTTGTTGTTGTTGTTGTTGTTGTGAAAGCCAAATTATCTCCCACTTTGAAAATGCTAATCAACCCTAATAAACCCTGTGACTGTATGTGATCCTAAATACAGGAACAGGTGGCAGACACCATAGGTCAATCAGTTGGTATTTTGTAGTGAGTGAGTGAGAGAGAGAGAGAGAGAGAGAGAGAGAGAGAGAGAGAGAGAGAGAGAGAGAGAGACAGAGAGAGAGAGAGAGAGAGAGGCAGGGGATTATCCTTTCACAGGGCAGGCTGCTGTACTGGATGTTGTATAGCATTAAACCTCACAGTCTCCTACAGCAGGGCAGTCAGACTAAACCTACACACACATTAAAAGCCTTCTAACCTAGTAATAGCATAATAGCCCAAAGAGGTCATGTCATACATTTTAACATTTTCCCCTACCCTATAACGTTACTCAAAGTTTCTTGTACCAAAATCGATTTTTACTTTATACTCATCCTTCAATAACAATCTCTTTGCAAAGCCGCAATTATATTGCGACTTACTGTGATTGTAACATTGTGATTTGTTATTCATAAAAAAAAAAATCCAAACTAAATTGTACTGTTCAAACTGTTAAGATCACACTGAAATGATTGAGGATATCGTTAAAAATAAACTTCAGCTGCTCGTTTCCATTATTGGTATCCTTCGGAAGGGTCTGCAGAGTAGTAGGTGCTACACACAGCAGAAGATTTGACAAACTGTGCTTTATGCTGACTTTTATGCTGACTCTCTTTTAGAATTAGCATCAGACTTTTGATCAGTTTCACGTTTCAGGCAGATGGTGAGTTTACTGGAAGCGAATATGGCAGTGTAAGTCGATCTCTGTGGTAGATAATGGCAGATATAACAGAGTGGGAGGTGTTTTTGTGTGATTTCAATGGGTTACAGGAATTACAACAGACAGACAAGAATTGCTGGCAGATTCCAGCTCCAACATTCAGATCTCTGTTTCACACATTCTCCTCCTACTTAGTCTTGCTTTTTAAGAGCTTTGAGCTTGTAGGCTTTTGATGAAATAAATGTAGTTTCAAATACAGCGCACTGAAAAATAAACCTATGGACCATGCACCTTTCGTTGTGTGTGGGTTTTTTTTTTTTTTGTCCAACATTATCATGGGGTCTTTAAAGTGTGATTTTCAAACCAAGTTTTATTGTTAAAATATCAGTACTATATGTAAAATGAAGTTGAAATCATTGTGACTAAAAGTTTGCTAAGTATTTCCTACACCAATAATGATAATATTCTGTTTATTATAGCATGAGCTGCAGTTATGTTGTCTCATTCTTCAAATGCTTGAGTTATTTAAAGTCAGGTGGATTCTGATAGGCATAAACTTCATAAAAAAAAAAATAAAAAAAAATTGTTCTGAAAGTGATTCCAACAATATCATTCCTCTGTGTTGACATAATTATGGTCTCTAATTTCATACGATTAGAACTGTTATTAAAACTTTATTGTCATAGTAATCCTTGGTTTTCATTAGTGTGAACAGCTTTTCATATTCAGTTTTGATCATTTTGTTTAAATGGAGAGATGTGAAAAATTTTCATGTGGTCGGTTTCAGATGATCCTGAAAGCTTTCGGCAGCTGGACGGGACTCCGCTAACAGCTCAGGACATCGTCCAGAAAATCGCCAACAAAATCTACGAAGAGGATGACAGAGGAGTGTTTGACAGAATTGTGTCTAAACTGCTCAAGCTGGGCCTAGTAAGAAATTCGAAATTGTGGCACGAGCAGTGATTCTGATAACTACCATGTTGATGAACCATGCAATATACATCATATATTATGTATTAATTGCTCTAGGGGGAACACATTTCAGTTTAACCAGCTTGAATTGCATGGAAAATAGATTGTCATACAATAATCCCTCTGTGAATTGATTGTTCTAGCAGATGTTGTGTTCTTTTGTTTGTCCTTCAGATCACAGACAGTCAGGCAGAGACGCTGGAGTATGAAGTTGCTGAAGCCCTGCAGGATCTGATCACTAAAAACGCCAAAGAGAACATGATTGGAGACCTCAGTATGGACTACCCCGTAAATGCAGCTAAAGACACACAGAACAATATGGTACAAGTGTGTGACTAGTGTTTCTACCAACTATGTGTTTATCGAGAATTTATATTTATATATATATATATATATATATATATATAAATGCTGTTTGCTTGGATTCTTCCATTGAAGTCCCCCTGTAGTCAATCATTTTATCCCTTAAAATTCATCTTTGATCACCAAAATGACATATTTAAGCGAAATATTGAATGTGACTACACCCTTTGCCTCATTTAGTATACGCGGTTCTATAAATATGCAAATTACCCCCGCCTCCACTCACTCACACCAGCTCAGAGATCCACTCGTTGATGATCACTCATTGACGTGATTGGTTACAAGGTAGTTTGTGACATCAGAAATGCGTTTTTGAGCCTGTCTTTAGTTCACTGCAGTTTTAAGGAGAAAATTCTCAGCAATGGTGTTGACTTATGAATTTGCACATGGTTTGTCTTAAACCATTTTTAAAACACCACATAGGCATATAAACAACATTAAAAACTTGATTTTCACCACAGGGCGATTTTAAGGACGAGGAAGACAGGCCCAGCCGGCGATACGAGGAAGAGGATGAAGGTGATAATGATGGTGGCGATGATGATAATGGTGATGAAGAACCGGAGGAGGAGAGTAGAGATGACACAGTGAGGGCAGATGATTCATGGGACGCCGTGAGCGACGGGAATGACAGAAATGAACTGAACCCTGAAGACGGACTGCAGGACCTTCAGTTCTTCCCCAACTTCTACAGACTCCTAAAGAGCCTTGACTCAGGTAGACAACACAACAAAATACAACATACAATATCAAATAATAAAAAGGAGGTCAACACACCACAGTAGAGGGTCACTGAGATTTTGCCAAGACATATTTTGTTGATCCTGGAACAACATTACTGTCCGAAAACCCCGAACCTAACTCAACCCATAACTTATCCCTGATGATCAATGATGGTGAATAACACTGTTGTAGAAGCACCTAAGCCTGGTTTTAAGCCTGCATTTGACATAAACTGTAAACTTGTCCCTCAAATCTGATTGATTGATTGTAATGTTGTTCCAGGATCAACAAAGATGTTGATCCAGGAACATGATGCACTTGGTGACATCACAGTCGCCCCCGCAGGAGAGCTGGGCAGTATGAAAATATATATCGTTGTGACAAAATAAAATACATAACAAATAATACAACACAATACGCAAACAAAACACACAAAAAAACACAAAACAAACCAAAATAAAACACGCAACATTTTAGAATATAGCATGACACAACACACACAGAAAGCTACTGTACAAAACAAACCACTCTTTGTGAAAAAAGTGTGCTTAATTGTGTTGAATCATGTGCACTTGGTGTACTTCAAATCTTATATATATATATAGTTAAAAAAAATTATATATAGTTGCAGATCATATAATATGATTGAATTGACTATATTTCTTAACACACTTAAGTACACTAAATGTCAAATTTAAAGTTACATTTTAAATCATTATGTTTTAATAATCTCTCGTCATTCTTTAAAGACGTACACCTACATATTTGGATATGTTGACTAACATACTAAAATATGTAAAGTACTTGATTATCATTTTAATTGTATTGTGTTATTCCATTTTAAATGTACTAAATTGCAACTTCATCAGTACAACACACAAGAGTATAGCACAACACGGCACACACAAAAGACACAGACCATGTTGAAACACACACCTCACAACACAACACAGCTCATTGAGTAAATCAACAGCTATAAGGGTCTGTAGAAACATCACCATCTGGCCAAACACATTCCCTGTGGCCTCAGCTGTCCCCTTCTTCAGCAAACACCACATTAATCCAGATTAAAGTCTAGTTTCATCACTTAATCTATCGCATCCTTCTCCTCTCACTTTACAGAGCAAGATAAAGAGGAGAGAGAAACCCTGATCACCATCATGAAGACCTTGATTGACTTTGTGAAGATGATGGTCAAATATGGAACCATCACACCTGAAGAAGGAGTGTCTTATCTGGGTAAGACCAAAATACTCTCTCCATCTTATTTATGATGTATTTTCAATTATTGTATAGCTTGATATTGCAAACTAGTATTTGTTATCATATTATTTTCATTTATTATCGTAATCATAAACACACAGGTTTGTAGCGCAGATAGTTTTACCATTTACTGCACTTTGTTATTCTTCTTGTCATTTACCAATAGCAGCTAATGAATCGGAAGTCTCGCACATTCACAGGAAATAGCTTACTTTCACGTTGAAAAATAAGGTAAATAAAGAAGTCCAATTGGCGACCATCTTGGTAGTCCCTCTGAAAAAAGCTTCATGTTATTATATATTTCAATGACAAGTTCAAATCAGACTAAAACATTTCATGTTGATCTAATGCGTATGTGCACAAGAATAAGGCTTTTTCAAAGCCTCCATACTGAGAGTTGCGATTTCTCTCTCATTTTTTGTAAGTGAGGTACCCTCATGTCCTAAAGTCATATAAGCTGTCTCTTCAATATAAACCATAGCATATTTTATCTGCTTCACTCAAGCTGTGTTAAACAACAAATATGTTCTGACTGGCTGTTATTGTGGCATATTACACAGTATTTTCTCTTTCAGTGAGGATAGCAGTAAATACTTGTTAGTCATGCCTAGTTAGAGCATGTTGTATGTGTGTGTGGGCTGTAAGGAATCCCTGAGATAAGCTTAATGTGACTGCATTTGCATCTTGAAATAAAGCTTTGTCCAGCCTGAAAGAGAGACAGGGAGAGAACAGCTGTATTTTGACTCGCTTCTACAGTAATGTGGAAAAAGTTTATCCTCAATCAAATCAAGTATAGAATAGATAGTTGAAGCAGATTTTTGCAGATGCACTTGCAGTGTTTGCTGTGTTTACAATCATACCAACAGCATGGACGTCACTTTCTTTAAAAAAAATGGTTGGGACAGTTTTGGCGGAAGTGTGTTTGGCGAAGTGGATCATTTATGACGTGATGAAAAGATGAAAGCTTAGCTCGTGAATATTGCTTCTTTTGCTTCCTCCATGATGACAACCACAATAACCACTCAACAAACATTGACTGTATACAAGTAGAGTTTAGCACTAGATCACTTCATTGTAATACTTACCGGTACTAACCAAATATCTTAAGCATTGCTAAAAGTGATTCCTACTCGAAAATGATGTCAACCCTTGTGAAAAGTAAATACACTTTAGCGTACTTATAAAAAGTGTATTGATGACGTACTGCAAATAAAACATTTAAAAAGAATATACTGAATGAACTGAATGTAATGTTTTGGACACTTAATTGCTTGTTAATTGGAATTAAATAAAAATGTATTATAGTTTAAATTTATACTGAATGCAGTTAGTTAGTACCCGCTTAAGTAATTTGTTATTTCATACTTTTATTGTCTTTGAAATATGGTTAAAGTACACTACCGGATGTACTGACAAGCATTTATGGTAAACTAAAACATTATTTATATTTATATTGATATTTGTAATTACACATTTGTAATGATGAAGTTGCAATTTAGCACATTTAAATATATTACCATAAAATGTAATATTGAATAACACATAATATAATCGAGTACTTTACATGCTTTAGTATGTAAGTCAGCACATCAAAATAAGTGTACTACTTTAAAGTATGACAAAAGATTATTAAAAGATAATGCGCTTAAAATTTAAAATGCACCTTAAAGAAAAACTTTTTAAGTTGATATTATTACAACGTGTGCTTTCTAAAAGTGTACCTAAGTGTGTTGAGAAACATAAGGGCTTTTTATAGTTAACCCAGGGTCATTCTAAACCCCAGGTAAACTGAATCCTGGGTTATCTTGCTTCACTTTTCACATTGTTTATAATTTACCCGGGGTTAACAATTAATCCTGGGTATTCATAAACTGTCGTTTCACACTGTGCATTCCTAAACCCCGGGTTAACGTTATTTGCATATTTGCAGTGTCAGTGTCATTGATTGGACGAACGCAGTTTGCAACCTGTTTACATAAAAGCTCTTGTATTGCGCATCCACGTATTATATATTGCTGACGCTACTATCAAGTTCATACTGAAGGGACTTAAACCCCTTCTTTACCCTAATTGTCACGCATTCTGTCACCATTTAACATTTGTCCCCTCAAATGCTGAAACATACATTGCTTCATTAACTGTCCAAAGCAAATATGAGCCACATGGGGTTTAGAACCCCGATAACCAGAGGTTAAGCCCTGTAGTCATAAACAGTGAACTCTCTTTAAGTACACTTGATTGGCCTTTTATTTATTTAAAATTATATCATCTGCAAGATTTGAAGTATACCTACAGCAAATGCACATTCTGTTTTTAATGGCAGATTTGTAATAACTAATTGTATGGGAAAATGTTCCCTGTCATTAAAATGACTCATATGCGTTTGTTTGACTAGCACTGGATTCTGTGCTAATGTATGGATTGATTCGCTTGTGTTGCCTGTGGGTCATGTGACACGCACATCAATAATGTCTGCAGATTAATTACATTTCACACGCTGATGTTAATAGTTTGACGTCAGTATGTGTCATGCATATCTGTGACTAAAGACAGAAAATCACAGAATATACTGCTACCTTCAACATTATTTTCTGAGATTTGTAAGTCCTAATCGAACAGAAAAAAAATATAGCAAGGTCAAGTTCTATAAAGATAAATGAGAGACCACATTATTTTTTTTAATAATTATTATTTTTGCATTTTCTATTTACTCCAACAGCAAAAGGTAAAAAAAAAAAAAAAATCATTCAGATTAGTGTCTGGTTAAACTGGATTCAGGATTACAGAATGTAATTTTAATGAATTTGTATTTGCATTTCATTCACTTTGTGTGACTAATCATCACTGATCAGTGTTTTGAGGAGACATAAGCAATGTGCAGAACATCTCATGCCCTTATATGTTCAAGCAAACAGCTTCCTGTTTCTCTCTTTTGTTCTCTCTCTCTTTCATTCCGTGTAATTAATTCTGTGTGTTTTTCTAACGAGATGGTCCCGGTCGTTCTGATAAAACACAGATAGCCATTTGGAATTCTCCATTGCGTAATAATGGGGTTACTCTGGCAACCTGCGCCACAGGATGACACACGCTGTAAAGATCAAATGGAATGGCAGGGTGTGTTGCCAGGATACAGCTGGTTATTGATCTGCTGTGGTTTAAACATGAGATGATCATTGTGCCCTAATTGCGTGTGTGTTTGTCTATGGCAAACAGCTCCAAGACACAAAAGTGTGTACACAACACATAATGAGCAGGGTACATCTGCATATGTTGGACTGTTGGAAGCAGCTCTCTGTTGTCAAATATAATTCTGATTAGTTAAAAAACATACGCTCTTTTACCTCTGAGAAAGAACAAATAGACATTACTCTAACTTTAGCTTTTTTCCCCATTCACACAGATCAATGAAAAGGATTAAAAACTCTGTATTTGTATTTGTATTTATATATGTATGCCAGGCCAGTAGTAAAGTGATGTCACTTTACGCATGCGCATGACGTCATCGTTTTCACAAATTCACGTTTTTGTAGTTTACACGGAGACGATAATGGTATAGTTTTCAAAAACGTGTACTTTGAATCCCGTTTTCAAAAGTTTGCGTTTTCAGGCCCCCAAAACGCTGTTGCCGTGTAAAATGAACGGCCAAAATGCATAAAACGTTTTCCGTTTTTAGTTAACTGTGTCGTGTAAATGGCCCCTACATGTCAAATTATTCTACTAACCCTAAACTAATAGTCTCCTAAAACTCTAATGAAAAAAGTTGCAAAGTAACTTATAGTTAATAGAATGACGAAAGTGGAACATCATAATAAAGTGTTACCATTAATATTATACAGTTTAAAAAATTGGTTACTCTTTACAAAAAGGTTTAATTTGTTAACAATAGTTAACTACATTACTTAACATGAACTAAACATGAGAAATACTTCTAAAGCCTTTATAAATCTTAGTTAATGTTAATTTCAACATTTACTAATACATTACTCAAATCAAGTTGTATCTGTTAATATGATTTAATTGACTTAACATCAACTAACAATGAAAAGTTGTATTTTTATTAACTATCATTAATACAAATTTATAAATACTGTTGCAAATGTATTGATCATTGTTAGTTAATGTTAGTTAATGCATTAACTAGTTAATGTTAACTAATGGGACCTTATTGTAGAGTGTTACTGGAAAAATACTGGGCCCTATTTTAATGATCTAAGCGCATGGTCTAAATGGCCTTATCCAAATCCACTTTTGCTAGTTTATCGACGGGAAAAATGGACGGTGCGCCTGGCGCATGGTCTAAAAGGATTGTCCCTATTCTCTTAATGAGTAATGGGTGTGTTTTGGGCTTTATGTGCAATAAACCAATCAGAGTCTCATATCCCATTCCCTTTAAAAGCCAGTTGCACTATTTACATGGAATTTGCAAGCGGAAAAACTGAATGCTTCTCCAAAGAGGAAACAGATCTGCTCGTGCGCGAGGTTAAAGCGCACAAGCAGACCATCTTCAGGACAAAGTGTACGCGCGTTGTGGACCCACCTATAGGCGCACATTACTAACACGCTCTTTAAATAAAAAAAAATAAATATTGCGCCATTGACTTTAGACCAGGTTTCAGTTGGCGCAGTGTATTTCCAACGCATTCTCATCCCAAGTCGTCATATACTGACGCTTTTGACATTTCGTCTACATAGAACGCACATGGCACCCTTTAGCGTCAATATGAGACGCACAGAGCTTTGTTTGGTTATGGGTAGGTTTAGGTCTGGGGTAGGGTTAGGGTTAGACCGCTAGGAGGCGCCTTCTGGCCCATATCTATCTGGGTCTCATATTGACGCTAAAGGGTGCCATGTGCGTTCTATGTAGACGAAATGTCAAAAGCGTCAGTATATGACATAAACACACCGTTTTCAGACCAGCACGCCCATGGGCGAACAGATGGGCGCAAAAATGCATTTGCTATTTAAACAACGTGGCGCAGGACATGAAAATGATAACTGTGTCAGGCTGAAACTAGAAAAAAACACTTGCGTCGCGCCTGGTATATGATAGGGCCCACAGTCTCCAAATTGCTTAAATAATCATCACTGTATTTATAAATATTCCGTTTTTCCCACAGAAAATCTGGATGCAATGATTGCCCTGCAGACCAAGAACAAGCTGGGCAAATCTCTGGTTCCTCTCAGCATTACGCCACCTACAGGTAAATCATCGCCCAAATCCGACCCACCACCACACCTCAAACCAGCCCAGGTCACAACACTGCAAACTGCAAGTCATTCACTGCAGATTCTGCTCAGGAACACTTTGGCATCACTTTACTGTTTCCCCACCTCGTTCCAGGAAAAGCAGCAGATGATGATGACAACACCAAAACAGAAGCTGCCAAGATGCAGAAGGAGTATGAGTCCTTGAAAGACTCAACCAAAGACGTCCAGGCTGCTGCAGAGATCAGTGAGTATATGCAAGGATCCTGTATCATATTCACATTTTCACCAGCATGTTTATGGTTTTGGGTCATATTAAAAGCCTCTCAAGTTCTGCTGGTGTAATTGAGCTGTTTAGCATGCTAGCAGAAGCACTGAGGCAGATACACTGATAAGCCTGCATTAAAAATGAAACTGGAACATACAGCCAGACTGCAGTATGTGTGTTATAGAGATACAGAGAGAGAGTCAGTCCCATAGGGAGACTCTGCAGCAGCCCAAAGATTGAGAGCATCGCTGTAACACTCAGAGTGAACTGACACTAATGAATGAAATTATGAGACCCTGTTAAGGGAAACTTTTATTGATTCTTTGAAATGTACTGTGCATTATTGTTAAAAGGCTGTGATAATCACAATGGTTTATTACCTAAGAACCATTTAGAGCACACCCATTATACATTATTGCTGCTTTTATGTCAGAATTACCACAATTATGAGATGACGGGTTCGGAATTTATGCACTTACGGAAATTATTTGTTGCTATGGAAACTCTCATAACGCCAAAGTGATCTGTGTACAAATGTGTACTTGATAATTGTAAAAATACATTATTCTAAAAGCATCTCTGTATTCTCTTGCAAACTATTGAAGAGTTAAACGAACAAGGAGAAGAAGAATGTTTTCATTTTCTTCTGTCACTGGCCAAAATTCCAACCTTGAAAACAGGATTAGTCATAAAATAATGTCATACATGAGGAATCATCTCTTTGTGGTAGTTTTTCTGGTGATTTAGGGGTATAATAATAATTTCTGTCTGTCAGGTCATCCTGGGAAGTCTGAGAGTTATCTGGATGCAATCAGGAAGAACATTGAATGGCTGAAAAAGCACAACAAGGAAGGCAACAAAGAAGGTAAATGTTCATCAAATATGTGAACATCAAATGTTCATCTGGCCACCGCGGGTGCCACCCTAAAATTGAATTAGCTACTTCCGCTTCACCTCCACTTGAAAGAAGCATTTATTTTGAGGTGCGGTAGCGCTGCACATTGTTAATGTATTAACGTTGAATATTAAGAGAATAGTAATGTTATTTGCAAAACACTGACGATTAAGAATAAAGGGCGACCCCCTTTACTCTTAAACGTTTTGCAACTAACAAGCGCAGAGCTGTTCAAAATCCTGCCGTGTCACGGAGCGCCTCTCACATAGTTTTCCTTTAAATGACATAGGCATAATTTGTCTCAAATTGTTGTTAATGTATCTACTTGATGACTTCACCCTAGGCTGGAAGAGTGTGTATAGACATTTTTCTATATTTTTTTATTTATGTGTACCTGTTTAATAAAGTCTGTGCTTATGAAGAGATATGGGCTACTATAGATAGTGCAAAACACATTGAAGCCTTTTTTTTTCATTCTTGAAGTGAACTTTTTGTCTGTATGGTGATTAGATTCACTGTTTTGAACTTAAGAACGCGACTTGTCTGGTGTGAAGCACATGGCGCTTCATCCATAGCGCGCATACAGAGTCTTGCACTCATTCTAAAAACATTTACTATGATTCACTCAATTTTTTTGGTGAAACATTTTTACACTTAAAAATATTGATACAATTTTAAAGCAGTGAAATCAATTAAATACACTGTATGAACTGAGTAAATGTAAGTAAAAAAAAAAAAGTAGATCTGAGTAACTGCATTTGGTACATTAACAAATAAAATTGAGCAGAAATATTTGGGGGAAAACATTTAAAAACCAATATTTATGAGTAATATTAACTGTTGTTATTTATGAGTAATATAAACTTTTTTATTTCCTCTAAACCTTTGTAAAATATCCCATACAACCATGACATTGGCCTTTATTGTCGATGAGTACATCAATACAGGATATTTTATACTGTTTATATTGTTTTAATTGAGTAAACTTACTCAATTTCTTAAGAGTGTGTTACATATATTAATAATATTGATTTGAATTGAGTAATATTTGTGGTTCTTGAAACAGATCAGTTTAATTCTCCATTCTCAAATATTTTGATAGAAATTTCACAAATATATTAAGTGTAATTTAAATAAATAATTGGTTAGTCAAATACTAAATGCTTTTAGTGAAAAAAACTTAAATATAACTGTAGATTTTAGACAACATTAACTATTGGATTTTTAGTCAGTTATTTTGGAATGCTCAACTCAAACCATCAAGTAAATGATATTCAGAGATTTTATTAAGTTAATAAAGTTAATTATTCATTATTTTTTTAGAGTGCTTGAACAGACAAATACACATAAAATTGAGGCAAAATAGTATAATAGTAAATACAGTCGGTTATGTCTTAACTGAATGTAAACAATTAAGAAAGAAAGCCATTGTGTGTTAATGAAGCCTGTTGGATGCAATACGATATTTTAAAGTGACCGCAAATAGCCCTCTGTTCTGTGACATTAATGTTAAAGAAAGAACGAAAGAAAAAAACTTTGAAGCTTTACCAAGGATTAATATATATATATTTAATTCATACGTAAAGATTATGCAATGTTATTTTATGTTTGATTATTACATTTTCTTAGAGCTGTATGACCCCTAACCCAAGGTTACATAGAAACATGGAGAAGAACAGTCAAATTAAAGACTCTTTTTCCCCCTTAATTTGCAATTAAAATAAGCGTGGGTGAGAGCGCTCATGAATATGCGTCGGTTTGATGAGCTTGGCTCTGTTACGGCGTTGTAAGTCTGCTGTGTTTTTGGACAAAAGATCTGTGTATTCCTCTCTTTATACCTGCCAGCATGAGACTGAGTGACTATCTGTGTTCTTCAGGCATCATCTGCTCAGAAAATGAGAGTGTGTTTTGAGATGAGAACTGTTGTTCTATTGTTCATTTTCCAAATAGATTCATTAGAAGCAGCCTGTTACGATACGGGTGAATCATGTCCAGGTCATATTCATCACACACACACAAAGAAAGAAGAATATTATTCTACATAAACCAAACGAAACTAAATTTTATCTCTCATTCACATTGCTGTATTTCTTTTATGTTTTTATTTAGATCAGAATAAATTAAAGAACATAAAACCAATAATTCCATGATGTATAAACAATTTACCTTAATTTAAATGCATTAATGAGAACCTATTCTAGTAGACCACAAAATCAAGACTTTGTAAAAGAGCTTAATATGGCCTATTTAATTGTTATGAAATTAATGTTATAATGCAAAAACATGTAATAATCCTAAAATTGACTTCAGCACGCGATTTCATTTTTATTTCATTAATTTGATTTTGGGGTGAAATATGGATAGCATAATAGATATTAATTACCAAACACAGGAAAAACAGTTTCAAAATAATTTGAATGGATTTTAACAACAACAACAAAAAAAAAGTTTTTGTGTTTATAGCAGCATCGCAAAATATTGTATTTTGACATTTGTCACACATGTATGACAGTGAACGTCAATTTTCGAAATAACAAAATATTAAACCAAGTGTGATTTACTTAGACCTAGAAATAGAATAGAAAAAGCACATTTAGCAAAAACATTTTACAAAATATGTTTTAAAAAAGAAAAGCTTGAAAAAGTGAAGCTAGTTCTGAGAAAAGCTTTTGCAAAATTTTTTTTTTCTCTCTGTTGGAGATGAGACTTAGTTTGGTCACTGAAAAATAGCAGTCTAAATGGTAACATCTAAATCTAAACATCTAAAACATCTACTAGATTAATTCAAGTTTAAAAAAAAATATATATATATATATATATATATATATATATATATTCCAGTGTAATACAATGGCATCCTTTTGGTGCTACTGTATTCTGGGTAAAAAAAGACACTGCAATGTACAAAAGTTGTAAAATATGCACATTATACAGACAATATTCATACAAACACTATACACACTGATTTCAGGTGCACACCTTCACTCCCCTCTCTCTCTTTCTCAAACAGACAGTCTGAAAGGCTTTGCTAATGTGTGTGCAAGTCTTTGTCCATTGATTCTAAGGGAAATTAAATTAACAGTGGCATGCATTGCATGGGAATCTGGAGAATGATTGTAAGATAGGCATGTGTGACAAAGACAGAGGGAAAAAAATAGAGGAACAATGTTCTGCTTGTAAAGGATGTGGGTTGCTACTTTCTTTGAGTTATTTGAGTTGTAAAGTTGTCTAATGAATCCCTTTTAAACCCAGAACACAAACAGATCTTACATTAAACTTTACAACTAAAGTAAAAATATCATCCTTAATTATGGTATGTTTACATGACAACAATGTACTAAAAACTGAAAAGTTTTTCCTCTGTTTCCTCACTTTTGTTTCCTGATTTTTTTCGTGTTCAGATGACAAAACACTGTATTGTGCTGCCAGGCCAGTAGTTGGCGATGTCACTTTGTAAAGAAACACCACGCGCCAATAGACTGAACATGTAATACGTATGCGCATGACATCACCGTTTTCACAAATTCACGTTTTTTTGTTGTCTTTTTTAAAAACATGCACTTTGAAACCCAATTTCAAAAGCTTGCATTTTCAGGACCCAAAACACTTTTGTAAATGGATGCATTGAATGGCCAAAGCGCATAAAAAGTTTTCAGTTTTTAGTTGAAAACAGTGTTGTGTAAACGGCCCCTTAAACAATTACATTTTTGGTGCTTGTTCTGATTATTTTGCTCTACTGTCCAAATGTTTGGGGTCAGTTAGAAGTGCTCAAAAAGGCTGTATTTATTTGATCAAAAATACAGTAAAATTATTGCAATTTAAAAGAACTGTTTTCTCTTTTAATATATTTTAAAATGTATTTTATTCCTGTGTCACGCTGCACTGTGTAGTGTAATTCACAAAAGAGTGAGACGCAGAATGAACGGGATATGAGAAACTTTAAAAAAACATCCTAGAACATGCGAGAAGTAAAATTTTGAGGAAAAAAGACTAACTTTTTAATCTGACTTTTTAGTTTATATCTCACAATTCTGACTTTATAACATAATTGTAACTTAATATCTCGCAATATTGACTTTATAACTCGCAATTGCAAGTTTATATCACACAATTCTTAAACAAAAAGTCAGAGTTGCGTGTTTTTCATCGCAATTCATGAATATTGATGAGTCGAGAAAAAAGAATTGTACAATTCTGAGATGGCCCTGACATAGTCAGGAAGCATGTGAGGTCTGGAGGAAACTCCACTGCTCTGTGAGGACTCTGTCCAGTCTTATTCAGTTGTAATGGTCAGTGTAGGAACAATCCACTGGTCTACAAATTTTGCCAGAGCTCACCCACACAAACATGCAGAAACACGCTCTGCTGGTAGCCAGCATTTTCAGCCCACACAATGTACTCAAACACACTCGCACACACATGCTCTGCCAAAAACAAAGCATTACTGTGACCTTTGACATCCAGAGTTAATAACAACATTTCTACAGAAAACATACAATCACACATTTCAAGTACTTGTCTTTTTCAAGGCTTAGCCTTCCAAAATACCTACAGCAACAGCATGGAACACTACGTTATTTCAACCTACTCAGAAATTGATATAACCCATAATAATTCTCTTCTGAAACATGCTGCCACCCTCAATAGATCTAAAATGTTAACAAAACTAAAGTTCAGTGCAAAAATGCGGCCTTAACTAAAACATTACTAACATAAAAAATCCATCAAATTGAATTGAATAATCCTTACATATTTTAGAATTTTGAATGAGTAAAAAAAACTATAGCTTAATAAAACATTTTGTATACATCTTAACAAAACAATGGATTTGATCATTTAGTTTATGTGCTTTGTTATAAAGGTGCTCTAAGCGATGTTGGGTGACATCACTTCTTGTTGACGTTCGAAGTATTGTCAAACAAAACGGATGCTAGACGGACTCCTCATCCCGTCCCCTCCCCCTCCCTTCCGTGCTTCCTGAAACAGGCTTTTCCGATGTAAATTTTGCGCGTTCTTTCTCCTTTTCCCTCTTCTTTGCTGTTTGTTCATCGGAACGTCGTCTTTTTGGTCGTGTGATGGCCATATAAAAATTTAAGAGAATATAATTCTAACGTTAGTCGTTGTCTAGGACATCTCTCCTCTAGCTAACTTCCCTCTTCATGCTTCTCTCTCCTCCACTTTCCACACCCCCCTTCATGTGCACGCGCACTAACCCCCCGACCCCCACCCCCAAATCATTCTTGTCGGTTATTGGCTGGAACACTGTTTGTTATATTTCGTGGTCCAGGCTGGGCCAGTTTGTTTTTCTTGCCGTTTGTGGAGTTCAGGGGACAGGCAGCTAGCGGATAGTGAGATGTTTGCTGAATGTGACAAAAAAAATTCGGCCTAAAAAACGCGTGACATCGCTTAAAGCACCTTTAATACATTTACACATATTTTAATTTTTTCATTTAAGGTCATAAAATTATTATTTTTTTTTTTTTGGAGTGTACATAACTAAAGCACCACACCACATTATTCACAGTCAAAAAATGTATCACCAGGATTTTTTGAGTCCAACGAATTATAATGTTTGAGCTCAATGAGGCCAGTATACGTTTAAATGTAATGAAATACCAATTAAAAACTGTAACATATTTTTTTATGATGCCTCTCTGGTTAATATGATGTCTGAACGATCAAACCATTATTTTTAAGGGAACAAAATATCACATTTATTTATTTAGTATCAAATAATCATTAAAATATTTAATTAATATATATTGTTTTAATTATTTTAAGTTACTTTGCAGTAAAGTTGTAGCATTTTTAAATACTATGTAACATCAATGGAAAAAAATTTACTCAGTAATTGCTAGTAAATTTCACAATTAATTACAAAGAAACGGCAAGTAACACATTGAGTTTACTTATACATTACATTTTGAAGTAGAAAGACTAAAATAATATTTTCTCATAAAAAGCACTACAATAATCATTGTCTTATTTACAGGAAAATCATTTTGTCTGTACTGACGCGTTTCTGTGTTCTTCTCTCTGTTTGCGTTTCTAAGATTACGACCTCTCTAAGCTGAGGGACTTCATGGACCAGCAGGTGGACACATACATCGATAAAGGCATTCTTGAGAAGGAGGAAGGTGATGTCATCAAGAGAATCTACGGAAGCCTGTAGGAGCCAGCCCAGCTTCACGTGTAATGGTGTAACAGCGAGTCTACTAAATACTTCGACCGGGCATACTAACACAGATCCTAATGCTATAACTCGTAATAAATAAGATTTAGTCTGCAGCTCAGACAGTATTTCCTCCTGAAGGCAATATCCTCTCTCAGTGAAGTCAGCAATAGGACGCAATCTAGTTCTAGACAAGCCACAAATCACATTTGAGTTGTTAGTGTTTTTACACATTAGGACAGAATAACAGCATTGGCTACCTAGAAGAATGAAATTTAGTGGACTTTTTTGTATGACTTGCATAGAAGCTTTTGCACCTCTTTTGCAATAGACTTTTACAGTATCATAAACATATAACATTCATAAATGTATGGTGTATAGCATTCTTTCCTCTTTTGATCTGATTTGATGAAGGAAATCAACCTGTATTATTGTTTCTCAATCAACCAAAAAATCAGCTTTGGCTGTCAGTGCATTGCTTTTCCTCTTTTGATGTTTTCTCTCCCAGTCTATAGGGGGCGGTCTTTATATCTGTATATTTCCCTTCTCTCTCTTAAGTTTGGTTTTCTTGGTTTTGTTTCTCCACTATTCGACTCTGTATATTCCACATGCTATAGATTCACAAAAATCGAGTATTTTTAAATGTACATATTGTGATTTTTTCCAAAACTCTATTAAACATTGCTTTTCTTTAAATACGTAACTTATGTGGTTGTCATTTCTTTAGGTTTTGATCCTGTTGGACTATAAATCAAATGACTAAAAATTAGATAACAGTTCTGATGGGTGATTTTGCTTTTGCTTTTAGCTGATCAGGATGCATCGACAGCATCAACACAGCATCCTGGAGAGGGCAACATGTTAGTTTTATGGTTCATATAATATTGTTTGTGCAGTTAACAGAGGTCATATAGTCCGCTGTGCAGGGCCGTCCTCAGGGCGGTGCAACCAGTGCGACCGCACCAGGCCCCGTACTTGTGGCAACCCTGTTTCCATTTCCTCACACTGGGCTCTCCACCCCATACATGGGACGGCCCTGCCACTGTGTATACTATATAGTCCATTATAAATAGCTTGCTGTGTGTGTTGTTGGAGATTGGGACTAACTGACATAAAGGCTATATCTGAGTTCTCAGTCAAATGTCTAGATACATAAATTGATTCTTCCAGCAGTGTTTAATATGTTGCTTTCAAACATCTAGTTCCAAATGCCAAACACCCAAATAATATTAGTGAATTCTGTCCTCCAAATTAAGTCACATTTATTTACCCAGCAAACAAAAATGTATTCTAAAAATATTTTGCTGACATTCCCATTAAGTTATAAATGATTATTCATCATTCATCAGTGCGAACATAAAAACCAGTCCTGGCCTATCACAAGGTGGCACAATTAGAATCCTAAATCATGCAAAAAAAAGAGACCAATAGCTTCAAAAAGAGCAGGTTTAAAGTTTAATCTAAAAATCAGATGTCTTTCTCATCTTTTTGCACTTTTTGCTTATCTGCCATAAGCAAATGTCTGTTACGACCACTTAGCCTGCTGGAATCATTCCCTCAATTTTGTTGTTGTTCAATTTGGAATGTTCACAAGTCACAAGTAAAAGTCACCAAGTTTCGTACCATTCCGATGAAGATGTGATTTTTAGAAATTCAAAACAGAATATTTTCCAGTCAAATATGACCGAAGAGCACCAGAGGGATGGAAAAATGTGGCTTGACAGATGCTAGAAATGTGGCTTTCAAATGAAAGATTGGCATGAAAGAGCACACCCCAGGTTCCTAACTGACAGCCATCGGCACAGATCCTCAGCAAAGACCATATGGCCAGCTTCATCTCCATATCGGCATGTTGAATCCGATCTTCAAGCAAAAGGAACTGGATGAATATCTGAATGCTACCGATCACAAGGTGGACAAAGTACACAACTTCCTTACTTGAGTGAAAGTACAGATACTACTGGTCAAATATTACTCCGTTACAAATAAAAGTTATAAAGACTGGTTTTTACTTAAGTAAAAGTACAGAAGTACTCGTTTTTAAAAGTACTTAAGTATCAGAAGTAAAAAGAAATGTCAATCCATTGTTTTATTATTGTTGCATTGTTGTATGTAATACTTACAGTACCGTATGCCTCTGAATCTATGCCTGCCTACCTACCCACATATCAATATCACATTTATTTCTAGAACACAGTTCCAGTGGGATTGAATGTGAGATTGAATAAAGTGCACAATGGTTTCAGACACCCAAATGGCTGTTACCTCAAATGCCCTATTTAAAGTGTATTTGCTTTTAGTATGAATATGTTAGCCTTACTGTTATCTGTAAGCTAGTGTGCTCCAAAACAATGACAAAATTCGCATTTAGAAGACCAACCCCAACGTTGAAAACGAAAATCAGGTTAACATTAATCTCCAACGTTGGACAGACATTGTATTGTGGTTGAAAATGAAAATCGGGTTGACGTCAGAAACCAACATCAGTCGGGTTCTGACATTTCATTTCCAACCAAAATCATCCCCTGACTGACGTTACAAGGACCTTGACAGAAATGTAGTGGAGTAAAAAGTATGATATTTGTCTTTCAAATGTAGTGAAGATAAAGTAAAATGTTTCCAGAAAAAATAATACTCAAGTAAAGTACAGATACTCAAAAAGTGTACTTAAGTACAGTACTCAAGTAAATGTACTTTGTTACTGTCCACCTCTGGATTCTGACTTGTGATGTAGCGTGAATCATGAGAACTGGCCCCTCGACTGAACCTGGTTTCTCCCAAGGTGTTTTTCTTCATTCTGTCCTCTAATGAATATTGGGTTCCTTGCCACGGTCGCCTAATTTTTCCATTTTGATGTTTTTGGTTTAGTTTGATATAGTCATACCATCATAAACCTGTTGCCAAGTCAAATTAGCTCTAAATGTAGGGCATTCAAACAAATAACGCTAATTTAGGTTTTTGTTTCAGGTCATGGAGAAAGACATGAAGAACATCAGCAAACAATTCCTGTCATGGCCACAGTGTGAGCTTTGCATCTGGCGGGCTGACATGAGTGGACTTTCCATCCCTCCACTTAAGAACATGTATAATAAATTTGTATTTATATTCCACTGCTCAACTGTAGTGTCATCATAATAGCACATTCCCCTCAAATGGCCCCTGTCATGAACCAAACATTTACTGCCATCGCTCACACTTCAAAGTGACCACAATTAATTAACACATCCGAGAAACCATACATCAGACATTGTTAATGTATTCACCTTGAGATCAGCACCCCCGAGCATCAAAAATAGTAATTCAATTGTAGCTTTAACTTAGCGTCCTTGTTGCATTACAAATGCAATCAAATGTTCTGTCAAAGATTGAATAGGCCTGTGAATAGACAAATGTTGCAACGAACTTCAACTAACTGAACTTTTGTTCAGTAGAAAAACTGCCAAGAATTTACTTCTCTGGGGACTGTTAAAATCTCGACTGCCTGTGTGTTTGTTAGAGGCAGGGTTCCTACACATTTTCCATTTCAAAATAACATACTTTACCACTCAAATCTCCAAACCTCTCTGTAGATTTTTCAGACCATATTTAACATAAATGGTTCATACAGCATTATTATCAGCATTGCATTTAATAGAACGGTCAACTGTAAATATTTTTTTCTCCGTTTTTTTATTTGATTTTCTCAAAGTGATAACATGCACTTACATGATGAGAAGACAACTAAAAATCTTTATAACCTGCATAAATAACTGTTATCATGGTTTGATGTTGAATGTTTAACAAATAGCAAAGTACAGTATGATTTAGTTAATCATTTGCTCTTTAAGTGGCACACGTCCATTCGATTAATGTTGTTCAAAAGAGACTTGCTAAAGACAGAGCTTTACGTAATGACAATGTGCGCCTTGAATTAATTCAATTGTGCTCGACAATCACTAAACTTTTGCCATGAAAACACTCTGCTTGCATACATTTATTTTTTAGATATTCTTAATATTATATTTTAGAAAACTGAATAGGGCAAATATTTATCCATACTTGTCCAGACCTGAAAATGACTCAAATAAAACTCCATATTTTTCCAAACTACGTAGGAAACTCATAGATGCTTATGTGGCGATGCTGAAGGGTGAGATGCGCCCTATAAAAGCCCCAACACATTGTTGCAGATCTATGAAACAGGAAGCTCTTATGATCCGCTTACAGAAGCATTTATTCTGCATAACCCAAATCAAACAGCACAGTAAAACATTTTTATTAAACCCCAACACACATAAACACAACATTCACACCAAAACAGCATTATTTATCCCTTTCAACCCCACGCATAAAGCTTTTATAGGTAAACAAAACAAAAAACAATAAATTAAAATCAGCAGGCAGCCACACAGAGTCCGGATACTTTTATCTGTTATACGATATATGGGATAGACTGCAGATACAGTTTCATATGAGCATAGACTGTGGTTATCATAAGTTCGTGATCTGCATGTGGATGGCTATTGCTCTTCCTAAAGAAGACAAACTCGGCTGTAGAATCTTTACTGTTATGCGAGATGGAACAGGTGATGATAAAAATCAGAAATAAAATCACTATAATACTGCTGAAGAAGGCAATGATGGACCTGTGGTCCTGTGTTGCAGTTTGGGTAAAGGTAGAGTTAAAAAAAAAGTAGGCAAAAGAGGAATGGAAAGATGATGATGATGATGATGATGATGGGTCATTGTCAGCGCTGCAGGTAAACAGATGAAGAAGAATCCATCAGATCTCCTGATATGATGATGTTGAGTTGGTTGGGTCATCTTCCTCTCTGAAATTAAACACAGACAAACAATATTTCAAAAATCAGCTGTTACACTAATAATAAAATAAAAATAAATTTTTTTTTTATATATATATATATATATAGCCAGTGTTGGGTGTAATGTGTTACTAAGTAATTAATAACTGTAGTTTAATCACTTTTCCTTTGAAAAGGTCAAGTAAAGGAATACACTTAATTTTCTGCAATTTAATTAGTTCATTCTGATATAATTGCATTAAATACATAGAAAAAAAATGTAATGTCTAATGTTAAAATGTGTGTTTTTAAATGTAACTTTCTCCCTTTAAATAGTTTTTGTCAGTTCAAGAATAATTTGACATGATCTGAAATAATTAAGAGCAGTTTTATGTCTATCCTTAATTGTTCCAACGGTCAAGGTTGATATGGGATTTAGAAAGTAATTTGTAATAAGTAATGCAATTATTTTTAGAGTAAGTAGTAATGTAATCTAATTACATTGCTGGTGATGTAAATAGTAGCTATTAATGAATTACTTTTTCAGAGTAACTTACCTAACACTGATTGTTTGGACACCCAACTTCAATTGAAAGAGCAACTTTCATTGTCTTTTTTCCCTCATACAATTGAAGTCAATGGGAACCAAAACTGTTTAGTTACAAGCATGCTTCAAAATATTGTCTATGTTCCAGTAAAGAAAGTAGGTCATACAGGTTTGGAACGACATGAGGGTGAGTGAATAACGGCAGAATTTTAATTTAGGGTGGACTATCTCTTTAAGGCCTCCTCACAGATTCAGTCATTTCCTCCTCCAGTAGTTCAATGAGACGTCTGTGGAAACAACTGTATCAGACTCTGATCTGGCCCTGTTTGATGTCCTGTATTCCCCAAACAGACTGTTTAAACAGCGGAAATTTGTTTAAATTGAAACGAGCATGTTTGCCAGTCAATAAATATTTCCAGATTAGAGGTTTTGGATTGGCAGTTCCTAAAGCGACTGATGATCAGCGCTGGCCATTGATCATTTCCATGACTCAGTCGCAACATTGATCCAATCAAAATATCACTTCTGTTTGATCGTTACATGTAGAGGACATGGTTGAGCGCATGTGTACTGAGGGTTTGTAACTTCCTTTCCAGAGCTTCATGATTAATTGAGCAGTTTTCTGCCACTGTACTCATATCTCTTACAACGGCAGAGAGAACGTGTACATGAATCGCTTTTCAATTCAATGTTTTTTATACATCAGTTACCACATGATTGACCGAGAATGTATTACTCAGGAAATTAATTACAGGAATAGTTCACCCAATAAACAAAATTCTGTCATCATTTGCCACCCCTTGTGTATTCTGACATCAATGACGACAAACACAATCGCTGCCTGTGTGTCTCATGGCAGATTGAGAAGCACTGAACACTGACTCAACTGCCCAGAATGTTCAAGCTGCCCAAAGAAACTCAAGAGGAATCCTGACATCTCAGACAGTCCTCTTGAAAAGCTACTGTATGGGTTCAGAAGACTTGGAGTACAGCTCATGACTCGTATGGCCTACTTGCATGGTGCTTTTGTATCATTTTTGGACCTTGACAGGGCTATAGTCATCAAGCTGTAAGCTCACATCAAAACATCTACTTTTCTGTTCTACAGAACTATATAGTCATTCAGATTTGCAATGACATGAAGGTGAATAAATTATGAGAATTATTTTGGCATGAAGTTCACCATTTTCATCCTTCCAGTTTAAGCGCTGATATCATCAGAGTTTAACACTTTAACAGGTTACAACCTGCAATAAAATTTTTTTTTTAAACGTGCCAAATTGCAGCACTTCTTGAGTGAATAAACGTGATCAAGCTCACGCCTGTAGATACGTCAGTGATATGTCCTTTCAGGACTGACTTGACTAGTTCCACTCTAAGAAATATGTCAGGTTAAAATGGAGGGAAGACAACAACTGCTGCCTTATCCACTAAAAGATGCAGACACAAGTCTGGCTGACTGATTCAGCTCAAATAAACCTGCACCATTGAAGGAACTGATGGACAGATTTCTATTTCTTACAAGAGGTCAGCAAATGTTCAGTCATCCTCTGCTCCAGTGAGCAGCCCTGACCAAAAGAGTGCTCTGATCAGCAACAAAAGGTGTGCTTCTTTCAAAATGTACACATTATGCTTCCTTATTTTGCCCAATTTCTGCATGTAACCTTTACAGATAAGGTAATGCCACAATGAATTGCAATTTAAAAAATAATAAGATGCTGGGCAAAGTTGAGAGTAACGTTGACAACAAATATAATTCATTCAATACTTTATATCATTAATTATGTAAATTTGACTATGTTGCATCATATGATTATAAGATTATGGTATGTTTTGCTTAGCAACATGCTAAAATCAAACTATTGAAATCTTCAGAGTTCTGATGGCTACATTGAAGGTTTGGGGAGGGTAAGACTCATCAATGCTGCATTTATTTGATCAAAAATACAGTAAAATCAGTAATATTGTAAATTATTATTACTTAAAACAGCTTTTCTATTTTAATATATTTTAAAATGTCATTTATTCCTGTGATGGCTTAGTATCAATGTTTAACATGATATTCAAGAGCTGTCTCAGGACCCCTGTTTTCAGTTACTTTCAATCTATCTAGCTTTTACAAGAAGAACATGTCCTGTGTGTCCATGACTGTCTAGTGCATACTTACAAAGACCAACAAGTAATACATTAATTTATGGACATAATGGCACACAGGCCCTGTTTAAAACTGGTATTAAGAAGTGTTTTGTTTGATCAGATCACACAAGTAGACGACGCTAAATACAGGTGTAAACGGGGTCTAACACTTTTTGAGCTGGTCCACTTACAACCACTTCCGGAGGTAGTTGAAAACACATTTGACCGGATTGCTTTCGTAATGTAGGCGCTCATGGGGTCAAATGCACTGGAACAACCACAAAAGACCGACTACTCTCCGCCTACTGACCTAAAAAAAAACATTTTTACCCGCCCATAGACTCTCACCTCAAAGAAATCAGGACAGAAGTGGTTGAAAGTGGATAAAAGAAACACCAGGTGTCAATGGGTATGCGTCTCCCTCACCTACTTGTGATCCGATCGACAAAAACATCTTAATTCCAGAAGTAAACAGGGCCATAGAGAGTGTTAAGTTAGGATGCTACCATAAGGCCACTGCCTATATAGGCAACAGACAGCAAGGCAACTTCCTAGGGTTTGGAACAGAGCTTCTGTTCATCATTAATTAAGAGGTCAGTAGGTTTATTAAGACGGAGAGATGCTCATGCAGGTCAAAGGTTCTTTTACCTCTCACCATCCTCTTTCAGTTTGCGGGCGGCTTGTTTGGACTGTTTGATCTGCAAGTCCAGTCGGTGCAAGAAGTCTTTAGCAGACAGCTCTTCCGCCTGCACGGGTCGGGTGTTGGGCTCCGGGACAGCCGGTTCTGGAGGGGGGGACGGGACGTCCATGTCCTGACTCGAGCACAGCGACTCCTGCAGTGTGCTTCCCTCGCTGTCAGGTGACTCCAGAGACAGTCCATTAAAGAGGGAGCGTTTTTTGGACTTCACAGGAATATTGAGAGTGTTTCGCAGGAATATACAGTCATTGCTGAACAGCTTATTGACTCGTTTAATTTGCTCCATCTGTGGAAATCAAGAACAAACATGAAAATATCACATATTAACTTCTATTTTCAAGAAACAGTCCTAAACAAACTTATTTATTTAGTGTTTGCTTCTTCCACATTACCAGCATGTGTCTTGTGTATTTAATTTAATCAAACTACATGAGTAAACATTTGCTTAGAGATTTGCTTGATTTCCTTAGGCGACTCCTGACAATTCCCGCTTTCACTCAATCAGTTTACACATCTCCAAATCTCTCTCAACACACTCAGTAACGGCTGGACTTGTGGTTTATGATCTAGTTAATTTTCTCACAATTATCTTGAACTTCATTATGTCTGCATGGCCATCGTACGCAATCATAACTTAAACTTATATTTGTATAGTTAACCTGGGCATCATAAGCATTTGTAGGAGTTTTGCACATCACATAAAGTTCTATGTACTTAGACAACTTAATAGTTTTTGAGCCAATCTAGACTGTTCAAAAAGGCTGTCTGGATTTTGATTTACAGCATTTCTTGGCATCATAGGACATTCTCGTCATGCAGAACAAGCCAATTATATTCTGAAATGACAAATAAATCCCTAAAATTCTGCTTAGACTGCTCATTAGTTTTGAACACACAGCAATATCACAGCAGTTTTTGAATATATGACATAGTTAATGATACTCAAACTTCACAATTATGATGCCCTAAATGCTGTAGGTAGATAACATACTTTTTAAAAAGCAAAAACACTGTTAGACAAAATGAAAAAAATCCGTCATCATTTACTCACCCTCAAGTTGTTCCAAACCTGTATGAATTTCTTTCTTCTGCTGAACAACACAAAATAATATATTTTGAAGAATATCTGTAACCAAACAGTTGATGGGCCCCATTGTTTTTTTCCATACTATGGAAGTCAATGGGGCCCCATCAACAGTTTTGTTACCCATATTCTTCAAAATATCTTCTTTTGTGTTCAGCAGAAGAAAGAAATTCATACAGGTTTGGAACAACTTGAGGGTGAGTAAATGATGACAGAATTAAAAAATTTGGCTGAACTGTCCCTTTAAGGGAGTTTACTAGGTTTTAAGGCATGTCTGAATCCGAAATTCGCCCCCATATACCCTCAAATAGGGCATTATTTGGGGGTACAGGCATTTTTAGTGGTGTCCGAAACCATAGTGAGTGCACTCATTCTATCCCACATTGCACCGCAATAATAAGTGTACAGCCGATGTACACTCAGCGGCTGTCCAAACTCACTCACTCGTTTTCATTCACTCCTTCAAGTGAACTGTATTAGTGAACTAACATAGGGACTAGTGCTTGAGGGTTTAGGGGGCGATTTCAGATTCAGCCACAGTCTATAAAACAGCATGCCAGCTAAAAGGAAAGGTTCTCTCAAAGTTATGAACAAATGCTTTTCAAAGGATACTGTAGAAAATTTGTTTTAAAGTTATCTGGTCTTTAAATTTGTATGAAAACACAAGCACAAAAACATTTTTACATCGTTCATGGAAAGTTTAGTTGGACGTTTATCTAATGTTGTTTAAATGTTACTACTTGTTGCAGAAGGTTCAGAGAACATTCAAAAGTAACGTTACGTTCCCATGATGGAATGTTCCCGCAACAATGTTATTATAACCCTAACCTAGGAAAAAATTTAATAATTTTTGTTAGCTGGGTGAGCTCAAACTTTCAGGTGCCCCATCGCGTCTATGATGGTCAAAATAAAAAACGCTATTATGATGTACAAAAACGTTGCCTAAGTAAGGAGCTAACTAGGTTTTGAAATATGTATGTTACGGCATGGGCCCAAAAATTGCTGTCCCAAAAATGTTGTCTAGATAGGCAG
Organism: Leuciscus idus; assembly: GCA_021554675.1. Taxonomy (NCBI): domain Eukaryota; kingdom Metazoa; phylum Chordata; class Actinopteri; order Cypriniformes; family Leuciscidae; genus Leuciscus; species Leuciscus idus. The sequence continues at coordinate 10,452,429 of CM038634.1, forward strand.
CACACTAGTTTTTGGGACACACTCCATGTTGTACATGATGCTCCAAAAGGATGCACAACAACGTTGCATATGTATGGAGATGACTAGGAAATGGTTTCTTGCAAATGTGTGTGACTTTATTGATGTGAGACTCACCGTAACACCATATTTGAGTGCTATACCCTGCAGTGTGTCCCCGTCCGTTACCCGGTGCTCTATGTATGTTTCTCCTAACGGCGCCGTGACGCTCGCGGTGCTGCCGTACGAGCGCGTCTTTGTGCGGGCCAAACTCTGCGACAATTCACTGTCCGACTCCGAACCGGACAGGGATCTGGGGAACAGCGGCTGTCCGTACCGTCCGCCTCCTCCATCATCCCGCAACGGAGGCAGCACCGGAGAAAACTCCGCCATCTTCAATCCCTTAATGTTAGAGCTGCCGTGACGCGCAAACACTAATATTAGCCAACTCACAAGATATTACTGCTCATGTTTCCACCGTCACACCTCGAGCAGCGCATTTTTAGCGGTGATATTCAGAGGAAGCAGTAGATGTGTGTGATTTTTCCAGTCGCCATTGTCGTCACTGCAGGCCTGAGCGTCGCGTTTTTCAAGGTTACAAATAGAATGTGACGTCAGCAGCCAGTCGACCAATCAACCAATTTGTTCAAGCGTCGCGTCGAGTTCAGTGTAGGCTACAGTTCAGACTCTCTGAGGACCTCTTGTTCTACATCTTAAAAATAATAATAATATATAATTTTTTCATTTAAATTCGACGAGTGTATAATTGTAAACATCCATTTACAAAGGAAATGGGGTATATTTTATTTGGTTATTGTTCAATACACATTTCACTATAACTATAACCTTTCTTCAAAACAGGGCTACACATTCAAAGCACGTTGTCCCCGTTTTAAAGCTTTGTTTTCTAGAATGTAATTGCAAGTTATTTGCTTAGAAAACGCGACTGTTCATTTGCACAGACTGGAGAAATGTGACACTCTAATGTCACCAAACAAACGACACAACACTGAAATGCTTTCAGATGTTAAGATGAACTAAACTTGTCGTGATAGTGATTTAAGTAGATGTAGCCTACATGCAGACAGCATTGCCTGAAATAATGAATTAATTTCTTTCTTCTAGGCTATATATCTAATCTTAAACATGGACAGCAAGGTCACAAAATATAATCCAACCCGATTAATATACTAGTCTGTGTAGATTATCACTTAACATAATAAAACCCAAATGAAAAGCCTACTTCTAAAATTACACACCTTAATGGATTTGTATAATTGTAGTAGGCCTATTTAATAATACAATATCTTGGTGTGCTTTTAAATACAGAGGATGTGATTATTGCAAGAAAAAACATTATCTCTTGATGACAGAAACTCTTCTTATGCTCCCTGAATCTGTTATATCTTTCATCCCTGAGATGTTTCTTGATTTTTTTAAACCACACATGACCTGGTTTTAAGAGAGAAAGAGGAAGCAGGTGTCTACATGTTGCTGGATTGTGGTTGCACAGGTTCACTAAGAAAACAATTAGAGAGGAAAGAGATTCAACCGACAGAGCAAGACCATAGCCTACATCTTTTTACTTTTGACACACGGAATGATTTCTGTTGTTTTCACAGTAATATTACTGTACTCTCAATACTGTAGAATCAGAGTACAGGCTTTTACTGCAGATTTTGTCATTTTCACAGCATTATTACTGTATTCTTAACAGTTTCATACTATATAAGCTGTGTACATTACTGTAGATTTTGGGAAATTCTGGGAAAATATTAGCCTACTGTAAATCTAAATACAGTAGAAAATGACCGCAGCAGCTCTGGCAGACCGGCTGGACCATCGTGAGACAGACGGGAAGAGTGGTCTTCTTTATAGTATGTGGTTTTAAACGTTTTAAGTTGTTGTATACTGCTACTAATTAAGTACTTTAACTCTTCAAACTTTTCTTTTCGTATTTCCAAAATTTATTTTCCACTGGCACAGTGTGTTACTGTGATTTTACTGGTATGGCTATAATTGTATTTTGTTCATTGATGAAATATGGTTCATATGCTGGAAAATCTGTATATTCTCCTGAAGTTCAGCTATGAAATGTAAAAGATGAAACCTGAATAAAGCTGTTGATGTGAAGCAATAAATTGTGTTATTGAATATATAACAGTCAAATAAAAAAGCAATAATTAAAAGAATAGTATAATGCTGTACTTTATTTTAAAGTATGCTTCATACTTCTGTAGTTATTTTTATGGTTATATATGAAATCCAGCAACTACTGTATAATTGTAAGTTAATTTGACAATAAACATTTTACAGTGCAGTGCTCTCTTACACAGTTCTGTGTTTTTATGATTTCCAGCCATTTTCTATTGTTCCTGTGAACTGAAACTTAGACAGGGGAACTCGGGCTGTTGTAACAATTGTTATTTTTCACAATATAACTCAGGGTATGTTTGTGTGTATTAGTCAGTTCTCACAAATTTGACAATAGGCCTAATACACTGGCCAGTTTTGTGCAATCTTTGTGATTACAAAAGAAGTACAAGTGGTATAACCCTTCCCGTCATGATTATTTATTTATTTTAAAGAGAGAGAGAAAAAAAGTATGTACATGAAAAAAGTTTAATTGACAGTATAGAACCTGTGTACCTCATGTTAAACTGATAATGTTACATCTATAATACCATCAGCATTTTAGATTTCTGAGGGGTCATGTGACATTGAATACTGGAATAATGGCTGCTCAGCTTTGCTGTCACATAAAAAAAAAATACATAAAAAATATTAAAATATATTAAAATGTAAAGCAGTTATTTTCAATTGTAATAGTGGTTAACAATGGATGGATGGATGGATGGATAGATCCCAGATCCATTTACTGCTGTAATATATTTTGCTTTTGTTTCTGGTAGTTCGGCCTGATTTAATAATCATATAATAATAATTTATATGACTTAATGTCAATGTGAGAACCGAGGTTCCGGACCTTATTAGGAACAGCAGGTGCTGTAAGTGTTACACCCTCAGCAGACAATAGACCTGCAGCTCTAAAAGTCCTTCAGTCTTCCTAAGTAAAGCTCATTACTGAAAGGAATGAATTAATGCGTCATGTTTTGTTTATTTAGAACCACTTGAATAATGTTTGCATAATGTCATTAGTGTATACAACTTCATACACACATGCACTTATATTCTCTAATAGAACAGAGCTGAATGGTGGCAGAGGGGTTACGGGGTCATGCATATTTTAACAGAGGACTTGAGGGCGTCACATGATATTCAATGCACCTGGTGCAGGTGAAAAGACAGATGTTCTACAGGAGCACGTCTTCTAATCATGCTGGAAGACTTCTTAATGACTTCTGCATTGAATGGCAAATAAATATTCCAATGCTATTGCTATGCAGATGCTTGGGTTTTGTTGCGTTGAGGTTGATAGGGTGCTCTGGGTGGATGCTAGATTGTTTTGGATGAATCAATGATATGTTTTTTGTTGCTATGAGGTAGTGGTCTGGATGGTGGCTGGGGTGTTTTTTTTTTTTTTGTATATCACAATAAGGTTGATAGGGTGTTCTTGGTTGATATATGGTGTTTTGATTGCAGGGTTTGTCTTTAGTGTGTTGCTATAAGGTTGCAAAGGTGCTCCGGGAGATTTTAGTGTGTTACTATGAGGTTGCTGCCACTAGCCGTTGAGCATACATCGGTTCGGTTGTACACTCGTTATTGTGGTGCAATGTGGGATTGAACGACTGCACTCGATAATGTCAATGGTTTTGGACACCACTACAAATGTCTGTCTGCTCAAATAGTGCACTATTTCAGGGTATAGGGGGCGATTTCAGACACAGCCTTTGAGTCATTCATTCGATTCGTTCGTTAAAACAGCTGATTCATTCTGGAATGAAGCCTAAATGGCTCTCTTTATGAATTGGTCATTGAATCATTGGTTCACGGTCACCCGATTGATTCGCTCAAGAGACGGTGACGGATTCATTCAGTAACGAAACACTGCTGCTGTGTGTTGCTTGTGTTGCTGTGAGTGGCACATCAGTTCTGCTCTGGCTTTATAGGTCATATTTTCGTTGGCAAAAATGAGCAAAAACAAACAATATTGTGTCTAAAATATAACAATATTGAACTGCTTTTTAAAATCAATATCACATTTGCACTCGTGCTATTCAGCTACAAAAACAGCACTCATGCGATATTCTGCTCGTGTGATGTGAAATTGCTTAACTATAGGCCTATCATATGAAATAAATATGAGACAAAATCTTATACAGGGGTATTTTTGTCCTGATAACTTGAATTTTAGGGGCAAACTAACTGCTTCATCACCAATGTTGGGGAGTAATTTGCCTATGTAACAGTGCTACGTAATTTAATTACAAAGTAAATGTAACTAATCCGTTACAGTTACTGAGAAAAAATGTGTAATTAAATCACAGTTAGCCTACTTATGAAAATGTTAATGATTACAAAGGTTTCATCTGAATATTTTCTGTAAAAACTAGGAAATGTTGAATAATATTTGTTGCTTTGCCTGTTTTTGATGTGCATGATGCCTGCCATTTAAAGGCCATTTGTAAAGTGATGCTATTCTGATACTTCTGAATGGTTCTCTTGATTAAATTTGCAGCACCACGTCTGTCTGAAAGCTTTAGGCTACAACTTGACTGAGAGTTGACTCACGAGTGATAATGTGTTTCAGAGCTGGAAATTTAAAAATCATTTCATCCAGAAATCTGTATTTAACCTCAGAACGATCTCGAAGTAAAAGAGTCTGATTTTTTGGTGGCAACATGTGCTTTAAAATTAAATTATTATAAGCTTAGAGCTGTAGCCTACTTTTGGCACTCTAGCGGTTAATAAACAGAACTGCATGTTGCGGAGGAACATTGTAGCCGGAGGTACTTCTCTCTGTTTATGTCTATGACGAGTCACGCAGTTACTCCGCAGTGATGACGACACGAACGGTGTAAAATAGTCCGAATATAAACACTTTGTCACGGGTGGTTGCTGGCAGGCGGATGAGGAGGACGTGTACGATTTAATTCAAAAGGTTTATTCTCTAAAGATCTAACAGGAAGGCAAACGGATAGCAACACACACTGAACATAGACAACACCGGACAATGAACTGAAACTGAACTGAACATACAGGTGTTAATGATGGTGACTGATGAGTGCACAGCTGAACGTGATTAGTGTCCGTGACAACAAATGAGAGATGTAGGCAGGTGATGACAAAACATCATAGATTTATACACTAGATGTCGCCTTGGCTACGGCGATTCATTGGAACGAATGCGTCAATAGAGCCGCCATCTTGGAACAGGGGAGCCCCTCCTCTTTAATGCATCAGCGTCAATGTAGGCAAAGGTCTAACGGAAATAAAATCACCATAAATCGTCATGAATGCGATTTTCTAGTTTTTTTGGTTCGTTCCAACGGTCAGACATGTACAGGTCCTTCTCAATAAATTAGCATATTGTGATAAAGTTCATTATTTTCCATAATGTAATGATAAAAATTAAACTTTCATATATTTTAGATTCATTGCACACCAACTGAAATATTTCAGGTCTTTTATTGTTTTAATACTGATGATTTTGGCATACAGCTCATGAAAACCCAAAATTCCTGTCTCAATAAATTAGCATCATGAAAAGGTTCTCTAAACGAGCTATTAACCTAACTCTAAATTAACTCTAAACACCTGCAAAAGATTCCTGAGGCTTTTAAAAACTCCCAGCCTGGTTCATTACTCAAAACCGCAATCATGGGTAAGACTGCTGACCAGAAGGCCATCGTTGACACCCTCAAGTAAGAGGGTAAGACACAGAAAGAAATTTCTGAACGAATAGGCTGTTCCCAGAGTGCTGTATCAAGGCACCTCAGTGGGAAGTCTGTGGGAAGGAAAAAGTGTGGCAAAAAACGCTGCACAACGAGAAGAGGTGACCGGACCATGAGGAAGATTGTGGAGAAGGACCGATTCCAGACCTTGGGGGACCTGCGGAAGCAGTGGACTGAGTCTGGAGTAGAAACATCCAGAGCCACCGTGTACAGGCGTGTGCAGGAAATGGGCTACAGGTGCCGCATTCCCAAGGTCAAGCCACTTTTGAACCAGAAACAGCGGCAGAAGCGCCTGACCTGGGCTACAGAGAAGCAGCACTGGACTGTTGCTCAGTGGTTGCTCAAATTTTGCATGTCATTTGGAAATCAAGGTGCCAGAGTCTGGAGGAAGACTGGGGAGAAGGAAATGCCAAAATGCCTGAAGTCCAGTGTCAAGTACCCACAGTCAGTGATGGTCTGGGGTGCCATGTCAGCTGCTGGTGTTGGTCCACTGTGTTTTATCAAGGGCAGGGTCAATGCAGCTAGCTATCAGGAGATTTTGGAGCACTCCATGCTTCCATCTGCTGAAAAGCTTTATGGAGATGAAGATTTCATTCTTCAGCATGACCTGGCACCTGCTCACAGTGCCAAAACCACTGGTAAATGGTTTACTGACCATGGTATTACTGTGCTCAATTGGCCTGCCAACTCTTCTGACCTGAACCCCATAGAGGATCTGTGGGATATTGTGAAGAGAAAGTTGAGAGACGCAAGACCCAACACTCTGGATGAGCTTAAGGCCGCTATCGAAGCATCCTGGGCCTCCATAACACCTCAGCAGTGCCACAGGCTGATTACGGCCATGCCACGCCGCATTGAAGCAGTCATTTCTGCAAAAAGGATTCCCGACCAAGTATTGAGTGCATAACTGAACATAATTATTTGAAGGTTGACTTTTTTTGTATTAAAAACACTTTTCTTTTATTGGTCGGATGAAATATGCTAATTTATTGAGACAGGAATTTTGGGTTTTCATGAGCTGTATGCCAAAATCATCAGTATTAAAACAATAAAAGACCTGAAATATTTCAGTTGGTGTGCAATGAATCTAAAATATATGAAAGTTTAATTTTTATCATTACATTAGGGAAAATAATGAACTTTATCACAATATGCTAATTTATTGAGAAGGACCTGTATTTATCATTGAGTCCAGAGAAAATTTAAGGTTTTGATATTAAGATAATCTACTTCTTTTTCAAAATATAATGCATAGTGCTAGTAGGCCTAAGTTTATTAGTCACATTCTTCCACTTGAGTAAACTTAGAATTTCGTTAGTGTGAACATCCATTCGCAGCACAAAAGTCCGGCATCATCCATGAATTCGAAGTACAGGCGGAGATAGCAGCGTTACCTAGCTACTTCCTATGACAAGACCCCTGTTCCCTGTTCCCTGTTCCAAGATGGCGGTGGTTTTGACGCATGCTTAGAACCCCAAGGCGACATCTAGTGTATATATCTATGGACAAAACATAACGAGTCCAAACTAACGTGAATGTGACAGAACGCCCCCTCCCGGTAGGCGCGACCTTGCACCATGAGGAGAACATGAAGAGGATGGCCCTGTCCCAAATGGCACAGTCCGGACTTGTGGACTTCCTCAGAGTCCACACTTTGGTGACGTCATGTAGTGCAGACCTATACTGCCCTGCAAAGGCAAAAGACCTTAACTCGCTAGAGTGTGAAACTGAGAAAAATGACTTTAAAGTTTCTGTTTTGTCCAGACAAAAGTATTATAGGTAGGACTCCCAAAATTTGACAACTAGTTGCTATAATGAATAAATGTTTGTATGCAAAAAATCTTGAGCTCAAACTTGACCTTTGACCCTTGTTTGGCTGTTACTGTACTCTGCCTTTGTATCATATGCCAAAAATAAGGAGTCGTGCAAAGGCAAAAGGCAGTAACTGACATATAATCAATATTTGCTTGCTGTCCCCCATACTTACATCCATTATAAGAACACCTAACCAAGGTCTAGTCATCATGGTATGTGTTTTAAATTATATAGAAGACCTTTGGTTGTTCCTATTTAGTGCTATAATGAACAGGATAGTGTGGCAAGCAACACTAACAAAGTTAAACAGTATGACAGTTACAGATAAACAGATAAGTAAAACGTAAACAGATAAGTTACTTTGCAGCATACAGTACAGTATGAATAAATGCAAGAAATATTTTCACAATAAAGATAATTTAATTATAATTGAATACAAATGTTTTTTAAAATAAATTACAGAGGAGCAGTAATTTATCAATTTGCAACAAGAATATTTTATATTCATTAGGCGTGTTTAGGCCTTTATTTTGAAATAGCAATAAACATGAAAAATCATGAAAGGTTGGTAGAAAGCTCAGTTTGTTTCTTGGTTTTTGAACCAAGAGTTCAAAAAATACCACCAATTAAATTTTATTTAAAAAAAAAAAAGTCAGATTTTTAAAAAAATATGTAAACAAAAATATTATGGATTCTCGATTTGTGATGCGGCTGCCAGCTATAACGCACATATATGCTCTTTTTATGCGTTTATTAGAGGTTGAATTAAAATGACGGTGACAGTTAAAGGGTTAAGGCACCAAACTGCTCAAGATGCACAGTCAACGAACTCGACTTGGATTACTGCTTTTTATTTCTGAGATAATATAGACAGAGTCAACCGAAAAAACGTTGGAATTACTTTTACCATTTAGGTTAGCCTACTTTGTACGGACGTTAGCGATAACTAGCTTAGTGCTATATGGATTTGTGTAAGATCTGACATGAACACCTGCAAGAAGGAAATATGGCTCAAACACGTATGGATTGTTGTGGATACAGCAGATGACGTGCATTGCTATGGATTATGGATTATGCATCTTCCATGGATTATATCGGATTGAATGGAAAGGTAGGATGCCAGTGTATTTAATAATTGGTTTTCGGCGTCTGATGTGAGGCGAGTGTCAACGTTAGCGCTAATTTACGTGACACAGATTAAATTTAGCTACTGTAGCTCCGGGCGGTCAGTAGCCGTGTTTCCATTACAGATTTGCGCAAATGTTTTGCGCTATTATCTAAATATCGATAAAAAACTATTGCGAAATGACGGCGTTTCCATTAAAGCTGCCGTCGGCAACATTTTTTTGATCATATTCAGTGTAATCGACACTATAATCCGACAGAACAACATAAATAAGGTGGTTTTAGAAAAAAACCCGAGCTTCTAACTCCACCTGGAGCGTGTTATTTGTTTTGCAAAAATCCAGCGCTCCCGCTTCATCAGGTCCAATCAGCGCAGGGGGGTGTGAGATCTGACTGTCAATCACAGGTCGTGCACACGCCACAGATTAACGTGAACACACTCTCACCCCTCACTCGCGCACGTAAATATCACATGCACACGCCACGCCTGAAGTTCGCCTGGAGATTGCATGAAGCGTGATGGCGGAGAGAAAATCTACTAACAAGCTTCCAATTCCTCGGTTATTGCTATCTATGGATAGATTAGCCAGGGCAGCCTACCTCCGAGTCCTTGGTGTTGATAGATGCTGAAGAGACGGACGCGTTCACAGAAAATCAGGAACACACGCACAGTGACGCACTGACGAGCACGACCTCGATGGGAGGGTGCTCGCTGGTAGTGGGGAGGGGCATGAGAGTTGTAAACATTCAACATTTTGGCTAATCGACCCAATCTGCCAGACTTGCCGACGGCAGCTTTAACCGATGTTATGCGACTAAAACGTCTTTTTTTCTCTCGCGATAAGTCATTCCAAAAATCACGGCAACGGACGTTGGTTATAATATCACAGCCACCGCATTAGACATTATTATTATTATTAATGGAAGGAGACGTGGCGTGTTATCCAAGCATTAATGGCAGGGAAAGACCCCCGAACGACACATATAAGGAGTTTCTGGGTGTTTCGCCCTCATTTCTGCTCCGATTGTGGCATTTCTTTGAGATTTAGAATCCAGTATTCCTATAGGCTAATTATTGTTTCTTTTATGAATTTAATAAATAATTCTGTCTCGTGTTCTGTCCAAATGATCCATGTAGGCAACTTTTGTGTCTATTTGTTTTTCCTTTTTTAACCCCTAATTGAAAAACGAAAAATGAACGGTTGTTGTCTTCTTAAAACAAGTTGAACACCAAAATTTTAATTTGAACTGGCTACACACAACTGCTGTGCTTTATTTATGACTTTTTGCCCCTTTATTAAACATTTAAAATATTCACAAATTAATATGGAAAACATGTCGATTTTACTGGTTTTCTAAGGCCAAATTAGAAACTGGAATTGATGTATTTCCCGCAGTGCTGAATGAGAAGAGCCATTAATATAATTAATAAACTATTATTTTCTAAGTGTCGGCTAAAATCACATCTCCATCTCCGCTGTTATCAGATGCGCTTTTAGAGAGAAATGCAACTTTCATACGGATTAGCCTACATAATCAGAAGGTATTAGCTTTCGATTCGAATTTGTTCGTTTTAAAGTGGACATTTCAAGCTTTAGCCTACACAGGCTATATTTTGTTTCAGTTCTCGCGCCCCAGTTTACGGAGATCATGTGCGTCTGATTGTTTCTTTTATTTTACAAAAGCACAGCATTTTCTTGTTATTGTGAGTTTACACAAATAAAAGTGGTTGAGAATAATGTATTATTATTTTCTGTCTGACCAGAAATGATAGAGTATAAGTTGTTTCCACTGTTGATAGGAAAATGCAAGTGTTTGCGGCCGCGCCTCCGTGTCATGCAGTGCGCGCTCCACGCTCAGCTTTGTTCCTTTTTTGCATAAAAGCCTCTTCTAAATATAGCCTATTAAATGTTATAATAAAATAATATAAAATTATTATTATTTGCGTAGCTATACATGGACTTCAAACACACTGCGTCTTCTAAGTCAGGTGACTGTAAATGCGCAAAAACTGTTTCCATTGCAGTTTTGCGAAATATTCATTTTTCGAATTGCCTGAAAAACCACCTCATGAGAGCGTAAAAACTTTTTTGCGATAAATGGGAGTTTTTGCGAAATTGACGTGTTTCCATTAAGCGTATTTTCAATTCGCAATTTCAATTTGCGCAATTTGAAGGGTAATGGAAACGCGGCTACTGACATTGATAGATCTGAACCATCGCCCTGAACGAAAATAACAACATTTATGACAACCTATTAGCTTGCATACCATCTAAGTATGGCTTGTTCACCTTGCTTTGTTTCTGATTGCATACTTGGAGCAGTTTGTCTGGCCAAAGATGTATTGTGTGTATGTTACGTGGTTTGGTGACAATTAAAGAGCGGCAAACTTTGACAGTATGACAAAGCCAGAGTACAGTAACATCACAGCGGCACCGTAACATCTCTCTTGATGCCAGGCTAAACAAAGTCAGAACACCGTAACTCAACTTCAGCGTGCTGGAACAAAGGCAAAGAGCCGTAACAACTGTTACGGCGTTCTGCTGTGGTTTCTCCTATGGTTTTGGAATTACGGTTGTCATGGCCCTTTATTTTCTCGTTAAAACAATCAAATTGACTCACGATATTTATTCACATGATAAAGGAGGTCTCAAATACCACAGAAATGACACTAACTCATTTTTGACCAAACATGATGTTAAGGCGTTTTGCCTTTGTAGGGCAGTATAGGACCCATGGCGCGATTCCAGGAGGGCGCATTGAGAGGTATTTTTGGGACAGACTCGATCGTCACGCCGGAAATAACGGTCTGGTTGTTGTTGGACAGGAGAAATAAAAATGTTTGCGCTCCGACGTCTTATCTCCATGTCAACTACACAGCCTAATTTTACAGTTCTGTATTTTGATATTATGCATGGCACCTGGGCATTAGACAATAGATACATCATGCTTATTTAAATGATTTATACAGTTGTACTTGTACATAATAATACATAATGTTCCATTTGAACTAAGATTACAATTTTAACACATAATGAAAATGTGCATGAGTTTCAGATGAATTTACAGGTTTCAATATTCATACTATGTTTACATATGATATGACTCAGTAAAGCCCTGACATTCGGTTCTATTTATTTAATTAATCATAATGCGATCGTATTATTCAACGCGCTATTATTATGTTTGAGACATCAACCACTGCTCGATGACCATAATGTTTGTATAAACTGTAGGTAACAACTGGTAAAATGTACATCTAGGTCATAAAAAATTTAATATTTTCTTCTCAGCCATGTCAACAATTGTCCGTGAGCGAAATGCATTATTTTTTTTTTTTGCAGGGTGGCAGGGGAAGACTCATGAATATTCATTAGGGAACTCATCCCTGATTGGCTCGCCTTGACACATTGCCCAGTCATTTGATATTTGATTATTTGATCAGACATATGTGATTCATCTTCTAATAACCTTTTAATGGCTAAGTATTTAACAACCAATTGAATTAATAGTGAACAAATATATTCTGGATTTTATTTTTTTATCCGATTAAATTAATAACATTAATCATGTAGGTCAATCACAATCTCTCTCGGAATGTCTCCACCTCAGTGGTGACAAGCAGCGATCTGATATCTCATTGCTTGGGGTTACCATGCTGGCTTCTCAGAACGTTGGAGTATCGGCGAGCCAATCAGGAATTCCCTAAGATTCCCCTGGATTCAGCGGAATCTCCTCCCATCCGTTGTCTGATTGGCCTTTCGCAAGGATTCCTGGGTAGTTAAAGTGTGTGGAGCCTGCATCTTCAAGGGTACAAAGGGGGCGCTGCTGAGCACACTTCAGAGCGTTAAAATGCTAAATGGGACGGCCTACGGACTCATAGACTCAGCGAGCACGCGCAATTTAAGTCCACAAGACCGAAAGTCCACATGAAGTGCGCCATTTGGGACAGGGTCGATGAGGGGATGGCTAAGGGATGGTTAAAGGGGCTGGCAAAGGGATGGCAAAGACAGGCAGATGATGACAGAAACTCTTCTTATACACCCTGAATCTGTTATATCTTTCACCCCTGAGATGTTTCTTGATTTTTTTAAACCACACATGACCTGGTTTTAAGAGAGAAAGAGGAAGCAGGTGTCTACATGTTGCTGGATTGTGGTTGCACAGGTTCACTTGTAAGCAAACAATTAGAGAGGAAAGAAATTCAACCGTCAGAGCAAGACCATAGCCTACATCTTTTTACTTTTGACATACTGAATGATTTCTGTTGTTTTCACAGTAATATTACTGTATTCTCAACAATTCCTTACTTTAGAATCTGAGTACAGACTGTTACTGCCGATTTTGTCGTTTTCACCGCATTATTATTGTATTCTTAAAAGTTTCACACTGTATAAGCTGTGTACATTACTGTAGATTTTCAATGCTTTCTGGGAAAATATTAGCCTACTGTAAATCTAAATACAGTAGAAAATGACCGCAGCAGCTCTGGCAGACCGGCTGGACCATCCTGAGACAGGTGGGAAGAGTGGTCTTCTTTATAGCATGTGGTTTTAAATGTTTCAAGTTATTGTTGTATACTGCTACTAATTAAGTACTTTAACTCTTCAAACTTTTATTTTTGTATTTCCAACATTTATTTTCCACTGGCACAGTGTGTTACTGTGATTTTACTGGTATGGCTATAATTGTATTTTGTTCATTGATGAAATATGGTTCATATGCTGGGAAATCTGTATATTCTCCTGAAGTTCAGCTATGAAATGTAAAAGATGAAACCTGAATAAAGCTGTTGATGTGAAGCAATAAATTGTGTTATTGAATATATAACAGTAAAAAAAAAAAGTCATAATAAAAATAACATTATAATGATGTACTTTATTTTAAAGTATGCTTCATACTACTGTAGTTATTTTTACGGTAATTTTACTATGAAATCCAGCAACTACTGTATAATTGTAAGCCAGTAAGTTAATTTGACAATACATATTTTACCGTGCAGTGCTCTCTTACACAGTTCTGTGTTTTTATGATTTCCAGCCATTTTCTATTGTTCCTGTGAACTGAAACTCAGGGGAACCCGGGCTGTTTCACAATGTAACTCAGTGTATGTTTGTGTGTATTAGTCAGTTCTCACAAATTTGACAATAGGCCTAATACACTGGCAAGTTTTGTGAAATCTTTGTGATTCCAGAAGAAGTACAAGTGGTATAACCCTTTCCGTCATGATATAAAAAAAAAGGAAAAAAAAGTATGTACATGAAAAGTTTGATTGACAGTATAGAACGTCTCGGTGACTAACATAACCTCGGTTCCCTGAGACAAGGGAACAAGTATTGCGTAAATAGCTTACGCTATGGGAAAACTTTTCTCGAGAATATTGAAGCCAAATTTTTAAAACGCAGTGCAGTGCAGCAGACACATAGCTGAGCGTCTAGTGTGGTCATAGGCTGTGCTGCGGCAACTGCACAAACCTATGGCGAGTCGGCTCAGGCGCGCGAACCAATCAGGCCGCTTCGCGCCTGGCGCATCAGAGCCCGCCAGAATGGGCGCGGCATATAGCTATAAGCCCCCATTTTCGCCATAAAATCAGGTTTAAATCGACTGAAGCGATCCCCTGATCTAAGCACAGTAGCATGGCGGGTTACGGAATACTCGTTCCCTTCTCTCAGGGAACCGAGGTTACGTTAGTAACTGAGACGTTCCCTTTCGAGAGGTCTCTTGTATTGTGTAAGTAGCTTACGCTATGGAAACCCCTTTCAAAACACCATACTATAGCCTTGGGCAGAGCGCCCGAGACCCATAGAAGAGTAGAGTTATGAGTCCTAATATACCCCTTTTCCACCAAGGCAGAGCTGGTGCTGGTTCGGAGCCAGAGCCTAGTTTCAAATCGGTTCTTTGTTTTTCCACCGCCAAAGCACCAGCTCCGAACCAGTAAAACTGGTTCTTAAGTAGCACCAAATCATTGCAGGGTCTAGAACGGAGCCAAGAAAGAACCGCTTGCGTCAGAGGCTGGGGGCGGGGTTACCGTGGCCAACAAGACTGAAGAGAAACTTGTGACCGCCATTTTTAAATAGCAGCTAGTCGAGCTAATAGCAGCTCGATTATAATATCCGTCTATGTAAGTTACGGCGAGCTGCACGAACGCGTTGGATTCGCCGTGTTTGGATGCCGATTTATTTTCGCAAACCCATGAGCATCCATAGTAACGCAACGTCTATTATTGTTGATGCCTTGTTCGAGATGCATCGGAGCAGCGTGGACCAATCAGAGCTGCGGGAGTGTTTGGAGATCATACGACTCCTTGTGCTTTTTGATCGCTTTCGCAGTGCTTTGATTTCATGTGCTGATCGTTCTGCGAGAAGCCGATGCATCTCGAACAAGTCTGGTGTTTGTGTTTGGCGCTGCCGCACTAGCGTTGCTGGGCAACATGATACGTATGCAGTGACGTAAGATATAGCTCTGTTGTGGCTCTCTGGCCGGTGGAAACGCAAACCGGTTCGTCAGTCGAACCAACTCCGAACTGGCAATAGCTCTAGCTCTGAACCAGCACCCGGTTCTTGTTGGTGGAAAAGGGGTAATAGAGGCCAGACCAGTGACAAGCCTCATATAGGGAACCAAGGAATGGGCCTTAAAAAGGGCCAAGCTCCTTTTTTGTAAGGTACAGTATATAGAACTGTAGTTCGAGTTCAACCAGGGCCAGATATACATCGGGCCTTATAGTTATGGTGAATTGTGCTTAACACTCATTGTATTGAAAGAACCTTTGCTTGTTAAAGCGGGAACTTCCAGGTTATAAATCTCATAAATGTGGACGGCAAGGCCCAGCCGGCCGCGCACAGATATCTTCAATTGGTATTCCACTCGACCATGCCCATGACAAGGCCATGCCTCTCGTGGAATGAGCTCTGACGCCTATGGGACAATGGAGGCCCTTAGACTCATAAGCCAGCGAGATAGCGTCCACTATCCAGCATGATAATCTTTGCTTTGTGACCGCGAGCCCTTTGGTACAGTCGCCAAGCATACGAAGAGCTGTTCTGACTCCCTGAACGGGGCAGAACACTCTAAATAGACTCTGAGAGCCCTGCCAGGGCAGAGTAGATTCGTGTCTCTATCATCCTCTAGCGAGGGAAGAGCTGATAGCGAAATGACCTGCGCTCTGAACGGAGTGCCTTGGCTTAAGGACGACTCTGGAGTCGTTGGGCCCGAATTCAAGGCAAAAAGCGCTCACTGAAAGCGCATGCAAATCGCCCACTCGCTTGACTGATGCCAGTGCTAGCAAGAGAGCAGTTTTGAGTGAAAAGAGGCTTCAGGTCAGCGGACTGAAGCGGCTCAAATGGGGCTCCCTTCATGGTCTCCAGGACCGAGGTCCCAGACAGGTACAGAGGGGGGTCGAGGTGGGTTTAGCCTTCTGGCCCCCTTGAGGAAGTGCACGACCTGGTCGTTTCTTCCCAGTAATTGCCCGGTCACATGAGCGTGAGATGCTGCTATGGCCGCTACATATACTTTGAGCGTGGAGGGGGCGCGACCCGCGTCCAAAAGCTCTAGTAAAAAGGAGAGCACCTTTGGCACTCCGCATGAGTAGGGGTCCAGGCACCGTGCTGTACATCGGCCTGAGAACACTGACCATTTTAGAGCGCAAAGACGCCTGGTCGAGGGCGCTCTCGCTTCAGTGATGGTTTTCAGCACCCTTTCTGGGAAGTACCTGGATACCCGTTGAGGGGCCATACATGGAGGGCCCACAAGTCGGGATGGGGATGCCAAATCGTCCCGTTCGCCTGTGTGAGGAGGTCTCTCCTCAGTGGAATCGGCCATGGGGCTGTTTCCAGCAACTGAGTCAACTCGGAGAACCATTGCTGGTTCTTCCAGAGAGGGGCTATCAAGAGCACTGCACACTTGCTCTCCCTGATCCGTTCGATGACCTGAGGTAGCATCGTGACCGGAGGGAATGCATACAGCGGGCGGCTTGGCCAATCGTGGGCTAGCGCATCCCTGTCTTGGAGAAAAATGTTTGGCAACGAGCATTGTCATCTGAGGCGAAGAGGACAACCTCTGCCTTGCCGAAGATGCTCCATATCAGCTAAACCATTCGCGGGTGAAGCGACCATTCCCCTGGGGGAACTTTTGACTCTGGATAGCATATCCGCACCCTGGTTCAGAATGCCTGGCACGTGCGCCGCTCTCAGCGAGCGCAGGTTGTGCTGAGCACATACAATGAGGTTTTTGACCATGGTGTGCAGGTTGCTTGACCTGAGTCCACCTTGGTAATTTATAGGATACCACTGACAAGACGTTGTGTCCATTTAGGTATGGAAGAAAAGCTTTCAGCGATAGAGCGACCGCTCTCATCTCTAGACAGTTTATGTGTAAGCGCCTCTCCGGGATCGACCATACGCCGGAGATGGGCCTGCCCTCGTAAAGGGCCCCCCAACCTAGGTTGGAGGCATCTGTCGAGATAACTTTCCTCTTTGAAATCACGCCATGCTCACTATATATAATAATAAATAAATAATTGAGCAAGAATGCATTAAATTGATCAAAATTTACAGTAAAGACTTTAACACTGTAACCAAATACTTCTATTTCAAATAAATGTTATTTTGATCAGTTTATCAAAGAATCCTAAAAAATGTATCACAGTTTCCACAAAAATGTTAAGCAGCACAACCATTTTCAATACTGATAATGAATGTTTCTTGAACACCAAATCAGCATTTTAGATTTCTGAGGGGTCATGTGACACTGAATACTGGATTAATGGCTACTCAGCTTTGCTGTCACATACAAAATTCAAAATATATTAAAATGTAAAGCAGTCATTTTAAATTGTAATACTGGTTGACGATAGATGGATGGATGGATGGATGGAACTTCCCAGATCCATTTACTGCTGTAATATATTTTTGTGTCTGGTAGTGCAGCCTGATTTAATAATCATATGATAATAATTTATATGACTTAATGTCAATGTGAGAATCCAGGTTCCGGACCTTATTAGGAACATACACTTATATTCACACACACATGCACTTATATTCTTTAATAGAACAGAGCTGAATGGTGGCAGAGGGGATGAGGGGATGGATAAGGGATGGTTAAAGGGGCTGGCAAAGGGATGGCAAAGACAGGCAGATGATGGTTCTGGGGTTGGTCAGAAGACCGGGAGGAGGACGAACAACAAAGTCCAGGGTGGTGATAAAAATGGAGTGGGCCAAGAGGTGGCCTTGAGCAGGGGATGATGGCTGTTCATCCAGGCCACAGCCAGAGTGTTGCCCCACAGCGGCATTGACGGAGGGAAGAGCCATGGAGGAATACTGATGAGGGCCGCCTTGGGGTGACTGGAGACGACGACGAGGATGGAGCCCACCGCGCAGCCGATGAGCCGAGGTTGTGGAGAGCTGGTGAAGATCTTGGAGGCCGTGACAGAGCCACAGCGACAACCTCCTGAGAGCGAGGTGGGGATCCAGAGGTCTGAGGGCGAGTTGGAGCGACCGAGGAAGGAGGTGTAGCCTAAGGTAGGGTGGAGCAAGCCGTAGCAGAAGGGGTGGAGGACCAGAGAGCAGCGGACGGTCCGCAAGTCCGCAGCAGAGGTGAAGCGATGTCTGACCTCGGTGGAGCCGACGTGCCGAGGGAGTCCGGCAAGACCGAATGGCCGATGGTCCACGCCGAGGTCGAGGGTGGAAGGAGCGCAGGTTCGGGAGCCAGGGCGACAGGTCGAGGCAGAGCGTAGCGCACCGAGGCTGCAGGCGGAGCCTCTGGCTCCTCATGCCCAGGAGAAGATGGCTCCCGACCACGCTACTGAGAGGCAGAGGTGGTGCCGAGGGACTGAAGGGTGACAGAGATGACTGGGTGGCACAGATGGTTGGAGACTGGGGGAGAGACTGAAGTCTAATGCAGATCCTCGCTGTCAGGGTGGTTCTGGCTGGGCGCTGGATTGGGAGCGAGGCTGGCGGCATCCTCAACTCTCGGGACTCACTCTACATATGTTGCAAAGCTCCCTCGAGGAACCTCCAGGGATAACTGTGCACGTGTGGCGGTGTTGAGTCCGACATCCAGGAACGTGTACAGACAGTTATCCAGGAAGGTGGTCTGATGGGCGAGATCCAGAAATTTTTCTAAATGTTCCTCGAGAGAGCATTCTCCCTGCTCAAGGCACATGAGTTTAACTGCCGGAAAGTCCATGGTGCAAGCAGGGGTGAAAACGAAAGAAGAAAAAAAAACACTGAACACGAAAAATGGAAAATGGAAAAGAAAAAATCTTACAAACGCGTTCACTTGTTTGGTCTGGTATTCTGTCATAGGTGGTTGCTGGCAGACAGATGAGTCAACCTTATGAAATGTTGGCATAAAAAGGCCTATCCTTTTTTTTTTCCATAGCTAATTAAATAAATAAATTTGACAGTCTGTAATTATTAATATGTCGTATCATTTTATTTCAAAATAATAGGTGCCCCCTTCGAAATTCCGAATGCCCCGTTGGGCAGTTCATCCTGGTGCCTTTCCTGCCATAGGGTCCCTCTTTTTTATTGTTCACAAGACAAAAACCATAAGTCCAACCAAAATAATTGCACACCTCTCCTTAACAAGCAACATGATTTGACATTTTAATTCAGGTTCATAGGACAAACAGTACCTAGGGCCTACACTACATTAGGTAGTGATGCTTATAGCAAAGACTATTAATAAGGATGAGTTTGAATACAAATGTCAAGAACTGAATACAAATGTCAAGGTTTGTGTGAACATAAGCAATCAGTGTTGGAGGGGTCACAGTGGTTTGTTTTGGGTTCTGGATGTTCTTACAACAGGTGTTCAAGGATCCTGGAGGATTATTAATCTGAACGAGCTCACAGCATCTGTTCATTCTCATGTGTTAGTTCTTACTAATGCCACTTACACAAGCACCATTTCATTTAATGAAGTGTGAAAACATCATCTGTATGCTATTAAACAAAGGGAACCTCAGGGACTCAAAATATACTGGTCATCTCATGGCCTTTTATCATTAGATGGTAGATAGTTTTAATGGAAATGCTGCAATAAGGGATGAGTCATGTCATTTTTGTTTACTATTTTGTAATATTATTAATACTATTTACATATTTTGTCTCCTTTATTCCACATAATCATCTCTCATCTTTTTCTTGTCCCTCATATCAGTTTTTATACAGTCATCTTCCTCTTCAAACATTCTGAGCTTCTTCTTCAAAAGCTCCTGATCAAACACAGGAACATGTGTCAGGTGGAATAGCTTATATTTACAATACTTTTTTTTAATCCAACAAAATATCAATAAAGAGGTCGGTCAATACAGTGTTTCACTCATGGTGGAAAAAACTATATTGTAACAGTTATAATGTACCAACTCAACTATACAACTCAGGGAACATCAGGGACTATGGCCTATCTTCTGAAAATGTTTAAACAATGTTGCAATATTTTGAACATTTGAATTAATATATATATATATATATATATATATATTATTTTTTATTTTTTATTTTATTATTAACACTACATAATACTGAAGATAAATGCATTCTTAGAATTCAATTATTGTTACCATGTTAATGAAAATCGCACCAAAAGAGCTCAGCTGCGACCACCGACTCTCATGATGCACTGCGAATTAAGCTAGTCTCTCACTCTCAAAGTATTTAAATGTTTGTTGGAATACTTTGTAGTAAACTTAAACGTAAAAAAAAAAAAAAAAAAAAACTTTACCAATGGCCTAGTTTTTGGTCCAATTATGTAACTTGATGTGCTTCATTGGAATAAAGTAGGCAATTAAGTCACTCATAAAATAATCTAAATTAGAACTACCGGTATAATGTGATTTATCTTTGAGCTAGTTGTGTTTGGTTCATGGCTCAGACCCAGGGTCGCTGGAAAAGGCACTGTTGTGTAATCTTTAGCTCTCCTGTTGTTAAAAACAACCCCTTTAATAATATCAGGTTAACACTGACCTCTACTGGTCGCTGTAGTTATCGCATGTAATTCGTCTTTCTATGTATAGATGGCGCACATTAACCGATAATGTCTGTTCATCACTCCTCATGTGGTTTCACTCCTCAACTAGCAGAGAGTGTGTCAGACTCAGCACAAAACCTGTTATTTTCCGTTGTAAAAGAGCACATTGCAAGTATGTAAGTCGTTTCTAAACAACTGTATGTTTTATCTATCTATCTGAATATGTTATTCTATGGACATTCGGTCTGAGAACAGGCCTTCCTGCATCACATAGATTCAGATGCTGCTAATCACAAACAGTTTACAGGTCAATGTTTAACTTCTGTCACACCTGGTTTGTCCTCTGTCTCACAAGGATATTTAACACAAAGCAGTCAGTGTTTACTCACATACTACAGATATGAGATCACACACACACACACACACGCACACACACACACACACACACACACACACACACACACACACACACACACACACACAGTCTGGTTCGCTATCTTTGTGGGGACTCTCCATAGACTTAATGGTTTTTATACTGTCCAAACTGTATATTCTGTCGCCTTACACTAACCCAACATTATTCTTTTTCATATAATCTATTTTATTTGACAGAATTACACCATTCATTGACACATATAAAATAACAGATTTTATGTTATCTGAGCTACACACATTCATAATAAGTTAGGTTCACGCATGAGAAAATAATATAATATAATTAGGGGTCTAACAATATATCGCGTCACAATATATCGCAATAGAAAAAATGCATCAATATGTATTGTGTATAGTTCACTCAAAATAAAAATTTCTGTGTGAGAAAAAAATTCAAAGTTTGTAGAGTTTTAGTGTCAGTACTACATTAAACTACTATATATTATGTTAAATATAATGTATAATAATGCATTGGGGGGAATATTTGTGGTTCTTGATAATGCCAAATGTCTTTTTTCCAGTAAAAAGTGACCTACATTATTTTAAATATATCCAGCCAGTGACAGTGCAAGCATGTTCGTCTAAAATAATTCTGTATTTTCAGCTTCAGAATCATGAATATTTGTATTCTGGTGTCACTAATGTCCTGTGCATTGGGTTACCAGCACCAAGTCCAAGCCTATTAATTTCCACCCCCAATGTCAAACCAAATTTAGCATTTTAATCAATAGTACATTTTTTGTTAAAGGTATAGCAGAGGATTTTTTACTTCCGGGTGGATCACCGATACTATTGGTCCTCCTAATTGTCAATCATTCTGGTGAATCAATCAAACTTATTCAAAAAGTGGAGAGGGCGGGTCTTATCTAAAATTCGGAAAGATCCTCCACTATACCTTTAACCTTTTATCATATGTCTTGGAGTAGGCTATCGCAATAATATCGTATCGTGAGTTCAGTTTCGTGATATGTAGCGAATCGGGTATTGTTACACCCCTAAATATAATATAATATAATATAATATAATATAATATAATATAATATAATATAATATAATATAATATAATATAAATGCATTTCCATGTGCTGGGAAAAATGGGAAAAGGGAAACAAATAGGCAATAAAAAAAAATAATTATAATACAGAGCATTTTTTTTTTTTTTTTTAATCTATAAATCATCCATGATGCAGAAAAGCACATAGAAATGAAGGGGTGGGAAAATAAAACATACACAGTGCAAAATACACACACACACCCTGTTCTCTGTTCCTCTTTCCACAGATCCAGTAATACACTATAGAGGTTCAGAAATTTGATTCCAAACCCAGTCTATAGATCACTCACTGGAGCTGAGGAATGTGGTTTCTCCTCGAATACAACAACACATAGACAACATGAGGAGTTCACAGGAAACCCCATAGGTCATCTGGGAAAAGTCTGATCACTGAAGAAAATGAATACATCTGGTTTCAATGA
Source organism: Leuciscus idus (assembly GCA_021554675.1). Taxonomy (NCBI): domain Eukaryota; kingdom Metazoa; phylum Chordata; class Actinopteri; order Cypriniformes; family Leuciscidae; genus Leuciscus; species Leuciscus idus. The sequence continues at coordinate 10,475,105 of CM038634.1, forward strand.
TGTCAGCCCCAGAGCGGAACATTTTCCATCACTTTATGACACACACACAGAGAGAGAGAGAGAGAGAGAGAGAGAGAGAGAGAGAGAGAGAGAGAGCTTTATGACTCATTTCCCATGTAGCAGCAGTGTGGTTTTGCTGGGCTGGTGTTGGTTAGGATGAGATAAGCTCTGTTGGAGTTTAACACACGGCAGAAGTGATGTAGTCTCAATGACATCATGTGTCTGGCATTTCCAAATAATCACAGAAACTGGATCTGATTAAAATAAAACCTCACCTGCATTTCACTTTACCTCAGCACACAGCACACTGCTCATGTTTCTGAAAACATCTATGTGCTTAAAGTTAGTTTCCGAGGATAGAAGTGTCTGCATGGCTTTAACTATAGCTGACTGATCATAGATGACAGGCTGAGCTTTATTCTAGAACATTTATGAACAGTGTTGAGGATTACAAGAAACGTGTGTTATGTAATCAGATTACTTTTTCCAAGTAACTAGTAAAGCATTACTTTTACAATTACAACAAAATATCCGATATAAAAATATTCTTCTAAATAAGTAACGCAAGTTACTCTCTTTTCCCATTTATTGACTGACACCTCTTGTCCCGATGTTGAAAGAAATCAGGAGGAAGTGCAGAGGCGTTGTGTAAACAGATTCAGATTCAAAAACAGATTCCGTATTGGAAAAAAAAAAGAATAAAAACAGTGAAATGCAAACTCAGAATATTATGCAAACCTCCAGTTATTAAATATGTTAAATAACACAAAAATGCTGTCTATTTAATCTCCCTTTATTAATGTCTTTGCTGCTGACCTTCGATGATCCAATTTAACCATACTAGTAAGCAAAAAAATGACTTTAGATAAACATATTTGTTTCATTTTTTTTATTGCTGAAGAGAGTTGAACTTTCTTCTGTAATCCAGAATGTCAGCACAGCTGAAAGGTTTGTTTGAGTTGCGCCCTCTACTGTACAAGCGTGAATTAGCATTTCCTCAAGCCTGAGGTTTATTCAACTCCAGTAATAACAAACCGCAGAACCCTGTGTCACAGCAGTCTGAGGACAGCAGCACCAGGCTGGTTATAGTGAAGGGTAGAGTTAGTGGTTGGGGCGGGTTACGCAATTGTCAGCACCACCCTAACTTCAGGTCTGACACTGTTGGCCTGGTGTCCTCGGAGTGGGGTTCACTTGTTCACTACTAATTGTATATTATATATTTATATATATACAGTTGTGTTCAAAATAATAGCAGTCCAACATCACTAACCAGATCAATCAATTTTTGGTAGAAATTATATTTCTACATGGCAAATAATGTACTAGTAGGTGTAGTAGAGTAATAGAAAAACAACAGACCCAACAGTCATGACATGTATGCTGCTAATTCTGTATTATTGAATCATTAATTGAAAGGGGTGTGTTCAAAATAATAGCAGTGTGGAGTTCAATTAGTGAGGTTAATCATTCTGTGAAAAAACTAGTGTCAATAAGTGGCCCTTATTTAAGGACGAAGCCAGTACTGTTACTGTACATGGTGGTTATAGTGCATTTCTCTCTGAAGATCTGAATAAAATGGGCCGTTCCAGACATTGTTCAGAAGAACAGCGTACTTTGATTAAAAAGTTGATTGGAGAGGGGAAAACGTATAAAGAAGTGCAGAAAATTATAGGCTGCTCAGCTAAAATGATATCAAATGCTTTAAAATGGCAACCAAAACCAGAAAGGCGTGGAAGAAAACGGAAAACTACCATTCGAATGGATCGAAGAATAGCCAAAATGGCAAAGACTGAAGGCCAATGATCCACTCCAGGGTGATCAAAGAAGATCTAAAGTTACCCGTGAGTACTGTAACAATTAGAAGACGCCTATGTGAAGCCAAGCTATCGTCAAGAAGCCCCCGCAAAGTCCCATTGTTGAAAAAACGACATGTGCTAAAGAGGATACAATTTGCCAAAGAACACATTGACTGGCCTAAAGAGAAATGGCACAATATTTTATGGACTGATAAAAGCAAGATTGTTCTTTTTGGGTCTAGGGGGTCGCAGACAGTTTGTCAGACGACCCCAAAACACTGAATTCAAGCCACAGTACACTGTGAAGACTGTGAAGCATGGTGGCACAAGCATCATGATATGGGGATGTTTCTCATACCATGGTGTTGGGCCTATTTATCGTATACCACGGATCATGGATCAGTGTGAGTACATCAAAATACTTAAAGAGGTCATGTTGCCTTATGCCGAAGAGGAAATGCCCTTGAAATGGGTGTTTCAACAAGACAACGACCCCAAACACACCAGTAAGCGAGCAGCATCTTGGTTCCAGACCAACAAGATTAACGTTATGGAGTGGCCAGCCCAATCCCCAGACTTTAATCCAATAGAAAACTTGTGGGGTGACATCAAAAATGCTGTTTTTGAGGCAAAACCAAGAAATGCAGAGTAATTGTGGTCTGTAGTGCGATCGTCCTGGGCTGGAATACCTGTTCACAGGTGCCAGAAGTTGGTCGACTCCATGCAACACAGATGTGAAGCAGTTCTCAGAAACCATGCTTATACAACTAAATATTAGTTCAGTGATTCACAAGAAAGCAAAATCTTCAAGCATTTTTCAGTTTATACAGTAAATGTTTGACTTTTTAAAGAAAATTGCAGACTGCTATTTTTTTGAACAGCCTAATATTCCCTTTTCTTCACTTTCTATAAAGTAATAACAAATTTGATAAATGTTCATGTTTTAATTTTGAATAGAATGTGCAGTGTTCCCAATGCATTTGTGTATTGAAATAAAAGTTATTAGTATTTTGAGCTTTACTCACTTTTTTTAAACACACCGCTTTTATTTTGAACACAACTGTGTATATATGTATATGCATGCATGTGTGTGCGTGCGTGTGTGTGTGTATGTGTATATATATATATATATATATATGTGTGTATAAAAAAAAAAACTAGTCATTAAACTGATGAAAGGAACCCGTTTCACGATCAATTGTAAACTCTTTGAAACTCACAATAGGATTAGAGAAAGAAAATGAACAAACAAATCTGTAAAAACATACATTTTATTGAGGACATCTGATACTTTACAGAGATGTGTTATTAACATTACATAAGATTTCCTCTTCTGGAATCCAGACATGTATCATCAACATAGAAAATTGCGGCAATATAAGAGGCATTTACGATACATGATATTTATATGCAAATCTTTATATTTGTGGAGTCTTCTGAAGAGGATTTGAGATGGATATTTCAAATAAACTCATGGTAAGACTGCAGAGCTCCTTCTTACAAGCATAAGCTTTCAGCAAAATAATGAACCTTTAACCCATAAATCAAAGAAATGATGGAATAAAACATGAAATCTAACCTGAAAAAACCCTACAATTTCATACACACAATTCAGCATTTGTTCAAAAAGAAAAATAACGGACAAACAAACTCAAAGTCAATTGATACACACGGCTCTTACAAAACAGAACGGTACAAAACAATAAAACACAACGTCAATGTTGAGAAAAGGAAAACTTCAAACTTGGTCCTAGCTTTTGCATTTAAAAAAAAACATGTTCCCCTGTATAATCCAGCTATATAATCCATACCGGCCATGCTCAGACGGCTCAGTCCGAGATGCCATACTTTTGCACTAAAGGTCCATTCACCACCTTCCACAAAATTCTGCCAAAGCATCTGTGCTTCACAACATATACCACAATCAATGAACCTTGTAAGAAGTACAAGCTCACAAAACATGGCAAGCAGTATAAAGGTTAATGCAGTATTTTTACACTGTTATTTCGATTAGTGAAAATATAAAGCTTTGCTTTACATTGCAAACATGCATGCGATCACACACGTGCATTTGTGTTTTGTGTATGTTTCGGGGCTCTGGCTGCACTGGGACAACTACATTTTTCCCAGAATTGGTTGCTATTTAAGATGAAACCTTTTCCCATCCCTCTCGCTCTCATTTAACTAGTTCCCTAATTTCCTCCTCAGCACAGACCATGTGCTTCAAAAATATTATCCCAGATGCAGAGATCTTACATAAACTAAATGCATAATCCACCCCGAACTGAGCATTTTGTCATTTACTCACGCTCATGTTGTTCCAAACCCATATCCGGTTGTTGCTTTTTTTCCCCATGGAACACAAAAAGAGAATTTTTGAAGAATCTTCATGCAGCTCTTTTCCATACAAAGTGTGTAGTGACTATAGTGAGCTACATTCCAAGCTATACGGTGAAGCAATGATTTTTGATGTCATTGACATGCAACCTTGATATGACATCTACATTGAAGGGGAATATGACAACAGGTTTGTACGAGACACAAAACTAGTATATGCATTCATTACTAAACTACATTTATGGTGGTTTTTATTGGCAGCTGTGATTACCATGAACTGCATAAAACATAACAGCATACGGGTTTGAAACAAATCAGTGCAAGAAAACAATGACAGATTTTTCTTTTCAGAGTGAACTATTGCTTTAATAAACTCAAAAACAAAATCCAAACTCCTATTTCCTGGCTGACCTCAGCTAGAGTCCTGAAAATGAGAGTATTTAGGTGTTAGTCTTTGGCATGGTATTAGAAAAGCCATTTTAGATTTATCTACAGGAAAGATACTCTCATCTAAATCTATAATTGACAACTATATAACATAAATGCTTACTTGTGCAGGAAAAAAGAAGAAAATATCCCTTAGTGCATTGCTTGGTGGAAAGAATCCTCTTACAAATCTAGTTAAGTCATATGTGAAACCGGTCAAACCTTTGACCTTCATTTTACACACCCAAAGTTGTTATTAGTGCTGATCTAGAACAAGTTTTTCCATCTCCAATGACATTGGATGAAAATGGGGCACTGATCTTAAATTAGCACTGTAATTCTTCAGACACGGTATCAGCTGGTGTGTCTTGGGAATGGAGGTGAATTTTACCATACGAAACGTCTCGATCGGTAGCAAAAGCGGTGGGAGAACGTATCAGAACGTGTGAGGGTGCAGTGTGGAAGCAGAGTGTTTGTAAGACGACCAAGCTGCCCAATGACATCCACGCTATACCCCTCACGGTTAAGCTAACAGCAAGAGTATAGAGGAATTATTAAGGAGTGTCTATTACGATCAGCGCGACTCATTGGCTAATGCGACCCTGTTCAAACCTGTGCTCCAAACCCAGACTCGACAAATCTAGATTTAGCTCACATTTAGCGGGGAACACAGCAGATCCAGTCCAGTTGAGTCTAGATTCGTTCAGAGTGAATGTGGGCGACAGGTTCTGATCCAGCCGATCCGTGAAGAGATCACTATAGAACTTGTGTGCATGTAACCGTCGTAACCTGTTCTGTTTATAAAAGAACTTTTATAAAGAAAAGAGTTTTACATGAGCAAAAAATAAACGAAACAACAACAACAAAAAAAGCTGCAAAACAGTTGCAGCTATAAAAACCAACAACAATTAACAATAATAATAATACATAAAAAGATCATTGAGTATTAACATTAGGGAGGAAAAGTATCCAGTTGTGTCCCTTCTTCAGGTGAAGCGGCTCCCTCAGAGGGTTTGGCACAAGAGTCTGATCAGAGAGAGAGAGAGAGAGAGAGAGAGAGAGAGAGCGAGAGAGGAGAATATGCTCTACACGTCCCTCTCGACTCGTCTCTGCCGCACTGAAAGAGAAAACGGAGACGTGTTAGTAATCGGATACATTCACAGTCCTCTGTCAACATGCCGTGAGAACATGCTGTGAGATACGTGAAACTTTAATGAGATCTGCTCATTTAAGAGGCTTAATAAATCAAAGGTGCGTTAGTCAATCCTTTATCCTGTTTCAGAGCTACACAAGATTACCAAATTCAGCCAAAAAAAATTGGTGTCATGAACAATCAGGTCCCCCTTTACAAATGGGTCCGCACTAGGATCCATGGTATTGTCAATTCAAATTGTGGCAGGTTTGCTATCCGTTCTCTTTTACAGTGCGCTAGCACTACTTTAGCCTGCTTTTGCTTCTACAAAAAGTGGTTACTTTTTTTATTGTTTCGCATTTTAGTATTGGCATGTTCTTTCCAGATGTTCAATGGAAATATGAGATTTAATATGCTAGCTGGCTAACAGGATGCTAAGCAAGTATGCTAAGTAGTGAAATAAATATTTAATTTCAATGTATATCTTTGTTTATTTACAATTATATGCAATATACAATTTAAAAGGTCCCTCATGTCATGTTTTGAAGAATGTTTGCAACCACACAGTTTTGATGCATATTGATTTCTATTGTATTGACAAAAAAAAAAAAACACTGAGAAATTTCTCAAAATATCTTCTTTTGTGTTACAGTCATACAGGTTTGGAACGACATTATGGTGAGTAAAGTATACAAAATAGAAATAAAATGATTTGGGTGAACTATTTCTTTAAAGGAACCATTATGTAAGATTGTGGCCAAAACTGGTACTGCAATCACTTTCAAATTACTGTAGAGCGGTGTATCCCCTCCCCCTCCCCCCTGACTCCAGGTTGCCAGTTAGGCTGCAGGATCCAGCAGGAACGTAGGCTGATACAAGGAGCTTCCAATGGCAAGTGACGAGTCCTACACAGTAAGTTCTTTTTCTGTTAATTATATTTATGCTTCATGAGAGATGTTTTGCGAAGTAATTATGTATCGCAAAAATGTCACGTTTGTAGCTGCAGCTGTGGTAACTAGAGCAGAGCTGGCAACCCGGATGCCGAAACACTACTGACTTTGTGATTAGTAGATAGGTGGAGGGTGGAGCATCAGGCCAAAACACAACATGACAACATCAACATCAGTTGAGGGCTGCAAAATCCTGGCCGGACTACTGTTGTCAGTAATATAAGTATTTGAAATGAACATGATTTCTTAATGTCTAGTGACATATCAGGGCCATTTTATGATTAATTGAAACACATTTCTTACATACGGTTCCTTTAAGACTACATATGTAAATATACATGTAAAATCTGAAGGTTTTCTAATGAGGAGTAATTGGAGTAAAAATGAAAAGACCTTTCACCCATTTATTCAGGACGACGGTTTATCTAATGCATGTTGCAGTCAAAATGATCCAATTAGATTTCCGACTGCTACGCAATGTCTGGGAGTCAGGACACACGTTTTAATCAGACCGATGGGTTATTTATAAGGTACTTTTCATACCCCCAAAAAATATATCAAACATACTGTTTATAAACCAGCTGTGACAATTATTTTTGGATTTTCAGTCCCTATCGGTAAGCACATTTTATGCAAATTTCAACAGGTTCTGTCTGAGTGGGCAGTTCTTGGAGAGAATAAGCAGCAAAGTGGACCAGACTTTATGCTGAAAATCAGATAACTGCAGTCTGCATACACAAGACTACCGCTCTGAGCTGAAGCATATTAGTGTTCTTATGCATTTACAGAAGTGGATCGTGTGTTTGGTTAATCAGTGTTGCCTAGTTCACATCTATATAAGGTCTGAATTCACAACAGTGAGGATCTGATACCTTATCACACTGTACAATGTACAGGTGAGTCAAACAAACACAATTAAACAAAACTCTCATAACGTCTAAAAGTATGTGCTGTTAGCATTCATGCCGAAGGGTAAATGTCAAACCCATGCGCTCACACATAATACCTAAAGACACTGGAATAGAGCTCGGTGCATGACATCATCTCACGCACGTGTAAAGCACACCGTGTGTGCGTGGTATCATTATAAGACTGGCGAACAGGAGACAGATCCAGACTTCATCCAGGAAACAGAGAAAGGAAGAGAAAGTCCCATGAATAAAATACCATTTCAAAGGACCTTATTCTACACTTTTGTAGTAGTTTTTTCCCCTTCTAAAGTCCTTTTATAATTTGAGTAGTGGTCCACCAATATATCAGCAAGACCAATATTTTGCATTGGACGATAACTTTCTGGACCTGTTTACACCTGGTATTAAGATGTGTTTTGGTCCATCGGATCACAAGTAGATAGGAGACACATTCCCGTTTACACCTGGTGTTTTAATCCGTCTTGTCTGCTTTTGATGAATAAGTAAATCACAGATGTGCATCAGTAATGAACTGGAGTACTTGTTCTTAACCACGTCTCACTGTTTTCCATCTTAGAACCACTTCAGAGCTTTACCAAGGTAATAGCAGATTCTGTGGACGGAGTTCTGAGAAAGCAGTATTGTTTTGCAGAATGGCAAATGACCAATGACTCAAAGCAAGCCCCTCCTCCCAGTGTATCTGTCCATCAGTGTATGTGTGTTAGGTCGTGTTCTCACCCAGGTCGTTGTTTTTTGTGATTGCAGCAGCGGCGCGGGATCTGGGACCCTGCTGGGTGAACTGGTACCCAAACTTCACGACGCTCGTATTCTGCTCCAGCATCTTGGCGATCTCCATCTCTGCCGACGTACCGAGCTGCTGCCGCTGAGAGCCAACATCACACACATTCTGTTAGTTATGTAAGCCCACACTCATAGACATTTCACTATGAGTAACGTTTGCATTCATTTTGCATAGTGGCTGAAAATAGCAAGGTTTTAACACATTTACCCACATGTGTTAAAAAAAAAAAAAAAAAAAAAAATATATATATATATATATATATATATATATATATTTTTTTTTTTTTTTTTTTTTTTTTACATATTACTGCCATGAAATAGTCAACATTACAAGCAAGAACAATGAACCAAAAACCATGAGAAATTATGAACCAAAAATTATAAGAATTTACTACTTTATCATTTCTAACATTTGATGTACTTTCATTTGATTGGTTTAGAGAGTATGGTCAGTTTGAGTAATTAAGCATTAAGGTATTTAGTAGCTATTATGATGTGGCCATTTTTTGCCGGAAATTTAACCCCAAACCATTGAAAACTAAAGTTAACAATGAGCAATACGCTCAGGTCCATTAAATAATATTTACAGATAAAACTTTTCATTATAACAATGTATTAGTAAATGTTGAAATTAACATTAAAATGATTTTTTTTTAAATGTTAGTTTATTTTAAATAATGTAGTTAACTAATGTTAACAAATTGAACCTTTTTGTAAAGTGTTATCATTATTGCAATTTAAAATCACTGTTTTAAATTTTAACATATTTTGAAATGTAATTTATGATGGCAAGGCTGATTTTTAGCAGCTATTATTCCAGTGTCACATGATCCTTCAGAAATGTTCCAATTTTATTTAAATTTAGGATTCTTTAGAACAGAAAGTTCAAAAGAACCGCATTTATTTGAAATAGAAATATTTTGTAACAATGTAAATGTCTTTACTGTCACTGTTTGATCAGGTTAATGCATCCTAGCTGAATACAAGTATTAATCTTATTCCCCTCTCCAACCTGTATGCCATAAAGTTGACTAGATGAGCCACATTGAAGATGCAGTAAACTATCCAAAATATGCAAACCTGTGACAGTATTCACACATCAGTTGATTCTACAGTATATGAATGTGGCAGGTTGCTCTGCACTGGTAACACCTGTCTGACAGTCTGCAGAGTAGAAAATAGTTAACTGGTTTTAGAAAAGGATGTGGTTGTGTCCGTGTGGTGGTACCTGGTTGTCGATCTTGATCTCTGAGAGTGTGTCATTGTCCCGCAGAGCTTCTACCAGAGCCTGAACTCCTGCACCAGTGATGAAATTAGATTCCAGATTCAAACTCCTTAGCGTCTTATTCTCGCGTAGCATGTCTGAGAAGGCCTGCAGTGAACAGAGAAACACACATAGCTTTACAAGAGAACCACATCTCTTCTATGATTATGTTAGTTTGCAAATTGTCTTCGATCACTTGGTTTATATTCTTGTTGCTCATGCTGGATAGTCCTTATATATTACACATAAAATATGTTTTGATTGAATGCGATCATCACTTCAAGATGAGTTTCATTTTAAGTGAAGAATTACTTGAAACACCAATAACCACAGTTACAAGGAATGACCTTTTAATGTATTATTTAGAGTTCAATATATTTAAAACTGGTTATACACAAATGCTGCCTATTTAAAATGAATTGTTTGGTGATGGAAACCACCAGCAATGATGGGAAAACAACATCAGACATGCAGTACTGGACTGTACATGGAAGAGTCAATGCACTGTTTCAAGGTCCATGACTAAAGGCAGCATTTGTCCAATCTCAACCCAGAACACACGAACATCTCAAGCGAATGAATGATGTCCCTAACCACGGCAACAGGGTCATTGCTCCTGGTGGCAGCCAGACTGAACTTCTTCACATGAGTGTTCCTCTCCATGGCTTTGGCCAAGTCCTTTAGAGTCGGGATTGGAATGTTCTGGAACAAAAGAGAAAGGAAACATTAAAACAGGTTTGTTGTTGACAATTAAAAGTTGACTCCTAAATGTCACTAAACTCATCGTCATGGTCTTCAGATTATACAACACACTCTACATTTTGGGGGTTTGGAGTCAATGTGTGCCATTTTAGGACATGCAAATTTATATAACCAAATAACATTCCTCCCAGTGAAAGAGATAACCAAAATGATAAGCCATAATTCAATCATTAAAAGAAAAAATGGTGGGCTGGGAGCTGTTAAGAATATTTATTCTAGTTCTGGTTTGTGTGTCTGTTTATTGCATAGTTATTTAATAGCAAATATTTAAAAGATTTTAGAAGACTTTAAGCAGCTAAAACAAATGGGTTTTATATTTAAGTACAACAGAGTCCAAAATTCTATAAATGCTTGCATAAATTAGATTATCAATTAATTTAAGTGAAAAAGTGTTGTAGTATTCTCAGCATATCTTGAGCATGTCCAGTCCTTTAGTGGAAGCAATAAAATCAGGTCGTCTGTACAAATGAGTCACATGACCAATGTTACTCATTTATTTAGTGACCTGGAAATAATGCATATTGCACAATATTATTAATATTTTTAAAATTACTTCTTAAATTACTTTTTTTAATCCCAAATTGTCAATGTGGCATCAGATGTTTGGACTAAAGTATTTTGCTGGTAATATAAATGCAATTTCTATTTAGCCATTACATTTCATATGGCTTTTGTGTAAGGGGGCCTCATTTTAACATATAGAGTGGTGCAGGTATGACATCACTTAGTAGGCCAAAACGTGGTAGCGAGTTAGCATTTTAGCACTTACGGTTTCATCGTCCCAAAATCAATGATTTTTTTTTTAATGGGTTTTTGGTTAAATTACTGAAATAAGGTCTGTGGTGAACACAAGCTCAGGACACTTTCACATTTTATTCTACGACATAAAATACATCAGTACTGCTCCACTCGTGATTTTTTAAGCTGTTAAGTGTCTTGAAAAAGGCGGTTGCTAACAAGTGGCTAAATGGGACTACAGAGGCTGTTGAGGAGAGTAAACGCCATCAGGACGAACAGATAAACTCAGTCCGCTTTTACAGCCTCGTTATGCTTATAATTATACTCTTATAAACTATTCTAACTCAAACTTTGTGGGAAAATGTTTTTAGATAAAAACTGAAAGAGTTGTCGGAAGCTTAGTGATGGTGACGTTGAATTCGTGGGACCGTGGTGTAGTTCGGTTATAGCCTACCTTTAGATTTTTACTTCTGGCAGCTGCATTTAGGATTCAAAATTCATAAAAGTTGTGTTTATCTGTGAAAATTATCTTGATGGACAAAACGTGCAAGTATCAAACTTTTGTTGATCGCAGTGCTTGTTTTTTTCGATGATCCAAAAGCCTCCTGCACCACTCTATTCTGTGCACTAAACAGATTTTTTTATTACCTTTATGTTGTTGAGATTAACTTCGGTCAGTGAGGAATCATTGGACTTTATTCGCTGTAGAGTTTCCTCCACGTTTGTAGGGTTTGGTGGTTCATCGAAAACTGGATTTACCTTTTCTCCTTTAATAACATCTATGACAGAAACACAAAATCAACAAATGAGCCATCACTAGGTATGTTTGCATGCACAAATTTTCATCAATCCAAATGAATCCAATCTGATTCCAGATATTGAAAGTTCTGTTTATATGAACATAATTGCATAGGTATTTTTGAATCAGATTTAAATAGCAGATTAAACCATTTACATGTCATTACACTACCCTTTCAACTGTTTAAGTGAAGCGATCAATCCTATTATAAACAGATTTTTACACACCCCTTTCACAAACAAGTTATTTAGTTATCATCGTCTCATTTTGGTCAGTGAAAAAATTACGAAAATTATTTGTCAACGTAATTAACACTGCATGTAAATGCAGCTACTGTCACATATGCTTAAGGCATTTAAAACTAGAAGAAATAAGGCATTGAGAAGAACATGAATATAATATCTGTAGAAAGATGACATCAACTTAACAATACATCAAAAAAATAAATAAACTCACTGTTATAACCGTCTTTATAGGTGCCGTCATAACTCTGCTTGCTCGTCACCAGTGTGTTCACACCAAGAATAGCTAGACAACACAAAACTTATTATACAATATACACAAACAAGTTTATATAATATTATAACATTGTATGAAGTATTGTAATTTGCAACGCATTCAAAAATAAAGGCTCTAACACTTATTTCACTACTATTTTTCATGTTTGTGTGCATGTTACTGCATGAAACCACTTTCACATTCCTGTTTGCAGCTGACCAAAACACACACAGACAGAGAGAGAGAGAGAGAGAGAGAGAGAGAGAGAGAGAGAGAGAGAGAGAGAGAGAGAGAGAGAGAGAGAGAGAGAGAGGGAGAGAGACAGAGACAGAGAGACAGAGAAAGAGAGACAGAGAGAGAGAGAGAGAGACAGAGACAGAGAGAGAGACAGAGAGAGAGACAGAGAGAGAGAGCTGTTGAGATGAGTGTTTGCTGTTGTATTCTGGAGCTGTGATGGATGCATTGTGGGCGTTCATATCCACAGAGGAAATTTATTGCAGAGAGAGTGATAGTAAACCACTAGAACAATAGACACCACAGAGCTATTCATTCTGGCTGTTCATTCGAGCAATAAAACGAATCCTAGTGATATTAGCATTTGCATGTTGATCTCCCATTATCCCTCTGTTTGTGAGTCCATTTACCTGCCAGGTCATGCAGTTCTGTGTCAGTAGCGCTAGACAGTGCCTCTTCCAATTCCGGGTCAAGGGTCGTGACTTCCTCTTTAAGCAACTCGATTGGTTTCTGTTTGGGAATCCATACTTTTCCTGTAGAATGAAAAGACAAAAAGTGATTAGTAAATGGCACAGCTTGTTTCTTCAATTAAATAGAAAAATTGTGACCAAGGTTTTCATGACTTAAGCAAAATATTCCATGTAGTCTCTCAATTAATACATTTTTTAAAATGCTATTTAAAAGGAGTTTCAAGGTGCATTCACGCCATGCCGTAATTACGAGATTACAACTTGTAAAAAGCGTTCAAGTCCTTGTAGAACTCGTAATTAAATTTTTTTTTTTTTTACGATTGACATGTCCTGTCAAAACGTCACAGGACATGTCAAGGTATTATGTTATTTTGTCACATTGTTTCTAACAGTTAGACTCTTTTAATGTCACTAACATAAATACATTAAGATTTAACTTAGTTCAAAACGTTTCGGTGAGATTTTTTTTGAATGTTTGTGAAATAAGTCTCATATGTTCAACAATGCTGCAAAAATACAGTAAAAACAGTATTACTGTGTAAAATATTATTACAATTCTAGATAACCGTTTTCTATTTTAATATACTTTGAAATATAATTTATTCCAGTGACGGCAAAGCAAAATTTTCCACTTAAACGTTTAAGTTTAATCAATACTTGACCTCAGCCTCTTCCTACCATAAATGATCTTCCTCTTCCTACCAGCTCAGCCAAATGATAAAAACAAGAGAGAAAAGTGAACAACACTTTACTTCACTGAATATTGCCAAAAGACTACGTCGCTACCGAGGAAGACCACAGCAGAGAGAGAGGGTTAGTGGTCAGACATGATGTCCAGCTGTATAAATGGCTGACATTTATGAACTCGACAGATATTGGCGGCTAAAGCAGGCCTATCATGAGAACTCACCGCTTGACCTCAACCCAACTCCAGTCAGACTATCTGACTCTCTTTGTCACTGATAATGAGTTTGGGTAATATGATGCTGGTCTTGTGACAGGCTCATTCTTTCTGGACAGTGAAAAACACACTCTATGGCTTTATTCAGGACATGTGACTGCTGAGAGGGAGAGAGGATGTTCTGCTAAGCTGAAAGCATTCAGCTCGTGTTTCAATAAAACCCCACATATGAATTCAACTTTTCACAGAGTATAAAGACTACTGGAAATTCATTCTTCAATGTCAATCAAAATTTGTTCCACTCCTCAGCACATTAGAAGCAAATATGGAATATTCCAAACTCATGCTTGATTCTGAGACACATTTAAAGGAACAGTTTCCCCCCCCCAAAAAATGAACAATCTGTCATCATTAGTCGCTTGAACCAAGTTCAAGGTGTTTCTATGGTACCTTTTACTGGCCCTGGTCACTATCCGCTTTCATTGTATGTAAAAGAGCAGCGTTAACATTTCTGAAAACATCTATTTTCATGCCCCATGAAAAAAATTATGAAAAATAGTCAAGACCTACTGAGAGCTACAAGGTTTTTTCTTCTTTACTTTAATGCCATTCCAGCTTCTACGGCTATGATCATGGCGAGAGCCAGGTATAATTATACAAAAATAAAACTTTTAGGATTTATTTTTTCTAAAATCTTTAAGACCAAGTCTGGATCACACTCAAAAGTATCCTACAAGGTTGTTAATCGATGTTATGCTATTGTTGAAGCTGACAGTCCGTATTATATCAAATATTTTTTTTTTTAATAGAGGACTGCCTGGTAAGAAAAAAAAGCTACATTAGCCATTATTATGCTGAGAAATCTCCAATAATCAGGAGAACCGCAACAAGTAAATCGAGCCAAAAGAACACTTTAGCGCCCACTCAATCCCATGAAGAACTGTGAATGATGTAAAGTCCTATGCTCTCAAACTACATGATGCGAAATATGCATGCAAATATTTAAGTACACAGTCCTGTACCTTTGTCTTTTTGTCCAATTTTCAAATACTTTTTTGCTTCAAATCAAAGTTTGTAATGTTGTGGTTTACAACAACTGAATTAAGATCCCTATAAAAAAAAAAAAAAAAAAAAAAACACCTTTCTAAACCAAGGCCACTTAAAAAGTGAAAAGGCATTGTTGCACTCTAAAATAATAAGAGGTTTGAAACATGGCACATTTCATTTATTGGTGAAGTATTCCTTTAAGGACTCATGAAATGATGATTCTAGACCTTCATGTATGACAGAATCTTTCCAACTGTCATAAAAGCAGTTGGCAGCTCAGAAACCTCTCATTACACACAAGACGTGAATAAACCTCAGCTCTGGTCTGGGCAATGGCATACACTAGAACTATCTACTCTGTCCTCATACGTAGTTTCTTTCCCCTCCATAAAGGACGGCAACAGTACGTCACTCAGGCCTGTGAGGTTTGGAAACACACACCACCATGCAGTTCAAAGACACGTTTTTCTTATTCTCCTGCATTATTCCGCATAGCCAGGCTGAGCATTACAGCGATTTTACCACTATTGAGGGGTGCTGTTGGGCACAGCATGGGTTATTGTTTAGTTTTTCCCTGGTGCTCTAGAGTTCCTAACAGGAACAGGCTGAGGGTCCTTAGACCTTTCTCACTGCTCTGGACACAAGAACAGGCTTTGTGTTTGAGGTGTGGCTGAATTCCAAACACGTTATCAATGCAAACAATTAATGTGAGTGAACCAGGAAATAAAACAAAAGATTATTGAAAACTATTTGCAGGGTCACTGGTGGGGAAATTATAGACTTCTGTGTTCTAAAAGAGTATTATAGAGTATAGTATATTTGCCATTAACAGATGATTTCATGTGTGTTTAGAGGATATCTACCATACACACAGCCAACTACAATAACATATTTGATAATATTCAGTTATTAAAGTTTTCTATGCCCCCCCATACACACAAAGTTAATGCCTTCAAAGCTCTGTGATTTAAATGAACAACATAAAACAGTACGGGTGGAATGGGGGAAAAAACTAAATGATGCAGGACAGGTTAGATCACTCCTCAACTATTTTAACAAGAACAAATTAAAACATGCTTCATGCTTAAAATTAGCAAATTCTCTTCTGCTGTAGTAATGGAGACTGAGTGTAGTGTTATGATCTCTTCATGTCAACGCAGTAAAGCAGGATTTGGTTATTCAATGTGACACAGACGAAGTATAACATTATCAGCATAGCTTCTCTTCTCTAGTAACCTACTTACTCATTCCTAGGTCACCTTTATCTGAGCTACTGCCTTTTTTTCTTTTGTTTTAAGAAGCCCTGATCATCAACCAATAGGCTTGCATTTGACGAACCTACACTACACTAGTACACTACATTAGTACACTACACTTACCGACTTTGCGGTTGGTAAAATTTTAGTTTTTTCTGAAAGAAACTAATATTTGTTTTTGGCATGGATGCATTTTATTCTGAATATAAATTTAAAAAAAGTTATAGTAAAGATTTATAATGTTGGAAAAGATTTCTACTTTAAATAGAAGCTGTTCGTTTGAACGTTCTATTCATGAAAACCTCTTAAAAACGTATTAATGGCTCTATCATGTATCCTGGTATCACAAAAATATTCAACACTGAAAATAATAATAACTATTTCTTGAGCACCAAGTCAACATATTAGATTACCTTCTGAATGATCATGTGCCATTGAAGACTGGAGTAATGATGCTGAGAATTCAGCTTTGCAATCACAAGAATAAATTACGTTTTACGATTATCTGTAAAAGCAATCTGGTTGTTCGTCTGCTTATACGTAAACTGTATTCCTTCCAAACAGATCTGTCAGCATACAGTTGGTTTGGTCGGTACATGGTTTGGAAATCCAAACCGCTACGTTTAAAGGACAAGTTCGGTATTTTACACTTAAAGCCCTGTTTACAGATCGTATCTGATGAAATAGAACGGTTAAGATTAAAATTTGGACACATGCTCCTGTCCCGAGAATTTTAGGTTTATTTCGCTCACCCCCCCCCCACCCCCACAATGGTTGTCTATGTGCACTGGAAGATTCCTTCCTAAAAACACATTAAACTTTCGTTTACAAAGACGTGAAACTCACCGAGTGGTCAGGGGTGTTCACTGATATGTTCACTCAAAAATCGCTGAAAAAGATGCATTCCAACAGGTTTTATCGTAGTTTTTGTCCAACTCCATTGACTTGTATAGGACGTGCTGTGAGACCGCAGCACCTTTACGGTATTACTCCGCCGCTTCTTCTTCTGCTTCTTCTGTGTATTCAATGAAATGCCCGTGGTTTGCTTGCAATTGGCAAAGGTGCATTATCGCCACCAACTGGGCTGGAGTGTCTATTATTCAAGCTCTCAACGGAAGAATCACGGGTGTGACGCGTTTGGCAAAATAGGTCCACAAAAGCGAAATAAACCTAAAATTCTCGGGACAGGAGCATGTGTCCAAATTTTAATCTTAACCGTTCTATTTCATCAGATACGATCTGTAAACAGGGCTTTAAGTATAAAATACCGAACTTGTCCTTTAAATGAGTTGTGGTTTATTCTGAACTGGACAAAAAATGAACAGAAATCTGAATCTGAAGGCCAGATATGAACAGAGCAGTTCTGTACTGGTTCTGAAGGAGCATCTTTGTTAAGCAGACCTCACACAGAGAAAAGAGGGAAAGCTTTATTTAAGCCCTTTATTTAGCGGTTGTTTTTTTGTTCTGTTCATGTAAAACACTGTGGTTCAGAGAAAAGCCTGCAGCACAAAACCAGTCCGAACCAGAAGAGAGGAGCTCAGTGGGTCTCCTGGGCTCAGCTGTGCCGCTGGGCTGATCTTGGCTGACCTCTACCTCCCAAACTACTTCCTGTCCTTTCCCGACCCAATCACAGTGTCCTCCCCTGTGGACCAGTACAGACGAGTCTTTCTGCTGAGGCTATGTCACAGCCAGCTGTACTCTGAAGGCTCCAGCAGGACAGGACAGAAAATAGAGGAAATCAGAGAGAAGACACATGAGCATCAACAAATCCATGCTGTCAAGTTTTCCATTCTAACCCACTATCAAGTCAAGTAACAGATCTGGCCACCGATGTGGATCCCATGATGCCTCAACAAACTATTTGCGTCTCATGTGTACCCTCCCTGACGGCATTACCAAGGAAACATACAAGAAAGAGATAGACAGCACTTGGCAGAGATGCCTATCTCTCAAATGCTCTCTCTGTCGCAAAGGGCCATTTAGATTTCATCCCAGAGGAATTCCAGCACTTCCTGTTTCCTCATTTGTTCTCAGACATTGCGACTGAACAAACACTCTCAAATTCCAGTCCCACAAATCCCGAACTAGAAGTTGTGAAATCACTTGTTCTATAATTGTCAATAATTATCAAGTTTAAGGAATTTTATGCAGTTAAAAGGTGAAAAAGACTGAGCGTGAACCTATTACAACAACCATTTAATCAGCATTTTATCAGTAGTTTTAAGAGCAGATCTAAGTTTTTATAGGTTAAAAAGGACAATTTTAAATTGAAAACAAGAAAAAGTATTAGCAAACTGGGTATAAAAGTTTGAGGTCTGTAAAAGAAAAAAGAAAAACAAACTCTTACGCTCACCAAGGCTGCATTCATTTGATTACAGTAAAACAATATTATTGTGAAATATTAATACCTTTAATGTTTTCTTTTTTAATATATTTTAAAATATAATTCATTCTTGCAAACCAAATTTTTTAGCACATTACTCTAGTCTTCAGTGTTACATGTTTCAATGTAAAAAAAAATATTTTGTAACAATGCAAGTCTTTAGCATTAAAGGGGTGGTTCGGGATTTTTGACATCGGACCTCATTTTTAAGTCAGCCTGGTTGTTATTCATCAGTGGAGACATTTTTTTTTTTTAAATTATCCAGTCCTTATATTTGGATAGTTAGCCGATGCTAGGCTAGCGCGAGTCAATGGTATATGTTAGCCAGCCATTAAAAACCGTTTTACCCACTCCACAGTGCACCAAACGCAAATCAATTATAACACTAGACTATCGATGTATATGTCCGTTGAGAGAATAATGTTAGAAATCAAACTTACCTTTCATCACATTGCATTAGTTATAATTTGTTCCCTGTAATCATAAGCCTTGTCTACAGCAGCAGCGGAGTGATATTGATTACCTAGGCAACCGAGTGAGCCGGTACACACATGACGCAAGTGTATTTACCTGCCGCTGGTACACTGATTACAGTGCGCTTCTGTTCTGTGTTTACTTTTTGCCGCATTACTAACCGGAGCAAAGTAAAATTCCGCAGCTGCTGAGAAACTAGTTCCTTTGGGATCATTGAGATGAAAGGTAAGTTTGATTTCTAACATTATTCTCTCAACGGACATATACATCGATAGTCTAGTGTTATAATTGATTTGCGTTTGGTGCACTGTGGAGTGGGTAAAACGGTTTTTAATGGCTGGCTAACATATACCATTGACTCGCGCTAGCCTAGCATCGGCTAACTATCCAAATATAAGGACTGGATAATTTTTTTTTTTTAAATGTCTCCACTGATGAATAACAACCAGGCTGACTTAAAAATGAGGTCCGATGTCAAAAATCCCGAACCACCCCTTTAATTTAAGGGATAGTTCAACCAAAAATTTTAATTAGCCCATGATTTACTCACCCTGAAGCCATCCTTAACTGTATATGACATTCTTCTTTCAGGCGAATACAATCGGAGTTATATATCCTGGCTCTTCCAAGCCTTATAATGGGAGTCAATAGGTATATTTTTTTGGAAGTCCATCAAAGCGCATCCATCCGTGATAGAAGTGCTCGAAACGGCTCT
Source organism: Leuciscus idus (assembly GCA_021554675.1). NCBI lineage: Eukaryota > Metazoa > Chordata > Actinopteri > Cypriniformes > Leuciscidae > Leuciscus > Leuciscus idus. The sequence goes on from CM038634.1 coordinate 10,494,999, forward strand.
GGGGGGGTTAATAAAGGCCTTCTGAAGTGAAGCGATTCATTTGGATATTTTTCTTACACGAATGCATCGTGTAATAATGAACGCAAAATAACTTTCTAGGAATGCACAAAACACGATCAGCTTTATAAGCAAATTGAGAGTTCAACTGCTACAACAACAGTAAAGGTGGAGGACAATGAACAGGTGACTTAAATGTGTACTAAAGCAACTGCTAAACTGTTGTTCTACTGTATCCGTTCTTCGGATGAGACGCTAAACTGAGGTCCTGACTCTCTGTGTAGAGGTTTAACCCCGGCCTCTTGGCCTCTATCCACCATCATGGCCTATTAATCACCCTCATATAAATACTGAATGGCTTCATCACAATCACAATGTCTCCTTCTCCACCAATAAGCTAGTGTGTGGTGGACGTTCTGGCGCAATATGGCTGCCGTCGCATCATCCAGGTGGATGCTGCACATTGGTGATGGTTGAGGAGATTCCCTCCTTCCGGCACTTTGGGTGCAGAGAAAAGCGCTATATAAATGTAATTAATTATTACTGTAGACAATTGAATTAATGAGCAGTCAGTGACCTAAAGAACATTACACATTGCAAATGAACCATGAGTAACAGGACAAGGGTGTGTTGGAGACACTCGTGTGTGTGTGTGTCTGTGATTTTCACAGGTCTGAGCTGTAAATAACTGAATTTGAATCAGTATTACTCAGTCACCACTAATATACACACTACTGTTCAAACTAACGTTAAAACTGGTGTGTGTGTGTAATATGATATTAAACCCATCTGAGATGATGGATTTAACAGACGAGAAGCTCATGCCAGAGACGGAACCATTACACATACTCTAAAGACCTTTAGATCTCTTCCTGTAGAGTTTTACTTTCCCGACAGTCCAGAAAATGTCATCCCCAGCTGCCATAAAGCTAAATATACTCAAATCAATCAAATGAGAATGACCACAGGTGACCAATACATTCATTAACATCTTCATGGATTCTTGTATTTGAAAACGGCTATACAGTGTTCAGGAAAAATATTTCTCATACGAGTCATAAGGAAATAATCCCAGTCTGCTCATTAGTAAGAGTTTAGTGGGGTTTTCTGCTGAAATACTGATTTTGCAGAACCGGTTTATCATCTTGCTAGAATAAGGAATCCCAGTTCACAAACAAAACACATGCTGCCATTTATACAGGAGGTGTTCTACATTATTTTAAATAGGCCTACTAACAATAAAAAGGCTTAAAGTGGAAATTGAAGCAGTCAGTCAAGTTAACATTTAGTAGATGGATTTCACCTCTAATCAGAAATTACATAAAAAAGATAAATGTAATAATTTAAGAGAAAAACTAAAGTATTTTGTTATAGCATTTGTAGCAAATCTTTCAGTACTACTACTTTTGTAAATATCTTGCAGTTCTAAAACATGTGATATAACAGGGATTTTAGAATTATTTTGTTAATTTTAGTTCCTTTAAACAACCTTTCCAAATTCTCCACACCTCTCATGTGTATCTTACATAACTGCTGAATCAGGCTAGTTATCTTACAACCTTTGGCTAATATTTGCCCATGCTGTATATATTTTGGACACACATTTTTATTATTTCGACACTTGACGCACCCGTGATGACATGAAACCGATGATTAATTCTTAAAGTAGGCTCACATCTTGTCAAACTGTGATCAATTTATGTGATCTGCCCAGTTAAGAGATTAACAGTCGAGTCACAGGAAATTATCATCAAACCATTCAGTGACTGACTGACTGAATGGAACACACCTATCAAGAACAAACAACTTAAGTTGTGCTGTGAACAACAGGAGAGGTGAGTAAAGTCACATGCATCTAAATTTAGGACGTACCAAAGAAACTAGAGTTTTTATTAAATAAAACTAAGTAATAACTAAAGACAAACCTTAAAGTGCCCCTATAATGTTATTTTAAAGGCTCCCAATTTTGATTTGGAGGTCTCCAACAACAGGATTCCATGCATCAAAAGTTTTATTTTGCTCATCATATAGATTGCACATTACCACATTTTTCAGTGATTCTCAAATGACATCAGTCTCTGTAAATCCCTCCTTTCCACAAGCTACTCTGCTCTGATTGGCCAGTCTCTTGTGACTGGTCTACCGCTTGTGCATGTCAGAAGCCAAACGCCCATTACCAAAACTGTGCTTCAGATCTGTTTGCGATTTGTGTGAATGAAAATGCAGTTTAGCGCTCTGACAGTAGGTGGCTATTATAGAAAAGCAGAAACACCCTTGTTACTCCAGGACACAAAACGGAGAAGAAAGGAAGTCAAACACCATTTTCAAACAGCCATTCATATTTATGTATTCACTATGGTGTTTCTCAATCAACACCCAATAAAAGAGTACAGAGAATGAGAGCCGGTTCCGGATTCTTCCTCTGCTCTTCACTGTCATTTAGCAAAACTCATGAGCACCACCAAGTCTTAGTTTGATGCAACTCTGTGGGCATGTGACCAAAAGCACAAATGCTATTGGCTGGCCAGTTTTCTCTATAGTGTGATGGAAAAGAGAATAGAACCTCTCTTTTTAAAAAATCTGTCGCGTCGTGTGTCTGAACAGACGGAGTAACAGCCATTCATTCAAATTAAAATGTTTGTTTATCACAGAATCGTCGCACCAAATATTCGTCATGGTGTGAACAGGCCTTAAATCTACATGTGCATACACAAATTTAAACTTCCAGCATTACCGTTAAGACACTATCATTTACTACTAAACATCCTGTCCCTCCAAACACTATCTGCATCATGGAGCTGTGAATGAGAGTGTATCTCAGCAACTTCAGTAGATAAAAAGCAGTGTGCATTTACTAGATGGGGCATTCACGTGCTAAGCCAACATGTTAATACACACACAGACAATCCCACAAACGCAGACAGATATGGGGCATCCGAGCTTCAGTGTGTGTGGTTATGTAAGAACAGACAGTATTAACTAATCATACCTGCAGAGACAGCAGAATTTAAATCACTACAGGAGCTGATACAGCACTCTCACTAACACACACACAGCAGGAGGATATGGAAGAGTCAAGGCCCCGATATACTTCAAGCGAAATAAAAGAACGAACTGGTGTGATGTTAATTCAAACAAAATAAGGGCAAAACCTTCATATTCCTGAAGGGATTTCAAACTTATTTTTACCCCCAAGCAAATAACTTTGTCCTGAGTATATTAGGGCTTTCACACACGTGCAGTGAGTCACAAGTACAACAACGAGGCTCTAAAAACTTCAGCAGAACATCAGCGACCAACACAGAGCAAAAACATAGAATAACCCCTTCCGGTCCCCAATCGTCTCAATGGCTGGATGTAAATATGCCTAATTCCCTTACAATATAGTAGACGAAAAACACTATGTGAAATGAGTAGTATGTCCAAATTCGCAAAAAGATCCTGGATTACCTACTACTTCTGGTGAGATTCTGAATTGCGCATCCAGCGGACACTTTACTATCCCAAGAGACCATGGGAGAGGAGTTGTGAATGGCAGTGAAGCGGGAGGTCACATGACAATAACATGACGAATGTAGTACATCCAGATTACATTCATACTATATAGAACATACATTTTTGTTTATACAGTCACACAGTAAGTACTTTTTTAAAAATAAGAACTCAATCAGAGTGTATGTGATTTTGGATGCAGCATTACAAGAACGGTTTACTCAAAGAAATGAACATGTTGTAATTTATTTACACTAAACCTGTATAACGTTTCCTTTTCATATAAACAAAAAAGTACAGCGATGTGTACGGTCAAGCTCCAAAAGGACAAATAAAAGTATCATACACGTATCATAACCAGAGCCATGATAGAGCCATTGTGCTGCGGTACAATGGGGAAGACACAAGATGTACATTTTTTGAATGGATGTCAAAGGAGAAGAGTCTTCAGTACGCGGAATAAACTGCTTTTGTGAGGAAACAGATTATCACTTAATTTACAGCATATTGTCTAATTTTTAATTGCTGTTTTATGAGAGAAGACTAGGATTAGGATTCAGTGTAAAGCACTTCTCAGTCATTTCTATGATATCCGCAAACTGTCGCACAATTCTGACAGAAATGAAATGATGTTAAGGATGTAATGTGATTGGTTATGGCAAATATGATCCAGGATGACTGTTGTGTTTCTCCAATGGTAGAGCCATGGAGATCGATCAATAATAATAATAATAATAATAAGATTTAAAGAACAATTCTGTAATACACAAAGATTTGGAGCCATTTTGGAGTTTGGCAGTTCATCATTTGGAAAAATACCTACCAACTTCTATAACTACTCTATTAAACATCGTTTGTGTTCCTGAAAGAAAACTAAGTCATAAGAGTCTGGAATGACATGTGACACACTTTTCCATATTTGACTGAACAATTCAGATCTTCAATCAAACAGATTCTTTTAAACCCTCAAATGTGCCGTGTCATACAAACTCTGATTCTAAGAAACTAAAAATTGAATGCAGCAAATCTTTGAGACCTGGACCATTACGGAAATTTCATGTGTGGCATTTCTGACAAAGTAATGTTTATTGCTGTATCAAAAACCAGACTGATATCAAACACGTCTCGTCTCATTCTTGTACCTTTCCTTTCTCCGGTGAAGGGGACGCAATCTTCTCTGTCTTTATGGTCCATAGCTTCCTTCTCCAGATACTGCAGGAGTTTGTCACGGTTAAAAGCACCGGTGGCCGCTTTTGTGGTCTGGTCCTTCTGCCTGAGTCCGGCTGGCAGCAGAGCATTCTGGGTAATGGATTCAGAACAGATGTACCAGTTATAGTATAAAACAGAAACTTCACAATTTTCACACCAAGTTACATCTAATGAAGCATTCACTTCTTAAATAAAAACTATCATTTGCATTTGTTTCCTAATGATCATAGATCGATCTGATCACAGAATGTCAGAATTGTGTTGTTTACTGAATCATTTTTGTTTAATAGGAAAACAAACCGCTGAGATATTTTTTGCTTGAGAGGAAGCTCTTGTGTTTGGGAGCAAACTTGAGCTCTGTTTATCCGTAAACAAACAGACAGAGAGTTGTTTATCTTAACAGAAACTCCAGAAAGGCAGATTTACACAGTTTGGAAAATGGCTTTTTTCACCAGTTTGATAAACAACTGATTTCTCAACACAGCAGTTCAAACATATGACCACACCCATAATCACAATGACATCATTGTGAATTACATCATCACCGCGTTATTGGCAATTTACCAGAAATGACAGGGTGATTGTTTGTGTCTGGTTCTTCTAAGCATGTTTGCTCTGCATACAACATCAAATTATTAAATTCCCATCTTTAGGACTGATTTTCCACACATTTATTACAAGTGCTTCAAGAGGGGATAGTATATTTAAAAAAATGAAAATTCTGTCATTATTTACTCAACCTCAACTTGTAGCTTTCTTCTGTGTAACATAAGATATTTTGAGAAATGTACAAAAGATGTCAATGGTCACCAAAACTGATACCAACATTCTTCAAAATATCTTCTTTTATGATCCACAGAAGAAGAAAATGTCATTCAGATTTTGGGGTAATAAACATTAATAACTGATCCCTTTGTTTAAGCAGTGTAATCAAATTCTGGTATATCTCCATCCAATGATGTAACAATGATGTAGATATCAACACAAATGCAGGGAGATATAGGCTACTTCTACAACTCTGAGTTTATAATTTTGCTTTTGCTAATGCCTGTGGTGCTGAAACCATCAAACAAATGTCCAAAATCAAATTAAAGTGTCATGAACTCCATCTTTATGATTTGCTATACGAAATGTGGCCATTAAAACAAACACTTGTTCCTGTCCGGATATGAACTATGACCTACGTTGCAAGTTTTCTGCACAGAAATCAATTAATGAAGCTTGGATAGATTTAGACAAACTGTCTGAAAGGAGTGAATAAAAGTGTGTCTCACCTCTGGGTCGATCTCATCGAGAGCACTCTCCAGTTGCTTGAGCTCCTCCTCTGACAGCTTGTCCAAAATCTCATCCTCATCGATCTCCTTATACTTCTCCAGATCTTTCTTAAAAGGAAGAGCCATGATTCACACTGTCCGTCAGAGAGAGACTGTGGTCCAGTTTGATTGAGTGTCTGCAAACAGAAACATGTGTTATTCAGGTAACTAACTATAGAAATGTCAACAGTTTAACTAACATGTACAGCAAGATTCTTCAAACTGTTACCACGACAGAAGATCTGAGAAAGAAAACTGATTGTAAAAGACAGTAAACTAATAGCGCCTGTTGTGGCAACTCAGAGTTACAGATTTTGGAGCACAACAATGCAAAACAATGAATGAATAACATAGGCTATTTGTTGCTGTTAAAATCTCAGTGCTATGCAAGCTTCCAGTGTATTATTCTCCTATAGCAAACTGTGGTAGTAGCAAACAAAAGTCACACACTAATATTTCGTTGGAACGCCTTTAGCTTTGATTACAGAATGCATTCTGATTGTTCCATTGACTTCCATTCATACGAATGCAAATGTGGGAGACAAGAACTACTTACAGAACACTTACAGACTAGCATTACATAACTAACTTAAACACAAACAGATTTTTCCACTAATCAATGAGAGAGAGTTTACTGAACTGATATGTGTCCTCTATGTGATATCAGACAAATGTTCCCCCTGTAAGCCTCCCTCTCATGACCTTTAACCTCAGGCTAGAACTTAATTTTCTTAATCTCATTCCAATATGGAAACACCTTGACCTTTGAACTTCACTCCCCTGCAGAACTGCACCATCTCCAAATTCATCAGCCACTTCATCAGGCTGTTTCAGTAAAGATATGAATCATCATCATTGCTGTATTCTTGAGTGGGACACTCAGCAAAAATAGTCTTGATTTTTGGGTTGCGAATTGTGATTTTAAGGTTGTGGTTTTAGACAGGGAAGCCTAAATAAAGCCCTGCCAGCTCAAGTCAGCCATCAGACCCATAAAACGTGAGGAAATTCCAGCAACCAAAAATACCGCAGGAATAACTGATGTCATTTATTCACCAATTCATGAATAAATAGTAATTTTTGCCCATGAGTCAGAGACTAAAAACAGGGCATCCTAAAGAAAAATGAGATGTTGCCAAAGTATATAATGACAAACCCTGGGAAATACCACAGCACAAGATTATAGTTTATTCACGGATCTCTGCAATTACAGAATTTCTTCGTTTCAATTACAACTCATTTACTTGAGCTCTTGACTGAGTAATGAAACTAAACCTAGCAGTCAACGTTGTTGAAGAGTTTAGAGTAAATGTGAAGGTTGACAAAAGCATTAAATCAGACTGTGGCATGGGAATAAAACGCTGTATATAATGTTGGATGGAGCTGTATTAACGCTTGTGCCAAAGCCGAGAGAGAATTCAAGCTGCGCATCAATTCATCAAAGAACTAGCATGTTTTTTCATGAAGAGTTTTAAATTCAGGGCTACTATTGCATTGAGCCAAACGCAATAACAAATCACAGCGAGACTTTATGTTCAACTCAATCTAACTTATGAGTGCTTAATGGAGAAGTAAAGTAGACTTTCGCTAATACTAAGAAAACCAGTGTTAAATCCGGTAAAATACCATTGGGCTTCTCAGCAGGATTGGTTTCAGCTTATTCACCTCATCTTAAGACTGTGTTAAGACCCTCACAAGGTCAACATCCATAAATGGTCACATTAACTTTCAATTAAACAAGTGAAAGCTAAATTAAGGACATTACATACTAGCAGCAGCTGACTGAAGAGCTAATGCATTATTTGAAGGATTCCCCACTCACAATTTTTCTTGTTACTGTAGGAGACAAAGGAACAGCTGAACCAGGGGTTAATGTGGCTTAATGGCTAAATGGTGCTAAAACTGGAACAAATTCAGTATCCCTTTTGATCCTAGGCTGCCCCTTAGATCAAAACAGCCAAGATCCTTAACCACAAGCTTCTTTCCATTTCCTGAACACATCCAAATCCAAAACGACTCAAAGTGAGGATACTCATAATTAACCAGTTAACCGACAGTAAGAATTTTGATAGATTAATACTATCGGTAAAACGGTTTAAAAGTAATTTTTCAAGAAACATTTGCTGCATGGTTAAAAAAAATGCGCTATACATATAAAATTCAGGTTTTGAAAAAAAACAAAACATAAGTCGCGTACAAGTCACATTTTATTATTACATTAATGTAAAATATCAGTAAATAAAGAGAAATCATCACTGTAAACATCAGTGAAAAAAAGTATAATTTTGTTTGGTTGACTTTTTCATTTTGATAATGAACAGGCTGAGATGCAAACTTAGCAATGCTTGAACTAATATGTTGTGTGCGCGATCACTTGAATTGTTTCCTTATGACAGCAGAAACTACTTAAAATACTATTTTTGGTCAAAATTAAATAAAATAAAGAAAACAACAAACCACTTTCTGCCATCTCAGTTTCCTTTCCGTGAACTTGTTCTTGGAGCGCGTCACAAAAATTAACCTAACTCAGCATATAAACTGCTAGGCTACTCGTCATCGTACAGTTTTGTTCCCTTCCGTTTTGTTAATCTGTTAATTAAGTGAAATATATTTTGCGTATTTATGCCTGATACGATGAATCCGCACTTATCCATTCTAATTTATTTTAATTTAACATAATCTTGTTGTTTAACGGTTAATGGTTGGTTAACGAGCATCGGTTGTCGGTTAGGGAAAAAACTGAAATGAACATCCCTAGTTATGCTTACGCATGTTTCAAAAGACTAGAATTTCTTTCGTTTTTGAGATTTCCAACTTAGAGTGAATGGAGAATGTTGTTTTACACAAGGATGCTATAAAGTCTAAGTGGTACTTGCTATATACTCATTTAGTGGTGCTGAGTGAGTATTTGAACAAAGCCTCAATACTAGATATTAAACTTTGGTTCTTCTTGCGATCTGATTTTTGTCTGTAGGACAATGATAAAGCCAGAATAGACAACTCTGGGGGTGGGATCTAGTTATGTTAGTTATTCTCTGTGATTGTTCATCAGACAAACCTCATCAACGCCTCTTAATCCGACAGACAGACACAATACAGAGGAAGCCAGTCCTGCTCTGTAAGTGCATTACGGGACAAATCCATAATAAGGATGAAAAGACACAGGGTAAAAGGTCAGAACCATGACAGAGACGAACATCAGCGAATGTTCTGGAGCTCAGAATGACAAGACATGTTGAGACACTTCTTCCAGATAAAAAAAAAAAAAGTTTTTATCGTCGATTAAAAATGAGTTCAGCTCAAATCTTGAAAATAGTTTACACAACCTTTACTAATGTTACTTTCAAAGTTACATTGTCTTTATTCATAGACAACATTTGTATTGTTTTGATGCCTACACTGTTGAAGGTAACACTCTACACGAAACCTTGCATGCGATTTATTCAAATTTATTTATGCGAATGACACATGCGATTTATTAAAAAAAACCTTATTGGGTTAAACTAATTTGATGCAAATAAATTACTGAAGCACGTGAAATTTCGTCATTCAAGTAATTTACTTCACCCTGTACGATGATCTTAAGCCCCGTTCACACTACACGCGACAAAGCGACACGATACCATTCATTTCAATGGGGAGCGGGCGACTTCCGGCGACCGTTGGCGACTGGATGGGGCGTGTCTGGCGACACGACAAAGTTGAGAAATGTTTAACTTTATGCAAATGAAGAGCGACATTTGCGAGCGACAACCAATAGGAGTGGTGCCTGGAGCGCGCGTCATCATCCTTCTCCGCTCAGCCCCTCGCCCCATCGACAGAAAGATGGAGGAGTATTTTTTAAAATCTAAAATACTACTGTTATTGTGTCATGAAATGTAGTTATAAGAGTTTTTCAGTCGAGAATGTAGTTGTTTAAAGCTCAAATATGTGGTTTGTTTATACAGATAGCGCCTATTTTCAATTTTGATCTGATATTTTTGGAGTTGTGAGACCCAGGTACTCGTTCATTTAACTTACATGCTTTACGAGTCTAAATATTTAATATTTTCCCTCCAGAATGTTTGTTTTTAGCGGCAGGAAAACTGATTCGCTGTCTTTGGATGTTATTCATAAACATTACAAGGCAACCAGTAGTGGGAACGCCCACTAGCGACCTCATCGCCAGCCACCGGCGACATGCAGCGACAAAGTCAAAGATACAAAGCTTTAGAAGTCGGGAGTTTATCAAACTGAGCATCTACAATGGCACAAGCACTTGAAAAGTGGAATTCTAACCCTTTAACCCGATTTTGCTTCTCTGTTTGCGATCAGATCATTTTAAGCCACTAAACTCGGGGAAAGTTTTCAGTCCAATTATCCAGTAAGCGAATACATTCAAACAATCCATCCAATCCATCCATCCATCCAGGCTTTTACATCAGAGATGGCAGAGAGAGCAGTAATACTGCTCTATACTGCTCAAAACTCACGTTTAAATAGTCAGTAGCAAAATACGTTTCTCAGCTGGACAAAGCAAACTAGCGTCTCGCTAGTAAAGTTTTGATGGAAGCGGATTGTAATCAAGGTAAAGACGATTGCGGTGACGCACAGAAGTCGTACAGTTAGCACACGGGAGTCTGTTTGAATGATGCGCAAACAAACTGTGTATGTGCGCTCTCAACGCACTGATGATCACACATTGTATTTATGCGCAGACACATTTTTTACGTTGTTTCCACACACATTCAAGATAATGTTTTTATCTGTCATGTGTATGTTGCAGTGTCTAGTAAATCTGAATGGATCTGTGTAGGCATATAATGTAGTCAGGTCAAGGTGGTTGGTTTAGGATTTTTTGTGTTTTTTTGTGTGTGTTTTTTTGGCATCTCCATGTAGTTCAGTATGGCAACTTGGCATGTCTAAAATGTAAACAAGCTCTAAAAAGCTCTTTGCTGTTGCACCACCATACACAATGCACACTGTATTCTGAAAGGTTTTGTTCTGTAATGTTTATTTTTCCGTGTGCTTTGATGTGCATATATGTATGAATTATATGGACTCCTTATATCAGTTGGTTATTTGGTGTCCTTTTTTTGGAAAGACATCTAAATATACCACGAAAAAAGCTTGCAGAAAATACAATTTGTGAGAATCATCGTTCAATCTGAAAGTTTACTTTGCTGATATAGTAGCATACATGTTCAGCATCATTACTCCAGTCTTCACTGCTCTTCAGTGTCACATGATCCTTCAGAAATCATTCTAAAATGCTGATTTATCAATGTCGGAAACCGTTGTGCTGCTTAATAATATTTTTTTATAACCTGTGATACTTTTTTCAGGATTCTTTGATGAATGAAAAGTTGGGGAAAAAAGAACAGCATTTATTTTAAATATAAATCTTTTGTAACAATATACACTACAGTATAAAAATATTAATTTTTTTTGGGAGGAAATTAATAGGATACTTATTCAGCAAGGATGTGTTAAATTATATATGTGCAGAAATATATATATATTTCTGAAGGATCATGTGACACTAAAGACTGGAGTAATGGCTGAAAATCACAGAAATACATTTTATTTTAAAGTATATTACAACAGAAAAACATTATTTTAAATTGTAATATATAAAAAAAAAAAAAATCTGTAGTTTTGATCAAATAAAGGCAGACTTGATGATCATAAGAGACTTAAGAGAAACATAAAAAATGTGTTTCCAAACCTTTGACTGGTATTGACCACAAACTTATGGGGTAGGCTATATAATTGACTTACTGGTGTCAATATTGGTTCTGTATTCACTCAAATTAAACTCAAAAGAGGAAACGTGAGGAGATCTGCTTCATTACTCTAGAAAGGGAAAACAAGCTAAAATTATCAGTGCTTCTGACTGTGACAACATTGAGAATCTTTTCTTAGGTTGTTTCTCATCAAGCACTTCCTCTGAGAGACAGAGACTGAGGCTTATCGAACCCAGATGGAGGGTGTGTTTTGAAATGTTTATTGTGCAAGAGATGCATCTAGCGATCATTACTTTAGAAGAGTGCTCTTTAAAAGTGCCATTTCAGGAAGATAAAAATGCATTTAATGTCCAACCTTCAAGTAGATAGATAGATAGATAGATAGATAGATAGATAGATAGATAGATAGATAGATAGATAGATAGATAGTAAACGAATTTCATAGGGCCCTGGCAGTGATCGTTTTCACTAATAACAAAGAAATTATGACATAAAAAGGCTCATGAGCTCTTTAATTCATCCATCATCAAGTCTAAAAGCAGCACATGTTTGTTTGGGAACAGTTTTCATTCCCACTACTTCATAATGCCTTTGCGGAAAGTGAACTATATTGTGTTATACTATGCATTAAATCCCATGAGTCAGTTATGTAAAACCACGCAGAGTCAAGCCCCGGGTGAAGACCACACCCGTTATAACGAGACACAAGAGCTCACACACTGTACAGCTGCGCTCGCTCTGTGCGAGACAGCTAAATAATAATAATGATAATAATAATAATACTAATAATAACGTTACACTATAAACATACAATTAAGCAAAAGCCATGACCTGCGCGAGACCGCATTATCATCAGCATCAGCGCGTGCACGCTATAGCGTCTGCAATGCTTATAAACGGATCTAAATGAGGCATTCACATTTTTATTATTATACGAAATCATTTACAGTATACACATATGGACAATAATACAAAACTTCATTTACGCAGCCCCTTTTAAATAACGATCAAAACGCCTGAAAGTCCTAAATTATGTATTAGGATGTAGTAATCAGATTTCAAATATAACGTTACATTATGAGATTAAATCCAGCTATATTGTAATACAACTAAGTTATAAGAAATCAGACTGAATCAAATGTGTGTGTAGTTTTTACAGTACATGTATTATTTACTATGATGGGTGCCCATATCACATATGGTCTCTGAAGTGTTAACTTACCTTGATAAAATCAGTGAAGCATGTGTTAATAAGTTTTAATCATGTATCCGTTATTACGAAGTATATATAATAGACTCAGTGTGCTATGCTTATAAGATCATTTGATAATTCTGGATAATTGTAATATCATAAACTGTTGGCCCATCTGCTCACGCTCATACGGATATCAGAGCTCGAGCGCTTAGCCAGCTAACTCCTGAACCATACAAACCTCTACATTTATGAACTCTACCTAAATGTAACCCTCACGCTGAGAGAGGACGAAACATATTTCTTACCTTAGAAAAATTCCTGCAAGTGTTGTACCCTTTATTGACCTATTCTTGGTCGGAAAGCAAAGAAATTCCCGCACCCGTCTTCACTGTCTCAGCCCAAGGGCGGTAACACAGGAAACCAGACACTAGAATTGCTCTGATGATTGACATTCACAACAGCTAATCGGAATGTAAGAGCACGCCCATAAAGCATTGTTCCCGCCTACCAGAAGCACGCAACCAATCAGAGATTGTAGAGTTTCAGAGGTACAAAGGAGCTTGGAATATGAAGTCCACTGATGGCGTCATTGTTTTTACGCGATTGTGTCGCTATTTAAATTGAATAATTTATTTATTATTGAGTATTTCATTATTTATTTAAATTATTTATTGTACTGAATTGTTATTAATTAGTAACCATTAGAGGGTTGGCTATTATTGTTATTAAATGAGAATTTCTCAGGTGGGCTCAAGTTCAGATAAATCAATCTTTTTTTTCTTTTCTTTTTTGAGTATGCAATCCTTTTTAACAATCGAAACATCCAAATCATTCCTTTACAAAGTATAAGATACTTGTGAAGACCTGCAGTCAAACTGGTAAGTTCAGTGCACACACTGCTGAATGACGTGTCACATGACATGATCCACTTGAAATAAAATGTCCTCTCTCTGTTGCCAATAGTAGCCTATAGAGATGCATGAAGCACAGATTTCACACAGAAGTCAGTATTGTATAGTGGTCAAAATTTGTATAGTGGTAAATGTGACCGCAAGTCGGCATGAAACAGAAACGTGTCATTTAACAACGCTTGTTCCGATCTTCGTGGACTTAGAAGGATGCAGCTTCTGAATCGGGACACAGCTTGCGAGTGTTTAGGGCATAGGTTTAGGGTGCCATTTGGGACAGGGCCTTTGGTTGTGAAACAGCATCTAGAATATAAAAAAATATATATGTTGGCTTGATTTTGTCCATTGGGAATTGATTGGATTGTTGGAACGTTGTGGTTTTCACTTGCTGCGAATCTGCGATCTCATGTGATTGACAGGTTGTCCTGCCCTCGCACAGAAAAACACGTCACCAGAGAAGAGATGAAACTCGTCTTGACTGCTGTACAGTCTGACATTAATGACACCAGTCCTGAGATCCCACAGTGTGGCATGTCTTACAGCGGGGCTCATGTTCGTACAGTCTGACCAGCAACAGTCATAAAGGACTATTATAAATAAGAGTCTGAACAGTCTTTGGGAGTAAGACAGAAGAGACTAGAGTGACTGTGAATACTGAGTATAAATGCAGTCCTTGATTTGCAATGTCCAAGTGTGTGTGTGTGTGTGTGTTGGTGACTGTGACAAAGGTGAGGGAGAGCTTGGTGTAGCCGTCACAGTTTATCAGTAATCAGAGAATATCAGGGCCTGTCCCAAAACACACACTTGCAGTCTGGACACTTGAGGGCTTTTGAACTTGAGAAGACGTAAGTGCACAAGACTGTCCCAGATCAAAAAAATGTCAAAGTACACTAAATCCAAATGTTTTGAGACTTTTGTTTACTCAATGGGACACATTTGACATTGTCTACACTTAGCTGAAACCTTCAAGGTTTTTTTATTAGCGATTTCCCACCGGTTTTCCCGGAACCAGGGAACATCCGTGCCCATCATACACTCTAAATATGCTGGGTTGTTTTTTCAACCCAAACGGTGGGTTGAGACTGTTGGGTAAGGATGTGGGAAAAATGATGTGTCTCAACAAAACAAAGAAATTTACGCAACAGTGTAGCAATGCTCAGTTCAGGGAAGAAGGAGGTGGTAACCAGCAAACGTTTAACATAAAACTTGAATCCAAAAATAAACAAACACCAAAACAAAAGTAAACGTAAAGTACATGTAAAGTCCAGGCCTGCTTCTCTCTCGTCTTGCACTGTTGTCACTCCTTTTATCCCTCTGGAGCTGGAGCTGAAAATTGTGTGAAAATTGTGTTCAACTAACAAACTATTGAGTTAGAGGAACTGGATTTGTAACATAAATAAAAAAAATTAAGCTGATTACTCAAAAAAAGTCATTTCAACTTGAGCCCTGGAACAAATTAATCTTAGGCTTACTATTTCAGTTAAAATCCAGAGTTATCATAGCACATGCCATATGTAACTTATTTAGCATGTAAATGAACAAGTGGGACATTACTAGGTCATTAGTCCTAATGGCTTGCTTAGTTGGGGACATTTAATTTAATATTCAACAATATTATTGATCTGCCTGCATTGACACCATTATATGTGACCCTGGATCATAAAACCAGTCACAAGTAACATGCATGGGTATATTTGTGGCAATAGCCAACAATACATTGTATGGGTCAAAATGATACATTTTTCTTTTATGCCAAAAATCATTAGGATATTAAGTAAAGATCATGTTATAATTGTCACATTCACCGTCTTCTTCCTCATCTGTGTGTGCACTACACTTCCCATCATCCTCCTTGGCACACCTGCACTCTATCAGCCATCATCATCATCACCTGCACTCCCTCGTTAACAAGCCCTATATATTCAACACTCTCCCTTCACTCCTTGTCTGGTCTTGTCTCTACATTGACACACAGACTCACCTCTCGTCATCTGGATACTTACTTTCCTGATCTTCTTCAGCCTGGTTCATCTGCCATCATCACCTGCAATAGAGACATTATTATCATCATTATTGAGTTAAGTTACCATTGTTTATCTGCATACTCACCATTCTCCACTGGATCCGTTCCGTTCTGCAAATAAAGCACTTAAAACTTACCATCTTGTCTGCTTCCTGTACGAAACCTGACAATATATAAAACATTTATTTTTGTGAGTGAATGCAGCACAATCATTAACATAAATGGACAACTTTAAAGGAGATTTTCTCAATGTTTGGATTTTTTTTTTTTTTTGCACTCTCAGATTCCCGATGTTCAAATAGTTGTATCTCGGCCAAATATTGCCCTATCCTAACAAACCATACATCAATGGAAAGATTATTTATTTAGCTTTCAGATGATGTATAAATCTAAATCGCATACTTTACAATCACATACTTTTGAAAATCCAGCATTTAGTTGATCCTGATAAGCACTCAGTGTCACAGTTGTAAACATGATGGCTTTGTTCTTCCATGAGGGTGTTTGGCTTCACAACGGCTTTGTTTCCAGGCATACACGTCTCCCAGAAATCCTGTAGAATTCAACAAATGACGACTTCGAAACTCCTGAAGTGTTTCGTGTGTCATTATGCATCAGACGTTCAACCAACGTTGGCATGACGTCTGAGGCTGTGGTTAGGTCTCTGGCATTAGTGCAGTCATTGCTTATAGAGTCAATGTAGTGTTTACCTTCATTTATCAACTCTTCAGCACATATAACCACAAAAACTTTACAACATTACAGAAACTGTTTTAAATGTCAAACATAACAGCATTAAACACTAACAGATCTGTCAAAAAAAAAAACAAAAAAAAAACTTAATTTAAACATTTATTCATATCTATCCAAAGCATGCTGGGAACTAGAAATCCACTAACCTACCCAATTTCCAAAGATATCGAGACAATTTCATTGTTACCACAACTTAATTTTGAATTAAATTTCAGTTTAAATTACAGACACACAATATTAAGTTAATGCAATGATCAACATTATTATTTCAAAAGAACTCAAAGTAATGTTTGCAACCTAAAAGGTTTAAGTAAATCAATAAATTAGAATGTTTAACTTGCAGCCATGCATTTATTTAAGCTGTGGTAACAGGTCCCCTGAATTATATTCTAGAGTGGAAGAGGTACCCGTGTCTGATGATTCCCCTCAGGAAGCACCTTCTGTCCATTTCCAACAACAAACACTTGTGTCCTCCCACTCTCTGGGAAATAAATTAAATTATAAAACACTGTGCTGCCCCCTGCTCACTTTCCTCAGTAAGCAATTGTATGTCAGGTCTTTATTGTGGGGACATTTATTTCCTATGTTTAGGCATGTTTTTCTTTTGTTCATATTAAATCATCTTTAATTATTCAGTTTCAGTCTAACCGATGATTGCTTAATGTTAACAAATAGTAAATTGCAAATCACACAAATAATGATTTGAAACTTTGTCAGGACCGAGATATGAATTAGGTTGTGTGGGCCGAACACAGGAAATGGTGCAGAAAGGAGTGAACAGTCAGGGAGGACTCTTAAAATGTCTAATATTGTTAATAAGTCCAAAAAGTAAATCCAAGCCAATCCATAAAGTTATTTCAAACTGTAACTCCAGATTGTTCACACAACACATAAAACACAGAGGAACAGAGCAAATTGAATACCCTGATTGGAAACAAGACCCAGGAGAAAACAACGACACAGGATACAATGGTGGAAAAATTGAAAGTGAAAAACAATATGAGGATCTCTAGTGGTCAAAACAAAACAATGACACATGATACAATGGTGGAAAAACTGAAAATGAAACACAATGAGGACCTCTAGTGGTCAAAACAAGTCCAAAGTCCTGACAAACTGTGTTTACACGTCCCTTTTGAACAGTATATTTACAATATTTAAGAATTTTCCACAACATGTTTATAAAAAAAATTAAAATCCATCAAATAATGAAATTCCATGCAGAAAAAAATGCTAAAATTCATAATAATAAATAAATATTTTACTGTCCAAATGGTTAAAATTCTGTGGTTGACTTTCACCTACTCCATAATATTAACTTAAGTATTCAATTAAATTCAATGTTGAATGTTATTTTTTTCCCCTTGATCTTGCCTTGATGACTCTGTAATCAGTGTTAAGGAAAGTTACTTTTAAAAGTACTTTATTAGAATATTGCATAATTTATTGCATTTCTATATATATATAAAAAAAGGTAACTAATTGTGTTACTTAGTTACTTTTTATGAAAAGTAATATTACGTTACTTTTGCATTACTTTTTCTTTCCTGGGCTGTTTTTTTTTTTTTTTAACAATAAATAAATAAAATCCAAAGTTCTATTTTTGGCAAATATAAAGGCTCTTTCACACCAAAAGTGAAATGAATCTGAGGAAATGCAAATCGCTGAGGCTGAAGGAAATGCACATTTACATCTGTACAGTAGAGCGTGCAGCTTTTCAGCTGTGCTGCCATTCTCGATTGCAGAAGAATAGGATGCAGGAGAAAGTTCAACACTCTTAATTCAGCAATAAAAAAACACTAATGTGATGTTTAACTATAAGGTATTTTTTGCTTATTTGCATGGTTGAATTGGATCATCAAAAGGTCAGCAGCAAAGACATTGATAAAGTGAGATCCAATACATAAAGTAGTTATTTATTTATTTAACATTTAATTATGGCAGGTTTGCTCTGAGTTTGCATTTCACGGATTTATTCATTTTGAGGAATACTGAATCTGTTTTTGTGCAAGTGAGATGAATATATGCATGCTCACATTTAGTCTAGAACTACAATAATCATCATTTTTACTCAGTGCACATCCCAGACAGCACATAGTGTCGTCCCATATCTGGGCCACATCTGGTACATGTGGATTCAACGCGTACCAGATGTGGGCCGGATCTGGGCCGACACTATGTTGCTGTCTGGCACAACACCTCTGTCACATGTAGTGTAGGTAACAATTCGCACAATGAAGAAGGGTATCAGAAAGAACACAGTCTTTAAATCACAATACTCAGAAAAATAAAACAACCACATAAACTAGACTAAATGGACTAAACGGAGTATAAATACAAGGCGAACATAATGATAGACAGGTGCAGATAATATGTAATCATAGGAACAAACGAGGAAGAGATTAATGAAACAGGGACTAAACAGAGCATGGATACAGGAACTAAAGGAAAAAAAACAAAACAGAATATCAAAATAAGAGTCCTAATCATGACAGCCTCTGCATTTACTCCCAACTTACGTTACTTATTTAAAAAATAATTCAGATATTTTGTTGTAAATTTAAAAGTAATGTGTTACTTTACTAATTAGGCTAACTAGCACACACAAAGAAACTAGGTGAACACACACAAGCATAGAACAGACACAGAACCAAACCAAAACAGGAATAAACATACACTCACATTATTTGTAATGTGTTAGGCTACCCCCAAGACTATCCTTTTTTCACACTGTATGTAAAGTCACCTTTACTCATATAGCACTTTATCCAATACAGATTGTTTCAAAGCAGCTTTACAGTGATAACAGGAAAATGATTAAGGAACGCAAACAGTTCATCTCGGATGTACAGCAGCTCTAAAAGAAAATGGTGTCATTGTTCAGCTGAAGTCAGTTCAGTGTTGATTCAGTTCCGTTGTACAGATCATCAATTATTAAATTAGTTAATTTAATCTATAAAGCAGTTCTGCAGAAAAACTGTCATGTCGTTGTTTAGCTCAGTTCAGTTCTCATCCAATAGTGTCAGTAATATTGTTGAATATTAAGTAAAGCCTAATAAGTTAGCAGAACTCCCAAAATGTAGGTATTTTTTTAGGTAATTGAGTTTGTGTGTGTGTGTGTGTGTGTGTGTGTTTTACATCAATGAATCAATTTAGTAGAACTTTAGATTTAGATTTTATTTTACATAAGCATATTAATTTGAACCCTACTTGGTTAAATACTTTGAGTTCTGGTTTACAGTGTACACAAGTAATGAGGACAATGTAACGTCATCTGTAAAATTTGCTCTGTTTTTGCTAAAAATGTGTTGCTTATCTTTGCAATGATAATTAATTTGCTTTATGTAATTTGTTTAATGTCACACAGTACAGCTACACAGTAGCTTTAAAAAATCACATACAATTATTATGAACTAATTTCACTACACTTCAATGCAGTGTGGTAATTTATTATTCGGTCAGATGAGGAAATCACTGAAATTAATCACTGCATGTAAGAGGCTTTTGTCTATAAAAAAATATCTCCAGGGCTTTTACTTTATTAAAAGGGCTTTTATTTTATAAAGTGTTACCGGAGATTTGGGTTCGCAAACCTTCAACCGGATGTTGATCGTTATTTACAGCCGGTGAGAATGGCGGACATGGACGAGCTTTTCGGTAGTGATGGCGATAGTGACAATGAGCAACGAGGTAGTTTTTACACTTGCATTATTGCATTAATATTTGAAAATGTGTTTCATTTATGTGTTAAGTATATTTATCTCAGCAGAGCTCTCGTTTAGCGATATGTGCAGACAGTTGTAAGACGGTCATTGCTTCAGCACTGCAGGCAGTTTTTTCCCCCCACATTTTATCGGTTTGGTCAGATCAGGTATTATCTTCACAAAATAACAAAGAAACCAAAGATATCGCCCACAATTAGAAGTATTTGAAAATGTTATGATCTATAAAAAAAATTAAAAAATAAGTAGTCTTTATTATACATTTTTAAAAAATAAATTATAATAGAGGAGATGGACATTTCTTCCCCATCAAAATATTTACTGTAAAATGCATAAACAAGTGCAAAAACTTGACTGAATAAACCTCTTTCACGATGTGCATGTTGCTTAATTTTTTTGCCATTTGATATGTTATGATCATTATGCTTAGTTAAGGTTGTAAAATGTCATGTGGTGCAACTTCCCAAAATCTCAAAAATATTTATTAATTCATTATATTTGTCAAAAAAACTATTCTTTAATTGAAGACACTTATGGCATTGACAAATTAATTAAAATTAATAAACAGTTACTAGTTGTACAATTGTATAGCTGTTAAATTTGGGAAAAATCCTCATTATGTAGCTCTTTTTGGCATGTGAAATGTTTCTGAAGGACTTGTTTATGATCTGTGTTCCATATTGAAGCTGTAAGTCAGTTTGGATAAAAGCATATCTTAAATGACAAGTTAATAAATGAGTGTATGCTTTGATGTGTTTCTTCCAGCGTCCGCCTCTGGTTCCGGCTCTGGCTCTGGCTCTGAATCGGAGCAGGAGAGACCCAGATCTGCCAGCAATGCTTCTGGCAGCGAGAGCGACAGGGATCATGAAGAAGATGAGGATGAAGATGGGGGAAAGCCAAGCAATAAAGAGCTGTTTGGAGACGACAGCGAAGATGAGCGCGGGAGCCAGCACAGCGGCAGCCAGCGCAGCGGCAGCCCGTCAGAGCGATCAGGCAACCAATCAGAGGCGAGCATGCGTTCGGACAACGAGCACAGCGGGTCAGAGGGCCATCACGAGGAGGACGACGATGATGATGACAGGGGCCACAGGTCAGATGTAGGGAGTCCAGTCTCAGGAGCAGGAAGCCACAGGTCTGACAGAGGAAGTGCAAGTCCAGTGTCAGAGGCGGGCAGCCCACGCTCAGAAGCTGGAAGCGGTCATTCAGACCCTGGGACACCTCATTCAGATGGAGAGGGGTCAGGGAAAGATGTCCATTCCGGAGATGAGAAGTGGGGCGGGGATGGAAAAAGTGACCAATCAGAGGACGAGGACAAACCACAGAACTCGGATGATGAAAGGGACCATTCTGATGATGAAAGGGAAAGACAAAAATCAGGTGTGGTATATTCGCGAGGTGATTTATTAAATTTTTTTCCCCAAACGAGTTCAGCACAAACTCCGGCCCGAAGCTGGATTTTATTTATAATTTAAATCACAGTGCATAATGTTATAACTTATACTAATGCTGCCTTCACGTGCTATCGGAAATTTCCTACTTCCCACTTCTGAAGTCATGATTACGAGCTTGTCGCATTCGTGCTTTGTTGTCAGAAAGAACAGGAACCATGGAGGACACCAGGTTTATTATTGCCAATTTATTGGGAAAATTTGATAAAAGACAAAATGATATTTAGCATACCATATTCATTGTCAACCATATAAACATTCGCCACGCTATCTACATTATAGTCAGTTTTTTGACGAATCGGTTAAATACAGGCAAATTTTGCTGTGTATAATACATACAGTAGTAACAGTACGCTTCAAATGATTATAAATGTATGTAAATATGCACTACTACGACAAGACAAGGTGATGTAGCTGTTGTAAAAAAACTAATCAAGAATAGCAAGTCACAGCAGCAATCGTTCTCCCCTCCGCCATGTTTACTTCCCAGTGGTAAATACAACTCAGTACAAGAGTCACGGTGATGATGTTTTTTTTTTATATACATTTTTTTTTGTTAGTTTTTGCCTTGATGACATATCTAAATTAAACGATGATGGGATTAAAGCGTTTACATGCTTATTTTTTCCTTTTGATCAGATTTAGGGCTGCACAATATATTGAAATCATCTAAATATTGCAAATGTATATATCGCAATATGCTTATCGCAACAGCTTGCAATAACTGGGGACAAAAGACAAAGAGAAAATCACTCACTGCTCTTGGCTAAATAACTTTTGTAGCTTTAATAAGAATCTGTATGTTTAATTCATACAGTGAAAACTAAGCAGTGTTTTATTTTTACATTTGATTATCAGTTTCTGTTGTTAAATAAACCTAACATAGGCCTTCCTGAAACCCTAAACCCCGTGGTTTACACTGATGTTAAAATAACACTTCTTAAGCTACAGTAAAACACTGCTATTCACTTTCAGAAGTTGTAGGGATGTTTTCTTGTCACAAAAAGAATGTGAAATTTAATTTTAAATATATAATTATAAATTATATATATAATTATAAGCTATATAATTTTAAAGATATTTTAAAGATAATTTAAGTTTATTTTACACACTTTAAGCATTATCGTATCGCATATCGAATGTCGCATTATTTAATGAGTTATCGCATATCGCATTTTTCTTCAATATCATGCAGCCCTAATCAGATTATTTCAGGTCTACACCACCCCTTTCAATTTGATTGACATTTCATTTGGATCAAACTCAATTGAATGGAGGTGTTTGTGAAACCTTTTCAATCCGACTGAGCAATCAATATGATTAATAACCGCTCGTTTGGATGCATGTAAACGTAGCTATTGTATTTGTGTCAAAAACGAAAGGACTACCTTCTCAGACAACACCTGAGATGTCATAGATCTGTTTTCATCTGATATTATTAACATGTTTATTCTAACAAATCTTTCTGTTTGTGATCATTCATTTCAGAGTCTATCAAGGGCAGTGACAGCGAAGAGGATTTCACACGCAAGAAAAAGAAAAAAATCGCTTCAGACTCTGACTCGGATTCTGACCGTGATTCACAGAGGGGTGAGTGACAGACACTTGCTGTGATGAAACGCAGCATCATGCACTCATGGGCTTGATTCAATGATGTTTTAGAGCTCCTGTCAAAGCAAAAGATTCATATCATTGGTTTATCTTTCACCTCATTTATCTTTCACCAGCTCTGTTCAAATCTGTGTTTGTGTGTGTGTGTAGGTAAGAAGCCCGCAGCAAATGATCTATTTGGGGAAGCAGATGATATTTCATCAGACAGCGACGCAGAGAAACCTCTCACACCTGGGCAACCAATGGTGAGACATGTACACGCACAACATCAGAATAAAAAATGAATCTGCTGAATAACTAACTATATATTTTTACTGATTTTCTCAAGCCAAGCTATCTTTCTTAGGGGGGTTGAAATATGTGACCCTGGACCACAAAACCAGTCACAAGGGTACATTTTTTGAAAGTGAGATTAAACTGAATAAATAAGCTTTCCATTGATGTATGGTTTGTTAGGATAGGACAATATTTGGCCGATATACAACTACTTGAAAATCTGGAATCTGAGGGTGCAAAAAAATCGAAACATTGAGAAAATCTCCTTTAAAGTTGTTCATTTATTTTCGCGATTGTGTTGCATTCACTCAATTTTTTTACAAATATATTTACAGTAGGGAATTTACTAAATATCTTCATGGAACATGATATTTACTTAATATCCTAATGATTTTTGGCATAAAAGAAAAATCGATAATTTTGACCCATACAATGGCTATTGGCTATTGCCAGTTTGCCACAAATATACCCGTGCGACCTTTGACTGGTTTTGTGGTCCAGGGTCACATATAATTACACAGAAGTTGTGATAGGCTTTTCTTCACTGTTGTGATGTACATATCCGAGTGGAACGGCTTCACGAACAAGAAAAAAAAGCAGGGCGGCACTTAGGGCTGCTCGATTAGGGCAAAAATCATAATCACGATTATTTTGGTCTATATTGAAATCACGATTATTTAACACAATTATTGGTGGGGGATATGATCAAAGTCTTATTTCATGATATGAGCAATTGTAAATGTCAGTGAAATTTCACAATTATCGATACTTCAGCAAAAACTAGTACTAGGTTAATTAATGTAAGTAAAAAGTCCTCAAAACCACAAACAATTACAGAAGACAAGTAAACAGTCAGCAATACAATAGGAACAAATAAACTAATTGCAAACAAAACTGACAAAAAATACAAATTAAATAAACAGTGCTATTGTAATTTTACTGTTCTCTAAAATAAATGCATGCATGTATTTTATTTAATTATTTATTTATTCATTCATGTATTTATTTAGTTTACTGCACAATAGTATTATTACTATTGTAATATATTTCTTTATTGATTTTTATAATTTAATTAAAACATTTGATTAAAAAAAAATAATAATTTCATCTTGGGCATCTTGTCATCTTTCTCACCCATGAAAAGGTTTCATTCCTATTACTTGCTCTTAAAAGAGTCATTTAGATTTACACCATATTCACCCTCTCTAACACCTAGAATTAAACGGGTTGTTATATTTTACTGTATTTTCAGTAGATAATACTTTATTTTATGGTGACGTAATTACACGTTAGTATGCACTTGCTATACTAATAACAGCAAATTATGCATAATTACAAGTTACTAATCCTAACCCTATAGTATAGTAAATATTACTTTGTACTTATTTGTGTAATTACACTGTAACAATATCACCTTAAAGGTATAGCGGAGGATCTTTCCAAATTTTAGATAAGACCCGCCCTCTCCACTTTTTGAAAAGTTTGATTGATTCACCAGAATGATTGACAATTAGGAGGACCAATAGTTTAGACTACCCACCAGGAAGTAAAACATCCTCTGCTATACCTTTAAAATAAACTGTAACCCTTCAATATGCAAATTACTAATCAATTGAATTAATCTGAACTGAATAAATAGGATGGTGAGGACGGTCTGGAGGGAGATCATCCCGAGGAGGAGCCGGCTCCAGAGACGAGGATCGAAGTGGAGATTCCCAAAGTCAGCACAGATCTGGGCAGTGAGCTCTACTTTGTCAAGTTGCCCAACTTTCTCAGTGTGGAGCCCAGGTGTGTGAATGTCTCCTGGAGAACTGAAGGAGTTTCTAAATGCCCCATCCTAACAATCCCAGTCAGTCAGCAGTTTGTCTCCTCTCTCACTGTCTCTCCACAGGCCGTTTGACCCTCAATACTATGAGGATGAGTTTGAGGATGAGGAGATGTTGGACGAGGAAGGACGGACCCGTCTCAAGCTGAAGGTGGAGAACACCATCAGGTGGCGCTCTAGGCGCGATGAGGAGGGCATCGAAGTCAAGGAGAGCAACGCAAGGATTGTTAAATGGTCAGACGGCAGGTGAGGAGATGCATGCAGAATTCAGTGCTGGAAAACTGCACAGAATCATTTCAGCAGGTGCTGATTATCGCTCGGATGATCAAATTCAGCAGAAATCTGGAAATCAGTATCACTCTTTCTCATTCTGCAGCATGTCTCTGCACCTGGGGAATGAGGTGTTTGATGTGTATAAAGCTCCACTGCAGGGTGACCACAACCACCTGTTCATCCGCCAGGGCACAGGACTGCAGGGTCAGGCTGTGTTCAAGACCAAACTCACCTTCAGGTGCGTCTCACACACATACTCACACATACACACACACACGCGCACGGTTATAGGCTACATCTGAAAGCTTAGACAGCTGACTTGTTGCCTCGCTGCCATATCAGGCAATGACTTTGCAGGCGCATGAAGGACGGTACCTCACTAAACTAATTTCGGACAGAATTCGGAGGCAGCATTGCATACTACAACAAAATAAAGAGAGCTTTGGCGATAAATAAACAAGTGTATAATTCCTAATACTAATTTCTTTCTAGAAATGACATCAAAAGTGGAAAAAGTTTGTAAAAAATTGACATTTACATACAAACTGACCACCAACCGCAACTTTCCGACACCATATTTCTGTTATGGAATGAAACGCACAGGATTGTGGGATATCAAAGGCAGCAAAGCATACATCTACGCTGCCTTCAAAAACCGATCAAATAATGATATTTCAGTACGTGTCTTGTTGCCTTCCTGCTTGCAGTGGCAGCATTTTTCAGCTTTCGGACACAGCCATAGTATTGGTAGTGATGATATATCACTGGTTGGACGCTAGGTGGTGCTATTGGGTAATTTTTGCTAACCAGTGCTACAGGATCACCTGTTTTTGTAGGCCACAACCTGCACACAAGTTAGCACTTCCGGTTTCATCATCCAAGTCCTCATCGTCCTTTAGTGACAGTCTCACTCACTGTCATAAGCAGGTATTGTTTGTTACCATGATAAGCGCTTGCGCATCTGCATTGAATTTACATTTTGTGTATGAAAAGTACCTCTACACACGAGAGGAGGCTGCATGATGGCCAAAAAACAAAACAAAACAAAACTATACATTTAGTGCTATTCTATTTATTATGGTATTTGATATAGGAACTGTTGTTGTTTTCAAGTTTCAATCATGATGTTCCTCCATTTAATCCAGTATAAAATTTCATACTGGAATCATCTCTCAAATGATATACCCAGTACTGCAAGCATATACATTTAATAAATGTATTTAATCTTATTTTACTCTTATTTATTTATTTTTGAATTCAAGTTTGAGTATAGCGCCTGAAAACAAAGCCGTTATGACGCCAAACATCGTTCATTTTAAAATAACAAATGTCCTATGCTCAAGTAATATTCATTTGTATTAATTCTAAAATTAAAAATGTTGTTTAAAATAGTTGTAGATTAATTAAAGCATATCACACTTCAGGATGCCTGTATGTGTATTTCTACACGTAGCTGACATGTATGTGTGTTTGTAGACCTCACTCCACAGACAGCGCCACACACAGGAAAATGACCCTCTCTCTTGCTGACCGCTGCTCAAAGACACAGAAGATCCGAATTCTGCCCATGGCTGGCAGAGACCCAGAGTCCCAGAGAAATGAGATGATCAAGGTAAAACAAACACACACACAAACTTGAACTCGGCAAAGAGATTTGAGTTTAGACAAGACTGATGAAAAAAATTCATATCAACACAGAAATGCTGTGTTTTCAGAGGGAGGTTCTATCATAACGTGTATCCTCCTCAATAAAAAGCTCTTCTTTCTGAAACCCTGGGGTTTTAGGAGGAAACGAGGTCATAGAACTGTCCTCCTAGGGAGTTTAAGCATTATGTTTTGAATCTTAAGGCCCCGATACACTTAAAGCGAAATCGAAGAACAAACTGGTGTGATGTCATTTCGAACAAAATCAGGCCAAAACGAAGTTCGTTTTTGTTTTTTTCGGGAGTTTGAAACAGCTTCTCTGACTTTCCGGAAAAGTTTGCTCTGGCTGGTAAACGCCATCGAACTACCAATGGTCCGTGGCGATGATTTAATAGGAAGATGTGGCTCTGAAGCTCCACCTTTTTTGACGTGGAAATCTTCTTCGGTCCATTTCTTCTGTTCTGTCCCTCGAGGTCGGACGCCGGCGAGTAAAAACATGAACACACTGGAGAGTCACTTTATAGTAGAAACTGAAGTTGTAATTGTCAATTCTAATTGACACTGATATGTTTTTTTTTTCATGTTTAATGCTGTAAAGCAGAGTCCTGCACTGGTCCTGTTTGGTAAACCTGCAACCGCCCCGCCCCCGCATTACTTAAAGTCCCCCTGTAATAAATCAACTTATCCCTTAAAACTCATCTTTAATCACCAAAATTACATTTTTAAAAGTTTTCCTTAAAAACTAATTTCTTCATGCCTTAAAATAGCTTGAATGTAACTCCACACCTTTGCCTCATTTAGTATACGCGGTTCTATGAATATTCAAATTAGCCCCGCCTCCACTCACTCGCACCAGTTCAGAGACCCACTCATTGACGATCACACGTTAATGTGATTGGTTACAATTGTGATTTGATTATTTTGTGACATCGGAAACAGTTTTCAAACCGTGGTTTTGAGCTTGTCTTTGGTTCACTGCAGTTTTAAGGAGAAAATACTCAGCAATGGTGTTGAGTTATGAATTTGTACATGGTTTGTCTTAAAGCACATTAAAAACACCACATAGACATATAAACACAGGGCTTGAATTTCGGCGCGGGATTGCGGGTATTGCACATAATTTTAATAATTCCCGCAGGTCTCCCACTTATAATGTGGGAAATTCCCGCAAACATTGATTCACTTAAGCATGTAGGTTGTATTAGTAAATTAATCCACACAGATTATAAAATCAAATCAGTCATTTTAAAACTGTCTGCGAGACGCAATTTCTCAAACCACGCGAGTGATTCAGCGGTGCTGCGTCTTCTATCAGCTCGTTAAGCGCTGCGGGCGGCGATAATACACTCTCGCGTTTTGGGAGTCGGGATAGACGGAATTGTCACTTGCATAATCGGGCTAGCATTGCATCATGAGTAACTTAAGTTTACCATTTGCACGTCTTTTTAAGTCTTACCAGTTTAAGCATTCACGCGATTTTAAACTATTCGGTACTTGCGCGCTGTCTGAGAGATGTTTTTCTCTGCACACATACATAGAGTAAAGCCGCCTCACACACAGCTTGCGGGTAACAAAGGTTATTTTTCGTGGATTATATCGCTTTAACAGTCAAAAACATGCGAAAATTATGTCATTTTCGGTCTTGGTGAGTATCCTCTAAACACAGTCGGTTATGTCTTAAATAAGCATAAATCGCACGTGACCGTATAATGAACACAGGATCCGTGCACTAGCTCTTAAAGGGACAGCAGCCATATGTGTCTGTCATTCATTTGGTTGTCAAAACAACAAAACATAGCTTTCATTTTAAGGAATCAGGATTAATAGCCTATGTATTTAATTTAGTCAGGACTAAAATACTACCCAGTGTTATTTTACATTACTTTATTCAGTCTCTGTAGTATTTCTGAATACTAGTGTTAGACCTAAGCAAACACTTTTCTCTTTTATTTCTATTTATTGGTATCTTTATTCTATTGTATTTATTTTTGCTACTTTTTTCAATTTAATTCAAAGATTGAAATCAAGCTTCCTTGTGTTGTATACATTCTTAAGAACAAAATTACCCCATTGTAAAAATGCGATGAGTATACATTTAGGCGAGATAAATGTAATTAAAAAAAAGTCTAAACTCCCCCCCTCAAATTAAAAATCCCCCCCCCCCCCCCCCCCCCCATAAGAATCACCTAAGGGGGGATTTCCCCCCCATTTTCCAAAATGAAATTCAGGCCCTGAAACAACATTAAAAGCTTGATTTTCACCACAGGGGGGGACTTTAACAGAACACCCGAGCTGTTATCCGACAGCAGTCAATTAATTCAAGTTTTATTGAAAGCAATCAAACCAACATTAGGCATTCTGAGTTGATGCATTTAAGAAAAATAGAATGGTAATAATTAACAGGAAAAAAAGATAAGAGGGTGCATCCGTAATAGTATACAACTTTTGTTAACAATCTGCCCATACAGGCTATTTTGAACAAATGTGCATAAATCACAGATGCTGAGATGTCTCCATAAAGGAAAAGAACATATAGCAAAATATGAGCCTTTTCTGTCATATAAATATCGGGGATATTTTAGCGGATTCACTCTGCATTTAAATGCGGTTGTCTCTCCTGAAACTCTGCAGTGTATATGTGGCCGCTGGTCCTCTTACAAACATGAAAAAAAAAAAAAAACTTTTATTAAAATTTGTAATATTTATATACAGAAAGCGAGCAAAGAGCGTTCCCCTTATAATGACTGAAATCTGTCAATCACTTCAGTTGCAGCAACAATGCTAGAATGCTGCAATTCACGTTGTAATGTGAAACCTTTGATTGTCTGACTACAGAACGTGAACACAAATAAGCACGGGATCGTTTTAAAGCCGCTGCCTATCAGTGGGTAACGGATTGAGTCGAATATTCTTTCCTATTGATTCCCAACCCGCACGCAGAGTAAATAATAGGTGGAATAATATTTATCAAATAAAAGCGATTCACCCATCGAGTACCCGCAGGAACCCAAGTGCATGCAGGACAATCCTGTAAAGCTGCTTGCTTTAAAGCGATCTTTGTATAACGTGCTATAGAAAGAAATGTGACGTGACTTTACTGGAGTGCTGAATTGCAGAGCTTTTGCAAACATAAGCACATCACTATGATCAGATGCTTTCTCAATGGTTGTTTTCTCACCGCTGTCATTTTTGCTGTGTGTTTGTTGTTGTTGTTGAAAGGGAATTCACATATTTCACACATTACATATTCATCTAAACGTCCGGATGTTCGCTAACACTATACCACTGGTCACGTTTTTCGAACTTCTTTTTACTGCTAAGCGAGGAACGAGAAAGAACTTAGCCTTGAGTATATCGGGGCCTTTAAAGGTCAACATTACACACAATGACTCTGCTCTTGTCATTTCAGAAAATCTCATTGTACAAATCTGATAAGCTATTGCATAAGACAGCAGTAAACATAACAGACTTATCAGAGTCTGTGAAGACCAGGCCATCTCGGCTCACAGCACGTTTTCACACACACACACACACACACACACACACATAAACACAGCAGATCTTGGCAGCAGCAGGTTATGCACGTATGATTTGAGCTGTGTTATCTAAACAGATTGTCTGACAACTAAAGCGGAGTACTGTAAATGTTTTATCTATTTCTTCTCTCACATTAATTTTCCTCTGACCTGAATTCTAATGTCCAAAGAGCCCGATTTCATATCAGATGAATGACCATAAGTCAGTCAAAGACCTAGACACCGTTAGACAGTCTTACTATCATAAATGTTGATGTGTAATAAATGAAGAGCTATAAAAGGATTTCAGGTTTTATTGAAATTGATTTTGAGAGATAATAATCATGCATAACTCATGCATAAACGCCTGGACCTGTTTTTGATTCAGCTGGGCTTGAATTTATATTGTATATTCTGTACACTACCTTTCAAACCTTTCGGGTCAGTAAGATTTTTTAATTATTTTTTTTATTTTTTTATTTTTTATTCAGCGAGCGTGCATTAAACTTATAAAAAATGGCAGTAAATACTTTTATTTTGTTACAAAAGATTTGTATTTCAAATAAATGCTGTTCTTTTTTAACTTTCTATTTTTTATTTATTTTTTTAATCACGGTTTCCAGAACAATATTAAGCAGCACTGTTTTCAACACTTATTATAATAATAAATATTCCTTGTCAGTATATTATAATGATTTCTGAAGGTCATGTGACATTGAGGACTAGAGTAATGACTGCTGAAATTTCTTAATAAATTGCATTTAAAAATATTAAAGTAGAAAACTGTTCTTTTTAATTGAAATAATTTTTCAAAATATTATAGTTTTTACCGTATTTTAAATCAAATAAATAGCCTTGGTTATCATAAGAATATTCTTAAAAAAAAAGTATTTTTAACAGTAGTGTAAATTCAATACAATATACAAATACAATACATTCCAGATGGCATCAACGGCATTTATGATTTTAGTGTTTAAATGTAAAAGTTTAGTATCTGACAAACCCCAGCAATCTCTGTAAAATGATTGTATAAAAAAAAAAAAAAATCTTGATTGACTCTAGTTTCATGGGAAAGTCGTGGAACTTCTCTGGTGAAAAGTGTGGGGATCCTGGATCAAAATGTAATAAATGAAAATATTTATTAAATCCAATAAGGTTTAGTTCTTAAATCCTTTTTCATTACTCAGATAAAAAACTCAGTCTATATTTATCTCCTCTTTGACTGATAAACTAGGAAGTGGATGTGTTCCTTCAGTGTAATCCTACAGTGACATTTTCTTTTTCTCTCTCTGTGCAGAAAGAAGAGGAGAGATTACGTGCATCTATCCGTCGCGAGTCCCAGCAGAGGCGCATGAGAGAGAAACAGCATCAGCGAGGTCTGAACGCTGGGTACCTGGAGCCAGACCGCTATGATGAGGATGAGGAGGGTGACGAATCCATCAGCCTAGCCGCCATCAAGAGCAAATATAAGGGTGGAGGTTTGAGGGGTAGGTGGTGGCGTGCAAAATATTATACATTGGGCGTTGTGTATAAAATGCTCAAACATTTTCAGATTGTACACTGTAAAAAATGTCAGACCTCTCCAACTCAGAAATTTCTAATGACTGGTCACATAATTTTTTTTTTTTAATTGGCCTAATAGAATTTCTGTGAATTGAATTTGATGAATTGTGGCCACAGTCTGTTAACATGGGCTCCATTAGAAATATGTTGAGCCAGTGAAAAAATTTAGTTTAGTTGTTGGTCCAATTAAATGTTTTAGATTTTAGTTGCAATTTTATTTCTCACTGTCCCAACAGAAAACATGTATGAAAAACAAAACAACACTGAATACATTCAAGAAGTGTGAAAACTCACACATAAAGTTTTCTTTATGTGGTGGTGAAAACTTTCAAAAGCGGCTCTGCATAGGTTAAAAACCTGCAAATAAAAATAAAAACT
Source organism: Leuciscus idus (assembly GCA_021554675.1). Classification (NCBI taxonomy): domain Eukaryota; kingdom Metazoa; phylum Chordata; class Actinopteri; order Cypriniformes; family Leuciscidae; genus Leuciscus; species Leuciscus idus. The sequence goes on from CM038634.1 coordinate 10,527,867, forward strand.
AACATTGTCAAGCTTCCCTGCATCACATCTGGAATAGAAGTTACTTAATTATATAATGAGGATGAGACAGTCCGTCGATTTAGATATTGCTTTATCATTTATTTTGTGGTATGTAAACATATCCAGCTTTTCAGTACTGCTTAAAGTTACTGACACGAGCGATAAAAAATGAATGGATGAATAAGATAATCGCAAGCTTGACGCGTTTTATATTAAAAGGCAATAAGTCCCAGGCCGACGCCAGCTGCAATCTAATGACACTGTGTTCAGCGGTCATGTGGTGCACATATCACACAAATTACATCTCAGAAGTCGACCAAAACTGTGTTTTACTCTTATGGCTACCATCAGATAATATTGGTAACTGGGAAAACGCTCATGAAACATTTAAACGGTGTCTGTAATGACCGATTTATTGAAACATTCTGTAAAGGAGATATAACAGGTTAAGTTAAGTTTAGACTTTAATATTAAAAGTCACAAAGCATATTGTGATTATTGGATGGTGTAGTTTTGTTCACGCATCAACTGAAAAAAGCATATAATAGCTGACATGTAGTTGTCATGTAGTGACACGTGCCATCTGAGAAGTGCTAATTAAACAGCGCATTTTGGTCAATGATTTCGGCCCTCCAAAACCATTTCATCCAACATGCTGTATTGGGACATAGTTTTTGGTTGGTGGAATTTCTGTGCATCTCTAATCATTTCCATATGCTTGTAGCCATTCAGACATATGGTACCTGTAAACCCATTACACCAACTAAACAAACAACTCTGACATCAAAACCTTTAGTGTGAAAATGACCGCCTTTATAGGAAGTAGGCCAGTTGAAATGGCCTCTGAACTGTGGTGGGGTGCTGTGTCTGTCCTCTATATTGTATTCCATCGGTTCCCCGTGGGTCAGTGTTTCTGCACAACAGATTCTTTGAGTGAGATTGAGACCTGCTGCGATCAGCTAGAACATTTTGTACAGCAACAACAGCTTGTGTTCCCAAAACAGTACGTCTCACACTTTCTCACTGACAGTAACCGCTACAGCCGTTAGCCGATTACCTGCCGACTCCTTAATACTGCATTATGTCGGAGTCCAACTGAGATTTAGATTAGTTTGTTCAGTTTGATTTGTTTGTGCCAGTAAGAGGTATTTACTGAAAGAACATCTCTCTGGAATGCTTGAAAATGTGTCCTGAATTCTGAGCTGTGCTAAAATGTTTGTTTGTTTGTTTGTGGGTCATAGAGGAGCGAGCCAGGATCTATTCGTCAGACAGCGATGAAGGTTCTGATGAGGACAAGGCCCAGCGGCTGATGAAGGCCAAGAGACTGGACAGTGATGAGGTGAAACTTTCAATCCAAACAGACCGTTTATTTAAAAAAAAACTGAAAAAGGAATATATGATATGATATGTCATAACCAGTAGCACAACACTGACTGGCCGTCCACTTTTTCAGCATCCTTGGTTACAAAAGTATATTTCCCATTTCCCATCAGTAAAGAGATCAAAGCCATGAACCAAAGTAAACGACTTTAAAGGTTCACACTTTACTTCACACAAAAGTTAAAATTCTGTCATCATTTGCTCCTGTCGTTCCAAACCTGTAAGGCTTTCTTTCATCTTTTAAACACAAATTAAGATATTTTTAATATTCTCTCATAATTTTTGTCTATTATTCATTAGAGGTGTGATGAGATAGAAATGTGACGATATTTCTCGTCGAGGTGAAAGCTGTTTGGTGATATCAGCATAGAGTTGAGTTTGTGGCAAAACTTTTTATAGTGCTTGCATTATGTTGTTCTGTCTCATACTCAGAAAGTAAAACTAAAGTCACATTCGTTACAAGATATGGCTGTCATGATTCCTCGATTAAAAAAATATATACATCTAAAAAAAATATCCTCGATTTTAATTTACCCACGTCGTTTAACCAGCAAAATACGGGAAGTGGCCGGAAGAATCAATGGACCGCATTATTGGACTGTTTTCTAAGGCTGAAGCCATTGTACGAATTAACCTTTTCATAGTGTTATTGTAAAATTAAATAACTAAATAAATGTGCTGCGGGTTTCGGAGTGATTTGTTCATTGCAATTTCAAAATAAAAGTTTAAACCCTCGCAGTTTGCATTTGGACATCAAAACGTTCTTGTTCAAGAAATTACACTAGCATTTCTATTGTAAAGAAGTGGCCAAATATTAAATATTAAAGCTCCAATATGTAACAATTTTGTAATAAAATTTCCGAAAATAACTTGCACAGTGTGATATATTTCCTCCAGTTGTGTACTTACAATATCTCAAAAGTCTCCAAAGATTTTTTATTTCAGAGAAATTCCGATTTTAAATAACTGTCCGTCCCGGAAAAGAAATGTCGCCTCTCAGTGACGCAATGTCCGCACTATCCTTTTTTTCCGGTGTGGACCATGTGATATTCCACCACACTGGAATATCACATGGTCAAATGCGGAAGTGGTGGTTATAGCGTTATAATACAAAAACGAATAAATTACCTCATCCGTGATCATGATTCATTAATTCCATTTAGATACATCGCTAGATGGTGAAAACGCATTAAAAACGACATCTCCCATCGTCACCTCCTTCATAGCGTCATCAAGCTTCGCCTTTGTTATTGTTGGAAACTGCGCCCTCTTGTGGTGAAAAAATATTACATATTGGAGCTTTAAGTGGACATTTTAATTAAATGTTGTTTGGCCAATAATAAACAAGGATTTGATCATGCTGTAAAGTGTAACAACAAAAATCACCAGTCCGTTGGCGCCATCTGCAGGCATTTGTTATAATGCGTAATGTACAGAAGTTGATTATTGTTTATAGTATGCAGTACAGGCCAAAAGTTTGGACACTTTACTATTTTTAATGTTTTTGAAATAAGTTTCTTCTGCTCATCAAGCCTGCATTTATTTGATCAAAAATACAGGGAAAAAAAAGTAATACTGTGATACATTATTACAATTTAAAATAATTGGTTTTCAATTTATTATACTTTAAATTATCGTTTATTTCTGTGATGTAAAGCTGAATTTTCAGGATCATTACTCCAGTCTTCAGTGTCACATGTGACATCCAGTCTATCACATGATCATTTAGAAATCATTCTAATATTCTGATTTATTATGAGTGTTGGAAACAGTTCTGCTGCCTAATATATTTGATGAATACAATTAGAAAAGGTTCAAAAGAACTGCATTTATTCAAAATAAAAAAAATATTTTCTAATAATATAAATCTTCTTTACTATCACTTTTTATCAATTTAACACATCCTTGCTGAATAAAAGTATTGATTTATTTAAAAAAAAGAAAGAAAAAAATTACTGACCCCAAATTACTGACCAGTAGTGTATATTGTTGTTACAAAAGATTTCTATTTTTAAAACATTTGCTTTTTTATTTTTACTTTTTATTCATCAAAGTATCCTAAAAAAGTATCACAGATTATGAAAAAATATTAAGCAGCAGAACTGTTTCCAACTTTGATAATGAATCATCACATTAGAATGATTTCTAAAGGATCATGTGATAGACTGGAGTAATGATCCTGAAAATTCAGCTTTGCATCACATAAATAAATGATAATTTAAAGTATAATAAATTGAAAACCAATTATTTTAAATTGTAATAATATATCACAATATTAATTTTTTTTTCTGTATTTTTGATCAAATAAATGCAGGCTTGATGAGCAGAAGAAACCTCTTTCAAAAACATTAAAAATAGTAATGTGTGATGTGTCCAAACTTTTGGCCTGTACTGTATTACAGTATTAATGAGAATTAATGGCACCCCTGGTAATATGATCAAAAATGTCTGTAAAAAAATATATCTGCATTTTTTTTTATCCTTCTGATCTTTCATTCAAAAAAGTTGCAAAAATCTAACCTTTCATTGAAGTAAAAGAATTGATATTGTGGGGGAAATCACATTATGAAATAAATGTTTTTCTCCAAAACACGTTGGCCACAAATATTGGCACCCTTTTGTTAAATACTTTTTGCAGTCTCCTTCTGCCAAGATAACAGCTCTGAGTTTTCTCCTATAATGCCTGATGAGTTTGGAGAACACCTGACAAGAGATCAGAGACCATTCCTCCATACAGAATAGGGCTGGGCGATATGGACAAAAATCCTATCTCTGTATTTTTTGGTTTAATGGCGATATACGATATATATATGTCGGTACTTTCTATGTTTTTTCTATTTGGATAAAGAAAATCTGTATTTATTTACTTTTTTAAATTTATTTCACATCCTGCCCAATGATATCCTACAAACAATGTATATATTGAAGGATATGGAAACAAATATAGTGAATGTAATGTAGGCTATACAATATAGTATGTGCAAAAGGGTGGTTAAAATCACATTACATTCTAACATTGTAACATTACAATATAAAAACAAAAGCACAAACTTATTATTTTAGCCTGCATTTGATTACCCCATTATAATGGTCACTTTCATAAAAATATACTTACTTGTAGGTTTAAAATTCCACATATGGCACATTTATTGTCTCCAACCAACAAATATTTTAGCAGTATATTTTAGTCAGAATTATTGCGCCACTATTCTATTGTGCTCCGTCTGTTTGGCGCGCATGCGCATGGTGGCGCTCATTCACGGGAAGCTTGAATTTTAGCGGAGATTCATTTGCAGAAGGCTCTTCCTCTCCTGAAAAATGGACATATTTATTTGACTTTCTAACATTTACAGATGGATAATATACCTGTGAAATGTAAGTTAAGCACTGAGGAGAGCACCACATCTCAAACGCATTAAGCAGCGCAAGTATTTATCTGTCAGTCAGCAACAGTATCTGTTAGAACATCTGACAGGGCAAGCTGTTTTAAACTTGTTAACTATATCTTACCAGTTCTTTGAAGCCCTTAATATAAGCTTGTCATGTTTAGGACAAATTGTACTATGTACTTTCACTGCAGCAGCTCACACTGCGTCCTACGCTATTTTTAAGATGTGCTCGTATCGATATAAACGGTATTGCCTCATTCCATATCGTTTCTAAAAAATATATTGACACATCGTACAAACTCGATATACCGCCCAGCCCTAATTCAGAATCTCTCCAGATCCTTCAGATTCCCATCTCCATGTTGGTGGTGCTTCTCTTCAGTTCACCCCACTCATCAGGTCAGGGAACTGGGACGGTCATGGCAGAAGCTTCATTTTGTGTTCCGTAACACATTTTTGTGTTGTTTTTGGTGTCTGTTTTGGAGCGTTGTCCTGATGGAAGATCCAACCACGGCCCATTATAAGATTTCTAGCAGAGGCCGTAAGGTTTTGATTTTTTTATCTGATGGTATTTGCTAGAATCCATGATACCATGTATCTGAACAAGAAGTCCAGGACCTCCAGCAAAAAAATAGGCCCACAAGATTAAAGATCCAGCGGTATATTTAACCGTGGGTATGGGGTACTTGTTATCCCTGTTTGCACCAAACCCGTCTGGTGGCTTTGCTGCCAAAAAGCTCTTTTTTTAAGTTAAATCTGACCATAGATTCTGGTCCCTTTTGAAGAGCCAGTCGTGTCTGACAACTGAATATGCTGGAGTTTGTTTTTGGATGAGCGACGAGGATTTTTCTTGAAACCCTCCTAAACAACATGTGGGGATGTAGGGGTTGTTTGGTTTTTGTTTTATAGGCTTTCTGACCCCAATACTTAACTAATCTCTGCAATTCTCCATCTGTGATCCTTGGAGAGTCTTTGGCCACTCAATCTTTCCTCCTCTCCGTGCATTAAGGCAATATAGACACACGTCCTCTTCCTGGCAGATTCGTAACATCTTTAGTTGATTGGAACTTGGGGATTTTCAATTATTTAGCTATTTTCTTACAGCCACTTTCTATTCTGTGAAGCTCAACAATCTTTTGATGCACATCAGAACTATATTCTTTGGTTTTACTTATTGTAATGGATGTTTAAGGGAATTTGGCCTTTGTGTTTCCTCATATTTAAACTCCTGTGAAACAAGAAGTCATAGCTAGACAATTTTATGTTCTTAGTCACGCTGATGTGCTAAAAAAAAGGTAAATATGAATGGGAATATACTTCAGAGATATTTTACTTGTAAAAATAATCTAGGGGTGCCAATAATTGTGGCTAACGTGTTTTGGAAAAAAAACATTTATTTCATAAAATGATGAATAATGCTTTATTTGAACCAATTATCATTGCCTCATTGTTATTATATATGCATTTTAAATCATTTTAAAAGCTGTTGTTCACTTAGACCCATTTTTATTACCACAAAAAAATATTATCCGATTACTCAATCAAAATAATCGAGCAATTAGTCGATTACCAAAAAAAATCGTTAGTGACAGCCCTAGATTAGTTAAAATGCACCTGCATAGTTTTGCATTTTGTGACTTTCAATCACATATTTTTTTTTTTTAGTGTGTAAGTTAGTGTGTAATGTTGCTGTTTGAGCATAAACAACATCTGCAAAGTTGCAACGTTCAAAGTTCAAAGCAAAGGAAGATATTTGCTTTTAAAGAAATCATTTTTTAACAAACGGCTGGTAGGGACTACACGAGCTTCCTCCCGGGTTAGTGACATCACTAACCCTAAAATTTACGTAAACCCCACTCCCGGGAACAGAGTCCATGTTGAGAAGAGGAAGAGTTGCTGTAGTAGAGCACATTTGCGAGTCTGCTCAAGCTGTCGCATCTGTCTTTTCACATGCAATACGTAACACAAATGCCATAGCTTGTCACTCTGTAGGCATCTTACAACAGTTCCCATACTAGCGATTTTATAAATGATCATGACAGAATATGCTAATCAAAGACTTGAAGATAGTTAACTCCACATCAGCAACATAAATTCATCAACTAACCATTCAGAAACGTCCTGTTGCATTCTACATGTTGTAACTTTTTCTTGAGCCTCTCCATCATTGTCCAACTCCAGTTTAAACATAAAAGGCAGAACAGTTTCTGACATTGTAGGGAATGTGTGTCTGTGTGAGGTAATCGGAGTTGCTAACACACATACAAGCTTTTGAAGCAGCAGCTCATTTGCATTTAAAGGGACACACACAAAATGACGTGTTTTTGCTCACCCTCAATAAGGGACAATTTTAACATGCTGTAAAAAAAAATTCATCTGTGGGGTATTTTGAGCTAAAACTTCACATACACACTCTGGGTACATCAGAGACTTATTTTACATCTTGTGAAAGGGGGCATTAAACCACCCCTTTAATAATAGTGTTAAAATATCGCCTTCTCGTGAACCCAATATTGTGTATCATCTCATGAGCTAAGTGTTTCATCACACCCCTAATATTCATTGAAAGTCCATGCAACCAAAACTTTTAAGCTTCAAAAAGTTTGTCATCGTAATCCACTGCATGCAAAAACCAATGAGGTTCATTCTCACCCGGCAAGCAAGTACATTTGAGCTTTTGTTTGATCAGTGTTTATATGTGAATAAAAAGACATCATATCATCATCATATAAAGTGATTGTCTCTTCAGAAGACTGATCTAAACCACTCAATTTCTATATATTAATTCTACAATGTCTTGAAGCTTGAACATTTTGGTGTGGACTTTCAATAGATTGACAAAAATAAAAAATGTGTATGTCATGTGTATGGACTGACATGAGGTTGAGTAAATGATGACAACATTTTCAATTTTGGGTGAACTACCCCTTTAAGATGAATCGCAATATTTGATTCTTTTGCCATGGTTCTTGTTTCTCTGGTAACTGAATCCTGCTTAAGGATTGTTCATAGTGAATTACTGAAAAAAAAAAAAAAAATTTGCTGTAGAGAGAAAATAACTGGGAGTTATGCTTTTCAAAGGTTAATAGGCTAGCCAATCATAACAGAAGTCATTTACATATAGAAGTCTTAAAGATACAGTGTCAAAAACAATTCTAAAGCTCTGAGAGGCTGGAAAAAGTCTGACTTTTGACACCTTGACTAACACCAGAAGTGTATGTTAGGGAATTAAAAAATAATATTTATCATTTCTTTCAGGAGGGAGAGAACTCTGGAAAGCGAAAGGCAGAGGAAGATGACGAATCTGCAGCCGCCAAGAAACCCAAAAAATATGTCATCAGTGATGAAGAAGAGGAGGAGGAGGTGGGAGAGAGAGAGGGAGATGGAGAGGGAGATGGAGATGGAGAGGGAGATGGAGATGGAGAGGTGGAGGAGGTGGAGGAGGTGGAGGATGTGGAGGAAGACGAGTGATATTGTTTTTTTGTTTTTGTTTTTTTAAGCGTTTTGTGGTTATTTAATCACAGTAAAGTAGGTGGTTAATCCATAAAATCAAATCTGCAGTTATTTGTATATTTTATAAGGATTGAAGATGCTCATCATTACAACAAAACAATAAAGAGCAATAACCTCGATGTGGCCTGCTTGTGGTTTATTAAATGTGTAACTGAAATATTGCACTGTAATATGTTTAATGTTCATTTTATAATAAAATCACTGTTCTAAAAGTTTGACCCCTGAATTGTAAAACTTATGAAAAACAAAAAAGGTTAAGGAACGCTGCTCTACTCGACACTGACAGAACTTTTTTTTGTCTTCAGTTCAGTGTTTTTTTTTGTTGTTTTTTTAAATAAAGATGAAACAGAAAGGACATCTGTGTGTGTGATGGGCATTTCAAAAATGCGAAATATGTTGTAAACGGTTGCTGCGGAAATCTTAAATTTCATTTAAACCTTCACATGCCAAAATATATTACAAAGTGTACCTCTGGGGGCAATAAAATACATTTCCAATATTAAAATACATTTTGAGTAAATGCAAAATGTGTTTTTTAAATGTATCTTGGACAATTTAAATATAATGTCCAAGCAATAGATAGGAAAATATTGGAATGTATTAAAAGGTTATACATATTTCATAATCTATAATTCTGTGGGTGTAGATTAATTTGAGCAGGACTTTATGTCCTGGTAAAATGATTAACCTAATTATAACCTGTAATTTATGAATGCTATCCATCACAGGTGCTGTTTTATTATTGACATGTTGACTGTTTGTGTTGGTGAGCATTTTCTTCACAGCACCTGTTGAATCTTGAGAGAGATTTGAAAAGGCTGTTTATGTACAGATCTCGCCCCATGACCCCAGAATGACGCACACACACACACACACACACACACACCCTTGTACTTCCTGGAAGGTAATGCAGGCCGCCTTACCCTGCATTTGTTCTCTTTTATTATTGCAGAGCTTCTGATCTATCGAGTCACCTCTCTACAGCTGCAGACACATTTAACCAGCTTGCTGTTTTTAGCTCTTTTTTTCTTTCTTTTAGTGTTGTATGCTGTCATAATTGTGTTACTTAGTTGCTTTTTATTGAAAGTAATGCGTCATGTTACTTTTGCGTTACCTTTTCTCACCTGGGCTAGACTTGCTTGTTTTTTTGTTTTTTTAAATTGGCAAATGTGAAATGAATAAGCCTATAATAAATATAAATATAATAATGCAAATGCATCCCTTTACAGTAGCAGCTCAGACAAACCAACACAAATGTGATGTTTAAAGTTATTTTTGCTTATTAGTATATTTGAGAAGGTCAGCAGTGAAGACATTGCTTAGTAAAGTGAGATTAAAAATATAAAGTATTTTTGTGTTATTTAACATATTTAATTATTGCAGGTTTGTGTATTAATCTGAGTTTGCATTTCACTGTTTTTATTCATTTTCAGAAATACTGAATGAGTAAATGCATGTTAACATTTAGTCTCGAACTACAATAAGCATTATGTTTCCACAGCGCACACAACAACAGGACAGGGAGAGCTGCCATGGGAAAACAGAGTAACTGGCATTACTTATTTGAAAAAGTAGCTAACTCTTATTTTGTTGTACATTTAAAAGTAACGCGTCACTAAATACTTGAAAAAAGTAATCTCGTACATAAGTGTCAGTATTATTATTTCTCATATTCAGCATTAATAAACTCAACATATAAGAATACTGACAATGCACTTATTAGCATTAAAATGAGTCAAGAAAATGTGCTTAATTTTTCCTTTATGAAAAATAGTATTTTTAATTATAACTTTCATAAAGAAAAAATTATGACACCATTATATGAGAACTGAACTGAGCTGGACGATGACATTACTGTTTTCTCCAGAGCGGCTAAATATATATATATATATATATATATATATATATATATATACACACACACACACACACACACACACACACACAGACACACACACACACACACACACACACACACACACACACACACACACACACACACAAATCAAGACTTGACTTGACTTGAAAGCATTTGTACACCATTGTAGTGTTTGTTGTACTGCATTTATGCCAATTTAGAAATAATAATAAATAAATAAAAACATATCTCAGATTCTGTTGCATTGTAGAATTTAATGTGATTAATCTTTGAACAACGATGGGGGTAAAAAAAAAACTTAAATATCCAGACAGTGATAAGAAGTTGGTGATAAATTGTGCTTAACCCTATAAATCCTACAGTATATTTGATATGCAAATCTTAAACATGCTTTCTACTATCTGATTGATTTATACTTTTTAAGCAAGTAAAAAGGCCTTTTAGTAAAAATGCACACCTTCAGTTTGTGGTACACGTGTCTATTTGCTGTTAAATCTTTACTGATTTTTATTAAGTAAACATAAGATTAACTATTATATTGCTATATTCACAATGGACACTTACTATTGACTAACTATTATAAGATTAACTAGTATATTTCTAGTAGCTAATATTCACAATGGACACTGTGGATTGACTGGGTGAGGTCTATACATAATGTTTTAGAAAATTCATGTGAAAATGTAAATATCAAATATGATGCATCAAGGTTTACGGAATGTTTATGTGTACATCTCTCAATTATCAATGTATTGAATTGCATTATGTTTCATTTTACTTTTGGGCCATTTAAATATCAGCTGCACCAAATTGCATATTTTTGCTCAATTGGGACTCTGAATATTTTTTTCCCCTCCTCGAATATGAGCTCCATATTCTTATATGAGCCATAAGCCTGATGTATCAAAAAATGATACTAAAAAAAAACACACACATTACAATATATATATATATTTTTTACATTACAAATATATATATATATATATATATATATATATATATATATATATATATATATATATATATATATATATATATTATTATTATTATTATTATTTTACTATTATTTGTTATCAGGCTTTGCAGGGTTAACTACCATGAAAATGGACCTTAAAATATACCTCATTTTCTTTACACAAAATCAAGCATTATTCAAATGCAACCTACAAATGCAACACCTTAGCAACCGCATATAAATGTCCTGGCAACCGCCCACAACATCAGCATCATGGCAATGAATTTTGCTCAGGCAAACGCCACTCTCGATGTTCCCTCAGTCCAGGACAAGTTTACCCAGGTGATATAAGCAGTCGTGCTTGCGTAAATTGCTTGATATTCATTCCACAACACTCTCCTCCGTTCATCTGCACTCAGAGGAATCCCCATTTCATCTTCATTTTGCCTCAGGGTTGTACTGAACTGTAGTTATGAAATCATAAGCACGTAAGCATAGGCTACATTGCGGCTGCACTCGTGCTTCTTCATCGGTAAACACACGCACACACACGTTTCTCACAGATGCTGACGGGTGTGTTTTGTGTTGTTCAGGTGTGTCAAGTAAGTCCACAGCTGCGTCACATAATAAGGACGTTGAACATACATAGTAAGTCCAAAATATTGTCTATTGTCGTTGCGGTGTGAAATGTGTAACTTATATGTGTAGCCTACTGCAGCTGAAGGTGTGGAGAATCCTGCAGTGTGTCTGTGCGTGATTTATTACCTCTCTCTCTCTCTCTCTCTCTCTCTCTCTCTCTCTCTCTCTCTCTCTCTCTCTCTGCAGTAGTGTTATGTAATGGTGTGGCAGTGCTGGTAGGCCGTTGACACAGACGGGGGGGGGGGGGGGTCAGACTTCTGCAACATTTCCTCACCGTCTCCCTCCACCTTTGAGAGCTGTATTCAAAATGGAATTTACTTTACTGCATGCTGTGCTATTATATAATGCTTATTATATTTTTAAAGATACTGTGTGAAACAGGCAGCAATCATCAAGTGGGGGAAAATGTATAGTTTATTGCTAATTTACTTAGCTGCTACTGTTTACTGCTAATCTATTTAGCATTTTTTACATAATGGACATGAATTGCCACCATTGACCAATCAGAATCAAGTATTCCAGAGGATGATATTTCAGACTCGTTGACTTATTGAGCTTCTGTGGTATTTCCGTTCTATCATACAAAGAATGCAATTCTTTTGGATTTAATTTATTATACAATCACTGTTCTAAAAGTTTTTCCATGAAAATTTGACCCCAAAACATATTAAAGACAAACAAAAGTTGGGGAGCGCTGCTCTATATTGACTCACGCACAAACACACACACAACATGTTCATTTCTTGAAAAACATTTTTTTAGCCTTTAAATATAAAAAAAATGTGTATATATATATATATATATATATATATATATATATAAAAGGACTGCGGTATGCAAGGCACCTGAATCAGCTCTTTAAATTCTGAAGGTGGCTGCTTATTTGTCTGGATATATGCCTTGATTATGATTTTGATGAATTGCTGCTGCCACATCACTCGAAAATGTAAACAAACATCAATTAATTAAAATTATATTTACCATCTGCTTTCTATTTATGGCAGGCAGTAAGTGAATAAGGTGCAGTCTATAATAAGTATTTTGCATTGGTGTGTATTGAAAAGAATGACTTAATATGCCTAATGTAGCACTAAAAGCACTAGTGTGTGTGGGAATTGGTTAAGATAGACTGTGGGTGGTTTGTGAATAAGACGTTTTAATAAGAGGTTTTTGTGCTAAAATATGGACTAAAGTGCCACAACTGTGTAATGAATTCCCCTCTGAATGTATTCTCAGGCCTATAATTTGGCCCACAGACTAATTATTACTTGAACGTAATGAACTCATATTGAACTATATATTGATTTTATAGTTCCCGATCCTTTTAGTCACAAAACTTAGTATATTTTGATGCATCTTAGTGTACAAAGTCATTTTATGAGAGAAAAGGAAAACGTGCTTTTGTTCAGTGTGTCTTCAATATGTTTTTGCAAAAGTACAAAGATCCATTTACTCTTTTATGTTTTTTTATATGTACCCACCTAATCTCTGTATCATGATGGTTATTAGAGGTTCACTCAGCCTCGAGTAGCTCTCTGCTGCCAGGCCTTCTTGGAAAGTCATATGAGCTCTGTATAGACGCACAAATGTTCCTCATCCGTCTTGTTTTCCCTTTTTTCCCCCTCAAGCTTCTGGGGAAAGCATAATCGTAGGAAGCAACATAAGAGCCAATTAATGCTGGAAACATCTCACATTGTTTTCTGCTGAATTCCATTCAAAGTCGTATTAAGAATATTCCTTCATATCCCCTTCCGACCATTAGAGGTGTTCCATTACCTGACATTTAAAAGAAGACGATGATTTAAAAAAAAAAAAAAAAAAAATCGCACTCCTTCTGTTAGCTTTGCTCAGCAACTGAACTGTGGAGGATAAACAAACCATGCTATGCTAGCCTTTGTTCTGCATGGATACAACTAACAGAAGTAGCAAGCAAGTAGTAGCAAGTACACATGTAAAGTACTTGACTATAATTTTAACTGTAGTTTGTTATTTCATTACATTTAAAGTTTTAAATGTACTAAATTGTAGGTACATCCAGCTGTACACTTTAACCATATTTTAAAGTATCACAGACAGGTTTCACTGACAGGGCTTTGATTAAGCCAGGATTAGGCCTTTGTTCAAATAGGACATTTAAGTACCTTTTATAAATGTCCTTAAGAAAAAAACATTACCAGTGTACATCTTGAGACAAAACAATGGCACTGACATATTTTAACCCTTAAACGCACACCTTCTTAGTGCTTAGTAGTGACCCGGGATGTCATTCACTACCTTCCTCCTCATTATTTTTTAAAGTTAGACATCAGCCTTCTTAGTATTGCTCAATCAATTCATTATAAACAAGAAAAAAACTATAAAAGAAGGCTTGTTTTTCCTTTCATTTTGTTTTTGTAAAAAACATTTTTTTTCCCTGCACAACAGTAATTTAATCTTTAATGACTGAATAAGTGCAATTTACCTTTATTCCACAAGGTGGCAATGTCTGAAACACAATGATGAAGTGACGTTTCACTCATAGTTACCGCAGGCAGAAAACAAAAGAATAGAAAGTATCATCAGCAAAACTTGAAATGGCTCAGCGATTTACTGCAGAGCAAGTACTGAACACAATCAAATATTAGCGTCACTGTCACTTGATGGTGGATCTGGTGAGAAAGCTGTCAGCGATCAAAATATTGATTTTGAAGATGTTGAAAATGATAGTTTTGAGAATATGTTTGATATCGCGAATATGAGCCAGATGCTGAATGTACTGGGAAATGAGCTCTGACGAGGACAGTGATGATGGTATAAAACATCTGCTCAAACTGAACCCTTCCAAGCTCCAAAAGGTAACAAAATATGCTTTATTTTATTCTTCTGTAATTGTTACTAATATCAGGAGAGTTTTATATTATCGCGACAGTTAGAGATCCATCCGTGTTAGATATAGATCCGGGTCGCTAAAGACCAGAATAGAGAGACATGAGAATATGAGATTTCATGTTTAATACTTCTTTGAATCTTACTTGTGGACTCTCTGCATGAGGGTGCCCACTGGCTTCCAGTATGAATGAAACAGAAATTACATGAGAGTTTTTAGCGTCCATATTGCTAACATCGCCCCATTTTGTGTAAAAATAGAACATTTTATATTTTTCATTTTATTTTTCAGTACTTCTACTTGTACTCAAGTAAATTATTTCTTAAGTAGCAATACTTTTACTTATAAAAAAATGTGTATTTAAGTTCTGGCGTTCTGACATAGAACCTGGAAGCGTTGCACTGTATTTACCAGGTCA
This sequence comes from Leuciscus idus, assembly GCA_021554675.1. Classification (NCBI taxonomy): domain Eukaryota; kingdom Metazoa; phylum Chordata; class Actinopteri; order Cypriniformes; family Leuciscidae; genus Leuciscus; species Leuciscus idus. The sequence goes on from CM038634.1 coordinate 10,542,906, forward strand.
ACAGCATAGGAGAATGACGTAGAATAGAAGAAATTGGTTGAATAAAATCTTTAGTTTTGGCACAAAAAGTATCGTCGCTTCATAACATTAAGGTTGAACCACTGTAGTCACATGGACTATTTTAACTATGTCTTTATTACTTTTTTGGGCCTTGAAAGTTGCAACGACGTTGCTGCCTTATGTGGGGTCAGAAACCTCTCGGATTTCATCAAAAATATCGTAATTTGTATCCCGAAGATGAACAAAGGTCTTACGGGTTTGAAACGACTTGATGAAGGATGAGTAATTTCATTTTTGGGTGAACTGACCCTTTAAGCCATGTTTGTGAAACCGGGCATTTAAGTATATTATTTCTGTACAAAGCACTCTTTTTAAAAGTATGCCAAAGTGTACTTTTCCCACAAAGGAAAATAATGCCTTTTAATGTATTTGAACATCTAAACATCAATAGTGCAACACTTTTTTGATGATTGAAAGTTAATAATCTTGTGGAGAACCGGGTTCATATCCCAGATGATCACGCTATAGAGTGCACAATATATTAAGAAGCAAAAGCACATTTTAATGTGTTTTATGATTTTAATGATGAGATTACCTTATCGTGTAATTATGTTTAAAATAGGTGTAAAACATTTTATGGAATGGTTACTCATGGCACCTTTAATTATTCCTGGTAGTCCAGACCTGTGGATGATAAGAGACTGTGGTGATTTAGTTTGATTGCACTTTCTTAACTCTTCAAACTCTTTGCAACCTCCAGCCATTGATTATCTTATCAATTTTTTCTCCTCTTTGTGTCTTTCGGGTCTGGCTGTAAAAGGTCAGAGTCTACCCATCCCTGCAATAATGCAACTATCTTACAGTATCACACCAATTGGCTTAAGCTTGCCTGTAAAGTCGCTGATTGATAGCATGGTGATTTGGTTCAGAGGGTTCAGAAGGTTACTATTCAAGGACAACATCATCCAATGTGCGTCAGAAACTGTGCACAGAGCCAAGCACTTTATAAGACCGACTTATCAGACGATAGCTTTACCTGGAGGGTCACACTTGGTTAATGTTAGAGCACTTTCAGAGAAATGGGCGTAATCACTGTGGAAATGACCTGTGCGTGATTCAAACATGATTTCTACTCAGTTAGAATTGAAATGGTCCACACAATGTCCAAAATGTTTTTGTTGGTTTGATGTGAGGAATATTTCACATACTATGTGTCACCATGGAGATTTATGGAGAAAAATACATTAGATTTTCCTGAAGAAAGTTTTTATTGAAGACAGCAATGTTTTGACAGATGTATGCACATAATTTACATTAGCAAGGATCAGACTATCGTTTTTACAATTACATTTCAACAATTTTATACTTATTTCATTGAAATTACTGTTAGATTTGGCTCGCATGTTAATTTTGATCCCTGAATTAAAGGGATAGTTCATCCAAAAGTGAACATTCTGTTAATACTGTACTTATGTTGTTCCAGACCTGCATGATTTTATTTCATCTGGAACACAAAAGTTGTTCTGAAGAACATTGAAGAACATTGGAGCCTAATTCCATTGTAAGGTCACAAAAAAGAAAGAGAAAACCAAAAAACACTGAGGCATTTCTCAAAATATCTTCTTTTATGTTCCACAGAAGTGTGGAAGCTTGTTTCTGCCACAGAATAAAAATGAAAAAGGTAATTGTGACTTTTTGTCTTCTGACCTTTTTCTCACAATTGCGAGTTTATATCTGACTATTCTGACTTATGTATCTTGCGATTCTGACTTTTTTAAAATCTGAATTGTAGATATAAACTTGCAATTGCTTGAAAAGTTATATATCAGTGAAAATCTAATACGTCTAAACCATAGCCCAAGAATAGAGTCTTCTAAAGTATATTTGGTATGGTATTTGTGCCATTATTTACGTCGCAAAAAAAGCACGTCTTAAACGAGACGCTAATTTGCGCTGCTATTGGTAGATTGCGTTTGTCATTATGGAAATGATTCAGCTGCGTCTATTTTCTTAAATTTACACGTCATCCATATAGTTCACGTACGGGAAGAGGATTAGGGCCAAGCAATAATAAAAAAATAAAACCATCTCGAGATTAAAGTCGTTAAAATGCGAAATTAAACTCGTTAAATTTCAAGAAAAAAAGTCGAAATACAATCTTGAGAATAAACTTTCCTGTAGCTCAGTGGTAAGAGCATTGCGTTAACAATGCAAGGTTGTGGGTTCGATCCCAGGGGATTGCACATACCTATGTATAAATGTATAGGATAATGCAATGTAAGTTGCTTTGGATAAAAGTGTCTGCCAAATGCATAAATGTAAATGTAAACTCATTAAATATCGAGAATAAAGTCGTTGTGTTTCTAGAAAAAACTCATTAAATTTCGAGAAAAAAGTCGAAATACAATCTTGAGAATAAACTTATTACATTTCGAGAATAAAGTCGGTCAAAGGTGAACTGAAAACACAGGAACTAATAATGACAACGTGATGACAAATCAAATCAGGAACCATGACAACAAACTCATTGTATTTCGAGAAAAAACTTGTTATATTTCGAGAAAAAAGTCGTAATAATCGTGAGAATAAACTCATTAAATTTCGAGAATAAAGTGTTTAGAGAAAAAACTCTAAATGAAATGTAGAGAATAACGCATTCGATCATAGCCTACTGATAGAGGACATGGCAGAGTTGGATCACTTAGTCAAGCTATATTTTAGACTTTCTTTCAGTAACAAAGAAATACTATCAACTTTAGCTAATTATGACAGAATAATAATTAGCATACGAACTTTAAAGAGAATTTGCAAGCTGCTAGGTCTTTGTAGATGAAAAAATCAGTCCTGCGCGATGTGCTCGCTTTTGTCCAACATAGTGGGACTTTCTTTCTTTGTTACTGAAAGAAAGTCTAAAATATAGCTTGACTAAGTGATCCAGCTCTGCCATGTCCTCTATCAGTAGGCTATGCAATGAACACTAATCAAATGCGTAATTCTCTACATTTCATTTCGACTTTTTTCTCGAAATTTAACGAGTTTTTTTCTCGAAACACAATGACTTTATTCTCGAAATGTAATGAGTTTATTCTCAAGATTGTATTTCGAGTTTTTTTTCTCGAAATTTAACGAGTTTTTTCTCGAAACACTACGACTTTATTCTCGAAATGTAAGTTTATTCTCAAGATTGTATTTTGACTTTTTTCTCGAAATTTAACGAGTTTTTTCTCGAAACACAACGACTTTATTCTCGATATTTAATTAGTTTATTCTCAAGATTTTATTTCGACCTTTTTTCTCGAAGTTTAACGAGTTTAATTTCGCATTATAAGGACTTTAATATCGAGATGGTTTTATTTTTTAATAATGGGGGGGGGGGGGATTGCGCTCTCACGCTAAGGGTACGTTTACACAACAACGATATGTTTAAAACTGAGAAGTTTTTACAGACAACACCATTGTCAAAACGATCCCCATTCACACGGATCCGCGAAAACGACTAAAAACCCTGTATTCTGCTGCCAGGCCATGGCGATGAAATACTATAGATTAAACACGTAATACGCATGTGCATGAAGTCATCGTCTTCAGAGATTTGCGTTTTTGTTGTTTACATGAAAAACGTGCACTTTGAAACCCGTTTTTAAAAGTTTGCGTTTTCAGTCACCCAAAACGCTGTTGTCGTGTAAACGAACGGCCAAAACACAAAAAAAAGTTTTACGTTTTTAGTTGGAAACAGTGTCGTGTAAACAGCCTCTAATTTGCCCTGTTTAGTAAATCTGGCCCTTCATATCTTATGCAATTTTCACAAATAAATTACTTACTAAAAAAATCCTTTCTACTGAATAACTAAAATGCAAAAATAATTGTTTATAGTTTAGTGTTTCTTATACTACTTTATCTATTTTGTTTTTAGATACATTTTATCCTTTCTTTCTTTTTTCCTTTAAAGAGATCTCATTTGTGATTATCTTTTCGCCCTGTGATTTAGAATATGCTGACAAACATTGTCATAACCTTCATAAGGTTCATAACCTACAGATCTGTGGAATCTGGTACCTAGCTGTGATCAGCACCCTGACAGAACCATTAACTTGAGTCAAACAGTGAGAAACACAGATCAGCACTCTTTCCCCGCATCCCTCGTCTCTCCCAAACTCACGTCCGACTGGGAGATTAAGTAACAGGAGAAACAGAGAGAAAATTACGCAAGAATCAAGTTGTGGAGCTTCTCTGTTTGTGTTCAGAGGGGGGAAAAATGGAGATGGACTGTTTTCCCATGCAGCAGTCAGATCAGAGCAGCCATTTGATCAGCCAGTCCAAATAAGAGCATAACAGTGGTACAGATATCTGTGATGAGCCTTAATACTGTGTTTTTACACCCACGTCTCAATCATTCTGCATCGTAATCATGCATTATTATTGAAATGAAACAGGGTCAGTTATGACGCATTTAGTAGCTGTGCTTGTCCTTGGAGCAGCTGCAGTTCCTGATTTTCTCAGATGTGGTAGCAGCTCTCTTTTGTATAGAGATCACCTGTCAGTTCTACCTCTGCTACTGGCAACCAAGGACTCGAGAAATTGATAACTGTGACTGACTGATAAACAAAGCTCTAGCCTTTTCTGTTTCCCTATCATCTATTATTATACAATTTATGTTCTTATAATTTTAGTTGCTTTTCTCTTCTGTCTTCTGCAACTTGTGTTAATAGGTGATTTGTGTTAAAAAATTACAATCTCAGGGTTGTCACCTGCCTCCTTGCAATATGTCCCAACCAGCTTTCAAACAAAGCATACTCCCTTGTGATAGCATCATTCGGATAATTCAATTTTGGGAGAATATGATGAGAAATTTTTCGAATCGTTTTTTTCTAATTCTAATCGTTTGACTGCAGATTTTGGTACCTTAAAATGTAGGCATCTAATTTGTGAACAAATCCTTATTTTAGTCGGATATTTTCAGGGATTCAGTTGATCTGGCTTCATAAATTAGGTGTGATTTATTCACAAATCGGACTGATAGTTCTAAACTTGATTCAACTGAATGACTTGTTGAATTGGTTACAGTGGTTATCAAATCGCTGGGCTGGAATTCTTTTGGTTAAAGATTCAACTAAATATTTATGATTTTAGGGAAGCAAAAGTAAAAAAAAAAAAAAATTGGGGGATTTGTCTATGGAGTTTCCTTTGTGTCTTTTTTATTCAATCAAACATACTGTGTTTGAGAGTAAAACAAATTATTTTTTAATAAAAAATTTTTTTAAAGGAGCATTTCACCGTGGGAACATTAATCTTTATTGAAAGTGGGTCATACATATAGTCGAAATGTAACATAAATTTCGAATTTGGTGCCTTACTTGACCGAGGAAAGACAGAAAGTAACTTTAGGGCGCATTTGTATGGAAGACAACAACTCCCACAATGCACTACATTGCACAGCTCAGCAAGCCACTCCCACTAATCCAGAACACCGCCTATGAGGTATCTGCCTATTAGAGAAATCACTCTTCCGTCTACAAGGCTAGCTACCACCGGAGCTTAAAAAAAAAGAGAAATTGGCATCGTTGAAATTCTTTGCAGCAGACGGCACCACCAGTCCGCCCCAGTTCGAGCCAGTCTGGGCTCCTCGTCTGCGACAGGCAGGTCTTCTGCCTCGGCTGCAGAAGCCGCAGCAGCCGCCTCCTGTTCCTCCATCAGCCTCAGCTGCTCTTCACTATATTGCGGCTCGTAAAGTTAGCCACGGACATCTGATTCAAGCATCAGACTTTCAAAATCCTCTTCTTCCATATCATATTGAGTACCTTCCACCATTGCCGTAACTTCACATCTGGCTCCACAGCACCTGTTAGCTTAGCTTCCAAACAAGATGGCAGATATTGCTTTTAGTTTCTGGAAGTGAAGTCCCACCCACTGATCTGTAATAGGTCTGTAGCGTGAGTGGGTCCCACCCCCTGGAAAAATGAGGAACGAGTGTTTGTAGTCTCAACCTCTCTACAAAGATATGGGACTTCCTGCTTAGTGATGCAAAATGATGATTTTTACATCATTATAAACAGCAACTGCAACACTGAAATCCGTATTTCTCCCGTCTCAGGGGAAAATGAGGGAATAATGCACGACCGGGTTTCTAATGAAACAAAGCTTAATGCAAATGGGTGAAGTGTCCCTTTAAAGGAACCGTATGTAAGAAATGTATTTCAATTAATCATAAAATGGCCCTGATATGTCACTAGACATTAAGAAATCATGTTCATTTCAAATACTTATATCACTGACAACAGTAGTCCGGCCAGGATATTGTCATTTAAAAGTGAAGTTGCAGCCCTCAACTGATGTTGATGTTGTCATGTTGTGTTTTGGCCTGATGCTCCACCCTCCACCTATCTACTAATCACGATAGTAGTGTTTCGGCATCCGGGTTGCCAGCTCTGCTCTAGTTACCACAGCTGCAGCTACAAACGTGTCGGATAAACAATGTCTAACGTTACGAAACCTAAAAGACCTCGTTATGAATCCGAAATACGTCGTGACAAAGTCAGAAAAAAAAACTTACTGTGTAGGACTCGTCACTTGCCATTGGAAGCTCCTTATAGCAGCCTACGTTCCTGCTGGATCCTGCAGCCTAACTGGCAACCTCGGAGGGGGAGGGGATACACCGCTCTACAGTAATTTGAAAGTGATTGCAGTACCAGTTTTGGCCACAATCTTACATACGGTTCCTTTAAAGATTGCAAAAAAGTCTTCTTACCGTTTTCCCCGCTGCTGCCGCGCAGTGTGTCTGAAAGCAGCTTGTACACACTGTGCTGCAGCAGCGGGAAAACGTAGTGGGCGTGGTCAACCTGTCACTTCGATCCAGGGTGACCAATAGAAAAGGGCCTTCCATCCTGGTTGGTAGAGACCGCCCACTGAGACACAGCTTCATTCGCAAGCAAAACTTTTTCCGACAGCAGAAAAGAGAGCAAAATATTTGCGTTTATGATGAAAAGTGTTTGAAATGCACAAAGAAAAATAAAGGTTTTCAAAGATTTTCATGCACTGCAAATAATTTTGTTATCAACTTCTTTATTTTTGAGCCTTAAGAAGACTTTTTTGCAATCTTTACATTTTTTTCAATTACAAAATAATTAGTTTTACTCTCAAACGCAGTATGTTTGATTGAATTAAAAAGACACTAAGGAAACTCCATATTTGTCCCCCTCAATGCCCAGAGGTTAAGGCCCTCTGATGATAATTTTTGATTGTTTCTTTAAAAGGAAAACATCTATTAGACCAGATTAGATAAATTATGCAGGATCCTGTCTTAAATTTTGGGGGCAAAATGCATATTTCTCCACTGAAAGCCATTCATAAGTAGCTGTGTATTCTAATGACATGCCTGTGAGCAAAGATGGCAGCATGCAGGTCATATGCTTGCAGGTCACTGCATACGCTAGCAACTGCCATTGAGTTAAAGCTTTCTCCAGATCACACACACTCATATGCACTCACGTTTGGCCAGTACATGGTAGGCTTAATCATTTAGATGACATATTAAACTCAGTATAATACAAACCAGATGAAAAGTCGGTCAGCGCCACCTCAATTGCATAAGTGTGTTTATATAAAAAACATTAAATTGTGTAATCTCCCCCCTCTTCTCTGCTGCAAGGGACATCCGTAATGAGAACCAGCTTTTAACGCTAATATAACTAATGTCCAACACACTGTTACTGGCTCTTGCAGAATAAAAGCTGATGACGAGCTGGTTGGGCTGAACAGAGCCTGCTATTGTAGCTCTGAGCCTGGATTCAGATCTCTTTCATAACATGCAGGTGACCTCCTGCTTGACGGTAATCTTACATTCAACATGAAACTGCACCTTAGGCAGTTTAAAAGGCTGCTTTACTAGTTTTAACACTTAAAGGAAACTTTTCTGCATCTTTGTTATTTGACTCATTTTGAACATCATCAGATCTATTGGGATTATAGTTTTACTGCAGGTAAACATTTATCTAAACAGTGCAACAAAAGCTAGGAGTTAAAGTAAATGCATACAGAAATCTTATCTTTGCATGCTAAAAACAAATTGCATGTAGGAGATGAACAGGCACTCCTATAGAACATCCAGACAAGGCAGAACAACCAGCTTTTCACTCAGCCCAATATAGTAATATTTGAGGTTGCTTATACTGCAATTGTTCTATTCTTGTCATTTCAATGACAGTAGTAACATGTTGCATCAAAAGTAGCAAAAGGGCATCGGTAACACTTTATAAAGGTGCACTGTGTAATTTTTTGTGGTGAGGTTGCGAATTGCAACCAACAGAAGTTACGGTGGCCGACAAGAAAAGATGTTGTCGTCTGAGACAGCAGAGAGTAGCCAGTTAATAACGATATGTTATTGCGAATATTATTGTTACTTGTTCATCAGTGTGTCAGTGTTTTATTCGCTGACTTTAGCTAGCTTCTTTGCACGAAGAACAACATAGTGACAAAACGTGTTTGTCCATTTAGGGCTACTGTAGAAACATGTCGGCGCATTTCAATGTAAGGGGACCCGCGGTGTATGCAGATAGAAATGGCTCATTCCAAGGTAATAACAACATAACGGTTCATAACGATTTCAATTTCCAGCCGTCTACAACCGGGATTCCACTATGCCAGATGAAGTGCTGCATCCAGTACCTTGTGATACCTTAACCCATGTGATAATGAGCTGATGAGTTGAATCAGGTGTGTTTGATTAGGGAGACAAAGAAAATGTGCAGGGTTGGGGTGCCTTCAGGACAGGTTTGGGAACCACTGGTCTATGGCACAGGAATATGTCAGGTTAAGCTTGAGGTCTAGGATTCAAAGGTGGTACACTGAGAACATGTAGCCAGAACACTGCTATTTCGCAACACTGTGTCTAGACCGGACAAAGACAATAGAACCCATTATTATCAGTGATACACTGGATGCGGCACAACATGACACAAAACCCTGTCAGTAAACTGATGCCACATTCTATTTCTGACGTACTCCAAGCTCTTGTACTCCATCAAGGACAAATGGACTTGCAATGGTCTGTCACGTCCAGTGTCAATGGTCAGTAGTTCAGATTCTGGTGTGCTGATATTTTTATGCCGTCCAACCTCCACATTCTCTGACATTACATTCACTGCATGTGCAACTGCCCCACAGACCTTCAGAGGGGATGTCAAAACCCATTACCATAATAACATACTACTTAATTAGTTAATTGTCATGTGCCTCAACAAGTAGTCATAATCATACATTTGCAAATCATTAGCTAATGATTAATTAAAGCAGATAACTGGAAGTTGAAGTACATAGCTTTGACCAATTGTGGTAATAATTACACATTAATTGACACTATTAGTTATGTTATTAAGGAATTAATACATGATGACACATTTAATTAATAGCAATGAATATATTACTTTATTACTATATCACTCTATTAATCATAATAGACCCTTCATTAGTTGCTGATACAGTGATCATTAATTAATGGTTTAGTTCTTCATGAGTCATACATTAACACGTGATTATCTGTGCATTAGTTAAGCATGAATTAATGCATATTAGTGCACCCGTAATGTAAAGTGTTACCAGTGGCATTTTGGGTAGCACTGTTGCCTCACCGACTCAAGTCCCACCTGAACCGTGCATGAGACCTTTTTTTATGGAGTTTGCATTTTCTCTATGGTGCTGTGGTTTCCTCAATAATGCAGGGGAAGCCCCCTGAAATAACATTTGCTGCGGTCTGAATCTGTGAGATTGTTCCCAGTATCCCTGAATCATTGATCTTATTTCAGAACTCCTGAGGATTTGTGTCTTTTAACACAGGTCAATAAATTGTGTGTGTTTTTTAATTTATTAAATTGGTGCTATTAAGTGCATGCAAAGTGAATTACATGCGCTTATGTGCATCACATAAAGGCATCTTTCTGCTGCTTGCAAACAAACTCTTTTGAGGAGACAGCTGATTGCCAGCTATTCATTTGCTGCTCTGATTTCACTTACTCTGCAAAATTACACTGCACCCTTCTCCAAGGTAAATCTTCACCACTGTTATCTCTAACACTTTGTCATTGGCTAAAATGCTTGCGGATGTTACTTCCTGAACAAATGTGGAGCAGAGTTCAAGTTGCTTTCACATATTGGAGGTCAAACACTAGGGATGGGAAGAATGAGCACATACAACCTGCCCAGTATTCCCAACCAACTGCCTATGCATATGACTTAGAGGTTGCAAAGGGGGAGATATGACCAAACGAATTCAGGTCTGACGACAATTTTGATTTGCCGGGTATTTTTTCCTCACAATGCTCTATTATTGGCCATGTACGAGACATGAGTGCAGATTAACAGGTTGATGCCCCTTATCCACAAACACATGCTTCAATTTCTACATGCCCAGCAGTAAGTGGATAAGCTATTGTAAGTCCTGAGGATATTACAGCTGGGAATTATCAAGGAGTTTCATAGCCCTTTGCCCAGTCCTGTAGGTATTGTCCCAAAGGCAGCTCTTTCCAATTTTATGACAATTTAAATGAACTCTGTGAGTTCCTACATAAGAGAGACGTCATCCTTAGACCCTATCAATCATGCCTAACAAGGAAAAATCATTGAATACCTTAAAAGGTACATTAACATGAGAGGTGATTCTCCATGCCCCAAAACTTCAGCCAACCATTTATTCTGCAGACCAACACTGTGGAGATCTGGCTGGGATCTGTCATTTGTTGTTATGCATCAAGTGAGGAGATACTGGCAATAAAGTAGGTTGGCTGGAATCCACAGTGTTACCTGTTGGGTTTTAGTTTCATGCTGGTGAGAGGCCATGTTCTCGTATAATGAAATGCCAACGATAAAATGGTGGTTTCCAGAACTACTACTTTACTGTTTAGTGTTGAGAACAGCTAAAGGCAAATTGGATGGACTCTAACTCATGTTTTCCAAATGGTCAGGTCTGGGGACTTTAACACTATAGGTAAAACTCCTTCATACTGCTGTGTAGACTCTAACTGTGACTGAACCATTTCTTTGCCTGATGTGTTATGAATGTCAACTAGGTGTACAGCTAAAAGCAGTGCCCTAAGAAAAGACACTCTACAAAATGCAAAGATGTTTGACTTGATATAAAGTACAAGGTTAACTGTCTAATCATTAAACATTAAACCAAATGCTGTTACCCAAATTAACCCTTTATCCTTGATGCTCCTTCACTCTTGCCATTTCAGTTTCACACCATCTGCCATTTAGCCACCCCCTCATTATCTGTCTGTCTCGTTCTGTCCTTATGGAGCACCCTTCCAGAAAACACCAGAGCAGCTAAAAATAGAAGCCAGCTTTTAAAGCCCTCATGTCTCTCTACTTTTCTTTCTCTCTCTCTCTTTGATATTGCTTCATAGATAGCAAATGACATAAATAGCTCTCCTCCATCCCACTCTATTGAGTTTTCCACCTCAAATGGATCACGCTGCTCCTAAATGATATAATGTCAGTCTATGACCTGATAACTCGTGCATTTCAGAGGGAGCATTAACACCAGGCCTGTTTCAGTCAAGTCACTCTGAACTGAATAGAAATACAAACTCATAAAAACGTAATAGTGATTACATTATTCCTGGCTATGTTCATAATGCAACCATTATACAACATGTACTCCTAATTTTACGTATATTTTCTATTCATGGAATGAACCGAGGTTGATAAACGGAAAGAATGACAAATAGATCCAGAGTCAAGATAATGAAGTTTGCAGACAGGTCAGTCTAACCCTGTAAGGAGTGTATGTCATACTGGACATATAAAAGCCTGTCCTTTTATGTTGTCATACAGACGCAAAATCAGAGAGCCTGTCACAGATGCATACTGTTAGATATAGATTAGCGAAACTCCATGATTACAATTATTCTCCTCTCTATGAGAGACTTAAAGAGATAGTTCACCCAAAATTGAAAATTAGCCCATGATTTACTCACCCTGAAACCATCCTAGGTGTATATGACATTCTTCTTTCAGACGAATACAATCTGAGTTATATTAAAAAATGTCCTGGCTCTTCCAATGGAGTGAATGGGTGTTCACTCTTTGGAAGTCCATCAAAGTGCATCTATTCATGATTAAAGGGCTCCACGCATCTTCGGGGGATAATAAAGGCCTTCTGAAGTGAAGCGATGCGTTCGTGTAAGAAAAATATCCATATTTAAAAGTTAATCGACTAAAATAACTTGCTTCTGGCAGATGGCTGTGCGCATCGATTTACGGCAAAAGAGTAACACTTTAACTTGACGCACAATGTAATGACGGCAATTGACGCCTCTCGTGGTTCAAACAAACAGGGCTGGGCAACCGCGTTCATCATTACGTTGTGCGTCAAGTTAATTTTTTAAGCTCTTTTTAACCTTAATTTTTTTCACCTTTATTAACCCCCAGAGATGTGTGGAGCACTTTAATCATGAATACATTCGCTTTGATGGGCCCTGTCCCAATATGCACCCTAAGCACTCGTGGTCTTCCTACGAGTCCGCACTTTCGTGACGTAATGCCGCTTTGACTGTCGGGAAGAAGTCTGCTGTGAAGTCTGCATCAGTGCGGGCTCGGCAAAAGTGCGCATCGAGGGCGCATATCGACCGCAAAGGGGGCGCTCGTGAGGACCCTTCTGAGGTCTAAAATGTCAAATGGGACACCCTACGGTCTCACGGACATAACGGACACGTGCACGCGGCAGCCATTTTAAGTCCACAAGACCGAAAGTGCATATTAAGTGTGCCATTTGGGACAGGGCCATGGACTTCCAAAGACATCCAGCCATTCACTCCCATTATCAAGCTTGGAAGAGCCAGGACATTTTTTAATATAACTCCAATTGCATTCGTCTGAAAGAAGAATGTCATATACACCTGATGGCTTTAGGGTGAGTAAATCATGGGCTAATTTTCATTTTTGGGTGAACTATCCCTTTAAGTGTAGGTGACCTGTAGGTTCGATTCTGACTGAGGTTTACCATTGTTTACTTCATTTTCATATCTGAATACGCGCAAGCCTCAACCACTATATATATATATATATATATATATATAGTGACTATTTTTCATATGTCAGGCATTACAGAGTTAGTACAGGTTAAAAAAACAAATCAAAGGAATGTAATGCTATAAGAATGTAATAATGTCTCTGCCCTTCACCAAGTCCTCTTATTGTCCGGCCCCTTCCCTTATTTACTAGTCAGTCAGATCATGATGGAAAAATTCCCATCTATTTTCTTATGAAAAGTTAAGTGCTGTTAGTGCTGTTTTACTTGATAGTACATCACGTCACTGAAGTACAATTGGTTCTGCATTTGGGTTCACAGAATGCTGTGTGCAACTGAAGTGTGCATGGGTTTCATTTGTTATGTAAAAGATTGGTGTATTTCTCAAGTGGGTGAAAAAATCTTGCTACGCTGACCACAGATATTTTCGAGACAGAGAGAGAGACAGAAAGAGAAAGACATAGGCAGACAGTTAAACAGTGGGTGGGAAGAATGTCTCAGGGTATGGAGGCGCCCCTGTGAGAACACCTGATCACACACACACACACACACACCCTAGTACACTCACCAGAAACATACAAAAGAACACTTAAACACACTCATTATTCCAAGACCTCATGCAGAACATGCGTATAAAAACACATGGGAAAGATCGCACACACACCCTAAAGACCAATTCAGCTGTCCTCGAGAGAAATAAGAGTGGCGTCTTATACTCAAGGAGTAATGGAAAAGAAAGAGTGAGATCTGTTTGTTTGTTCTTATGAATTATCTGGAGATAGTTGTTAAGCCCTATTCGGATGGGACTAGTTTTACCTGAGGAGGGCAGGCACATTTGTTATTTTAATCCCATAATTAGATTCTTGTTGATAGAGACAACATCTGTGAAACTTATGGAGCAAATTACATACTGTTTTTGTAAAACCTACTTTAAAGCATTTTCTGATTAAAAAACTTTGAAGAGGGATTACCACACTTTTGTCAAAAAATAAAAAAGTATCGGCTGGGAATTTACTTGTAGGCAGAAAAACAGACATTTCTAAATCGGGGAACATTAAAATCATTAATCATTGTTAATGTTTCCATGTAAAAGAAGATTTTTTTTTAAACTTCATTTTGACCACGGGCACGGACAGCTCAATTGTTGCAATCCCATCTCAATCGCTACATGAAGTTCTCTGCTAATAATTGTTACAATTATTTTTATTTTTTTTAGTCCAAATAACGCTTTTATTTTTGTTTCTGTCATGTCAAGAAACAAGCCTGTGATTTCCATTATTACGAAGTCACTATGCCTTCAGCAAACTCATTCAGCCATATAAATACCTTTTTGTAACTATACAGAAGCAAAGGAGGATTACAATGTTGGAAACAAAAGGATGAAAGACTGTTTATGTGTCACAGTTTGTTTTCATTAGTCACATGTTTTCCTTTGTTCAGTTTTCCCGCCACTCTTTTGTTACCATGGTCACCATCATTATGAGTTAATTTGGTTCAGCTGTGTTTGATTAATCTAATTTACTTAATTTGCTTATAAGTTGGTCCCTCACATCCATTCTCTGTCTGATCACTGTTATGTTAAATGTGTGTGGATTAACCTGTTTGCCTGTCTTCTAGAGTCTAATTAAAACGTTGTATTTGAAATGATCGTCTTCTTCGTCTGCCTTTCCTGCACCCCACCGTGACATTATGAATCTGTCACAATGCAGTTCATGCTTTTCAAAGAGGCTGAAGGATGGAGGACTTAAAAACTATATTTGCACAACAGCAACCCACAGCTCATAAATAGATGCAGCAAAGCACTGTAACTCATTGCATGTGAGTAGTATGTTTCCATAGGACTCTCTAAGGCCCAACAGCTGGTTTAATTGTAAAGTGTCAGAGAGAGGGCAGACAATGGTGAAAATTATCTTTAAAATGTTAACCTACTGTTTTGGCCCCCCCAAAAAAAAAAAACTTGATTAAGCTATTAAGGTTAAATATATTTGGGTTGCTGTCCGCAGAGGAGGGGCTTGAGGAACCAGTTTCAACTCGAGCTTAAGGGGCTTTCGCACCGGAGGAACTTTTTCATAGTTCTTAGAACTATCGGCGGAAGTACACGTTTTTTGGTGTGTTCGCACCGCTGGAACTAGGAACGATTTTAGTTCTAGGAACTCCTTTTGGAGGAACTAATTTAGCTCTTACTTCAGAGTAGGATCTAAACCAGCACTATAGGAACTACCAGGGACGTTATTGTACGCTGACTGGCCGAACGCATGCGAAACACCAGCATCCGCCATTTTTAAAAAACCTGTGTGAACACCCTATGATAAACACAGATTATAGCCTATATATTTACTCTAGAAACTAACGAACATGGAAAACAGTGATAGATGGGCTTCTTAACCTTTACGCTAAGGAGAAAATCCAACGCAACTTTGTGGGGACCAAGCGAAGCATAACAATATAGGCTATTTCTTCTCAGCGAGCGACACTGGACATCCCTTGCCTTCCTACTATGTAAAGCGACCTTGGGTTTGAGAAAGGCGCTATATAAAATAAACGTATTATTATTATTATTATCAACCACACGGCATACGCTAATACCTTTTCATAAGCTGTCTACATTTTACAGTATGTATAGCAGTTCTATCTAATAACGTATTAAGACAGGACTGTTATACAGATCGTAAACTAATGAATACGGAGAATGCGAGCACTGTGTGCTCAGGCTCTGGCTGGCGTTTTCAGCGCCATCAAAATAAAGGTCACAACAACAAGCGCGGCTTACGTCACTTCAAAGTTCTTACTGGCGGTGCGAATGCAACCAGGAAAATGTGTCTAACGATGCGTGTCCACTGGCACGGAGCGAGCGGTGCGGAGCGAACGTTTTCAATTCATTCCTATGGAAGTTGAGCTTCACGCTAGCGCAGTGCATTGTGGGATTGACAGCGGACCTGAGAAAGCGTTGAGAGTGACCGAGAGGGTCAAAAGGTTTGGCAGTTCTCGACTTTATGCAAATATTAAGCAAAAAAACACGGTCGGCAGCCAATCACTGTGAGGTTCGGGTTGTGACGTCTGTCTTGAGAGTTTAAAAATATGCAGATTGTGCTGGAGTTTATGCTGGATTTATTGTGTAAATCATTTTGTTTACAAATTAGACGCTTTGCAGTTGTTATAAATGTTCAATATTTCAGGATGTGTTCATTGTGATTGTACTGGCTGGGTTAATAAAAGTTTATAAAATTTAGAGGGTCTTTACTTGGGGCATTTGGAAACAAAGCTTGTTTATTTCCAAATGTAATCGCGTGCATCTCTGATGATTTTACACTCGCAGATTTGAGATTAAACACACTCGCAACAGACATACCCCAAAGCGGAGGCATTATAGCGACACTGAGCGGAGTTTTGCCTCTGTAGGGGACATGCACCGTAAGGGAACCATTAGTTCTCATAGCCACCCTGGTGGCTAGTTCCTAGAACTAAGTTCCTAAAACTACCCGGAGCGAAAGATATACCCCTCAGTGGGACCATTAATGCTTGGAAGATAAGTATGGTAGCAAAGTGCCTAAATTAGCCTATGGTGGAGGTGGAGGGGTGCCAAAACAGCTGATGCTGGAGCAAGGTGAGTGGCTGCTTATATGCGCTGGCAGTTAATTGTAAGATAAGATTGTTTCAATCCTCCCAAAATTACTCTTTGGAACTTCACTACTGTGCTAGATTACACAATAACAGCCGCTCATGACATAAACTGTATCTCTCTCTCTTGCTCTAGGCCTGTGCCATTAGAGTCATAAATAAATTGATCAATAATGGGTAGACAGGACATGGAATGTGATGTATTTTTAGCTGTTCATGAATTGGACTTCATCCTGCTCTGGCCACGTCCATCAGCTGAGTTGCAGAAACCTGAACCCATCTAACCTGGATACAAACCTCTCAATATTGGGTGGAAATTACAAAAACTATAGCTATAGCTTGCTGGTTACAAATAAAATACTTATAAAAACACTTAAACATGTTTTATTTCAGCTAGTTGCCAAGGCATAATTTCTCACTTTCGTTTAGTTTATATGGACATAATGGACAGATGAAACAATTTTTTTTTGCTTTTTGGCAGCAAACACTTAATATGGGGTTGGTTCATACAGGGATAAAAAAGTAACCCATGTGTAAAATGAAATACTCTGCTGTATCTTTAATGCTGTGGGCCTAATTTTCTGCCAGAGGTCCTGGACATCTTGTTCAGATACATGGCATCATGGAATAGATCAAATATACCAACAGATAAAAAATCAAAACCTGACAGCCTGTGCTAGAAATCTTATAACAGGCTATGTTTGGATCTTCCAACAGGACAGAGATCCAAAAACAAACATCAAAATCAAAACAAATGTGGGTCACTGAGCACAAAACCAAGCATCTGCAATGGCCATCCCAGTCCCCAGACCTGAACCCTATAGAAAATGAGTAGGTTGAACTGAAGAGAAGAAGCGCCAACATGGATCTGGGAATCTGAAGGATCTGGAAAGATTCTGTATGGAGGAATGGTCCCTGATCTCTTGTCAGGTGTTCTCCAAACTCATCCGGCATTATAGAAAACAACTCAGAGCTGTTATCTTGGCAAAAGGAGGTTGCAAAAAGTATTTAATAAAAGGGGGCAAATAATTGTTCCCAATGTGTTTTGGAGGAAAACATTTATTTCATAATGTGATTTTCCCCACACTTTCAATAATTTTACTTCAATAAAAGGTTTGATTTTTGCATTTTTTTTTTTTTTGATAAAATATCAAAAGGATAAACAATGCAGATTTATTTTTTACAGCCATCTTTGATCATATTTACCAAGGGGGCAAATAATTCTGAACAGCACTGTATCTATCTATCTATATATATATATAGATACAGTGCTGGATATACATATATATATATATATATATATATATATATATATATATATATATATATATATATATATATATTGTGTGTGTGTGTGTCTACATATAAAGTATGTTAAACTAAAATAAAGTGAGAAATGATGCCTTCTAATGTGCTGATTTATTGCTCAAGAAACTTTTCTTATTGTTCAAAGAACAACATTTATTTAAAATAGAGGTTTTTTGTAATAATGTAAAAGTTTATATTGTCACTCTTGTTCAATTTCATGTCTCCTTGCTGAATAAAAGTTTTAATTTCTTTAAAAAAAACTTTTGCATGACTTATGAATTCATAACAGTATATGTTTGCAGAAGTCATTGTCATCATACATTACTCAGTATTGTGTAACTATGTGCAATTTTTCCTTTTCAAATAACAAACAAATAATAATAATAATTCTATTCTTGATTTATATTATATTCATAAATAGGTTACTGGCCTGTTTTTTTTTTTTTTTTTTGCCAAAGCCATTTTTCGCTTGCATTTAATGCTTGTGTGTTTTTTTTTTAACCCATGCATGCAACGTATGAAGTCATTTGAAGACAATTTTATTTGTTTTCCTATGTGTTTTTTTTCCAAAAAAATAACAGTTGTAAGTTATAGTTGTGTCACTCTCACCTGAGGTGATTGTTTTATATGTGATGTAACAGTGTATGTCTGATAAAGAGCTTGTTCTGGCTCTCATATGAAAGTGTTTATGCAATAGCATGGAATACAGTTTCCCCTGATTCACACTGATTGTAATCACTCAAGATTGGGCCGTTAGGTGTCCTCTATCAGGGGCGTTGTTTTCTGCAACAACACTCTCTGAAAAAGTTGCATAACTCTTGTTAATCATCACTAAACTTTAGATTACTGGGTGTGAGGGCGTCATTTGAAGCACACTTCTAGGAAATTTTAATTTAAAAGACTGTTGCACCATTGTTTGATCTAACTGATGGTTTTATACCATTGTACTGCCTGACGTCCAACATGATATTATGGGTACAATAACCTTCTGATTTTGCAACACATGCATTGTTGTCCATAAGAAAGGCTGACATCACAAAGCTCTGGTCACAAAAGAGTGTGGTAAGACATCAAAGGGGGGTATTTGATTATGTAGCCTACTTAAAAATCTCATAGGATTGCTCCTGTAGACTTTGGATGCATGACAGTAGAGGAAAGGATAGGCAGATAATCATAGTATATTGGTGATTGCAGGTTTATAAATATTTGAAGTATATTCTCAACTAAGGCATCTCAAACAAGGAACTCTGGAAAAGTGTTGTTGGCCATAAGGGTTTGATAAACTCACAAGTAGGTTTTCATTTGGTATCACCACACTGATGATTAAAATGTCCAAGTAGAAGAGAATGGATGCAGGGACGGAATGTGTCTTCTGAAAAGAGGCTGGGAAGAGTGTCCGTTTCATCCAAGTAGAAGGCCAAGTATAGGTTGTAACTAAAAAGATTAGTAACACTTTATTTTGATGGTCCCTTTTGAACATTCTGCTGACTATAAGTAACTTTGCAACTACATGTCAACTAACTCTCATTAGAGTATTAGTAGACTGTCTGCTTAATATCTGCTAACTCTTTATTGTAATGCTCCTCCAACAGACATTCTACTGAGTAACTTTAAAACTACATGCCAGTTTAACCAGACCAATCTACTAACACTCTATTAATAATCGAATGAAAGTTACAGTAGTAGACATAGAATCAACGTTACTTATCAGAATGTTCAAAAGGTGATATAGTCACGTTTTGAAATTCGAAGAATGAATGGTCAGTTCTGGAAATGGAGAGATGCAGAATTTCCCTCAGCACTGCCTTAGCCTGAGTCCTGGGGTATTTGAGAAGTGTAACCCGAGATAGTTTCTTGATTATTATACAGATTTGAGTTAAAGGAAAGACATGGATGGATATCATTTTGGCATTGGCTGAAACAATCACCTGATTTCTTTGACAGAAAAGATGAGCATTTTAACAGAACAAGACATACAGGACACAAAATATTAATAGAGGATATTTCATAACCTCCCATTACATAATCTTTTCTACATAGACCTAAACCGTTCTTTCATCTCTCTGTCAATTACCTCTTGGTACTTTGTATTTATGCATGCTTAACTTGAGATGGTTATATGGCTCTTTGGGTTGATTAAAAGTTATTGATGTTCTTTAGGTATGGTTTAAAGCACAAGTATGCTCTTAAAATGGAGAGGTCTTAAAAAGTTCTGTAGAACTTTTAAAAAATCCACTATAGACTCAGGCTTTAAAACCATTTTGCTTCTAATGAGAACCTTTGTGTTCGAGAGTGTTCTTTGTTTAGCAGTCTCTAAACTAATAACATGATCAAAACTTTTCTAATTTCTAAATTAGAAAAACGTCTTCCTTCAGGTCATGGTACTCATGGTTTGTTTTGCTGATTTTTTCTAAAGTAAAAGTAAGAATAAATTTAATCTTGTTAGTAATATTTCAAGATGGACACTAACTGGACTCAAGCACTTAGGTTTACTGGATTTTTTTTTTTTTTTAAGTCATGTTAAAATGTGAATATCAAATATGATAATTTGGGGTTTTTGAGAAACGTTTATTTGTACATCTCTCAATCACCTTGTATTGCCAAAAAAAACCAAAAAAAACAGAGCTTTGATCATAATACACCTTTTAAATGGGAGTTCGATTTTTGATAGCTGCCTGGAGGCACAACAGGAGGGGCTCATGGAAGGAAATCGCCCAGAATCCCTCTCAGATTTGAAGGAAAAGCAGAGATGCTGTATGTGATCCACTGTCCTCCAGAGACTGAAGCGCTGCACAGACGGACAGAGGATGATGACGCCAGCTGACAAATCAGTGAGTCAGTGATGTTGTGTCTCAGTGTAAAGCTCAGAGACACTGAATATTAGGACACCAGACGCAGTGTCCGCGGGTGCAAAAGTCATGGAGCTCGAGAATCAGAGGCAGAAACTGCTAGAGGCATGAAATGAACTGAAGGGTTGTCAGAGAGTCAAACAAGCACAAGTGTTGTGTAACTCAATGGCTTTAAAAAGAAACTTCCTTTGCTGTGACTTCAGGCGTTGGAAGTGTCTCTACATGCCAGCAAACTTATACAATTATATTATTAATCAATTATAACAATTATAAGCAAACTTAACCCTTAAATGCATGAATGTTTCTGCAATCATTATTACATATTCGGGTCTTTAGCGACCCAGATCTATATCTAACACTGATGGATCTCTACCTGTCGCGATAATATAAAACTTTCCTGATATTAGAGTAACAATTACAGAAGAATAAAATAAAGCATATTTTGTTACCTTTTGGAGCTTGGATGGGTTCAGTTTGAGCAGATGTTTTATACCATCATCACTGTCCTCGTCAGAGCTCATTTCCCAGTACATTCAGCATTTCTCATATTCACGATATCAAACATTTTCTCAAAACTATCATTTTCAACATCTTCAAAATCAATATTTTGATCGCTGACAGCTTCTTTACCAGATCCACCATCAAGTGAAAGTGACACTAATATTTGATTGTGTTCAGTCCTTGCTCTTCAGTAAATCGCTGAGCCATTTCAATTTTTGCTGATGATACTTTCTATTCTTTTGTTTTCTGCCTGTGGTAACTATGAGTGAAACGTCACTTCATCCTTGTGAAATGAAGATGAATTGCACTTATTCGGTCATCAAAGATTTAATTATTGTTGTGCATAAAAAAATATACTTACACTGTTACACACCTTGTGGTGTTTGCGACCCAATACAATTTTTACAAAAAATGTATGGGAAAACAGCCATTCTTTTATAAAAAAATTAAATAATGTCTTGTTATATTGTTTATAATTAATTGACTGAGTAATGCTTTTAATATTAATATTAAAGTAATATATCTAACTTTAAAATAATAATGAAGACCCGAGGTATGCGTTTAAGGGTTAAACAATTATATTATTAAAGATTATATGGGTAAACGAACTCATGAAATCAGAATTGTTGTAACTTTGATCTGATCATGTTCAAAATCGCACAAGAAATAGGCCTAATTCACTGAACTAAGCAAATTTATCTTTCATTAATCAAAGTGGAGAGGGAAAGAGAATGCTGTTCACATTTTCTTATGCATGCAGCCTAGCTGGTTTCTTGACTATAGCTAAAGCAGCAAGACTTCTTTTCTAAACTACTCTCACCATGTAAATGTTGCTATATGAAGAGCATATAGCTATGCTGGTGCACCAGCTAAACAGTGTCAAACAATCCACCCGGTGTTATAAAGAATTCTGTCAAATCTTAGTTATCTTTGGATGTCTTTTCCTGCTGTGGATTTGTTTTCAGTGGATTTCTTTGAGAAAGAAATCAAGGTACTGTAAAAAATTTGTCCTGGTTTTTGTTAGCTTTTGCTGTTTTATATACATCTGAATGAATATACAACATTCAGAAAAACAATCACAAAAATGTAATATTAGTTAAACATCCAAACAGGATTGAGGCAATTCGGTTGTTAAGTCGTGACGTAACCAATACTCTTTCCGGGTCCAAAGTCCAGGTCCTCTCTACCTACCTACCGCTTTCGCTGGTGTTTTGGTTATTATTGAGTGTTTTTACAATGCCGCAGTGCTGTGTCCCGTGTCCCGAGCTAACTCACTTCAACCTCGTAAATCTTCTTTTTCATTGATGCCTGGACTCTACCCTTAATTATGCCACTAACCACTCTATGATGAGCTACACTAACCACTCTGTTGGTGTTAAAGGAATTTAAACCCTTTTTGACCGCCAAGGGTGCCTCACTAAGAAGGACGTGATCGTAAATAAATTTACAGGTTTCACCGTTGTTATTTCTGGATGAGAGGAGCGCTTGGACCCAAAACGTCACGCGTGACGTCAGACTTAACAATCGGATAGAGACTCCTCCTAGGTTACAATTTTACCAGAGTGAGGGTATGGTACTTCACAGGTATGTGGATATACGTCACTTGAATATTTCCCTTGTGAAGCTGGGCTGACAAGGCGAGGTGGACTTTAAGGATGTTGGATGTTGATCCAGGAACATGTTCTACTTGGTGAAATCACGTTAACTGTGGACTGCAATACTAGTAACAGTCAAAAAGCAAAAGCTCAGATCACTACATTAGGTCGAATAAAAAAAGAAGAAGAAAACAAAACAAAGCAAATTACCTACTGAACCTGTTTGTTATTGTTGAGTGTAAAAGAGAACATCCAGAAGGACCTTCAGGAGAACATAACAGTCACAGAGAAGAAGAAATCAATGAAAGACAGGGGAGCAATAGAGACATTAACTCTAAGAATTACTTGAGGTTTCTGCACTTCAAAAGGCTGAAACCAAGAAAACAGCCAAGCATAGCAGGCGCATGTGCATGCCATTCACATATTTAGACCCATGGTACGAAATCTCAGCTCACTCCAAGAGAGCCTGTATTTTCAGAACTAGTCAAAGTTCAGTATGACACTTTGTTTCTTTAACACTTCCTTGTCAGAGTTTTTTATTTTATTTAATTTTTTTACTATTTATTGCTTACATGACGTAAGTGGCATTCACCAGAATAGGTAGGCTACTCTCAGCAGGCTGAGATTACACAACACATGCCAAACTCAACTACAAAAGCTGTGGGGAAACCCAATAAAACACTACTGAAGTACTAGATCAAGTCACTACTAAACTATTAAAGTGCGTGTTAGACAATTTTGTGCATATTGTCTTTTCTAAATTTTCCAAAACAGTAATTTTCTTGTAAGAAACCATAAATAGCTGGGCAGTTTAAAGCCTTGTTTTGACATAATATTGCATTATGTACTTTCTGAGGCAGCTGTTCAGACAGTTAATGTTGGATGTTGTTCCACCAATGACAATGTGTTTAATTCTAACAGATACTTGTACTTACTGGAAAGACTGGAGTAGACCTATAACATCAGATCATTTCTATAGGTTAAGTACAATTGTAGAGTATAATGTGGCAGGATTTGGCATGTGGTTTATTTTCTGTCATGATAACTCTCTGAATAGTTTTAGCCAAGATACATGTCAATGTTAGCCGAGTTGCTACAGACAAAAGATACTCAGACACACTGCTGTGAGCGTATAATATATACTGCTACTACATGAATAGGAATTCATAAATCCTGTAACAGATCTAGACAAATGGAGCTGGAGGAGGTGGAGGGTTTCAGAGGAACTTTGTTGTAATCTAGTGTTAATCAAATGGAGGTCATAGCCAATAATTCTTCAGTACTTTTAATTGCTAGAAGAAAAAAATACATACAGGATGGAAATTGATGGGTATTGCTGGATTTTGGATAGGCTTCATTGATCGAAGTTTAATCTTACATATATACAAACTACATGAAACCAAACTAACCCTGACCTTAAAGGGTTAGTTATCCCAAAAATGATTATCCCATAATTGAATCGCACTCAAGCCATCCATGTGACTTTCTTCTTTCAGCTAAAAAAATAAATCGGAGTTATATAAAAAATAGACTCTTCCAAGCTTTATAATGGGAGTGAATAGAGTCTGAGATTTTAAAGCTCCAAAAAGGACATCCATCCATCACAACGCATGATGTATTGATGCGCATAACATAACACCAGTCATGAATTAGATGTCTAAAATAAGAATTTTTAAAGAGAAATTTCGGAGGAGATTGAGTTTGTTGCCCAATGCTATTTGTTTGAACCGCGAGAGGCGTCTCTGACTTAAGCTTACGCTACTCCTACATCCTACCTCAGGTCAGAGGTCACTCTTCCGCCGGAACTAGACTCACATACGGCCGTTACCGGAAGCCATGTGATTATAGTTTATAAACTTTATAAACTTTAGTTAAAAGTTATTAAAAAAGTTCGCTTCAGAAGGCATTCATTAACCCCCTGGAGGCATATGGATTACATTTATGATGGATGGACGCACTTTTTGGAGCTTCAAAAACTATTTTGGCTCTTTCAAGAGGCTCTTTCCACTCCCGTTATAAAGCTTGAAAGAGCCGGGATATTTTTTAAATATAACTTTGATTGTGTTTGGCTGAAAGAAGGAAGGCATATACATCTAGGATGGCTTGAGGGTGAGTAAATTATGAGATAATTTTCATTTAATAAGATTTAAATTTTCGGTGTAATTAACCCTTTAACCTAGCCGTCTAAAAACCTAAATGCCTACTTTCCATAAGCCTAAAATATTAAATAGCTGCCAAATTCAAAACATTTAAACTGCTCATCCCAACCACAGTGACTCTGAACCTGAGCTTTGTTTCGAATTAAAGCACAAAAGACCATCACAAAAGCATGACAGAACAGAACACACTGTTCTAGGCCCATTTCTACATGTCAATTGTTGGTTTAATCTATTCCACACTTGTTCCCATTTGTCCTGGTTAATGTGGCTTAAAGAATCGAAATCTATACAAAGTATTGATACACACCAGGCTCTCCATAGACAACTCTGAATACCAGGCTATGACCCAGTCACATATTGTTCAGAGCAGTGAAACATTCCTTTAATGGATGGCAGACAGACGTGACAGTAGTGTTTACTGCACAACCCACTGAGTTCATTCCAATCTGCACTGTTCTGAGAGCACCTAAAGCAATGTTACGCATTAGCTAAATTAAAAGTTTTGTTCATGGACAACTAATGGACATGTTAACAGTAGACTAGGTTAAATGGAAAAAATGATTACCAATTAAGACTTTTCAGAGGACATTTTTCGGATTGTTCGTTCTCACGAGACTACTCAAGTTATGCTTGATTATAAGTAAGAATAATTATACAGCTATACAAAAAATATCACAGCTCAGGTCATTTGATCTTGGACGAATTTGACGAGAAAGATTTGAGCTCATATTGAGATCTCTGACTTTTGATTTCAGACTTTGGTATTTCGGCATCTGAGCAATATTCATTCAAGTCCTCAGCCAGCAAACCACTCTGGGTAATCAGTCATACATGAGTTTGTTTCCCTACAGCATGTAAATCTGATTGTATTGGCAATAAAATGGGTCTAAAAGATGAAGAACAGACCATGGAAGCTGGGTAAAAGAGCAATGCTGTCCTGACAGTGATAAAGAGAGAGAATTATGTTACCAGCCCACCGGCGAGCGCTCTGGTGCAGTTACCACGGCAATGCTGCAAGCATCACCCATAATTACGTACAGGTTTCAAGCTCAAATAGAGAGGCAGATCCTAAATCACACATATAACAACACACAAAACCTTCTATTTATATCTCTCTTACAGACTTTAAGACAAAATACATAAAGGTTAATCATGTGATCCGTCTCACACCATAAACACATTTGGGTGTTACTGGTGTACAAGCTGATTTTAAGCCCTCTGTGGTCAGGTAAAGCCGGTTTATGAGGAGGTAATGGTTATCTAGATGTGAGTGCTGACAGAATGCTATAGGCTCATGTTTAGAGGTCTTCCTCTCTTCTTGGAGCATCATGTGTCCTCTCTCTGTGAATAATGAGGAAGCGTCTTTCAAACTTCCTCTAGTTTGTGCTGGTTTATACTGTATTTTTCAGCAGGGAACACCAGCATTTTTGATAATTTTCACAAAACATTCATGGTGCCTATTTTGGACTTGCATATAAATATGCAATTTACAAAAATAAAATAAAAAATAAAATAAAAATATCAAAGCCTCAGCTTTATTCTAGCTTCATGCAAATTTTTTTGATCAACAATTGAATGTGGGTACATTTCAGAAGAAAAGCAATATTTTGAACAAAAAGCTGAGAAAATTGCAGAGACCACAACATACATAAGCAATGCTTTTATCGCTTGTTTCTGTTCATTTTTTGCCTGTTTTGATCCGGAAATTCTCTACCCTTTCAGAAGATGTGTAATAGTGCCCCCCCACCATATAACAGTGAAAACACGGAAAGCTGGAAAATTCTGTCAATGGCAGCGAAGCGTTGTCCCATAAATGACAGAAAATTGCGTCAATGGAGGGAAAATAGTTCAAATAAAATCGTTACAGCAATAAAGCAGTTGTAAGTAAGTGCATGTGATTTAGCTGCAGAATCTAAGCTAGCTTATGGTGTGTTAGCATCACATGCATTGCTGTCTGGAAGGAAACACTCACAACAACCACAACCAAATCAGGAGTCCGAAGGGAACAGAAGAAGATAAAGCCTCCCTGTCACCGTTCCCTGCTCAAAAATTCAGCATTGCTGGACACCAGCATTAGGTATGTTTTGCATGCTGGGACAGCACGGAATGCTGGTTTGCTAGTTGGCTGATCACCAGCAAAGCGGGAGTGCTGGTGGACCAGAGTACAGTTTTGTTTGAGAACAGCTAGACCAGCACTATACCAGCTCTAACCAGCATAAACCAACCTGGACCAACATGGAATTCATGCTGGGTTATGCTGAATCATACAGCAGGGTTTGCTCTCCTAATCTCTGAAAGGGGATTGTCCAAAGGCTAAAGGAGCTGGACTGGCTACCTCTAATTCCTGTTTATAAATTGCACGGCTAGTGAGTGCAAATCTGGTTACATCACAGAAAACCCAGATTCTGCTGTATCCCAAACTGCACTCGGTGCAAGGACATGTTTTGACAGCAATATCTGTCCCCAGGCAGACAACAGTGTTACATAACATAACCCAGTATGCAGCCAACAACTCTTTCTTACAATTCACTGGCCCCATTTTCTGTCCAAACTAAAAGAGACATTCTCACTGACCCCAGATCTGTCCTTAATAGAGTCTCACCATCAATATTATAGGCTCAGACAGCTAATCCCTGACCCAAACCTGCCCTTACACAATTATCCTCTGTTCTCAAAAATCCAGAATTTTGAATGTCACCAAAGATCTGGTCCACTTTGCAGCTCATTCTGGTAAAGAACCATCCATTTAGACAGGAAAAGACTGTCTGACTGACATAAAAACGATTTATGTTCAATTTAGGCACAATAACTTATGAACTCGGACATAACACTGCAAACAAAGTTGAAACATGCTCTCAATTATATCTTATTTATTTTCTACTACGGGCGTTTTCTTTGTTCTGAAACAGGGAATACAATTTTTACAATTTTGCAATTTCTTTTTGGTGGGGTTCGACTTTCACAAGGCAACGTTTCTAAAGGGACCAACATTTTTTAATCCAAGTTACGTGCGAATAAATTGTCCTCTCACTGGTCAGAGTACACCTGTTTATGTTCTGGGATTCTGCTTATATAGCGGTCAGTCGTCAGGATGGAACAGCTGTGCGGAATTATTGCGGCTTTCTTTGTAGCTGTCATTATATTGCTTTATCATTTTGAGCAGTAATCTGGGTTTCCTCTGTATTTTGTTCTGAAATGTTAGTCCAACCAAATTTCACTTAGGCATTTCACTTCGTCTTTGCTCCAGGTTAATCCACAATTAATTTTAAGAACTGCTGATTTTCTTACATTTTGATACAGCCATGGTTTGTTCGTCCATTGAGTTGGACTGCTTTCTCACCACAAGCGAACTGCTCCATAGTCTGTTTTCAAGTGGACCAAGACCACCTTGTTCAGGAGATCTTGGACCTTTTTTTTTTTTTTTTTTGCTGATCCAAGCGTGATTTCTGTGTTCATATACACTCACCTAAAGAATTATTAGGAACACCATATTAATACTGTGTTTGACCCCCTTTCGCCTTCAGAACTGTCTTAATTCTACGTGGCATTGATTCAACAAGGTGCTGAAAGCATTCTTTAGAAATGTTGGCCCATATTGATAGGATAGCATCTTGCAGTTGATGGAGATTTGTGGGATGCACATCCAGGGCACAAAGCTCCCGTTCCACCACATCCCAAAGATGCTCTATTGGGTTGAGATCTGGTGACTGTGGGGGCCATTTTAGTACAGTGAACTCATTGTCATGTTCAAGAAACCAATTTGAAATGATTCGAGCTTTGTGACATGGTGCATTATCCTGCTGGAAGTAGCCATCAGAGGATGGGTACATGGTGGTCATAAAGGGATGGACATGGTCAGAAACAATGCTCAGGTAGGCCGTGGCATTTAAACGATGCCCAATTGGCACTAAGGGGCCTAAAGTGTGCCAAGAAAACATCCCCCACACCATTACACCACCACCACTAGCCTGCACAGTGGTAACAAGACATGATGGATCCATGTTCTCATTCTGTTTACGCCAAATTCTGACTCTACCATCTGAATTTCTCAACAGAAATCGAGACTCATCAGACCAGGCAACATTTTTCCAGTCTTCAACTGTCCAATTTTGGTGAGCTCGTGCAAATTGTAGCCTCTTTTTCCTATTTGTAGTGGAGATGAGTGGTACCCGGTGGGGTCTTCTGCTGTTGTAGCCCATCAGCCTCAAGGTTGTGCGTGTTGTGGCTTCACAAATGCTTTGCTGCATACCTCGGTTGTAACGAGTGGTTATTTCAGTCAAAGTTGTTCTTCTATCAGCTTGAATCAGTCGGCCCATTCTCTTCTGACCTCTAGCATCAACAAGGCATTTTCGCCCACAGGACTGCCGCATACTGGATGTTTTTCCCTTTTCACACCATTCTTTGTAAACCCTAGAAATGGTTGTGCGTGAAAATCCCAGTAACTGAGCAGATTGTGAAATACTCAGACCGGCCCGTCTGGCACCAACAACCATGCCACTCTCAAAATTGCTTAAATCACCTTTCTTTCCCATTCTGACATTCAGTTTGGAGTTCAGGAGATTGTCTTGACCAGGACCACACCCCTAAATGCATTGAAGCAACTGTCATGTGATTGGTTGATTAGATAATTGCATTAATGAGAAATTGATCAGGTGTTCCTAATAATCCTTTAGGTGAGTGTATGCCTAAATGAACTGAACTAAAGGAGAAAATGCACCAGGTTCTGAAACAAATGCTAGAAAAGAACCAGGTGTGAAAATTACAAAATGCCCTAAAAGTGCCTCAAACAAAACTCTAAATTTCTTTCAAAGATTTGATAACATAAACCTTGCTAATGTTGTAAAATTCAATGGCTAAATCTATGTAGAAGACATGTATCTTAAAATTTCCCACTGGACTGGTTTTAACTCCCAACCAATCAGATTGGAGCTTGCTATTTTGAGAAAGCTTTTGCCCTTTTTTCAGCTGATCTGCCGTTTGTCAGTTGCAGAAGGGGAGCTCCATGATACTCAACAAAAACACACATGCAAACTTTTTAAATATTTTCTCTAAAAGTTTAGTAAACTGTTCCATTTTAAAAATTTGATTTTTCAGACTATTACTTTATATGTCAAGCTTTGCAGTGTTAATGCTGGTTGGAGAAATAGATTTTGGTGTGTTAGCCCATTCAAAAGCTCTGAGATGTGTATTTCTAGTGGGTCCAGACATTTGACCCAAAATTAATATCTTAGTTGGTAATGTATCATGGCAAAACTTTCACCAGAGAAGAAAAAAGATTCTGTCGGTTACATTCATCATGCCTGCTACATACATCATGCAGATTTGAGCATATTGATAAATGACAAACTGTGTCAGTGACCTCTGCTCCAGTTTATGGGAAGAAAAACACATTAGAGTTGGTTTTTCTTCACTCCTCCTTTGACCTCCTTAAAAAGTATGCCAAAACACTTAGATTCAAGGAAGTTCTGTCTTATTCTTGGGGACCTATCAATCAGTCAAAGTCTGTGTTCGTCTGAACCCGTAATGTGTCATTCATTATCAGCAGCGGCATGCTTTGAAAGATAAACACTTTAAGATTGAAACATTGACTCAAAATCCCTATGGCCTCAAGGATATCAGCATATTTGGATACGGGATGTGATTATGAATTTTTGTCTGAGAAGGAGAGGAACACACATACGTGCACTTATTCCACGTCTTTGCAGTTAAAGATTCATTCATTGCTGAAAGCTTTGTTTTCCCTAATGCCTAATTATTTTAAACAAGGTTTTGAATCACTGACAGCAGTCTGAATTGTAATGAGGTGCTGGTGCAGGCCGGTACAATCCAAACTGCCTCTGCAAATGAATGATTCACCGATGTCATCAGGGTCCCGAAAGGTCAAACTATTTCTGTTGCCAATGCATAACACAACTACATAAATTGCTTACTCACCCTCATGTCATTCTGAATCTCTGAGAATTTCTTTCTTTACAAAAGGATACAGGGACTTGATAGTCCCTGCCCCTAAAATGTATAGTTTATGGCAAAAAAAAAAAAAAAAAAAAAAAAAAAATCCCATAGTTTGCCTACTACAATTATTGATACTTTATCATATTGAATTAATATGCTTGCAAACAGAATAAGAAGCTTACAGAATATGTCAGTTTCATTAATTTCTGGTTTTGATGACAGTAACTACTATTACCTCACATTTCTTAGTTTCTTTAAACACTGGTGTTCCTTGCACCAGTTGGTGAAACTAGCATTAGTTTCAGAATTTGTCAGTTAATTTCTGTTTTTGATGACAGTAGCCAATAATTCCTCACCTTTACACTTTTATCTACTAATAGGGCCTACTAACTTACCACAGTTTTATTAATGGAATATTGTACTTGTGGAATTTTGTCAGAGATGATAAACTTTTGTAAGTTTTGTCATTATGTTTTTGGTAGGCCTATACGGAAAGATAAGCATTAGCATTTGGCTAACATTGTGCTAATTTCTAAAACACTTAGATTAGCAAATGGAATTTCAAATTGAATGTTTTTTTTCATGGTTTCTTGTTAAACATATTCCTCATAGTTTTTGTTTAAATTATATATCACTATAGGGCTAACTTCAATGTTGCTACTTTTTTTATTAGATTGTAATTACAATTTTAGTTGAACCACTTTTAATTATTAGCTAAGCTTGTAGCTTGGCAAACTAGTAGCTTTCCCAACACCAAAATGTGTGTGATAAGGGAACCAAGATTACCGGATTTTATCTTGTCATGGACTCATTAGCAGGTTGACGGTGACTGGATTCAGTGCCCTTAGAAACACAAATCCAAATGGTACTAACAGACACATGTCACAGGCCCACTGCCAACTATTTAGAGCCTTTTATTTTGATAACATCACACCCTTGATGCAAGCATCTGTTAGTGGAAATGTTGACCTCATGGACATACAAAAGTTAACACATGCATGCAGAGCTCATGGCATGACAAGAATGGAGAGAAAAATAGACAGATGATTAGCGAGGGATAGAGAGAGGAAAAGAGATCGATTTCTGCAACATGACACACACACCCCCACATATAACCTGTAACTTTATCACACCCAAGTATTTCTCTCCTGTAAACATCCAAACGTGGCAGACGTTCAGCCCCCTCTGAAGACATACAGCCCCTGTGATCAACAAAATAACAGCACCATTCTCAGAGTTGGAACCTACAAAAACGTATTGTGAGGGTACCATTGTACAGTGATGGTATCCGATTTTTTTATGGTACTGAAAAGTTGTCACATGAATTATTCGGGGCTGAAGGCGCACCGGGATAAAAGGCGCCTTTGATTTTAATTTCCTCAAAACTAGATGCCACAAAAACTTGCCGTAGCACTTTCCAAAACATCCACTTTTCAAGAGGCATGTGGAAATTTGATCTAATATTTGATGTGTTTATTTTTATTTTTAATGTTGTAGATTTAAGTAGCAAACGAGAATCACTACAATTATTTTATATATTTTGAAACAAAGGTCTTCCTAATTATTGAAAGTTTTGATCGAGGAAATAAAAGCTAGAGTTTTTCAATAATGGAAGAAAAGGTAATTGGGGTAAAAGGTGCCCCTGCTGTTGGGTTGAAAGGCACAATAATTAACATGATAATAATAAACAGCTGGCTGACTTTTCCATTTGTTGACATGACATGGTTTGTTTCAAATGGTAAGTATTCTACATTAAGTTGGGTGTCCATCATATTTAAAAATATGATATTAATCATATCATATAATAAAAAATCATATTTATTGTTACTACTGTAAAGCTATACTAAATTATAGTGGAATCTCATTCAGTGTTTTCATAATCTTCACTTTTTTAAATAATTTTGTTTCTGTATTTTTAAAAATGAACATATTTTAATGACAGTTTATTTGCTGAACAAAAATGAACTAATTTATTTATCAAAATAAACACAAAATAGTACCAAACTTTGCTAAAGTGATTGTTTTGAACAAGTATTAAATTAGACATTATTAAAAACATGTTACTTTAGCTAAAGTATTTGTATAAATAATGTGTGTTTTTTGCCCCACTTACATTTTAACAGCCTAATTATATTTGAATATTTCTAAATGTTATTAACAGAATTGGGTCACTACTATATAGTGTATCACAAGCATCTGTATTAGAATACTTAAAGTCAACATGAACCGAATTCACAAGCCAAACATAAACAGTATTACCAACTAGAATGTGAAACCTCAGGAACTGATTGAAATTGAAGCATGAAAAGTGGTCTCTTCATGACAGGTAGTTGGAACTGAAGGGTTAAAGGATAAGAGCACTTGCTAACTTCAGCCAATAAGGAAAGATAACATAGAGCAACCTGTTTTATTTCCTATTGGAATAATTAATCAATCACAATAAGGCCATGGGCATGTATTAAGAAAGTAAATAGGGTAATTTTTGATTTCATTTTGATTCTAATGTTGTCTACATGTTAGTCATGCAGTATGAAACAAAAAAAGGGTGTGTCTGTTAAATGAATCATTAGTTGGAATCATAAAAGGTGTGTCTGTTAAATGAATCATTAGTTGGAATCATAAAAGGTGTGTCTGTTAAAGGAATCATTAGTCGGAATCTTGCTAATAATCGGAATCTGTTGCCTTTGGCTTGCTCAGTTGGGGATATTTTGGGGATATTTAATTTAATTTTATCAATCAATAAATTCCTCTTGAAACAAACTTTGTTGTATTATTTTAATTTAATACTGTGAAGCTGCTTTGATACAATCTGTATTGTGAAAAGCGCTATACAAATAAACTTGACTTGACTTGACTTAATAATGTTTTGCCAATGGTGAACTGCCGTGTTTCTAAAACTACGCACAGATATATCATTTCTCATTTTATTTGACTCACCTCTAACTCAAACAGCCATCAAACTGCTGCTGTCAACAATATATATATATATATATATATATATATAATGCTCCTAGTTTGCTTATGTGCACTGAGCACACAGTAGTTTAAATGACAGATGTGCACTAAACGTAGTCATGCAATATGAAACATAAACGGTGTGTCTGTTTAATGAATCATTTGTCAGAATCTTGCTACTTTGGAACAGAACAATCAGCTGAAAGAATGTTTTGCCAATGGTGAACTGCCGTGTTTCTAAAACTACTCACAGATATATAATTCCTCATTTTATTTGACTCGCCTCGAACTCAAACAGCCATCAAACTGCTGCAGTCAAAAAAAAAAAAAAAAAGGAAAATATAATGCTCCTATTTGCTTATGTGCACTGAACACACAGTAGTTTAAGTGACAGAAAGATAAATGGGTAGAAAGTGGTAGAAATAAGGAGGGATTGAAGGATCAAGAGAGATAGTTTAAAAGAGTGCATGTAGAGTGACCTGTAAAGGACTAGAGTTGGAGCTGAATAACAGAACCATACACAGAAGAAGCCCCGCCCCCTTCTCTCTTAGCCTATAACAGCCCACTATGGAGTCGGAGTTCAGAAACAGACGAGTGTTCATCCACAACACAACCACTCTGGACACCCTCTGGCTGTCTCTGTCGACCTGCTCTTAACCTCTGGCTGCTGGATACTGTCTTTTTGGATACTTTTACATGGATTACTGACTTTAAAATGTGCTCCCAACTGTTGTTGGATGAATTCAGCCATGGTAAGTTACCTGTTCTTACCTGACTACACTTGCTGAACTATACTCCTTAATGTATGATTATTACTAATACAATGACTCTTATAAGACCACTGACTAACATTCAGAGACCTTTCTCTTGGCGTCCTTCTCTCTTTGGGGACATGTAATATAGACACTGAATGTTCGGGACCGATTTATGATGACAGGTTGGGAAAAGGGCCCAGAAAACAGGGTGCATACGGACAGCTTCAGGATTTAGGAGTGACAGGAAGGTCCTGGCACAGTTGTGCATAGCGAAGCTTCAAAACTCTCATTATCAGAAGTGCATCAGTGACCCCTAAAGACCCCGCAGTTACAATTTACAGCACAGCTTCATCTGAACATCATTTAAGTAGCCGATAGATATGGCCCTGGGTGCATTGTAATGTACTGTAATTATAGGGCACAAAAATCAACTTTTTGAAATGAAGAGTGCTGTTTCCCCAATACAACTCTAGACAGCATGTGAACACAAACAGTAAACAGAGTGTGTGGTGCAAGCGCTCGGCGAGGAGAGTCGTGAGAGGGTGTAGGAGGCTCAGTAGACCGTGATAACTGGCTCACTGGATTATGTAAACTATAGATCATGGAACATTCCTCTACGATTTTATTGTTTTGATCAGTAGTTTCTCAGTGACGTCTGTGACAAATAAGATCAATATCTCTCCAGGACTGAGCTGTCACCCGAAGGTTATGTAATTAACTGTGATGGTGTCAGTGTTGTAGTGGTAGCCTACTGGTTAATGATCTGGCCTGCTTACACAATGGTTGTAGGTTGATGCCAAGTAGCGGTGACCCAGGAACAGAGGGCTGTTGTGCCCTTGATCAGTGGCTCCGGATTGCCCCCAAGGGAACTACTGTACTGGAAGTTGTTTTGCATAAAAAAACATGTTAAATGGTGTGTAAATGTTTAAAACATTACACATTTATTTAGATTTTGTGTTATGTATTATGGATTGATAATCTCAGCTGTGTGATTGTTTATATCATCACAAAATGTCAAATGTATTATCGCCCAGCTCTTTGTATAAAGTCCGATGTATATTATATCCAACTGTCATACATGCAGTATATGTTGTGTTCATAAGTAAATTATATTGTGGACTACTATTTAAAAAAAGGAAATCTGAACTGTTGTGTATGACCTAATGTGTAAGAGCGGAAGTGAAAGAGTAAAACAAGATGGATGAAGTTCGCTACTCCTGTCTTGTGTACTTTGTTGCTGCTTACTAACTCCTGAGAGACACCACAAATTGGCGACGAGGATTAGGCAATTTTTTCTCGCCAGCATTGGTCAGGAAGATGGCTGTTGCTAACGTGCCTTTCTCGAGTTTTTCCTGCCTTGCTCCGGTGAGCCAGCTATGCCGCTTAACACATGGCTGTGGATTTCTGAAAATGATCTACAGGTTATTGATGCCACAGGGGATGCTTGGCCGGACGAAAGATGGAGAGCTGAATTGCTTCACTGCCTTGGCACAGAGGGACAACGGATTTTCTTCTCATTGCCTAACACTGGTACAACGTATAAGGATGGAGAGGATGCATTGAAAGCCTTCTTCGTGCCAAAAGCTAACACAGTAGCTGAACAAACGCAGCGCCTTCCGTAAACGCTGTGAGGAGCACGAGACAGTTTTACAGTACGTTGTTGCATTGCGAGAGCTTGTTGTTTCATGTGAGTTCAGTGCCAGTACTGATGAAATGATTCACAATCAATTTGTAGAGAATGTGTTTAGCCCACAAATACGTGAGAGACTTTTACTAGAAACTGATCTCACACTGGACTGAGCTGTTACGATAGCAAGCCAGATTGAATCTGCTGCCGATCATGCTAAATCCATTTCAAATTCCCGCCAAGTTAGCGCCCCCGTACAAGCGGTGCAGCACACAGTGAAATGCAGAACAACGGGAAAAACCCTCACATGCACCTCTTAATTCTGCTCAGACGGGGAAAACGAAGTCATGCTTTCGCTGTGGACCGGAGGCACACTTAGCTAACATTGTGTACTGCTCGACTGCAACTGAAACATTCAGGAAGTGTAAAAACATTGGAAATTATGCTAAACTCTGCTGATCAACGCAATCAAACAAGCGCAAGGTCAGTGAAATTTAATTACCAGAAGTTACTGCACTTCACACAGAATATTCAGCTCATACTCCCCACATTACAAGCACAGTCAGTGACTATATCTACTTCTGACTCACAGACTTGTGTGGTGGATTTGATGGTTGACTCTTGGTCTTTCATATCTATCCTGCCTTACAGCACTTATGCATGCCATTTCAGTAACAATGTGCTATTGCAACACAAAGCCAGGATTGTGACATATATAAAAGTCCAAATTCCGGTGGTTGAATATTTGTCAACGAACGATTCTACAGTAGCCACTCCCTACATGACCACTCCTGCTATATTTCTCATCGGGAGGGAACTAATGTCTGCACTGCATGTGAGGATTGAAAACAATCAAGTCCGGCCTCCTAATGCCCTTCCTGTGCTTGTTCCTCCTGTGCCAGTCTTTCAGTGCACTGTTGCTGAGTCAACTGAGTTTGGATGTGCTAAAAACTTAATACACTGCGTAAAGCTGGATGAAACTGTCCCACCTGTGCGGCAAACACTTCGCCATCTACCACTCTTTGTTCACAGTGCTGTGTCAGAGGAATTCAATTGTTGCAGTTGGGGTGATAGAACGTATCGACCCCTTTGCATGGGTGTCAACAATTGTCGTTACACAGAAAAAGTCCGGTAAAATTAGGATGTGCGTTGACCTCAGACAGCCATTATTATGAACTCTTTTCCATTGCCACACATGGATGAACTACTCTCTGCTTCTACTGTTTTCTCTACCATCGACCTGACTAATGCTTACAACCAAGTAACGCTGCATGAGGACAGTCGTGACCTCACAGCCTTTATTACTCACAACGGACCGGTCTGTTTTGGATGTGTTCCTTATGGATTGGCTTCTGCACCCGTTGCATTTCAGAAGATGATGACCGTTATCCTGACTGGCTTTTCAGGGGTTGAAAATTACCTGGACAACTTTATCTTCCATGGATCTGACATGCATGACAAAGCACTTCAAGCGGTCTTACAACGACTAGAAGCTGCTGGCTTGCAGCTTAATAAAGACAAGTGTCATTTCCGGCAAACCAGCCTGCTGTCCTTTGGTCATACTGTTTCACTGGAAGGTCTTCTTCCTGATGAATCACATGTACAGGCAATTCAAAATGCTTCTCCTGCAGATAAAGCCGTTGCTCCAGCTCCTGTTGATGAGGAGTTTGTTGCTTTTCTTTCTACAGCCTGTGATTCTCTTTCTGCTGCTGATGTTGATGCTGCATGTGCTTCTTGTCCTGTTTTAATTAAACTTTGTACACAGATTTGCAATGGTTGGCCTCCTACACTCAAGGGGCTGGACGGTGAGTTATTGCGGTACTATAAACTGTGCTTGGAACTGTCTATTAAGGACAGCTTCATCTTCCGAGGCTCAAGGCTTATTGTACATGCTGCGCTTCGATCTGTGCTGGTCTCCTTAGAGCACGAAGAACATCAGAGAGAGGTGAGGACCAAATAACGCCTTTGTGATCTCTATTGATGGCCAGGGATGGATGTTCAGGTTCATGGTGCTTTATGTTCTTGCTACGTGTGTCAGGTCACTGACAAAACTGTCAAGTCACATCCTGCTCCTCTCCAGTCGGTGCCACTGCCAGATGAACCATGGCAGAAAGTGGCTGTAGATATAGTTGGTATTTATCCGACTGCAGGTTTGCTATAACATGACTATTACAGCAAATGGCCTGAGGTCTCCTTTATTCACACTGTCGCTTGGGATTCTGTGGTTTTGTTTCTGTCATCAGTCTTCAGCCACCATGGAAATCCATTGAGTATTGTTAGTGATAACAGTTTTCAGTTTACATCTGCTGCTTTCGCTGCTTTTCTGGAAAGAAGGAATATTCGTCACCATCGTTCCTCCCTCTACTCCCCATTGCAGCTAATAGTGCTGTAGAGAGGTTCAACTGTGTGCTCAAACACACCGTCCAAATGGCCATCCAGCATCATCAGCCATGGAAACCTGTGGTAACTGTCTTAGGTGTACTGTGCCACTCCACATTCTTCAACTGGTACTTCACCCTTTCAGCTCTTCTATGGCAGGCAAATGCGCACAAGGCCGTCTATTTTGCCATCTGCTCCTGTACACCCGTCAACTGGCACGATTGTTCGCCGAAGGTTTACTCAGCTGCAACACCAAATGAAAAAGTACACTGATGCTAAGCGAGGTGCTCTCACTCCTTGTTTCCAGGAGGGGGGATATAGTGAGGGTACGGACCCCCTTGCATGTTCCTAAGCAACACAGAAAGTTTCTTAGTGATGGAAAGACATGGAATGCTTCCCATCTCACTGCATTTCCATGCAAACCAACAACTCCGCCTGAAAACACTGCTCACTACACATGCACTCATACGGCCTAAACATGATGTTCGGAAGCATAGTTGGTAAATGATTATGTCACTTAAATCTGATGTATGGATGTGTTTGCATTGTTGGTGCATAAGTAAATTTAAAAAGAATTGTGTTCATAAATAAATTATATTGTGGACTACTATTTTAAAAAGGAAGTCTGAACTGTTGTGTATTATGTAATGTGTGAGAACGGAAGTGAAAGAGTAAAACAAGATGGATGAAGTTCGCTACTCCTGTCTCGTGTGCTTTATTGCTGCTTACTAACTCCTGACAGACTCCACTGTATAAAGCGATATAAACTAGATAGCAAATCTCACCTGCCTAATTTTGTTGTTTTGTCACAAAATGTAAATATTATCGGCCAGCTCTTTATATAAAGTTGGATGTATAAGTATGTCCAATATATTCAATATACCTGCGCAGGGTGATATACTATTTAGCATATCTAATCTGCTGAATTGCTTGTATTGTCGCTAAATGTAAACTATATAACCCAGCTCTAATCTGTTAAATGTGACCATAAGGTATGAAGATATTAAGATATTATTAATATTAATATATTATGATTTTCTGTTAAGCTGCTTTGAAACAATGTGTATTGTAAAAAGCACTAAATTTGACTTGACTTGACATAATTGGATAAATATAGCATAGGCTACAGCACATTAACAATTCATATAATAAAATCTGCTTTAAAAAATAAAAACATATATTGTTAAATGTTAAAGATGTGGCTTAATGGTTATATGGGTTTTAAATGGTTAAATGGTCACTAGGGTGTTGCTAGGCAAAGAGTCCTTAACATGGCTGGATTTTTCAGTGCAAGTTCGAAGATAATATCAACAAAAATATAATTAGTCAAACCACTCACAAAATTAATTAACAGGATTTGTGTAATAGTATTGATGTCCATGTCACAAATGGTAATTAATACGTTGGGTTAGGTTTTTTATTAATTTTTTTACTCATCCTTGGTATAACCAAAAGTAATAGGAGGGCTTGTTAATTAAATAAAATAACTATTAAATAGAAGCTAAGGATAAGTTCACATTTTTTGTCTGGTAGAATCCAAAAGTGAAAAAGGAAAACCTCATTTGTGATTTCTGTGAAATGTCGTCACTTTATAAATGAAAAATGTTTGGTTGTGAAAGTGGGTTATGAGCATCTGTTTGTTTAAAGACGGTCTGGTGACATAGAGGGTCATAAACCTCAATGTTTGATGTGTGTGAGTGAATGACACACCTCAGCTGTTACCCAACACCTACTGTTCTCCTTCCACATGCTGCAGACACAAAGTCCACAAAGTCACACCAGTTTATGTTTATTTTTATTCAAATGCATCCCTCTTCAATCGCAAAGGTTTGCATAGGTCATGCATGTGTTGTGTGGATTGATTTGGGCTTCTAGAATGGCTGACAAGACATGTGGTGTGAAACTGGGCTGTGCAACTCTTCCATCATAAAATTTTAATAAGGGGTAACACTATACGTCTCAGAGTTACACAACATT
Source organism: Leuciscus idus (assembly GCA_021554675.1). Taxonomy (NCBI): domain Eukaryota; kingdom Metazoa; phylum Chordata; class Actinopteri; order Cypriniformes; family Leuciscidae; genus Leuciscus; species Leuciscus idus. The sequence goes on from CM038634.1 coordinate 10,583,602, forward strand.
GCCACAAGGTAACCTCTTAATAATCCACAGGCAAATACCTTATATTAGACTTAAGCTACAATCTTGGAGGCATATAATGTGGTACTGGTACATATTTAATCCTATCATAAAATCAGGCGGTAATGGGGGTAGAATGTGTGGTACAGACAGACCAACAATAGATTTCTACATATTGGACCAAACATAGAGGGCATAATATGTTTTTTTGTTTGGGACATATTTGTGTTAATATCTCTTGGACCATATGGCACTGAGGGATAATATACCCAATTAAAATTGTCATCTTGCAGAATGTCCAAGCTGCTCTTTTCCATTCAATGAAAGTAGTGTATGCTCTCAAGCTCCAAAAATGAAAATTTTCTGTGAATAAATTACTTACATTTTAATCTTATCCCCACAAAGCTGCAGTTTCGGAAGAATTGGTATATATCGCAAAGGTTTCATGGGCTACTTTTGTCTTTTTTTATTTTTTGCTGGTTGATGAAATCCATATCTACATTAATTGTTTGGAAAGGAGCATGCACATTTTACTAGAATATAGACCTAACTCCCTTTAATGCTCTGCATACATGTTTCAAGCAACATCGGCAACATAAATTACCATTTTCAGTTTTGTTTTTTTGATTGAACTATTTTATGTATTTTACAGCAGCCATTCTTAAAAAAATAAGCATTAAAATAATATTTTATGTATATTTTGCATGTATAATGAGACTGTAATCTAAAATAATGTTTTTCTGCTGTCACTTAGGAGAAGTATGATACATTGTGTGATATATGATGATTGATGAGTAGGGCACACACACTGAACTATGGTGTGAGTGTTGCGCAGTCGTAGTGCGGCATAGACGCGAGCACAATCAGCACATGGGGATTCACTTGCGCGCGTATCTCCTCTGATGCTGCACCGCATCCATCCATCCATTCATCCGGCACTGCCGCAGGACATGCAGTCCTGATTATTCTGTTCCGAGTCCATGCAGCTCAACTTTGCTGCATGTAATGTGTTTACACAGTGTTCGTTATCATATCAGTCTGGTGGAGCCTTGTGGGCATCAGATGGCTTTTGGACAACTCGGGTGCGGATATGTTACTACACCATCATGCGTCGTGCGATCAGACCTCTTTTCATAGCCACATGACGACATTGGGATAATATTAAAACGTGCGTTCTGGAAATAAGCGAGGCGAAACAGGGAGGGAGCGACTAATCGACCCGACTGCAGTGAGTAGAGCTGGCCAGCTGGAACAGAACATGCTGTCTACATCAGATAAGAACCTTAAGGATGATTTTAAAAAAAAAAAATTTTTTTATAGTTTTGTTGTTGATGTTATTACTCGTAAAAATTTAAAGGGCTGTTTATGCGATGGTATTGTCGAAAATGATAAACGAAAATAAGGATCTAACTAACTAACTAACTAACTAACTAACTAACTAACTAACTAACTTTAAATAAATAAATTCAGTAAGTTACCCTGAAAGTTCAAGATGCATCCCAAAATAATTACATCACCACAGACCCAGAGCTATTCGGGAAGCAGCTTAATGGCAATAAATCTTGAATGATGGGAACATTGAGATCTGAAGCAGTCTGCCCCTACTGGCAGATCCAGTGTCAGCAGCGATTTATTCATTGATTACATGACGTTAAAAGACTAAACCGACCTCAGGACAGGACAGAATGACCATGCTTTATCACCCAGCATGTGTAAAAGTCAGCATCTGGAATTAAACTGTCTTGAAACAACAAATAAGTTAATAAGCTAATTGTGTTGGTTTTAATGGAAACTGTAATGGTCTCTGTGGGTCTCTATTCTGGTAATTTGTTGCCTTCTATTGGTGCAATGTTAAAACCACTAAATCCTAATGGAATATTGGCCAAAACACACCACTGGACAGGGTTAATTGCCAGGTCTGTGTAACAAAACTAGCCTAAAGTCCAATCAAAAATAGCCCAAAACCAGCATGACCCAATTCAAATATCAAAACTCAACATATGTGCCACACCTAAATACATATTTTACAGTCTTTGTTATGTGTTATACACAATTTTAACTTGAAAATCACTGGTAGGCCTATTCATAACTGTTTTCATAAAAGAGCTCAAAAGGCCCCTCTCTCTCTCAAAAAAATAAAAAAAATACCAGTTTTAACATTGGTAGAATAAAACATTTCCATACAATTACAGTTTCAACCCAAAATCAACCCGTGCCAACAGTTTACAATAGCCCAGTTCTGCTGGGAAATGTGCACTTGGCATCCACATGCTACTGGAAACCACTTGGTAATAGTTTTAATGGTTAAATGTGGTTTGTAATGGTATTTGTAGTTTTGCTGAAACCATTAGCACTTCTGTGATTGTTTCTATTGTTTGTTTGTTTTTAGCAGGAAGTAAGATTGGCACCCTGCAGCAAGACCTGCATTAGTGCTTAACTTGGTTCTCTTGAGGTCAATTTACAGTGTAAACTTAAATTATAGGACAATGAATTTTTTGTTGTTGATTTTTTAAATGTTTTCCAATATTATAAAAAGCAGGATTGTGGTACACAAATATAAACCAAGCATATTATCAAAAAAAAAAAAAAAAAAAAAAAAATGCTGAAATATATTGAATTTTGCGAAATGTTTAAAACAGAAGTATTTTTATGAGCTGTTGCAATATTAAGTGATCAATTTAATTGTTGGTACCAGAATTTCAGGTTTGACCATTTTAAGGTCTTTATAGATGTGGTTATTGCTGTGAGTTTCTATTTAATGATTTGGGAATCAAGCTTGAAAACGCCGCGGTTCCCATAGCAATAAAAAAAGCAGGATAAGTGCAAAGAGCATTCAATGCCCATGCGTAGTAACTCTTCATAGAGCAGCAACACGCCACACGGATAGAAATAGAAGCGCACAGTGCGCATGTGTAGCTGCGCTTATTCACACACAGTGCTTCAACACAAGCACTTCACACACAGCAGTCTGCGAGGAGAGCGCGCTGGTAGCGCATACAAACCTGACCAAGAACGGTTAGGAATAAATATACATGACACCCGTGAGAAGAGTGAGTACTTAGTTTATGTCTTTGTTTTATGTTTGAGAGTGTCTGGGGTGTAAATATGGCTACTTTGATAGGTTAAAGGGGTTATTTTAGCGGCAAAAGGCGGCGCGATGGTTATCCGCGGCACAATAACCTTCTTTGTTCAGGTAACACGTTGAAGCGCCTTAAAAACATCAAGATGTTACACTCACATCATTAGAACACACTGTTTACTCCTATATGAGCCATTAATATGCGATATTAACGTTTATATTTCACCTTTAGCTGGTTTATTAATATTTTCAAAATGTGTTTTTAAGGTGAATTGGTGTTTACGTGAATGCTGCCGCTATTTATTGTTCGTTTTATTATAACGTCAGTTTAATATTGTTTTTATGTATAGGAGTCTGCTTGTTTTTATTAGGTTATTGATTCCGCTTTACAGTTTTTGAATTGAAACAGTGTTTCGACTCTGAGCCGGTGTTCAGTTTTAGCTTTAGCATGCTAGCCTGGCAGTAAAATGGAGGACCGATAATGACCAATAAAAACACATCCTGATTGACTAAACTTTACTGAACCGCAATAAAAACAAACCACTTCTGTACAACACAGTAACGTTAGTAGTTTTCCTCGTTATTGTATTTTGTTTCTAAAACCCTCACACCTCAACCATATCCACTTTAATGTTGAATTGTTCATTAATCTCTGTAGGTATTCCTGGAAAATCATAACATTTACTTTTTGAGTGTTAAATGTGTCAGTAAACACTGTCATAGAATGTCTTTAATGGAGTTTATGTGGTGGGTCCATAACAGAAACATGTTTAGTGGGATTATGTTTATTATTTAAAACACACTTTCACTTTGTCCTTGTTTAAATATGACTTATAGGTGTTGGTTTAATGTTAGTACAGGACTGATACAGTGTTTGTTGGCTCCCTTATTCAGTTAACAAAATGGTTGGCAGCCGGTCGGCCATAATTTCCCTCACACACTACTGCAACGTGGCTGAATCACCCCCAACCTTTGTGTCTTCAGACACAGGCCGGGGCCCATGTTAATCCATTACACGTGTGTTACGATCACTGTGGTTACTGAAGTCTGGGGAGGAGAAATAGGAACCCATGACATCAGATAGTGTAGACACGTCAGAGATGGGGGTTCATGAACAATCACACAAACAGGAAACATTGCCCAAGAGGGCTGTCGTGTTACCGCCGGAAATTCATTCAGAAAGTTCCGAACTGAATAAGCAGTGCTCTGTGTTGTGTACTCGTGGTCTTGACGTTTTAAATATATGTTCAGACAAGATTGTTACATTCTCTTCCGTATCCTTTGTACGATCTCAGAACACGGATCAGATTAATTCATTTTCCAATGGCTCCTCCATAGAAAAGGGAAATCGTATTTGCTAAGTGCTCATAAGGATTGTAATTGTAAACAACTTTGAGTTTTGGTCTTCTGATATATGGTAAATTGCTGCTAATTGGTGGTTCTTTTTTCTTCTCTGTTTTGCAGGGTATCCCAGTGTAAAATGGAGGATAGTTTTGATTGCGACTGCGGTGAGCTGGAGCCGCCTGATCATTGAGAAGGAATCGTCTCACTGAGATCACAACCCTTTTGGTTTCCACACATCAGGTGCTTAAAACAGGAAAATAAAAAAGTAGATTTAACACCATTTACTTGGACCGCTAATAATGCTGCTACTCAGGGCCAGTCATACACTGAAAATTTCTGCACTGTGACGATGGTTTTATAGTTAGTGACTTTAATTATTTCAGTTGCTTTCAAAGATATTTCATTGGCCTCCAAATTCATTCCATTGTACCCTATTAAACATTGAAATAAAGAAAAATCTCCCACATACTATGTAAAAAGCTGCTAAAAAGTGTTGTGTATGATGACAACATATCTTGGCAACATATCCAAATCAGTTCCCAGCATCTCCCAAAATACGCTGTTACAGTCGGTCGGGGAAAGCGGTCTCGGCCTCGTGTTTTTAGGTTTGTCTTTCTCATCTAGCTCTAGTAGTTGCAACTCAAGATCGGTGCATATCAGATAAATCAGAAATCTTTCCAGCTATAACATCTGCAAAGAGCTGCTATATTCTAGACCGCAAAATGGCAGAGAAATTTGAGAGCCTTATGAACATTCACGGCTTCGACCTGGGCCCTCGCTACATGGACCTGAAGCCGCTGGGCTACGGGGGAAACGGACTGGTCTTTTCCGCTGTCGACACCGATTGTGACAAGAGGGTCGCTGTGAAAAAGATAGTCTTGACCGACCCTCAGAGCGTCAAACATGCACTACGTGAAATCAAGATCATCCGCAGACTCGATCACGACAACATCGTGAAGGTGTTCGAAACCCTGGGGCCCAGTGGCAGGAGACTTACGGAGGACGTGAGCTCTCTGACGGAAGTCAACTCCGTGTATATCGTACAGGAGTACATGGAAACCGACCTCTGTAAAGTACTGGAACAGGGCTTGTTGTCCGAGGACCATGCACGGCTCTTCATGTACCAACTGCTGCGAGGACTCAAATACATCCACTCGGCAAACGTGCTTCACCGTGACCTGAAGCCCGCCAACCTCTTCGTCAACACAGAGGACTTGGTACTGAAAATTGGGGACTTTGGACTCGCCCGTATCATGGACCCACACTATTCCCATAAGGTATTTAAAAAATTTCACTCTCATATTTATCTCTTTCAGTGTTTGAAGTCTGTTCCATCTCATTGAAAACCATCCAGATGGCATCTTGTATGACTTGGCTATGAATGAGCTTTAATTCCATTCACTGATTCGTTGTTTCACAGGAGGTAAATAGTAGTGCGACAGTCCTTGAAATGACACCAACTTCCTGTTTCTCTGACACCCTTTCCAGTACGTTAACTTCCACTGCAGTTTCCTCATATCTGGTTGTTTGTGTCTTGTGTGTATTGAAAGGAACAGACAGGAACACTACAGAAATATTATGAAAGAATGATACAGCTGTTCCTTTATGGAGTCAGAGTTGAATGTCCAGTATTTCTCCACATCCTGAATGTAGTTATGTAGGGGTAATTTCACTGATGTTCGAGGTTGTGGCTGGATCCAAGCATACATGTGTCTCTCATTTGTATTCATTTCTCCTCTATGGGCTCACATGATCATATGCCAGCCAGATCTCCTCTCACACGTGTACTCAGACAAGCCTCCTTCAAGGCCTTTTAGAGCGTGAGCTGTTCCTGCTTTAGCTATGAATAGCTGCTGTCACTCCCCCCCCCACATACTCTGGTCTGGGTTTGTTCTACAGGGAACAAGAAAATTGAGAGGTTATATCAGGCTCTGGTCCTGTAATTACTGATTCAGCTGCTCTACTAGCTTGACAACTTGAAAGTTTGAGAAATCCGATTCATTGACCATTTTTACTTGCATAGAAAAAAGCATAAATCAAAGATTTGAGAATATCACATCTGTCATGAAAACAAGTTTTTATTACAGTCACTGTTTGAATGTTTATTTCAACAAATTGGAGTAAAAACGAAATGTATTGGAAAAAGTTTATATAAAAACTGCCATATGTGCAGCTCTTTTATTTGAGTGTTTAATTTATGTAATAAATGAATTGCAGTTTATGGCTAAATTAAACCTTTAATTGTATTCAGTGTTTCCTTCAGTGTTTGTGTCTCTGTAAAAAAATAGTTTTTGGTTCATCAGTAGTTGGAGTATTCTGTGTACATGCAATAAGCGTATTATGAAAAACTTGACACATGCATGCTCTTTTTCCCACTGTTTTTTCTTGTCATTCGAGTTAATTTTTAGTACACTTGCACAGTGATTTAACCAGCTCATTACTTTTATTTCACATGAGCGCAATGAATTTGAGTATAGGTTATGAAAGTCTTTATGCTTTTACCCATCTGCGTATGATTTATGTCCCTTATTTTGTAATCTTGTGAGGAATTTGTTTCCTCTTTGCTCCAGAAATGGTTATATTGACTTTGATAGCTGAACTTTTCTCAGTACGTTTCTTATAGTGCTCAAATACTGTTTTTCAGACACACGCAGGTATAAGAAAAACAGCAGATTCTGATTAACATTTTGAAATGACAGAATTCCAATTAAAAGTGGCACATGTTGTAACACATTTACATAACCCATACATGGTCTGAGTATAACCACAATCTCATATTAATTTGGATATTCACGTTTATGGTTACTGATTCTCAGTAAAATGTCATGTTTTTGTAGAAGAGGCCAGAAAAGATGTTGAGAAGCAAACTTTCTCACTTCTTTTGCTTCTATCCATTCCTCCTTTTGTCTTTCTCTCGATTTTTCTCTTTGCTGCATTGAGTATTGTCAGACTGCTGTGTTCTCACTTTTGCTGACCTGTTTAAGCTGTTTTGTGCATTGATGGATGGAGAAAGAGAAGAGCGTGTGAGTGATGCCTTTTGCGAAACGACCCTTTCCTGCAGTCAGCACTTCAGTGGTGGCTTATGGAGGTTTGTGGGAAGCACGGTTTCTACACAGGACGTGACCGTTGTCGAGACAAGTTGCGCCGCAAAAGACCGAGTCTACACTGGACGTGACAAAGCGACCACTCCAAATTCATATGTCCTTGTCAGAAAGCAAGTGCTTGGCGTACGTCAGAAAAATTATTTGGCATCAGTTTATTGTCGGCTATTTGTCGCTGCGCACCACATCCAGTCTAGACAGTATCACTGATTATAATGTGTTCTATTGTCTTGTCACATTGTTTCGCACAGTGTCAGCCATTCCAGTCTCTAGTTTTATATTCTCTTTGTAAAAAAAAAAGTTTATTCTTACACGCGTCAAATTGACCTTGACGTTAAATGTGATGGGATGTTAGGGCAGAGGGTAGAGCACCACGATTAATCGTTAAAAGGTTGTGTTCTTGATTCAGACACCGATGCTATGTTATTCCTAAATGACAATGATTCGGCTATGACTATTAAACCTTTGACAAGTACAATCACAAGTGAACATTCAAATCTGTGTTTGTGCAGCCGCTGACCCAGATAGAGCAGTTGTCATGCATAAGTATGAAACGGCTTTACAAAGTCTATACAACCACACAGTATCATTAGGCTATTTGTGTGTTGCAATATAAAAGTTTATAGTTTGGAATTGGATATAAACACTGTCTATGGTAGTGATCAAAATAGAGTAAATCGCCTTTTGAAAGTAGCTTGATGCTTCAAACAAAGATTGTATCACGTCATTGTCATTGTGTTTCAAGAGTTGTTCAAATGCTGATTCTTCCAGTAATAAACCAAGTGAAGTATTTGAGTGAGTCATTGAATCATTCATTCAAACAGTGTTTTTAATTAATAAAAAAAAAAAAAAGTTTGTCTGCAATTAACATGTTGTAAGAATCTCTAGACTAAATTGTGTGTTATTTTGTTTAGTTGTCTTTTCAGAATCATGGAATAATTGAGATCTCTATTTTAAACACGAAATCGTGATTCTCAATTTATCCATAACCGTGCAGTTCTAGCATAGGGGATCATTTTTAGTGAATTAAGTTTTTCTCTTCATCCACCTAAAGGGTTGTTTTGCTTCAAAAGACAGTCCAATGAACTAATGAAGTCAGTCTTGAAACTTGCCAGCATCCAGTAGGACAGAGTTTTTTCCATGGAAATGGGGTCAGTTTTGAAGTGCTAAGTAAGATCTAGCTGCAAGCTATAATTCAAACAGGCTGTTTAAGTACTAAACATAAGCAAAGCTCTCTGGCTGTTTAAGTGCTAAATATAAGAAAAGCTCTCTGGCAAAAAAAACCCCATTGTTTGGAGCATGGCAGTACAAGTCAGAGCTGGAGAAAGTGTAATTAAGAAAAGTTTGAACAAGGTTTCTCAGACCTTTCATTCATGTGTGACTGGAAGCTCTGAGTCGAAAGTAGAAAGTAATGTGATGTGTGTTTGGTGGATTATTATTCGCTGCATCAGAAGCAAATGATTTGTTAATTGGGACATTTTCTCACTCTTTTGATAGTTCTTTGTTACACTAACACGAGCTTTGTGCCAAACTAGTGATCGATGATATGGATTTTCAAAAGTCCATTGCCGACACTTATCGGCCATACAGAAAAACGTATCGGCTGATGCTGATTATCAAATAATTCCAGATATCGACAGATATTTTGGTTGACCACTATTCCAAACCATAACTAAGGGTAAAAAAAGCTGGGAAATCATGTAGAACTATGACTGTTTTCTGATGCAAAAAACCTTAATTAAGATTAGGCAGACCTTGGAGAAAAAAATATTAAGTGTAGAAGTGAACACCTTAAGTATTGTGAGAAGGGTCCTGCATTAAAGGGCAGCTGCTTGTTTCTGAGGGTCTTTTTATGCTCTGCTCTAGAAATCCGACCCAGTCTGTGGAATGTGTGGAATTCACGTGCGGATCAACCCCCTACTTCCCTTCTCCCTCTCCTCTCTTCTCTTTGTCTGTTTTTGGCTGAGCGCTCTGGATTCTGGTCTACCTCCAAGTACAGCTTTTGATGTTTGCTTGTGTCATTGGGTTCAGACTTGTTCTTCCTCTTCTCTGCAGCTGTTTGAGGTTTTCGTTTTTGTCAGTTTACCAAAGGCTGTCTGATTGAGCTGCAGAGGGGCTGCTTTGTTCATTGTGCGCATGTGCGTATGTTAAATGTGGTGTGAAAAGAGACTGTTTCTTTTACACAGGGGACTTTTAGAGGCATAAATTGGGCCCGGAGTGTTTTTCACTCCTCTCAGCACTTTCTGACATTGACTCATTTTTACAGGGGAGCTCTGAACTCCACTCCTTCACCAGACTTGAATTTGACCTACTTTTGTGGTCTCCGATGATCTCAGAACTGAAAACACACACACAGACACACACACACACACACACACACACACACACACACACACACACACACACACACACACACACACACACACACACACACACACACACACACACACACACACACACACACACACACACACACACACACACACACACACACACACACACACACACACACACACACACACACACACACACACACACACACACACACACACACACACACACACACACACACACACACACAGACACACACACACACACAGACACAGAGTGAGACCCTTTTCCCTCAAGCTGTGTGATTTGAAGTATTGCAAACAGTCCCCTAATTTTGAGCTATAGTAATGCTTGCCCTAGCAAATGACAATAAATATGAGGTGCGATTGGGGTCTGTCAATTCTGTCTGACATTTAATCCTCCTGCTGTTTGGTTAGGAGCCCATCTCACGGTCTGCATGAGTCATCTGACGCCTCACGCCACCAGCGAGGGTGGATTCAGTTAACATTCAAATGAGTTGCCTAAAATGTGTCATGACTAGCTTGGCTTGACTTTCTCAAGAAGCATTTAAGCAGACATTTGAATTGCATTGACCCTATGAGACTGCTCTTGTCAGTTCCTGAGCACTAGGGGTGTAACAATATATCTCGTCACAATATTTCGCAATACTAAAATTCACATTATGTATCATGGATAGTGACTATGTATTGTGTAGTTCACCCTAAATAAAAAGTACTGTGTGAGAAGAAATTAAAGTTTGCTGAGTTTGTGTCAGTACTACATTAAACTGCTATATAATGTATAATAATGGCAGTGGGGGAATATTTGTGGGTCCTGATAATGCCAAATGACTGGTTACCAGTAAAACGTGGCTAGTAATCTAGCCAGTGACAGTGCAAGAATATTCGTCTAAAATAATTCTGTATTTTCCTTATTGTGCTTGTCATCCCTTGCTATTTTACATGTTTGTTCTATTAAACTAATGTGTGTAATGTCATGTACATAATTTGTGCTTTAGTATTATTGTTAATTAATTAAAAATCAAAACAAGAAACATTACTATTGTAATATTTCACTGTAAAAAAAAAATATATTATATATATATATATATATATATATATATATATATATATTTATATTTATATTTATATTTATTTTTTACTAGGGGGTGGGTATGTATGTTTTTATAAATAGATGTGCACTATTCTAAATTGAGAATCACGATTTTGTTTCAAACAGACTGCGATTCTCCCACGATTCTGAACAAACTAAACAAAATAACGTAATTTACCAGAGGTTGTGACAATTTATTTCTGCAGTCTATTTAAAATGTTTAATTAATCTGAATAATTTTTTAAATCTGTTTATATGAATGATTCAATGACTCACTCATATATACTCGTTTCAATACTGGATGAATTGGTGTTTTTAAACGAATCTCTTGAATGATTAAATTACAAATATATTGTCACTTGCCGCCACCTGGTGGCGTAACGATGTAGTTGATACAATCGTAACTTAAGCGCCAAGTTACTTTCAAAAGGTGATTTTCTCTATTTTGATCGCTTGCGTACTTCTGTAATATGAATATTTGTAGCACAGAAGTAACAATACTGTGTGGTTGAAAAGACTGTTTGTGAAGCTGTTTTATACCTGTATATGATGACTGCTTTCTCTGGGTCAGCGGCAGAGCCCATGCAGGTTTGAATGTTCCAGTGTGATTTTGTCTTTTATTTTTATTTTTATATAAACGATTGTGCAGTGTATATTTATACTTTAACCACAGTCACAGTCTTGCACTTTACTCTCTCTCTGAAACACGTAGTTCATAAATCACAGCCTTAAGCCATTTCACGATTTTGGTTTTATTTCGATTAATTGTGCGCAGCCCTAGGATACATCATATCCTGCAGCAAGTTGAGGAAAGTTGTACTATTATTCATCTAAGAGATCGAACCTGCATAGATGGCAGGTCCCCGAAGCCATGTCTACAGACTTGTGGATGGGCTTCTTTGACTTGGGCCAGCAAGGAACCACTTTCCTGGAAGCACAGCTTAATGTAAAAAATCTAAAGTCTAATTTTGCCATTACAGCCGATTGGTTTTCTCTTTTGATTGAGCATCAGTCTGGTCTCTTTAGCATGAGAGTTTTTAAGTTTAATCCTTTAGCAAGATGTTTCTTTCACACAGTCTTTGAGTAGCATGTGATTTGAATATTCGTAATCTACTTCCAGGTAATCTGCTCTCGTTGCATTATGCAACCCTGCGCATGACCTTTTGATGCAGAAACTATGACTATGACAATTGTTTAGTGATCTTTTTAAGTTGGTGTTCTTCCAAGCATCTGTGCTGTTTTAAGAAGGAGTGAAAGGTCACTTGAGGTCTGTTTGTGATGTAAAATGGTAGTCTGTTGGTATTTGTTGTTGGTCCAGAGAAGGTTTTTCAATGGCCACTTGTGTATGTGGTCTGCTGTAATCTGTTTTTAACAGCTTGACTGATACCCTGCAAAAAATACATGACCATGGATGCAGACAGAAATAGCCCTTGCAGTGAACTGTGGATTAATATGTGGCCTCAAGAATCACATTTTTTGTTTTGGGCCATTGGCTGGACACTGAGTCTGTGTGAGGATGTTTGATACTATGCACAGTAGAGCTGCAGGATTAATCATTAAAAAGAGAAATCACAATTTCTCATTCCTAAATGACAACGATTCGCCCATGTCTATTAAACCTTTGACAAAATACTTGGATAAAAGTACTATATGTGTTCAGAATTGTGATCTCTATTTGAAACAACAACAAATAAATCATGATTCTCAATTTATACAGAATCGTGCAGCTCTAATGAACAGTGACCCAGTGGTGCAAGCTAATGTCAATGACTTGTCTGTCTGTCTGCCTGTCTGCCATTGTGTCGGGCACGAGACGGATTATCCTGGTTCTTTGTCAAGAGGGACTGCTGATCTGTCTGTCTGTCCATTTGTGTCGTCCTTGAGTCATTATCTTTCTGTGTGTCCTTTAGATCTATAGGCCAGAAGCATACAATGGTTACTTTGGCAAAGCCTTTGTCCTGTTGAGCATAAATGTGAATTCTTGGGTCACTGCGGTGGTAATAAACCATAGTACTCAAGGGGGGCAGTAGTTACACTGTGCCATTAAACCCGCCGTGTTATATAGATGCATGTTGAGAGCGTGTTTGTGATTCTGTCATAATGGTAGCTGACCTGAAAGGGAAAAAAACTGACCAAAGACGACAATTTACGCAACAATTTACACTAGTATACCCTATAATTCATTCAAATGTTTTGGAAAATAACAATGGGCCTGACTGTGGCATAGCTCGAAACTGACTGAAAATTAAATGTTCATGTAGTTATAAGCCTTTCCATTTGAGGGGTAGATGTGAAACTGGGCCATGTGCTGGCTGCTTTACTCGGGAAAGGAAATAAATGCATTCAAGTTACAGTTTCTGCAAACCTTTGGAGGATTTTTGTTCAGTGTTATCTCCAAGGATCTTTGTCTTGACTCTGACATTGGTTATGTCTTCTCCATAGGGGCATCTGTCTGAGGGACTGGTCACTAAATGGTATCGTTCTCCTCGTCTACTCCTTTCCCCAAATAACTACACCAAAGCCATTGACATGTGGGCCGCTGGGTGCATCTTTGCTGAAATGCTGACTGGAAAAACACTCTTTGCAGGTATTAAAACATTGTCTCTGTGTGTGAATGTATTCTGCCTAATTTTTGTAGTTCTTATCTTGGTGACTCTATCTTATATTATCTTGCACACACCATGATCAGTTAGTTGAAGGTCATTTCCTGTGGCCATGTATTAAAATAAACTAGGACAACGTTTTTCTTTTTCTTACGTTGTAGTTAAGAGAGAGAAGCTCTTTCTGTGAACTCAAACTTTTTGGAAACTGGGACAGAACTGTTGGTTTTGGTGTATTTTAGTTTGGATGCAGGCTTAGGAAATATCTGAAATTATTTTAAAATTATGATTTCCTGGCCCTCAAAAGTTATTGAAATTAATAAAATTGTAAAAGGTCATGGAAATGCCTCTATTGAATATACATTTTTTTAGTTACTCAGCTCCAATATATTTCATTGGCTATAAACTACTCTTTGTGAGCTCAGTCTCTATAAATGTATTTTTACAAGTCTGTATCCAATAATCTTTAACAACTGGAAAAGTCATGGAAATTCATTGGAGGATGAAATTAACCATCAGTCTTGACAAACATGCACACTAAACTAGACCAGTTTTAGTATACAAGTGTCCGTTGTGCCAAATATTGGCAGTGCATTTGCTTTGACACAGTTTTTGTGAATTAAACATTTGTGTGTGTGCAGGAGCTCACGAGCTGGAACAGATGCAGCTGATTCTGGAATCCATTCCGGTAGTCCATGAGGAAGACCGACTGGAGCTTCAAAGTGTAATACCCGTCTTTATCAGAAACGACATGTCAGAACCACACACGCCGCTTGCCAAGTTACTGCCTGGTGTCAGCCCTGAGGGTAAGTTGCACAAGCATATTTGCAGAATGCATGCAATTCATAGGAACAATTTATGGACACTTAAATTCCTGGAAACTTGAATGCCACTCGCCCTTCCCATGCCCCATTTTTTTTCAGCAATCCATAGGATTCTCTATGATTTTAGAAAATTATTTAAAGTTTTGCTACTGTTGATGCTAAGCCATATTGTGTTGGTAAAGGAAACACAAATGGCAGGCTATATCTGATGTATTGTTCATTTGTTTACGGCAGCCTTGGATTTCCTGGAGAAGATCTTGACCTTTAACCCCATGGACCGGCTCACTGCGGAAGAGGCTCTTGCTCACCCATACATGAGCGATTACTCATTCCCATTAGACGAACCAGTGTCATCGCACCCCTTTCACATTGAGGATGAGGTGGATGACATCTTGCTCATGGATGAGAGCCACAGTCACATCTACAACTGGGACAGGTGAGCTCACACTGAATGGAGAAAATACCTGCATCATTTCATCATTTTATGAGACTTGACTTTTGGTAAGAGCAGAGTAAGGGCAAAGTAATGGGCAAAGCCCATTTAAGGAAAGTCAGTTCTCCTGGCCGCCATCTTTCCAATGGCAAGATTGCTTCTGGGCAGCTATTTTCTTTGTAAGCAATATTTCAGTACAGCTCCTACATAATTGAATGATTAAAAGCTGAAGTCTCCAAAACTGTTCGTCAAGCTTAGTTTTATAGCATTTCAGATCCGCAATAAAATCAGATAACCCAGATCAATTTACATTTGTTGTTCTTTTTCCCACTGTAGGTACCATGACAGTCAGTTCTCTGATCAGGACTGGCACCTGCACAGCACCCATGAAGTGGAAGATGTGCAGCGTGATCCTCGAGCTATGTCAGACGGCACAGACGAGGAGGAAGTCCAAATCGACCCACGGAAATACATGGATGGAGAGTGCGAAAAGTTCCTAGAGGATCCATCATTCGACCTCCTCTCAGAGCACTCGTGGCAAGAGGAAGATCACCATGAGAACAAGTACTGTGACCAAGAGTGCAGCTACACTTGCAACTACAAAGCTGTTTCCCCATCCTACCTGGATAATCTGATCTGGAGGGACAGTGAGGTGAACCACTACTACGAGCCCAAACTCATCATCAACCTCTCTAACTGGAAAGAGCAACAGAGCAAAGAGAAGTTAGACAAAAAGGGCAAGAGCAAGTGTGAGAAGAATGGACTGGTCAAGGCCCAGATCGCCCTGCAGGAAGCGTCTCAGAACCACAGCGTGGCCGAGAAGGATCGTGAACAAGAAAAACACCAGAACCACAACCAGGGCTTCGACTTTGACTCGTTTATCGCCAGCACCATCAAACTGAGCCTCCAGCCGGAATCCGGTGACGTTGACCTCCTAAATGAGTTAAACACCTCAGTTTCCCAACTGGACACTCGTGCTCCTTGCGGCTCCATGTCCAAGTCCATCAGTCAGGAAAAAGAAGAGAAGTGTCTAGTCAACCTGGCACAGCTCGGTGTTCGGACACCCTGTCCTTGGGAAAGTTTCACGGACACCGGCGTTGCCGAGAGCAGCCTGATCGACGAGGCTTGCTGGGATGTCCGCAAAGACGAGCAGCTCCAGAAGGAGAACAGCAGCTGCCAGAGCAGTTACCTAGACCGGCTCTTCAGCAAGCGTGAGGAGGCTGAGTCCGAGATCCCGGAGCCCGTCGAGGTGGCTGCTCCGGAGGGTGACTTCATATCCTGTGACGGCGAGATAGTCTTTAACATGCAGCTGGAGTCTCTGGCCATTGCGGGGTTCGAAGGAGCGGCTGACATTCCTCTGAAGTCCATCCAGGCCACGCTAACGCCCTCTGCTGTTAAACGCTCCCCACAAATCGCCCATAAAACCTACAGCAGCATTTTCAAGCATTTAAATTAAAAAAACACCCCGTTCAAGCAGAGTCCAGCTTATTTTTTATAGAGTTATGTATTTCTGTACTTGAATCATTTATCTTTTTACATATGGTTACTTTTTAAGGAAACTTTTTTTTCTTTTTGTAAAATTTGTGGATTAAATGTTAATGAATTCAGTTAGTAAGTTCATCCAAAGTGCTGGACTGTTTTCCTACACATGAAACATGTTTTTCCTTTTGCCCTCAAATTTTCAGTTCCAACTCTGAATAAATTATATAAAACGGCATGACATTTGCACACAGCGTACTGTAGATTCAGAAACAGGTTAGGGAAAGACAGAGGAACAACTATTAAGTAGAGAAATAGATGGTTTATTCATTGCAAGTAAAGGAATGGAGAAAAAGAGGGTGGAATAATGCACTAAGTGGGAGATGCTGCCACTGACGTCATAATGTGACCTTCTGACTGACAGCCAATAGGACAGACGTAAGCTGTGCGTCTTGGCCTTTCTCTTCCTTTTGTGTAACTAAGGCTAATGTATTTATTTGACTTTTTCCACCTCATTTCCATTTAAAAGCGAAGCCTTTTGTCATTTTGTTCATACTGTAAACTTCCTCAAACGTGATGCCAGCACAGCAAGCGTCGACCGTAGGCTTGCGATGCGATAACTAAGTTCGTAAAGGCGTTATCTACCTCAAGGTAACAGCAGAAGGTTCCGTCTCCCAACTGTAGTGCTTTAAAGAAACACTTGCCCTCTCAACAATGTAGTGCACAGCAATTTCTATTTTTCATTTTGCATTTGCCATAGTGAAGTGTTAAGATCATTTATTTATTTTTAGCAGATGTGAGATATTTATTTTAAGAACGTTGTAATTTTTCAATGTGAGGCATTGGACTTCCATTCTGGTCTGTTTTGGCGCTCGGTGTTCGTTTAGCCGTGGATGATCGCTCATCCGTTTGAGTTGTACAGAAATTCATGACGCTCTCCCAAGTTCCAGCGTTTGTTTTCATAAGGATTCACCATAATAATAATTTTTTTTTTTTTTTTTTTTTTAAACTTGTAGGTGCTTTGTACGAGTGGAATACTGCTTTACGGCATTTTATGCGCCTAAAAGTCTTAATTTTTTTCTTTTTTTATATATATATATTATATATATATACGTACATAGTTAGAAATTGTGCATGGAAGAAAACCAATGGAAGGTACATTTAAAATGAAGTTAATGGTGAAGTATATTGTAAGTCATTAATTTTATTTTAATTGTATGTTTTTATTAAAGTATTTTTTTTCCAAGCGAGCATGATTGAATTAGGTTCAGATATAGCATGTAGAACACTTAAAATATTTTTTTTCTGTTTTTTTTTTTTTTTTTTTTTTTTTTTTTTGTTAATTTTGCCTTTTAATTGCTGGTTTCGATTCTGTTATCATTAGTTCCACTGTAAAATAACATCAATAAAATGGCCAGCAAGTGTATGACTGTCATCTTGTCTCATTTATTTTTTTATGTAAAAAAAAAAAATGTGAATATGCTTTTTCAGAGGAGGGTTTTCCCTTTGTTTGTTCACACTTGTGCAGCTAACTGGTCATTATTTACTGTGGGTAAGATTCATGAGCCTTATAGTCACTGATCTAGTACCAACAACTATCACATGTGCTCTTTGATGATATAGGTGCATAAAGTATTATGCACAGGGTCATTGAGAAAAAAAAAAAAAAATTCTTGGTCATAAATATTGTTCAAATACAAATGGACCTGGTGCCTCCGGTCCAGAGAAATCAAAGTACTATGGAAACGGGTTAAGCCAACATGCAATGAGAGATGCTGTAAAACTAAACGCATTAGTTTACATAAGACTATCCAAGCAATACCAATAACATCATACAAAGTTGTTTTGTACAATCTTGAGCTCTGATAAATTGTTGATGGTGGGCCAGGACCTTTTACAATGAACCAGTTCAAATGACCAAAAAACATTTATTCAAATAATGAAAGACTTGATTGTTTTCCTTTAGCTAAATAGATTTTTTAGATTATAAGATTGCAAACTTAAATTTCCACATATTTCACAGACAATAGCACAAGATGATATTTACTGCTCCATTAATGAAGAGCTCTGATGCAAAAGATATGACAATCATTTTTAGGTTTTCAGGAGGAGTTGCTCATAATGTTTGTTGACTATTCATAGCATGGATGTTTTAAGAGTCTGCCATGATGCCAGGATGAGATCTTGTGACCCTGGGGCAGAGAAACTCCCTTCACTGATGGGGGTTGCCTCTCTGAGAAGCCTGTAATTTTCCCACTATTATAGTTTCATTTCTCACTCAATTTGTGCTATGTATGCAAATATTGGGGATTGTTTTGAAGAGGTGTGATTTTACTTTTCGAAGTAATTTTGAATGGCAATTTTTGCATAGTGAAAAGATCCCATAGGTTTACTTTAAAGAGACCAGAATATCATAGTCTTTGGACTGTTGACTTTGGCCAGTAAGGAACCACCTGGCAACTGACAACGGCTATCCAGAGCAACATGCTTCATAAGTTCACCATCATACCTGAGAATGTGAAAAACTAAGTTTTCTAATATTAAATTAACCATGCACCAATAAAATCGGAGCTGCTTGTAAGATCTAAATGGGGATGGTTCCCATGAGACCACAGAACTCAGCTGAAGAGAAGCCCAGCTGTGAGTTTCAGCTTTATGCCCGGTTCCTTAGGAACATCAGCCAAAACATGCGTGTGGTTACCATGTCCACACAGCCTGGAGGGAGTTATGTTCTTCTACACACACATTAATCAGTTGGTTTCATAAGGATGTTGACATGAATTCCAGTCCAGAGAGAGACGGGTTTCATGCCCTCAGAACATATTACACTAAGCCTGGGTGTGTAGGGAAAATGGTTAACATTTACAAAGTAGATTTTTACATTTTCTTAAGATAGTGTGTTGCGATGGCATTTTAATGGCAATTTAAAGTAAAAAAATAAAAAGTACAATTTTGAAAATAAATCTAGAGCCAACCCTGTTTCTGGAGGGTTACATTCGGCAGAGTTTAGGGTACGTTTACATGACAACGATGTACTAAAAACGGGGAAAATAATGTCTTTGCATTTTTTCGCGTAAAGACGACACCATTGTCAAAACGACCCCCATTCGGATCTGCAAAGAAGAAGAAAAAAACAGAAAAATGCTGTATTAAGCATGCCAGGCCAGTAGTTGGCGGTGTCTCTTTGTAAAGAAACACTACACGACTACAGACTGAACATGTAATATGCATGCGCATGACGTCACTGTTTTCACAAAGTCACGTTTTTGTAGTTTACACGGAGATGATAACATATCGTTTTCAAAAATGTGCACTTTGAAAGTGCGATTTCAGGCCCCCAAATGCGTTGTGGTTTTGTACACGTTTTTAGTTGATATCTGTCGTGTAAACTGCCCCTTAGCTACAAACCTAATCAAATACACCTGAACCAGCTAATCAAGTTGTTCAGGATTACTTGAAAATAACACATAGGTGTGTTGGAGAAGGGTTGCTTGGAACTGATGTTGGAACTGTAGCCCTCCAGGAGTAGGGTTATGCCTGGTATAAAGAATAAAGTTGTTACTTTGCCAGATTAAAGTAGTAATATTAGGAGAATAAAGTCAAAATTGCAACAAATTCGTACCATTATGAGATTAAAGTAGAAATATAATAAGAATACATTTTTAAAAGTAACCTCAAAGGGGACATTCTTCTAAATTGCTGAACATGGCATTGTGCAGTGAAGACTAAATTCACCTTATTGATAATAAACACTATAAACAGTCAAGCAGATGAGCCCAGAGTATAAATGCAACGTTTTGTATCGTCTTTCATCTTGGATTATGGATGGACATATAGTGTACATAATGTTTACAACTGTATTCATTTTGTAATTTGACTTTAATCTCAAAGCTTTCACTTTGTTCTTGTGAAAGGCATATTTATTTTAATATGGCACCAATGTTGAAGTCGAGACCAGCTAATTTGAGTCCAACTAAGTCAAGACCAAGACCAAAGAAAGTCAAGCCCAAGTCATGCTCCTGCGGTCTTGACTTAATTAAATATGGTCTTGGATTGAGGGGCCGTTTACACTACATCGTTTTCAACAAAAAAATGAAATTGTTTATGCATTTTGGCCATTCATTTACGCAACAACAACGTTTTGGGGGCCTGAAAGCAAAAGCTTTTGAAAACATGTTTCAAAGTGCAAGCTTTTTTAAACGATATCGTCTCCGTGTAAATAACAAAAATGTGAACAAAAAATTCTTTACAAAGTGGCATCACCAACTATTGGCCTGGCAGCATAATAAAGCTTTTCAATCATTTTCGCAGATCCGTGTGAACGTTGTCATCTGTTCGCGAAAAACGCGAAGGAAAAACTTCAGTTTTTCGGTATATTGTTGTCACGTAAACGTACCCTCAGTCTTGAGTCTGGGTCCAAGACCATGGTGTTTCTCTTATCATGAACTGAGAAGCATAGACTTGAATGAGCTGGTCTGGACTACAACACTGCATGTCACTAAAACATTGCCATAGTAAGTGGTACTTGACTGGAAAAAATTTGCCTACATGATTTTGAGGGTTTGATATATAGTTGCTAATGGGTTCTGAGTGGTTTTTAGCATGTAGCTAACATTTTCTGGATGGTTGCTAGGTGACAAGTACATTTATCGGAAAAAAACATCCTCAGAAAAGAAATATCACAACCTTCCTCAACAAGCCGAGCCATATGAAATCATTCATGTGCGTAACACAAACTGTGCTGGATGAGTTATGTACCAAAGTTTAATATTTATAGTTTAGGGTTTCTTCAGATCTTTAATCCCAGTGTAAGGAATAATAATATTTCCTTTTTTAAGTGGCTAGCTGAATTTCACACACCACATTCTTCAAGACTCTCTCTCTCCATTTGCGTTTCCCCTGCTTTTGCCATTCAGGCATCATCAACAACAGGTTGTAAATAGAGACAGAAGCGCCACTTGCTTCTGTTTCTCAAAACTTAATAAGATCTTTTACAACAAACCAACAGATCTGCTCCCCTCGTCTGCGACCTCTGTTAAACTGAGCCCATGTAAGAGTATGCTTTGCTTTTCAGTATGCCTGTCTGATCCAAACCAGGTTTATGTCATTCACACACAAGAGTGCAGTCAAACTGTCAGATGGCGTTAGGATAAAAATAATGGCTGTCAAGCCAAGGGAACAAAAGGATAAGCTGCTTTTGAAGGTAGTCAGCTGATAGCAGATTAACGGAGCACTTGCTCAACTCAAGGTCACAGACGTTCATTTTCACGGCATCACAATTACAGCAGTGTGTGCGGGAGGAAGCCATTACACATCCCAAAATACTCACAGAACCCAGCAAACACAGGCACTTTTAACTGCTAGCATGGCCCTAAAGTAGCATCTCGATGGTGTCATTGTGACCCTTTACTTTAAAACACACTGTCCCAAGATGTGCTATTAATAAACCTGCTTTTTGAAAGGATGTGAACACTTGTTGGACTGTCTACTAAGGAGATGTTCTGATTAATGCTGCTATTAAACAAAGTGCTCGTGGTTTATATTTCCTGCCTTACATTTTTGGTATTTTGTGTTGCTTTTTAGTCTGATTTGATTACCTAATTACAAAAATCAGCAAATGACAACACATGAGGGTCCATGCAGAATGACAACCTATATATAGGCCTATATATCAGTTCTCTCTTCTTTTTTTCTTTTTTGGGTTGAGAAACGTTCCAAGTGCTAATATAACAGTCCAACACTACTGGGACTTTTCACTGTTATCTCTTCACTTGTCCATGTTTGCACATTCCAGACAGTGTATGTATGTGCCAGGGGTGTCCCATCCTGCTCCTGGAGGGCCAACGTTCTGCAGAATTTAACTTCAACCTGCCCCAACACACATGCTTGGAAATTTTTACTAATCCTGAAGATCTTGATTAGATTACGTGTGTTTAATCAGGCTTGAAGCTAAACTCTGCAGGATGGTGATCCTCCTTGAGCTGAACTGGGAACACCTGGTCTGTGCATTAGTGGTGGGGATTTTTCAGTGATCCTTCACTGAAGTTTTTTTTCAGTTTTCAGTTTCTGCTGGTTACATCGTTACACCACTGGGGGCAACTTTATAAATGAGTCACTGGCTGCACTCGAAAGCTGAAAAAAATGTTCTTACAACAAGGTTCAAATCCAATGATCGTGCCATTTATTGTCTATAGTGAGATTGCTTCATCTGATCATTTTTTGAAGGCAGCATAGATGTATTCTTCATTGCCCTTCATTGCATTCGATTCTGTGACGGTTGAGCTAAAAAATAAAATGGCATCTAAAAGTTGCGGTTGGTGATCAGTTTGTGTATAATGTTCCAGGTCAACTTTTTCAACTTTTATTTAATTTCTAGCGAGAAATTAGTATGTGCATTGTAATTATTATAGTAATTATTATCTGTTTAGTTATCACCGAATTTCTCTCTATTTTTTTTTTTTTTTTTGCAGATCATTATACCCTTATGCTACCTTAGAAACCTCTCTGAAATCAATTTTGAGAGGTACCTATGCTGCCTGCAAAGTCATTGCCTTGCAGGGCAGTGACCCAGACAGCAACATAGTGTCGGCCCAGATCCGGGCCACATCTGGTACATGTGGATTCAACGCGTACCAGATGTGGGCTGGATCTGGGCAGACACTATGTTGCTGTCTGGGGAGGCTGCAAGTCAGATACACTTTTGACTTTTAAGCTTTTAAGCCACTGAATCATGCAGATTCTGGATTCTTCTTCAAGTCTGATTCATTCAGGAACTAAAAAGTCAACAGCTTTTCTTTATGAGTCAATCATCGAATAATTTATATTCCGTAATGACACACCACTGCTGTGTGGAGAGACATAATGTTTCATTCTGCTTCAACTTAGTTTGAAACAATTGTTAGTGGAGCAAAAATAAGCTCATTAGTGAGGGGATAAACAAAGATTTTTGCAACTTTTCATCAATTGTACTAATTGCTTGGCAAAACGAGTCTGTTTGAGACACCTGCTGGACAAGATGCTGTAAGCAAGGATAACATGTGTAATGACACCTTTCCCAAACTAATTACAAATGTTTTCATGAAACTACAATCTTTTAAATGTAATCTGCAAATAATTGGATATCATGAAATATGAAGTGTCTGTGTAATTTGTGTTTATTTATGAATGTGTGCTTGGCAAACTTAGGCAGGGCCTGGCAAACTATTCAAATTAGAAACAATTAAATATCATTCTCATATGATACATGCATATCTATTAAAATGTATTAAAGGAATAGTTCACTTAAAAAAGAAAATTCAGTCATCATTTACTCACCCTCAAGTTGTTTCAAAACTGTATGAATTTCTTCTGTTGAACACATATGTAGATATTTTGAAGAATGTTGGTAACCAGACAGTTGATGGACACCATTTAACATTTTAATCTTATTTATTGAACTGTTGTGTAAAAGCAGTATCACACATTTGTATCCAAAAGTAGGCCTACATAATATTTTACATTTACTTTTATTTTTTATCACATACCACATTTATAGTTACATAGAATTGGTGTTATGAATGAAATATATATATTTTTTTACTTTACTGTTATTACTGCATCTGATTAAAGTTATAAATTGAATTAACACGGGTAATGACTGCTGACATATCAGAGATGTTTGAGGCACAATTTTAGGCTAAACATTTTCTGAGTAAATAAACAAATATCCCTGCTTTCCCCTACAGGCTTTACATAATATTCTCTCTGTCCTCTGTGTGTGCATAACCTGAAGTGAAGTGTTATTGTTCAGTGTTAACATATTAAAACTGAAGCACCATGTTGAGTGGCCCTATTGATGCAATAAGATCTTTTGTTTGCTCATGTTGAAGCACTCAGCAATGACATGAAACAGACAAACACTGAATGTCATGGAAATGGTATCAAATGAAGAAGATCAGATGCAGGCCAAGGCCCTGATCACAGACAATCATTGTTATATAATAGTACTTCACACCACAGTGAAGACTATTAATATTATATGCATTAGAACACAGTCCTTATCTATACTTGTTTTTGTCTAAAGTTAATAGACATAATTAACTATTGAACCTCATGAATCTTACATTCTGTTAACAAAACATTTTAAAGTAAAATTAACTGGCCCTGTTGTTCTAAAGTAGACACATTTTCCAGAAGGCTCTATAACTCTTGGATCGGACTCAAGAGATCTGCAGTTTCCATTCAGTCGAGGAACATAATGAGGAAAGCCTTTATATGGTTGGGTATGAAACAGTCTCAGGAGGCTGACATGGCTTGTTAAACAGGTAGTTCAGCATTTGAGGCACCTGTTAACTGTGGACTCACTAAGTAGATGACTCACAGATCACTCCCAGAAATCAAAGAATGCCCAGACCCACCAAAGCCTTATCCATAAGACTCTCCCTCCCACACTTTACATTTGTCTTACTCTCTTACACAATGAGGAACACTATATGTGAATCATTACAATAACCACAATGTACGAATACAAATTATTCAGATGGTGAATGAGAATGTTAATAACATCCACCCTAACTCTCATTCCTGAGAGAAGTAGCAATGTCTAATTTGTGAACGAATGTTTCTGTTGAGTCAGATATTTTTAGTTGGTCTAGAACCCAAAACCAGTGTAAATTATTTGTTCTGATCCAGTTGTGGAAACATAGGAGGGGTTCCCTGTCGAGGGTCGTCAATAACGTCAATAACGGTCGTCAATAATGCTGCGTCAATAACGCTTTGGGAACGCTCCGCATGATTGCGTCTGAAGCACATGTGTCAACTAGTCCACTGGCGAGAGTGAACGTCACGGGTGGGTGACGTCACGACCAGGAAAGAATAAAAGCACATCTGGAATAACCGTCGTTAGCTTCTGTGCCTCAGCAAGCGCTCTGTGTTCTTACTGTCTGTCTTATTTATCGTTGTCTGTCCAGAAATAGTACAGCTCCAATACAGAAATCATGGTGAACAAATAACAAACATTCAGATCGTGTGCTTCTCCCTGCCCTCTTTTCCTTACAGGTGGGGATACACACGAGTTTAGGTGTTCAGGTGAGCGTTCTCTGCGGTTCGGGCCCCTCTGCTACCAAGGCAACACAGAAGCTCAGATTGTGGGGTTCGCAAATGGATCTCACGGAGGGGTTTGAGATGGGCCCCACCCTTTCTCAGGGGGAAGAGGATTCGCCATCAGAATCCTTCTCTCTTCAGGCCACCAAAGAGACTGCTCGCGTCATCGGGCGGTCTATGGTAGCCTCGGTGGAAGAAGCTGCAGTGCGCTGGATCTCACGGGTAAAGGCTGAGAAAGGGCGGGGCCCGTCTCAAACCCCTCCGTGCGATCCATTCTCGCTCATACGAAAAAGTTTGGGTTGAGACTGAATGCCAAGAAAAGTGTTATCGCGCTATCGTCTGCTCGTGTCGCCACAATCCTCTCAGTCTTAAAGGAGATAAAGCTAGGCCAGTCACTCACTGTAAAACATTTTTAGAGACTGTTGGGTCTGATGGCAGCTGCGTCCAACGTGATACCTTTTGGCCTGCTGTACATGAGGCCCCTGCAGTGGTGACTCAAGACCAAGGGGTTTTCATCGAGGGGAAACCCACTTTGTATGATCAAGAGAATAAGCATATTGCTAGTAGCACTGTACTGGCCAAGGGACCTTCTATCTCAGGCGGGAGGAGTGATCCTCCATCCCCAACCAGAAATATGGAACCTGTGGGTTTGGCGTCTGAGGGGGCCCAATTCATAGAATCTGGTCTCTAAGCCGAGGTTGTAGAGACCATACTTAACTCCAGAGCTCCGTCCATTAAGAAACTATACGCCCTGAAGTGGTGTACAATGCTTGGTGTACAATGCAACATTGGGATGCAGTTAATTACTAGAGTTCCTTCAGGATAATTTTTCTGCAGGGTTATCTCTGTTGGGAGAGACCCTTTGACAACACATTTCCTTCGTGGCACTTTTGAGGCTGAGGCCTGCAGTTCACACCAGAGTTCCAGCTTGGGACTTGGCGTTGGTCTTAGACGGTTTATCTATGGCTCTCCTCAAGCCTCTTGACTTGGTTTCAGAGAAGTTTCTGGCCCTAAAACTGTGTTCCTTCTGGCCATTTCTTCACTAAAAAGAGTAGGAGATCTTCAGGCCCTGTTGGTATCCCCCACGTGCCTTTGCACCAGGGATGGTCAAAGCTTTCCTTTACCCTAAGCCTGGCTACGTTCCGAAAGTCCCGAACAACGTACCGCAGCGTATCGCTCTGCAGGCATTCTGTTCTCTTCTGAGTCAAGACCAGGAAAAGCTGAACCTTGTTTGTCCAGTCAGAGCATTGGATACTTATGTTCAGAGCAGCCCTGTGGGGGAAGTCTGATCAGCTGTTTGTCTGTTTTGGGTCACCTAAGAAAGGGCTCCCTGCATCTAAATAGACTGTTAGCAAGTGGATAGTTGAAGCTATCTCTCTTGCCTATGAAGCTTCTGGTCAACCATTACCTTTGGCCAATAGAGCTCATTCCACTAGGAGTAAGGCGGCCTCCAATGCCTTAATATCTGGGGTCTCCCTTCAAGAAGTTTGCTATGCGGCGGGCTGGTTCTTGCCGCTCACGTTCGTCAGGTTTTATGACTTAGACTTGGGTGCCCCTGGATCACAAGTACTTATGTCATAGCTGCTCTCAGTATTCCTACGAAAGGTATTTGTATTGTTCCCAAAGCGTCATTGAAGCAGCGCAAGTTAGAGGTCTCGACAAAGCCTGACACACTGAGTCCATTCGGACCGGGCTCGGGCCTTCTTTTTTTTTTTACAGATTCGGGCTCATTTAGCTTCTCTCCTTTCACCGTGCCCATAATATACACGCAGAGCACAGGCTACTGTATGAAATATTGTTATATTGATAATATTATAAATATGCAACGCAATACGCAATTACGCGAGTAACGTGACGTGTGCAGTGCATTAGGTGACAGTTGACCATGCAGAGCATCAGGGAGAAGTTGGAGCGTGGGGAGTTACTAAAAGTTCCCAATGCTTCGAGAAAAGCTGCATTTTGAAAGAGTTTTGATTTGATTACCACAACAAACAATGAGCCTGAAGCCTTCAACAGTGGATGCTATTCTTTTTCTTCACAACACTCGCGAATAAACATTGAATGATGACCAACGTACATGTAGCCTACTCAGTTCAAAGGATTTTTATTTATTTATTATCTTTTTATTATTATTTAACATTAGCCAGTTGGCGAAGAGTTCTTTGAAACGTTGTTCTTCAGTAAAGTTACTTAACATCAAAAAAGGTAGGCCGTAAATCTTTATTTCAATCTTTATATCACATTTGGCTATATAATATTCTCTACTGCATGCTTATGCTTCTCTGTAATGGACAGTCTGTATTAATATTTGTGGGCATGATTGTCGGTGGTGGTAGTTATGTTTGAGGCCTATAATAAAAGTTTATCTCTTAGTAGCGCGTGTGTGTGCGTGTAGCAGAGACAGCGCGCATCAGAGAGCACACTTCAGAGAAAGCTTAAAGTGATATTGATGTTGGTCTCGGGTTGGGTTGGGTCGGGTTCGGGCTTAAAAATTACAGACGTTGTCGGGCCAGGGCCGGGTTAGGGCTTGAACACCACGGGCCAGGGCCGGGTTAGGGCTGGATTTTTTGGCCTGTGCAGGGCTCTAGCGCAAGTTCCCTCAAAAGGCGTCCCTTTGCCATACTTTCTGCATCCCTGTGATCGACTTGCTTCGGCTAAAGCTAACGTTGGTTATTCCGGATGTGCTTTTATCCTTTCCTGGTCGTGACGTCACCTGCCCGCGACGTTCACTCTCGCCATTGGACTAGCTGACACGTGCTTCAGACGCAATCACGCGGGGCATTCCCAAAGTGTCATTGATGCAGCGTCTCGTTCCCTTCTCAGGAACTAGGGTTACAGTCGTAACCTGAGATGTTTTTCCTTCTGTGATTCTTTTGCATCTCTTTTGAAAGACTGAAAGCTTCAGAGCCCATTCATTGTAACTGCATGAAGAATAGCAACAAGCACAATTATCTGAATTTCTCCTTTTGTGTTCCTTGGAATAAAGTAAGTCTTGCAAGTTTGGAACAAATTGATTGCTTGTTTGGAGTAAATTATATCAGAATGATCATTTTGGGGTGAATTATCCCTTTAAGCATATCAATTAAAACAAATTCATATTTAAATGTTTTGTGGCTGCTGTAGGCACTGTTTCAGGAGTAGAAACTAGAAGCAATAAATGATTCAGACAAGTTTTTTAATGCATCAAAACTCTTGCCGACCAGAAGCAAGTGTGCAAGGTCAAAGAGAGACAGAGCAGATATCAGTATCAAGGAACAGAGTAAAGTTGCACCAGTCGAGCAGTTCATCTTTCAGCAGTGTATAAGTGCCATCCAACCCCAATCAAGTGCCTGTATGGAACTCCTAAACAGAACCATCTGATCCCAAATATGGAGTTTGTCTAAAAGCACAGTAGTGACCCACTTACAATGTGGGACAATAGTTTGTGGTCTGAGGATTGCACTGTTTAGCCAGAATTCAAAAGTAATTGGTTGTGATATCATGCTGTGAGTCTTTTCATCAGCACAGACTGGGCAGCTTGTTAAAATAACGGATGGTGGAAAAATACAGGAAATACTTAGAGGAATTTTTAGGCAAGAACGCTAAATTATTATGTGAATGACTACATTCTGGGTCAAATAAAACCTGGCTCAAAATATAATTCAAATAAATATTTTCTGTTTTTAATTTCTGTAATTAGTTTTAGGGTTAGGAGACAGAATATAAAGTTTGTACAGAATAAAAATCATTATATCTAGGAAGCCAAACATAGGTTAGACCTATATAATAAATAGTAAAAGGACTAAACAATAATAAAAAATAAAAAAAAACGGCAATTACCAAGCCCAATAAAGACAACACAAGAATAAACATTCAGAGACTCAGCAGTAGGTACTAGCAATACTTCAGGAAGAGCATTAGACCATAAACAAATTCAACAGAAACTAGGTGGGGAAAAAAAGCTTTTCCATATAATTCTGGTGACGCTGCCCTCTGTTGGTGAAGAAGTGCAACTGCAGATATTTATAGAGGCAGTTGACATTGGCCACTCGACCCAGGTATAGAATATAAGAATATAAGAATATAGCCAGCCCACTACACAACTCACTCTGACATAGCATGACATTTTTTATTATGCACTCAAAGAGCACTGAAAAAGCCTGAACATTAGGGCCTGGTTTCACAGAAAAGGCTTAGATTAAGCCAGGACTAGGCCTTAGTTCAATATTAGGACATTTAAGTAGGTTTAATAAACATAATTTAAAAAAACTAAAAACATTACTGATGTGCATCTTGATACAAAACAATGGCACTGACGTATTTTAAGATATGTCAGTGCAAGTTGCTTTCAGTTAAAACCACTGATCTATAATGTGGATATTTGTAAAGATCCGTTTGGCCATTAACTTTTAAAAATGCACCATTAGGCTATGCCTGAGTCTCCGAATGAAAGACCTGCAACATGCAGATCAATGTGCTTCAGCATTTTTCTCCTATGAAGTACTAGGAAATGAAATTGAATGTGGAGGATTTTAACTGTGACAAGATGATTGACAGGCCAGTTTACTGTGATAAGATGCGTCAGAGAGCAACCGTTAAAGACGCAATTGGATGACGAGATAGTATGTTCCAAAGCTGTCTACGTTTTGCTACACACTCAAAAGTAACTACTTTTTCTTCACAAAATGAGTACATTTTAGGGCGTAAGTAGGCTAATTGAGACGCAGCATTAGTTAGTATTCAGTGGTTCCTGTTTTCATTTTTCATTTCCAGCTCCTTGTTTGTCATCATGGTTACTGATATGATTTGTCATTCGTTTCAGCTGTGTTCACCTCATTACCATATGGATAGTTACTCTCTTTCAGTTCTCATTTGTCCAGTCTACGTTTACATTAGCGCTTGTGTTTGAGCACGCAACACGCATCTAAAATTGGAAAGAGCTCAATTGAGATTGACTGTATAAATATATTTCACAAGAAATCTGAGGTATATTTCTACAGACTGCCGAAAGCTACCTAAGAGAAGCAAACGGATCGCTGCAATTCACAGAAACAACTGGACACTGAATTTAGGGGTAAAATCATACCCTATTGTGTTATATATTTTATTGACAACTCATCAGTTAAATTCACAATCGTATAATCTGCATAACTGGACATTTTTAAATAAACACTGACAAAAAACTACACAAGTTTTTGGGTATATGATATATAACATTGATATGAGTGATCACCCGGATTTAGACCTGCCTATATTGTATTTATATACAGCCTTCATGCAAATTTGCTTTATGTATCTCCCCAGCGTCGAAATCAGGCATATATATATATATATATATATATATATATGTGTGTGTGTGTGTGTATGTGTGTGTGTGTGTGTGTGTGTGTGTGTCTATCTTTGATCAATTAGCTTTTGGTTTTAAAATATTACATATACTATTATTAGACAAATATCTGAAATACTAAATATTCAAGAGTGGCATTCTGCACTCCGATATAAATGACCACTAAACTGTAATTGACTGCTAATGGATTTATTATTTGGTAAGTAGTCATATAATAAGCAGAAAAATGTACAGTCAGTCTGTCATTAAAATAATCCCCATTTTAACACCTGATCACGTAGCTATATTTTATTGGGCTTAAAAACTTCATCTTCATCTTTCTGGAACTTTATCATGATTATTCTTTTGTTCAAATTTTAATAAAAAAGAAAGCTCCCCCAGTGCTAATCCATGTGTAGATATTAATATCAGTATGAGCTGGCAGATTGAAATGTGTCATGCTCTCAGTCATTCACTATCGGTTACCGGCACAAGTAAATCATCTCACTTTCCTTAACATGTAAGGGCAGGGACTATTTATAGTCCATCAGCATTTTTCAAACACATGGGAACAGCTCTTCCACAGAGTGAATGAAAGTTAACCGTGTGTAACCTCTCAGCTTTCATTAATAGACACAGGCTGTGTCACACACATCACACATACACACACAGTGCTAAATACCACATGGTTTGTGTCGTTTACCACATTCACCCACTGAGTTTGCTGCGCTTTGTGTTAGTAGTAGCCTAGTTATAGTGGTCTTGTTATTAAATGAAGTTTTGTGCCCTCTAGCGAGAATCCCACAGCATGACTGCAGCTTCCCTCAGCCAAAGAGGCCTAAAGAGGTTAGCCAAACGCAATGAACTCTGGGATGTAACAAACATTACAAATATCTATCTATCTATCTATCTATCTATCTATCTATCTATCTATCTATCTATCTATCTATCTATCTATCTATCTATCTATCTATCTATCTATCTGAACATGTGAAGATGTAAATGATTATACTGTGTGTTGTTAACCTCTTTTTCACAGAGCTTAAGAATTATTCAGTCAGGCATATATGAATCAAATGGGTATTTACATTTGAAAAGATTATATTGCTAATTCTCCAGTTTTTTAAAGATTTAAAAAAAAGTATTTGACCTCTAAAATATTTCACAAAATGATTTAAGTTTTAAATAAGGTTACACTTTAAGGTGCTATATATAGCGTAATTATACAAATAAGAACTGAGTAATATTAATAAACAGCATGTAATTACTATATAATTAGGGTTAGGGTTTGGTTTAGGCTTAGTTGCTTGTAATTATGCATTATTTAATGTTATTTCTATAGTATTCCATTACATTGTCCTTGTCACACATCTTACATGTACTCACTAAACACATGTAAGATGTGTAACATGGACACTGTAAAATAAAGTGTTGGCAAAAAAATAACAATAGATATACTGTGAAAAAATTATTTGAACAGTTTCTAGTTAGTGGATCATGATAGTTCATGTGATAAACAACACCTGTACCCAGACAGCAACATAGTGTCGGCCCAGATCCGGCCCACATCCGGTACATGTGGATTCTACGCGTACCAGATATGGGCCGGATCATGGCCGGCACTATGTTGCTGTCTGGGTAGTTACTCTGACATCTGTGTGAACTTACGGGGAACCTCAAGAAAACGTAGCTATTTTACGAGGTGGCGATTTCGATGTGAACTACCCTAAACATAACCATCACTGGGCGAAAAGCAGATCATACGAATTAGCCAATTCGCCAAAAAGTAAAATACTTACAAACGTCCATGTTGCGGAACTGACTTTATACAGTATATCCAGTAAAATAACCAAAAGACCAGCTAAATAAAAGTTATTGCAGAAATGCCTCTGGTGTTAGTTCTGAGAAAAACTTCAGATGACATAGTTTGATGCTTTATTATCTTAAGGCATTTAAACATTTTTAAGAGTGTTTAATTTTTATCATTTTATTATTATCCATATGTATTTAAATATTTTCTGTGGCAATTCTAAAATTGACTTTCAGTATAACACAATACACAAGGACTTTTTGGTTCTGTTCTCCTTTTGTGGAATGCAACACATGTAAAACAATGAAATAATTTAGAATCTAGCCTATTTCTAATTGATTATACAGAAAGTGCATATATGTAAGTATCACTCCTGCTGAAAGATCCAGCATAGATGATGTTTTTCTTCTTTTGAAGAAGAAAAATAAGAAAGAGTGGAGAAGAAAACAGTGAGGCAAAGAGGAACAAAGGGATCACAGGGAAACGGAGCGTACTGAAGCGTGGTTGGCCTACATACCATCTGTATATTGTGAGGATCAGACAGATCAGATCTCTCTGTCTGAAGCAGCCATTAGTCACAGAGAAGTTCCTCCAATGGTTTTCGTTTCCTCCTATACGGCTCGCCTCCTAACATAATGGAAATAACCCTCAGATAGGAAAACACCTGTCTTCACACCCAATCAAACATGACGCAATCTCATTCCAGAATCTGCATTACACACCTATGGGCAAGAAAAAAAAAAAAAAAAGATCAAATGAATGAATGAAGGTCATAACATGTATGATTTGTGTTTTCTTGGTTCAGTATTGGGGTGTAAGGGTGTGGGCGTTTTAGGTGTGTCAAGTCACCTTCATTTATGTAGCGCTTTTTTCAATACAGATTGTTTCAAAGCAGCTTTATAACAGGAACATAATGCAACAAAGTTTGTTTTGGCTGTACAGCAGATCTAGAAGAAAATAGTGTCATAGTCCAGCTTAAGTAAGTTCAGTGATGGTTCATTTTTGTTGTAAAAAAGTTACATTGCCGCTCTATACAGCCACTCTGGAGAAAACAATGATGGCATCGTGGCAAAGAACCAAAACTCCCGTCGGGTGACAGAATAAAAATGAAACCTTGGGAGAAACCAGGCTCAGTGTGTCTTTGAACATTCTGATCTTGTTACCGCAGGGTTGTCATATCATAAGTAGCATTCAGTATCTGCTGTGGCCAACAGTTGCTTTAACAGTGCATCTCATCCTCATGGACTGCAACAGATTTGCCAGTGCTTGCTGTGAGATATTAATCCACTCTTCCACCAAGGCATTTGCAAGTCTGGTGGGATGCATGGTTACATTTGGTTTGGCACTGCCTGCAGGTATGATCAAGTGTCGTTCCTGTCTCTGTGTAGCGCTGTCTTAGGTGTCTTACATTACGGACAGTTTCTTGCTCTGACCACATCTGCAGTCCTACTACTGCATGTTCATGCATCTTTCTCCTGGTGTTTTTCAGAGTCACAAGAAAGGTATCTTTAAGTTATTGGAACTGTGACCTTTATTGTCCCACCTGTAAACTCTTAGGGCCAGATTTACTAAAACAGGGCAAATTGGTGTGAGAGCGCAATTCCAAAAAAAGTGCCGATGGGTGTGGAAAGTTCAGTGCGTGATCTACTGACGACGTGCAAATTAAAGAAAACAGACGCAGCCAGATCATTTCCATAATGACAAATACAATCTAACGAGAGCAGCGCAAATTAACGTCTGGGCGGTATATATTGGCGCAAATAGCCTACCAGTAAATTGACTAGCGCAAACCTTAGTAAATCAACTTGCATGATTAATTGAAATACTCTCCTCCCATACATTTTGCATCTGAAAGGGAAACTCCAACAAATGCACGTTACGAGGTCAGCTGCAAAAATAACGCTGTGTCCACACCTTTTCAGAGCAAATTTTTCACTGTGTAAAAAAAAAGATTTTTAACGCCAAGAGGGTTTGTGTTGGCGCAAGCTGTTAGTAAATCTGGCCCTTATAGTGTCTAAAAGTCCCCCTGTAATCAATAATTGTATCCCTTAAAACTCATCTTTGATCAAAATAAATAAATAAATAAAAACACAAATTTAAACGTTTTTTCATTGAAAAAAAGTTTCTTCATGTCTTAAAATAGCTTGAATATAACTCTACACCCCATGCCGCATTTATACGCAGTTCTATGAATATGCAAATTAGCCCCGCCTCCACTCGCTCACACCAGCTCAGAGATCCACTCGTTGACGATCACGACCTGATTGGCTACAAGGTAGCCTGTGATGTCAGAAACACCAGCGATTTCAAACCGCAATTTTGAGACTGTCTTTAGTTCACTGCCGTTTTAAGGAGAAAATACTCAGCAATGGTGTTGATTTATGACATTTGCACATGGTTTGTCTTAAAGCATTTTAAAAACATCACATAGACATTTAAACAACATTAAAAGATTGATTTTCACCACAGGGGGACTTAAAACCCTGATGCACATGTGCAATAATTGTTTATGGTTCATTGAACAAGCATGAAAAGCCGTTTAAAGATCTGTAAAGCTCATTTGGATTTTGCATAATTATCTTTAAAATATGGTATCCTGAAAATTTGCTGAGTTCAGCCTCACAAAAAGCTATGACTTTAGAAGGCTTGTAATTAAACACAGTTCATACTTTCAATATATATATATATAAAAAAATTAAATAAAAAAAAAACCTTAAGAATCATTTTAGGGTACAATGACAGAATTGCTTTTGGTGAACTATTTACATTCCCAGACTTTCATCCCTTATTCCTCACTCACTTTGTTGTGGGGGATGGTTGTTTCATTAATAACACATTCTGAGAATCACCTTTTTTATGTCACAGATGTTGCCAGGCAGTTTTTTACACTTACTTGTTGTTCACAGCTGGAAAGCATGATCAGCTGGCCCAGTGAGCTCATTGGGCGGAACCAGAGTGATGTCATAAAGGATCGTCCTGCCAGAGCTTGTTGTAATATCAGGGTTCGTTGTCAGTCTGGATCCTCCCTTTCCCAGCACTAAGACGATTCCCTCCCAGTAACCCCAGTTACCTGTAAGACAGCTGACTACATGTCTCTTAAAAACATGCTTTTGGTTTTCCGCTACTGGTGAAATTGCTGATAGTCTAGATTTTAACCTCCAGCCTCTCACTGATGTTGTGAAGAAAGGCTTTACTGGAAATCTGGGAATTTCCCCCATTTTAATAATCTCTGTAATCCCAAAGACAAACAACTTCATAAACAGGACTACAAATTATGAAGGCCAGATGTTAGATGTATATCTTCATGAGATAGAAACAGGAACACACTGTGACGTTATTGGGCTAAATGAAGGCTTATGTCCTTCATTTTCTTAGCCACAACACTCAGTGTCAACAATGTCATTATCAACAATACACTATTCATGATTGCTCACCAGGAAATGAGGTCACTGATGTCCCCTATGCATTCTTGTAGAATCAATGACACTTAGCGCTTTTGTTTCAGAATTGCTTTGTTGGAAAACCCCATAAACTCCGGATTACAAGAAAAAAAGTCAGAATTGTAAGATGTAACCTCGCAATTAAAAAAGATAATCACAACTATTTATCTTTTTCCAACTGCAATAGGCCTATTATATCTTACAATTCTGACTATTTTTCTCACAATTCTGAGAAATTCCGAATTGTGAATACAACAACACGTTCTCATGAAATGCGTATCTATAGCACGAATTGTATTTATCATGCAATTTATATGCAGAAATTAGTTTTTACCATAGACTGTAAAAAAAAAAATGATACGCACCGTAAATCCCTTGGTTAGGATTAGTGGTGTGAGTTATGGTATTACACGCCATAAAGTCCATCTCATATGCATGTGAAAACTGCGTAGCATATGCATGTAAAAACATATTTCTGCGTATAAATTGCATGATAAATACAATTTATCTTTCATGAGATCAGGCTGGATAAAAAGTCGCATTATACCTTTTTTTTGTGCTTTTTATTCTGTGGTGAAAACAAGCTTCCATTAGCAGACTGAGCTGTGCGATAATCTAGTTTAATATAGATTATATAAAGAGATTGCTATATAGTAGCCTATGTACTGTTTTAAGTGAGTGTACTGGGTATGTATGTGGTACATCCAGCTTTAAGTATATCGCTGGGTGATAAGAGGCTATATTAAATTTATGTTGTTATTTAATATAGGCCTAGTAAATATAGCAAAAGTTTGTCTTGTATTGGTTTTTGTATTATTTTTGTTTTCTTGTTTATTTATTTCAAGATGCTACATGACATTCTATGTTGGAGTTAAAAGAGTATTGGTCATTTGAGCAGCTTGCAAATTTAGCACCCTTAGAAACACCACTAATAAGCTCAGGATCAGCGTCCTCCATGGCTCAACCTACAAAAACAAGGAAAGTTCAGCATCTCCCCCTCTCCCCTCCCCTCTCTCTCTTCTTTCATAATGTAGCATCTGTTGTTTGTAATAACGTGAATGAGGTCAATGAATTTTTGACCATCCCCCGATAAATCACTTATGAAATAAACACAAGGACGCTATTCCAAATCACAGGCAGCATTTTCACACCAAAAAATAAAATAAAAATTAGTTTGCTTTCAAAGGTACCTTATTTTGCCGACATTCAAGGCAACATCATGTTTGTTTTGTGAAGAAAGTAATCCCAGAATGCTCAGTGACGAGCTTGGTGAAAAACATCCATTTAAAATAACAAATTAAGTACAAGAAATTTTGAGTAGGCCTAAAATTGTTTTTAATTTGATTCTGAAAACGAATATAATTATTTACCAAAATGTTTTGTGTGCTAAGTAATGTATGCTTATTACAGCTTAGCAACATGCTAATGTCAAATTTGTGGTTGTTGTTATTTTTGATGTTGTGTTTTCGCTAAAATACTTATTAATCACGCAGGGGCTCTTTGGTAGCCAAAAGGCTCAACTGAGGGGCACAAAAAGCCTCATCTGCTGATTAAACACCTGCACAACACCATTTTCTTAGGGAATGAGCACAAGAGGCAAATGCATATCAGATCCTCATATCTGGCTATCATTTCAAAGCGTAATAAAGATCAGAGGATAGAACATTGTGTCGCTATCATCATTACAGCCTCAGGTCTTTGGACAGTGAATGATTGACGCAGAGATCAGTAGAGGAACATGACACTGTAGCGTGAAACACCTTTCATGATACGGACAGAGTGTCCCAGACAGGTACAATGTATACAGATCGACACTCTTAATACTGTTTAATGTTTAAAGGAACAGTAGATGGAAATTTGCAGTGTTAGGAGTGACACTGCTTTTCACAGTGCTATGGATTAACTAATGTTAACCATTTTTCAATATGTTTATGATCAAAACATGATATCCAAAAGAATGGTTAAAGATATAAGAACTCGATTTACTTGGAGAAGATCATGAATTTGAGCAAGAACAATGTTCACCAAAATGAACATTATATGGGGTAATAATGGGGTGATTTTATAATAATGAATAATGGGGTGATTTTAAACTTTGACAAACCACCTGAAAAATGATCTGAAAAACCTTGGTTAAGGTTCTTTGTTACATTGTAATTATAAGTTTAAGTTCTGAGTAATATTAATTAACAACATGCATTTACTATACGGTTAGGAATTGGGTTTGGTTTAGGGTTAGTTGCATGTAATTATGCATACTTTACTGTTATTACTACTGTACCTTATTTTTTTTTATTATTTTTTTTCTCCATTTTTTCTGACAGAGTTTTGGTTTCTTGCCACTGTCGCCTTTGGCTTTTGACTTGCTTAGTTAATATATATATATATTAACATTAAATCACCAGATGATATTTAAAATAATATTATAATATTTGATTTATAATTATCCAAGATAATGATAATACCTTCAGTATTCATTTGTTATTTTGGCCATAAAAAAGGTGATATTTAAATTATATCATGACTGCAAAACAGTTGTATATATCTACATTTCTATGTAAACATTTAAAGGTTTATTATTTAAATAAATACATTTTCATAATAATAATAATAACAATTACCAAAAGCTTAAAGAAGTAATCAAATACATCTGTCAATATTCGAATAATAATATTACACTTTACATATAGCGCAGCCTCCTATACGTTTGTAAAGAGACATGTAGAACTGATAAGTTTCAGTGGGTTGTCAGTCTCTATGTTTTGCTGCACATTACCAAGAATACTGCCAAGTGTACTCAGAAAATGTCCTACTATGGTCTGAAGCATTTGCACTTAGGCCACTAAGAACAGATTCCCACGCTGCCTCTGTGCCCACATGACTTCTGTTCTCTCTTAAGTCTCCAGCTTCTTGACCCCACAAGTCCAAACTGGAGATCTTTAAGATTGTTGTTCTCACAGAAATACAACAGGAATGTCGGTCAGGATAAGGGCCCACCCAGCATTTCATAAAATGAGCTGATAAGACCACCAGCCTGTCTGGATGATAAAGTCCTATGATTTCAGGGACAGACCAAGTTCATATTGTTCCAGCTCATTTTCAGTCCTTCTGGTTCTTTCCTGAAGTCCTATAATTAAACTCCCTTTAAATAGAGGACAGCCACATTTATTTCACACGCTGCTACATGCTGTCTTACCACTAACTAAAAGAACTGAAAATGACAGGAAGAGCTAACAGAACAATTATTAATTATATTTTAAAACATCAAAGTCTGACAGTGTATACTTTGTGTGTAAGATAAGTGGACTTATCTTCGAGGAAAGTGTAAGACAGGGCACATGATGTCAGAAGCAGCACAGGATACAGCTCAGCACTTTAATTGGTAGAAATTCTTAGAATTGTAACAGGAAAACGCGCTCTGGCTCTCCACATCACGCAGTGCTCAGTAGATGTTCTGCAGCTGTAAACTCTGCAGTCTGATACAAGATTTATGATGAATTTTATTCAATCTAGCATATTCAGTCTTACATTATGTGATATATTTGAACTTTTGTATATTGTATATTTATGTATGTATATTTCTTGTTTACTGATGATCTACAAGAAGGCATACTAGAATTGTATATTAAATGGGGAAAATGTGGTTGGTACCTGCTTGTGCAACTGACCGCCATGATGCTAGTGTTCTGTGGTTGGTTGCCGGGATGTTGCTAAAGTGTTTTGAATGTTTACCAGTGTGTTACTGCCTAATGGCCCAAGTCAAAAGAGTCTCTATTATATTATGGTTTCACCAACAATGTAAGTCTATGGGATTTGTTTCTTCCATTTTATCATCTGCCAGGTGAAAATAGCAAATCTGATCACTTTAAAAAGTAATAGCACACTTTTCCTCAAGAAAGTCAAGTAGCAAGTAGCAATAGTGTTGCTTGGCTTAGCAAACATCACTCACTATTTTTAGTTTTTGAGAAGTATTCAGTCAAGGCTGTAACCATGTCTTGAACATTAGGGGGACCAAACCATTATTTTTTTTGGAGGTGTTTGTATATATTTATTTAAAAATATGCACACATTCACTCTTAGGGCCCTATTTTAACGATCTAAGCGCATGGTCTAAAGTGCAGGGCGCAAGTTCACTTAGGGCATGTCTGAATCCACTTTTGCTAGTTTAACGAAGGGAAAAATGGTCGGCGTGCCAGGCGCAGGGTCTAAAAGGGTTGTCCCTATTCTCTTAATGAGTAATGGGTGTGTTTTGGGTTTTTTACGTGCATTAAACCAATCAGAGTCTCATCTCCCATTCCCTTTAAATGCCAGTTGCGCTCGCGCAATTTAATTGTGGAAAGACCGAAGCCGTCTCCAGAGTGCAAACGGAACTGCTTGTGCGCGACGTAAAAGTGCGCAAGCAGATCATCTACGGGACAAGCCAGATTCCACCATATCTTTATGTACACAATAATAATCTTTTACATTGTAATCCTTTTATTTTAAATATTTGGCATGTTTGTGTGCTGCTGCTGTGCATCCCTGTGTGTTTAATAAGCAGAGTGTTTGCGCGTTGTGGTCCCGCCTATAGGCGCACATTACTAACGCGCTCTTTAAATAATTTTTTTTTTTTTTTAAATAATAATAATATTGCGCCATTGACTTTAGACCAGGTTTCAGTTGGTCAATGGCGCAGTCTATTCCAGTTGCCTCAAAATAGCAATGCGCCAATAATGCGCCAGAACACACCTCGTTTTCAGACCAGCACGCCCATGGGCGCACAAATGGGCGCAAATGCATTTGCTATTTAAACAAAGTGGCGCAGGATGTCAAAATGAGAACGGCGTCGGACTGAAACTAGCAAAAAACACTTGCGTCATGCTTGGCGCTGCATTGCGCCGGGTGTAAGATAGGGCCCTTAATCATATGCCCAATATGCTAAAAAAAATGGCTCTGTTAATGTTTCTTGTCTCACCACATCCCGTTACGTGTATGAATTACATGAATCACATTAAATAACAGGACAACATTTGTCAAAAAGTTAAATATTTTGCATCACTGGATGTTACTGTTGTTACCATTTAACATTTCTATCTTAAAACAGTTGATAAATATAAACCTTTTAGCCACTTATATTTTACCCCATATTTTCACTATATTAACTGATGTGTCGCTTGAATAGAGCCCTGCAAGGGATGATGTATTTTTGTAGGCCAAAACCTGGAAATGAGTTAGCATTTTAGCTTTTCTGGTTCCATCGTTCTGAAGTCATTGTTGTTTATGGGTTTTAGGTTAAATGCCTAAAATAAGGTATGTGGTTAACACAAGCTCAAGATATGTTCATGTTTTATTCTACCACATTAAATACATAAGTATTTACCCCCTTGTGATTTTTTAAATTCTTGAAAAAGAAAGTTCCTAACAAGTAGCTAAATGAGACTACAGAGGTTTTCGGGGACATTAAACATCACCAAGCTAAACAGGAAAACTCATCTACTCACTGGTCTGCTTTCACAGCCTCGTTGTGTGTAATCGCACTCTTGCAAACTATTCTAAATCAGACTTTCAGAGAAAATGTTTTTAAAATAAAGACTGAAAGAG
Source organism: Leuciscus idus (assembly GCA_021554675.1). Taxonomy (NCBI): domain Eukaryota; kingdom Metazoa; phylum Chordata; class Actinopteri; order Cypriniformes; family Leuciscidae; genus Leuciscus; species Leuciscus idus. The sequence continues at coordinate 10,625,119 of CM038634.1, forward strand.
TTGTTGGAAGCTTAGTGATGGTGATGATTAAGTAATATGTCTGTTTAAACCTACGTTTATCTTGTTACTTCTGGCTATTGAATTTATTAGGGATGCACCGATATGAACATTTTGGCTGATACCGATAACCGATAATTCTTTATATTTGAAAGCTGATAACCGATATATGATTACCGATATAACCTTCTTTTTTTTTTCTTTTTTTTCTTTCGTTTTTTCCTTTTTTCAAGCAATTCCAATCATATTTCAAGCAATTAAAAAAAAAATCATGGCATCTGAAGGGTCTCAGCTGAAGGAAATCCATTATTTATCTGCTTTAATTTATCGGCCCAATTAGAAAATTGATCATGATCAACACATAAAAAATGTACATATATCGGCCAATACCAATATGGTGGCCGATATATTGTGCATCCCTAGAATTCAGGCTTCAAAATCCATACAAGTTGCATTCATTTGTGAAGATGATCATGATGAAATGTAAGAATCATAAACGTTTGTTATTCAGAGCTTACTTTCTGCAATAATCCAAAATCCAATGGAAAAATACTAGGCCTATTTGGTTTTTGTCAAGTGAACCAGGGTGATGCTAATTACTACGGAGCCCCTAAAGGGACGTGGTGGTGGAAAAATGTTTAGGTTGGGAGAAATTTTTTTTTCCACATCTTTTGCGTTCCCTCGCAAAATTTTTGCGTTCCCCCGAGAAACTTTGCGTTCCCTCGCAAAACTTTTGCGTTCCCACGCAAAACTTTTGCGTTCCCTCGCAAAGTTATTTGCGTTCCCACGCAAAGATGTTTGCGTTCCCACGCAAAACTTTTGCGTTCCCTCGCAAAGATATTTGCGTTCCCACGCAAAACCTGTTTTGAACTCGGACAGACATTTCCTGTTTAATGTCCCACTGGCAGTGTTTCAGAGCTCCGTACGTTAATGGAGCGTTTCATAGTGTTTGAACTTGGACTCAAATATAAAGAAATGCGGTCAGTGCTTAACTCAAGGAGTTCAGTGAAGTTGGCAATATTCACATAGGCTATTCGAAATTCCCTAATCTTGAGCTAAACGTTGTTAAAACAAAAACGACACCTATTTACAATCACAGTAACCTAGACAACGAGCTACAACCCAATTCTCATCAAAACGAGCTTTATAATATTAATTTGTCTCTAACCAGACGAATGAGAGACAAGTCCGAACAAGGGGCCGTCTGTAAAGTGCAAATCCCCAAACCCTTCTGCACATTTTATATTATTAAACATATTCAATAGCTTCACTTTGACGCACTGTACTGTCACCAAATTCAGTTCACACATCTCTGCTCTCCTGCTGGTTATACTACATTACTTAGTTTGATAAAAATTCATAATTTTTATTCTTATTTATTATTAAATAAAATCAATAACTTCACCCTTTTTAGAAAAAAAAAAATTAAATAACTTAACACTGTTATACAGTGTAATGGCATCAAATTCAGTAAGCAAATATAATGCAAAAGCTGCGTACAGTAGTCTACCAATATAATTTGTGTAAAGAATAGCCCTACTTATTTTTTATGTGCAATTACTTCCCAAACTAAGTCTTGTAGGCCTATAACCAACATTAGAGCAGTGATGTGTGAACTAAATTTGGTGTGTTACAGTGAAGTTATTGAATATTTTTCATAAGCGGTGTAGTATGACCAGTGGGTCACAATTGATGTGTAAACTGAAGTGGGTGGCACTACAGTTTGTAACATTTAAGTTAATGACTATTTTTGACTATGAGTTGATGCTGTAGTCGTTTTTTGGGTTATATTGCACTTTGCAGACGGTCCCTTTGAACTTGTCTCTCAGCCGCCAGCTCATATTTAGCCTAGGCTATATTATAAAAGCTTGTTTTGATGATAATTGGGTTGTAGCTCGTTGTCTAGGTTACTGTGATTGTAAATAGGTGTCGTTTGTGTTTTAACAACGTTTAGCTCAAGAATATTAAACCGGGAAGTTCGAATAGCCTATATGTGAATATTGCCAATTTCACGGAACTCCTTGAGTTAAGCACTGACCGCAATTCTTTATATTTGAGTCCAAGTTCAAACACTATGAAACGCTCCATTAACGTACGGAGCTCTGAAACACTGCCAGCGGGACATTAAACAGGAAGTGTCTGTCCGAGTTCAAAACAGGTTTTGCGTGGGAACGAAAATATCTTTGCGAGGGAACGCAAATAACTTTGCGAGGGAACGCAAAAGTTTTGCGTGGGAACGCAAAAGTTTTGCGAGGGAACGCAAAAGATTTGAAAAAAAAAAATTCTCCCATCCTAAATTTTTTTCCACCACCACGTCCCTTTAGGGGCTCCGTAAATTTCTGCATTGTCAAATACTTCAGTTTCTGTAAACGGTAACGCTTGCCTTTTTTATTTGATTGGCCATCTCAATCATTTTGATACTGTTGGTCGCTGTTAGACCACTGAGGAAACATTTATTTGTCATCCTAACAACAAAACAAGACTCAATGCAACATCAATAATATCAAACATTGGTGTTGTATTGCAAGTGGGCAGTAATGTTTTTTTGTTTGTTTTTTTACTGCAAGAAAACCTCTGCAACTATTGAATCATAGAGACAGATACTCAGATTTTCAAACACACCAAAGCCAGCAATCAAAAGTCAATATGAACTCAAATGTTTCTCCTCAAATTCCTCCAAATCCAAATGATCTGATGTGCTACATCAATTGTACAGCTCCATACTCTTACTGTAAACATCAGACTCATTTATGTCTGTTTTTATATTTTTCTAAAGTAATCTTCAAAATAACGTTTCTCTGGGTCAAATGAGCGTTGGATTGATTACCAAAATAGAACCAAAATGTTGGGAAACAAACAGCAGTTCATACCACTTTCTCTCGTGTTTTATACAGCACACAGCAACTAGCATGTTCTCAGGACCGACATGTCCTTGCAGAAACAGTTACTTACAATACTATCAAAAGACAATGGATAACTCAAAGAGAACTTTGATGCAGGTATGTAAAGAATATCTTCAAAGAGAAAACTGATGTTATGATTTGAAGCATGATGCGAAACGATACAACTGGATAAAGATGAATGCTTTGATGGAGAGTTCTGCAAGAGTATGCAGACAAGCTATGTGCAATATATGTATATATATATGTATATATATATATATATATATATATATATATATATATATATATATGTACTGTGAAACTCATGAAACTCTTCCGAGCAGCTGATTGGTTCTCTTAAAGCTGATCGTTCTTTTTGTTTTTTATTTCTGTCTCGAACCGGAACAATTCAGTACAGCGCTCAATGGGAATTTTCCTAGCCCTCCACCTTCCCCAGCACCACCTGCCTAGATCTGCCAAGGGGGTTCACTCTACTTTCCTTGCAGCAGCTTGAATTCTATTCACCGTATTCATGTGCATCTTTTGGCAGAATCCTTCACTCATGCAGCAGGAGCAGCAACGTAGCAGTTCTAGTCCGCCAAGATTAAGCCTAAATACATTCCATGCTTATTAATAAATGCTGTTTTAAATATATTCTCAGAGCTGTCATGATTCAAATTTGTATTTATTCTTATTTGTTGTCCATGCTGCCTGCAAAACATGTTCTTTTTTAAATGTTGTTTCACTATGCTGATATTGCAGAATAACATACTAAATGTCTAATTGTGAACTGTTGTTTCTTGGAGCCCAGCCGAAGAACAGTGCAGTATACAACAAAGATAAAGAGCAGGATAAAGTCTAGACCAGCTGTGAATGAAGAAAATACATCTTTGTTCTAGTTCCCACATCAGATCTGTGTATGAGGAATAAGGCCTAAATCGGAAGAGCGCATGCAAAACACTGACAAATTCAGCCCATCAATGCAAACTAAGGAGTGAGATAATGTAAATACAGACACGTCATGTTTTAGACAGGGCTGTGTGCCATTCAGAAATGAACTGAGAATGTCTTTACCATTGCTAACTTTAAACTGCAGCTCTATTATGGAATGGATGATGACATTACTGTTTCCTGCGGAGCTGCATCATTTGAGATTATTTCATAATTGATGAACACACAACATTTGAAGTATTTACAGAAATGTGCTCATAAAAATTTGAGTTAAACTGAATAAATTAACATTTATATGAACGTTTGCTGAAAAATAACGAAGATGCAATTTAGTCAATTCCTCTTCCTGCCATTCCAATTCTGTAGGACGTGGACAAATCAATCACACTCAAGAACTGAAAAAAAAGAGCATTTGTTTCTGTATTTCTCTTTTGTAAGGTCAGCATCTGGTAATTGGAATAGCCAGAATGTAGTGCTGAGTCAGATGTACTGGAAACCAACATAGTTGGGTTTAAAAGAGCAGAAAGAGAAAGGAAAACATGTAATCTTGACGGTAACAATGTGTTTTGCTCTGTTGGCAGATACATTTCTGCACAACATTTTTGCTCACAGATGAGCTCTAAATTTTCCTGACCTACATTGAAAAGTCCTATATAAAATGTTTCTCCGAAACCTAGTTGTGAGCAAATGGAGATATTTGCAAAAGTCCTCTACTTCTCAGATGCACGTTCTGAAGAAAAAGGACTCAAGTAATCTCGCATGAATATCTTTCAGAAGAAATCTCAAAAAGATTTGCCAAGATATCAAATTCTGTGAATCAAAAGTCAGAGTTTTCACAATGTACACAAACATTTCTCTTCAAATGTTTGCTTCTTCCAAAAGACCAAAAAAATCAGAGCTATGACATCTACATGAATTGTATAGGTCTATAATGTGAATACATTTTAGGAGAAACATCTAAGACAATGTTGATACTAACTTCATTGAGAACTCCAAAGCAATCTGAGCAAAACTTTTTCCACTGTGGTTCTGCATTCTTTCAGACTATATGACATCTGCTACCAGCATTGGCTTCTCTTTCAGAACATTTCATGTATGATCGCAGCTGTACACTAAACGCTTACCAGAATTTGACTCTCGCAGCTTGTGTGCTGCAGAAGGGTTCACAACATGTTTGGAAATATGATAATCAGTGGAATGTTGTTGTTCAGTGGGAGAAATGTGTTTGTGTTTAAGAGTAAGTACTTTACGAAAGTATTCAAAGGCAGACATGAGTGCTAGACCAATGTATTGCAAGTGGGCAGTCACGTTTTTTCGTTTCTGAAGCAGTAACAACCTCAGTACTCAAGGGGAGGCAAATGAATTACAAACTGAAGAGGATGTGTAATTATTCAGGTAACAAGCTATAAACAATGTCAACAAGTGTTGACCTGGGAGCAGTGCTGGGTAGTAGCTGAATACATGTAATCTCGATTATGTAATCAGATTCCAAATATTAAGTACTTGTAATTATATAATATTTTAAAATACCCGTAATCAGACTACAGTTACTTTTTTATTGATTACATGTAGGGTTGGGAATCAAAAATCGATTCCAATTCTGGAATCAGGTACTTGTAATAAAATAAACATTTTGATTCTGCTTATCGTCTTCTGTGTGCATTTTAATGTGATTTCAAACCCTTTTCAAACACAAGAAGACGCGAAAGAGAACTCAGTTTGTTTTATATTAGTTAGTCAAGTTGTTTTTGCTGTGGTATTTCTGTTAAAACCATTGGAACATGTCTGTGTTCTTTAGGCTGCTGATTTTTTTCATGGAAATCAACTCTTGCGGTACTTTGACCTCATACACGTCACCGATCGGTCTGCACAGCGCTGCATCAACTCGAAAACACCTAACCTGTTCTGGTTTCAGGGTTAGTTTACATCAGAGGTATTCAGTGCTTGCATGTGTGCCCTATTTATGAAGCTTTAGTGAGTGACATTTTTCCTTCATTTTAAAGCACTGTTGCAAATTTGTACAATAAAAAAAACTACATGTGATACATCTCACAAGAAAAATGACTAAAAACATTAATACTTTCACAACCATATTTGCGAGCAGTTTTCTTTAGAATTTCAAAACAATATAATTCTTGTTTACTAAAGATTAAAAAACTGATTATATATATATATATATATATATATATATAGTCCAGTCATTTTAAGCCAAAATGGGGGTCAACCTTGAACAAATTGTAACAAGAAGCAAACTCAACTGATTTTGTATCCTCAATATGTCCTAAGTAAGGAAAATTCCCCGAAGAATCCCATTAGGGGAAAGTTTCGAAAAAGACCCAAATATAGCCTATTCATACGCCTATTCATTCTTTTCTCACGTGAATAGGGTAAAACAATTTAACCTTTAGATATCACCATGAAAATTACTAAGTTGATTACTTACATCTTTTAAATAGTTTGTTAACATGGACAAACATAATCTAATTACTTATGTGCTAATTTGCATAAATACCAACACAAAGCTAAACATTTGGTATAGCCAGGTGAAAATGTGTTGTTGAATCTTGTTGATGTATAACTGTAAAATACTTAATGTTAAGGTCTGAATGCAACCCATTACGGCTACCCATGAGCATTAATACATAGAGGCAGGAATAAGTACTTTAAACCAGCCTTTATTAATTATTATTGCAGAGATGGGGTTTGGGGCTGGGCCCGTGGGACTGTTTCTGGGGGTTCACTTTTTATTTTACCTTCCTTTTGTCTTCTGCATTCTCCTTACCATTGTCTCCTGTTCTTCCCTCAGACTCGTCCCCCAGAAACAGTCCCACAGACCCAGCCCCAAACCCCATCTCTTAAAAATTAATAAAGGCTGGTTTCAAAAGTACTTCTTCCTGCCTCTATATATTAATTCTCATGGGTAGCCGTAATGGGTTCCATTCAGACCTTAACATTAAGTATTTTACTGTTATATGTCAACAAGATTCAACAACACATTTTCACCTGCTATACCCAATGTTTAGATCTGTTGTGGTATTTATGCAAATTAGCACATAAGTAGATTACGCACCGTTTGTCCTTGTTAACAAACTATTTAAAAAAAACTTGTAATACATTTTTTTTTTGTCTTGATGTAAGTAATCAACTCAGTAATTTTCATGGTGATATCTAAAGGTTAAATTGTTTTACCCTATTCACGTGAGAAAAGAAAGAATAGGCGTATGAATAGGGTATATTTGGGTCTTTTTCGAAACTTTCCGCTAATGGGATTCTTCTGGGCTTTTTTTTTTTTTCTTACTCAGGACATATTGAGGATACAAAATCAGTTGAGTTTGCTTCTGTTGCAATTTGTTCAACCTTTTTTCATAAAATGACTGGACTAATGTATGCATGCATGTATGTAATGATACAAATGTAAACATTATTCAAGTTGAAACCCAAAATGTACATTTAAACGTGTAATCGGGCAATTGCTCTCATAAAATATTCGTCTCTGATGCGCAATGAATTTTGGGATAGGACAGGATGTAAAGGATCGATCTATTGTATCCTTCATTTCACAGGAAACGAAGGATGCATTTCGAGGCTGCATTTGAAGGAGCCTTCGAGTTGGGACAGCCTTCGTTGCGCCGCGGTGACACAATCGGCCTTCGAAGAACGTAGCCTCTGAATTGGGATGCAGATTTTGTATGTCTCCTTTGTCTGACACACAATTCAGTTCATGTAGCTCTTTTCTAACAAGTTGATAATCTGAATCAGGTGTTAAATGAAGACGACATACAAAATGTGCAGAACCATGGGTCCCCAGGGCCAGAGTTAAGAACTGCTGGTTTGATTTGAATTGTGCTCTGAAATTTTAGGGCACTTACACAGAGGAGCAATCAGAAACACACAATATTCGACATCTGATACAGTCTTCACAGTAAAATTATTTTATTAAGAAAGAAGTCAATAAATAAAACAATGCAAAAATATAATGTTTTGTCAATTGTTGGGAATTGCCTAAATAGTAATAATTTGTTCTTAAGAGGTAAATAAATAAATTTACAACGTAAACTTACAAGTGGGCAGAATATCACATCCTTGGAATTGAAGCTAGCACCTTTAAAACAAACAATTTCCAGGATGAAACAGAGACATTGGAAAGGTGTAAATGATCAAATGTAAACCACTAGTAAAGGCAAAAAGTGGTCAAAAAAAAAAAAGAAAAGAAAAAAGACTCATGAATAACTCTGTCATTACAAAATATTTGCACTTTGTCTCTTTTGCGTTCCAATGGTTTCTGACACAACTGCGATCGGTGAAGCGTCATGTTTTCGGGCGGAGAGAAACATTACAAACAATAAACTGTGGTTTCATATCATTTTCACAAAATAAACTGTAAATACTAACTAAACTAACAAGATTTACACAAGGACAAGTGACAAAAGCAATTATAAAATAAAAAGCACCATGTTAGATATGCAAAGAATTAGAACTTCCATCTTTTTTCTCCAGAAGGCCATGTGAAGAGTGTACAATCAACAGGAATGACTGTTTGCTGTAATTACAGGCAAGGACATGGAACGAAGTGTGCAAAAACATTCGGCTGAGAACGCAAAGACCAGTTAAGAACGGTTTTGACTTAGCCATATGACAGAAAACAGAGAGCAGGTGTGTTGTGTGTGAAAGAGAAAAAGAGCGAGCGAGAGAATCTAAAATCATCAGCGTACTAAGAGAAAGGTTAGACCAGCTAAACCCACTCCTGCTGCTGCAAACAGTGCCGTCTTCATCGAGGACTCTTGGTTCAGCTGTTTTGCGTTGTGGAAAAACCTGCAGAACCCCTCCTACAAAAGACAGGACAAATCAAGATAAGAGTCACATTTTGTTCCCTACGCCCATATGATTCAGTTAGAGCAGTATTTCAGACCTTATTAGTCATAGTAGCTAAAATATCAACAATGAACAAAGATATTGCATAATAGCACAGCCTACTTACTTACTCACTCTAAACATATGAGAGGATTACATAACCCTGCCCTCAGGAGGAACGGCACATACATCTTTAACAATAACTCAAATGAAATAATCCTCTGAGCTGTGGAGTAATGGATAACGTATGCTTGATACTCATGTTTGCTCAGCTCAAAATCTAAGGAGCTGCCAACCAAGAAAGCATATAGTTTGGGCCAAATTCAGAGTTAATTTAGAGTATTTCTGATAAGCTGTTCTATCCAATTAAAGAGTTAATATAATTAGAAATCAAACTTTTCTTAATCTTTTGACATAAGATGTTTTGTACCATTCAAAAATGGCTTGTTTGGATGTTTTGTGATCATCGACGAATCGCTTAATCACAACACTAGCATTCATTCAACACCCCGGCCAATAGCATTCAGTTGCTTAACGGCTACCATCAGTCTAAAAGTGAATACAGTATACAGCCGCCTTTTCTGACGTACTCCATATGCTTGAGCTACTCCCGACTACAGGACAAATAGAAGAGTATAATTTTTCGCTGTTCAGCCTTCAGAAGGAACAAATGGATGGTTATTTTTAAAGGCGTCCCAGATCACATTGGATGATTATGTTTGTTTGGAGCATTTGACTGCAGATTGTTTAGTAAACGAGGCACAGTAATAGAGAGTTAAAGAAACTTTTGTTGAAAGATGAAGCAGCCAACTGTATCGGACCTGACAGCAGAAAACATTAAGTAAACAATTTTATAATGCTTTGTCTGTAAATGGCGATTTTATATGGATGTTTTCAAAACACTTGCAGTAGTAGCGAGGGGGCACTGATAGTTTTTCCTCTACAATAAATGACGTTAGCCAATCATAACAGTGGCCGTTTACGGACAACCCTTAAAGAAGCTGGCCCCTTAAAACCGAATCATTTTAGACGGAGGGTCAAAATGAGGGTTGAAAATAAATATAAAAATGATATATACATATATGTATGAATTTTTGTGCCTAAAACTTTATTAACATAAGTCAACCTTGAAGACTATATTAAAATAATGCCATGACCCCTTTAAAAGTGTGCAGGTTTCAGGATCTAACTGACATTTTAAGGGTTAAATGTAGATATGCCAATTTCAGAAGCAGCAGGCAAAGGCACAGGCAGCCGTAACCGCCGAGGACCCGAACAAACAGCAGAAGGCTTGAGGAGTCGGGCAGAGCAGCTGTCTTCAGACAGACACCTGCTGTACTGGTCAGAGTGAGTCCAGGTGCTCTAGCCCACAATCATATGCTGCACAAACTCTGAGTGAAGCATAGAGATCAACCGTGTGGTAAACACAATAGACTAAATGGCTGACTGGCCCTCGGCTCTGCTTTCAACAGCTGCCAAATAAAAGAGAAAGAGAAAACAGGGAGAGAGAAAAGACTGCAGCAGGCCTCTCAAACTCTTTATTCATGCAAATACAAGCTGCTATTTGCCTCAAGCCAGAAGTGACCGGATTTTCGATTTTAAAACTTAGCAATAATGGCACTAATGATGTTCTAAAAGTGTAAATTAGACAAGTTCTTTTCAATTCTGGTCCCGGGGACTCACCACTCTGCACATTTTCTATGTCTCTCTAATCCGACACTCTCAGTTCAGTTCATGGAGCTCTTTCGTAACCAGCTGATGATCAGAATCAGGTGCGTTAAATAAAGGACACATACAAAATTTACAAAGCGTTGGGTCACGAGGAACAAAATTGAAAACCACTGAATTAGACCAACATGAAACTAACTGGTTTCAAGGGCCAGTTCATCCTTTGTCATTTACTCGCCATTATGACGTTCCAAATCCATGTGACTTTCCTTTGCTGAACACAAAAGGAGAAGTCCAGCAGGTACTTCTTTTTCGATAGTCTGATTTACTCGGATGTACGATTCAATTGAGAAAAGATCTGTAATTACTTCAGTTTGGTCTTTTGGAAGTACATTCCATTGGAAGTACATTCATTAGAAATGCATCTTTTAAACAAAAGTTCAGTGATGAAGGCCTGGTCACAATTCAGTGGGAGCTACAGCTAAAACATTTGCATTTGACTGTTGACTAACATGTTCCTCAAAATCCCGTGTGTAATTACAGCAGATATCAGTCTGCATAAGTAAACAATGTCTCCTGGGGTTACTTAGGGTTTTTAGAGTTGGAAAAAGTATTGCTTTCATAGGTCATTGCCTGGGAGACTGAAAAACTGGATGCCCACACAGAAAAAGTCCTTGGTGAGACATTTGAGAGCCTGTTTAAAAGCGTTTTCCCCACAAGCATTCCTAGGATTCTTTGGCTTGTGTCACTCTCTAATTGACAAAAATAGGGCAGCCACAAGAAGGTATACGCTGCTCTACTCCAAAAACTAGACCAGCATATCCCTGCAGTATGTACCTTCCAATTACACTTCAAAATGTGCACATTGAAGTATACAGGTAGGAAAGACTCAAAGAGATTGAGGCATCAAACACTGTGCCAAAATAGGCTGGCTTTCTGAGAGCACACATGAAGGATCAAACACGATGTACTTTGAGCACCCACGCAGTTTCACATCAACCAGAACTGAAAAACCCCTCACTTAACACTCAAGTTGAAACCTGACGATTAAAAAAAGGTGCTCCTACTACTTACACGTCAAGGGTCTACCGCACAAGCACAATGGCTATAAAACCATCATTCACAAGCCCGCAGCACATATTTAGATATTCATCTAATCATCGCTTCTCAGCAGCATTGCCGTTTTTTGGGATGTTCGCTAACAGTATACTGCAGCAAAAGTATTTCGAACTTCTTTTTACCCCTAAACGAAGAACGAAAAAGTACTTTGTAATACTTTTGTAGTATATCAGGGCCTTAAATGTCATCTGTACCAGTCTGCATTGCCAATGCTTACCCATCCTCCGTTTTCCACCAGCCAGTCTTGCTTTTCCCCTCCTAGGTAGTCAGCTATGGTCTCAGCCAGTCTCTTGGGGCACTCAGAGTTCTCTCCTCTGGACAGTAGCTCACTGGTCAGCACTCCAGTGAAAGTAAAGATGGAGACCACCCTTCCCCAGTTCAGTTTTCCATCTCCAACCAGTTCCCTCATGACGCTCTGCAGACACTTGCTGGGATCTGATCTACAGGTGTCCAGGAACTCCTGGGAGAGGGATCGGAATTTGGTTCTGTGCTGTTGTTCCATCTCTTTGGCCAGGTATCTCATGGCCTCTGCTGACTCGCTGGGAGGCGTCTGTTGGATCCCGCTGCAGAAACTGATGTAATCTTCTGCCAGCAACAAAGTCTGTTCCCTCAACCAACAGGACATTTTCTAAATGAAAAAGTCAAGGTCAAAATACATTAGAGGATTTATATATAAAATCAACTTTTATCTAATTCTTGTTTAATTATTATTATCATTATTAACTCTTTGCCCGCCATTGACGTAAATTTCTGTCATTTGTGAGACCACGCTTCCTCGCATTTTTCTCAGCTTTTTGCTCAAAATATTGCTTTTTTTATTTTTATTAAACTTACCCACATTCAAGTATTGATAAAAAAAAGAATGCATGAATGCATTTTAAAAGCAGAGGCTCTGTTCTTTCTTTTCATATATTGCACGTTCAGATATTCATACAACAAAATATTCTGGGGGCCATGAAAATTTTGTGAAAACGACCAAAAATGCTGGCGGTGGCTTGAATTTTTTTTTAAAAACCCTGGCAGGAAAGAGTTAAGAAAAAAATAAAAAATAAATAAAAAAAATAAATAAAATAAATATATATATATATATATATATATATATATATATATATATTTATATATATATATATATATATATAATAGAATATTTGCATTTTTGAAATAAATTTGTCACACTGCATTATTTAAATGAACTGCAAAGCTAAAGCTAAATTAAGAAAATGTAACATCTAAAATAATCATTAGCATTCTAACCTATAGACAAATAAAAGTTACATTTTTTGTCCATGTTCTGATTAACTATCATGGTTTGATGTAACGTTAATCATCCCTAAAAAAAATAAAAAAATATGACCATGGTAACAGCTATTTCCAACTAAATATGCTGTCAAATCATAATTAATACACTGTATATTGTATTTATCATTCAGGGTAATGAGATCTCAGTATGTGTTAATTTGTATTTTCTTGTGAAGTCAGATACAAGTAAAATCAAGTTACCACCGTTTTTATTATCCATGTCATTTCATCTCAACTGTATGGTATTTTAGGCTAGTTCAAGCAAGCGTCTGTGTTGTATGTCTATGCAGCATTAACACAGAACTAAACGCAGATCAGTCCATAAATGGGTTAATGATTCATAACGGCTTGTTATAATCAGCGGCTGTTTCTCTAGGTTCAGGCCTTATATTAAATAATGACATTCAGATTCAACAATGTCGAGCGTCAACCTGCTTAAGTCTATTTTGCCGGTAGTATTAACATATGGTCCAGATATGAATGAGCTTCATAGGATAAAACACAGCAGCATAGAGAACTGAAAGCGAGTGTAAGCTATGCTGCGAAACACAAAGCCGGTTGCGCCATTGCTCAGGAGAACACAAAGACGCGAACCAACCGCACGCGTTTCAAATATACGTATTCTTCAATATATATATATATATATATATAAATAGGATTTGGCAGCCATTTTAGAATAAAATGAACAGTTTCTAAACATAAAAGTGAAAATAATAAAGCAACTCACCCTCCCAGCGATGTCAGACTGCGCTCTCCACCGACAGTTGCGAAAACAGCAGTCAGTAATATATCTCTCGTAGCAGACCGATCTTCCGTCACTCCTTATCAACGTAAAGCACGCTACACGCCCCTTCACTAACCACGCCTCCTGCGTCATGACGCGTTAGCTCATACAGTTAATCCTTAACTGTAATTTTTCTAACAAAAAGCCCCTTTTTATCAGTATTTTAAAAATGACTTTTAATAATTTAAAAATGACTTTTCTACTATTCAATCTAGTAGTAATGGAAAAACTATTAAGACTGTTCATTTGAGCACTGTCTTCAAAATCTTTGATTGATACAAAGGTTTTGTCTTTTTGTGAATTATTATATATAGTTTTGAGGACTGGAAAAAGAAACAATTCTGCATTTACTTTATCATTGTATTTGCTCAAGATTATTTTATAAGGAGTTAGAAATTTGTGTTAATAGAAAACTGGGAGGTGTGATAGATAGTTTGATAGCATTTGTTGTTGTTGTTGTTTTGTTTTGTTGTTTTTTTCAAAATAACTTTTTGGAATGTAAAAATCAATACATTATGCAACTATTTATTTTAAATATAATATATATAAAAAGTGGGCTTCTTGAAAACCAAATTTCTTACATTTTATAAATGATTTAAAATGATATATAAACTTCTAGGAACCAGCTAAAAACCAAAAAGCACTGAAAACATGTAATGTTGTATAAGCACTTACAATTATGAAAATGATTTATCTTCTTTTTCTGGCAGCATTAATATTAATGTGACTGTTTAACACCTCTCGTTTTTGTGGCATTGAATGATAATAATACAAAAGTGGATCAATTGAATCAAAATGGATCATAATACTCAAATAATAATAATAATTAGATTTATAAATAAATGTAATAATCAGATTTACATTTTTTACTAGATTTTCTAGTTGTTTTGATGTATTTTTTGATGTATACATGTGTTTATTTATGTATTTAAAATACATATAGAATATGTAGGTCTGTTGAAGATTTTCTAGTTGTTTTGATGTATTTTTTATATATATATATATATATATATTTTTTTTTTTTTTAAACGGTTGTTCATACATTTTGACATTTTAACCACCTCTACCACACAGTATAAACACAAAGACAGGAAATTACCTTTAATTCTCCTAAATAAAGAGACAATCAACAGTAAACAGAGTGTATATTAATGAATAATACTGATGTGGACAGACAAAGAAATCAGCTAATTGTGATCAACTACATTACACTTGAGATGAAAAACACTTAGGCTACATTAAACACTTGTCTACATTTTTGACATTCTAGTGCAAGCAAAACTCATTCATGATAATATATGTATATATTATAAATACATTTCAAATTTCTAGATATATACCTGTTTGATAAGCCAGATGCACAAGCAATGAAGTCAACTCTGTTCAAATCATTACCATAAAATATATACCTACAAAAGTATGGATAATTATATTAAAACACTTAGGTTTTTAATATTAAAAAAATATTTTACAAACTAATACTTGAACAGCAATCCTTTTCAAATTGTGTATTTTATATATTATTATTGTATATATTTTGGTGAGAAGCCAAGAAAGAGAGACATTTAATTGCGCTAAGATAATAGAAAAGTCAGGACATCTAGATAAGAATCCCTACAGTCCCGCTGTGTGCTGTGATATTGAGAAGCAGAAGTACAAATATATCTTCTCATACTGGTACAGGACAACTCCTCAAGCCCAGATCTGCAACAAAGAAATTAGATGAAATTACGAGATAAAAGAGTTCTTTATTTATTCAAAATACAAACCAAGATGATCCTCACAACATATGCGAATTCACAAAAGAGGAACAAAGAAGTTTCTTATCTTTACTTCTTATTAAGGATAGAAAGAGTACAGACCACAAGAAACCTATAACCTGTGTTGTGTAATTCCCCTGTTCCTCTCAAGGGACAGACCCCAAAGAATGATGTGAAACACCTATAACCACTGCCAGTCCCTTTACTATAATCTAAATCTAAATCTGATGCCAGTAAAGGGCAAAACCAAAAAAGTAACTTTCCCTAAATTACCTGAAGCGGACACTTACCCGCAAAGTGTTATCCCATGATCCTGAGCAGAACGCGGTGCCATCTGGGGACACTCTGACAGTGCTGACCCGGTTTTCATGGCCAAAGAGAATTGCCACTCTGGTACCTTTCAGGACATCCCAGACATTAATGGTATAGTCATTGTGTCCTGCAAACAGCAATCGCCCTGTGGAAAAGAGTGAAATATGGATAAGATTATTGTTTGGTATAGTATTATGAAGTCAAGTCTAGTCACCTTTGTTTATATAGTGCTTTATACATTACAGATCGATTCATAGCAGCTTCACAGTAATAAACAGGAAACAAAATTAATCAATTATGAAAAGAATTCAATTTCAGCTGTCTTTCATGTATTTAATTGTGTATTTAGTATAATGTTGTTCAGTATAAATGGATGCTTAACTTATCTGAGATCACAGATAGTTTTAATCTTCTTTTAATCACTCTTGTTTGTTATTCGAAAGCTACAACACAGGGGAATTTTGTCAGTAAATCAGAGTGAAATGCGTCTAATTTTGGTTGTCACTGTCCATCCCCTTTCACTGGATGGAAAAAAGGAGATTTGGCTAAACTTCTCCTTTTGGGTTCCACAGAAGAAAGAAATACAGGTTTGGAACAACATGATGACACAATTGTCATATCATTTATGAACATTAAGCTGTGTCAGCAGCACTGAACACTATCTAGTAAACTTATCCAGTATAGGCCTATAGAACATTATCAATAATACTAATCTTTAGCAATGTAATACACAGGTCTGTATTCACTAGTGATGCACAAGCTATCATGGAAAGTGTGGGCATCACAGCTGTGACATTTGCCTGTTCTGTCATCTGATTCCTTTAACCCTGTGTTTAAATACAGCAGATATCTGTCAGTATTAACCATGTGGCCATTGCACCGAAATAAGAAATGAAACTTCTGTCATCATTTACTCACCCTCATGCTGTTTCAAACCAGCACGACTTTCTTTCATGAATCATAAAAGGAGAATTGTGGCTCTCTGAAAATAAATACCATTTCTAGCTTTAAAAAAGCACAAGAAGCACCATAAATGAATCAGTTAAGTATAGGCCCTATATAAGTATTATGGTGACATATTATAGCTTTCAAATCTTATTCTCAGAAATTCAATCATGTTTGGCATCAATGGCGAAACACTCAAAAACCAACAATGTCTGACATCAAACCTGGCGTGACATTTTAAACGGATAGTTTACTTCCTTTGTGATTTTCTTCTGTGGAACACAAATATTTTGAGGAACTGTTTTTGCCTACTGTATACAATGGAAGTCAATGGGGTCCAAAACAATATGGTATCCCATTGACTTGTATGGGGGACAAAAGCATTATTTTTCATCTTTCATCTCATCTGTATTCAAAGAAAGGCATACAGGTTTGGATTGAATGGTGCGTAAATGATGACAAAACTTTCATTTTTGTGTGAACTATCCCTTTAACGCATCATATTTAAAAGTACACATCCACAAATGAGATTTGAGAGTTGTAAAGGTTGAGATGTAAAGATTTTCATTGAATAATTATCTAGTTTTGGTCTGTCACCACACAAAGCAAAGATATCGCTTTAAAGGGCATGGAATATATCAAAGAGCACATTTATGATACTTCTGTGGTTTATTTTTAGTACACATTTACTTTCATTGTATGGAAAAGAACACATGGGACATTCTACTGAATGTCTCCTTTTATGTTCAATGGAGAAAAAAAAGAAAATTGGAAAGACATGCTAATATTTGACAAATGATTACATTTATTGATATATATTTTCACCACTCTGCTTGAAGGCTCAAAGTCTACTTTCTTACCACTGAGGGAAAAGTCCACACTAGAGGCTCCAAAAATGATACTTTCTTTGGAATAAATGGCCACCTCACGGTCAGCTCGCAGGTCAAACAGACGACACTGAAATAACAAGAAAGGTCATGGTGAGATGGAGTTCAGTATGGACACACAGAGTTTGACACATCGCATTTCATTGATCAATGGGTGATTTGAAGACAAAGACACATTGGACCTTGACCAGGAATAAACATTAACAACATTAGATAAACTAAACACACACATACACTTAAATTCTAATATACTCTCACACATAATCAGCCAACTGAGCTAACTAAACCTAATTTCATCAACTCAACATTATTAAAACATCATTAACTCAAGAGGGTGTAAGTGTTTTTGAAGAGGAGTATTAATCAGGGCAACAGGTTTTACATTATTGATTGTGACTCTATTGGCAATCCTTTGACTGTTTTGAAATAATATGGGGTAACTGGTGTGTTGTAATGTGGAAAAACTTACCGTAGCATCATCAGATCCAGATGCAAAAGCATCTCCGCTGGGGTAATACCTGCATTAAGATATAAGGTTAAAATTTCCATAGACACTTCAAACATATAGACATTACTATGGTTACGTTCACAGAGCAAATTCAAATTCCAACTCTCTGTTAAGATATGATTTGTTTGTGTGGTCACATAACATTTTATCATCAAAGTATATACTGTCCATACATGGCCAAAATTATGTGGACATTCCTTTCCAATAAACAGGTTTGACTATTTCAGCTTCGAACATTTTTAAAAGGTGCATAATATCAGGCATATAGTCATATCCTCTCCCAATACAAGCATTTTAATTACAATTGGAACATATTGTGTTCCAGTATGACATTGGTCAGCTGACATGTCCTCAATAAGGGAGCTCGATTAAAAAATTCGGTAAGAATTTACAAAAAGGTCCCATTTATTTATTAGTAATGTTAGTAAAAAAAAAAAAAAAAAATTCAACTGTTCATTTTTACTTCATGTTAGCTCAAGTCCATTAAATAATAACAGATACAACTTTTGATTTTAATAATGTAAATGTTGAAAATAACATTCACTAAGTATTTATTTATATGTTTCTTTCTTTCTGAACACAGCCACTGTAACGGTCACCAGCTGACTATTGTCATTCCCTCACAAACTACATTTCCCATAACTCACTGCCTGGACTCATCATCCCTGATTGCATCCACCTGTGTCTCATTATCTTGTCAGTCTCAGCCTATTTAAACCATGTACACTTATTCATTCCCTGCGAAGTCTTGTATGTCTCTGTGTCCATGTATTTTGGTTTTTTGACTCGCTGCCTGCCTTTGGATTACCCATTTGCCTTGTTCCCAACCTTGTGTGTTTTGTTTGTTTGGACCTGTTGCCTGTGCATTGGATTACGTGTCTGGATTGCCCCATTATTAAAAGCTGCATTTGGATCTCAACCTTGTCTCAGAGCAGTTCGTAACAGCCATATACCCAATTACAAAAGCACTGCTCCGAGCGGGATTTGAACCTGTGTTTCCAGCATGGGAGGTGAAATGTGTCACTTTGCTTTTCAGTGGCATTGAATTGGTTATCATTTTTACATTAAATGTGCAAAAGTTCTAATATGATTTATCTTTGTTTAATTTTTTTACATTACAAACACCAGCTGTTTTAACTGGGGTGTGTAGACTTTTTATATTCACTGTAATTGACAAATAAAACTATTATAAGATGTTACCAGAAATGCTTTACTGAATCTGATGTGGAAGAACTGGCCTGCACATAACCCAGACCTGAACACCGATGGTATGAACTGAAATGGCAACTGAGCCAAAACTCATCCTCCAACATCAGCGCCTGACCTCACTAATACTCTTGAGTAGGAGCAAATCCCTTACAGGCATGATGCAACATCTAGTGGAAATCCTTCCCAGATGAGTGGAAGCTGTTATCGCAGCAGAAGGAGGACCAACGGGTGCCAACGGTTTTAAAATAAAATAAACAACACTCATATGGATGTATTGTTTGGATGTCAACAAAACAGAATCTATATTTCAATTGCATTGTGTGTTTGCTGCTTACTTGCAGTTTTCCAACGGTCTTTTCACTCACATTTGTAGAAATGACTTTGTTTTACTTGTAGTGATTTAAATAAATACAATTATATTACATTATTTATAAAATGTATGTAATTACATACATTATATTTTAAAATGTAATTTGTTCCTGTGATGGTAAAGCTGAATTTTCAGCATTATTGCTCCAGTCTTCAGTGTCACATGATCCTTCAGAAATCATTCTAATATGCTGATTTGGTGCTCAGTTATTATAAATTATTATTGGAGCTCAATTATTGATGGCTCTTATTATTATCAATTTTGAAAACAGCTTTTGCACATTAATATATTTTTTTGGAAACCTTGATACATTTTTATTTTTACATTTTCTTTGATGAATATAAAGTTCAGCATTTATTTGAAATGGAAATCTTTTGTAACATTATAAAATGTCTTTACTGTAAATTTTGGTCAACTTAATGTTTTATTTTTTTGTTGAATAAAAGTTTTTATTTTTTTTGGAAACAAACAAAACAAACAAGCCGTTGAATGGTAGTGTGTATCACATTTTCTGCAAAAATATTAAGCAGCACGACAATGTTTCCAACATTGATAATAATAAGAAATGTTTTCTGAGCAACAAGTCAGCATTTTAGAATGATTTCTGAAGGATCATGTGACACTAAGACCGGAGTAGTGATGATGAAAATTCAGCTTTTGCAACCTTGCTGAGCATAAGAGACTTCTTAAAAAACGTTATAGCTTTCCTGTAGCTCAAACAGTAGAGCGTTGGTGCTTGCAACGCCAAGGTCATAGGCTCGATTCCCAGGGAAAGCAGGAACTGATAAGAATGTAAATGTGTACCTTGAAATGCAATGTAAGTCTCTTTGGATAAAAGCGTCTGCCAAATGCATAAATGTAAAACCTTTGACCGGTCCGGTAGTGTACATATTACAACTCAACATCACACCCAATGGCTGCCTTTGTTGTCCTTGAGCTTCATGCTAAGTGAGCAATTATAATGAATGTCATTAGATTGACAAAAATCATGTGGACTCCAACCTGACTGTAAACACTGAAGTCAGATTGTGAAAATGTTTAAATTTTTTGATGTTCACAATGTCATGCAGTGAGGGAAAAGAATTGAATTTTGGCAACATTCAACTGTATTGTGAACGTAACTTCATTATCAGCAAATGCCAGGCTGTGGCTCACTCACTTCACACTGTTGATGTCAGACTCATGGGTCTCAAAGGACTGAACATTCTGTCCCGAGCGCATGTCCCACACATTCGCCTTCTTATCACAGCCCTGAAACACACACACACAGCACTTTAGAGACCTGCGGAACAATACTCGCTTACAACAGGGTAAATCTCAGGAGAATGATGTCCTAAAAATAGCTGCACATAACCCAAACTGACATTGTGACTGAACAACATCCTAACAGGTCAAATCAATCAACATGAGTAATGACTTTAGGAAATTATGTTTTAATCCAGTGCTTTCTTTCACCTTTATAAAATGAAATGAGTATTTCGCTGATTCAGCTGTAATGATAGTAATCTCACATGTGTTACAGTGAACACGAGAGTGAGGTTGGGATGTGTGCGTGTCAAATTGGTGAGTATATGTGGAAAAAATGTTTTTAAGGATCTGACCCCTGATACAAAGGTGTTTCCCGTCTCAGAGGGGGCGAGGTCCAATGTGAGAACATCAGCCGAGTGACCATGGAAACTCTGCAGCAGCTGCCCACTCTCAACATCCCATAATGCACATGTCCCATCACCACTTGATGTCAGAATCTGAAACACACACACATAAAGGTTTCAAAAGGGGGGGTTTTGCAGCAATGCCATAAATTAACCTTTTTTTGGGGGGGCTCCCCAAAAAACTAAGAAATGAATTATTTTTAACATTTTAAAAACCTTTTTCCACAATAAAGAAATGTTTGTAGAAAGTTTCCAATAGGATGCCAATAAAGAACCTTTGTTTTTAAGAGAGTAACCAAGTACAAATCACTTTAAATTCGTCCAGACATTTTACATTGACCGAGAAGACTGATAAAATATAGAGAAATATAACACCTGTATCACCCTCTAGTGGAGGTATTGATCATTAGCTCATTATCACAAACACATGCAGCAATACTATGAAAGTAAAGTAATGCCAAATGTTTTTGAAACAAAAATGAATTGCACTAATTGAAAAAAATATGCATTGCATTAAACGTGCTTGCATTTTAATGCATTGTATTTTTAGGGCTTACATTTTTATGGGCTGAAATTCAACATGGTTGGACATTTAAGCTGTGAATACTTCAATTCAAAACATTTCACACACATTTTCATTATTAAAAATTCAATAACCCATATTCACCTTTTAGATTTTACTTCCAAAATGTTAATTCTGTTTAAAAATACAACCTATAATATTCGACAGGTAATTTTCGGGCCATTTTATTTCGCTTTACAAATTCGCTTCCACAAATTCAGTGGTTCAAATTCGATAGAAAATTCAACATTTCACATGATCCGGGGACACCAGGAATATCAATAGATTGCCGATTCATAATCTCTATCTGCTGTTAGTCGGCTAACAGTCTGTTATTTACAGAAATGGAGCAAGCGGTATGTACTTGTGAATTATCAGGGCCAGTAGCTATATATGAAAAGCTGATAAAGACACAAAAGCTGAGTTTACATTACATTAAGTCGTCACGGTTGTTTGTACATGTAAGCAGCCCCCTCTGCCGTGAACGAGATTATAATGTTATTCCCCGATGCTGACGTACAGATCAAACATTAAATTTGTACCACAGAATTTTCACTTTCCATGCTCTATTAATAGATGTGTTGAATCCCCTGCCTTGACGTAACAAAATCTTTCACTTCATCTTTTTCAATCTTTATTGTTACTGACAGGAACATAATCAAGAAAGAGGAACAATCTGTGATGTGATGGAGCAGAGAGAGAAAACCCCAACCCTTTTTTTAAAACACACTAATGATACACACAAACCCAGTCAGGAAACTGTAGAGATTATTTAAAATAAATTATTACTGACTGTTACACTCACAGAACAGACCAATACACAGGATTCATTCTGAAAAGGCACACAAATTTGCATTCAATAAAAAAAGCTTTTGTATAACAAGGTTATTTTTAAAAGCATAAATCCCATCAGGGGAACTTCAGGGGGACTGCTGTGATATTTGCTCACGAGTAATGTGTGTGTGTTCTATAAATATCATCCCTGCCACAGACACACTGAATTAATAAACTATGAATTAATACAATTTGACCATCTCCACACAGCGCACTGCAGTGTCTACACACAGCTGTACTGATCCCAGCAGATAAAATAATGTCAATGCAACATCACACAGTGTGTGATGCCAATGCAGAAACAGTCTGTTTAGCACTAAAATGAATGCATTAGGAATGAACACAGCACTCACTATAAATAGAAATTATTTATGTTGTATATTTCCTACATAGATGATGGTAAGTTCTGACCAGGTTTGGGTCCAAATACCATAATTGAGCTGTCTAGTATACATGATATACTGATATTATGTACATATGATGTACTGATATATACTGATATATTTTTATATTTTCTGGAGAAAAGAATCTTAAAAATAAACAAGTAGCTGAAATAAAATAAGTTGAAAATTTTGTATATTGTATTTTGGTTAACGTTCACACACACTGTATAGTTGCAATAGTAATCAGGATATTTGTTAAACTAGTTTTAAAAATAGTGAGGTACACTTCAAATTTCCTCACAGGTTGGTGTTCGACATGTTTTCCTATATTTGCGAGGGTTTTTCTAAATCCAAGCCTTCTCAAGCATAACCAAACCTGCACACAGACGCACACACACGCACACACACGCACACGCACACGCACACACACACCTGCATATCAGAGTTGGTGAAGCTGCAGGAAGACACATAATTGGTGTGCATGGCCACAGATTTCTTCTTAGATGACAAGTTCTCGTTTTTATCCAAAGAGAGTGGATAGACGGAGCATTTATTATCCAAACCACTGAATGGAAGACAAAGAGAGATTTGACCACTTTGCACAAATGCACAGCAAATAATAAGTTATATTTTGACTAGATATATAAATTTCATTACAATCTCAGAGCTGCACTTTAGTTGCTTTTAATTATTACCTGAAGAGAGGGCTCTGTTTAGGACTCTCATATAATACAATAATACAATAAATTCTCAGTTAAGATCAGAGTTGACCAATAATTATTACACTGATGAAACTCTCATGACTTACCCACAAGCCACAGCACAGCCAGAGGGGGCATAAGCACAGGCCATGACCCAAGTGCAGGGCATAGTGACCGCATGCTCCTGCACAGTACACAACACATCACAAAAAAAAAAAATCATTACAAATCTGACCAAGACAAAAAATTGAGGATGCATTAATCTGCCACTTGAATATAGTGAACTCATTGTCATGTTAAATAAACCAGTTTGAGATGATCTGAGCTTTGTGACATGGCGTGTTACCCTGCTAGCCATCAGATGTCCACTGTGGTCATAAAGGGTTGGACATGGTCAGCAACAATATTCAGGTAGGCTGTGGCGTTTAAACAAAACTCAATTGGTACTAGGGGCCCAAAGTGTGCCAAGAAAATATCCCCAACATCATTACACCACCAGCAGCAGCCTGAACCGTTGATAAAAGGCAGGATGGATCCATGCTTTCATGTTGTTATTGTCAAATTCTGACCCTACCATCTGAATGTCGCAGCAGAAATCGAGACTCATCGGACCAGGCAACATTTTTCCAATCTCATTTTGTCTAATTTTGGTGAGCCTATGCAAAATTTAGCCTGTTTCTTGTTTTCAGCTGACAGGAGTGGCACTCGGTTGGAAGTGTTGAGCGTTCAGAGATGCTCTTCTGCAGACTTCGGTTGTAATGAGTGGTGATTTGAGTTGCCTTTCTATCAGCTCCAACCAGTCTGGCCGTTCTCCTTTGACCTCTGGCATCAACAAAGCATTTTCACCCACATAACTGCCATTTTCTTTGTCTGACAGTTCTCTGTAAACACTATAGATGGTTGTGCTTTAAAATCCTAGTAGAATTGCAGTTTCTGAAATACTCAGACCAGCCCGTCTGGCACCAACAACCATGCCATGTTCAAACTCACTTAAATCCCATTTCTTCCCCATTCTGATGCTCAGTTTGATCTTCAGCAAATCATCTTAACTACTGTATGTGTGCGTCTCAATCAGCTCCCTAGGTTGTGAGTCAGTATATCACACAAATTCGGGCACTGGTAAGGACAGGAAGGACCCTGACACATTGGGACACTGACGGTGACATGACAACGTCCTATTTATGAACAACAGCATAACAAATATTTTTCTGACATTTATTTTTTATGTTATTTAAAGTATATTATAATAAATACTTTATTACATATACCAGCAACATTTAAATTGTAAATTAATTATAAGTGGTTCATTTATGGCATTGCTGCAAAACCCCCCTTTTGAAACCTTTATGTGTGTGTGTTTCAGATTCTGACATCAAGTGGTGATGGGACATGTGCATTATGGGATGTTGAGAGTGGGCAGCTGCTGCAGATTATGTTCAGTACCCGTCTAAGAATGTATTTCTATGCTGAAATATAACATAGACATACATCATTTGAATGGGTGCCCCTTTACAAAGTTTTGCTAAGGGCCCCCAGAAGTGTAGGACCGGCATCGCATTCACCACACTCATACACACAAACATGCTATGAAAATGCAGGTTATCAAAACACACACACACGTTTGATTATTTAAATTGTACACAGAAGAACACATTCTGCATGGCTGATGTGTTAATGTGTGTGTTTATGTTGCTGTCGGATTAGTTTGTCACTAATACTCAGGGTTTCCATTTAAGTGCATTACAACTGTAAAACATGAGGATTATTATTTGAAATCGCTGTAGCACTGAAAAAAATCTGTCTAGAAAACCATTTGACACAGATAGAAAGATTTACCTTATTGGTTGTATATGCATCCCACACAATGACTTTTCCATCCTATAGGAGAGATTCAACATTTCAGTAAAGAGTCAAGACTTAAACATTATTAATATAATAAAGATTGTGTATAACTGATCTATTTCAGCTTCTAACTATTAGGACAACAGATGACATTTACTAAAAAAAAAAATCAATTTTTTACAGCAGTGGTTAGAAACAGTGATGATACATCCTGTTACCTGAGAGGAGCTGACAATTCTTCTCTTGTCCCGGCACCAGTCCATGCACAACACTTTATTTCCATGTCCTTTTAAAGTTCTCCGGGTTTTCATGACAAACTGACCCAGAGCTTCCATCTTCTCCGCCACCTGATGCACTGCAGTCAGAAAGACAAACCTGCATGAACCACACGACCACCTGAAGAACTTGAAACTGAACCAGAACTGAAAACACATCTCAGCATCAGGAAGACGTAACATGATTGATGATGAGCTCTATTATATTTGGACAGATATATGGCTGTACAAAATTGCCATTTTTTACATTTATTTAACAATACAATTACATTTACAACAGTAATTATTATAAGTAAACAATATAATCCTCCATTGCAAATATTTTACTATTACAGCATACATATGGAAGTAAAATAATGTCAAATGTTTTTGAAATAAAAAGCCTGTTGAATTGCACTACTTGAAAAAAAAATAGGCATTGCATTAACCATGCTTGCATTTTAATGCATTGTATTTTTAGGGCTTGCATTTTTATGGGCAGAAATTCAACATGGTTGAATATTTAAGCTGTGAATATTTCAATTCAAAACATTTCAAACACCTTTTCATTATTAAAAATTCAATAATCCATATTCACCTTTCATATTTCACTTCCAAAATATTCAAACTGTTTAAAAATACAAACAATAATATTCAACAGGCAATTTTCGGTCCATTTTATTTCGCTTTGCAAATTCGCTTCCACAAATTCAGTGGTTCAAATTCGACAGTAAATTCAACATTGACATCCAGGAACTGCAGGAAAAGCAGTAGATTGCCGAGCATACTCTCCATCTGCTGTTAGTCGACCTCACCATCAGATGGTGCAAAAGCGCTTGTTGTTGACGAAGACATTCATTCATAAAATGAAAATGATTATCTGTGTCAGTATATGCGGAAAAGATGATAAACACACAAAAGCTGTGTTTATGTTTCATTCAATAACTTCATTGTTACTTTCCCTGTAGCCTACATGTCATCAGCTTTCTCTACCATGAACGGGATTATAATCGGTTTCCCTCAATACCTCATACTCAAGGATTCCCCTTCCGTTGGGACAAAACGCTAGCTTAATGGACTAATACAGTGATATGAAAGACCAATCTTGCACCTTATTGGGGAAGTAGGCTGTAGGCTACTATATAGGCTACAGGCAAGAAGATGGACTCAGAATATGAACTTAACGCACAAAGTTTCATGCTGAGCGTTTCGTGATATACTGGCATAAAACACTTGATCAATTAATACTAACACTTTCTCTTCTATTCTATATTTTCTCTCTCTCTCTCTCTCTCTCTCTCTCTCTCTCTATAGTATGCCTACGTGTATTGCATTAGCTTAAACTGTCATAGCACTTGCATATTGCTGTCCTATTGTTAGTTTAACTGTAAATCGCTTTGGATAAAAGCGTCTGCTAAATGACTAAATGTAAAATTGGCTTGACATTGGACATTCGCACATTAAGGGACCATCTCTAAAGTTGCATACAACATTGGCATACACGTTTCTAACTTCAATAGCAAACTTAAATTTATTTGAATAAATATCAAAAATCCAAAGGTTGCGCATTATGCCTGACACTACATGAACACTTTACAGTTGGTTTTATGACTGTAAATCGTTCTATTCAAATGCTATCGGAGTTAGAAACGTGTATACCAAAGTCGTATACACTTTAGAGACGGTCCCTAAATGTGCGAATGTCCAACATCAAGCCATCTTTATGCCAGTCTATCACTGGGAAACGCTCAGCATTAAGCTTTGCGCGTTATTCTGAGTCCATCTGCTTGCCTGGGAGTTTGGTCTTTTACATCACTGTAGTCCATTAAGCTACGTTAAGCGTTGTATATGTCCAGCAGGGGAATCCTGAAGTATTGAGGGAAACCCTACATGCAGCACATCACCACAATATAAAGTTAAGGCAACTAAACAACCAAGAGAAATATATGTCAACCTCAAAAATGTAACATTGGATCTGTACATCCGCATCGGGGAATAACATTGATCTCATTCACGGTAGAGAAAGATGCATGTAGGCTACACAGGAAAAGTAACCGTGAAGGCACACAGCCGTCATAATAATCACAAATACACTTACATTGCTGTAAATGAGTTTTATGAATGAATGACTTGCTCAAATTTTTGCTGGTCTTCGTCTACAACACGCGCTTTTGCACCATCTGATGGTGAGGTCGACTAACAGCAGATGGAGCGTATGCTCGGCAATCTACTGCTTTTCCTGCAGTTCCTGGATGTCAATGTTGAATTTACTGTCGAATTTGAACCACTGAATTTGTGGAAGCAAATTTGCAAAGCGAAATAAAATGGACCGAAAATTGCCTGTTGAATATTATTGGTTGTATTTTTAAACAGTTTGAATATTTTGGAAGTGAAATATGAAAGGTGAATATGGATCATTGAATTTTTAATAATGAAAAGGTGTTTGAAATGTTTTTAATTGAAATATTCACAGCTTAAATATTCAACCATGTTGAATTTCAGCCCATAAAAATGCAAGCCCTAAAAATACAATGCATTAAAATGCAAGCATGGTTAATGCAATGCCTATTTTTTTTTTCAAGTAGTGCAATTCAACAGGCTTTTTATTTCAAAAACATTTGACATTATTTTACTTCCATACATACATTGCAGCATGATTCAATTACATTTTTACTACTTGCTGGTAATCGGTGATGTATATCTGCATCTTAGTTCCTGCTTTTTAACTGCTGTGAAAGAAACATAGCCCCTAGAACATAACATCATACTGTAATTTTACAAATACAGGCCATGCTACTGTAAAATGTACTGTATAATTTGTTACGGTGTGACATTTTTACTGACACATTTTATAATAACACAAATCACAAATACATATAACCAAACTTCATTGCGATGTTGGATCCTACAATAGTGAAATACCCATAATCCTTTGTGCTTTAAAAAAATGCTTGGGCAAACATGGGGATCATTTAATTTTGAGTGTTCCTGTGGTTCAACTGGCAGAGCATGATGCTAACAATGCTCAAGGGGGGTCTCAGGGGGGACTGAATCCAGGAAGTGAATTTCAAGGGGGGACAGAGAGAGTTCCAGTTCAAAATGTAGAGGATCACAGCAGTCATCCAGTTCCAACAAAGCATTAAATCAGAGGGCTAATATCAGGATAGAAAATTTACTTTATTCCAAATTAGACAATATTAGGTGTAAAAATCATAAGTGCACCGCAGGAAACATTATAAAATAATAAATTAAAAAAAAATGCAGAATGCAGTCCATGGTCCCTTTAATATGGCATATTAGTTTATTTCATAAAATATGTATTAGTAACTACCCCATGTGCTTTGGATCTGTATCATTTTCATTTACTGGTTACAAGTTCTTAACCTTCCACGAATTAAGAACTTCATGACTTGGCTGTACACTTTGTCACAAACTTCTATAAATTACTGGACAGCTGCAGTTTCAAGATTTTTTCAAACAATACTAAATTATTTTAAATGTTTAATATAGTCTATTTGTATACAGGCCTAAATGTAGTTAAAATCTAAAGGTTAAACTTAAATCAAAATCTTGACTTATCCTGGGCCATATAATATTAAAAGCGTCCACCTGGTTTCGTGCATGTTACGTGAACATATTTTGATCGCTATTGAAGAGATCGAAGAAATGTATTAATCTCTTACATTTAGGTCGTGTTTGGCAGATATTGGTATTTCAAATCGAGCTGCCTACGGATACGGCATGTTTTGGCATCTCGCGCATTACCTGTGATGTCCATGAATGCAGTCTAGCTAGGCAGCTCGCTAGGTTTTGACACACAACCACTGAGTGTTTTACTCACGCTCGACGTCGTGTAGTTTGGCTCTCTCCTCTTCTAGTTTGGCTTTCAAAGACTCAGACTCCGCTTTCAGTGAATGGATGGTTTCGCCCTTCGTAAGTCCCTGACAGGCCATCTTTAATAAAACACAGATGGATGACGGATGGGTCAGAAAATATGCTCTTTATCATGAGCCGAGACTGATACTGCACAGTCTGCACAGCTGATGATGCTCTGACGTTAGCGCAAACGTCACGTGACACATCACCACCATCAGCATCACATTTATTTCTGGTGCTCAATGACTGTAGCCCAAAATCACATTTATATCTGATTTATATAGTTTCACCCAGTCTTGAAAATGTTTGTTTCTAAATCACGTATAGTCTTCCATCAAAGTAATTTCAAATTTAAATCGTCAGTTGTCATTTTTATGTAACTTCTGACTGAGTGCGTTCGTGCTGGTATTTTTGTAGCCTATTTGATTTGGGTTTGGGTGACTTTTGTAATACAACACAAATACATGTTGGTATTGGTGGTCTAAATAACAGTGCTGTTCTCTCAGAGCCTATGTGTTTTCAGAGAGCTCTAGATAAAGCACTTTACACACGTGTTATGTTTAAGTGATGACATGAGAATGTGTTTTGGAGTATCCTTCACCTCTGTGAAACAAATACTCTGAGCCATTAAATCTACAGGACAAAAGTATCACAGCGAAAATAACAATGTAACAGTTAAACAGTTAAAAATTCATCTTAGATCAAACAAATATGCTGAAGCAATAAATAAATTTTTACCTTCAACTGTATGTTACCAAAACAATGTTGCCATAAAATTCTCTAAAAATGCTGGGTTGTTTTAATGGACAAAGCCAAACGTTGGGTTAAAAATGTAATGTAAATTTTAACCCAATGGCTGGGTTCGTCCATATTTGACCCAAACTAGGGTTTAAACAACCCAGCATTTTACTAACTACTCTTCACAAATCCCTCATACATTTAAAAAAATAAATAAAGTCCATAAAAATAAATATAAAATAAATCCACAGATCAGTATTATCAACTGACAAAAAAACTGTCCAGATTGATAAATCTCACAAATGTTAATGTTCCGATAAAAAGTAAAGATTAATAAGAGCATAAACATTCAATAAACGTGTGACATCTAAAAGAAAATGACATTTCTCCAGAAGTAATGCATCTTGATACAGTTTTACTTTATTAACACAATCAATGATTTTTAAGTCAATGCAAAAAGCATTGCAGTTGTGTTGGATTTATGGATTTTAAAAAAATAATTTAAATAGGTCTGACTGTGGGAAAAATGGGTTTGTGTTTTCACACTTGGTCCGTTTCAAGGGACTGAGCGCAGTTCATGTGATTTTTGGCCCATATGTGAACACTTCAAATGATCTCAGACCCCTTAAAAGCGAACCGAACTGAACCGAGACCATCTCGGGAGGTGGTCTGAGTACGGTTTACATTCAGCTATGGTACGAATGCAACAGTATAAACACAAAGAAGTCTGAGACCACATATACTTTAGGTGGACCAAAAAAGTATCTGAGTCCTATTTTAGGGACAGGGACGTGTGAATGTGAAGAGAACTGGGTCCTTTTTCACTTTCACCTCTTGATCCACTTAAAGGAGACTGAGTTCGGTTCTTTTAAAGAGGACTCGAGTTTGAAAACACCCTCAGTCCCTTATTACCCTCCTCCCATTTTCATTTATATTATTGTTGTTGGTGTCATGTTTAGTAACTGTTGTGATGTCAAGATGTGTTTGGTCGTATACTTATAATTGTTGCTGTGTTCCATAAAGTGTTGAGGACTGTGTGTGGCATAAAGTGATATTTAATGAGTGTTTTTTTTTGTTTGTTTTTTTGACCTCATAAGCATGTAATGTCAGTCTGAATCTTTTCAGTTTTATTTTTTAACAATGATGGTTGATTATAAGTCATGCAACAGAATAAATAAGTTTACAGTGTGGATGTAGCATGCAGAAATCATTTTCTGAGAGACTAAGGTTTTAAAATAAGCATTGTGTTGTTGAACTGATCCTGGAGCAGCTGAAGTGTGTGATAACATACCAGCTCCACACACAGCGAGCAGTAGTTGATGGGCTCATTCTTCAGATAAATATTCATCAGAGGTTTGTTCTGAGTGCAGTTATCACACGGGCCAAACGTGATGGCCAAAAATGTCTGGTCACACATCTTTGCGTTTGGTTGAGGCTGGACCTGTACACATGAAGAAGGGAAAAAAAAAAACATGTATTCACAATAACCAAAAGCCAGACACACACTGACAGACCACACTTTTCTGAGTCCATGTTTGAGGTCGTCAATATGTTAGTCTACTCCTGAAAGCTGCTAAAATAAACTTATACAGGTTACATCAGGGGCTAAAGGAAAATCTTCTTTTACTCCCACTAAAAGTATATTTTTACTGAACATTGACGATACAACACGTTTTGTGAAGAGAAATTATAAAAGTAGATTGTTTTATTTAAAAATCATATATGTACATCACAAAAGGCCCCCAGTATACAAATACTAAATTAGCTAAATAAATACAATTAGCCAAAAGTAATATGTTTTGTGTAATATCAAAATGAATACTTGTTCAAAACAATAACTTTTGTTCAACAAATTCATTTAAATATGTAATTCTTTTTTTAAATACTGAAAATTTTAATGAAAAAAAAAAAAGATTCTGAAAGCTTTTTACACTGCTTGAAGGAGATCCCATTATTTAATGTCCTTATAGTAACAATAAATAGGATTTTATTATATTGTATGATGATTAATATCATATTTTAAATATGATGGTTTCATTATAAATATGGTGGTTATCTCTAAGGTGGACAGCCAAATTAATAAATTATATTGACCAGTTGAATGTCATGTCAACAAATGAAATAGTCAACCAAATCACGTCAAATACTGTGCCTTATTTGGCCCCAACAGTAGGAGTGCTTTTTACCCCAAATACCATAGTTATCAGATACTATATTCTCCAGAACGGTTTATTTAATTAGCTTTAAAACTTTAAATTATTACTAAGACCTTTGTCTCAAAATATATTTGGTTATAGCCTATATTTGATTATACAGAATCGACTTCGCTCTACTGCCTGCTATCACATCTAGTATCAGCTAAAATTCCACATGCGCGGATGTTTAGGAAAAAGTGCTACAGTGTGTTTTTATGCCATCTAGTGGTTTAGAGAAAAATACAATCAAATGCACCTTTTACCAGGTCCGCATTTAGCCCCTGTATTACGGAGGCCCTAAAGGGACATGGTGAAGGGGACAAAATGAGATGGGAGGAAAAATCATGTCAATCACGTCAATTCTCACAAATGTTTTGCGTTCCCCCGAGAAACTTTGCCTTGGATCGCAAAATATTTGCGACTTATTATTTTTCCTCCCATCTCATATTTTTTCCACCACCATGTCCCTTTAGGGGCTCCGTACTATGTATGTATACACATTTAAAATGTACAGCTTTTCTCTTCTGGGAAAACTCTTCTGCACTCAGGTGCAGATTTGTATCCAATAAAATGCTCTCTATATTGATAATGTTTCACCCTCTTAGAAGAAAATGTGCTATATAGGCCTGGGTATACTTCATTCTCCGCATTCCACTCTGTCTCTCGCACAGTCATGTCCGCACAGCTTTCAAAGTACACTCAGAGTGGATGAACAAGTTGGACATATGTGCAATACAATTGCTTTTTATACTCTACCAGACATTAGAGGGCAGCACTGAGTCATGTCATGTACAGGACATTTGCTCAGAAGGATAAAAGAAGAAGAGTAGCGGATCCGCCAGTAAATGCAGTTTAGAACAAGAACCAAAACAAAAATGAAAGAGACGAATATGCTGCTCTGTGTACTGTTTTTATCGCTCTTTCGCACTGTTCTTTGACTACTGCACAGTACATCACAACTGTGCATATATAGCCACCTAGTGGACTCTTCTGTATCAACAATCACCTTGCACATGCGCCCGCCATTCTATTGTGCACGGTCCACGTGGACACCAAAATGCAATCATTTAAGTCAGACATTTCACCTTAGAGTCTTTTTGGCATAAAGTGCTCTTTAAAATTGATGCAATAATGCTAGGGTTCTATTTAGAACCCCACTGAACCTGCCTCCTACTGGCAATCGCAAGTAGCAAATCTGTATCACTATTTAAAAAA
This sequence comes from Leuciscus idus, assembly GCA_021554675.1. Lineage (NCBI taxonomy): Eukaryota > Metazoa > Chordata > Actinopteri > Cypriniformes > Leuciscidae > Leuciscus > Leuciscus idus. Next base: position 10,658,913 of record CM038634.1, read on the forward strand.
AAAGACACACTCTTCGATATGACCTGACCAAACTTCCTGTTTCAATATCCGAGAAGAAAACTGTGCTTGTCAAGCCATTTCATGGGGTCTTTAAATGTTTATTTCTGTCATGGTTTGTGCAATGGAAATAAGACAAAATCAGCATTTAAAATGAGCCTAAAATATTAAATGTTTAGTATCTTGGTTTCAGTGTTCCATCCAAGTGTTGTAAAATGTTGATCCCATGCAATACCAGCTAATAAATGAGTTAATAATTACATAAATAGAAACAGAACAGAAATTTAAATTTGACCAGATACTATTCGACAAAGTCACTAACACAATCTATTTACCAAAACAGAGCCGTAAACTGTGATGTTATTAAAAGGGTATGCTTTTGTTGCATAGACACCATCAGATCACTCATAACATTCTCAAAATTCACTTTATATGTTAAAAAGAATCAATTTATTTAAACTTACCTTTCAAAAGATTTTTGTGGCAGGTGTGTGCTTGCAGTCTTAAGAGGGAGGAGAAAGGGACTGAGCCTGAGAAAGGCAAGCGATAAGCTCCTTACAGTAGCATTAGGGTTTTAACCCTGGAGAAGTTTTACCAGCAGAAATAGTAGCCAGTCAGAGACAGACACAAATAGCACTGCTTAAGCTCGCTGAAGCTGATAATTCATCAGTAAAACAGCAGTAAAAAAAAAAAAAGGTGTGATCTTCAAATAGCCATTTAGAACTTAAATGGATAGTTCATCCAAAAATAATAATTCTGTCTCTCCCTCATGTTGTTCCAAACCTGTAAGACTTTCATTCATCTTCGGAACACAAATGAGGATCTTTTTGATGAAATTTGAGAGCTTTCTGTCCTTCCATTGACAGCTACGCAACTACCACTTTGATGCTTCAAAAAGTTCATAAAGAGATCGTAAAACGGATCCATATGAATTGAGTGGTTTTAGTCAACATTTTCTGTAGAGACTTGATTGCTTTATATTGAATTTAGGCTTTTATTCACATATTCATATTCATCAACTCACACATCAGTTGTGGTAAATGGAAGCTCAAGCATATTCATTTGACATGTGAGAACCAATGAGATTCATTCTTGTGTGTTACGCAGTACGTTTGAGCTTCCGCAAGAACCAATGAGGTTTATTCAAGCAGGTTTGGTTGAGCTTCTGTTTATGTCGCTGATCAATGTTTAAATGTGAATCTCAAGTCTCTTCAGAAAATTTGGACTAAACCGCTCAATTCACATGGATTTGTTTTACGATCACTTTATGAACTTTTTGAAGTGTCAAAGTTTCAGGTGTGTAGCTGTCAATGGAGAGACAGAAAGCTCCCAGATTTAATCAAAGTATATTCATTTGTGTTCAGAATATAAACGAAAGTCTTACGGTTTGGAACTACAGGAGGGTGAGTAATTAATTTAATTAAGTAATTTTTGGGTGAACTATCCCTTTAACTTTGACAGACTTCACACACAAAAAAATTATATTGCTATACAGTAGCTGCTTTCCCCTTTAATTTTTGTGATGTCATCATGAGCCAACCTAATTTCCTGCTCTGTCTCCTCTTCTTCCCTTTTGCATCATAACTGAATGGAAGAGGTAGGATGATTTTTGTCTTATCTGATATATCATTAAATATGATATTAAGACTTTCTTAAAATGTTGCCTGGTGCATACAAGCACAGAGTTATAGCACCGATAGCCAAACCAGGAAAGGATCATTATCAGACCAACTACAGACCAATATCCCTGACATCAAATATATGCAAACTTATGGAACGGATGGTTATGAACAGATTATCATATGTTATAGAGAGCAAGAACCTTTTGTCTCCTTATCAGAGTAGATTTCGAAATGGGAGAAATACTATGGATTCAGTTTTATGTCTGGAAAATGAAATAAGAAAGGCCCAAGTTAGAAAAGAAGTAGTAGTAAGAGTGTTTTCGACGTTGAAAAGGTGTATGATATGCTGCGGAAGGAGGGCATATTAATGAAATTAGATAGTATGGGGATAAAAGGGAAAAAAATACAATTAAAAGTTTTCTATTTGGGAGAACAATTCAAGTAGTGGGGTCCAAATATTCTCAGACTTATCCTATACGGTACTCCCCAAGGAAGTGTAAGTAGTCCTGTTCTTTTTAACTTAATGATAAATTAAATTTTTTACAATATTGATGTGGGAGTAAGTCATTGTATACCGATGACGGAGCATTATGGATAAGGGGACGAAAAGTTCCATGTGTAGAAAAGAAAATGCAAAATGATGAGGTTGAGAATTGGGCTAAGAAATTTAGGGTTTTAGATTTTCTGTGGCAAAAACTCAGGTAATATGTTTTTTGAACAAGATATTTAATCCCACTATGAATATTAAAATGTATGGGCATCAGTTGGAACAAGTAAATGTAGTCAGATTTCTTGGAGTGTGGATGGATTTAAAATTTAAATTCAGAATGCATATTCCGAAACTGATAGAAAAATGTAAAAAAGGGATAAACATATTAAGGAGCAGATCAGGAGTTGAATGGGGAGTAAGGAGTCAGTCACTGAAAAGAATATATAAAGCAGTGATAAGATCTAACATTGACTATGGTGTACAGCTCAGCGAATAAATATGGATTAAAAAGATTGAGATGCAAACTTAGAAGAAAATGAGAGTATATGTTGCGGAGCATTCAGATCATCGCCAGTGACATCATCACAGATTGAAACGGAATAAATGCCTAGAATTATGTAGACTTCAATTGAGGATGAGATACTGGACCGGAGTAAAGGGTCATTTAGAATGTCATCCAGTTAAGAAAATTATAATAGAATGTTGGGAATATGAATATAAAGAAAAAGCAAGTTTTTTTTGGACTGTTGGGAAGAAGGATGCACAGAGTATGGAACTGAATGATTTTGATATTGCACCTTCAGTGAGATGGTCCTCACTGCAGAACATGAAATCCAGGGGGAGGAGTTGGATCCAGATCCAACTCCTCCCACCTTATACCTAAACCTACCCATCTCCACCCCCTGATCCCTAAACCCACCCCGAAACCTACCCATCTCCACCCCCTGATCCCTAAACCCACCCCTAAACCTACCCATCTCCACCCCCTGATCCCTAAACCCACCCCGAAACCTACCCATCTCCACCCCCTGATCCCTAAACCCACCCCTAAACCTACCCATCTCCACCCCCTGATCCCTAAACCCACCCCTAAACCTACCCATCTCCACCCCCTGATCCCTAAACCCACCCCTAAACCTACCCATCTCCACCCCCTGATCCCTAAACCCACCCCGAAACCTACCCATCTCCACCACCTGATCCCTAAACCCACCCCTAAACCTACCAATCTCCACCCCTTAGATCTGGATTCAACTGCAGTTAGGTGCTACTGCCTTCAGTGGCAATTCCGGCAATACCTCCCTGGTTGTTCCCAATGCCACTAGTTGATCCACATATTCATAAAGAGATTAGTAACAAGGAAATGAACATACCAACAGTTACAGTGGTACAGCAATACATAAATCAAACACATATTATTCAGTATTGCAGATATGATAGATCTAAAGATCCAGAATCTGGAAGTACAGCAGCAGTGTATATACCTACATTCAAAATCAAAATTGCAAAAAGAATATCAGAACATATTTCAGTATTTTCTACTCAATTATTATCCAAATTTCTAGCTCTACAGTGGATTGAAGAGGTACAACCTAATACATCATTGACATGTACAGATTCAATGGCTGCCCTTACAAGTTTACAGAGTGGAAAATCTGAAGCATGACAAGACATTCTATATGACATATTGCAATGTTTGTACAGAACATTTATGATATTGGTATATTTCCTTTGGATGCCGGATCATGTAGGTGTGGAAGGGAACAAGGAAGTGGATCAGCCTGCAAAGAAGGCCCTGAAACAGTCACAAAGTTGAATTTAAGGTATCAATATTAAAGCTGAAATTAAGCTATAATTTACATTTTACATTTAGCTGACGCTTTTATCCAAAGCGACTTACAATTGCTATATATGTCAGAGGTCGCACGCCTCTGGAGCAACTAGGGGTTAAGTGTCTTGCTCAGGGACACATTGGTGTCTCACAGTGGATTCGAACCCGGGTCTCTCACACCAAAGGCATGTGTCTTATCCATTGCGCCACTACCACCCCACTACTATAATAATGATATAAATAAGAAAGAAATGGCAAAATAATTTGGGATAATGAAAAAAAAAAAGAAGACAATTATATCAGGTTCAGGAGTATGTTGGTGCTGAAAGAATAAGGTATGGCAATAGAAGGAAGGATATTATGAGACTGAGAATAGGGCATACACATTAAATTACAGTTTGCATAGGGAAACACTAAATTGGTAATTGTGACAAATGTGGACTCCCAGAAACGGAGCATATTCTTTTAAAAATGTGTTGCAAATGAAAGAGAAAGATTTCAGCTATCTCAAGAAATTGAACAGATAATAATTAATCATATCTCTGCAGGTGCTATTAGGAAATGGGTTAATTCAATCAAAGGTACTGAGGAATTGTTCAAGTATCTAAAAAATACAGGAATAATGGATAGAATATAAAAGTTATTTTTTCTATTCTATCATTTACTATTCCCCTTATCCCTTGTCATTACTCTTAGATAGTTGTACCAATGTGCGCTCCACACTCCAGACCAGTATGTGGTGGACATGGACCTTTTAAATTGGTTTGCCAAACCTCCAAAAATTTGAGAAGATGATTTTCGACTTCTGATGATCTTTATTGTAATTATTGCTTTTATGTCTATATTTTCACTCCAATTCATGTGTGTAATGTTATTTTACTTAATGTAATGATTACATTTTCTCATTTTGTCACTTTTGAGTTATATTTTTGTCTCCTGCTAAATATGTGGAAATGAGAGCACATGGTGATGTGTACGTCATATTTATTTTATAGAGAACGTTAAGGGCAATTTACTCAGAGGCTGCTTATGTGTTCTCTATATCAGGTATATATATTCTTGTTTAATGTAATTTTCCTTTTTGCCTTTTTGTGTTGTAACTGAATAGCCTGGCTAACGTCAGAACCACATGTTCATTTTCTCGTATTTGAGGCGTGGTTTACAAATGCCCAGAGCCGTTTATTGGGCGCTATGAATGTCTATCAAATGCACCTGTACGTAGCTCATAGCCAATCGTTTCAATTATACCAGATGACGTATGTAGAGCGACAGAAATTCGACGAGGAAAAAGACGATGGGTCAAAGATTTATTTGTACACGATGGCGTTTAGCGAATATTACCGTTTGTGCAAGATAAACATGAGGGTACAAGGTAACGTCGAGTCTGATGCCATGTTGGATCCATAGATATAAACAAACTGCTTCGGTGTCGTCATCGTCTTGCTGCTCCCTCCCCGTTCTGTGCTTGGTTCCCTTTTTCAGGGGAAAATCTGGTCCATAGTGTCCAGGCTGCCTAGCAGCGTGAATAAAATCGCGCTGCGAGCAAGGCAGCATGGGGAAACCCAGGCTAGTAACTGAATGGAAGAGAGAACGTTAAGTGTAATTCACTCAGAGGCTGCTTATGTGTTCTCTATCAGAGGAGGAAAAAAAGATCCAGCGAAACTGCCACCCACTGTCCCGTTTCTAACTACAAAATACACACAATGCAGACAACAAACCAGTTACACACATAATGCTGCACAGATTAAAGGGTTAGTTCACCCAAAAATGAAAATTCTGTCAGTAATTACTCACCATCATGTTGTTCCAAACCTGTAAGACCTTCGTTCATCTTCAGAACACAAATTAAGATATTTTTGATTAAATCTGAGAGCTATCTCACTCCTCCATAGGCTTCTAAGGGACTGAAACTTGCTGGCCCAGAAAAGTTATTAAAGAGATCGTTAATATAGTCCAAGTGACTCCAGTGGCTCAATCTTAAGTTTATAAAGCGACGAGAATACTTTTTGTGCGCAAAAAAAACACAAAAATAACGACTTTATTCCACTATTTATTTCCTTCTCTCTGGGCCTCGAGTTAGTTCACGTAGTGTTTTAGTGTTTATCTTAATTTGTGTTCTGAAGATGAACGAAGGTCTTACGGGGTTGGAACAACATGAGGGTGAGTAATTACTGACAGAATTTTCATTTTTGGGTGAACTAACCCTTTAAGAGAGAAAGGCAGAGGAGAGGAGTCGTAGGCTTTCTCTGTCTGTGACATTTTAGTTTTAAGTCACTAGAGGGAGCTGTTAGTCTTAAGACCCTCTCCAACCTAAAGTGGCATCAAACACGTGATCTGCTCAATGTCTCCCTCTGCTGTTTTCTAGGTTGAATTAAGCCAACACATGTTGCTGTTACTTCTATCAGGCATCATCACCATAATAATATTACTTTTCTCTGGCTCTTATACCTTTCTAACCATTTACATTGGCAACATTTTACTCACCCAACATTTTTGGGTGAGTGTAAGTTTACCCCAAAAATTTACATTTGGTCATATTTACTCACTCATGTTTTTCCAAACCAAGACTTTGATTAATCTTCAAAATGCATATATATATATATCACTTTATATTATGAACAGATTTAATTTAGGCTTTTATTTGCTTATGAACACAAAACATATAGCGCATCACATGGTAAACACGGAAGCTTGTGTGTATAAAGCTATTGTATCTCTTCACAAGGCTTGGATTAAACCACTCGATTAACATGGATTCATTTTACAAAATTTCTGTGTTGAATCAAATCCATGATTCTGATAATTCCATGTCTGAATTTACAGTAGCCTACTCATAAAAGATTAGGCAAAAAGTACCCGGATGATACATTTTTTTCCGCCAAGATTCTGGAGTGTGCATATTATGGACACTTTACTATCCCATGAGGCCTCGGGAGAGGATTTGTGAATGGCAGTGAAGCGACACAAGTGACGGTGCTAGGTCACGTGATAATGACAACATGACGAATGTAGTACATCCAGATTACATTCATACTATAAGAATGTACTTTTTTATTGGTCACAAAGTAATTGCTTATTCCAAATAGGTATACCTATTCAGTATTTGAGGCGTGGTTTACGGATGCCCAGAGCCGTTTATTGGGCGCTACGAATGTCTATCAAATGCGCCTGTACGTAGCTCATAGCCAATCGTTTCAATTATACCAGATGACGTATGTAGAGCGACAGAAATTCGACGAGGAAGAAGACGATGGCTGAGGGGTTCCCAAACTTTTTCGTTCTAGGACCCACCTAGACAAGTATAATCAATCTCAAGACCCACTTTCACTGGTGCTACCAACTTTATCAGTTGGTCACACCAGCATGATTTGGTCGCACATTTTTTTTTTCTACATGCAATTGGATTAATCAATGCATGCTGATGGTCTTAATCTGCATTCCCTAGTTTTGCACTGATGTAAAAAGACTGACAGTGACAAGACCTCATGTTAGCAAAATATTTTAAACTTTTAACTCTTAAAAAAACTTTTAAAAACATGTACTGTATGTTCTTTAATGTTTGATTATAATTTTACCGTCTTCACATAGGGATGGGAAATGATAAGATTTTATCAATAATAATAATGCCACTGACGATTCTGATTATCGATCCGATTCTTTAACGATTCTCTTATCGATTCTTGATAGCACTATGTGGAAAAATGTAGTCATATGGTTTTCAAAAAAAACAAAACAAGGGGTTTTATTTATTTTAAAGCTTAAGCTTGAGTAAGCAAACTGTACTTTTTATGTAATTTATGTAATAAATAGAACTTTATTGTAAAGTGTTACTGATTCAAACGTCTCCTGAGTTCTCTTGTTGGAAAGATCAGTTGTCCATTCATTAAAATGAATCGTTCAAAGGAGTCATTAGTTCGCGAATTGGACATGTCGTGCGCGTTGTGTGATTATCCCAGCAGTTAGGACATCCAAGATTTGTGTCAACACAGAAAACATTTCATCACTGGATAGTTTTTTTTTTTTCGTTTAATTAAAGTGTTGTTTTATGTCAGCTGAATGTCTGGGACGCTTTTCAGAGAAGATAAGGCAACAACTTATTTAGCACAATTCACACCCAGCGGTAATTGAGGAAGGAAAAAAAAATCTCCGAATGCTCCACATGAAACTTTGGTCTTCCGACCTTTTACCACCGTGTCGATTTATTTTGATTAATATGTGCGAGGGAGAGAGAGCAGGACAGCGCTTAGTTTGGAGACGGTGAAGTCTTTTTTACACTTTCGCCTGGCTCCGAAGAGAGAGAGAGAGAGAGAGAGAGAGAGAGAGAGAGAGAGAGCGCGCGACCGAGTACTCTCTCTGCTCGTTCTTTCAGTTAAACATGCACTGTGACTCTGTCACAAGCGCAGCAGTTCATCTACATTACTCAGCGATCAAATAACACTTTGGCGGGCGCTAAAACTCATAGTCGTTTGGTCATTAATCGGACTGGTTTTGTTTCACTCATCGTAACGTAAATTTAGCTGCAGCTAAGTGCCTTTGTGCGACCCACCTTTTCTCACTGTGTGACCCACAAGTGGGTCGCGACCCACAGTTTGAAAACCACTGACTTAGAACATGATCTAAGGCTGCATCGAAAGGTAACATCGAAAGGTAACTATGTTGGATCCATAGATATAAACAAACTGCTTCGGTGTGTCGCATAGACGTCGTCATCGTCTTGCTGCTCCCTCCCCGTTCTGTGATTGGTCCCCTCGCTGAGGCGAAAATCTGGTCCATGGTATCCAGGCTGCCTAGCAGCGTGAATAAAATCGTGCTGCACTCAAGGCAGCATGGGGAAACCCAGGCTACTGTTATGATTGATTATAAAGAATATTTGAGAGTAGACAATAGATCTGGCAATGTGAGACTATAGTTTGAAATAATCCCTTTTCTTTACATGATGCATTGATATTACAGCACTGCATTGCTTTTTTTTTTTACGTTATCTTAAACATTGTAAGCATTCGTTTTATGTCTCATTGAACGGAAGAGAGTCGCTCCAGAACACACGTCATATCCTTTTGATTTTTCTGGCAAAACAAGACCTTCACAAAATATTCAGTCTACAACAAGGGTGCCAATCCTTTTCCTGGACAACTACCTAGTACTTGCATAGTTCAGCTCCAATCCTGATCAAACACATCTGAGCCAGCTAAATAAGATCTTCAAACACTTGATTATCACAGACAGGTGTGTTGGATCAGATTTGGATATGATCTCTGCAGGTAGGAACAAGGGATGCTTCTTAAAAGGATGCGGCATGTTGGCCTTATAAGATTAACGTGGGCGTCAACTATAAAAAGGTGATGCAAAAACACTCCAATTTTTTTTGTTTTTATTAAAAAAAGCCGAAAATCCGTTCACTCGTAGGCCGTCATAGTTATTTACGTCTCAATGCATTCTGGGTAGTGACGTGTAAAGGTTGCAGCAGCTTCGTTTTTTTGTTTTTCCAATGTACCGGCTAGCTAGCTAAGTTTTGACAGTAGCGAGATGAACACATCTGCCGTTCAGCCTTTTCAGTTTGAACCCGAGCTCACCGTAGGCTTAAATCAGGAGAATAACGCAGAAGACGATAGCCCTACTCAAGAGTTACATGAAAATGAAAATTATCAGAGAGTTGAGGAAGCGAGAGTGGGGCAAAACAGATGGTGTCTGTGCGGCAACTGCCAATGCCAAGCGAGAACGAGAGCGTTTGCTGTAAAGAGCTCCACTTTTTGTCAGCAGCTGTCCAGGGTAGGCGAAGTATAGGCTAGATCAGACGATCGTACTATCAGTATAAATAATTGAATAAGTCATCTACCGCCGTCGTTTGCTTTATTTTCCCCAAGCAGTCACTATGTTGAACGCACACAAATACCCTCTCCCCCCCTTACACTGCACAAAGTCAACACTGTTCTGCTCATCTACCTCATGTACATTTTCAATCTTACAATTACAATATTGTTATTAATAATTACCATTGCACTGAATTGCCTTGCACTACATATTTAAAATCTGAAAATCTCAAGACTATACTGATTTGCACTATTCCTTCCCTCTCCAATTGTTATTGTATATTTTTTTGTACATTTCTAAATTCTATAGTATATTGTTATACTGCATACTTCAGTTTTTTTATTATTATATTTCATACTGACCTTTATGTTTTTATTCTTTATTATGTTAAGTGAGTGTTGCACTTTTAGAGCAAATATTACCAGTCAAATTCCTTGTTTGTTTGCACAAACCTGGCCAATAAAGCTGATTGTGATTCTGATGAGAACATATAGTAAAATGCTATAACAAGACGCTTTGATTGTATTTACAGATACTCCGTGTATCACAGCACACGAAAACTTTAATGCAGTTTGCCTCAATCAAGATGTTTTATGGGCTGCCCTCGTCAGCCTCCATGACCGGCATAGTGCTGGTCTACCAAATCGTAACCAGGTCACTAATAGACAAGTTAAACGTGAACATGGTTACCCGAGTATGCCTACATAGTAGCCTACCTACACTGTAGCCTACAAATAGTGGAAAAAAAAGTTAACTGGACTGTGTGCTTCCAGTGAAGGCTTCAGCTGTTTTATTGGTTAAGACAAACAGCTTAAATCATTCTTTCATAACGTAATAGTATGATTGTTTTCAAAATTCTGCCTTACAGATATGCTTCATATCAGCAGTTTACATGGTGGATGCATGGCTGGCTAGGGAGAAGAGTCCGCAGAGTCATTACATAATGTGCTGTTAACAAAATAAGAAACGTCTACTCTGAACCAAGTGGAATCTATACAGGGTTTGAATATGAAGACAATGATCATGCAGAAGTAGATGAGGCATGGAGGGATTTTAATAACATATAGCTGGATAGTTGACATTTGAAGGCATTTTGGCAAGAGCACAAGCTATGCTTGCAACAAAATAAGGTATCATACCAAATGTTTATGGTTTAAATAAAAATGTTGCATGTACTCCAATATCAAATGTTTGTTTGAAGTACTGCGTGTGCTTGACTAGAATTCAAAATGATATTGTGCATTTGAACTATGCTGGTGTGTACGTCATGTGTTAGTAATGATGCAGCTACTTGAAACGTGAAAACTGCTGTGTTTGAAAAATGATCTGTGATCTGGATAGTCTCTCTTGTGGAGCCATGACATTTGTTGGATCTAACACAGAGGAGAGAACATCTGCAATCATAGCTGTCATGTAGCTATAGTCCTTTTCAACAGGCACTGGTCTTGCTCTGAATGTTTTGTGGACTTTGCTTCATGACATTTTGAACTTGGGTTCACCAACACTCTCCCCATCTTGAAAAATAGCCTGTTCAAAAACAGAAATATGGAAAATAGATACAAGGTGTTAGGAACAGTTTGATGTGCAATATCCAGTGTCACATAGTGCTTCAAAGGATAGGATTGATTACAGTTCACACACCTGTTCCCTGTTCACATTGTTGTTATGATCCAGAGCAGCAAGCATGGAGGCATGGATCATCACATCATTTCCAAAATGTGTTTTCTTTGGGAGGTATTTCAGGTACATGGAGTGATACACCTGAAACAAATTTGAATTTGAAATTAAACTATTAAAATATGTGAGTCACATCCTGCCACATCATAATGAATGGAATATTTATTAAATATGTTTGTATTTGATCATACCTCTAGTTTTGTTGTGTGGATGCACTTTGTCAGATGATCCAGGTCTTTCAAAAGCCGCTTCTGTTTCACAACCTTCACAAGTGCGTTGTGGGCTTCAGATCCTGGCTTTAACCAAAGCTTGCTTCTCTGGCTCGTCTCATCAAGGGGCTCATGATCACATTGGTGATAGTGCCTGTTCCCTGGCCAGTCGTGTCGGTTGGTAACATGGTGTATTACAGATATCCACTTCTCTTTCAAGACTTCGGCATTACCCTCACAGGTTTGTGCACTCCACCACAAATGATTTATAATGGATGGAATCCACTGTCCCAGGCCTTCACATTCCCTTCTCTTAGCTTCAGTTGCCAGTTTTTTGGACACTCCTTTTGCCACATGCCAAGGGTCAAATCATGGTGTTTTTCTGGATTACTGACCCTCATTTCTTTGACGATTTGTGGATGTCTGTCAGTGGGGATGATTGAGACCTTCACTTCATGTTCTTCTATGGTTTTGAGAGCTTCTTTAAAACCTTTGATTTCCATGGTATTAGAGCTCGAAACTTGGGTGCAGCTTATTACCTTTAAATCCACAACCTTTTGACTCTGTGCATCTAAAAAAGTGTATGTACAGTATTTGGCTGAGTGCCCCGGAGAGTCACACCGGCCATCTCCACGGAGAACAACAACTTCTTGTGATTTCATGGTAGTTAACACTGTCCTCTGCTCTTTAATCCACATTTTTTCAATGACAGGAAACACAAACTTCTTCCTCAGTGATGTGTATGTGTCTTCACTTATTGTTTTGAGGTTCATGTTACTACAGAAACGCTCAAATTTAGCAAAATGGATGCCACTGAAGAAAACTGATGCTGTTAAAAGCAGGTGTCCTGTCCCTTTAGTCCCCTCAGAGTAGGCTGAGACTCCCATACACAAAATAAATATATTGAAATATATTTTAAAGTGTCAAAAAATATATGTGGCACATATTCCAAATACATGTCCAAATACAATATATTTGCATTGTTGTTCACTTATATTTATCATTTTGAAATATATTCTGAAATATAACAAAAATATATGATGTTAAGTGTGAAATATATTTACATTTATAACATGTAATGTAAAATATATGACAAAATATATGGTCATAAAATGTTTAGCTTGCTAAAGAAGGGTCGAAAATGAATTTTGATCATAGTAATTCCTCTACCTTTTCCCCTATATACAACAGTAGGCTACCATATTTTATTATGACACCCAGCTATAATAAATACTGTACTTACATTTAAATTACTGCAATGTAAGATAGTTGCTTTCCTAGGACTATTAGGCCATATTAGGTGGCACGTACCTAACACTAAGTGCAATTATTAGATTTATTGTTGTTTTATTGACATCTTTCCTGAAGTCATTTAAATATTGAAAATATGCACAATATTTATGATGCAAGTATAACAGTGACACTCCAACAGTGAAGTACACTTAAACAATAGATAGAACTCAGTGTCTAACACTGCATACACACACTATTAAATAACTGTTATCAATTCTGTAAAAATAGGGGAAAAAACTCTGCATTCTGTGTGTTCTTTCCTACATAAAATTGTCATTTTAGACCAATAACGTCAGTAAAGGGCCGTGGCCTACTGGTTAGGGCTTTGAGCTTTGGGCTTGTAACCGAAGGGTTGCTGGTTTAATCCCCGACCAGTAGGAAAAAAGTGGCTGGGGGAAGTGGTAGAGCACTATCCACAGATGAAGTGGTCTATCTAAAAAAATAAACTGAAAATGTGTTGTTTGTGAAAATGTTAACTTTTTAAATTTCAAATGAAACAATTTGCAAAAGTTAAAACATATATGAACATATATGTAAACATATATGAAAATATATTTACATATTGAACTAAAATATATTTATTGGGCCAATATCAAATATTTGCATATATTCCAAAAAATATATTTCTTTTGTGTATGGGCTGCCATCTGTAACTACAGCTGTTAGCACATGTGAGCTCTAGTGTCAACTGTGATCCTTCATTTTTTAGCTCTTTCACTGGACAATCAGGGAGCCACACTTTAAACAACGCTGAAACAATTGGTTTAACTGTTCCTCAAAAACGAGAAAAAGCCTAATTTCTTTATGTGTGTTAGTTGAAGCTTGTGATCCCTGGGTGCTTTGAGAAAACTCAGATGAACTTAGGCTACAATGTATTCTGGATCACAGTGACTGTACTGTGGTTGACTCTGTTCACTAAGTTCATCATCTGAGAGGAACAGATCCTGGGAGTTATCAACGTCATCCTCCTGTACACGTTTGCCCAACTCAATTTCATGTTTACCTGTGTAAGTATGGTCCTTTTTTACCGGGTAGTCCACATCAGCTGACCACTGTACCGCTGCATCCGACTTGTTAACATCCGCCTGCGTTGCTGCATGGGTCATACTTGGAGAACACTGTAGGCCTACAGTTACGAATTTATTAACATCTGGTGGATTGTCGGTTACCTCCATGATCGGCGTAGGTTTCGATGATTCGTATTCCGCGACTGCAACTGAAGGAGCGGGTTGTTTACATCCTAGCAGGAGAGTATCCAGAGTCTCTTGCCTTTGACGCTTGTTAGCGCGGCTTTCACTCGCTACGCGCGGACGTTTAGGCTCCTTGTGGGGGAAAATTGAAGGCACGGCATTTGATTTTAGTCTTCGCTTGTAACCAGCTGCACCTGTGAGCTCTTTTAGCCGACTAAATACCTCAAATGCATCAGGGCTGAAGTGACTGGAACACAGCCGTGGGTCTTTAGGGAGTTACTCGTCCACAAGCAACTTCCCACTCTTTTCATATTTTTTTCTCCTTTGGAAAGCAGTGGAGGCTTACATCACTCCCCTTATTTCCTTTCGATTGGAAATTACAACCAAACGCTGCACAATGTGGCATTATTCACGTTTAGGATGTAGCTACAGTTAAACTTAGCGCCATTAGCTCACCTCTCTCTGTTATGAACGCAACCAATACATGTCATCGACCCAGAATGCATTGCGCACGCAAAAACAATGGCTGCCTTCGTAGCTCAAATTCTGTAAAACACTGTGAGGATTTTTTAAATAACAAAAATATTTTATTTATTTATAAATATGTATTTTGTAGGAGAGAGCAATTGTAGCATATTTAGGCCTATGTGTCTTAATAGTCGGGGTTCCTTTCAATACTCAAAATGATGTTTGCTCCCACCTCCGTCCTCCAGCCCATGACCTGGAAACCGATCAAACTCAGCCATCTTGAAGGACATCTCAGTTCTCTTGCTGCGTCCCAATTTAGAGGCTGCATCCTTAAAAGGGAGTATTTGAAACCCGATTGCACCACCCCGGCGCGATGGAGGCTGTCCCAATTCAAAGGCTCCTTCAAATGCTTGTTATTGTGATGTTGTTTATACCCATAGATATAGCTTTCCACTGAGTTCACCTAGAAAGTCTCGTTTTTAATGTTTTGTTACAAGCTCACACATTGGCAATACAAAAGCAATTAGTACATGAAAATTCTTACATATCTTAATCGCATGACACAGCTGGTCATTTGATATCAATACTGATATTAAGACTGTGAGTTGTGCGTTGCTAAATAAAATTGCTTTGCTGTTATCTAAACAAATTACTGTCAAAAAGTCAGTTTGTAAATATATTCGTCTAACTAGAAAGTGTTGATTTATAAAGAGTACCACACAAGCAACAGAGACTTTGAATGACACTGACTTTGTCTTGCCCTAGACATTAACAAAGATTTTATTGTTCACTGATACCTAATTTCATATGGCTATAATCTACCTTAGACATACAAAAATATAGAAATACCAAAATAATCCATCATGTTTATACTGACACATTTCCAATACAAAAAGGGCTTTTCACACAATAGTTAACCCTGAGTCATTCTAAACCCCGGGTAAACCGAATCCTGGGTCACCTTGCTTCACGTTTCACATTGCTCATAATTTACCCAGGATTAACAATTAATGCGTATTTATGAATCGCTGCTTCACACTGTACATTCTTATACACTGTGCATATATTGACTGTATACAATCAAGTTTATACTGAATGAACTTTTAAGACTATAAAAGTAAGAATGAAATGGTATCTTCTCCAATTGTCATGTTTTCTTACACCATTTGTCCCTTCAGACGCTGAAACACAGTCTACTTTTAACACACAGGGTTTCCATGACTGTACTAAGCAAGTGAATATGAGGCAACATATGCGATTGGCTGTCTGCGAAGCACCTATAGCAGTAACTTTCTAACACCGCTTAGTTTTACATTTGGCTGTGATGTTGCAAATAATTTTTTAGATGTAGCTTTGTATCTTTTAAACTGTAATAGGAACTGTATTCCACTTGCTACTGTGTGTAAGAAATGACATCTGATGGCCTAGTTGTTGATATTCTAAGGCTATTTCCATGTGACATTGCACACTCATATAGTGGGGTACTTCATTTTGCCATTCTGCTGTAGCAGCTCAGTGTTAGGGGTGGGGAGCAACCATGATTAAATAATGCTTAAAAACATAATGTCCATATAAAAATACAAGATAGAAACACATACACATTTTAAACTGAATTTAATTACAGTTTATCAGGAAAATGAACTGGTAAAGGCCCGACCAGGGGTGTGTTTCCCATACAATGTCATAACTCGCTGCTTCACTACGTTGAAGAAATCAACTAGTCATGACTGTTTTCCAAAACCACACTGTCGCAAATTGGTTGTTCAACCACGTTGGTTAATGATGTCACGCAGGTGGTGGAGTAAAAACTACTTTTAATTAATCTGTTTGCGATCAAATTAATGCTAGACGTTTTGCTGTAAATTACAGACATGGCATCTGAAGACTATTTCTAATTTTTCTTAGTTATTTTGCTTTTGTTTATTTTTGCTATTCAATCATAGGCAAATTTTTACATACTAGAGCACGTTTGCACATACAAACACCGACTCGTTGAACTATGCTGATAACGACGGAACTTGCGACCATAGTTGGCTAACGATGCTTTTGGGAAACGCACCCCTGAATGAACAAAGAGCTAGTTATTAGCTATGATGGATTTGATCCAGTCAGTGTATCGACACACCTCAGCATAAACCCCAGGAAAGCCTCGTTTAGCACAGCCTTTGCCCCAGGAAACAACACCTTTCAATTCCATATTGCACACCACAGGGCCACCAGAATCCCCCTGAGAAGAAAATTGGAAAATGAAAAGGACAAAATTGCGTGTTTGTATAAAAATATAAAACTCATGCAAAAAGGAAGACTGAGTCAATAACATACCTGACATGAATCTTTGCCTCCTTCCATGAATCCAGCGCAGAACATGTTTTTAGTTATTTGTGCACCATATGCTCCCCTACACTGCACACTTGAGAGTACAGGCAAATTCAAACACTGCAGGACAGAAGCATCGTGAACTGGAAAAAGAATATGAACAGTGCTAAAAGTTGTATAATGACTGAATGCACGTTTAATATCTAACCATATATAAAAAGAAGATTTTCATTACTCAGCCATCTCACCTCCAGTGTTGCCCCATCCAGAAACCAAGCACTGCTCCCTTGTAGAAGAGCAGCTGGTTGCCAGATGGATTGGCTTCACATACTTGTTGAAGATGGAAGGCTTTCTCAGCTTGATCAGCATGATATCATTGTTAAGAGTCTGATCATTATAGTTTGGATGACGAATCACCTTCTCTGCATTGATCCACTGCTCTGTGCCTTCAGTAACAGACACGTTGTGCTTTCCCAAGTAGACGTTGAGATAAAGAGGTCTATTTGACAAGGAATATTTTGCTCAGCTCTAATATATTTATTCTGTTAGAATATTGCCAAATTTCAGTGTACACATTTAGAAAGAGGAAGCAGTAACAACCAGTTGCTAATCAATTCCTTAAAAATTGACTTTTTAAAGAAAAAGGAATGTTTCATGGGGAAGTAGGTTTAACATGAAACAAAAACAAAAAAATACAGGTTAAAAAGGGAGGTTATATACTCACATGAAACTGCAGTGAGCTGCAGACACAACCCATCTTTTATCAATCAAAGATCCTCCACACGTGGTATACCCATCCGTAAGGTACACTTGCCAGGGCTGGGAGTGGGGCGGACATTCATAACCTCCAATGATTTTATCACATGTGCTGTAAACTTTATTAAAAAATGAATTGTTCTTTTATTAATGCAAAATCAATCAATCAATCACCTTTTATTTATATAGCTCAATAAAAGCAACAGTAGTTGGCCAATGTGCTGTACAACAGGATAAATATCTAAAAATCAAGAAAGACCGCAAAACAAATGATAAAGGGAGTTTATATTGAAAACACCAATCAAAACATTCAACATTAAAATCAAGGACAGTTGTAAGCCTGTGAAAAGAGGTAGGAACACAGACTCTGTGGATAGTCTTAGGGGTAGAGTAAGACTATTCCACAATTTTGGACCAACAATAGAAAAAGCACGGTCACCCCTTGTCTTAAGTCTAGATCCCTGAACCATCAGCAGTCTTTGTTGAGATGACCTTAATTATCTAGCTGAGTTATTTAATTTCAAAAGATCAGAGAGATATTTTGGAGCTAATAATCCATTCACGGCTTTAAAATCAAAAAGCAGAATTTTTAAATCAATTCTGTAACAAACTGGCAGCCAGTGCAACGAACGTAGTATTGGGGAAATATGATTACATTTCCTTGTGCCTCTTTATATTATTCCAATATAAAGAGAATTACAATAGTCAAGTCTAGATGAAATGAACGAATGGATCACTCTCTCAAACTCTGCAAATGTTTAAAAAAAACTCTTAGACTTAGATAATAATCTTCATTGGGAAAAAAAAACTAGATTTAACTACAGCACTTCTCTGTTTATCAAATTTAAGAGCAGAATAAAAAAGAACACCTAAGTTTTTCACAGAGTGTTTTACATAGGGGACCAAATCTCCCAGGTCGTCATCAGGAGTAACAGAAACACCTGAGGGCCAAAAAACAATAACCTCAGTTTAGCTCTCGTTGAGATGCAAAACATTTAAGGTAAACCAGGACTTAATATCACACAAGCATGCTGATAAATGAACTTAGGCCCTTTTTGTTATTTTTCATTAGGGGCAAATAAATGTGAGTGCCATCAGCATAAAAGTGGAATGACACGCCATGTTTAGAAAGGATAGTCCCCGAAGAGAGCATATACAATGAGAACAGAGCAGGGGCCAGAATGGAGCCTTGAGGGACTCCATAATCCAAAACAGAAACAGAAGAAGAGAACCCGTCAAGACAAACAGAAAATGTTCTAGCATTCAGATAGGACTTAAACCAATCTAGAGTGCAACCTTCAATACCCACACATTGTTCAAGTCGTGAGATAAGAATTTTGTGGTCCACAGTATCAAAGGCGGCACTTAATTCTAAGAGTAAGAGTATCACAGAAGTAAGAGTCAACAGACAATAAAATATCATTAACAACTTTCAATAAAGCTGACTCAGTACTGTGATATTTTCTAAACCCAGATTGGAATTCTTCAAAAACACAATTAAACTCCAAATGACTCCAAAACAACTTGATTTTAGAAATAAATGATACATTTGAAATAGGTCTATAATTGGAAAGTATGGTTGCGTCATGATTGGGTTTTTTAAGTAGGGGTTTAACGGTTAGATGTTCTTGGTATTGAGGAACAACACCTGTGAGAAGGGACTTATTTATTTATATCTAAAATAAAGAGACTATCTATAATAAATAATAATAATAAAACTATCTATAATAGTCTTTCTATAGACTATCTATAATACATATAGGCTAAGTGTAGGCATAAACTGACAATTGTCATGAATCATGACTAAAAGAGATCTACATACCCACAGCCACAACCAGCAAAGTGAACACAACAGTCTTCATTGCAGTAAAGGAGAGAAGGACTGCTCACAGCTTTAGAGCACTTCTGCAAAGTTTAAGATTAGCATTCATGTTTTTAAGCAATCGATTTAACACACCTACAGAACCAGCCAATAAGATCACAACAAATGATTCGGAAGTAAAAATATGCATGTGGTACAACATTTATCTAAAGCTTATTAAAAAAAAGATGTTGTTTTACTTTTTGTGTGACACAACTTAAGACAGTGAAGACTTTTTATTATGTACGTTTATTGTTTACTTAACTGTTCAATTAATACAAGAGAAATTCTCTAATTAATTGCTCATACTGATGGGCTGACTCAACAACACAAAATAACAATCTGAATAATTAAGTAACACTTCAGTTTATAGTAAAAACAACATTAACTATTCTGTAAGAAAACAATAGACCCAAATTGAACGAACCAATATTCTCACTGAGATTTGAAGACACCAAGTGATATGAAAATTACAAGGTTATTTCTAGCTAGCTTAAAACAGTGATTAATGTTAGTCATCAGATATTAATGCTTAATAAACCAAGTCCTCTAAAATAACAATGTGTCTAAAATACACCTCTACTCCACAAGGGGTCCACAGGAAAATAAGCCAAATCAGGCAATCCACTGATTAAACCAACATGAATCAAACTTTTGAAAAAAAATTTAAAAGTAAATCCCACACCAGTTTTGTATTCAGTAATTGTCGATGGACTGTTCTTACTGAGACAGTCTGATCTGATCACATCCTTACTATATTATCTATAGCCTATACTTAAAGAGTTGCTCTGTTTTGTTTATATAAGCACTTAAACAATAAACTAGCGTATTGCCTTAAAGTACACAATGTTTAATCTAAACTTAAACTTACAAAGCTTTAGGCTACGACTTTACCACACCATTAGAAGCATGTTGTTTCAAACCTGTATGAATTTCTTTCTTCTGCTGAACAGAAAGGAAGATATTTAGAAGAATGTCAGTAACCAGGCAGTTTCTGGGTCCCAATGACTTCCATAGTAGGAAAAAAATATACTATGGAAGTCAATGGGACCCAGAAACTGTCTGGTTACTAACATTCTTCTAAATATCTTCCTTTCTGTTCAGCAGAAGAAAGAAATTCATACAGGTTTGAAACAACATGAGGGTGAGTATGATGACAGAATTTTCATTTTAAAGTGAACTATCCCTTTAAGTAAGTACAATAATGTGGAAACGGTATAAAAGAGACTGGTCAATTAAACTATCTTGAATTACTTCTTAAATGTTTAATTTTTACTTCTAATATTTGTTAAATGAGTTTATGAGTTTATATTTTTATGATCTGAGAAACTTTCACCACAATAACAGTGTGGGTTACACATTGATTGCAACAAAACAACTCTTAGTTTCTGAGAAAACTTTAGTCCAATCTATTCAGACCATTTGGTATTTGGTGGTGTGGAGTTTAGAGAAGTGAAGAAAGAAGTAGATATGTCCACACACACACACACACACACACACACACACACACACACGCACACACACACACACACACACACACACACACTGTCACGGCGGCTCGCAAGCTGCAACAAAGAAGGAGACAACAAGTTGGATAATGTTCAAAAGGAATAACATTTATTAAAGTAAGAAGAATTAAATAGGAAAAAGATGAAACAAAAAGAAAACAAACAACTGAATCCAGTGTTGTGCTGAATTTCGGCCCCCGCCGAAATTATTACCCCCCTAGCATTGGTAGGTTTAGGATTAGTTATGGGGGAGGGGTTAGGATTATGGGTGGGGTTAGTATTAGGAAATCAGGTACTGACTTCAATGACAGGGGTAATAATTTGGCAGGGGGTAAAAATTCAGCACAAAACCGTCACAAGGATGGGAGAGTGCGCGCCGTCACAGATGAAGGGAACTGCTTAAAATTGCCGGCATCAGCTCCAACACAGGTGTAACTCCTCAGTCATAGTGACGTCACTCACCCTAACTCCATCCCGCAAAACAAACAGAGGAAAAAACAAACAACCCACAAAATATGACCCATACTGGGTTCAGAACACCCTCCCCCATAGAAAAGGGTGTCCATTTATGAAACCCAACCTAACCCTTCACCCGATATCCCCCCATACTGGAAAACACACACCACTCCGTATTATTCCCAATGTCCTCAGCAACTATGGCCCTGTAGAAGCAATTTAAGAGAGTAAAGGAGAAAAAAAACCCCAAAAAAACATGGAAATTCATTTTGAATTTGGGGTTTTCATAAGCTGTAGGACATGAGATGCCACTATGGCCGACACATAGCCTATACCTTGAGTGTGGAGGGTGATCTACCTGCGTCCAAAAGCTCTTGGAGAAAAGAGAGCTCCCCTGTTACTCCGCAACAGTGGGGGTCCAGGTTCCCAGCCGAACCCCAGCTGGAGAACACTGACCATTTCAAAGCATACAGCCGCCAGGTAGAGGGGGCTCTAGCCTCTGTAATAGTGTTTAACACTCCATCTGGGAGGTTATTGGGTACCCGTACCCATATTGGGTACCCATTGAGGGGCCATACATGGAGGGCCCACAAGTCGGGACGAGGGTGCCAGAGCGTCCCTTTGGCCTGTGAGAGGAGGTCCCTTCTCACTGGAATCTGTCCCTTCTCACTGGAGGTCCATTCTCATTGGTGTCCCTGCTCTTCGTGAAATATATTGGGCAATGAGCATTGTCTTCTGAGGCGAAGAGGTTGACCTCTGCCCTGCCGAAGATGCTCCATATCGACTGAACCACCCGAGGGTGAAGGGACCAGCCCCCGGGGGGAACGTTACCCCTGGATAGCCTGTCTGGACCCAGGTTCAGGCTGCCAGGCACATGCGCTGCTCTCAGCGAGCACAGGTTGTGCTGAGCCCACACGAGAAGGCGCTGGGCTATGGTGTACAAGCTCCGAGATCTGAGACCACCCTGGCGGTTTATGTAGGACACCACTGACATGTTGACCAATCGGACTAAGACGTAGTGGCCCTTTATGTATGGGAGGAAAACTTCCAGGCACAGCTCGACCGCTCTCTTCTCTAGACAGTTTATGTGCAGGCGCTTCTCCGAGCTTGACTAAAGGCCGGAGGCTGGCCTGTCCTCGTGAAGGGCACCCCAACCGAGGTTGGAAGCATCTGTCGAGACGACTTTTAGCTTTGAGACAGTCCCCATGCTGACGCCTGACTGATACCAGTCTGCTGTTTTCCAAGGGTCCAGGGCTTCGATACAACCACGGGTTACCTTGATACGAAAGTGACCCGAAATCCATGCATGAGACGCTATAAAGGGAAAGGGGACTTTTAATTAGCACAGCCAGTTTGAGGCAAATCCTTTTCCTAGCAGAACTCTGCAAATTTTGTTCTTCTTACCTCAGAGTGAACTACAAACAGCTGGGCATGTGCCGCTCCGATGTTCCCTCCAGTGGTCCAAGGTTGCTGGGGTAGGAAGAGTAACTTGGTGAAAGGCTGAAATTCAACACCTACAGACAGATGTAAATTTCTAATTTTCAAAAATGTGCAAAGTTTTATACCAATTTAAATATTTTGGTATCTGAAATACTAAAACAATTGAAACAATACCTCTACATAGCTTACAGTGATGTTTATTAATTTAGTATGGTGAATCTAGTCCTCAATGTCCAGTCCTTGAAGGATCAATTCACGAAGCTGGAGGTAAAGGTCTGTAATTTCATAAACATCATCGGACATGACAAGGTTATGCTCAGTCAGTTGAAAGACATCCTCATCACTAGGGTAGTCTTTAAATAAACACTCCGTTTCATCAAGCTCTTCCTTCATAAAAGAAAGGAAATATTATATATATATATATGAAGAGTTCAGATGCAAAAGCCTCTAAGTGCTATCTGAAATTTTCTTCTAGAATGATAATTTTTATCAAGCTTGTATATTTAAGTTCAGTAATTTCACTTAATTGGCAATGAAAATTACCTATTAATTGTCATTTAAGTGAAATTACTAAACTTAAATATACGAGCTTGATAAAAAGGATCATTCTAGAAGAAAATTTCAGATGGCACTTAGAGGCTTTTGCATCTGAACTCTTCATATATATATTAATTTCACAAGACAATGTTTTAATATATATATACTATATATATATATATATATATATATATATATTAAAACATTGTCTTGTGAAATTAATTAACAAAATTGCACAATATACGTCAAATAATATTAAGCTATAATCCAAATTCAATACTCTCTATAACCACTCTGATAGTGAACAAAATGTGTTACCTGTATAAAATGTTGGAAGCAAAACTGGATGAGAGATTTATCAATGAAAGTGTCAACAAAGTGTCCGTCTTCTTTTAGTTGTTCAAAATGATCCATCCAAAACTGTATGCACTGGCTTCTCAAAGTGGATCACCATCGTTCGATTCTCTGGTTCCCAGTGCTTGGACCAAGAGTGACACATTCAGCACTTGCAGTGTCTCTGAAGAATTTTTGCATCTCTGCTATATGAGTATTTTCAGTATCATGGTCAATGCGAATTCTTTGTGGAAATCCCCTATTCTCAGCAACAGCAAGTACAAAATAACCTGGATTTACTCGTGGGTCATTGTTTGTTTTGTATGCTTCAAGCCAGATCATTTTTCTGGAAAACCCATCAATGCATCCGTTTATACATATGCCGTAAGGTTTTAATTTATCATACCCATCAATATGCCAAACATAATTTGGCCCGCGACTGTTATATACGCATCGGCGTAGATGACCATGAGCACGTAGATCAACTCCTTGTCCATCTAACAGTCGCATCAACTGACGAACAGTTTCTCTGTCTGTAATAGTTCCGGACATCCAACATTTCTGGTGCCTCCACCGATAGCCATGTTGTCGTCCCGATGTCTGAAGCTGCTGGTGTATAAAATGTGCCACTTAAAGGTACAATATGTTACCCTGGACCAGAAAACCAGTCACATGGGTCAATTTTCTTAAATTGAGATGTATAAGCTGGATAAAAGCTGAATAAATAAGCTTTCCATTGATGTATGGTTTGTTAGGATAGGACAATATTTGGCAGAGATACAACTATTGAAAATCTGGAATCTGAGGGTGCGAATAAATCAAAACATTGAGAAAATCTCCTTTAAAGTTGTCCATTTATGTTGGCGATTGTGCTGCATTCACTAACAAAAATAAATGTTTTGTATATTTACAGTAGGAAATTTACAAAATATCTTTATGGAACATGATCTTTACTTAATATCCTAATGATTTTTGGCATAAAAGAAAAATCTATAATTTTGACCCATACAATGTATTGTTGGCTATTGCCACAGATGTGACTTATGACTGGTTTTGTGATCCAGGGTCACATATGTCGTTTTTTATAGCAAAAATCACTATATCTATGTTATATATATTTTTTTTAGTTGTGTACTTACATTATCTCGACTGTTTCCAACAACTTTCAAACCAGGAGAAATTTGTAATTTAATTCGAAGACACGGCCCGTTTCTTTATTTCCGTTTTGTCGCCGTCAATGGCGTCATATCCGCATTCTCCCTGGTTTCCGCTCGTACTGCCATAGTAACCAGAGCCCTCTGATAGTAACCAAGGCGACAGACGTGGACAACTGTGTAGTGTGTAATGTCTATCTGCACGCTGTTGTTGTTTCGTTCAAACATTATGGACCATGGCAAGCAGACTTTGGATAAAAAAGGAGAACTAAAACGAGAATCAATATCAGTGAGGTGTTTTCGAGATGCCGAGACAGTATATAAACGAGAGCTCCACGTCCGAGACTTCGTCCGCTCCTACATGTACTTTATTAAACAGGTGAGCACATTTACATAAAACTAATCAATGTTATATAGTTCAACAATGATAAAATGTTAGAATATGATCTGTATGTTATTCTAATGTTGATCTAGCTTACTGCTAGTCTCATACAGACAAACTAACACATAGAATAACATAAATTTCAACACATTCAAATGTAGTTTAGTGTGATAGTGTAATGTTAGACCAAGTGAAACAGCACTGCGTTACCTCACAAGTTTATGCATGATAAAAACATCGATGTATTTACTCATCCATAAACATTATTAGATCGGTCGGCTTGACGTTGACGACAAGATCCATAATTCTTAGCAAATGTTCAATTCAATTCAATTCAAATTTATTTGTATAGCGCTTTTCACAATACATATTGTCTCAAAGCAGCTTTACAGAAAGTGCATTTCAGAAATGTACATAGAAAAATACAGTTAGTTAATCATGCATTAATTTAGGGCATAACATATCGCCGGCGTGGAGTCGTCTCTTCACAGGCGTCGAGTCGTCTCCTCACGGGCGTGGAGTCGTCTCCTCACGGGCGTGGAGTCGTCTCATCACGGGCGTGGAGTCGTCTCCTCACGGGCTTCGAGTCGTCTCTGCATGGGTGTTGGGGCATCTGAAGTTTCCATGAGAGGCTGGATACAAACTGGAGCTGACGAACTCTAATTACTTCGGGACGATAGCGTAGCTGCTGTTCATAATATTAATGCATTCAATCTGATTCAACTGTAGTATAAAAGGTAAGTATTATGTGAATGCTTGGCTAAAGAGATGCGTCTTTAATCTAGTTTTAAACTCGGACAGCGAATCTGAGCCTCGAACAATATCAGGAAGGCCATTCCAGAGTTTAGGAGCTAAATGTGAAAATGCCCTCCCTCCTTTAGTGGTCTTAGATATCCTAGGAATGACCAGAAGCCTCGAATTTAGTGATCTTAACGAGCGCGATGGATTGTAGGGCGATAGAAGTTCCGTTAAATACCCAGGAGCTAAACCATTTAGGGCTTTATAGGTCATTAGTAATACTTTGTAATTGATACGGAACTTAATAGGTAACCAGTGTAGAGATGATAGAATTGGTGTTATATGATCATATTTTCTTGACCTAGTAAGAACTCTAGCAGCTGCATTTTGGACTAACTGTAGCTTGTTTATTGAGGATGCAGGACAACCAGCTAATAAAGCATTACAGTAATCTAGTCTCGAGGTCATGAATGCATGAACTAACTTTTCAGCATCAGAGACAGATAACATATTACGTAGCTTAGCAATGTTTCTAAGGTGGAAAAAGGCTGTTCTTGTAACATATGAAATATGATTTTCGAAAGACAAGTTGCGATCTAGTATAATCCCCAGGTCTTTTACTGTAGAGGATAAAGTAACAGGACATCCTTCTAAATTGAAGTTGCATTGTAAGAGGTTTTGTGGGCAGTTTTTTGGACCCATAAGTAATACCTCCATTTTATCTGAATTTAATAGCAGAAAATTACACGTAAATTATCCAGTATTTTATATCTTTAACACACTCTGTCAATTTAGATAATTTATTGTTTTCATCCGGTCGTGATGAAATATATAATTGAGTGTCATCAGCATAACAGTGGAAATGAATTCCATGTTTTCTTATAATATTACCAAGTGGCAGCATATATATTGAGAATAGCAGAGGGCCTAACATAGATCCTTGCGGCACTCCATAGTTTACTGACGTTATCTTCGATTTTTCCCCATTTAAACAGACAAAATGGTAGCGGTCTGATAAGTACGATCTAAACCAGCTTAATGCCTGTCCATGAACACCAGTGTAGTTTTGTAGTCGATCTAAGAGTATTTTGTGATCTATAGTGTCGAACGCAGCGCTAAGATCGAGTAAAACTAGTATTGAGATACAGCCTTGGTCAGAAGCTAGAAGTAAATCATTTGTGATTTTAACGAGCGCAGTTTCAGTGCTATGATGCGGTCTGAATCCTGACTGAAATTTTTCATAGATATCATTTTCTTGCAAGAAAGAGCACAATTGAGCGGACACAACTTTTTCTAGTATTTTAGACATAAATGGTAGATTTGAAATGGGTCTATAATTTGCTAGGTTATTATGATCTAATTGCGGTTTCTTAATAAGAGGTTTTATAACTGCCAACTTGAATATTCTCGGAACATGACCTAAAAATAAAGATGAGTTAATAATATTGAGAAGAGGCTCTTCCACTACAGGTAACACTTCTTTCAGTAGTTTAGTGGGTATTGGGTCTAATAAACATGTTGTTGGTTTAGATGCAATGATAAGTTTATTTAGCTCTTCCTGTCCTATAGTTGTAAAGCGGTGTAGTTGTTCTTGAGGGGCGATAATTGAGGCTGAATCATAAGACACCATTAAAGATTGTACATTTACAATTGTGTTTCTGATGCTTTCTATTTTCTCAGTGAAGAAGTTCATGAAATCATTACTACTGAACTGTAACGGTATATTTTGCTCAGGTGATGTCTGTTTATTTGTTAGTCTAGCCACGGTGTTAAATAAAAACCTTGGATTATTTTGGTTATTTTCTATTAGTTTGCGGAGATGCTCAGCCCTGGCTGCTTTTAGGGCCTTTTTATAATGTGACATACTGTCTTTCCACGCGATTCTAAAGACCTCTAAATTAGTTTGTTTCCATTTACGCTCTAAATTTCGAGTTTCTCTCTTGATAACATGCGTAGTACTGTTATACCATGGCGCTTTAGTTTTCTCGCTAACCTTTTTTAATCTAATTGTACTAGAGAAAATGGTCCTCATAGTGCTAGTCATTTCCTCTAGTTCATCCGTTTGTTTGGGTTCACTGAGCAGCTGAGATAGATCAGGTAAGCTATTTGAGAATCTATCTATAGTGGTTGGAAGGATAGTTCTGCCTGATCGATAACGTGGTGCAACATGACAAATTTCAGCAGTACGTAGTATGCAAGTTACCATGTAATGATCAGTGACATCATCACTTTGCAGTATAATATCTATATCGCTTGGATTGGTTCCATGTGATATAATTAAATCTAGCGTATGATTAAGACGATGAGTGGGACCAGTGACGTTTTGCTTGACCCCAAAGGAGTTTAATAAATCTGTAAACGCAGCCCCTAACGCATCATTTGGATTATCTACGTGTATGTTAAAATCTCCAACAATTAATGCTATATCGACATTGACTAATAGGTCTGAGAGAAAATCTGCAAACTCTTTTAGGAAATCAGCGTAAGGCCCAGGCGGTCTATATACGGTAGCCAAGGCTAGAGATAATAGGGATTTATTTCTTACATCTAAGAGTGTAACATTTAGTACAAGTACTTCAAACGAATTAAACCTGTGACCTGTTTTTTGAGTAACATTAAGAATGTCTCTATAGATTGTTGCAACACCGCCACCACGACCAATCAGACGGGGCTCATGCTTATAACAGTATCCAGGAGGAGTAGACTCATTAATACCGAAATAATCATTTGGTTTAAGCCAGGTTTCAGTAAGGCAAAGTACATCGAAACTATTATCTGTGACCATTTCATTTACAAATGTTGCGTCATCAAACTACGCCTTTGTTATTGTAAGATGTTAGCGACCCCTAGCGGCGAAAAAAATTACATATTGTACGTTTAAGCTTCGTCAGTTTTATTGCGTCTCCGCCACAACTGTTTCCTGCATAACGTTCTCTCGAAAGTCCGGAGACTAAGCTTTATGTTGTGTGATTCCCCCAGTTCCTCCATTTGTGAAACTGAGCCGAAAATAATCCTCTATAATCTTTTCCATTCTATTATGCTATAGAATGCAATCCAAGTTCCAACTGTCCGTTGACACGTCTTTGACAGTCTGGTGATGGCAATAACAGGAAATGCTAGCAAAGTCACAATTCTGACTTTATATCTCACAAGTCTGACTTTTTTTCTCAGAATTCTGACTTTATATCTCGCAATTCTGACTTTATATCTCACAATTCTGACTTTTTTTCTCACAATTCTGACTTTATATCTCGCAATTCTGACTTCATAATCAACCAATATTGGACATCTACTGACCAGTCTTTTACCAGACACCCTGTGGTGGGTTTTCAACTTAACTGGCAATATAAATAAATGTGATTGTGCTATCAACAGCCAACTCATTTCTTCACCCCCAGAAACAGATGAATCAATGTAACTCAACAACAACTACATAAATGTATCCACTAACCATTCAGTAACGTTCAGGCGCAGTCTAAAGTTGCAACCTCTTCCTGTCTCTCTGTAACGCTGCACTCCACTACTGGTTATTTCTGAGATTTTGGATGAGTGAGATTATTCGCAAGTGTTGTTATTGTATCCGCTTGTGTAAAGGATCGGGCCGTCTTCTGAATGGAGGCGAGGAAAAGCAGCTCATTTGCATTTAAAAGGACACACAAAAACTGAGCGTTTTTGCTCACACCTAAAAAGGGGCAATTTTGACAAGCTATTTTGAGCTGAAATTTCACAGACACATTCTGGGGACACCATAGATTTATATTACATCTTGTGAAAAGGGGCATAATATGTCACCTTTGAAGGGTAGACACTTCTTTTCCCAACCACAGAATTTATTAAAAATTATTTGTTATGTTGACATTCTACCCATTCTGCTTGCTATTTCTACAGTAGTCAACAAACATGCAGATTAAGGGGCTGTAATATCTATCTATCTATAAATTACAGGAACGTCTTTCTGTCTGTCTGTGTGTCTGTTATTCGCATATCTCTCGAACCATTAGTCCAATGGATTTCAAACTTGACAGGTGTCTTGCTCAGTAGCACGGGAAGGGGGGTGCTGCGGGGGCTGCAGCCCCCTCGTCATAGCATCAGCACCCCCAAGTGGGGGGCTGTGGACTAACATAATATTGTACTTTAAAAATAAAAATAAAAATAAAATGAAATAAAAATAAATAAATGGACAGCGTTAACTAACTCTCTTATGCCTAATGTAGTGAGTGTTCAAGTTACGGAGAAAATGAAATAAAGTTTGAATTTGTCATGCTTTGTTCCGATCAGAGCTCGTGAGCGAAGAGCGCATTTCTGAATATTCCGCTCCCTCGCTCATTCCGCTCAGGGTCGCTCGCTCAACCCAGAATGGCCTGCTGGTTCGAAAATATGTGGAATAAGGGCTGCCTCCAACTAAAGTTTTTTTCTAGTCGACTAGTAGTTCATTTAAGCCATTAGTGGAAAAATCGCTCCTTTATATTAATTGTATTACTTAAATTGGCTATATACAGGATAATGAGCGTGTGCATAATATAGCCGCACTCAAGCGCACAACCGCACGCATAAAGATTGCCACAAAGAACCGGCAAAAGTATGAATGTGTCAAAAATAGCAAGGAGACATTTAATTGTTTATTAATAAACTGGTGCTTTCTGTGTCGCTGCAAAGATGAAGTTGGCGATGCGGACTCGCCATGAACGCCAGAGAGAAATGCACATTTCATATGGATTACATAATCAGAGTGTAGCCTATTTCTTTTCGTTTTGAATAGTTTCGTTTAAAAGTAGACATTTCAAGCTTTCTATAATAGATAGCCTATATTTCTCAAATCTGTGAGACTCAAGCTGAGTTTCGGCGCCCTCCAGTTCACGTGCAATGCAAGTGATTGTGCCGGCGCCTTATTACATTGTCTGCTATATATTTGCTTCTTATTTATTAAATACAGGCAATTGGTTGATAAAACATTGATCAAAATTAAGATACAATTTATACAAAACGAAAATCTTTTAAAAATAGTCTTCCTACAAAACTAAACTCAATGAAGTGGTCAAAATCATGTCTTACCCACTCCATGTCTCCAGACATATTGCGCATCTCATGATGTATCATTATCTTTCTCATGCTGCATATGCTCACTTTCATAATCAGCATTGATTAAATAAAAAAATAACATTAGCCTATAATATTTAAACATAAATATGAAACTAAATGTTTTCTTTAATGGCTACAACACATATACAGTACAGAGAAATTTCATGTCTTGTCGTCCGCCACAACATAATGACGTCACATATTTTCCAACTCAGCCCCCCTCACATGAAACAGCTTCCAGCGCGCCTGGTCTTGCTACGGGCACGAGTAAGTTGTTTGACGTTGTTTGGATTAGAAATGCAAAAGATATCATTAAATATATCGGTAAGAGAAGCACACATTGGCTTCTGCCGCTCTAGACGCTGGCCACTCCCCTTCTCACACTGCACACTGAGTGAGCACAGCGCAGGACCAGAGATAGAAAGCAGCGAAGAAAGCAACAGAGCTTGAGTAGCGTTTTCTCTGAGTTCACTGTGTAGCCTGCTCCCTGAATCGTTGCGCTTATTCATTTGTGGATGTTAACTGAATCTGTAAGTCAGCTACACTGTTCACTTCTGAATATTATATTTTATTCTGGTGCGCTTAACGTTATCGCTACTGTGTAATAGTAGTTTATGCTATTCACCAACTAAACATATCCTATTCAATGCGTTCACAGTCTCTTTTACGGCTATCATTTGTAGTAGCCTTTTCACAAACTGTTTGCTCAAGCATAGCCTGGTCTCAATGCTAAGTTATTACTGTGTCATGCGCGCTGAAGTTAGCCTGTAACTTTGTGATGTTGAATATGCTATGTTAAATAGTTGCCCTGCCTATTCAACAGGATAGCTCATGTAGGCTATGCAGGCTTAAACGAGATTAACACTCCTCTTACCGATCATGACGGCAAATCCCCATATCCTTACTGTACTCCAATACCACTTCATTAACTGTATACTCAGGGTCCGAAATTAACACCCGCCAAGCGCCAAATGCGAGTAGATTTTCGGTTTGGCGAGTAAATCTCAAAAGGCTATCCGCCACACTGGCGGGTGAATGTTCATACCAAAATATGAAATTTTAAGCGTGCACGCGCTCTTCTGCCTCTAAAGCCTTGGTTATACTTTCGCCTGGCTCCGCAGCGCGAGTCTCCGCAGACTGCGCGCGCACCTCCGCAAACGGACGAGGCGTTTATACTTGACGTGCTCGCCGTTGTACTATTCTGTGAAACGATAGGGGGCGACTCGAGTAATTGTCCTCTAAACCATCAGGAATCAGCGGTGAGAAGAAGAAAGCTACACACGTGACAATGTTTATTTTAGTACACCACCACCAATACCACACTACAAAAAGAATTGTGTAAAACCCAGTAAACCCTGAGATTATTACTCGTGACAATAAAACGAAATATATGGATATGAGAATGTGTATACAATATAACTAAATTAACAATCTCTAACATATTTTCTAATTTCACTAAACATTTCATTAAGTTTCGTGAACATTTTTATTAAACATGGACCTTTATGTTCATTAAAAATACTTTTTATGCTATTGAATGCTAATTTTTTAAATGTAAGCAACTAATTTAGACGTGCAAACTGGGTGCCGGTGTGGTGAGAAGTTCGAGCTCGGCCAGATTCGGCTCGAAGTCGTTCATCTTCGGATGCGGCGCCTCACGCGTTGTTACAAAATCTGCCGTGCACACCGCCAGGCGAAATGGGCCCTTGCGCACCCAACGCGCGCGACCGCCCACACCGTGATGACGTCATTTTTGCCACGCACCTTCGCGCTCGTGCGGACGCGTCGGCCTACACACAGCCTACGACGTAGCTACGGCGGCAGTTCGACGCAGAAGTATAAATTAAGAACGAGCAGAGAGCCGGTAAAAAATATGCTTGGTGGGTGGATTTTTTCATCTACCAGTCCCCGTGACAGGTGAGCCAAAAAGTTAATTTTGCACTTCTGGTTAGACGCTAACTGCCTTTCATTGTTTCTATAATAATTGTAATCTGCACAATGACAACAAAGTTGAAACTAATGTAAATCAAATTTTAACTCCTGCTACCTGTACACAGATACCCAAATACATGTCACCTAATATCACCATTATATTGTAATTATATGCAATTGTTTTGCAACCATGTAGTTACATTTTCCATATTTATTGTAGGCCTATGTCATTATGTCAGTATTTGCTTTCTACCATGCACAAATAAACATGTCACTGAATCTTTGCTGTGTAATTGTAACAGTCGACATTCAAACACACCAAACCAACAATTACTAAAAACACACACAAAAACTGATTTTGCACGGGCACTGCACTAGTTATAATAAAATCACCTTCCAACAGAAGGGGAGAGAAATCTGATCGGCTTCTTTTTTTACATACTTGCAGAGAAAGGCTTACCAAAACAAAGTTACTGGGATGTCACGTTTCATGTTTTCTGGGTTGGTAGATGCAATTGGGACCGAATTATAGCACGTAAAAACAGAAAAAGTCAGATTCTCATGATATATCAATATTTATTGGATGGTTTGTCTTCAATGACTAAATGGCTTGTAAACAGGATTTTGAATCAGTAAACACTATAAAGTTCTGTTCTCTTGCATTTTCAATATGTTCCAAGGCAAGTAATAGGGCATGAGCTTTTGCTGTAAAAATGGAACTTTGATCCGGGATATGAATGCCATACTGTTGGTGGCCAATTAATTAGTGAGTTTATACTGCCATCTGTAGTACATGAGAGTGAGAGTTTATTTAATTTTTTTGTGGTTTGGTCACTTATCCACTAGTGATCATCATCACCGAGTGTCACACAAGGGTCACATTCTCCATTAATAATTGTCAAACCCTGTAAATCCTGACATATGAAATAATAGGCCTAGCTTTTGAAAATTTGGATTGCAAAACTGAAGACATTTCCAGTAAGCAATTCTTAATTCTCAGGCTGAAGCGCACTAGAGGAATTTAATCATATCTCCCTTTTTCAAAAATGAAAATTAAAGCAATTTAATCTGTTAATTTTAAATGTCTATTCTGCCCTGCAAAGGCAAAAGACCTTAACTCGCTAGAGTGTGAAACTGAGAAAAATGACTTTAAAGTTTCTGTTTTGTCCAGACAAAAGTATTATAGGTAGGACTCCCAAAATTTGACAATTTTGAGCTCAAACTTGACCTTTGACCCATGTTTGGCTGTTACTGTACTCTGCCTTTGTATCATATGCCAAAAATAAGGAGTCGTGCAAAGGCAAAAGGCAGTAACTGACATATAATCAATATTTGCTTGCTGTCCCCCCATACTTACATCCATTATAAGAACACCTAACCAAGGTCTAGTCATCATGGTATGTGTTTTAAATTATATAGAAGACCTTTGGTTGTTCCTATTTAGTGCTATAATGATCAGGATAGTGCGGCAACACTAACAACGTTAAACAGTATGACAGATACAGATAAACAGATAAGTAAAACGTAAACAGATAAGTTACTTTGCAGTACAGTACAGTATGAATAAATGCAAGAAATATTTTCACAATAAAGATAATTTAATTATAATTGAATACAAATGTTTTTTTTTAATAAATTACAGAGGAGCAGTAATTTATCAATTTGCAACAAGAATATTTCATATTCATTAGGCGTGTTTAGGCCTTTATTTTGAAATAGCAATAAACATGAAAAATAATGAAAGATTGGTAGAAAGCTCAGTTTGTTTTTATACCAAGAGTTAAAAAAAAAATAACACCAATTAAATTATCTAAAAAAAAAAAGTCAGATTTTTTTAAAAAAATATATAAACAAAAATATTATGGATTCTCGATTCATGATGCGGCTGCCAGCTATCCGATTGTTAAGTCTGTTTTGGGTCCAAGCGCTCCTCTCGTCCAGAAATAACAACGGTGGAACCTGTAAATTTATTTACGATCACGTCCTTCTTAGTGAGGCACCCTTGGCGGTCAAAAAGGATTTAAATTCCTTTAACACCAACAGAGTGGTTAGTGTAGCTCATCACTCAGGTGGCATAATTAAGGGTAGAGTCCAGGCATCAATGAAAAAGAAGATTTACGAGGTTGAAGTGAGTTAGCTCGGGACACGGGACACAGCACTGCGGCATTGTAAAAACACTCAATAATAACCAAAACACCAGCGAAAGCGGTAGGTAGGTAGAGAGGACCTGGACTTTGGACCCGGAAAGAGTATTGGTTACGTCACGACTTAACAACCGAATAACGCACATATGCGCTCTTTTTATGCGTTTATTAGAGGTTGAATTAAAATGACAGTGACAGTTAAAGGGTTAAGGGCCACCAAACTGCTGAAGATGCACAGTCAACGAACTCGACTTGGATTACTGCTTTTTAATTCTGAGATAATATAGACAGAGTCAACCGAAAAAAAGTTGGAATTACTTTTACCATTTAGGTTAGCCTACTTTGTACGGACGTTAGCGATAACTAGCTTAGTGCTATATGGATTTGTGTAAGATCTGACATGAACACCTGCAAGAAGGAAATATGGCTCAAACACGTATGGATTGTTGTGGATACAGCAGATGACGTGCATTGCTATGGATTATGGATTATGCATCTTCCATGGATTATATCGGATTGCATGGAAAGGTAGGATGCCTGTGTATTTAATAATTGGTTTTCGGCGTCTGATGTGAGGCGAGTGTCAACGTTAGCGCTAACTTACGTGACACAGATTAAATTTAGCTAGCTCCGGGCTGTCACTGATATTGACAGATCTGAACCATCGCCCTGAACAAAAATAACAACATTTATGACAACCTATTAGCTTGCATACCATCTAAGTATGGCTTGTTCACCTTGCTTTGTTTCTGATTGCAAACTTGGAGCAGTTAGTCTGGCCAAAGATGTGTTGTGTGTATGTTACGTGGTTTGGTGACAATTAAAGAGCGCCACATTTGACAGTATGACAAAGTCAGAGTACAGTAACATCACAGCGGCACCGTAACATCTCTCTTGATGCCAGGCTAAACAAAGTCAGAACACCGTAACTCAACTTCAGCGTGCTGGAACAAAGGCAAAGAGCCGTAACAACTGTTACGGTGTTCTGCTGTGGTTTCTCGTATGGTTTTGGAAGTTACGGTTGTCATGGCCCTTTATTTTCTCGTTAAAACAATCAAATTGACTCACGATATTTATTCACATCAAGGAGGTCTCAAATACCACAAAAATGACACTAACTCATTTTTGACCAAACATGATGTTACGGCGTTTTGCCTTTGTAGGGCAGTATTGTGGAGAGTAATTTCCAGTCTTTGTCTACAGGAGGTTCAAAGATACCTAATTTATGCCAGTGAAAGAAAGTTTCAGTGATCTGTCAGTTTATACAGAAATATATATATATATATATATATATATATATATATATATATATATATATATATATATATATATATTAACTTGTTATTGTACTGTTAAATCATAGCATTGCTAGAAAGAATTAATTGGATTTTTGATTCAAAATATTATATAACCCTTGTGACTACTAAACCCAGCCTCCCTTATTAATATGGTCCCATACATAAGAACTTCACCCTATACTCTGTTGAAGACAGATAAAGGAAAGGGCCATAATCTTCACCCAGTGCATTCATACAATCCTAATATGGTCCTTACTGTCATGAAGGTAAGAGGATCAGACAGCAAATGCGGAGAAATAATCACTTTAATTGAAGCAAAGCTTGCCAGAGAGTTCAGTAAACAGAAAATGTACTCAAAGGGAAACTTAGAACTACAAGCAGT
Organism: Leuciscus idus; assembly: GCA_021554675.1. Taxonomy (NCBI): domain Eukaryota; kingdom Metazoa; phylum Chordata; class Actinopteri; order Cypriniformes; family Leuciscidae; genus Leuciscus; species Leuciscus idus. The sequence goes on from CM038634.1 coordinate 10,695,817, forward strand.
AGTAAAATGTCCAAATTAGGTCTCGGCTTGTTGAAAACGAAAACAGCAGTCAGCCCTGGTGAAATGAGATGCTCAGAAGAAAGCTCCGTAACTGGAAAAGGAGCAGGCTGACGTTTCCCAAGGGAGAGTAGAGGCAAGCGGCGATTCTCCGGCTCAGTAGATTTCTCTCATAAATAATCAGAGAGACTAACGGAGGCTCCGATTGATCGACAAAACTCTTTCCAAAATTGTGACGCGAACTGTGGACCCCTGTCAGACACGACGTCGGAGGGGAGTCCGTGGAGCTTGAAAACATGCTCAATAACTATCTGGGCGGTCTCCTTGACAGAGGGGAGCTTAGGAAGAGGAACAAAATGAGCAGCTTAAGAAAAGCGGTCTATTATGGTCAAAATAACGGTGTTGCCACATGACGCTGGAAGACCAGTAATAAAATCAAGCGCGATATGAGACCAAGGTCGCGAAGGGATAGGTAATGGTCTTAAGAGCCCGGCCGGGGGATTATTGCTAGTCTTAGTCTGGGCGCACTCAGGACAAGAGGCAACAAACCGACGTGTATCCCATTCGCAAGTGGGCCACCAAAAACGTTGGCTAACGGAAGCTAAGGTGCCCCTAACGCCGGGATGGGCAGCAAGTTTAGAAGAGTGAGCCCACTGTAACACAGCTCGACGTGCGGAGACGGGAACAAAAAGTAGGTTACTAGGACACGACCGCGGGGGAACAGCTCGAGAAAGGGCGCGTTTAACTAGTCTCTCAATACCCCAGATGGCTGCGCCAACCACACGTTTCTCTGGGATAATGGGAGAATCTGAATCGACAACCTCCGAGGGATCAAAGAGGCGAGACAGCGCATCAGGCTTTACATTCTTGGTACCCGGACGATAAGAAATCGTAAAGTCAAAATGAGTAAAAAATAATGCCCAACGTGCCTGACGAGCATTTAATCTCTTAGCTGACCGGATATATTCGAGATTCCTGTGGTCAGTCCACACAACGAACGGAATGGGAGCACCCTCTAACCACTGACGCCATTCCTCAAGGGTGAGACGAATAGCGAGAAGTTCACGGTCTCCCACATCATAATTGCGCTCCGAGGGAGACAACTTGTGTGAGAAAAACGCGCAGGGATGGACCTTATCGTCAATGGGCGAGCGTTGGGAAAGGATAGCCCCAACCCCCACCTCCGATGCGTCAACCTCAACGATAAATTGTCTTGAGACGTCGGGAAATAACAGAATGGGGGCTGATGTGAACAAGGTCTTAAGACGATCAAAAGCGTTCTGGGCGGGCTCTGACCATTGAAACCGGGTCTTGGAAGACGTTAACGCAGTTAAGGGAGCAACGACCTGACTGAAATTACAGATAAAACGACGGTAAAAATTAGCAAAACCCAGAAAACGCTGAAGAGCGGTCCGAGAATCTGGGACTGGCCAATCAGTGACTGCTCTCACCTTGTCAGGATCCATACTAACCCCGTCTGCCGAAATAATCGAGCCCAAAAAGGAAACCGATTGAGCGTGGAACTTGCATTTCTCAGCTTTAACGAACAGCTTATTCTCGAGCAGACGTGCTGGACGTGCACCTGGAGAGAGGGAGAGAAAATGAGAATATCGTTGAGGTACACGAATACAAAAACATTGAGCATGTCCCGGAGGACATCATTGACCAGGGCTTGAAAGACAGCTGGGGCGTTGACCAATCCGAACGGAAGAACGCGATATTCGAAGTGCCCAAGAGGAGTATTAAACGCAGTCTTTCATTTATCCCCCTGTTTAATGCGGATTAAGTGATAAGCGTTACGAAGGTCGAGCTTAGTAAAGATCTTTGCTCCCTGCAGGACTTCAAAGGCCGATGACATAAGCGGCAGGGGATAACGATTCTTGATGGTTATGTCATTCAGACCTCGATAATCAATGCAGGGACGCAAGGATCCATCCTTCTTCTTAATGAAAAAAAACCTGCACCGGCAGGAGACGTAGAAGACACGATAGTGCCAGCGTCTAAACACTCAGACAAATACTTCTCGAGAGCTTCGCGTTCAGGCGCCGACAGAGAATACAACCGTCCGCAAGGAGGCGTGGCACCGGGGAGAAGGTCAATGCTACAATCATAAGGACGGTGAAGAGAGAGTGAGGCCGCCCGTGACCGACTAAAGACCATCCTGAGATCAAGATATTCTTTCGGGACCCCAGACAAATCACCTGGTTCTTCCTGAAAAACAGAGACAGAGGAAACAGGAGGAAGAGCAGAGGTTAAACATTCAACATGACACGACACATTCCAAGACAAAACAGAACCTTTAACCCAATTTATCTGAGGGTTGTGCTTTACGAGCCAGGGGTGACCTAAGACTAAAGGAAAATAAGGTGAACGAAAAATTAAAAAGGAGATGGTCTCACGGTGGTTACCGGAGACCGTGAGAGTCAAAGGGGAAGTCTCACGTCTAACTCTAGGAAGGGGACTTCCATCAAGAGCAAAAAGAGGCGTGGCTTCATCTAGCTCCTTCAGGGGAATACCTTGTTCTTGGGCCCACCTTTCATCAATGAAGTTTCCCTCCGCGCCTGAGTCAATGAGAGCTCTGCAGGAAACTGACGATCCAGGCCAGCGAAGGTGAACCTCAAAGGCGGTACAGGAGTTAGGTGGAGAGTCCGGAGAAGTCGCGCTCGCCAGTAGCTCTCCTCTCACTGGCGAGCCCCGGCTTTTAACGGGCACGATGACACAAAGTGGGCGGCAGAAGCGCAGTAGAGACAAAGACGATTTACAATTCTTCGTTCTCGTTCCTTAGCAGAAATACGAACGCTGCCGAGCTGCATGGGCTCTGAGTCTAGGGCGGCGGAAGAAGATGATGGTGAGATGGCTGGTGCAGAAGAAAGAAGGGCCGATTCCATTCCGCGAGCTCTGCGGCGAAGGTCGAAGCGTTTCTCAATACGTATGGCGAGCTCTATCAGTGGATCCAGGCGAGTTGGGACTTCTCGTGCCAGTATCTTGTCTTTGACTTGAACGTTGAGCCCCTCAAGAAAACGTGCTAGTAGCGCGGGCTCGTTCCACCCGCAGGTGGTGGCCAGGGTGCGGAACTCTATGGAAAAGTCCGCTACAGAGCGTTTACCCTGGCGCAGTGAGGACAGAAGGCGAGAGGCTTCTTCACCAAAGACCGAGTGATCAAACACGCGGATCATTTCCTCCTTGAAGAGAGAAAAATTATTGATGCACTCTGCCTCCGACTCCCAAACAGCCGTTCCCCATTCACGAGCCCTTCCGGAAAGGAGAGAAATGACGAAGGCTATGCGGGCTCGATCCCTGGAATATGTTGAAGGCTGGAGAGAGAACACAACCTCGCATTGTGTTAAAAAGGAACGGCATTGGGTCGGCTCACCGGAATAGCATGGTGGATTATTGATGCGAGGTTCAGAGGAAGCCTGGGCGCCAGGTGAAACAGGAGGATCATGTCGGAGCCGGTGAAGCTGTAGCGTGAGATCGTTGACCTGAGCAGCGAGGGAATCGACGGCGTGACGCGCAGCAGCGAGTTCCTCCTCGTGCCTTCCAAGCATGACTCCTTGGATCTCGACCACAGACCGGACAGGGTTCTCCGTAGCCGGATCCGGTTGGCCTGAGTATTCTGTCATGAAGGTAAGAGGATCAGACAGCAAATGCGGAGAAATAATCACTTTAATTGAAGCAGAGCTTGCCAGAGAGTTCAGTAAACAGAAAAGGTACTCAAAGGGAAACTTAGAACTACAAGCAGTAGTAAAATGTCCAAATTAGGTCTCGGCTTGTATAAGATAAATTGTATAGACAAGAAAAGGGGACTGCAATGGGCGCGTGTTTTGCTCCCAATTATGCCAATCTGTTTTTAGGCTTGTGGGAGGAGCGTTATATATTTTCCCAAAGTAACCCTTTTAAAGATAAAGTCTTGTGGTGGGGTAGATATATTGATGATGTGATCCTTATGTTTTCAGGGTCAGAAAATGAACTTGTAGACTTTCATGCCTATGTCAACAGCCTGAATGAGAACCTTAAATTTAGTCTGGACTATAACTTACACGCCATAAACTTTCTGGATCTACGGATCTCAAAGGATAATGAGGATTCTTGCATACATCTATCTTCAGGAAGGCAACTGATCGCAATACCTTATTACATGCAAACAGTTTTCATCCTCCATGGCTTATTGATAACATACCCTTTGGACAGATCCAGAGACTAAGGCGTATGTGTGATTCAGATCAGGATTTTCAAAATCAATCTACGGATATGCAGCGGCGTTTTCGTCAAAGAGGTTATCGGTCACAAACTTTGATTCAAGCTCATGATAGAGCCCAATCACTTGAAAAGAAGAGCTTGCTCCAGTCTAGACCCAAAAAAGTGTCAACTCAGAAACCCTATTTTGTCACTCATTACAGCAAGGAGGCTGTTCAGATCAAACACATTATAAGAAAAAACTGGAGCATTATTGAATGTGACCCGACTTTACGGGAAATATTCACAGAACCCCCTGGGATTAGCTTCAAGAGGGCCCCCACAATTAAAGATAAATTAGTAAAGAGTTACCTCCCTGCTCCTAAACGTGAATGCTGGCTGCGTCAACCCAAGGGAAACTTTCCTTGTGGTAATTGTAATTATTGTGAGAATATGACTAAAACTGACATGTTTGTTGATGTTTTTAATAACAAGACTTACACTGTTAACAGCTTTATAAATTGCAATACTACCCATGTTGTCTATCGTTTGTAATGTCCCTGTGGTTGTTTTTACGTAGGCCTCACCAAAAGGAGATTAAGAGACAGGGTAGCTGAACATTGGTATGCCATCCGGACTGGTAATATCAATTATCCAATGGCTAAACATTATATGGACGCTAATCATGGGAGGGATTTGACCTTAAGAGTTGTGGGCATTGAGGCTATTCGCCTTGATGCCAGGGGTGGGGACATAATTAGACATCTCAAACAAAGGGAGACATACTGGATCTATTCTCTGAGGGCCACCAAACATCCAGGTCTTAATGAGGATTTTGATCTCTCACCTTTTTTGTGATTTTTGTGCCTCTATAGGTACAGTTTGTTGTCGTCAAATATAGTACCCATTTCTGGTTAATGCTGTTTTGAATCATCTTGTCTATGACACTAGAGTTATGAGAGGTAACTGTAGCCTATTCACACTTATTGATCTTATATATTGTGTGGAGAATATTAGATACTTGAAGTGTTGTTTTTCCACTAAGAGATCTTTTTTATGGTATTTTGCCTGTTACTTGTATGAACCTAACTTCTGCCTCTAGTGGCCAAAGAGTTGTGTTACACATGCCAGAGTGGCACACCTGAAATCAATTACTGTATAAGTACTGCTCCTGTTTGTTTGTCACTAACACCCTGATGAAGGCCAGTGGGCCGATACGCGTTGGTGTTTTTTAAAAATGTTAGCCCTCTAATAAAGACTTCTGTATTACTTTTTGTATCCACTGAGTGCCTGGACTTGGATTTTTTCCTACGTTTTTTTCAATTATTACCCTTCCAAGGGATTTCAGCAGTGCTCCAGTTCCCTTTTGTTTAGGTCTCGGCTTGTTGAAAACGAAAACAGCAGTCAGCCCGGGTGAAATGAGATGCTCAGAAGAAAGCTCCGTAACTGGAAAAGGAGCAGGCTGACGTTTCCCAAGGGAGAGTAGAGGCAAGCGGCGATTCTCCGGCTCAGTAGATTTCTCTCATAAATAATCAGCTCCCGACACGACAGAGACAGGGATTAATAGACGTTCTGCAGTTGAGAGATAATGCAATACTCAGGCAAAGACAGGTAGAGAAAGGGGAAAAGAAATAGGAACGCTAATCAGAGGAAAAGAGGATTCAGGTGAAGAAGGGAATGAGCGATGGCTAATAGTAAAGGAGAGACAGCTGAGAGGGAATAATGATTAAATGAGGAGGTGTGTGCGTGAATGAGGAGGTGTGTGCGTAAATGAGGAAATAGCGCTAATGTGTGAGTGAGAGAAAGAAACAGGATCATGACACTTACAAACCAACTAATCAAGAAATAAACATAAGGAACAGGACTACACTCACACCGCAGTTGTCTTCAGTCATCTCTAAACTAGAAAGTGTCAATATGCATCCAAAGTTAAAGCCTGTTGATGAGATGTTGGGCAAAGGCACGACATAAGGACTCTTAAAGGCAAGTCTGACCAAAATAATATAAGAGCTGGAACATGCCCTAACATGACCAACATGGCCAAGAAGACCACCAGGAAAATATTGCAATGGAAGTGGAGGTGTGTGTGGCAACTACCATGCACTGAATTAAATAGGAATGCAAAAAGAAAGCTCTCTCTATGTGTATTCTCACGAAATACATGAAGTGTCTATAGGACTTGGGACCACTGGGATCACTGGACTTGGGATCACTCACACTTGGGACCATTACATTGCACTGACATCTTGTTTCTGGTTAAATCTGGTTCCCTGTTGCTTTGATGGTGGTAGGCTAGTATAACTTGTAGAGATAACTATCAGTATGGGCACCATTTTCTCTAGTACCTTAGAAACTGTTGCACCGATCAGCTTAAAAAAGGTTAGAGAGAAGTGCTGTACCATGGTACAACAGTATTACTCACTCTATCAAGAGAGAAACTTGCAATCTAGAGCGCAAATGGAGACAAACTCATTTAGAGGTCTTTAGAATTGCGTGGAAAGACAGCAGTTCCCGTTCTAAAAAGGCTCTAAAAGCAGCCATCTCCGCAAACTCATAGAAAATAACCAAAACAGTCCAAGGTTCTTGTACAGTACAGTGGCTAGATTAACAAATAAATAGACATCAAGACCTTTCAAGCTGAAAGTTATGAAGATCCAAATTAATTAGCAAATTACAGACCCATTTCAAATCTCCCATTTGTCTACAATACTAGAAAAAGTCTTCAATTGTGCTCCTTCTTGCAAAAAAATATATATTTATGAAAAAATTCAGGCCCCATAATAGCACAGAAACTGCACTCATTAAAATGACAAATTACTTACTTCTAGCTTCTGACGAAGGCTGTATCTCTATACTAGTTTTTCTTGATCTCAGTGCTGCATTAAACACTATAGATCATAAAATACTCTTAGATCAACTTCAAAATTATTACACTGGTATTCAGGCACAAGGATCTGTATTAAGCCCTCTGCTGTTTTCAATATATATGCTGCCACTCGGGAATATGATAAGAAAACATGGAATTAGTTTCCACTGTTATGCCGATGATACTCAGTTATATATTTCATCACGACCATATGCAATTTCTAAATTATCCAAGTTGACAGAGTGTGTTAAAGATAATTAAATTTTTAATTTTGTTTTATTAAATTCAGATAAGACTGGGATATTATTTATTGGACCAAAAACCTGTACCTGTATTTAGAAGGATGTATTGTTACTTTATCCTCTACAGTTAAAGACTCTTTAGCCAAGCATTCAGATAATGCATTTCATAACCCTGTACTCCAGTTATATCAGATCCTCTTCTGGATTGAGTGTGTAATGAGACAACGTTGTTGTTCACCTCTGTAGAGTCCTACCTTTGTACTCATATTACTTGACAAACATTGAAATAACATTGTTTGCAGTTGTTCTGATATTCACATGCTGCAGCAGAAAGTTTTCAAAAATATTTGTTTTTCTTTGAAACTCTATTCAAATTGTATGTTGCCATACGTTTAATGGAATAATAAATATTGAATTATCCCACAGTCTGTGCATTTGTTTCTAAAACCCTTTTATACATTTCCTGAGAAAATGTAATCTCCAACCATTACACAACCATGTCTGTCTGTAATGATGTATAAAAAAAAAAGAAAAAAAGAGCTGTGTATGAAACTGAAAACTTTATGAGAAGATGTGTATGATCTAATCATACCAATTTTTTTATTGAGACATTTGCCTGTGCATGTGGTATTCTGTCAGTCTGTCTTTGTTCACAAAATTCAACAGATTTAATTTCTTTTGAGTTTATGCAGTCCCCCGCGTGGTCTCTCACTACCTCATGTAAACTCTCTTTCCCTCATTGCTCTATCTCAAGTTCACAGTCCAGATACTGATAGCAGGCAGTTAAATGGGCAGTTAAAGTACTCTTAAATCAATAGTTATGTTGCTTTAATAATAAGCAAGTGTGCACATATATTGTCATAGTGTTGAAAAGTAGTAGAAATTCTTCTCTGTAGAATTGATATCACTAGCAAATCAAGTAAAAGTGTGCACTTTAAAAACAAATATCTGCCATATACTGTAGATGATGTCACAAATAAACTTTGTACTTTGAAATTTCTTGCTGTGGGCTGCTCATTGTATTTGATGAGGTGCAATGTTTAAGGAGAAATTTAACGAGACAGAGAGTAACATCCAGAGAGTTTGCCAAGACAAAGATATCAGCACTGAACAAAGCAAATATATAACCGTAAGTTATCTACAGTTTATGAATTAAAACAATGAAATAAATGTGACATTTGCATTATTTCAGAGATAATAGTAGTTTTAGATAGTAGTAATATATAACTGTAGTTTTCTACAACAGTTTTAGAAATTCATTTGGTGTGATGCTTGGGTTAGGGTTAGGTCAGGATTGTTATTTTTATATATATATATATATATATATATATATATATATATATATATATATATATATATATATATATATATATATATATATATGTGTGTGTATATATATATATATATATATATATATATATATATATATGTATATGTATATATATATATATATATATATATATATATATATATATATATATGTATATGTATATATATATGAATATATATATGTGTGTATATATATATATATATATATATATACACTATTATAGGCTACTATTATACCATTTACTATTTGTTTGTAAAATGTCTTTTGTATTATGATGCACTTTTTTTTTTTTTTTTTTTTGTTCAGTACAAGAGTTCCTGCAAGATCGTTTTTCTGCAGGGTTATCTCCATCCACATTGACACCGTGTCCTAACTACACGCGACGCAACATAAAATGTTTCTAATCATAGTTTTTGTCCTAACCAGCCGCGATGGCGACACGCAACAATTCTATTTTGGAAACGGTTTATATTTTTCTGCGACGTCGCGGCTGAAACAACAAACACAAAGTGTGGCAATGATAATCTCAGGTACTGTTTATGTGCTTTATTTAATGTTAAAAGCATGCAATGTGACTTTGAATATCATTTAGTGCTCCCAGATTTGTTGCTGTAAAAGCAACAATGGATAATTCAGATCTTGAAATTAAACAAATGGAAACAAGAACGATCAGACTGTGAACAAACAAGTGTATTCTTTGACAAAGATTGTTTTAGTAACTCAGTAGCCTATGTATTTTTAATAATGTTTAAATGGTGTAATATAGCGGCCTACCACGTCCCTTTGGGTGGATTATCTGTGGGGAGAAACCCTCTGATAACAAGTCTCCTTCATGGCACTTTCAAGGTTGAGGCTTGCAGCCCGAACCAGAATTCCAGCTTGGGACAAGGCTTTGGTTTTAGAAGGTTTATCTGCGGCTACCTTCGAGCCTCTTGACATGGTTACAGAAAAGTGTCTTACCTTAAAAACAGTGTTTTTTCTAGCCATATCTTCACTAAAGAGAGTAGGAGATCTTCAGGCTCTGCGGTATCCCCCTCGTGCCTTGAATTCGCATTGGGGATGGTCAAGGCTTTCCTTTCCTTTTTGACCTAAGCCGTCATTTTGCAAGGTCTGTAATGCAAGGCTACATTACTAACCTTTACCCTTTCCTTTACGTTTACGCTACGTTTTTTACCCTAAGCCGTCATTCGCAAGGTCTGTGTAACGCAAGGCTACGTTACCAACGTACCGTGGCCTATTGTTCTGCGGGCATTCTGTCCTCCTCCTTTCAGAAATACTTCAGAGATACTTACTGAATGTCCACAGAGCTGCCCTGTGGACGAAATCTGATCAGCTGTTTGTCTGATTTGATCACCTGAAAAAAGGGCTCCCTGCTTCTAAACAAACTGTCAGCAAGTGGATAGTTGAGGCTATCTCTTGCTTATGAAGCTTCTGGCCAGGAGTCACCTTTGGCCGTCAGATTTGCTCCAGGTTCACAGGTGCTTATATCGTAAGTGTGCTCTCAGTATTTACACGACAGGCACTTGTAAGTATGGGGTTTGGCCAATATCGTTCCCAAAGAGTCATTGACGCAGCGCAATTGTACGACTGTAACCATAGTTCCCTGAAAAGGGATCAAGACACTGCGTCACCTTGCCATACTTCCTTCACCCCTGTGATCGACTTGCTTCGGCTAATTGAAGCTAACGGCGGTCATTCCGTATGTGCTTTTATGCTTTCCTGGTCGTGACATCACCCGCCTGTGAGTTTCCTTCTCGCCATTGGACTAGTTGACACGTGCTTCAGACGCAATCGCACGGAGGTGTTCCCAAAGCGTCATTAGGCGCGTTTCCATTAAAGATTTGAGCAAAACTTTTGCGATTTTTTTCTAAATATCAACAAAAAACTATTGTGAAATTATGCGTTTCCATTAACCGATGTTATGCGACTAAAACGTAATTTTTTCCTCTTGCGATAAGTCATTCCAAAAATCGTGGCAATGGACGTTGGTAAGTTTATATACGGTATATCACAGCCACGTACCGCACTAGACGTTATTATTATTAATGGAAGGAAACGTAGGCGTGTTATCCAAGCATTAATGGCAAGGAAAGACCCTTATACTGTGAGCAGCACATATGAGGTGTTTCTGGGTTTTTCTCACTCATTTCTGCTCCAAGGTCTTGATTGTGGCATTTCTTTGAGGTTTAGAATCCAGTATTTCTGTCATTCTTTTGTCTTTTATGAATTTAATAAAGAACTCTGTCTTGTATTCTGTCCAAACAAACCGCGCCTTCTAAGTCAGGTGACTATAAATGCGCAAAAACTGTTTCCTTTGCAGTTTTGCGAAATATTCCTTTTTTGAATTGCCTGAAAAACCACCTCATGCGAGTATAAAAACGTTTTTGCGATAAATGGGAGTTTTTGCGAAATTTCTATTGGGCGAAATTTTCAATTCGCAATTTCAATTTGAGATGAGAAACATATTTGTGAAGTAGTTGTGCACTCAATGTTGAGGAAAGTTACTTTGAAAAGTAATGCATTACAATATTGTGTAACTCCCTTAAAAAGTAACTTAAAAGATATGCGTTACGTTACTTTTGCGTTACTTTTTTTTCACCTGGGCTGGGCTTGTTTTTTTTTATTACAAAAAAGTTATATTTGGGGGAAAATGTAGAGGGCGCCACTCAAGCAAACCTTTCAGCTGTGCTCGGAGAAGGGCATAAATACATGGAAATTTATTTAAAATACAAATACAAAATACTGTGTGAAAATTTGTATTTAAATACAAATACAGTATTTTGAATTTTGAAAATACACAAAATACATGTGAAATTGGCCATCCAGTGCAGGGATAGGTCACAGTGAATGAAGAAACCACATAGGCCTACTGACTTTTCATTCCTAACCTCTGCCCTCTCTTTCTTTCCTTCTTTCCTTTCTTTCTTTCTTTCTTTCTTTCTTTCTTTCTTTCTTTCTTTCTTTCTTTCTTTCTTTCTTTCTGGCTATTACAAATAAACTTATGCAAAATAGCAGCCATTTATATACTTATTTCTGGTTACAATGTAGTCTATTACTTGTGGTGAACACTATTAAAAAATGCATACTGTATGTAAAACTGTGGGAACCTTTTCTGCTATCTAGAAAAGAATATGGATGGGCGATATGACCAAAATCTAAATTTTACTTCACAGTAACAATATCATGGTTTCACAATTCTCAATATCAGTTTGGATTCCACAGCATAAACTGAATTTCAAACTCTTTTTTTTTTCTTTTCTTTTTTTTTTTGCAGGTAGTCCAATACTTTTAAAGTAATTTTATTAGAATGAATTTAGATTCATTTGACACTATTTACCCCTTTTTGATTATTATTTTTTATGTACAATAAAACTAAAAAGCTGAAGATTTTTGTGGAGTATCATTCATCAGTGCTTCTTTTTCCACTCCAACGTTCCAATAATTCCTGTCCACTAAAAGCTGCACGGATATTTGCCAACCCCACAAATAGGCCCATCTATAATGATTTAGAAAAAGTTCCATCAATTCAAACTTTATATCATCATGATATGTAGTGTCATATCACCCAGCTCTAACATGCAGTAATGCTTTAAACACATTTGACAAGCTAGTTGATAAAAATCAACTATTCTTTATTTTATTCTTTCATGTTAAAGGGTTAGTTCACCCAAAAATGAAAATTCTGTCAGTAATTACTCACCCTCATGTTGTTCCAACCCCGTAAGACCTTCGTTCATCTTCGGAACACAAATTAAGATATTTTTGATTAAATCTGAGAGCTGTCTCATTCCTCCATAGGCTTCTAAGACATTATAACTTGCTGGCCCAGAAAATGCATTAAAGACATCGTTAATATAATCCAATTGACTACAGTGGCTCAATCTTCAGTTTGTAAAGCGACAAGAATACTTTTTGTGCGCAAAAAAAACTAAATTAACGACTTTATTCCACTATTTATTTCCTTCTCTCTGGGCCTCGAGTTTTTTCACGTAGTGTTTTAGCGCAGCGCGTCTGTGTTGCACGTCACCACGTAGGCTCACTATTGGCCGACGCTGGTCATGTGTGTCATGCGTGTGACGTACAACACAGAAGCGCTGCGCTATTACACTACGTGAAAAAACTCGAGGCCCAGAGAGAAGGAAATAAATCAATAATCAAAAATATCTTAATTTGTGTTCCGAAGATGAACGAAGGTCTTACGGGGTTGGAACAACATGAGGGAGAGTAATTACTGACAGAATTTTCATTTTTGGATGAACCAACCCTTTAACTGAAGTGAATAATGCACTATTTAAACTTTAATCAACAAGTAGAATTGATCATGACATTCTCACCTTATAAAAAAAATAAAAAAAACAATGTTGAGCTAGTGAATGTCTCAACTAGTTGATGCACAAAATCAGTACCCTGATAAAGAGGTTGACTGGCAAAAAGTATTTTATGTATTTTGAAAATACAAAAATACTCATCTTAAATGTATTTAAATACGAATTACATTTGATTTTTTCCAAAGGCTTTAAAATACAAAATAGTATTTTGTATTTCAAATACGTATTTTAAATACATGTATCTGAAATACTGCCCATCCCTGGTTGTGCTGCCATTCTAGATAATCGAAGAATAGGACGCAGGAGAAGAAAGTTTAACATTTACTTTACCAATAAAAAAAAATATCTATAGTAATTTTTGCTTATGGTTTCACTGATTCATCGAAGGTCAGAAGCAAGTACATTAGTCAATAAAGTGAGATTAAATGCATAAAAATGCATGTTTTAACATATTTAGTTATTGGAGGTTTGCATATTCTGATTCTGCATTTCACTGATTTTATTTTATTCATTTTGAGGAATACTTAATCTTTTTTTGTGCAAGTGAGATGCATGTGAGTAAATGCACGCTCTGTCAGGGTTCTGTCACTTCTGTCAAGTTTATTTCTTGGTTTTGTGACAGAGCTCTGACACTCTGTTTTGTCATGTCTTTGAGTGGGCGCGCGGCTTTGAGCGTTCTCGTCTGTATGCCTTGTTAAATGTGCGGGGCGTGGTGTTTGGATCCCAGCACATCTGTCTAGTTTGGTTTCGGTTCTGGGTGGGATTCTGACATTCATGCTCCGCATGTTTGTCCTCTGTTGTGAGCGCACAGGATGAGCTTGCGCTCATTCTCGTGCGCTCTGTCTTGTCGTGTGAGCGTGTGCGGTTTCGAGTACGCTCAGGCCGTACGCTCTTCTGTCCACATGTGTTGTGTTTTGTTTAGCACGCGGTTCGTGTTTACATCGGCCGCATGCTTTCATGTCATGTTTTGTCTTGTGCTGTGTAGTGTTTTCCACTAGCTGTGTGCTTTCATGTTGTCATGTTTTGTGTGAACACGTGACTTATGAGTGTTTTCATTATCTGCATGTTCATGTCTTGTTTTGTGTGAGCACATGGCTGGTGATTTGTTTTACTACCCCTCTGTTGGTCTTCGGGGTCTTTTTGACCCCGCAAATGACTTTTGCTGAATAAAAAAAAAAAAAACTCTTTGTCCAAATGACATGAAACTTTGTACGGCTCTCAACCCTTTCTAGATCTACAATAATAAAAATATATATATTTTTAATGATATCTGTTTTTATGTTAGCGTGAAAAACAATTGTGACTTTCGTGGTCTTTGGGGTCCCCAGGGACCCCAGGCAATAACATGTAATTTTGTAACAGAATAAGGCAAGGCAAGGCAAGGCAAGTTTATTTATATAGCACATTTCATACACAATGGCAATTCAAAGTGCTTTACATAGAATAAATTAAAATAATAAAAAGAAATAAGAATAATTAAAACAGTTTAGAAAAATAAAAAATAAAATACAGTACAAACAGTCGGACGAACATTGGCACAGTGCTCATTCAGTAAATGCATAGTTAAACAGATGTGTTTTGAGTCTGGATTTGAATGTGACTACAGTAGGAGCACATCTGATCTCCTCTGGAAGCTGGTTCCAGCTGTGGCTGGCATAATAGCTAAAAGCAGACTCGCCATGCTTAGAGTGAACCCTTGGTATTTCAAGCTGATATGATCCTAATGATCTGAGTGATCTGTTGGGTTTATATTCAGTGAGCATATCTGCAATGTATTGAGGTCCTAGGCCATTGAATGATTTATATACCAGTAATAATACTTTAAAATCAATCCTAAGTTTAACTGGGAGCCAGTGTAAAGACCTGAGGACTGGTGTGATATGTTCATATTTTCTGGTTCTGCTCAGAATCCTGGCGGCAGCGTTCTGTATGAGCTGCAACTGTCTTATGGTCTTTTTGGGAAGGCCAGTGAGGAGTCCATTACAATAATCCACCCTGCTGGTGATGAAAGCATGCACAAGTTTCTCTAAGTCTTGTCTGGAAACAAAGCATCTAATTCTTGCAATATTTTTCAGATGATAGAATGCTGATTTAGTTATTGCTTTGACATGACTACTGAAACTAAGCTCTGACTCTAGTGTCACATCAAGATTCCTGACTTGATTTTTGGTTGTTTGGTTGTGAAGGTATGCGTTCACCTTGAGAACTTCATCTTTGTTTCCAAACGCAATGACTTCAGTTTTGTCTTTGTTTAACTGAAGAAAGTTTTGACACATCCAACTGTTGACTTCATCAATGCATTGGCACAGGGAGTCAATGGGGCTATAATCGTTGGGCGATAGGGCTAAGTAGAGCTGTGTGTCGTCTGCATAGCTGTGGTAAGAGATTTGGTTCTTTCTCATTATTTGGCTCATTGGGAGCATATACAGGTTGAACAGGAGTGGCGCAAGAATTGAGCCTTGAGGGACTCCGCATGTCATGGATGTCCACTCAGACTTATGGTCTCCTATACTCACATAATAACCTCTCCCATCTAAGTATGACCTGAACCATTTTAGGACTATCCCAGAAAGCCCCACCCAGTTTTCCAGCCTGTCCAGAAGTATGTTGTGATCGACAGTGTCAAATGCAGCACTGAGGTCGAGTAGTACCAGCACTGATAATTTGCCTGAGTCAGTATTTAAGCGAATATCGTTTATTATCTTTATGAGCGCTGTCTCTGTGCTGTGGTGCGGTCGGAAACCAGATTGAAAATTGTCAAAGTATCCATTCGAGCATAAGAATTTGTTCAGCTGATTGAAGACAACTTTTTCAATGATCTTACCTATGAAAGGAAGATTTGAGATTGGTCTATAGTTGCTTAATATGGTCTTATCCAGATTGCTCTTTTTCAGGAGGGGCTTGACAACTGCAGTTTTTAGGGAGTTTGGAAAACTCCCAGAGAGAAGTGAAGCATTTACCACTTCTAGAAGATCTGCTTCTAAACTGTTTAACACACTTTTGAAAAACGATGTGGGAAGTGTGTCAAGAGCGCAGGTTGATGTTTTAAGGTGCTGTACGGTTTCTTCCAAAATTTTGCCATCAATTTCTTTGAAATCAGACATAGTAACTACTTTCTCAGGTGGTTTGATCTGTCTGACCCCAGCGCAAGTCAAGGATGTGCTGATCACCTTTCTGATATTATTGATTTTCTCAGAGAAGAAAGAAGCAAACTCACGGCACTTGCTGTCTGAGAGCATTTCACTGGGAATCTGGCTTGGGGGGTTTGTCAGTCTCTCTACAGTAGCAAAAAGAGTGCGTGTGTTGTTTAAATTACTGTTTATAATATTTGAGAAGAAAGTCTGTCTAGCTTTGCCTAGTTCCATATTGAAAGCATGAAGGCTGTCTTTGTAGATGTTATAATGGACTACAAGTTTTGTCTTCCGCCACATGCGCTCTGCTTTTCTGCATTGTCTTTTCATATTTTGCACTGCTGTTGAGTTTCTCCAAGGTGCCTTTTGTCTGCCACTCTTCTTCCTGACTTTCACAGGAGCAATATCATCAATTACACCTTTAACTTTTGAGTTAAAAGAATCAAGGAGAAAATCAACAGAGTCTGCAGATATGCTTGGTGTTAAAGATATAGCCTTCATAAATAGGACACTAGTGTTCTCATTTAAGCATCTCTTCTTGACAGACACAGATCTAGCTTCAGTGGCAGGAGAGATCAATATATCAAAGAAAATACAGAAATGATCAGACAGTGCTACATCCTTAATAACAATCGATGAAATGTTTAGACCCTTACTGATAAGTAAATCTAAAGTGTGTCCACGATTGTGTGTGGGTCCATGTACATGCTGAGTCAGATCAAATGTTTTTAAAACAGTTTTGATTTCTTTTGCCATATTGTTTTCTGCATTATCTATATGGATGTTAAAATCTCCAGCAATGGCAAAACAGTCAAACTCTGAGGTAATTGTTGATAACAGTTCTGTAAAGTCCTCAGCAAAGGCTGGAGAGTATTTTGGAGGCCTGTAAATAATGAAAAGTAAAATGCGTGGAGCACCTTTTAACACAATACCCAGATATTCGAAAGACAAGTAATTCCCAAATGATATTTGCTTACATTGATAGATATCTTTAAAAAGAGCAGCTAGACCCCCACCTCTCTTAACAGCTCTGCAGACACTCATAAAAGTAAAGTTAGGAGGGGCTGCTTCATTGAGGATTGTTGCACTGAAGCTGTCTTCTAGCCAGGTTTCATTTAGAAGCATAAAATCCAGGTTGTTTGTGGTTATTAAGTCGTTGACTAGAAGTGATTTATTTTTAAGTGAGCGAATGTTTAAAAGAGCTAACTTAACAGACTTACTTTTCCCCACAGCAATATTAGTTTGACGTGTAATAGGCACCAGATTAGTTGGGTTTGCTGTACGGCTATTGAAGGCCTTAGACTTTCTATCATGTAATAGAACAGCAATAGAGAAATAATAGTTTTTTTTTTTTCAAATGTAATTTTACTTGTTTCATAAATATATCATAAAAATGTAATATTATACAAATTTCTGTAATCCAATTATTTTATCATTTACAGGCAAGATGACTCAATTTTCTTGGAACACCATTTCTGTCTCTCTCTGGATAACAGTCGTAATCCTTTTTGGTTCTCTCTGTGATGGTGGCAAAATCTTGGTGCTGCCTGTGGAGGGAAGTCACTGGGTGAACATGGACATCCTCATCAAGGCTTTACATGGTCAAGGGCACAGCATTGATGTAATACGCACCTATAATAGCTGGTTCGTAAAGGAGAATTCAACTTATTACAACTCTATAACCATACCTAACACCAAAGGAATGGATGAAGAATTTGTAGACAATATCCTCTTCAAAATGATCGACTATGAAAGAGGAAAGAGCCAGCTGAGCGCTTTACAGCTGCTTTCATATGTATCCAAAGCTATTCATAAAACTCATGAAATGATATGTCAGCTTATAACAAACATATTTGAAAGTGCGGAGATTCTGAAGACACTGAAAGAAAAGCAGTATGATCTGATACTTACTGATCCGTCGTGGGGTGCAGGGATTATCCTGGCTCATGAACTCAAGTTACCCATGGTATATAATGTGAGATGGACCGCTACTGGAGAGGGACACTTTGACGTCGCTCCCTCACCAATGTCTTACATCCCTATCACAGGATCTGGAAACACTGACAAGATGAACTTTTTCCAACGAGTAAAAAACGCTTTCTTCTATTTGCTAATGGACATTCAGAACAGACGTTTTAATTTGCCATTGTACCAAACATTATGTGATAAATATTTTCATCCGCCTGTAAGTTTTTATGAACTTCTCCAGGGGGCTGATATATGGCTTATGAGGGTTGATTTTGTTTTTGAATTTCCACGTCCAACAATGCCAAATATTATCTACATTGGAGGCTTTCAGTGTAAACCAGCAAAGGCCCTTCCACATGATCTGGAAGACTTCATGCAAAGTTCTGGAGAGCATGGAGTCATCATCATGTCTTTAGGGTCGTTTATCAGTGCCCTACCAGATGATTTTACAGCAGAAATAGCTACTGCTTTTGCTCAGCTCCCGCAAAAGGTAATTTGGAGATACACTGGAAAGAGACCATCTACTTTGGGGAACAACACATTACTGGTTGACTGGATGCCACAGAATGATCTTCTAGGGCATCCAAAGACTAAAGTTTTTGTTGCACATGGCGGAACCAATGGGGTTCAAGAAGCTTTGTACCATGGCATTCCAGTGGTTGGAATTCCATTCTTTTTTGACCAGTATGACAATCTTCTTCGTTTGCAAGACAAGGGAGGAGCCAAGATACTCTCTATCTCAATTTTAAACAAGAACACACTGCATGCAGCCATACAGGAAGTAATCAATGAACCATCTTACAGACTGAGAATGCAGAGACTCTCTCATCTGCACAGAGACAAACCAGTTAAACCTTTGGACAACGCACTCTTCTGGATTGAGTTTGTAATGAGACACAAAGGTGCTGCTCACCTCCGTACAGAGTCCTACAAACTGCCTTGGTACTCCTATTACTCAGTAGATGTTGCAGTTACATTGTTTGCAGTTGTTCTGATATTCACTCTATCTATATTTTTAACAGTTCGATATCTGTGTGTCAAGTGCTGCAGCAGAAAAAGGAAAACTGAGTGACATTTGCATTTGATGCTGATCACTTACAACTAATATAAAATTATTTGACTGTTTTTGGAGTCCTCCAAGGACAGCAAGCCAAGTTAGTTTACTATTAACCTTTAAGGCTAAATGGGCAGGCTAACTAGTGAACATAACATTGTGTAAATTTGACAGTTTAAGCCTAATAACACGTGAAAGAGAACTTAGTTTAATAATCATGGGACGCGCTGTCTGACATCCAGCTCTCTGTGCACGTGCTTACACAATAACATGACCCGGAAGGGGGCTGCACATGGAAAAACACTGGGGTGTCCAGCCCACAGGGTGGAATGTTTCAACCCCAGGGGTGGCAAGATGGCTTGCCAAGGGAAAGACGCATGCTCAGAGAGGCTTACAGTGGAAATACACATGTGCAACAGGCCACATAATCAGTTGAACCAAATGCAAAACAAGAGCTCAAAACACAGAGTGCTGGCGGCACCTGCTGGTCAAAACTGTGTAAATGCAATGAAAACACATCCTAAACACGAGTAATGACACTTTTTACAAGCTAAATAAAAAATTTGCGTGAAACTGTAATCTTTTAAATATTACCAAAACAATATGAAATACCATCATAGTTCCCCTGTAAGATTATATTTATCATTAAATACTAGAAAAATCAACAATTATTACACACAAAAATGCATCAGCTCTCTATACTTCAAGCTTCACAGAGTGAATAACCCTGAGTAACTTATGCACTTGAGGTATTGTAGGCCTATATCCTACATTAAAACATTATTGGATCCCTGTATTCACAAGTTTGCATCTCATTTCAAACACACATAATGATATAATCACACATTTACCTTTTATTCAAACAGAATAACTTACAAAATAACAGATTAACATTTACATTTAATCATCTTACATACTCATTTGCTGTATGGTTTGCGCACCAACCGCGTTCTTTTTAGCCAATAGCTTTTTAGCTTTATGCTGTATTCAATCCATATTGCAATTTATACGTTAATAAAATACACAATATTTAGCTGAATGTATTTAGAAAGCATATTATACACTAGTGTGCAAATGTGCGTTGTTGTATATACCTGTAAGGGACCATGTTTATCTGTAAACACTCAAAATGTGATGCTTGTTCACAATCATAGCTTTACTGAGAATGAAGCAAATAGTGAGAACTCACTGATAATGAGAAGACACACGCATACACCCAGATGCACCCAGCCATTTTAACAGCATTAACATTTAGATGTTTAACATCATTTTTACTTAACATATGAATGAATGCAAAACATTTATAAAGTATTTAAATTTTAAAGTATTTGACAACATATGAATATTTAATAATGATTTAACCCTCCTGTTCCCCATAAATCTACCAATTTTTTTTTACCCACGGGGGTCAATTTGACCCCAGCAATTTAAACCCCCAGAATGTGATTTTTCCCCCACAAAGGTTTAAGTAAGGTACTTTATGTTTCTTTGTTTACTACTTAAATAGCCCGTTAAATAAAACACCACCATGACCCCAAACCCCACCGCCACCCCTTATACATCCAGATAACTAACCTATTGCACGACTATGGACAAATTAGCAAATCACTATAAAATGTCACTGATTGACATACAATTCAAAAATTATATCTATTTTTGGAGTTTTAATAGCTTTATATTATTATATTATACAATTTATTTTATGAAGGATAGGTTTGGGGTCAATTTGAGACTCCCATTGATAGTCTCAGGATGCCTCACTGTTGGCATGACACAGGACTCATTGTAGCGTTCACCTTTTATTCTCTGGACAATCGATTTTCTAGATGTTCCAAACAGTCAGAAGGATGCTTCATCAGATACAATAACTTTGCACCAATCTTCTGCGGTCCAATTCTTGTACTTCCTGCAGAATTTCAGTCAATCTTTGTTTTGTTTTTTGGAGAGAAGTGGCTTCTTTGTTGCCCTTCTTGACACCAGTTCGTTGTCCAAAAGTCTTGGTCTTGCAGTGTGTGCAGATGCACTTACACCCTCCTGCTGCTAATATTGAGCAGTTCTGCACTGGTGGTGACACGATTCCCTAGCTGATTCCTCAGGAGGAGAAGGTCCTGGCACTTGATGGGCACTCTGGGATGTCCTAAAGCCTTCTTCACTGCAGCCGAACCTCTATTCTTGAAGCTCTTGATGATCTGGTAAGCTCTTTGCAGCTATTTCCTTACATGTGAGGCCATTTTGATGCAAAGATGATGGCTGCACATTTTTCTTTGGAGGAAACCATTGCTAACAGAAGAACACAATGATTGGAAGCACTTCTTCCTTCCTTTTATAGCAATCATGTGCTGATGATATGATTAATAAAATGATGTTAGCTGGTCATTTGGTGCCAAGGACAAAAACAGTGAAATTTGGGGTTTGTGATACTCTGATCACTCTGCACACTAATATAGAAAAATGTGAATCAACTTCATAACAACTGAAGCACATAACCACAGCTGTACCCTGTCATTCAAGTGGGAAGTGGGACTATAATAACGTTCCAGTTTTGGAAGGTAATTTATCTGCTAGACAACATGAGGGTCAACACTAGGGGCCCTATCTTGCACCCAGCACAATTGACTTTGTACACCGACGCATGTATCATTCCTATTTTGCACCCGTGCACAGCAGACTTTTCCCTCCACAGACGCACGTCGGTAAATTAAGGAATGCGCTCCCGGGGCGGTGCAGCGAAAAGAAGGGGCGTGTTCCGGCGCAAACGTTCCCTGGTGCTATTTTGCAGGTTTAGAAAACAATTCCGCCACTGACCAGGAAAAACGTAGTCTAAAGTCAGTGGCGCGTTGCGCATGTTATTCATATGCTATTTATTTAAGGGCGCATGCTTGGCCATAATCAATGTAGCGTGTGCACAACGCGCATACACTTTGATTTCTTTCATCTACACAGTAGCAGCTGTTTTCATTTTTGCAAATCATATATACATTATTACAAGGAAAAAATTAACACACGAGGGAAATCATTGTTGTGTCCATGAAGATGTGAAAAAATAGGCATAAATCTAGCTTACACATTTACCCAAATTATTATACGCCTGTTTAACCGAAGCTAATTTTGGTGTGTTTCTCCATCTCCAATGTCACTTCTCTGTCTTTTACGGCCCTGACGAGAACGTCGGTCTCCTCGGCTGTGAACTGCTCCTGGTGTGCGCCTGGCAAATCGTTAAAATAGGGCCCTAGGAGTCTCATGCTCATCTGAGGAGGATGCCTAATAATCAGGGTCCTCCTCGACATTATCGTCTGTCTCAGACACCATTCTCCTCTGTCACTGTCACTTTCAAAGAACTATGACACAATCTAATTGACAGAGAACCTTTGCTTAGAAGTAATTTTCAATTGAGAAAGAGCATAAAGAGAGAGTTCACAGAGCACAAAGAGAAATGTTTTATAAGGCTTCTGTGGAAGCTTTCATATATTTGCTTCTCCCTTATTTATGTTTTCCCCTCCCCCACGGCCCAAAATATTAAGTTCTTGCAAGAATTATGTTTTCCCATCCCTGGAAATATGTAATTGGCACCGGAAATATCTAATTTCTTGTGAGAATTATGATTCCCCCCTCCACTATATCGTGGTTCTCGCAATACTTCAGGTAGGCCTATGGTGATGTTTGGGCCCTAAAGCAGAGGGAAGTTTTTTGAAGATCATAAAATCTCAAGTTATAATGACCTCAATATCATCCAAAACAAATGTGTGATTTGTGTCAAATCACCAATGTGTGAACAACAATAATTTTGATATTTCTTATATGTTTTATACAGCAAAATGAGCCTGGGGCCAAATTGACCCCAAAGAACACTGATGCTACAAAATGTGTACAGAACATTGAAAACATATCATCATGTTAATTTTATGTTTACCCAGTTGTCCCCATTAAATTAGGAAAAGTCTTTAAATATGAAGCAAATTTGTATTTGTTAATTATGTATTTAGAGACTTTAAACACTGAATGGGGTCAAATTGACCCCAAAGGTAATAGGAGGGTACTGATTATTCATTGTATGAAATGGTCCCATGAATTAAACCTCAGGAAAATACATACAGCAATTCTTCAGCATATTACAATTACATATAAAATGTAGCTATGTATGTGTTTTTGAGAGAGCTTCACTAATCAGGTCATTATATGCATTTGTTTGTCATTAAAACTAAAACTAAAAATATAAAACTGACATGAGATCAGGTAAAAACATTAGATACCGCTTCAGTTCATAAAATGAACACCTCCCTGTAGTACAGTGTACATTTTAGGACATCCTCAAACCTCACTCATATGACGAAAAGGCGTCATGCCTCAGACTAAAAGGCTTCAGTCATTGGACAAAGGCTTCGGGTCTCAGGAAAAACAATGTCAGCTGTCAGGTATTGTACAATTAGGCATCAGACCAAATAGCCTCAGACTAAAAGGCATTAGACAAAAAGGCATCGGACGTAACGGAAGCAGACAAAAAGGCATCAGACATAAAGGCGTTAAGTAAAAGTACAAATTTTGACCAAGACTATATTTTGTTTAGTGTCTGTACTATTGCAGTTAAAATTGTATGACTTATATTAGATCAAAAAGTAGTTTCTTAGGCAATATGTCATGCATTTCCCCCCTGCTAATTTCAAAGCACTATGCTAATACAGCTAGCTAATAAATGACTGACAGGGGTGGGGTGGGTTGTAACACTTATTTAAAAAGTGTTACAATCATCCCCTTACATGCAACTAAGAATTTTCTTGATGTAATGTTTTTTACAGAATGACTAGGGAATGACATGGAAAAGACTGACAGATGTGTCTCTGCCAGTGTTTTAAATAAAGCATCTGATGAGGTCACAAAGAAGGGAAAGTCCGTCAGATCAGTTGCCAAGACACATGGGATCTGCCATGTGACGCTGAGGAGATTCTGCAAATCACTGCAGAAGCTGAGAAACCAGGGGTCCAGTTATCTTCCCAGAGTAGTTTACTGGAGTTTACTGGCCTTTATTATGGACTGACTCCACATCAGGTAGGCCTAAGAATATGACAGGTTAGCTTCTGAGTATAATTGAATACTAGCATAGGTGCCAGATAAATTAAAAACACTTTTTGTGTCTGTTTAGTCATGTTTTCTATTTCACTTTCTTTTAGGTCAGAAAGTTTGCATATGAACTGGCTGTGAAGTATAACCTCAAATACCCACAAACATGGGGTGAGAAGCAGGTGGCAGGGCCTGACTGGTTCTCATACTTCATGGAGCTGAACCCCAGCCTCTCAATGAGGAGTACAGAGGCAACCAGTCTTACACGGGCCACACGTTTTAACCCCATAAATGAAACGTTTCTTCAACAGCCTTGGACAGGTCATTGAGAGATACAAATTTTGATGGGAGGGACATATTATGGCGGAAATCAATGACAAAATTAACGGAGCGCAAAACTGATGCTGGCGTGCGCAGTAAATAGGCTTGTTTGAGAATAGCAAAATCTGCGCAGAACCGATCACCGGTGATCAGCGTGAGATGCATGCCGGTTAGAAATGTGTCCGAGTGCGGTCCGCCTTGCTCTGATGTCATGCTGACGTATGTCAAAAAACTCTCGCGATCGCAAGGTGGACGTGTCGGATTCTGCAGTCGGGCGCAGTTGCTCTCCACCAACTGCGCTGATCAAAAGCACGATGGGAAACGACTTGCTGACGACACAGCTTAATGCTCATTGGTTTAAACAACCGTGATGTATTGTTCTCTTGTTTGATTTTAAAACTCTGATCTCGTGTTTTATGTGTATATACATTATGTGTGAATATTCCCAAACTCTCTGACAATGCGATCTCTATGGGTTATGCAATGTCATTTTTATATAAAAAAAATAAAACACATATGTCTGTGTCTGTATGTCTGTAAAATAATTGATAAACTTGTATTTGGAATGGAATTAAATGTGGGTGTCTTGTTCATTATATTTATTTTCATATAAAAGCAACAGAACTTAAATTACATCCAGTTTATACTGTACATGAGCGTGAATCCCGCGATATCCATCTTTGATCTCGCAGGTGTCAGATCCACTTCGAGAAGAGATAACTGTCCGGCTTGCCTGCACTTTTTTCACTCTTCCTCTCTCTGCAGCCGCCTACTCTCGCATACATTCCAGGCGAGGCAAGGCGCAGTCACCAGACCGTGTTGTTGCACGTCGCGGAGTCAAGCAAGTGAGTGCGATGACATCGGGTGAGAGAGGTGTGCTCATGTCAGTAGCATGCGTTGTGCTAACGCTAGGAAATTCCCCCCTTCTTTGTATTCCCTCGTAAATATTACAAGGAATACTTTGTTCAGAGTGGTCCAACAGGGAGTGCCGGTCAGAGGTGTAAAAAGTACTCAAAAATGTTACTCAAGTGAAAGTACAAGTACTGAGGAAAATTTTTACTCAATTAAAAGTAAAAGTAACTGGCCAGAATCGTACTTGAGTAAAAGTAAAAAAGTACCACATTAAAATTGTACTTGAGTATTAAAAGAGTAAAAGTAAAAGCAAGAATGAAAACTAGAGATTTTTGTTTAAGCTTTTAATCTCTAAAAACATGAAGTGAATGAACCACATACAAGGTTTTATCCTGCTTTAGAAACGTTTGTATTTAATTGTATTTAATTATCAAACTATAAGACTACTATCTAATGCCAGTATGCAACATGCTTTAAACAATCCACTAAACATACTTTTACCACTAAAAGAAAAGAATTCGCTACGGTACGGCCACGGGTTCGCAGCTGAATCACGTTCTTCCTCCATTTTCTTCCACTGATTGACTGTTATAATTTCTCTAATTTCCAGGTCAAGGTGCTGTGCATTGAGAGCCTAAGTCCCTCCCCTCCGTTTACAGCTCATGGGACCTTATTTCGAAAAAAATATGTATGGTAGTCAATGGCGAGAGACAACTTATCTTTTTATTCCATCTGAACTGTGCCCTGAATTACACATATGATGTTTGTCAATTTAAAAGATAATTATGAAAGTCAAGAAAGTCGCAGTTTGTCATAAAACAGAAGAGAAACATTTAGTTTTATGTGAAAATCGCTCAATGAACCACATCTCTCGTCTTGCACTATGTACGTCACTGTCGCTCGTATGTGTGCAGTCTGGTACAAAACACTCAGGCATGACGGCGTAACGTTACGATTATAACGTAAGACTATAGAAAAAATGACAGACGTTAGCTTCAGTGAAGTTAGCTTCATTCATTGAGAGAAAAGGTATGACGTCACATGGTTGCCTTTTGGGTTTGTAGTCTTTGTAATTACGTATTTTCACAGTCTTATACCTCAACAGTTTTACATCAAACTGCGACTTTCTTGACTTTAAAATGTATCTTTTGAATTGACAAACATCATTATGTGTAATTCAGGGCACAATTCAAACGAGATCAAAATATTTGTTGTTTCTCGCCATTGACTACCATACAATATTTTTCCGAAATAAGGTCCCATGGTGGTCAACCGGAAGGGGAGGGACTTAGGCTCTCTTATGCGACATGAAGTCACTTCCAAAGGACCAATGAACATGTCTGACCAATTTCATGGAATGTGAAAACGAATCTCATTGGCAGAATAAATGATATTTAAATTAAACTGGGCATGAGCGCAATTCAATTGGTTTGGTAATAGCAAGGGAAAATAGAATGAAGTGATCTCCAAAAAATAAGTACTTTTTGACTATAAATAAAATTGTAAGGAGTAAAAAGTACTTTTTTTTTCTTAAAAATTTTTATTAAGTAAAAGTAAAAGTATGGATTTTTAATTGTACTCAAGTAAAGTAAAAATCCCCAAAAATAATACTTAAGTACAGTAATCAAGTAAAATGACTCAAGTATTTTACACCTCTGGTGCCGGTAATGCTTCAGGATGGATGCAAGAGGAAGACTTCCTGTTATTCCTTAATCACTTTGTAATTCAGTCTCTCCAAACTTTAATTTCTCAGGGTGTGTGGTTTCCATGGAGCCATTTAACAACTCAAAGCCATAAGAGGTTTGGGTGAGATGCGCCCTATGCAGTTCCTGGGCCCAGCAAGTCTGCACTCCAGGGTTAACAACATTCATCTGTCAGCACTGTGACTCTGATTAAGAATAGGCACACACTCACATACACATTGACATGTTATTTTTTGTTAGATTTTTTGTTTGTTTCTGGTACATTGTAGTAGTGTTTAATAAGTACTGTATACTGTTAAGTATGTTTGTCTAGTAGATTCATTTACACACACAGACATGTTTTTTTTTTATTTTTTTTTTTTACATAAAGATGTACAAAGATGTTCTTTAATTAGGTACATTGTAGTAGCCTAGTGTTATTGTTAAGTGTACTGCTAAGTTTGTTCTAGCAGACAAATGTACAGACACACACACACACACACACACACACAGTCAAACAGACATAGTCTGTTATAGAGAGAGAGAGGGACATTGTTGTTTATTTCAATAAATCTGTTTTTGAACAATATCATATGGTATGGCATCCATTTTGACTTCTTTTGTCTAATTGTTACAACTTACCCCAGCATGCGTTACCTACCCCGGTAGTGGGGTAGGTTGTAACAAAGGAACACCATGTATTTGACATCAACCCATGAGGTCTGTGATATTCTTGTAGAGGGTTGAATTGGTTCCATTTGTAGTAAACAAATGTGGGTACTTTGTATAAAAGTTTGAGAACTCAAGCTAAGAAATCAGCGAGTTATAGGTGCTGAAGCAAAAAGTGTTACAATCCTCCCCGGTCTCCCTCTACAGCTTCAGAGATTACATTGTAATTCAGTCTCTCCAAACTTTAATTTCTCAGGGTGTGTGGTTTCTCAGGTTTTAATTTCACACTTGGCATGTTTGGTTCGATTAAAACGTACCCTGGTGTGATTGCTCTGGTTAATTTGAACATGTGTGAACGCTGCCATCCAAACCCTGATGCGCACCAATCAAACGGGCCGAGACTGCTTTAAAGATGGGTCTCGGCCCATATCCAAATGAACTCTGGTGCGGTTCGAATAATATATGAACGCAACACTGACCAAATGCATGTAAACGAACCAAAAACAGAAAGATGATACCCTGAAAAGGACAGAATGCTTATGCATATCGTTTTTTTCTTGTCACAGTCGCGATATTGCCCATCGCAGTTCAGTACAGGCATCAGAACCGCGTCTCCTCGCAGCAGATCGTTTGTGTGTATGACGGAGGAATTCCCGCCACTGTTTTGACTCCTACTGTTTTGACGCTAATCGTACCAGGACTAAATGTTTTTTGGTCTGGAATCTGGACCAAACTACAAGTGTGAACACACCCTCAATCTCTCTTGTGCAAATACTGAATCTCTCTCTCAGATATCTTGCACAGGTTTGGACTCTCGCACATGTTATATACCAGAGCTATAATTACTGTCATGTTATATATTAACATGGAAAAATGCAAGCCAGTGGATCAGAAATGGTTCTGAAGGACCTGTTATGCAAGAAGATGAGGTCGCATAGGCCTGAAGTTATGAAAAAACTAAAGCATGTTATGGTGGAGTTAAAGAGACAAGTAGCCTGTGAGAGAAATACGTTTTTGCATGACAAATTTACATATGAAAGCATTCACTGCATGTATTTTTTAGCATGACAGCAATTCACATGATAATATACTTTCTGCTACTTTCTTTCATTATTATGCAACTCTAAATATTTCTCACCTACATCACACATTCTTGTCTGCTGCTAATCATTAAGCTAAACATGACTTATTTTGATGTGTTTAATTCACAGTTTTCCCAATTCACATATAAAAATATTAAAACTTGGGCTAAAAGTAAAGTAAGGTATTTCAATTATACTAAAATAACAGTCCTGCAAATAAATATGCATTCCGTAAATATTATTACAATTGTATACTAATGTTTTCTGTGTGAGGACAATAAATATGTGAATATGCATTACATAACAGGTGAGTCACAGCTTACAGATACACCTTTTTGCACACCGCACACATGCAAATAACCAGGAAAACCATTTCAGTTCTATGTTGTGGCAAAAAACAATAATAAAACAATCATCATCACTGCATAAGAGACACCAAGAATCAAATTGTATTTTAAAAGATATTTATTCTCTTGCAAGAGGCTAAGTCACAAAATCACAGCAGCTACCCCGTGACGTGAGCAAGACCTGACACCCAGCCCAGGAAATTCCCTTCTTATACTCCATCTTCAAGGTCTTTCCTCTGTAGTTTTCCACTCACCCAGCCACATCTAGCTGATTTAGAATAGAATGACTCCTCTAACCCCCCTTGGCTAAATTATCTTCCATACCTAAAGAGTTAAAGGTTCTTAACCATTTGTCTTACTGTGTGTGTCTTGCTTACGCCAGGTGCACAAACATACATGTATCCATTACACATAACAGGTGAGTCACAGCTTACAGACACACCTTTTTGCACACCGCACACATGCAAATAACCAGGAAAAACATTTCAGTTCTTTAGTTCAGTGAAACCGAAACTTATCAAAAAATTTGTTGAGCGGTTGTGTGTGCTTCTGTTTCTGTTCACATTCTGTAATATGGCAGAAGCCAGTGTTTTATGGACTCAGGAACAGTTCACCTGTCCAGTGTGTCTGGATCTCCTGAAGGATCCAGTGACCATTCCCTGTGGACACAATTACTGTAAATCATGTATTGCGGACTGCTGGAATCATCAGGATCAGAAGAGAGTCCACGTCTGCCCACAGTGCAGACAGACCTTCACTCCAAGACCTGCTTTAAATAAAAACACCATGCTGGCTGAAGTGGTGGAGAAACTGAAGAAGACTAAACTACAATCTGCAGTTTCTGTTGACACTGGACCTGGAGATGTGAAGTGTGACGTCTGTACTGGAAGAAAACACAAAGCCGTCAAGTCCTGTCTGGTGTGTCTGAACTCTTACTGTAAAAACCACCTTGAACAGCATGATATTTTTTTCATAGGTAAGAGACATTATTTGATGGATGCCACTGGACAACTCCAGGAGATTATCTGCTCTCAACATGGCAGACTGCTTGAGGTTTTCTGTCGCACTGACCAGCACTGTATTTGTACATTGTGTACGATGGATAAACATAAAAATCATGACACTGTACCAATAGCAGCAGAGAGAACAGAGAAAGAGGTAAGAACAGAAATTGGTGCATTAATGGGAAAAAGCATTGTTTTCATCTCCATGACATACCGATATAATAATTGGAATGATCTGTCTGTTTTTCGGTCTATCTGTCTTGTCTAACTCTTGGGCGGGCTTTGAAGAGGTAATTTTTTGTGACCTTTTGTCCTGCTGCTGCCCAAGGTTATTTTCGTAAACTAAAACTGAAACTTAGTCTAAAACTATTGGTCAAAAAACATTTTCGTAAACTGAAATAAAATTAAAAATTCATAATAAATGTAAAACTAAACAAAACTAACAGTTAATGAAAAACTAACTGAAATAAAAGAATATTTAGCAAAAACAAATAATCGTTTTCGTAATTAGTAAGCTCTGTACTTTGGTGGAAAATCTGACCTGTGGCTGTTCAGGGAAATGCCTGTATGAAGGCTTCACGCGCGTGAAGTTACTTAGGCGATTAACGCTGTCCTGTGACGCGCTCAATAAAGGACCGTAGCGCCGTGTGGAACACATTGCTAGATGTTCATAGGATGCGTCTGTGGCAGTGGCAGTGGAATGGGAAATAACACAAGGTAATGAGACGCAAGTTGAACTTCTTTCAACTTGAGCGCAGCATTTTTTTAATGCCGTTTCATGTGCGAGTCTGCGAGAGGTGGGTGCAACAGCAAAACAAGTCCATCACGCACAAAAAAAACTACTACCAAGGGGGTAATCCATCAGCCGGAAACCGAAGCTTCCCCGGGGGCCGCCATTGATTAGCAGACCATCACCTGCTGTTAGCATTCCATTGACTCCCATTCATTTTGGCGTCACTTTGACAGCGAAAAACTTTACATCTGAGGCATTTAAAGACTCCATTTGTCCATTATTTATTTCTAAAGAAACACGAAAATGTATAAAAGGCTTTTATAATTACCTTTTATCTTACGTTATGGCCCCGTAGAAGTAGTTTTTGTAAAAATAGGCTAACGATTGCGTCATAACCACGCGACTCTCTGTCGCACAGTAGAGAAATTACCGTATGGACAGGAGGAGAAGCTCGCAGGCAATCGGGGGGACGTGGAGGCAAAATTACAAAATAATTAATCAGAATACTTGGCAAAAGTTGCTCCTGCTCCTAGCACATGGACACCTCCTACTCACACTCTCCGTCTCTGCAAGTTTCGGAAGGGAATGATTCAGATTTCTCTTGGCACAGCTACTAGAAGACAGACAGGTTGCTCACGTCGTCAAGCTCAGTTTGAGTCTGCGTAGTACGCTCAGCCATCAGGAAGTGAGTGCTTCTAATTGACCTCACTTTTCTCCGTTGAAGTCTATGGGGTCGCTGTTTCCATTTCTTTTACTGTCTATGACTACTACTAGGCCTACTGTATGTTTGAGATGCCATGTTTTCATGAAGGTTGACAGGCTGAAAGGTGCTGTTATTATCTTTGTTTTTACAAAACATTTACTGCTAATAATATTATTGTCCATGTGGAGACATTTCCCCACAATGTACCAGGACACGAAAACACACAAGCCGCCAATACACACACACACACACACACACACACACACACACACACACACACACACACACACACACACACACACACACAGAGTCTGGTAACACACACCCACTATCTTTGTGGGGACTCACTCTCCATAGACATAATGGTTTTTATACTGTAAACTGTAGGCTATGTTCTGTTTCCTTACACTAACCCGACCCCTAAACCTATACCCATCACACACAACTTTCTGCTTTTTTACATTTTCAAAAAAACTCATTCTGTATGATTTATAAGCTTGTGTACCTCAATTTAGGTCCCCACAGTGACACGAGTCCCCATGACTCATGTGTGCATTCAGGTTAAAGTCCCCACCAGGATAGATAAACATGTACACACTCACACACTGCATAGATACTTCATTATTTAATGAAGAAGGGGGGGGGGGGTTCAGTTTAACCACATGCGGTTTCATGTCATCTATACATTACACACCCCATCGCCAAATCATAGAAAAATTCAGTTAAGACAGTTGTATTCATCTTAACAATACACAATAAATCAATATTATACAGAAAAACAGATTTCTAAAATAAGGTATAGGCCACAAATCTGTGAGTACAGTTTTCAAAACTGAACAGATGATGTTGTGTAATATTCAGTTACTGTAAGAAACTGTTCAAGCGGGTGTAGTTTACTGGTACTGAATATTACACAACACCTGTGTATACTCCATTAACTGGAACAGATTTTCACTGGAAATGTAATCAATCAGCATATTGTTGTGTAACTTAACCTATTGGAACAGTAGGCTATTTCACAATATTTCACAGGAACTGAATATTACAAACAACTATTGCGAAAGAACGATTTACAAAACAACGATTGCGAAAGCGTGCACGGATTATGAATTTGTTCACTGTTACCTTGTACATAGTTTTTTTTTTATATATATAGTTCTATTTTGTTAGTACATTTTGCATTCTATTTTGGCTTTCTCGTGTGTCCCTATTTTTGTTGTGTCCCTTTAGAGCCACGGGGCGAAACGGGTACGGATTGAAAAACCAAAGCAACTGTACGGTTTACAAATCTGTGCACAGCTGAGACTTTTTCTCTGGTAACTTACTTTTAGCGTAGGATATTTATTTCCGTCAAGGTCAGACTGCGATGTCAAATGTATTCCCAGGAATGAGTGATGCGCTTTCCGCTTTTAAAGTTTTATAAAGTAAGTAGGCTATATGGCTTGAATGGTTTAAAAGCATTAGCAAGAATAAAAGCGCATCATATAATGTAACGCCATGCAGCCAAATGATGACAGAAAAAAAAAAAAACGGATGCTGCGTTAATTGCGTTAAATATTTACTTACCACTGAGTCTTTTCCCGTTTCTACCAGGGGGGTAATCGAGCTCTCGATTTCCGTACCACCCCCGGCGGCCACCATTGGCTAACAAGCCTTCACCTGCTGTTAGCATCCCATTGACTCCCATTCATTTTGGCGTCACTTTGACAGCGAATAACTTTACATCTGAGGCGTTTAAAGACTCCATTTGTCCATTATTTATTTCTAAAGAAACACGACAATGTATAAAATGCTCCATTACCTTGTATCTTACGTTATGGCCCCGTAGAAGCAGTTTTTGTAAAAACAGGCTAACGATTGCGTCACCACGTGACTCTCTGGAAATTAACGTAGAGACAGGAGGAGAAGCTCGTAGTCAATCGGGGGGACGTGGAGGCATAAAGTCCGATAAAGTCAAGGGAGAAGCCCATAGAGAATCGTAAAGTTTCTCCTGCTCCTAGCTCATGGACAGCTCCTACTCACGCTCTCCGTCTCTGCAAGTTTCGGAAGGGAATGATTTAGATTTCTCTTGGCACAGCTCCTAGAAGACTTACAACTGTCAGACAGGCTGCTCACGTCACATCCACGTCGTCAAGCTCAGTTTGAGTCTGCGCAGTTCGCTCGGCAATCAGGAAATGAGTGCTTCTAATTTGCTTCACTTTTCTCCGTTGAAAACTATGGGGTCGCTGTGTCCAGTTTATATACTGTCTATGGTTTCTACCAGTAACGCTTATTCAACTTCCCGCGTCTACTACCTGCGCAGATATCGACGGCACAACTGGGTTGTAGGTTGCCAGGTTGAGCTCACAAATGGGTTGAAATTTGTATGATGTGTTGATTGCGCGAGTAGGATGGGTTTAAAACAAGATCTGGCAACTGGACAACCTTGGAATAATAATTGATATGATTATTCATATAACGACGTTTGGGCCATACAAATTAAAACAAACATTAAACTTTGCTGAAATTAAATTACTCTAATTTGGTCTACATTGGAAGTGTTCTGTTTGCTCTGCTAAACTATAATTACTAAAACTGAAACTAAATAAAATAAAAACTAAATAGAAATGTTTTTTGCAAAATAAAAACTAAACTAAAACTAACAAAATCATTATTGAAACTAACTAAAACTAAACAAATTTAAAGCAAAATTGAAACCGATATTAAAATAAAAACAAATTTTAAAAAGCAAAACTATTATAACCTTGCTGCTTTCCATAGGCTACATGACTTTTGTTCTTTTTGTCTGTCATCCAGTGAAAACTCTTTTCACAATACAGGACTTGGATTCACAGATCACTATGTTTAACATACTAAATATCTCTCGGAGTACAGTATTGTCTGTGCTTCCCACAAATCACGTTTTTGATCATTCAAACATACTGAATGTGGAAAATCCAGGGCTCTAATCGTGTAGTGTTTGGGCGGTGTAACTTGAAGTTATGTAAAAACTAAAGCATGTGCAGGTGGAGCTAAAGAGACAATTAGCCTAAACAGAAACACATTTTTTCATGACAAATTTACATAAGAAAACATTCACTGGATGCATTTGTTATCTCTATAAACACTACAGTATTTCACATGTGAATATACTTTCTGCTACTTTCTTTCATTATTATGCAACTCTAAATATTTCTCACCTACATCACACATTCTTGTCTGCTAATCATTAAGCTAAATGTGACTTCTTATGATGCGTTTAATTTACAGTTCTCACAATTCACAGAAAAATAATAAAAAATAATCATTAACACTTGGACTAAT
The DNA here is from genome assembly GCA_021554675.1 of Leuciscus idus. Taxonomy (NCBI): domain Eukaryota; kingdom Metazoa; phylum Chordata; class Actinopteri; order Cypriniformes; family Leuciscidae; genus Leuciscus; species Leuciscus idus. Next base: position 10,730,660 of record CM038634.1, read on the forward strand.
ATTAAAATGAAAACACAAAATATAATATAAATGTATATCAATGATACAAAAATAACACTAATGCAAATAAATATGCATTCAGTAAATATTTTTACCACAATGGTATACTGGTAATGTTTTCTGTGTGAGGACACTAAATCTGCGAATGTGCATTAAAGGGGTGGTATATTGCCCCTTTTTACAATGTAAAATAAGTCTCTGTTGTCCCCAGAGTGTGTATGTTAAGTTTTAGCTCAAAATACCCCACAGATAATTTTGTTCAGCATGTTAAAGTTGTCCCTTTTTGAGTGTCAGGTGTCCCTTTAAATGCAAATGAACTTTGAACATTGTAACTTTGCAGATGTTGGTTATGCTCAAACAGCAACATTACACACTAACTAAAGTTAGAAAAGTGAAATCATAATCAACCACCCCTTTAAATAAAGTCAGCTTACAGATACCTTTTTGCACACCGCACATGCAAAATAACCAGGAAAACCATTTAATTTCTTTAGTACAGAGATACTGAAACTTGTTGTTTTAACATCCTAAATATCTCTTGAAGTACAGCGATGCATCAGTCCTTATCTCAAATCACATTTTTGATAATTCAACAGTGAATGCGTAAAATTCAGGGCTCTAATCGTGTAGTGTTTGGACGGCATAACTTCTGTTAGATGTCGCAGTGGTGCCACGACAGGGTTGGTTTACTCTTTTTGATTATGCACAGCCATTTCTGTTGTGTACACAGCAAAATCAGCAGTTACATGCAGCGTTTAAAATAAACTTTTTTACCCACCACCAATGTGGCTGTGGTAACAAAAGATACTGGCCTTTCAGAACTTCTACTAGCGAAAACTAAATATCATAAATAATCCAAATGATCAAAATCATTGCTTAGAGTTAAACAAATTGTTTGCAGATACCATAAAAAATAAAAGAGAAATTAAAGCAGATTGGTGCTGCATTAGCAAAATGGTCCTTGTTACTAGTGTAACCTCCATTCCCTGATAAGTTTAAAATATTCTAACTGACCCTCCAGAGTGAGTTTTTTTGAAGGCGACCATTATTGTTACTGTTTCCCCTTGTTGTTTCCATGGCGACCCGTCATATTTGTCACGTGACAGACCGCAGCCACAATAACACTGTATGACAGATGTATTGCTTTTATTTCCTTTTTCCTTTTTTATTCAAAATATTCACAAACTTGCTTATATTCTGATTCTAAAATACATGTAAGTAAGTGTGTTTTGTGGTTTAAAAACCTTTATATATATTTAATTAGATCCCTTGCTTGTGTGTATTTAAATGTCTGAAACCTAAAATAAACATTATGGGGTTGAAAAAACGGAATAGTTGTGATATAGCCTATGTCAAGTGCTGCTGAGCGCGTCCGACTCTGGCTCAGCACCAGCCATTGTGCGAAAGCACAGTTTGAATCTGGCAGTTATGTCACATCACTGAACATTAGGGGTGTGACGAGACGCTTAGGCTACTCCACGAGACGAGACACGAGATTGGGTTCACGAGAACGAGACAAGACGAGATTTTTACACAATTTTTAAGAAATCCTCAATGATGAAATATATTAATGGAAAATAGTCTTTTATTCAACTGAAAATCACAAAATGCAAAACAATTTAGGTGCATTTTGAAATCAACTTGTAATGAATGTTATTTTACTTCTATTTTAATGAATTCTATGCAGTAAAGGACATGCAAACACTGCAAAATGTTTTGCTATAAACTCTACCGTCTGGCTTCTCTCCTGTACGATTTCACATGAGAAATCTAACTCCTTTCCACAAATCGAACATAAAAAAATAAAACAGTATAAATAAAATAAATATAAATAACTGAAATAACACTTTAAATGCAACGATATGACTTGTGATATGTGAATGTTAGCTATACTGTTCCCATGTCTTAGTGCTTTAATAGGTTCTTTGCGTGATAGGTCAAATGTTTATTACCTGCCTGGTTCAGATTACACTATTTTAGCACGATTTTGGCACGATCCGTTTCGTGGAGATTCGGACAACGGGCGTCGGGACGCAAGATTCGATCGTTTCATTTCGTATAGTGTGTCATAGTGGGCGATAACCTACGCGTCTGCGATGCTTCAGGACATCACGACAGAAAGACTAGCATGTTTAATTTTAACGGTCCTCCACGACGGGTTGAGTGCGAGCGAGAGTGAGTGTGGCGAGTGAGTGAGAGTGCGAGCCACAGTGAGTGTTCGTGCGCGAGTGAGCGCGTGTGTGTGTGTGCGCGAGTGAGTGAGTGAGCAAGGGACAGTGAGTGTGTGTGTGTGATTGGCCAGGCACACAAATGATTTAAAAGTGGCAGGGGCATCTTCAATACTAATTTCACCCTCACGCTCCATCACTGACATCACAACAACTCACGAGACAAAAGGCTTGTTTGAGATGAGCAAAATCTGCGCAGAACCGATCACCGGTGATCAGCGCGAGATGCATGCCGGTTAGAAATGTGTCCGAGTGCGGACCGCCTGGCTCTGATGTCATGCTGACGTATGTCAAAAATCTCTCGCGAGCGCAAGGCGCACGTGTCGGATTTTGCAGTCGAGCGTTGCTCTCCACCGACTGCGCTGATCAAAAGCACGATGGGAAACGACTTGCTGACGACACAGCTTAATGCTCATTGGTTTAAACAACTGTGATGTATTGTTCTCTTTTAAAATGTTTGATTTTAAAACTCTAATATCAGGTTTTATGTGTATATGTTATGTGTGAATATTCCCAAACTATCTGACAGTGCGATCTCTTTGGGTTATGCAATTTAATTTTTATAAAAACAGAAAATAAATAAAAACACATAATTATGTCTGTATTAAAGAAAAAGTATAGTATTGATAAACATGTATTTGGAATGGAATTAAATAACAAGTACTTTGGGTGTCTTGTTCATTTTATTTATTTTCATATAAAAGCAACAGAACTTGAATTACATCCAGTTTATTAGCAACACTGCACGAGCGTGAATCCTGCGATAACCATCTTTGATCTCGCAATGGTCAGATCCACTACGAGAAGAGAGATCTGTCCGGCTTGTCTGCGCTTTTTTCACTCCTCCCCTCACTGCAGCCGCCTACTCTCGCATACATTTCAGGCGAGGCAAGGCGCATCTCAAACAAGCCTAAAGTTTCACCTCGACGAGAAATCTCGTCGCGTTTTAATCTCGCGAGATCTCGTAACACGAGATCTCGTCACACCCCTACTGAACATTCTAAATCCATATGTGGAACCGTACTCTCCGGGGCACAGAAATAAAAAATCCCAAATATGGGACTGTACCGCTCAAAAGGTTAAAGAAATGTTATAATCATAATAAAAAAAATTATTTTATCAGTTATTCAAGGCATATTTGTTCAGTGATAACTACGAAGCATTAAATAACATGTCAGTCACTGCTTACAGACACCTTTTTGCACACTGCACACACACAAGAATTGCAATTGACTTTTGCAATATCCACATGGTATTTGACAGTTGTGCTCATGTCTCGTGCCTCTGGCAAAAACACCAAATATAATATTCATACAACATTTTACATGATGATTTTGTATTTATTTTTATGAAATATTTTCATGTTTATTTCTTACTTCTGTGTTCAATAGAGAAACTTGAAAAAAACACAGATAAAATACCAGCAGAGAATCCAGGAGCGAGAAAAAGACATTCAGGAGCTGAGAGAGGCTGTTGAGTGTCATAAGGTGAGTATCAAGAGGAGACAAACAGTACTGCTGGATTAAAAGATATACTGTTTAGACTCTCCTTCAGATCTGAAGACATTGCAGTCCCACTGAAGTCCACTGTGGATCACATGATGAGTGTAATATGTGTCCTAACAGCGCTCTACACAGGCAGCAGTGAAGGACATCGAGATGATCTTTACTGAGATAATCCGCTCTATTAAGAGCTCTATCTGAGTTGACAAGGCTGATCAGAGATCAGGAAAAGGCTGCAGTTAGTCAAGCTGAAGGACTCTTGCAGCAAATGGAGCAGGAGATTGCTGATATGAGGAGGAGACATGCTGAGTTAGAGCAGCTTTCACACACAGACGATCACATCCAATTCCTTCAGGTAATAAAAAATGTAGAAAATAATTTATATCAGTGTTGTGATTTTACATTATTCACTGGCTCTCTAGGCAATTAAAGTTAAATAAAGTTTCATTCAAAGTGTTAGATTAGTTTGCTAAATGCAAGTCACCGAAGATAAGTCAGCAAAGGCATGTATTTGATTGTAGTAGATATTTGTGGGAGGCAGGTTATAACGATTTGTTCCTGTCTTTTTTGTAGGGGTTTCAGTATCTATCTGCACCTCTTGAATCTATAGAGAGAATTACTGTCACTTCACCTCTCTCTACTAATGATATAAGACAATCTATCTGTCAGCTGAGAGATAAAATTGAAAATTTCTGTAAAGAGGAGATCCAACAGATTTCTGGTAGGTAAAGCACATTCAATTATATAATCTAGTATAATTTGAAAATCTTAGAATACATCTACACACATTGGATACTGTATAATTTCCTCTTTCCTTAAGAATTGCCTGTTTATGTTGATTTTCATAGTTAAACACATCAACTTTGTTCTAAGGACCAGAAAGGACTTCCTACAATGTAAGTTGCAAAGAAAACAAGTAAAATATATACACTGTATACTTAATTTGAAAAACCATAAAAAATGTGTCTTTACATTATTCATAATCAGAGATTTCTCCACAACACACAATAGAAATGTTGTTTATTCAGAAACAACAACATAAAAATGCTGTTTTATTCTACATAAGGTCCATCCTCATGGTGGCATCCATGTTAAGATCACATGGTCAGAATTGAACATTATATAGCAGCTTTCCAGTACAGGAGGACTTTATAAAAAAAAAAGTACATGCAAGTTAAACAAGAAAACCAAACAATTTTACAGCAAATCACAATATATAAATATAGCTGCAAGCAACAATTAACGGGGCCAAGCACACTAACTACAAAAATGAGTAATTCAAGACATTTTTAGATGATTCTAGTCAAAATGGCTGAAAGATATACTATACATATCTGATATCTATATAATCACTATACATCACTAGTAATATGACTAAATGACTTGCAACTTTTGACCAAAAGGTGGCGGCTGTCACCTAACTGATGTTGTGTGGTCAGTGTGAGGTGACAATGACACATACAAAGTTTGGTGTCAATATGCCTGTCACAGCTGGGTGCGGTAGAAAGCAGTCTTTAGTAATATAATCCAACACGGAAAGTAACTGGAGATCAAGGGGAGTTAACACAACCATAAAAAGACTACACTGAATAAGGGGCTGTTTAAATGAGACCGTTTTCAACAAAAAAATGGAAAACTTTTTATGCGTTTTGGCCGTTCATTTACATGACAGCGGTGTATTGGGGGCCTAAAAACGCAAACCTTTGAAAATGGGTTCAGAGTGCACGTTTTTGAAAACAATACCTTTATCGTCTCTCTGTCTAAAGTACAAAAATGCGAAAGCGGCGGCAAACACATGCATATTATGTTTTTAGTCTATAGTGCCCTGTAAAATAATGTGTATGTGCGCAAGCGCATAGTCAAAGTGACATCGCTAACTACTGGCCTGGCATGCATAATACAGTGTTTTTAGTCGTTTCCGCAGATCCCTGTGAACAGGGATCGTTTTGATAAAATTGTCACCTGTACAAAGAAAAAATATTTTTCCATTTTTAGGGTTAAAGAACTCAGGAAACGCAGTGCTTAAATTCAGGGAGTAATTGTTAACATAACACAAAACACTTGCACGTAATGATTATCTGATTCGTAACCTATGAGACAAACTAGAACTCAGGCTGACACAAATAGAGCAAAACATACATGTTACATTAGCTCCCCCTCCCGCAAAAGGCGCATCCTCGTGCCATAAAGAGCCCAACTGAGGGAGGGGGCTCTGATGGTGGACGTGGAGCTGGAAAGGTGCGTAACAGAACTACTGCCAGCAAAACAATCCATGGGGGAGTGGAGGTTGGGAGGAGCCAGATGGTAATCCAGAGTATAGCCAGGACGAGGTCCCAAGGCAGAAGCAAGGGGAGTTCCAGGTGGAGCTGACAAGTCGAAGAGCCAACACGACATTGATGACACTGGAGACTGAGGCGGAGCCATGGCGACGAACGTCCAAGGTAGAGCCAGGGAACCAGAGGACAGAGGCAAAGCCGGTGGAACCGAGGATCAAGGCAGAGCAAGATGGAGCTGAAGGCGCAGGCAAGACGACTTTCGACCAAGGTGGAGCCGGAGGGATGAGGGAGCCCGATGGAGCCGCAGGGACGATGGTTTCTGGTGGAGCCGAGGTAGGGAGGAGCCAAGGTGGAGCTGATAGGTCAACAGTCAGAGGAACAATGGGTTCAGAATCTGGAGGCGGAGCCAGGGGATCCTCTTGACTAGGCAGAGCTGGTAACCTGAAGATCCAAGGCAGATCCTCGCAGAGATCTGTAGGAGGAGATGGAAAGGGGCTGAAGGGAACCAGCCGAGGCGGGGCTGAGGAACTGGCTGATTTGGGTGAGAGAGGGAGGCTGGGTAGGCACTCAGGAAACTTGGGCGGGACCAGCGGGGAGGGAAGAGACTGGAACTGCATCCAAAATCGCATTCTTCTCTACTATATAGTAGGCAAAAAACAGTATGTGACAAAAGAAGTATGTCCGAATTCACAGTACTCATAAAAAGTACCCGGATAACCTACTTCTTTTGGCGAGATTCTGAAACGTGCATGCAATGCACTTTACAATCCCATGAGGCCACGGGCGAGGATTTGTGAAAGGCAGAGAAGTGATGTAACTGACGCTGTCACATGATAATGACATCGTTAACATGACGAATGTAGTACGTCCGGATTACACACTCATACTATAAAGAACATACTTCTTTATCAGTTGTTAAATAATTACTTATTCAAAATACTTACCTACTCTAGAAAGTAAGCGATTTCTGATGCAGCCAGGGAAATTACTGTATCTCCTCAAAAAGTTCCAAACAGTGTCCAGAGGCCAGGCTTCCCTCCCAGCCCTCGAAATCCACCAGCACTCCCTCGGTGTTGCACGGTATTGCCTGCTCACGCACCTGGTCAGACTTCTCCATGTGGTTAACGCTCCAGGGGTGATGTCTCGTTCCATCCTCATTGCAAGCTCAGGCTTGTACATTGCGACAGGCTGAATTCCACGGTTTGCGGCGGGCTCTAACGAGTCCTCCGTGCAGTTTACAGGCAGTGAATTGCTGGACTCTGGGGCTGGAGTGGGGCTGGTGTAGTCCTCCAGGGAGCTGCCCCTCTGGTCTAGGCATAACAAAAGAATTGCAGGAAGGTCCATGGTGACAGGGTGGAGGGAAAAAATGCCTCAAAAATCACTGTCTTGTTTTGGTGTTCTGTCACATCTGATTGTGGTAGTAAACACTCAAAGGCGAGAAACTCACAGAGAAACTCACAGAGTGAAAAGCCTTTTATTACAAAATGGCCGATGCCCAAAATGGCCGGTATAGGAACGTTGGATATTATTTGATACCCAGTATGCTGCACTGAATCACAAGAGACCAGTTTTAGGATTTTTGGGCAGACCGTTCAGAATATATCATCAAAAAAAGTAATTTTTCATATCTCCTGACCACTAGGTGGCACTGTGCCAAAACTGTGCATGTACCCTCAAGTTAGGTTTGAGATGACTGGTACTAAGTTTCATCTTAATATGCAAAAATTGTTGCAGAGATACAGCCTCACATCCATTTTGGCGTACTCTGTCAAATTCTTTAAATGCGTTAAACGGGAAAGGATGGGTGTATCAAAAAGCTTTAAATTACTTTTTGCATGTACAATCTGAAGATGGTCTGAGCCCATTTTGGTAAAAATCGGATGAACTGTCTAGGATGGGTTTGAAAAAGTTGTTTTTTTCTGAAAATTCTATGTGGCTGAAGGATTTTCATGACAAAAATGACATCATATGGGAAAATTTAATAATTTTTTTGCCAAAGAATCAGAGGGGACATTTTTTTGTTTCTAGGCCTTGTGATTCAAAAGTAATTAGCATAAACATGAGTGCAACTTTGGACAGTTGGTGGCGCTAGAAGGGATTGAGTTAGAGACTCCAAAATTGCTGCAGGTAATGTTCAGACTGTCCTCTATCTGTATGACAAATTTCCCACATGTGGTTCTATAGGCTTCGAAAAGTGGAAGAAGAAGGATGAATAATAATAAGAACCTACACACCTTCAGTGCTTGGCCCCTAATCATGATCATGTGGGCCGGTATATTCTATGATAGTAGGAATTTCTGTAATAGTAATGTTCATTATATTATAAACATTTCAGTTCAATTTAAAAGATTATAAAAAATAAAAAAAAACGTTTATATTTTCATGTTGACCGATCACTGATACATTTTATCTTCATCAGATGCTCATCAATTCATACTTGATCCAAACACAGCGAATAAACACATTCGTCTGTCGGAGAGGAACAGAGTGGCTACTTACACTGACACAGTCCAGCGGTATCCTGATCATCCATACAAATTTGATGTTTATTATCAGGTGATGTGTGGAGAGAGAGTGTGTGAACGTTGTTACTGGGAGCTGGAGTGGAATGGTGATGTGGGTATATCAGTATCATATAAGCACATCAGCCGGAAGGGAACGAATACTAAGTGTTTGTTTGGATATAATGATCATTCCTGGAGTTTGTTCTGCTCTCCCTCCAGATACTCATTCAGGCACAATGATTTGGAGACTGACATCCCTGCAGCCTCCATCTGCTCTAGAATAGGAGTGTATGTGGATCTCAGTGCAGGAACTCTGTCCTTCTATGGCGTCTCTGACACAATGACCCTTATCTGCAGAGTTCAGGCCACATTCACTCATCCTCTCTATGCTGGGTTTAGGCTGTACAATGGATCAACGGTAAAACTCTGTGATTTAACAGTATAGAATACAGCGACATTGTATCAGTAGTCCTGCCATACAGTAACAGTGTCAACCTGTTCTCTCTCCTAAGATGTCCAATAGTCCCAGTCAACACGTTGATCTCATGGTGATGTCACCATGTGGTCACACCGTCAGCAATCTGAGTTCACGGTGATCTAAAAGTGTAACCTCACAGCGCTCTCACTGTGTGCTCAAACTATGACCACAATATGAGCTCATCCCAGCTAGAAATGTTATTGTTCTATGACTGTTTTGAGGGCATTATGTTATGTTCTTGTAATGTTTTCTGTAGCTAATTTTATTTTTGTTACCAGAATGTTCTCCTAAAAGGAAGGATAACACTCTCTAAAAACATTTTAAACATGTTTAGTGATAACATTGACAGAACATTATCCCCTAACATTCTAAAGTTTTAGCGGGAAGTTTCCCAGCAGACACAGGACTGAACCTCTTAAAAGAGTTTGTTTGAAAGTGATAGTTTGGTTTGGTCACCATTGTGGAGGTCAGTGTTTGCTTTAGTTGGGCTCTTTGGCCTTGACTATCTGTTGTTAGTTTTTCTCTGGCTGTTATAAGTGTTTGTTATAGCAAGAGAAAATGTGATAAAGTATTTTGGCTACTTGTTGGTAATAAAGATATTATCATAATGTTGTGGTCTGAGATCACCTGGGTACTAGTCTCTGGTATTAATTTTATGTGATCACATTAATCCAGGATTTCTATAACATGAGATCCAGTAGCCAGGAAATCTAGAGTATTAAATATAATTACAAAAAATCTCTGTATAGTAGTTTTTAAACCCATTCATTGAGACAAACACAAACTTCAAGAATCAGCGCGTGAGTCTCATTAACGGTGACATACTTCATGGTGCAATGCATTCTGGGTGCATCATACAAAACTCATCAGTGGCTCCCAGAATGCATTGCGGTATAAAGCAACTCACCATTATTGAGATTCATATGCTGATCCAAATTGTTTAGGTTTTCTTATTTAAACATGGTTGGATGTCTTGCTGTAGAAACGTTACTATAATGAATTTTGAAATTAATAACACATATGACTGTCTAGTAGAAATCAGCTGATCAGTGCATTACATGATGATTATATCACTGTCATCATCCTGAAGTAGCTGACTTCATCTGATCAAATTTTCTCTTGCTGTTCTTTCCATAACAGTTTCAGCAGCCACAGAAAATCCAACATTAAAACACCAAGTCAAACTGCCCAACTAAAGCAAATACTGATCACCATAATGGTGCCATCAAACCAAACTATTCATTTCAATAAATCATCAACATCTAAACCTCTGTTAATATCAATAAGGACTTTTGTACACATATGATATGACAGAAGTAAATCTGGTTAGTAATAAGTGAAGCTGGTAATGCTGTTTGTGGAGTTGTTTAATGAAGTTGGAGCCTGACATCAAATGTTTAAGACGTCAACCCAATTTTAATTTGCAACCACAGTTTTATGTCTGAGTGATGTTGGAGTCCACGTCCAATGACATTTCTAGCTGGGGTGACTCACATTGTGGCCATAATATGAGCACACAGTGAGAGCGCTGTAAGGTTACACTTTTAGATCACTGTGAACTCAGATTGTGAACATATGGAGAGATCACTGTGAGGTCAACGTGTTGACTGGGGTGGCATTTGTCCAAGAGCTCTGCACGTCACTATACAGACACCAAAAGTGATTTTTGTCATACATTATATTAGGTTTCTTTAGGTACTTGCATAAAAAAAAATCATAGGTACAGTACAATATATTTATTGTAATAGTACGTTTAGGGAATGGTTAGGTTTATGGTGCAAGGGAAGCAATGTAAAAACATGTATTGTACACAATAATTGCATTGTATCAGATGATTAATTTTAATGTTAGTACAAAGTAGTTTATCAGTAGTTTATATAATATATGAAGTATATTAAAGTGGGACCATAATACTAGTTATTCAAAATATCTTAATATTTTTTCTGCCATACTGTTCACTCCAAAATAAAGATGCATTGTTTATTTATTAAACATTGTTTGTATAATATTGTTGGTATGTTAGTTGACCTAAAACTACTCTGCTCCTCTCTGAACAGTCACATCTCTTTCAACATATGAATCTGAATTTTAGCCAAAGCCAATGGCATTTCACAACAGAGCTGTTTAACAATTCAGGTGACAGTTTTTTAATGAATGCCAGATTTTAGCGTTATGACAGCTGGGGCGATGATCAGAATTTTGTCAAAAAATATTTATGAAATATTGACAGTTTTTTTTTTTTTTATCTACTTGTTTTATATTGTTTATAAGTGTTTAGGTTTATAAGTAGGGTTTAGATTATGTTCTCAAAAATATAACTGTAATGTGTGCTGGAAGGAGAGTAGGAGAGGCATGGATCTATTTGCATCTTTTATTCAAATGAACAAGGTGAAAATATCCATAAACGTAGATGAAAACACTATACAAAGAAACACAAAACAGCTTAAAATCCCTTAGTCAAGACAAGATCAGAAAAACAAAAAAGAGAAAGAGAAGGCTATAAATACACAAGGTAATGAGAACTATACTAGACACAGGTGAAGATAACCAAGAAGAAAGGAAACCAAGAGAAACAGGAAATGAACAAAGGAAATGTGAACTTGGAAACAACAAGTTAAATATACTTCAAAATAAAAGTCCCAAGGAGACACAGACAGTTGAAATGCAATAATAGTGTAATGTCACAATATATTTCAAACTGAAAATCAACTTGGTGGATATATGGGAAAAATATGAGTTTTTGTTTATGTTTGTGTGTTTTCATAATAATAATAATAATAATTGTAGTTGTAAAAAAAATAAATAATTGTGAATCAAGGGGGTGTGGTTAGCCAAGTATAAATATCAGGGGTAGGAATGAAATAGTATGGCGCGTTTGTTTCTGGCCGGCGGAAATAGCTCAACACTCGTGGTGTTCGTATGCGAGAGGTTCGCATGTGGATTTGTTTGGATCTTTGAGACAGGTATGAGTTGATTTAAAGGTATAGCGGAGGATGTTTTACTTCCTGGTGGGTAACCTATACTATTGGTCCTCCTAATTGTCAATCATTCTGATGAATCAATCAAACTGTTCAAAAAGTGGAGAGGGCGGGTCTTATCTAAAATTTGGAAAGATCCTCCGCTATACCTTTAAAGTATTAAATTGTTTTAATATGGGGTGATTGTTTTAATATGAATAATAAAGATGTTTTAATGCTTTTATTTTCAGCTCTACGGAGCCCATTTGTTGCTCTTGTTGTATTTGATTTTTTTTCTTTTAAATATAATTGTCTAGTCCGTCCGGGCACTTGAGCTGGTAATCGGGCCCAAAAGAAATGGGAAAGGCCCTTGGGGTGGACTTATTTTCTTGTGTTTGAACAGAGGAGCTATTTTTTTGCATGTAATTTACTTTGGATTAACTGAGTGATTCACAAGGTTTTGTTTAATGAATTTTGTTTTGTTTGATTTCTTTGATTTCTTTTTTGCTTTGTGGTGTAAAGGCTCCTTCTGTTTGGGTAGTTACGAGCATCCTCTTATGTGTATGTGATATACCTTTGTGTAAGCCAAAAATAAATCTTGGTTATTTTTCTATTTAATGAACCTGAGTCATGCTTTGTCTATTTAAGGGTGGGTCATGTAACATTAATAATAATAATAATAATAATAATATAATTTAGGTTTGAAATAATTGTTATAATGCTGAATTGAATTATTCTGACTAAAATATTGACAATTTAGAGATTTCGTCCCCTTGGAATTATAAGGTTCTATCTGCGTTCTGAGCAGTTTTGAGATATTGAGCTTTAAAGTTTTTGCATTCCATTCGACTGTGTAGAAAGAACCTTTTTATTTTCTAAATGAAAAGTTCCAAAATGTACACAACTTAAAAAAAACAACATCACATAATGTAAAGAAGTGGTCACAGAATATACAGAAGAATATGTGAATAACTAAATTTTGACAAAAATGTCACATAGAACCTTATAATTCCAAGGGGACGATTTGTTGTTCTTGTTTCACAAAGCAATAAAGCAGAATGATCATCCGCTTTTATTTTTAATTAATTTTTCACAAGTGTTTTGGACTTTTGTTTGGAGAACTGCTGTAATACAGTAATGCTGTAAGAGTAATAATATTAATATGTAATATGTAATAATAATAATAATATATATATATATATATATATATATATATATATATATATATATATATATATATATATATATATTTACTATTAGTTTTGAAATTGAAAGATGATTGTTCTTAAACACTTTTTGTGGAATATGCTGTATTATTTCAAATGAATGTCTATGGATAACATTACTGAGTAAATACTTTGTGGTTAAAAATACTTTTGTGATATTTCTATTTTACTCCAGTGTTGTTGTTGTTTTTTTTGTGTTTTAGAAAGTTGATGTTCCCTCTCAGTCCAAAATTGCTCTATCATGAGCACATACAGTAGCACAGAATGCAATTTCATGTCAGCAAGACTTGACTTAAAAACAGAGTATTAGCAGTCAGAATAAAAGACAGATGATCAAAGAGAAAGAACATGCTCAAAATACAAACTTTAATCAATTACAAACTTTAATTAATGACAGAAAGAAATGACATCTAATGTGGAGATGCAAAGACATCTCAGTACAGATGAGCAAAGATTTATTGTGAAATGTGTTGAATAAAAACACAATGAAGTGATCTTTTCACATTTGGAAAAAAAAAGTGAATGCATGGAAATCCATGTCTCTGTCCACTTCCATGAGTGCATCAATCACTTCTTGGGACTACTTGGGAATGTAGATGCTTCTTTTTGGGTTATGAAAGTTCCACTGATTAATTAATTGGAGTTCTTGATGAATGATATAGAGTTGATTTTTGTTTATTAACTATGAAATATTACAATATCCTAAACTTAAAAGATGAAAATTAATGTGAAATGTATTGACATTATCAGTAATGTTTAATGTAACTAAATGTGAGATTTGCATCTGACGCAGCGCGGGTATAAATACGGATGCGGGTGCATCGCCTATTTGCTTTTCGCTTTGGAGCCGAGCGGTTAGGTAGATAGTAGAATAGGTAGTATTCTATTTTTTTCTGCTCTGCAATCTTCGATGAGAGTGTTCTACGTGCCTTCTGTGCTTTGTGGAAGAATAGAAGGCTCTTCAGTCAGTGTTCGCATGACGGCGCTTCAGACGGTGGTCACAATCTCTTAAAGAGCTTGCAAAAAACAGCTGTTTTCATAGCTCTTTAAAGAGTGAGAGCACACAGTGGGCTGCACTATAACCCTGCTTGTGGTGCTGCACCTTCATAGAGTGTGAGTGCACACAACGGGCTGCACTGATTCCTGCTGATTGTGCCACGTTTTCAATGAGTGTGATTGCAAACAGCGGGCTGCACAATTTCTGCTGGTTGTGCCGCGGCCATTTCCCCTGTGCGCTTCAGCACCAGAGACAGAGCTAATTTCCCTAAAAGAGTTTGCAAGGGTGTGACACTGCATCTTTTTGAAGATGTCATTCCACCCGTGTCTCTGGATGCTGTCGTTACCTGGCTCCGGCTGACAGTCACGATCATTGCCTCACGTTCCTGGCTGTTAACCCTCTGAGGTCTGAGCTGTTTTCTGGGCCCTGGAGGTGTTCTGACATTTGTGTTTTTTTCTGTTACTAGTGACATTTTCATGGCTAAAGTCTAATTACACTGTATTCAGCACAAACTCTGCTACAATAATATATCAGCAGCATGTATGTAAAAGTTTGTAGTTTTGAGATAATGACATTTATGCGTGGTTTGTGAAAATACAAAAAAAAATTCTCACTGAAATAAGGCCATGAAACCCATACTGATTATTTCTTCACAAGACTTTTGAAAATTGTATGACATAGCCTAGAATATTTGCTCCAAAACTATGTGAAAATCACCCTGACTGCTCATTCAGATAAGACAATATATTGATTTAAAATTTCTAAGGCGTGTTTTGTGTGACAAAGCCATATGCGAAGAGGCGTGATCATCTCATTAATATGTAAGCTTTTAACACCTGAGAAAGACAAAGACACTCCCCTAACTGCCCTATTAGGAGCGATCAGGCCCTGTCATTCAGAGCAACCTTGCACAAAGAATGAGGAGATTTAAAAAATAATGGCTTTTAGATTGTTTGGATTTATTTACAACACAACACAATCCAAAAATACAAATGACAAAAGAGCACATTGAAAACAATGATCCAAAGACAGAGACCTTTGTGCCATTCCTAAAAACATTGTACATACCTTTCATTTCCAAGGTGTTTGATTTTCACTTTACCATGTTCATATACAGAGACTCATGTGAATGTTGAAGTCAGCAGGACTCAGTTGCATCTGGTCCCTGAAAGAAAAAAAAAAGAAAAAACTGTGAACATACTGATATCAAGAGAAACCATATGGCTGCACGATTTTGGGAATAGATTTTAGATTTTTCTGGTTAAAATTTCTTTTTAAAATTCACAGAATACACACACACACACACACACGTTTCCAACAATATATAATGAACACCAGGTTTGTTGTGCCTTGTAGGCATAGGCTACGCAGTGCTGCATAAAATAATAATAACAATAAATTAAATCTTCCAAAAGATTTCAAGAACAACTACGCTAGAGAAAAATATATTGATTATCATATGTTACTTCAAATGTTTCCATTCGTTATGATGATATGAAATGAGATAATAGTAAAAACATAAAGCCTAATGTTTGGTGCATTTTTCCTTTCAAACGCAATCGCGCTCCAAAATATGATACATTAAAACCCACAGCGCGCTCCAAAATATGATACTCAAACCCACAGTGCGCTCCAAAATATGATACATTCAAACGCCATCGCGCTCCAAAATATTAAACATTATGGTTATACATATCTATGTTTGAGCAGATATCCACAAACAGTATTTAACAGGAAACACGGGTCTAAATAGTATAATATTCACCATATATCTAGCAACAGTTCAACTGCAATGTGAAGTTTATGCAACAATACCATAAACTAATAAGTAAGAATTTCTTACCTTACATCTTTCTTGTCTTCAAATCGCGTTCTTCTTCTTCTGAGGTAAATCCAATGTAAGCTCAGACGTGTCTTCCAAACTCGACGAAAAGCAGAGACTTGTGAAGTGTTTTGGTGTTTTGTGTTTGAGGTAATGAGAGCGTTCGCGTTCCATGTGGAGATTTGCATGTGAATCACTTTTGCGCGAGTGGGCGTGTCGAATTAAAAAGTAATTAGCAAGCGTTTGAGATACTGGACATCCTGTTGGTTTTATACAAATTACTTAAACAGAGAATATTTGTTTTCAGTTTGAATCCGATCATTTAAAAGTACACACTTAAATGTGTATAAAGGTAGCCTATATGGCTCATAAATGTGTGAGAAGTATTCGCTGAGTTTTGTTTCAGTTTATAGACGTGCTCAAGAAAAAAAAGTTCACCGCGACGGAGAGGCAGAACGCACACCCTGTTTATTTTCTTTATTTTACAAAAGCACAATGTTTTGATTTGATTGTAAGTGGACACATACAAAAGTAGAAATATCACAGATTATTTTTTTATATTTCTTTTTTCTGTATAACCATAAATGACGGAGTAATTTAAGTTTATGTTGCTGCTATGTGAAAAAAATCCAGCAAAACGCGTCGGCGCGTTTCTCGACCTCAGAGGGTTAAGCATGCTGAGGGTGCTTTCGTGGATGAGTCATGTACCCATTGCGGGAGGATGACCATCTCGGTATTGCGGTCGAGACTTGAGTACCTCAGACGGATCACAGTGAGGGCTTCCCCACCGAGTAACCAATCTCTGTGGGCCCCTTACCCCTCTAGTACACTACAAGCTGTGGAGCTTCCGAAGGAGCGCGCTGATCTCATGGGGCACCTGTCATTTCCTTTGGGGCTCTGCCGGATGACCAGATGTCAATCGCTGCATCGGAGGGTGAGCTTGAGTCCTCCGGGGATGAAGATTCGGCTGCGTTGCCGCGTTTGGGGATCGAAGCATTGTCCGAGTGCGACCCAGTGCTTACTGATATGCTTTCCCGGGCCGCAGAGAGAGTCGATCTAGAGTGAAGGCCTCCACCGTGTCCTGGTCCCCCGAGGCTGGACGTTTAGTTTCACGGGGCGGCCCGTCCTGGTGCCTTTCTTTCCGGAAGTGCATGACGAGGTCAATAGATCATGGACGCCATCTTTTTCTGTCCGAAACCGGTGTAGTACCTCCTCCACCCTCCCTACCCTCGATGGTGGGGCGGTCGGTTGCGATGCAGTGGTGTCCAAAGACCGCTACCTCTTTGAGGGATAATCCGTGTCTCCCCTCCCGGACCTGTAAGTTCTCGTCCCATCTGGCGGGCAAGTCTTACAGAACCTGTGGAGAACGGTGCTCCTGCAGGTCTACCAGGGCAAAGCGCTAAAGGAATTGCATGAGGGTAGTTCCGACTCAGGGGTTATGCAGAACCCCTGAACTGTGCACAGTGACGGACCTCGCCTTAAGAACGACGAAAGTCACTGCGCACTCCCTGGGTCGGGTGATGTCCACCTTAGGGGTCCAGGAACGGCATCTATGGCTGAACCTGGAGGATATGCATGACCCCGACAAGGTCCGGTTCCTCAACGCCCCTATCTGTAAGGTCTGCCTTTTCTGTGACACGGTCGAGAACTTTACCCAGCAGTTCTCGGCTGCACGGAAGCAGACAGAGGCAATCAAGCACATCCTGCCCTGGCAGCCAGCTGCTGCTTCCATCCAGTCGCCAGCTGCAGCTCCCCCGTCTACTCGTGCAACCGCCCCCGCTCGGCCTCAACAGCAGCCTCCACCCAGGCCACAGCGTGGGACCGGCCACAGGCAGCCCACCCATTCCGCCCAGGCCCCTGCCAAATTAGGCGGTAAGCACAAGAGCAAGCGGCCCTGAGACGGGCAACCGAGAGGTAGAGGGAGCAGCTCCTCGGGAGAACTAGCAAATTCAGGCAAGGAAAGCACAGCAAGTGAGGGCAAGGCAAATTAAAACAGTGACGATGAAGACTTTTATAAACGACAAGGAGTCAGCTGACCAAGCAGGGCCTTCTTCCTGGATAATATACATACACACAACTCCCACAATACAAGAAAACACAGAAACATAATACGTACAGATAACGTAACATATACACTAGTTACGCAATCGTCGCTATTTGACCTTTCCATACCCCGCTTGAAGGTTGTATGTTATTTGCATTTGTCAACTGCAAGCCACTAGTTTATGCTGTCCAAAATCTCAAAGCCATTGATCACCACAACTGAAAGTTCATCACTGACATCCAGCATGTGAAGAGACAGACTCGTGCAGTAGCTGACTGCCTTTCCAGGGCTGTTGTGCGCAATGCATCTGCATATTGCCAGTACAGCTATTGGCAAAGTTTCTGACCTGGACGTCCAGCAAGTTTGAAAATGCTTGCACTCATTTACAATGTTACCACAAGACACCATTGCATCCAAGATTTTGGAAATGGCACAATTTTTCGATGTGCAGGGTACTCAATTGCTTACAATGAGAAAACTTTGACGCTATACAGAGATGCGATGGGCATGATAATTTTGAAATGAGATATATTGGGGTATAGTTTTGCTATTGTGACGTGTGATTTTCAATTTAATCAGCCAGCATCATTTTATTTTACATTTATTACAAAAAAATATATAACATATATTTCAAGTGTTCCGATTGATTTATGTAGAAAATAAGAACAAACCCAAACACGATCACCATCTCCATCCACCGTCTCCATTTTCGTGTGTCTCATGACAAAATATACAGTATATATATATATATATATATATATATATATATATATATATATATATATATATATATATTGTGTATAGGGATGCACCGATCCACATTTTTTCACTTCCGATCCGATCCCGATACCTGAATTTGGATATCGGCCGATACCGATACTATTCCGATACCAGAGCTGTGTTTGATTTAATATTATTATTATCATTATTGTTTATTTTATATGTTGCTGAAATAAACTTCTCTCAACAGGCAAGTATGAATGATATGTTATGTACGTATGTATGCATGTATGTCCCAAAAGGCAACTTGAGGTAAGTATAAGGTCAGAAAGTCAGAAAAACAGGAAATCCTGTTAACAGGAAAAATCCCATTCTGAAACCAAATATGCAACTGTAAGGGTTTCAAATTGATTGTCATGTCAATATTTATTACATTCCCAAAATGTCAAATACTTGCGTCTTGAAATATAAGAAAAGTGCAAGTGTAAACATCTTACACACACACTATCTGAAGGGTGATCCTCGCTCCGATGCAGTAACTCTCTCGATGAATGCTCGCGAATGGATTCAAAATATTCAAGCGTCCATCTAGACGCGGTAGACGCGAATTTGACGCGCTATTCGCGTTTGGTGTGAACGCACAGTAACGTGGTGCTTTTTTAAATGTTTGATTGCGTTCGTTGTGTTGTATGACGCGAGGGAGCTTTAAAGGGCTCTGAATTACAGCTTTGCAAACATTGCATTTTGCTGTCTTGCTCCAAGTACACCTGGCTGCAGCCTGCAGATCGGGGCGGGGCTGCACCTGGGGCGGGGCTGCACGTGCAGCCCCGCCCATAACGCTTCTCATTGGTTAGGGGCAAAGTGATGACGTCGATCGAGGCGGGGCCGCACCTGGGGCTTCTCGTTGGTTAGTGGCACAGTAATGACGTCGACGCCACGGTAAACAGGAAATGCGGTTGAAAACTCATGCGCCATATCGCGCTGACAGCGCATGCGTCGTATTTGCGTTAAGTGGTGACGTCACGCGTCTTAAAAACGCTTGCGCAAATTTGAAATAATACTTTAATAAAATGATAAAGTATTAAAACAACTCTAAAGTAATAATGAAAGCAGCAAAAAGTAGTTGAGCATATATCCATAGTTTTAACTATGTCTGATCTAAGGTAAACATAAGGAATTACAGAGTCTATATATTGTGCAATATCTGTTTAGTATTTTTAAAGTTTTTTACATTCTGTTGCACTTCACTGTGTAAATTACCAAATTACTGTAAATGGCACCTTATATATTTCTTATTTTAATCATTCCTCTGTAATAGTTCTTGTTTATTTTTGTGCATTAGGTTATTATAAAACATTTATGCCAATAAAGTAGTTTTAAGTTAAACTAACTACATACAGTACATTGTCAATCTCTGTCTGTATCCCATATTATGCATGCCAACTCAAAAAACCAAACTCATACCAGTGATAACTTTTATTTCACAACAAAAATAATTGTGTAAAAGAGATATGAACACATACAGATAATCTCGTACATCAACCGTACACACACGCGTACATACACACACACACACACACACGCGTGTACGTACACACACGCATACGTATACACACAGACAGACGCGTACGTACACACACACGCGTACGTACGTACGTACGTACGTACGTACGTACACACACACACACAGACAGACGCGTACGTACACACACACGCGTACGCACACGTATGTGCGTACACACACACACACGCGCGTACTCACACACACGTACACTCACACACACGTACACTCACACACACGTACACTCACACACACGTACACTCACACACACACGTACATACACTCACACACACACACACACGTACGTACACTCACACACGTACGTACACACACTCACACACACGTACGTACACTCACACACACGTACGTACACTCACACACACGTACGTACACACACACACACACATACGTACGCACACACACACACACACACACACGTACGTACGTACGTACGTGTGTGCGTGTGTGTGTACGTACGCGTCTGTCTGTGTGTATACGTATGCGTGTGTGTACGTACGTGTGTGTGAGTGTACGTACGTGTGTGTGTGTGTGTGTGTGTGTGTGTGTGTGAGTGTGTGTACGTACGTGTGTGAGTGTACGTACGTGTGTGTGTGCGTGTGTGTGTACGTACGCGTCTGTCTGTGTGTATACGTATGCGTGTGTGTACGTACGCATGTGTGTGTGTGTACGGTTGATGTACGTGATTATCTGTATGTGTGCATATACACTCACACACGTACGTACACTCACACACAATCTACTCAGCCTGAAAAAAAAACAGTCAACCGAGCAATAGCCCTCAACCTCCTTCTCAGAATAAAGTCCCCACAGGACTCCGCTTCGGCCATCACCCACAGACCCAGGTGGGCAGTCCTTGTATACTTCAGTGCAGTGCAAGCACAGAGTCAGCGAGTAGGGCACCCGGAACTCTTGCCTATATTGTCTGGAAAATGCACTCCAGTTCACAACACCTAATTTAGATAAAATACAGAACAAACAATATTGAATCATTTTAAAGAGAGGCATTAACATAGTACAGAGTCATACAAGGAATTTCTTTTTTATACATTTTAAACATATTATAGGAAAATGTTAGACAAGATATGCTTGAGTGTTATTGGCTTTGTCTGTAAAGTACCTAAGAGACTTACTTTGTTTATGAACAACAAACTAGTTAAAAAAGTTTGTCAACACAAACTTTAATTTGGCTTGAGAAAGCCTATCCTAAAAGTTTGAAATAGTTTTAAAAGCTTGAAGGTTATTTTTATATATATTTTTTTATATATACCTTATATTTATATATATTTATATATATTAATAACAATAATATCAAAATACATTTAATCAATGTATTCATAGAAAAATAATATCCTACAATATATCTTTGTATATTAATATTAACTCTTAAATCCTAGCCTATATTTCTTCTCCTGGTTTAGTTTTGCCACTATATTTCTTTTTAAGGGCCTCTGTTGTTTTAACCTATGGTTTTAACACTATATCCTAATCCCACCAAAACCACAGACACCACGCACACCACGCAAACACACACACACACACACACACACACACACACACACACACACACACACACACACACACACTTAGACCTACGTTGTCCTAGTTATTTGTGTGATATGATGAGTAAAGTTAGCACTACACGATCTCATTTTTACACCAATTAACATCACACTAAACGCCACTTCAGAATTAAAAATGGTAAAATAAAATGTAAATAAAATTAGAACAAAAAAAGAGTAGCTTGCCTGTAATGTACTCACCATGCAGCGATGAACATGAAAACATGCTAGAATCACGTCATGACTTCACGCAGAGCCGATCAGCCCAATACGCACACTACGCAAGTTGCGTAGGGCCCCGCAAATTACTCAAGGCCCCGCCTCCCCCTCGTGTCAAAGCGCGTCAATCAAAGTTTACAATATCGATGAGAAAATTAAGCGGAACTATCCTTCTGGTCATGAAAAGAGAGAGAGAAAAAACCACCATGAGAGTGAATTGCGGGAACAGCAATCAGGTAGACTTGTGTTCTCTTCTCTCCTCTCCTCTCCAAGTTTAATGTCAGCAAAGAACAGTAGGGGGAGAACCGGGGCGAAAGTAACGCGGGACGAAAGTAACAAAGCGATTTTCTCAGAGCCCTGACTATATTAGCATTTCAAGCTATGACAGCACGTTCAGTACGCAACCCTTGACGGAGCTGCCAAATATCACGTGATTTCGTCATCGTTTCCCGCAGTTAGGTCCAGTAAGCAGTTTTCGAGTTCGATAAGTAAATTACTGAAGCGGTACTTTTTTTCTAATTACAAGATGTGTTTTTCGTTTCATGTCAAACAGTAATGATCAATCTACATGTTATTGAGTGCTGTAACACATCCTGAAGTTTGCCTTGTTAGAGTTTTTCATTATAAAAGTAAATCGGGTTTAAACGTCAGGAGTTCCTGTCGGGACGAAAGTAACACTTGTTACTTTTGTCCCGCTATAGTGAAAACAAGTGTTTCTTTTGTCGCGCTGCTAATGTGGTGACTTTCTCTGTGTTGCAGCATTTATTAAAACATGTTTATGTCATGTTATACCAACAGAACATGGCAAGAGTGAGGGTCAGTAAGACAGATAGAGGTCTGATTCAGCCAGATGTTTAAGAGAGGGCGTTCACATTTAAATCAGCTGATTTCTGTCACCATTCCATTTACCTTAGTCACATTTAGGTTTTAGCCATACCTTATAGCTTTTCCACCTCCACCTATGTATTTGCAGGGTTTCCATCCTGATGTTTTAATGCAGATTTTAAATTTATGCATAAAAAATTGATGGAAACATGACTATTGTTACATTATGTTGAGAATGTATATTATGGTAATTTAATTTAATTTTCATATTGTTCATGTTGAAAACACATTTTATAAAATAGTCAATACATTGCCAATAAAAAAAATATTCTAAAGAATTCAAGTTTGTACTGTTGGGTTATTTGAAACATTGATGAAACTGAAATTTAAAATGAAAATGTAAATTAACCATTTTTTGCAAATATAAAGGCCAAAATATGTTTGCAGTTACATGTTAACAAGGTCATATACTCAGGTATATTTAGGCTAATAAAAAAAACAAAAAAAAACAAGAGTAACACAAACAATCTAGCTTGTATATTGTTGTGTTACTTTTGACCCACCTGTGTGTTACTTTCGTCCCAACTGACGGGGTCGAAAGTAACATGAGCAGTCTTAAGTTCAAAGTGAAATTATACTGAAGTCCTTCTACATTTTTACAAAATACCACCTGGTATTGATAGACCACACTTGTGAGTGACTGACCACAGCAAAAATATATCTCTGTCTAAAACATCATCTTTTCAAATTATGTTTTTCTGAAAAATGGTACTTTCGCCCCTGCTCTCCCCTAAAGTTAAGTTGATGTGCATCTATCTCTAGTCTTTCTGGGCAGTGCATATTTTGGTCTTTCTGCGTCTTGCTTACACTTCCAGGGCTGTGTTCTGTGACTTTGTGCCTGACACAAAAAATAGTGCGAGTGAAACTTTTACGTTTGATAAACGACTAAGGGCAACGGTGTTTGTTTATAAACTGCAGCTCGGAAAAGATAACCGTGTCGCGTGTAAACATGCGTTCATATGCGCATGCACGAAATGAAACGCGCACTTTCCAGCAAAACATCTGTGGGGACCAGTAGGCTACACTGTAAAAAAAAATCCTAATTTTACAGAAAATAACTGTGATTTTTTGACGATCATTTTCTTTAATTTTAAATTGTACTCAAAACACTGTAAAATTACAAATAATATCTGTAAAATAAAAATTCAGCTGTTATTTTAGGTATTGTGACATTAATGACAAATTACAGTAATTCACATTTTTTATACAGAAAATTGATTGTATTTTTCATAGAGTATTTTTTCTGTTTTCTTAAATTACATAAAAATGTATGTAAAATTACAAATATAATCTGTAATTTAACAGAAACAAAACAGTTAAATGATAAAATGGTCAAATGACTGTCAGCTCCCCAAAAAACTGTAAAACATCCTAAATTAAATAAACTGAAAAACACTGTTATTTTACAGGTATATCCTGAATAATCACGATCAAATACCTTCATTGTAAAAAAAAACGTTAAAAAAGGGTCAAATGACTGGCAGCTGCGGCTGCCAAACAAAAACCCTAAAATTAAAGTAAAATATGCTAATTAAAAAAAAAACTAAAAAACACTGTTATTTCACAGGTATTTCCTGCATTATTATGATCAAATACCTTCATTGTTAAAAAATCGTAAAAAAAGGGTCAAATGACTGGCAGCTGCGGCTG
The DNA here is from genome assembly GCA_021554675.1 of Leuciscus idus. Classification (NCBI taxonomy): domain Eukaryota; kingdom Metazoa; phylum Chordata; class Actinopteri; order Cypriniformes; family Leuciscidae; genus Leuciscus; species Leuciscus idus. The sequence goes on from CM038634.1 coordinate 10,755,309, forward strand.
CCAAACAAAACCCCTAAAATTAAAGTAAAATATGCTAATTTAAATAAAGTGTAAAAAACTTTAAAATAAATTTGATGTCACCATGATTGAGATCAGTGTCTGCTTTAGTTGGGATCATGACCCTTGAGTATTTAACTTTTGTTTTTCTTTGGCTGCTTTAACTGTGTATTTGATACATGTTTGTTATAATAAATGCTGGAGAAAATATCAGATGATCTTGATCATTCATTGATGATGTTATAGTCATTATATGATGATCTGATTCACTGATGTGTCAGTCAAATCTCTGAATATATTAGCTTAGATTACATAATATGTAGATCAAATTTAACTTTATACAAAGTCTATAATTAATGTCGTAATTTTTCACATGACCCTTGAAATATTATGCCATCAGTATATAACAATCTGTAAAAAGAAAAAGATATATATTGTACAGAAAAAGTTTTGAGCTGGTTCATTTTTTTAGAAGAGACATCAAGAATCAACATATGAATCTCAACAATGGTGACAACCAACAAAGCCTTTTTGTGACTTTATAGTAATTCAGATTTTTTTTCATTGTCACCATTGTTGTGATTCATACGCTGATTCTTGATGTCTGAGTGAGTCTATGTGATCCTGTCAAAACATTTTCTGTATAATGACATCATAAAATCTGAGTATCACAGCACTGCAGGTTTAGCGGTTTTGTCATGCAAATTGAACAACTAATATTTACCGACTTAAAATCAAATATTTCACTTCAGATGGTATTAATAAAGCAGGACACTACATGATGACTATTATCACTAAAAACTGACCAACATCATCTGATCTGAGTTTCTCTTGGATTGCTACAATAACTAATATGCATCAGAGACACACAGTTAATGCAGCCAGAGAAACATTAAAGTTAAACACTAAAAGTTCAAGAGCCCAACTAAAGCAAACACTGATCTCCATCATGGTGACATCAAACTTTATTCTTTTCAATAAAACTTCAACTTCTAAACCACTGTTAATTCTCAATAAGAATGTTAGTATGAAAGAAATAAAGTCTGGATTGTAATAAGTGAAGATGCTGAGATCCTGAGAGATCTGGTAGTGTTTAATGTTCTGTTGGGGTTTAAAGTGTTTCTGTATGGTGTGTTCTCTTACGAGAGGTCTCTCGTACTGCGTAAGATATCTTACGCTAGGGGAAAATCCTTTTCCGCGAGATATTGAAGCCAAAAATTATCCTTAATTTTGTAATAATGCAAAACGCGTTGCAGCAGCAATGCAGACATAGGCGAGACAGCTCGCGCGCCTATTGGCTGCTCTGCGGCAACTGCAGCAGCCTATCGAGCGAGGCCTGGCGTGACGTCAGACCCAATCAGGGCACTTCGCGCCCGCTGCGTCACGTCCCGCCGAAATGGGCGTGGTCTAGGCCTATAAATATCGCTCGCAGGCAGCTATTATCTGATTTTTCATCCTTCAAGCGAAGCACACGCATCGCTGGAGCTGGATAAGAAGCCGCGCCGTCTGAAAGAGAGCACCTTCAGCGGGACGAGTCACTGAAGTCGCTGGCCGCGCCGCCTTCCTTGCCTTTCTGCTGCGCTTTCCGGCATTATATCCTTTCTCTGCTACTGTGTTTATGTATGTGTGTGTGCTCGCCGCCGCGACACACACTCCCATTGCACTAAAAGAGCTGGGCGTCTTTTTCAAGACGCCCCTTTTCCTGATCACGCAGCTCTCGCACTCGCTGACGGCGACTGCCCTCACTGCGAGTTAGGTACTGCCTATGGTGACTCTGAGGACTCACCTGGCATCCTTCTCCGAGACTGCTCCTCCGCCCCCCCCCCCCCCAACCCGCAAAGCTTGCCGGTTCGCCCGCTTGCCTTGCCTGCTTGGGGGACGATACCTGTTCTCCCTCTGTTCGAGCCGCGCACACCGCGCCGCTCACAGAGGATGTCAGGAGCGGGCGGTCACGGGGCTAGCTTTCTCTCTCCCTCTGTTCAAGCCGCGCAAACTGCGCCGCTCACAAGGGAGGCTGGAAGCGGACGGTCGGGGTTAGTTTTTCTTTACGTTATAAGAAAGCTACCCTGCCTTCTGCGCCCCATTCATGCGTCACTCACCGGCGAAAGGAGAAAGATGTGTTTTTTAGTCCCTCCGAGGATGGACTGACCTTCAATTTCTCATACATATTCCCAGTTCCCTGATCATGCGACTGGAAATATCAATATTGCAGCAGGCGAGCCTGTTTTAATACAAGCGCGCCTGCAAGCATACGCCGAAGAAAGCATGTGACGCTCTTATATGCTCGTGCATCCGAAAACCTTTGCGTTCCCCCCCTGTGGCTCAGTGGCGGAATCATTGGTTATTCTCACGAGAGACCGGAGTTCGAATCCCGGTCTAGCGGCAGTTAAAATTATGCCGCCAATGCTTCGCTCTGTCAGTTCCCTGAAAAGCGACTGCAGACGTGCATTTTGCAGCCAACGAGCGCGTTGCACAACCCGCTCGCCTGCACCCAAACACCGTTTCTATGGTTTCCGTGCGTCACTGGCGAAAGGAGAAAAGAGCGTTTTCTGGTCCCCCCGCGGACGGACCGACCTCCTCTTTCTCGTACATTTCTCATTCCCCTCTGAAGTTCGGGCGACTGGAAATGTCTGTATTGCAGTGAGCAAGCCTGTTGTAATACACGCATGCCTGCAAACAAACGCCAGCACGTTGACGCTCTCTTATAATACTCGCGCTAACTGAGTTACAATGTGTCTCCCCCTGTGGCCCAGTGGCAGACTCTCAGGTTTTTGCACGCGAGAGACCCGCGTTCGATTCCCGGGTCTACCGGCAGATAAAATTATGCCGTCAATGCTCGCTCTGTCAGTTCCCTGAAAAGGCGACTGCAGATGTGTATTTTGCAGCCAACGAGCGCGTTGTACAACCCGCTCGCCTGCACCCAAACACCGTTTCTATGGTGTTCCGTGCGTCACTGGCGTAAGGAAAAAAGGGAGTTTTTCTGGTCCCGCTGCGGACGGACCAACCTCCTTTTTCCTATACATTTCCCATTCCCCTCTGGAATTCAGGCGACTGGAAATGTCAATATTGCAGTGAACAAGCCTGTTGTAATGCACGCAGGCCTGCAATAAACGCCAGCATGTTGACGCTCTCTGTTTCTATGGCAACTTCTCGCTCGTTCAGTTCCAGTAAATGTGACTGTTCCAGTGTATTCTGCAGTAAACAAGTCGGTTCTGTCACCCGCTTGCCTGCACACAAACGCCGTTTTTACGGCTACCCAGATAAATCCCATAAGTGTGAATTTTTCTGGTGTCCCGGCCACGGCCGATGGTGCTTTATGTGTAAGAAGAATGCCCACTGCCCAGTGCCCATCTCTACACACAAGCACAGCCCGTCACACAGGGCTCGCGCACATGAATCGGCTCAGACCGATTGCGCTTCAAACATGGTGAATGTGCCCACTAACACCACGTTATGCATGTCTCACGGTTTCTGTAAAAACGAAACCAACGTGCACTCGCTTCACGCAAGCGAACGATGCTTTCGGTGTGATAAATGTGCCCGCTGTCCCGCGCCCACATCCACACATAGACATGACAGTTCCCACGGGAACCGCCCAGCCCTCCCCCTCGCGGTTAACCACCGCAGAGGAGTCGAGCGCGGGCAATCTGCCCGCTGTCATCAGCGCGCCCCATGCCTCAAATGTCACGAGCGACACGCTTGTGTTACAGCACATCGAAGCTTCTCCATCGCTGAGCGAGCGGAGCGCGCTTCGTATTCGACCCCTAGCTATCCATGCAGACGCATGGGCAAAGCTACCCGGGGTTTTCGAAGTGGGTGCTGAACATTATAGAAAGAGGCTATTCGCTGCAGTTTCGCCGACGCCCTCGCCGCTATGTGGCGCGCGTCGAGACCACGGTAAAAACAGAAGTAGCACATCTACTTCGAGCCGAAGTGACGAAACTATTGAGCAAAGGGGCCATAGAACCTCTCTCTCAAGATCAGAGCGAGGGAGGGCTATACAGCAGATACTTCCTGGTACCGAAAAAAGACGGGGGTCTCAGACCCATACTAGATCTAAGGCAACTGAACAAAGTGCTTGTGAAGCGACAGTTCAGGATGCTCACGACCAGGCAAATCCTTGTGCAGATTCGCCAAGGAGATTGGTTTGTGTCAATAGATCTGAAAGACGCGTATTTTCAAATACAGATAGCGTCACGTCACAGGCGATATTTGAGATTCGCCTTCGAGGGCCAGGCATATCAGTACACAGTCCTGCCGTTCGGTTTGTCCCTAGCACCCCGTACATTTACGAAGTGCATGGATGCGGCGCTCGCACCCCTCAGAATGAGAGGCATGCGAGTGCTGAACTATTTGGACGATTGGCTGATTCTAGCGCAATCTCGCGCAGTGCTCATAGAACACACGACCATTTTACTCGATCACCTCGAGGATTTGGGTCTGAGTGTCAATTGGGCAAAGAGCTCCCTGTCACCCAGTCAGAAAATATCTTTCCTGGGCACAGAACTGGACTCACTATCCATGATAGCGCGACTATCACAACAGCGCGCGGTAGACATTCGACGCACAGCGAACTCTTTTCGCTGCGGCGCGTCTGTCCCGCTCAAGAAATTTCAGAAGATGCTAGGTCTCATGGCCTCAGCATCGTCAGTGCTCCAGCTGGGTCTGCTCCGCATGCGCCCGCTGCAGTTTTGGCTGAAAGCGCGAGTCCCACGCGAAGCGTGGGCACCCGGTTTGCTTCGCCTCAGGGTCAATCAGAAATGCGTTACAGCTCTGAAACCCTGGAAAGCGAACGACTGGTACCAATCAGGTGTAAGCCTGGGGACTTCCTCGAGGGTGAAAGTGGTGTCCACGGACGCGTCCACCTCGGGATGGGGAGCGCTGCTCGAGGGCAGACCGTTCTTCGGCCAGTGGTCAGAACGGGAGAAGCTCCTGCACATAAACTGCCTCGAAATGCTGGCAGTAGACAACGCGCTGACGCGTTTTTGTCCCCAAATAAAAGGTCACCACATCTTGGTCCGTTCGGACAACATGTCTGTGGTGTCCTACATAAATCGCCAGGGCGGCATCAGATCCGAGAAACTGTACAGGCTGGCAGAACGCCTCCTGGTATGGGCTCAGTGCAACCTGCGCTCGCTCAGAGCAGCGCACGTGCCAGGGATCTTGAATTTAGGACCGGACAGACTGTCCAGGAACAATGTTCCGGCAGGCGAATGGTCTCTACACCCACAGACAGTCCAACTGCTGTGGAAGAAATTCGGCAGAGCGGAAGTGGACCTGTTTGCGTCTCAAGAAAACGCTCACTGTCAAGAATTTTTCTCCAAGAGCAGGAGCGCGCTGGCCCATGTGTGGCCCCGCCGCCCGCTCTATGCTTTTCCCCCCGTCTCTCTCCTGCCTCAGGTGATAGAACGGATCAGGGAAGAAGGATGCTCAGTACTGCTGGTAGCACCGTTCTGGAAAAACCAACCTTGGTTCCCAGCCGTGATGCAGTTAGCAAGTACTGCCCCGTGGCCAGTACCAGTGAGGAGAGATCTCCTCTCACAGGCCCGCGGCTCGATCTGGCATCCTCACCCGGAACTATGGTCCCTTCATGTCTGGGCCATCAACGGGTACATGTTGGACTCCCTAAAGGAGTATTAAACACGATCACGCAGGCTAGAGCTCCGTCTACAAGACGACTCTATTCTTCGAAATGGTCAGTGTTTTCGGGCTGGTGCACAGCCCGTGGTGTGTCACCCACAAACTGTGATGTGACGGAGGTGCTTTCCTTCCTACAAGAGCTGTTGGATGGGGGCAGGGCCCCCTCCACGCTCAAAGTTTATGTGGCGGCTATAGCAGCGTTCTCAGAAACAACGCTTGGTCAGTCAATAGGAAGGAACGATTTAGTCATCCGCTTCCTTAGAGGGGCTAAGAGACTGAATCCTCCCAGACCTCCCTCAGTCCCCGTATGGGACCTTTCTACGGTTCTGGAAGCCATGAAAGGTGCGCCATTTGAGCCTTTACAGTCAATCGATTTGAAACACCTGTCTTTCAAAACGGTGTTTTTGCTGGCTCTCGCTTCAGTGAAGCGCATAGGGGATCTGCACGCGCTCTCTGTGAGCGCGGCGTGCATGGAGTTTGGGCCCAATGACTCAAAAGTTATACTCAAACCTAAGCACGGTTATGTTCCAAAATCCCTCAACACACCGTTTAGGGCGCAGATTATCTCTCTGTCAGCCCTACCGGTCCCTGATGAGGAAAGAGACGCGAGCCTCCTTTGCCCAGTCAGGGCATTACGAGCTTATGTGTCTCGCTCGTCTGTTTTCAGACAGACGGAACAGCTCTTTGTTTCGTTTAGCGGACGTTCTAAGGGACTAGCCGCGTCGAAACAGAGCCTATCCAGATGGATAGTTGATGCTATAGCGCTGGCATACGCCTCCAAGGGCATGCAGTGCCCTTTGGGTGTCAGAGCGCACTCCACAAGAGGCATGGCCTCTTCGTGGGCCTGGTCAAGTGGGATTGCCTTGCAAGATATTTGTATGGCGGCAGGCTGGGCCTCCCCGTCTACATTTATAAGGTTTTATAACCTAGAGGTTCCCGCCCTGCAGGCCAGGCTGCTGTCGGTCTAAACTACCAGTATTATCTGACCTGATGCGTTCAGCTCAGAATGCTGCGTTTGCTGAGCACAGCTCAATGTTCGACAGTATAAAGCTGGGCAAACTGTGTAAGACCCACATTTTTCCCCATCAGTTCAGGCCGTACCCCGCCCTGTCTGTATGATGAAATTCGCGTCCCATCGACGCTACTTTATGTGGAAAAGTGAGGCTGCACCCCTCCTTCTTCCCGGACTCCCTGTGAGTTCACTGAGTGATTGTGCACTATATGTACCCCGGGCTTTCGCCCTTGGGTCTTGGGTGTCAGATCTCAGCATGCACGGCGTTTTACATTGGGTCCCCTAGCGTAAGATATCTTACGCAGTACGAGAGACCTCTCGTAAGAGAACGTACTCGGTTACTAACGTAACCTCGGTTCTCTCTAGAAGAGGGAACGAGTACTGCGTATCTTGCCGTGCATGCACACGCTCTGGTTGCTTCGATGATGAAAAACCAGATAATAGCTGCCTGCGAGCGATATTTATAGGCCTAGACCACGCCCATTTCGGCGGGACGTGACGCAGCGGGCGCGAAGTGCCCTGATTGGGTCTGACGTCACGCCAGGCCTCGCTCGATAGGCTGCTGCAGTTGCCGCAGAGCAGCCAATAGGCGCGCGAGCTGTCTCGCCTATGTCTGCATTCAGAGCCGATCCTGACCTCTCTGGGGCCCTAAGTGAAATTCTGTAAAGGGGCCCTCCTACCTGACCCATGTAAAACATTTGCCATTGCCACACAACAGTCACACCTGACACCCCAGTAGTACTAATGAAAATGTAATTCCTGATATCAAAAATAGACATTGTTAGAAAAAGTACATTCTTAATATCAAGAATTCACATTTTAAATGTAATTATTGATATCAAAAATGCATCCTGTGAATGAATAAAAGCTAAAATGGCTTGTCATAGCACGTCACTGTGTTTTAAATGATAAAAGCAATACTTTATACTTGATGGTTATTATTTACTGAGGGATGTGCATCCATATTGACCAGTATGTCCACACTGTAAAAAATAAAATCGTAAAAAAACGGTCAATGACTGTCAGCTGCGGCTGCCAAACAAAAACCGTAAAAATAAAGTAAAATATCCTAATTTAAATGAAGTGCAAAAAACTTTTACAGAAATTTTCCTTAAATGTTTTACAGAAAAACACTGTTATTTTACAGCTATTTCCTGAATTATTACGATCAAACACCTTCATTGTAAAAAAAATCCCATAAAATAACAGTCAAATGACTGTCAGCAATGGCTGCCATACAAAAACCGTAACATTAATGTAAAATATCCTAATTTAAATAAGTGCAAAAGACTTTTACAGAAATCTTCATTAATCTTCTTGAACAGAAACACACAGTTAAAACACAGTTATTTCACATTTATTTTCTGATTTTTTTACTGTAAAACACGGTTAATTATATGCATGATTTGTTGTAACTATATGTCACTGCATCAGCAACTACACAGTTACTGTCTGTTAAATAAAGCAACATGCAGCATTTCATCAGTGCTTCTCTGCTCATCCTGAACTGAAGCTCAGGCTCTACTCTTCAACACAATGGTGACACACGAAACGTACTCGGTTACTAACGTAACCTCGGTTCTCTCTAGAAGAGGGAACGAGTACTGCGTAAGATATCTTACGCTAGGGGAAAATCCTTTTCCGCGAGATATTGAAGCCAAAAATTATCCTTAATTTTGTAATAATGCAAAACGCGTTGCAGCAGCAATGCAGACATAGGCGAGACAGCTCGCGCGCCTATTGGCTGCTCTGCGGCAACTGCAGCAGCCTATCGAGCGAGGCCTGGCGTGACGTCAGACCCAATCAGGGCACTTCGCGCCCGCTGCGTCACGTCCCGCCGAAATGGGCGTGGTCTAGGCCTATAAATATCGCTCGCAGGCAGCTATTATCTGGTTTTTCATCATCGAAGCAACCAGAGCGTGTGCATGCACGGCAAGATACGCAGTACTCGTTCCCTCTTCTAGAGAGAACCGAGGTTACGTTAGTAACCGAGTACGTTCTCTTACGAGAGGTCTCTCGTACTGCGTAAGATATCTTACGCTAGGGGACCCAATGTAAAACGCCGTGCATGCTGAGATCTGACACCCAAGACCCAAGGGCGAAAGCCCGGGGTACATATAGTGCACAATCACTCAGTGAACTCACAGGGAGTCCGGGAAGAAGGAGGGGTGCAGCCTCACTTTTCCACATAAAGTAGCGTCGATGGGACGCGAATTTCATCATACAGACAGGGCGGGGTACGGCCTGAACTGATGGGGAAAAATGTGGGTCTTACACAGTTTGCCCAGCTTTATACTGTCGAACATTGAGCTGTGCTCAGCAAACGCAGCATTCTGAGCTGAACGCATCAGGTCAGATAATACTGGTAGTTTAGACCGACAGCAGCCTGGCCTGCAGGGCGGGAACCTCTAGGTTATAAAACCTTATAAATGTAGACGGGGAGGCCCAGCCTGCCGCCATACAAATATCTTGCAAGGCAATCCCACTTGACCAGGCCCACGAAGAGGCCATGCCTCTTGTGGAGTGCGCTCTGACACCCAAAGGGCACTGCATGCCCTTGGAGGCGTATGCCAGCGCTATAGCATCAACTATCCATCTGGATAGGCTCTGTTTCGACGCGGCTAGTCCCTTAGAACGTCCGCTAAACGAAACAAAGAGCTGTTCCGTCTGTCTGAAAACAGACGAGCGAGACACATAAGCTCGTAATGCCCTGACTGGGCAAAGGAGGCTCGCGTCTCTTTCCTCATCAGGGACCGGTAGGGCTGACAGAGAGATAATCTGCGCCCTAAACGGTGTGTTGAGGGATTTTGGAACATAACCGTGCTTAGGTTTGAGTATAACTTTTGAGTCATTGGGCCCAAACTCCATGCACGCCGCGCTCACAGAGAGCGCGTGCAGATCCCCTATGCGCTTCACTGAAGCGAGAGCCAGCAAAAACACCGTTTTGAAAGACAGGTGTTTCAAATCGATTGACTGTAAAGGCTCAAATGGCGCACCTTTCATGGCTTCCAGAACCGTAGAAAGGTCCCATACGGGGACTGAGGGAGGTCTGGGAGGATTCAGTCTCTTAGCCCCTCTAAGGAAGCGGATGACTAAATCGTTCCTTCCTATTGACTGACCAAGCGTTGTTTCTGAGAACGCTGCTATAGCCGCCACATAAACTTTGAGCGTGGAGGGGGCCCTGCCCCCATCCAACAGCTCTTGTAGGAAGGAAAGCACCTCCGTCACATCACAGTTTGTGGGTGACACACCACGGGCTGTGCACCAGCCCGAAAACACTGACCATTTCGAAGAATAGAGTCGTCTTGTAGACGGAGCTCTAGCCTGCGTGATCGTGTTTAATACTCCTTTAGGGAGTCCAACATGTACCCGTTGATGGCCCAGACATGAAGGGACCATAGTTCCGGGTGAGGATGCCAGATCGAGCCGCGGGCCTGTGAGAGGAGATCTCTCCTCACTGGTACTGGCCACGGGGCAGTACTTGCTAACTGCATCACGGCTGGGAACCAAGGTTGGTTTTTCCAGAACGGTGCTACCAGCAGTACTGAGCATCCTTCTTCCCTGATCCGTTCTATCACCTGAGGCAGGAGAGAGACGGGGGGAAAAGCATAGAGCGGGCGGCGGGGCCACACATGGGCCAGCGCGCTCCTGCTCTTGGAGAAAAATTCTTGACAGTGAGCGTTTTCTTGAGACGCAAACAGGTCCACTTCCGCTCTGCCGAATTTCTTCCACAGCAGTTGGACTGTCTGTGGGTGTAGAGACCATTCGCCTGCCGGAACATTGTTCCTGGACAGTCTGTCCGGTCCTAAATTCAAGATCCCTGGCACGTGCGCTGCTCTGAGCGAGCGCAGGTTGCACTGAGCCCATACCAGGAGGCGTTCTGCCAGCCTGTACAGTTTCTCGGATCTGATGCCGCCCTGGCGATTTATGTAGGACACCACAGACATGTTGTCCGAACGGACCAAGATGTGGTGACCTTTTATTTGGGGACAAAAACGCGTCAGCGCGTTGTCTACTGCCAGCATTTCGAGGCAGTTTATGTGCAGGAGCTTCTCCCGTTCTGACCACTGGCCGAAGAACGGTCTGCCCTCGAGCAGCGCTCCCCATCCCGAGGTGGACGCGTCCGTGGACACCACTTTCACCCTCGAGGAAGTCCCCAGGCTTACACCTGATTGGTACCAGTCGTTCGCTTTCCAGGGTTTCAGAGCTGTAACGCATTTCTGATTGACCCTGAGGCGAAGCAAACCGGGTGCCCACGCTTCGCGTGGGACTCGCGCTTTCAGCCAAAACTGCAGCGGGCGCATGCGGAGCAGACCCAGCTGGAGCACTGACGATGCTGAGGCCATGAGACCTAGCATCTTCTGAAATTTCTTGAGCGGGACAGACGCGCCGCAGCGAAAAGAGTTCGCTGTGCGTCGAATGTCTACCGCGCGCTGTTGTGATAGTCGCGCTATCATGGATAGTGAGTCCAGTTCTGTGCCCAGGAAAGATATTTTCTGACTGGGTGACAGGGAGCTCTTTGCCCAATTGACACTCAGACCCAAATCCTCGAGGTGATCGAGTAAAATGGTCGTGTGTTCTATGAGCACTGCGCGAGATTGCGCTAGAATCAGCCAATCGTCCAAATAGTTCAGCACTCGCATGCCTCTCATTCTGAGGGGTGCGAGCGCCGCATCCATGCACTTCGTAAATGTACGGGGTGCTAGGGACAAACCGAACGGCAGGACTGTGTACTGATATGCCTGGCCCTCGAAGGCGAATCTCAAATATCGCCTGTGACGTGACGCTATCTGTATTTGAAAATACGCGTCTTTCAGATCTATTGACACAAACCAATCTCCTTGGCGAATCTGCACAAGGATTTGCCTGGTCGTGAGCATCCTGAACTGTCGCTTCACAAGCACTTTGTTCAGTTGCCTTAGATCTAGTATGGGTCTGAGACCCCCGTCTTTTTTCGGTACCAGGAAGTATCTGCTGTATAGCCCTCCCTCGCTCTGATCTTGAGAGAGAGGTTCTATGGCCCCTTTGCTCAATAGTTTCGTCACTTCGGCTCGAAGTAGATGTGCTACTTCTGTTTTTACCGTGGTCTCGACGCGCGCCACATAGCGGCGAGGGCGTCGGCGAAACTGCAGCGAATAGCCTCTTTCTATAATGTTCAGCACCCACTTCGAAGACGCCCAGCTCTTTTAGTGCAATGGGAGTGTGTGTCGCGGCGGCGAGCACACACACATACATAAACACAGTAGCAGAGAAAGGATATAATGCCGGAAAGCGCAGCAGAAAGGCAAGGAAGGCGGCGCGGCCAGCGACTTCAGTGACTCGTCCCGCTGAAGGTGCTCTCTTTCAGACGGCGCGGCTTCTTATCCAGCTCCAGCGATGCGTGTGCTTCGCTTGAAGGATGAAAAATCAGATAATAGCTGCCTGCGAGCGATATTTATAGGCCTAGACCACGCCCATTTCGGCGGGACGTGACGCAGCGGGCGCGAAGTGCCCTGATTGGGTCTGACGTCACGCCAGGCCTCGCTCGATAGGCTGCTGCAGTTGCCGCAGAGCAGCCAATAGGCGCGCGAGCTGTCTCGCCTATGTCTGCATTGCTGCTGCAACGCGTTTTGCATTATTACAAAATTAAGGATAATTTTTGGCTTCAATATCTCGCGGAAAAGGATTTTCCCCTAGCGTAAGATATCTTACGCAGTACGAGAGACCTCTCGTAAGAGAACACACCATACAGAAACACTTTAAACCCCAACAGAACATTAAACACTACCAGATCTCTCAGGATCTCAGCATCTTCACTTATTACAATCCAGACTTTATTTCTTTCATACTAACATTCTTATTGAGAATTAACAGTGGTTTAGAAGTTGAAGTTTTATTGAAAAGAATAAAGTTTGATGTCACCATGATGGAGATCAGTGTTTGCTTTAGTTGGGCTCTTGAACTTTTAGTGTTTAACTTTAATGTTTCTCTGGCTGCATTAACTGTGTGTCTCTGATGCATATTAGTTATTGTAGCAATCCAAGAGAAACTCAGATCAGATGATGTTGGTCAGTTTTTAGTGATAATAGTCATCATGTAGTGTCCTGCTTTATTAATACCATCTGAAGTGAAATATTTGATTTTAAGTCGGTAAATATTAGTTGTTCAATTTGCATGACAAAACCGCTAAACCTGCAGTGCTGTGATACTCAGATTTTATGATGTCATTATACAGAAAATGTTTTGACAGGATCACATAGACTCACTCAGACATCAAGAATCAGCGTATGAATCACAACAATGGTGACAATGAAAAAAAATCTGAATTACTATAAAGTCACAAAAAGGCTTTGTTGGTTGTCACCATTGTTGAGATTCATATGTTGATTCTTGATGTCTCTTCTAAAAAAATGAACCAGCTCAAAACTTTTTCTGTACAATATATATCTTTTTCTTTTTACAGATTGTTATATACTGATGGCATAATATTTCAAGGGTCATGTGAAAAATTACGACATTAATTATAGACTTTGTATAAAGTTAAATTTGATCTACATATTATGTAATCTAAGCTAATATATTCAGAGATTTGACTGACACATCAGTGAATCAGATCATCATATAATGACTATAACATCATCAATGAATGATCAAGATCATCTGATATTTTCTCCAGCATTTATTATAACAAACATGTATCAAATACACAGTTAAAGCAGCCAAAGAAAAACAAAAGTTAAATACTCAAGGGTCATGATCCCAACTAAAGCAGACACTGATCTCAATCATGGTGACATCAAATTTATTTTAAAGTTTTTTACACTTTATTTAAATTAGCATATTTTACTTTAATTTTAGGGGTTTTGTTTGGCAGCCGCAGCTGCCAGTCATTTGACCCTTTTTTTACGATTTTTTAACAATGAAGGTATTTGATCATAATAATGCAGGAAATACCTGTGAAATAACAGTGTTTTTTAGTTTTTTTTTTAATTAGCATATTTTACTTTAATTTTAGGGTTTTTGTTTGGCAGCCGCAGCTGCCAGTCATTTGACCCTTTTTTAACGTTTTTTTTTACAATGAAGGTATTTGATCGTGATTATTCAGGATATACCTGTAAAATAACAGTGTTTTTCAGTTTATTTAATTTAGGATGTTTTACAGTTTTTTGGGGAGCTGACAGTCATTTGACCATTTTATCATTTAACTGTTTTGTTTCTGTTAAATTACAGATTATATTTGTAATTTTACATACATTTTTATGTAATTTAAGAAAACAGAAAAAATACTCTATGAAAAATACAATCAATTTTCTGTATAAAAAATGTGAATTACTGTAATTTGTCATTAATGTCACAATACCTAAAATAACAGCTGAATTTTTATTTTACAGATATTATTTGTAATTTTACAGTGTTTTGAGTACAATTTAAAATTAAAGAAAATGATCGTCAAAAAATCACAGTTATTTTCTGTAAAATTAGGATTTTTTTTTACAGTGTAGCCTACTGGTCCCCACAGATGTTTTGCTGGAAAGTGCGCGTTTCATTTCGTGCATGCGCATATGAACGCATGTTAACACGCGACACGGTTATCTTTTCCGAGCTGCAGTTTATAAACAAACACCGTTGCCCTTAGTCGTTTATCAAACGTAAAAGTTTCACTCGCACTATTTTTTGTGTCAGGCACAAAGTCACAGAACACAGCCCTGGAAGTGTAAGCAAGACGCAGAAAGACCAAAATATGCACTGCCCAGAAAGACTAGAGATAGATGCACATCAACTTAACTTTAGGGGAGAGCAGGGGCGAAAGTACCATTTTTCAGAAAAACATAATTTGAAAAGATGATGTTTTAGACAGAGATATATTTTTGCTGTGGTCAGTCACTCACAAGTGTGGTCTATCAATACCAGGTGGTATTTTGTAAAAATGTAGAAGGACTTCAGTATAATTTCACTTTGAACTTAAGACTGCTCATGTTACTTTCGACCCCGTCAGTTGGGACGAAAGTAACACACAGGTGGGTCAAAAGTAACACAACAATATACAAGCTAGATTGTTTGTGTTACTCTTGTTTTTTTTTTTTTTTTTTATTAGCCTAAATATACCTGAGTATATGACCTTGTTAACATGTAACTGCAAACATATTTTGGCCTTTATATTTGCAAAAAATGGTTAATTTACATTTTCATTTTAAATTTCAGTTTCATCAATGTTTCAAATAACCCAACAGTACAAACTTGAATTCTTTAGAATATTTTTTTTATTGGCAATGTATTGACTATTTTATAAAATGTGTTTTCAACATGAACAATATGAAAATTAAATTAAATTACCATAATATACATTCTCAACATAATGTAACAATAGTCATGTTTCCATCAATTTTTTATGCATAAATTTAAAATCTGCATTAAAACATCAGGATGGAAACCCTGCAAATACATAGGTGGAGGTGGAAAAGCTATAAGGTATGGCTAAAACCTAAATGTGACTAAGGTAAATGGAATGGTGACAGAAATCAGCTGATTTAAATGTGAACGCCCTCTCTTAAACATCTGGCTGAATCAGACCTCTATCTGTCTTACTGACCCTCACTCTTGCCATGTTCTGTTGGTATAACATGACATAAACATGTTTTAATAAATGCTGCAACACAGAGAAAGTCACCACATTAGCAGCGCGACAAAAGAAACACTTGTTTTCACTATAGCGGGACAAAAGTAACAAGTGTTACTTTCGTCCCGACAGGAACTCCTGACGTTTAAACCCGATTTACTTTTATAATGAAAAACTCTAACAAGGCAAACTTCAGGATGTGTTACAGCACTCAATAACATGTAGATTGATCATTACTGTTTGACATGAAACGAAAAACACATCTTGTAATTAGAAAAAAAGTACCGCTTCAGTAATTTACTTATCGAACTCGAAAACTGCTTACTGGACCTAACTGCGGGAAACGATGACGAAATCACGTGATATTTGGCAGCTCCGTCAAGGGTTGCGTACTGAACGTGCTGTCATAGCTTGAAATGCTAATATAGTCAGGGCTCTGAGAAAATCGCTTTGTTACTTTCGTCCCGCGTTACTTTCGCCCCGGTTCTCCCCCTACTGTTCTTTGCTGACATTAAACTTGGAGAGGAGAGGAGAGAAGAGAACACAAGTCTACCTGATTGCTGTTCCCGCAATTCACTCTCATGGTGGTTTTTTCTCTCTCTCTTTTCATGACCAGAAGGATAGTTCCGCTTAATTTTCTCATCGATATTGTAAACTTTGATTGACGCGCTTTGACACGAGGGGGAGGCGGGGCCTTGAGTAATTTGCGGGGCCCTACGCAACTTGCGTAGTGTGCGTATTGGGCTGATCGGCTCTGTCTGCATTGCTGCTGCAACGCGTTTTGCATTATTACAAAATTAAGGATAATTTTTGGCTTCAATATCTCGCGGAAAAGGATTTTCCCCTAGCGTAAGATATCTTACGCAGTACTCGTTCCCTCTTCTAGAGAGAACCGAGGTTACGTTAGTAACCGAGTACGTTTCGTGTGTCACCATTGTGTTGAAGAGTAGAGCCTGAGCTTCAGTTCAGGATGAGCAGAGAAGCACTGATGAAATGCTGCATGTTGCTTTATTTAACAGACAGTAACTGTGTAGTTGCTGATGCAGTGACATATAGTTACAACAAATCATGCATATAATTAACCGTGTTTTACAGTAAAAAAATCAGAAAATAAATGTGAAATAACTGTGTTTTAACTGTGTGTTTCTGTTCAAGAAGATTAATGAAGATTTCTGTAAAAGTCTTTTGCACTTATTTAAATTAGGATATTTTACATTAATGTTACGGTTTTTGTATGGCAGCCATTGCTGACAGTCATTTGACTGTTATTTTATGGGATTTTTTTTACAATGAAGGTGTTTGATCGTAATAATTCAGGAAATAGCTGTAAAATAACAGTGTTTTTCTGTAAAACATTTAAGGAAAATTTCTGTAAAAGTTTTTTGCACTTCATTTAAATTAGGATATTTTACTTTATTTTTACGGTTTTTGTTTGGCAGCCGCAGCTGACAGTCATTGACCGTTTTTTTACGATTTTATTTTTTACAGTGTGGACATACTGGTCAATATGGATGCACATCCCTCAGTAAATAATAACCATCAAGTATAAAGTATTGCTTTTATCATTTAAAACACAGTGACGTGCTATGACAAGCCATTTTAGCTTTTATTCATTCACAGGATGCATTTTTGATATCAATAATTACATTTAAAATGTGAATTCTTGATATTAAGAATGTACTTTTTCTAACAATGTCTATTTTTGATATCAGGAATTACATTTTCATTAGTACTACTGGGGTGTCAGGTGTGACTGTTGTGTGGCAATGGCAAATGTTTTACATGGGTCAGGTAGGAGGGCCCCTTTACAGAATTTCACTTAGGGCCCCAGAGAGGTCAGGATCGGCTCTGACTTCACGCCACTTCTCATTGGTTAGTGGCACTAACCAATGAGAAGAGATGTTGGCGGGAAGAGACGTGCAGCCCCGCCCCAGGTGCGCACCCGCCTCGATTGACGTCATCACTTGCCACTAACCAATGAGAAGCATTGTGGGCGGGGCTGCACGTGCAGCCCCGCCCCAGGTGCACCCCCGCCCAAATCTGCAGGCTGCAGCCAGGTGCTTCTCTCTTGCTCTGCGGTGTTTCCAGTGTGAAGTATTTCCACACAGCGGACGTTGTTGGCTAGCCGCAAACCGTGGAATGGATTTCCTGAGCGGGGGCGTGTCTCATAACTCTGTGTCTCATTGAGCCGCGCCTCCGTTCAGGAAATCCATTCCACAGTTTGCAGCCAGCTAGCAGACTCGCCGGCGGGAATCACTTTTGGACTTTGGAGTTATTTCAGCAGACGTTAAAGCGAGCGCAGACATGACTCATGGATATCGGATATCTCAGCAGGTTGGATCGGGAAAATCCGATACGTGAATTACGCTGGTATCGGTCCCGATACCGATACTGGATCGGATCGGCCCCATCCCTAATTGTGTATATACCATTTCAGTTAAAGTGAGGAAATATGCAATTGTAAAGCAAACATCATCTGTTCGTTTCCAGTTCCGTTCCATCTGTTTGAAGATTAATTCTAAGAGAACATTCTATACACATAAAACTCCTTTTTTAAATATTTGCAACTTATTCTGTACAAATGTTGATTGGGTAGTGTCTCTGACTGCTTGCATATTATAGTAGTCATAGATAGTAGCATGTCTTTGAGGGCAGCAGGGTTCCTAGAGGCCTTCCAGTGTAGACAGTTGTTGCAGAGAGCACTAAATGCGGGCGGTGGAGGTGGTGGGGAAAGATCTTCCCTAGATAACTTTTAGGTCTCCTCAATGAGGGTGATATCTAGTTCTACTCAATCAAACATGCTAGTTTGTTCCCTGTCACGCTCTTCAGGATCCACCTCCTCCTCGTTGATTTCACTTAATGGCCCAGTACTCGTCCAACTTTTGCCTTTCATCCTGTCGCAATAAACTGGCCTGTCAATCATCTTGTCACAGTTAAAATCCTCCACATTTCATTTCATTTAATTTCCTACCGTATTGGAGAGAAAAGAAGTAGCACGTTGATCTACCAGTCATAGGTCTGTCATGCGGAGAACTATTCTAATATTTTTGCATAATGATCCATTTAAGTTAAGAGCCAAACAGATCTTTATAAAAGTGCACATTATTGTTGCCGACGATATAACAAAGATAACATTAAATAAATATTTTTATAAGGTTAAATGTTGATTATTAGTCATTCAAGCTCCTTTATCTAAACCTCTCTACTTAACCATTAATCGTGCACATCCGCCATGTTTTTTTTTTTTTAAATGAATCGAATCCTCCTCTAAAGCGCAATGGGTTGTGGGCAATATTAGCATGATTAGAGTGTGCACGGATCCACACTTCGATAATCTAACAGAAATAGTAGATCATTCGGGGACTTTTGGCATACTATATTATGCTTTGGGACACACTTATAAGCTCACATATTATTTAGGATGCATAGTATGCACATTGGGATGCAGGGTGTGACTTTCTGACCCAAAGAACCATGAAAGTGGCCCTAAACTGAATTGCTCAGCTGTCATCTAAACAAATCTCAGTCCAAAAATCAGTTTGTAAATTTGTTTTATTAGAAAGTGTTGATTTATATGGGGCGCCGTTTGTAAAGCGGCTCACGCTGAAAATAACAGCAACATTTTGTCACATTTAGCTTCAAACGATGTTTAAAAAACTGGTATGAATTTTTGACGGTCACTTTTTAGCACATTTACAACAATATTTGTCAACTTAGAGATATTTTAAATAGTTACATCTAAATATTAAATGTTACACTTAAATGTTAAATGTTAAATGTTAAATGTTAAATCTAAATGCTAAATCTAAATGTTACATCTAAATCTAAATGTTAAATCTAAATATTAAATCTAAATGTTGAATCTAAATGTTTCGGGTGAAACTAAATATTTAACTAATATGCAAATTTAGATTTGATAAATGATAAACATTTAGATTAAACCTTTAGATTTAGATTTAACATTTAGATTAAACATTTAGATTTAGATTTAGATTTAACATTTAGATTTAACATTTAGATTTAGATTTACCATTTAGATTTAACATTTAGATTTAGATTTAGATTTAATATTTGGATTTAACATTTCGATTTAGATTTAACATTTCGATTTAACATTTAGATTTAGATTTAATATTTAGATTTAACATTTAGATTTAATATTTAGATTTAACATTTAGATTTAATATTTAGATTTAACATTTAGATCTAACATTTAGATTTAACATTTAGATTTAACATTTAGATTTAACATTTAGATTTAGATTTAACATTTAGATTTAGATCTAACATTTAGATCTAACATTTAGATCTAACATTTAGATTTAACATTTAGATTTAGATTTAACATTTAGATTTAGATCTAACATTTAGATCTAACATTTAGATCTAACATTTAGATCTAACATTTAGATTTAACATTTAGATTTAACATTTAGATTTAGCATTTAGGTGTAACATTTAATATTTAGATTTAAGTATTTAAAATATCTCTAAGTTGACAAATATTGTTGTAAATGTGCTAAAAAGTGACAGTAAAAAATTCATACCAGTTTTTTAAACATTGTTTGAAGCTAAATGTGACAAAATGTTGCTGTAATATTCAGCGTGAGCCGCTTTACAAACGGCACCCCATAGTATTATAAAGAGTAGAGCAACTGAGACTGTGAATGACACTAATTTTGTCTTGCCCCAGACATTGACAAAGATTTTGTTCACTGAGACCTAATTTCATATGGCTATTGCAAAAGCTACCTTAGACATAGAAAAATATAGAAATACTAAAATAATCAATACATATTTCCAATACTACAAAGTGCTTTCACACAATAGTTATCCCTGAGTCATGCGAAATCATGGGTAAACTTGCTTTACGTTTCACATTGTTCATAATTATTGCCGACTGTTCTCAAGTTTGTACTGAACAGACTTTTCAGACTATAGCCCTATTCGCACGGGATAAGTATTACCTGGTGACCTCTAGTAATTTGTAATAATCGCGGAGATTGTCTGTGATCTTAATCCCGTGCGAATCGGCCATGTCTGTAATTTGTAAAGTAAAAATTCCCCTGCAAATGACCTACCATATTTCGCCGAACACCGAGGTCCTGTGATAATATTAGTCCCGTGCGAATCGGCATCTCTGTGATTTGGCGGGTCGTTTATAATTTTGTCAATGTTTTTTTTTTTCTGTGCGCTTTTTTATCCATCTTTCGCGAAGAATGGAGATTGCGTTGGAGTGTTTTGATAGTATTTGGGTGCGGGGTCATGGCTATAGCCTACACTAGGGCTGCACGATATTAGAAAAAAAAAAAAACATTGCAATATTTAGAACATATTTCTGTAAGAACTTGGTGAACGTTCTACGCAATACAACGTGGCGGCGCCCTTAATAGATATTTGTTTGTTCATTAGGCTATAATTCCTAATAATAAGTTTAAAAAAAATCTCTCTCTCTCTCTCTCTCTCTCTCTCTGGTGCTGATGCAGTGACGCGTTCATGTAAACGGCACCTAAAAGCTGTCACTAAGAACCAGCAAAAGTAATGATTCTGAATATGTAAACTATTGCAATGAAACATTTTAATTGTTTATTAATAAACAAGTGTTTTCTGTGTCGGCTGCAAAGATGACGATAGGCTACTGACTCACGATCTTCGCAGTATATCTAGTGAACGCGCTGGAGAGAAATGCACATTTAATTTTATTTTGTTTTGAATGGTTTTGTTTAAAAGTAGGGATTTCTGTATATATATATATATATAACGTGTGTGAGGAGAGTAGGCTACCTTATACGCTGAGTTTCGGTTCATGGATGATAGCGCTGTTGAGTTGAGGCGCTGGCGCCCTCCGTGTCTTGAATATCTATATTTAGGCCTACTTCTTACTTATTAAATCCAGGAAATTGGATAATAAAACACTGATTAAAATTAAGATACAATTAATACAAAACGAAATTCGTTTTAAAGAAAGGCTTTGTGCTTTCTGTTTTAGGTATCTGTGAAAGTTTTAAAGCAGTCTTTTAGTGCTGCATGCGTTCAGAGCGGTCGCGTCCGTTATGAAGAACGGTCACGTTTTCCTCATAAATGCGAACACAAAAAATAAAAGACAAAATACTTTTTAAAAAAGACAACCATCCACAACTTTAATGATGACACTGCAGTTAAAGTACCTCTTTTTGTAGCCGAAATAGTCCCAAATAAGCGGATCGTATAGGATTGCCAGTGAATGTTGGCTGTGAGCGGTGAGCAGCGGCACATTGTTCCATGTTCCTTACAGTAGGCCTATAGCAGCATGCGGTAAGGAACATTCTTCTGTTTATGTTATATCATACAGCTAGACCTATAATAACGACAAGATATTTCCCAGCAATAGCCAGTTGACATCATATCCGGGAGATATGTCAGTAATTTCGAGTAAAATCACAGGCTTCGTTTATCCCGTGCGAATGCGCCACACGAAATTCAGATGTGGGTGGGTAATTTCTAAATCACACGAGGTCCCCAGATAATACTAATCCAGTGCGAATAGGGCTTATAAAAGTAAGAATGAAACGGTCACTTCTACAATTGTCGTGTTTTTAGTCACTATTTGACATTTTCCCCCTCGCTGAAACAGTCTATACTGTCAACACAGTGTTTCTGTGACTATAGAAAGCACGTGCATATGAGGCAACAGATGTGATTGACTGTCTGCTAAACCTTTAGACATAACATTTTAACATTGTAATAGGAATTTTAGTCGACTAGCTACTGTATGTAAGAACTTACATCTTCTGATGGCCTTGTTGTCGATACTCTGAGGCTTTGAATGTTTTCCATTTGACATTGCACACTCATATGGTGGGGTACTTAATTTTGCCATTCTGCTGTAGCAGCACAGTGTAAGGGGTGTGGAGCAACTGATTAAAAAATGCTTAAAAACAATGTCCATATAAAAATAAAAAATAGAAACACATACAAGTTTCAAACTAAATTTAATTACAGATAATTAGGAAAATTAGCCGACCAAGCTGAACAAAGAGCTAGTTATTAGCTATGACGGATTTGATCCAGTCAGTGTATCGACACACCTCAGCATAAACCCCAGGAAAGCCTGGTTTAGCACAGCCTTCACCCCAGGATACAACACCTTTCAGTCTCCTCTTGCACACCACAGGGCCACCAGAATCCCCCTGAGAAGAAAATTGGAAAATGAAAAGGACAAAATTGTGGTTTGTATAAAAATTTAAAACGCATGTAAAGAGGAAGACTGAGTCAATAACATACCTGACACGAGTCTTTGCCTCCCTCCATGAATCCAGCGCAGAACATGTTTTTAGTTATTTTTGCACCATATGCTCCCCTACACTGCACACTTGAGAGTACAGGCAAATTCAAACACTGCAGGACAGAAGCAGTGTGAACTGGAAAAAGAATATGAACAGTGCTAATACTTGTATAATGACTGAATGCACGTTTAATATCTGACCATATATAAGTATAAGAAGATTTTAATTATTCAACCATCTCACCTCCAGTTTTGCCCCATCCAGAAACCAAGCACTGCTCCCCTGCAGAAGAGCATCTGGTTGCCAGACGGATCGGCTTCACATACTTGTTGAAGATGGCAGGCTTTCTCAGCTTGATCAGCATGATATCATTGTTAAGAGTCTGATCATTATAGTTTGGATGACGAATCTCCTTCTCTGCATCGATCCGCTGCTCTGTGCCTTCAGTAACAGACACGTTGTGCTTTCCCAGGTGGATGACGAGTTGGCGTCTATTTGAAAAAGAAAGAATTTTACTCAGCCTTGATATAATGTTTATCAGAATATTGCCTACCTACATATCAGGTCTTTTATATAGTCTTAAATAGGTTTTACCTAGTCTAAGAGACATAATGGTTATGGCAAAACAATTACAGACAATAAAAATCCTGCATTAGTATGCTGAATAATAATAATAATAAAAATTGTGATTATTTATTAAAGTCAGAAAAGAGGCATATTTACATACTGGACACAAATGTAAATTTGTTTCAAAACTAAAATATTCAAAATTAGAGCTGGATGCCAATGGTTGGTAGACTGACGTACTCTCATCTTTATTATAGTACATAATGTGTAACTTTTTTCTTTTTCTTTAGAAATTATGATTTTTTTTAATACACATTCAGAAATGGTAAACAATAACAACCTGTTGCTAATCGATTCCTTAAAAGGGTACTCTTTAGGGAAAAGGCAGTTTGATGGTAAAGCAGCTTTAACATGTTTTTAAAAAATACAGGTTAAAAAGGGAGGTTATATACTCACATGAAACTGCAGTGAGCTGCGGACACAATCCATCTTTTTTTAATCAAAGATCCTCCACACGAGTAATGCCCATCCGTAAGGTACACTTGCCAGGGCTGGGAGTGGGGTGGACATTCATAACCTCCAATGATTTTATCACCTGTGCTGTAAACTTTATTGAAAAATGAATTGTTCTTTTATTAATATTAATGCTAAAGACTACCTATAATATTTATCAGTGTAGGCATAAACAAACAATTGTCATGAATAATTACTAATAAGAGAGATCTACATACCCACAGCCACAACCAGCAAAGTGAACACAACAATCTTCATTGCAGTAAAGGAGAGAAGGACTGCTCACAGCTTTAGAGCACTTCTGCAAAGTTCAAGATCAGCATTCATGCTTTTAAGCGATCGATTTAACACACCTACAGAATCTATACCAGCCAATAAGATCACAACAAAAGATTCACAAGTAAAAATTTGCATGTGAGACAACAGTTCTTTTCATACAGAATGTTTTCATTATTATGAAACAGTTCTTTTCATGGTCATAATAAATGCGTTGGAAGGAAGCGTTGACTTATGACAGTATGAAGCTTATATAAAAACAGATGACCAAAATGCTGTTTTACTTTTTGAGTGACACACAACTTAAGATTGTGAAGACTTTTTATTATGTACAGTATGTTTATTGTTTTCTTAACTGTTCAATAAAAGACAAATTCTCTAATTAATAGCACATACTGATGGCCTGACTCAACATCACACAAAATAACAATCTGTTTTGACATCATTTTTTCATCTAGTCCGTTGGTAAACATCGCACTTTTGAGATTCAGTCTCTCGTTTTAACACAGTTGTGACTCCCGAAATTTTGAAGTGTGTACTTGGCAGCATGAACAATAAAACTTTACTCAAATGATGAATGGGTTACAGAAAGCAAACAATGAACCTCTTATTTACTTCGTCATTATACTCTGTTGGTTATAAGTAAGAGATTGGCCGTTGCATTCGCATTCTCAACATGTCTGTGAACGGCTACAATACTTACCGATGCAAAAACAACACTTTATTTTGATGGACCCTTTTGAACATTCTGTTGACCAAGTAACTTTGCAACTACATGTCAAATTATTCTAACCCTAACCCTACCAGTCTACTAATACTGTACTAACACTTAGAGTTAGTAGAGATGTAGGTGCAACGTTACTTATAGTCAACTGAATGTTCAAAAGGGACCATCAAAATAAAGTGTCACCGAAAATAATTAGTGGTGCAACAGATCACAAAACTCACGGTTCAGAACTTAGTATCATATTACGTTTTTTGAGTCACGGATCGGATAATTTTTCGGATCAGCAAGTGTAACTTTGCTTTCCATTTATTACTTAAAACACACTTTAAGTACTTTCATACCACAGGAAAAACTACTAGCATAACTAATAAAGTTCAAACATTATTTAAGACAAATGAAGAGTCAGTAATAAAATAAGAACAAATACTAATTACAAGCATAGATAAATACAATACAATAAAGTTTCAAATAAACAAAGATCTTCTAGTACAGAAATGTAATAAATGTAAATTAAATATAGATGAATCTTTGTTAAAGCTTTTTTTGTTTGTATCTTCTTGCGCTTGAATGGTTTGAAATTATTCAAATGTGTAAACTGGCCAGACAAAACACTTGCAAATGATAAACTAGCAGTGCACTGACATCCAATCATAACACCTTGGCAACCACCTTGTTACCAACATGGTAACAACCACTCAGATTACCTTGGCAACCACTTAGTAACACGCTTAGAAACATGCTAACCACCACTGAAAACACCTTAGCAACCACCTAGCAATAAACCAGAAAGTTTCTTCACAGGCAAATACCAACTTTTCCTTTAAAAAATAAATAAATATCTATTTTGCATTTACACCTCCATAACCACACTATTCAGTCACCAGATGTTCAAAGCTATAATGAGATGTTTGTTGACAGCTGAGGTCTGTTTTTGACAAAACCTGAAAAATCAGAGGGTTCCTAATTATCACAGTCTATTTCCCAAAAGGACTAATCAATATTCAAATTGCAGCTTCCTCTGTTTTGCATGTGGCGTGGATTTTGTTTATCAGATAAACAGACATAATGAAACACAAGCGACATGTATTACCTTCCAATCTTGGCCCAGACCAAAGCCTTTGTGCCAGACGGTGTTTCTGACCGATGTGTTATCAGGCTGATTGGTAAACATTCTGTTGTCTGTTATGACCCTTAATCTAAATTAATGATGATAATACAAGGGACCCTTAATAAAAGAAAAGTAGACTGGTACCATTAAGTAAAAAATAAATAAATAAGGACTTACTTTCTTTTGACAGTCCTATAGTAATGTATAAGCTAAAAGATGTGCTTGAATTGTATTAAAAGCACTAGAAAAAACATAATTCTTACAGAATTAAGTACACCTTAAAGCTACAATTTTAGTAAGTCACAATCTTGTGACTGAAACCGTCTGTGTGGGTCCAGTTTATGCATTCATGGACTCCTTTCACAGACTGTGATGATGTGTTTTAACGGTCATCAGCATCATAAATCCTTTTTTATATATTTTTTTAATTAATTTTTTTAAATGTATATACATTTATAACACTATACTTTGTAGTATATTTGCATCATATTACAGAAAACTAGTTAACCCTGTTGTGAGGGTGCGTTTCTAATACAGCGGCTGTGGGAGTGATGGTATTGACATCTTTCTCTCTTCTGACTGCTGTTATCAATCCCTCACTATTTTTTTACTCTTTTTGAAAGTTGTGAAAACACTATTGTGGAGCTTCTTTTGCTATTTGAGCAAATTATAACACACAAAAAATATATTTAATGTAGTCTCTTATTCACCGCTACAGAAGTTTACCCAACTGTGACGACTTCTGCTTCTGTGAAACCCTGAAATGTGAAAAAGGTCAATTGCAACAAAACCACTCTACCTCTGGGAAAACTTTTGGCCAATCTCTTCCCCTAGATCTGGGTTTGTGGTTTTGTCTTTGGTGGTGTGGAGTTTAGAGAAGTAAAGAAGTAAAAATGTTTGTCACTGTTTGTCACAGAAACACACACACACGCACGCACACACACACGCACGCACACACACACACACACACACACACACACACACACAAAGGATTTACATGTTGTATGGTGAAACATATATTTTCAAAAAACATAATTATTATGATTTTTAAGCTACTTTCTACTTTTAAATGTTTTACTTTGTCCCTACCATGCAGGGAATACATGAACTACACACTCAAACACACACATATTTGCTTGCTTGCCCTTACAAATGTATTTTCCTAGTACTTGTACTGTACGCGTACTATTTCAATACTTTTTGGAACTAAATTGGCTTTTTAGTTTATAAAAGTAGACTTTTAAGTGTACTTTAGTGTAACAGCAGTAAACTTTGAATACACACAACTAGTTTACACAGTTTTTCTTTATATTGCATTTTTCAGTCTAGTCAAGTCAAGTCAAGTCAAGTTTATTTGTATAGCGCTTTTCACAATACAGATTGTATCAAAGCAGCTTCACAGTATTAAATTAAAATAATACAACAAAGTTTGTTTCAAGAGGAATTTATTGATTGATAAAATTAAATTAAATATCCCCAAAATATCCCCAACTGAGCAAGCCAAAGGCAACAGTGGCAAGGAACCGAAAAACTCCATCAAGTGACCTAATGGTGTCCTAAAATTCCATCAGGTGACCTAATGGAGAAAAAAAACCTTGGGAGAACCCAGGCTCAGTCGGGGGCCAGTTCTCCTCTGGCATTTATGAGCTAGAGGCCGGATTGTAGTTTGAACTGTAGGATTATATGAATGCCTGGCTGAAGAGATGCGACTTTAATCTAGTTTTAAACTGGGAGAGCGAGTCTGAGCAACGAACAGTATCAGGAAGACTATTCCAGAGTTTTGGACCCAAATGTGAAAATGCTCTCCCTCCTTTGGTGGTTCTGGATATCCTAGGTATGACCAAAAGCCTTGAATTTAGTGATCTTAAAGAGCGCAATGGATTATAGGGTGATAGAAGATCCGTTAAATAGACTGGAGCTAAGCCGTTTAGGGCTTTATAAGTCAGTAGCAATATCTTATAATTAATACGGAGCTTTATAGGTAACCAATGCAGTGATGATAAAATCGGTGTTATATGATCATATTTTCTTGATCTCGTAAGAACTCTAGCGGCGGCATTTTGGACTAACTGTAGCTTGTTTATTGAGGATGCAGGACAACCAGCTAATAAAGCATTACAGTAATCCAGTCTCGAGGTCATGAATGCATGAACTAACTTTTCTGCATCAGAAACTGATAGCATATTACGTAGCTTAGCAATGTTTCTAAGGTGGAAAAAGGCTGTTTTTGTAACATATGAAATATGATTTTCAAAAGACAGGTTGCAATCGAGTATAACACCCAGGTCTTTTACTGTAGAGGATAAAGTAACAGGACATCCTATGATGTTAAAGTCGCATTGTGCGAGGTTTTGTGGGCGGTTTTTTGAACCGATAAGTATTACCTCTGTCTTGTCTGGATTTAATAAAAGAAAATTACGCGTCATCCAATCTTTTATATCTTTAACACACTCTGTCAATTTGGAAAATTTAGCGTTTTCGTCCGGCCGTGATGAAATATATATTTGAGTGTCATCAGGATAACAATGGAAACTAATTCCATGTTTCCTTATAATATTTCCAAGTGGCATCATATATATGGAAAATAACAGAGGGCCTAATACAGATCCCTGCGGCACTCCATAGTTTACTGGAGTTATGATCGATTTTTCTCCATTTAAATAGACAAAATGGTAGCGGTCAGATAGGTATGATTTGAACCAGCTTAGTGCTTGTCCTTGAACACCAGTATAATTTTGTAGTCGATCTAAGAGTAATGTATGATCTATAGTATCGAACGCAGCACTAAGATCAAGTAAAACTAGTATTGAGATACAGCCTTGGTCAGAAGCTAAATGTAAATCATTTGTGATTTTAACGAGCGCAGTTTCAGTGCTATGATGCGGTCTGAATCCAGACTGAAACTTTTCATAGATATCATTTTGTTGCAAGAAAGAGCCCAGTTGAGCGGACACCACATTTTCTAATATTTTAGACATAAATGGAAGATTTGAAATGGGTCTATAATTTGCTAGATTATAATGATCTAATTGTGGTTTCTTAATGAAAGGTTTTATAACTGCCAGTTTAAATGTTCTTGGAACATGACCTAAAGATAAAGACGAGTTAATAACATTGAGGAGAGGCTCTTCCACTACAGTTAACACTTCTTTCAGTAGTTTAGTTGGTATAGGATCTAATAAACATGTTGTTGTTTTAGATGAAGTGATACGTTTATTTAACTCTTTTTGTTCTATAGTTGTAAAGCACTGTAATTGTTCTTGCGGGGTGATAATTGAAGCTGAATTATAAGGCGCGATTGAAGATTGAACGTTTACAATTGTGGTTCTGATGCTTTCTATTTTCTCAGTGAAGAAGTTCATGAAATCATTACTACTGAACTGTAACGGGATATTTTGTTCGGGTGACGTCTGTTTATTTGTTAGTCTAGCCACGGTGTTAAATAAAAACCTTGGATTGTTTTGGTTGTTTTCTATTAGTTTGCGGAGGTGCTCAGCCCTGGCCGCTTTTAGGGCCTTTTTATAACGTGACATACTGTCTTTCCACGCGATTCTAAAGACCTCTAAATTAGTTTGTTTCCATTTACGCTCTAAAATACGGGTTTCTCTCTTTAAAACATGCGTAGTATTGTTATACCATGGTGCTTTATTTTTCTCTCTGACCTTTTTTAATTTAATAGGTGCAACCACATCCAATGTTCTAGAGAGAATGGTGCTCATAGTGCTAGTTAGTTCTTCTAGTTCATCTGTTTGTTTGGGTTCAGGCAGCAGCTGAGACAGATTAGATAAGCAATTTGAGAAATGATCTATGGTGGATGGGAGGATTGTTCTGCCTGGTTGATAACGCGACGCCGCATGACATATTACAGCAGTACGTAATATGCAAGTTACCATGTAGTGATCAGTGACTTCATCACTTTGTGGAATGATATCTATATCGGTTGGATCGGTTCCATGTGATATAATTAAATCGAGTGTATGATTAAGACGATGTGTTGGTCCGGTGACGTTTTGCTTGACCCCAAATGAATTTAATAAATCTGTAAACGCAGCTCCTAACGCATCATTTGGATTATCTACGTGTATGTTAAAATCTCCAACAATTCATGCTTTATCGACATTGACTAATAGGTCTGAGAGAAAATCTGCAAACTCTTTTAGGAAATCAGCGTAAGGCCCTGGCGGTCTATATACGGTAGCCAAGGCTAGAGATAATAGGGATGTTTTTCTAACATCTAAGAGCGTAACATTTAGTACAAGTACTTCAAATGAAATAAACTTATAACCCGTTTTATGAGTTACATTTAGAATATCTCTATAAATGGTTGCAACACCTCCGCCACGACCAATCAGACGGGGCTCATGCTTATAACAGTATCCAGGAGGAGTAGACTCATTAATACCGAAATAATCATTTGGTTTAAGCCAGGTTTCAGTAAGGCAAAGTACATCGAAGCTATTATCTGTGACTATTTCATTTACAATAACTGCCTTAGGTGTGAGTGATCTAATGTTTAGAAGACCTAGCTTTAGAAATAGTTTTTGTTTACTAATAGCAACATTTTCTGTTTAGATTTTTCCTAGATCCTGCAGTAGATTTATTATTTGATCTCACTAAACGAGGAATAGACACGGTTTCTATGCAATGTTCTACACTAGTATTTATATCAGTTAAATTGGTGCAGCAGAGACTATGATTTGGACTTTTGGTTACTAGTCAAAGGGTATTTCTACTTCTTAGTTTTAAGTAGGCATTGAAGTATACTCTCAGAAGTTTATTGAATTTTAAGATTTTTGTAAGTGTTTTAGTGTCAATAGTGTCCGTTTGAGTGAATTTAACATCATACAGTTTACTATTTATATATTCATTTTGCATAAGATGAAACAATATATAAATATTTAATATAATATATAATAGTATGTGTTCAATAAAAAATATCCATAAGCCAATAACACTTATTTGATCAAATTAACAACATTTTTCAAATAAAACAAATAACACCTATCTTTCAGTCATCTGTCCTCATTTTCTTTGTGAGAAAAATAATATATACTTACAAGCCAATCGGTTTCACACAAATGTATTTTTCCAAAACTGATCTGGGACGACTGTACGTTAGTTAAACTAATCTGTTTGTTAGCATGTCAACTCAATAGTTAATAGTTTTAGTAACATGTTATTTTGTTTATCAATGTGCATAATAAAACAGAACTTAGCTAACATTATCCAAAAACCTGTTAAGATTCAGGAGAGAAGAGTGGCAACCTCTAACACGACCAAAGAATTGTTAAATAAATACGTCATTTTTTGCAAACATAATGGCTTAATAAGTCAAGTCAAGTCAAGTCAAGTCAAGTTTATATGTATAGCGCTTTTCACAATACAGATTGTATCAAAGCAGCTTCACAGTATTAAATTAAAATAATACAACAAAGTTTGTTTCAAGAGGAATTTATTGATTGATAAAATTAAATTAAATATCCCCAAAATATCCCCAACTGAGCAAGCCAAAGGAAACAGTGGCAAGGAACCAAAAAACTCCATCAAGTGACCTAATGGTGTCCTAAAACTCCATCAGGTAACCTAATGGAGAAAAAAAAACCTTGGGAGAACCCAGGCTCAGTCGGGGGCCAGTTCTCCTCTGGCATTTATGAGCTACAGGCCGGATTGTAGTTTGAACTGTAGGATTATATGAATGCCTGGCTGAAGAGATGCGACTTTAATCTAGTTTTAAACTGGGAGAGCGAGTCTGAGCAACGAACAGTATCAGGAAGACTATTCCAGAGTTTTGGAGCCAAATGTGAAAATGCTCTCCCTCCTTTGGTGGTTCTGGATATCCTAGGTATGACCAAAAGCCTTGAATTTAGTGATCTTAAAGAGCGCGATGGATTATAGGGCGATAGAAGATCCGTTAAATAGACTGGAGCTAAGCCGTTTAGGGCTTTATAAGTCAGTAGCAATACCTTATAATTAATACGGAGCTTTATAGGTAACCAATGCAGTGATGATAAAATCGGTGTTATATGATCATATGATCATATTTTCTTGATCTCGTAAGAACTCTAGCGGCGGCATTTTGGACTAACTGTAGCTTGTTTATGGAGGATGCAGGACAACCAGCTAATAAAGCATTACAGTAATCCAGTCTCGAGGTCATGAATGCATGAACTAACTTTTCTGCATCAGAAACTGATAGCATATTACGTAGCTTAGCAATGTTTCTAAGGTGGAAAAAGGCTGTTTTTGTAACATATGAAATATGATTTTCAAAAGACAGGTTGCAATCGAGTATAACACCCAGGTCTTTTACTGTAGAGGATAAAGTAACAGGACATCCTATGATGTTAAAGTTGTATTGTGCGAGGTTTTGTGGGCGGTTTTTTGAACCGATAAGTATTACCTCTGTCTTGTCTGGATTTAATAAAAGAAAATTACGCGTCATCCAATCTTTTATATCTTTAACACACTCTGTCAATTTGGAAAATTTAGCGTTTTCATCCGGCCGTGATGAAATATATATTTGAGTGTCATCAGCATAACAATGGAAACTAATTCCATGTTTCCTTATAATATTTCCAAGTGGCATCATATATATTGAAAATAACAGAGGGCCTAACACAGATCCCTGCGGCACTCCATAGTTTACTGGAGTTATGGTCGATTTTTCTCCATTTAAATAGACAAAATGGTAGCGGTCAGATAGGTATGATTTGAACCAGCTTAGTGCTTGTCCTTGAACACCAGTATAATTTTGTAGTCGATCTAAGAGTAATGTATGATCTATAGTATCGAACGCAGCAGCTATGTGGATGAACTGCAATAAAAGCACTAGAAAGAAAAAGAAAAATCCTAATAAAGTAGGCCTACACATGTCAGGATAATGTTCTGGTCTGGTTAGTTTTCTTTGTGTTTCGTTTTCATTCTGCTTCCTGTTCTGAGGCCTGTTGCATAAATCTATTTCTGAATATCTATAACCGAATTTCACAAGGAGCTCAAAAGAAAATACATAAGCTTAGTCATTTAAAACGCTTTATTTTAAAGCTTGTATTTATATGTATATATTTATATTAATTTAAATGCAAAGATTATTATTATTAATTATACTTAGCTTTATGGGTTAACATTACATTAAACTGTCATGTGGTTGGTTTTGACATTGGCTGTCATGCCATTATAACAGTGTCATGAATTTAATTCTAACCCATAAAGCTAAGTAGTTTCTTAAGTTTGATAATTAATCTGGTTATGATGTATTGGTGTATGTCAAGTTGTCATGACAAAGACACTGACAGGTTATGATGTATTATGAGACCCCATTTGAGAGGTCGAAGTCTCTGTACAAGTCCCTCCCTTCGAGTGCTACATAGCCAGTTGGATTTGACGGAAAGGAGTACTCGTCTACGGACTGAGGAGCTTTTTTCCGGTACGGAGGTGGACTTGGTTTACGCATTTCTCAATTGGAATGTGTCCGGTCGGGGCTTAGAGGTGAGAAAGGGTCCCACTGAATAAACTTCAGAGGCTCCTGGGGCATAATGTGAGATGCAGCCGCATATAAATGGTTTACTCCATATGATGACCGCTTTAGCACTGACTTTATGACCAAGTTCCTAGGTGGCCGTGGCAGAGCAGCATGCTCTGTGTGTTAACAACACCTGGTATGCTACCAAACCCTTAGCAGTGTTCAGACCTTTTGTTTCTCTGGGCTAATGGCTCCTAGAACAAGTGTTTATTAAACACTAGCTTAGGGGCCATGTATAACGGGCATGCAGTAAGGAGGGCTTGGGCTTACCTCACACCGCATTGGCATTTAGTTTACTCGAGTTGTAGCAGTTTCCTTGCTTGATGCCGCTGCTCAGCAAGATGCACTGCCCAGTTCAGCGACCGTTGCTCATACGCTTCCCTCGCATATCGCTACTCGCCCGCCACCTCCTCCTATGGGGTCAGAAGCTTCTGAGGTCGCTTCTTCCACTTTAAAAATTCCGGTCTGCTCAATCGTGCCGCCCAGGTGGCCTGACGACAGCTTGTTGCCGAAGAGAGTGGAGACTTCATCCCCAGGCGTTCCAGCTGTCCGGATATCTTTGGGGCCGCACAGTTACATCTGTTGCCACTCTGATTTGTTACCTTGCTAGTTGTTTACTCCCTTAAACACGGAGACACTGGCTCACAGCTGACACCAGGGTCTACGCAAAGTGCGTTAATAAAAACCCCAGTGAGACTTCTTGCATCACTGTGCTAAGTCAGGTCAGAGGAGCACTCCTCCTCTGAGATTCTCAAGGATGGGGCACCGTTGGCACCCGCACCGGGCCGGAGAAATCCAGGTTCTGGTGTGGTGGTTCAGCTATCTACCTCTGAAAGAGCTTAGATACTTTACTTCTGCGAGAGCTCCCTCTAAGAAAAGAGGCTTGCTTACGTAAGACATCTTATGTTTATAAAGATATTGCTTATGCCTGTGTGACTAGTATTTGCTGAGTTTTGTTTAAGTTTAGAGACGTGCTCCAGAAAAAAAGTTCACGGAGACACAGAGGCAGAAAGCACCCTGTTTATTTTCTTTATTTTCTTTATTTTACAAAAGCACAATGTTTTGTTTTGATTGTAAGTGGACACATAAAAAAATTGTCATTTAACAGTTTATTTTTTTTCATATTTCTTAAGTCTGTATGACCATAAATGACAGAGTATTGTAAGTCTATTTTGCTGCTATGTGAAAAAATCCAGCAAAACGCGCCGGCGCGTTTGTCGACACCATGGGATTAACTTTAGCCTAATAGGAAGGAACATAAATTGTTACTAAAAATATATGCTCAATCACATCAAGACGCTGCTGCAGTGATGGATTCCATGCAGGTAGCTTTTCAGCGCAAGCTGTTTGGAGAAGCTAAATAACTATATTAATGCTATATGCTAACTAGATGCTAATATACGCTATCCTGATTGTTTTCAATACTCGCAAATTCCAACTCCTGACTCGCTACAGTGGTTTCGACAAAACAAGATGTTTTTATACCAGGGGCTGCCAAGGGCGTGGTGAGCTTGTACCAATGGCATGGTGAGCTGGTACCTGCTTACGTCACACAGTACCTGCTTACATCAGGACAGTACAGTAGTCACAGTACCTCTAACTCCTGAAGGTAAACGGCCTGGGGTGGATGTGGAAAGTTGAAACATTGTATTGAGTTATCATAATCTAGATTCGATGATCACACGGGAGTGATCGCATGGATTATCTTAAAATACTCCGTCATTCATTCATGGTTAGCCTACTCAGATAAGAGGACGACATCATTCAGCCATGCAAATTATAAAATACTCAAGTAACCGTAACAATAAATTTAAATAAAATTGAAATCACTTTGGCTTAGTGATTATGAAAGTGCTGTGATTTGTGGATGACAAGCGTGAATCTGGAGAAACAGGCGTTTATTTATTCATTCTCAGTGGTGAGAAACGTAGCCTGCAATGTGTTACGTTATTGTGTTAATAATAACTAAATTACCTATTTATGTTACATATTTATTTTGTATGAAAACTAGCACGTTAGTTATTTATGGATTAAAAAGTAGGCTACCGTTGGTTTCAGTGCTGCGCGAGCTCTCTCTCACAAACACGGACGCGCGCACACACAGAGAGAAGATAATTGTGTAGCGGGTAGGGTGATTGAGATGGGAAGTGTACCTGCCCATTGGCACTGATTATTTGGATCAGGTGGCGTAAGTGACGCGTCCATTTAAATGTGTCGTGAGACATGAACAGAAAAACATTAATGCGGTGTGAGTTGAAGAGTGAGCCTCTTGGTGTATTGGCTGTGTAAACGGGAGAACCTCGGTCTGACGTCTGCGTGTATGGTGACCAGTAAATGGTACCAGCAGTTACCAGTCCATAGAAACTTGCTCACATAATAGCGAGTAGTGATTCTATACGGGTTTGCAGCAACAAGCAACACTGGGAAGAGTGCACAGCTATTAGTCATCCACACCGTTTAACTTTATTGTTATGGGGCATGTAGCTAATTCATCTAGGCTGGTGTCTAAAGAAAAATGAGGATTGCCTTTGTCTGTCACTAGCCACTAATTTTCCTGGGTTTAACCATTCTGCTTTACTTTTTTTTTTATTTCTAGGTGGGCCTAGGATGGAGTCCTGCTAGTGGTAGCTTGTTAATCTAAATGTTTT
Source organism: Leuciscus idus (assembly GCA_021554675.1). Taxonomy (NCBI): domain Eukaryota; kingdom Metazoa; phylum Chordata; class Actinopteri; order Cypriniformes; family Leuciscidae; genus Leuciscus; species Leuciscus idus. Next base: position 10,791,177 of record CM038634.1, read on the forward strand.
GTTTGTTTTTGTTTCTCTGTTTGGCAATCATCATACTCCAATATTCGGCCTATGGGCATTGTGCAATATCTCCTTTGGGGACAGTGTCTATTTTGCAATGTTCACTAGTGTGAAGTGTGAAATGCTGTGTTAGTGTATGCACGGCCGATTTGGTTTGAAGTGTCTCTTGCAGTGTTGGAGTGTGTGTATTTGAACAGTATCTATTTATTCGACTTTATTCACTGTAGTCTTGATATTGTTAGACTTTACATCCTGTAACTCATTTACTATTATTCACTGTGATTTATTTATTGTAGAATTGTTCACTGTTACCTACGGGGAACATTTGTCTGCTCTGATTGCCAATCAGTATATTATTGTCTAGTGTTTAATAAAATTATATTTGATTACATCAGTCCCATTTCTTTGCCTTCTTTGGATACAACCTGCCTAAATAGTTTAAAGGGGAGCGCTGTTTGGGTTTTCTAGTTTAGATATCGATTTTCTAGTTGTAGATAGGCATGTGTTTGTGTGTGTCTTGCATTCTCAAAATAATGACAAAAATATATGAGGTCTGGAGGTTCGCATGTGGATTTGTTAGGATCTTTGAGACAGGTATGAGTTGATTTGAAGTATTAAATTGTTTGGTAACACTTTATTTTACAGTGTCTTTGTTCTCTTACGAGAGGTTCTCTCGTATTGCGTAAGTTGCCTACACTACGGGTAAAGTCATCTTTAGCGAAGTCAGCTTCGCGCCCTCACGCGTCACAGCCCGCCAGAATGGGGGTGGCTTAGCGTATAAAAGGACGGGCTCGGGGGCTGCTTACCTGATTTTCATCTCTTCAGCGAAGCTCTCCGCATCGCTGGATCTTTGAGAGAAGCCGCCGCCGTCGAAGCAAGCGACAGTGCAAGCAGTGGACAGCGCCTGAGGAAGCCGGACGATTCTTCGCCACCTTCAGCCATCCGTGCCTGCCACTCTATCCGGCGTCGTATCCTTTTACTGCTTCTGTGTGTGTTTGCCGCTACGACACACACTCTCCACTAAAAGAGCGCAAGGCGTTTTTCTCAAAATGCCTTGCAGTTCCTGTGGCTCTTGCAGAGCCCCACTCAGCGACGGAGACCGCCACGTGATCTGCGCTCTCTGCCTGGACCGAGACCACTGCGACGACATGACAGTGTCGACCCTGCGGGACTTAACATGTTCGACGCTGAAGCTGCACCTCCGCTGGCCTCTACCGGACCGCGCAGAAAGAAGCGTCACTCCCAGAGACCATCGGAGCCTGCCATGGCCTTCAAGTGCTCGCCGGAACTTTCCCCTCGAGCCTCATTATCTCCTTCTCCGCTCTCCCTTACGGACGCACAGATGCTGGCGACGCCATCGATGACAGCTGTTCCCTCCTGGCTTCAGGAAGTGAAGACTGGTCTGGATCTAACCGTACAGACCCCGCCCCTTCGCTCCAGGAGTCCAGTGGGACTCGGGCCAACTCGGCCTCGAGAGGTCCCCGCCTGAGGAGCCCCCGCCCAACAGGCTCGATGGGTGCTGTCATGGCCTTGCCTGGCTCCTCCTCCTGTCTGTGTGCTGTGTCTGTCTCCTACAGGTGAGCTGGGCACAGGTGTTTGGAATCGTGCTAATCAGTTCCTGGTCTGGGCCTTTAAAGACGCTTCAGATGAGATTGGGGGAAGAGAGACCCGCAGCCGTTCTATCTCTCCCGCACCGTTTAGGATTTTGTGTTGCTTATTCACTGCACCGCACTATACTGATTGCTTACACTTTTATTTTTCAAAGCCAACTTCATTACTGACTGTATAAAATATAAATCTGATATATATCTATATATCACGATTCCGCGTGTTAGACTAGACGGATTTCAGAAAAATGGCCTTCTATAAGAAGTGAGGAGCATTTATGGGTACAAGTCGGGAACCGGCCTACCTTACATATTTCAAGGGTGCTGAGTCCAAAAAAACTGGTTCCCAAGTGAAATTTTGAGTTTTCGACCTTCTAATTTGCATATCAAAATGGCCGCCAATTTGCCTATCTTGCTCAGTCGTTGGACCATTTTCCCCTATTTTTTTTGTAAGTAGGCAATCAAGATGAGGAAATTAAGCTTCTAGATCGATAGTCAAGGGTCAGAGCAAAGATATAATGGAGGCTCACTGCCTTTTTTATGTATATATATGCAAAATACCAACTTTTAAGGTGAAATTAAGCATTATTTGTGTCATTTTTTAAGGCCGACATACATATTCAATCAATATCACTCTTAAATGTTCCCAGTGTATATATGATATGTGATGTATTCCATATTACATAATAACTAAGAAAAACACCATTGCAAGTTGTCTGATATTTTATTTTTTTATGCAAATTAAGCATTTGTTCTCTAAATTCTAAGACGGGAAAAACCCAGGTGAATAGGGAAAAATATTCAAAAAGAGACCACCATGAAACTTCCCAAGTTGAATATTTAGATCAGGACATAGCATGGTCAGTCCCATCTCTGAGGACCCTTTGCCTGAGGTGAATGTAACAGCAAAGAGGATCATAACAGTTTCACACGCTTTGGTAAATTTCCTGTTTTTAAAAAAAAATTTAGACAAACAATGTCAATATTCCTTAGTTATTGATTGAACTTCTTACCCTATTTATCCAAAATTATACTTTTTCAACCATAGTGGGTCAAAATTTAGGGCCATATGATTTCCGCGATCACGGAATCGCGGACGGAATTGCGGAGGCGGAATCTAGTTTTAACATGGAATTTCGCAGAATTGTACATATTTGTAATGGAGTACCGGTACTCACTAACGTTTATAGGCTCGGCTGCTCTCAGACGCTTCCATGTCTCTGAATGGCAACTGCAGCAGCCTACTAGTGAGCCCTGCGTGACGTCACGCCCAATGAGGGCGCTTTGCGCCCTCCATGCGCCTCAGCCCACCAGAATGGGTGTGGCTAGCGTGTATAAAAGAGGCTGAAAGGCTGAAATTCTGGTTTTCATAGACTGAAGCGAATAAGCTCATGGCGCGACACGGCAGGTTACGCAATACTCGTTCCCTCTTCTAGAGAGAACTGAGGCCACGTTAGGTAACCGAGTACGTTCTCTTACGAGAGGTTCTCTCGTATTGCGTAAGTTGCTTACGCTACGGGAACCCCTTGTCAATGCCGTGCGCGCCGAGCATCCACTGCATGAGTCCCAGTGGAGCCCGGGGAACACAACATGCGGGAACAGGCGGCCAGCAACGCGGGCCAGCACATGTCATAAGCACTTCATAGGAATACAGAGCGGCTCTGCCGGTCTATGTATAAGCATGGAGAATGTGGCCAGCAGCGCGGGCCGGCACAGTACATAAGCACATCATAGGGAGAATATAGAGCGGCTTCACCTGGTCTATGTATAGAGAGTATAACCCCTAGCGCAGCTGAGTGGAGAATAGGCGGCCAGCAACACAGGCCAGCACCAGTGCACAAGCGCGTGATGGGGAAAATACAGAGTGGCTCCACCGGTCTGTATATAGAGAATCTCATTCCTTAGTGCAGCTCACCAGAAAAGCTAGTAGTACACGAAAGTAGTCTGCACATGAACGACTGGGCACAACACACTTAAACTGATATCAGTTTAGCCTGCAAGGCGGGAACTTCCAGGTTATAAAATCTCACGAATGTAGAGGGGGAGGCCCAGCCTGCCACCATACAAATGTTGTGAATAGAAATCCCGCTGGACCAAGCCCACGATGAGGCTATGCCTCTAGTGGAATGGGCTCTGATGCCCAAAGGGCACTGCAGGTGTTTGGACGCATAAGCTGCTGCAATAGCGTCCACTATCCATCTGGACAGGCTCTGTTTCGAGGTGGCGAGACCCCTGGTGCACCAACCAAACGAAACAAAGAGCTGGAGCTGCTCAGATTGCCTAAAGGCGGCGGAGCGTGTGATGTAAACTCTTAGCGCCCTGACGGGGCATAAGAGGTTATCACTGTCCTCACTATCGGATGCTGGCAGTGCTGACAGGGAGATGATCTGCGCCCTAAAGGGAGTGCCAATCGCTTTGGGGACGTACCCGTGTCTCGGTTTGAGGATGACTTTGGAGTCATTTGGTCCGAATTCGAGACATGCGGGGCTAACAGACAGTGCATGTAGATCCCCCACGCGTTTTACTGACGACAGACCTGTCAGAAAACGGTTTTGAGCGAAAGGTATTTCAGATCCACAGATTCTAGCGGTTCAAAGGGAAACGCTTTCAGGGCCTCTAGGACCAGAGAAAGATCCCAAATAGGAACTGAGGGGGACCGCGGGGTGTTCACCATCCTGGCTCCTCTAAGGAAGCGAATGATAAGCTCGCTCCTTCCTATTGCGCGAACGCTGCAATAGCCGCCACATACACTTTGAGCGTGGAGGGGGACCCGCACTTGTTCAACAGCTCTTGTAGGAAGGAGAGCACCCATGAAACCCCACGTGTGTGTGGATCCAGGCTCTTAGTAGCGCACCATTTGGAGAACACTGACCATTTAGACGCATAGAGCCTTCACGTGGAAGGAGCTCTAGACTGCGTGATCGTGTTTACGACCCCTTCTGACCCCTTCTGGCAAATCAACGGGAATCTCAAGAATGGCCTGAGACAGGGTATTATCTGAATCTGAAAGTAAGCGTCTTTCAGATCGAGGGGAAATAAACCAGTCCCTCGGGCGAATCTGCGCGAGGATCTGACTGGTTGTGAGCATTTTGAACGGTCTTTTCATAAGAGCTTTGTTCAAATATCTCAGATCTAAAATCGTTCTGAGAGCTCCGTCCTTCTTGGGCACGAGAAAGTAACCACTGTAAAAGCCTGACTCACTCAGAGAAGGGTGTACCGGTTCTATGGCCCCTTTGCACAGAAGTTTCGCTATTCCTGCACAAAGTAGGTGTGCTACTTCCCCATTCACTCTCGTCTCGGTTCGCGTTCGAAAGCGCGGGGGACGGCGAGCGAACTGCAATGAATAGCCCTCTCTTACTGTGCTCAGCACCCATTCTGACGCACCTGGAATAGCTTCCCACACTTTCGCATGTACGGCTAGGGGCAGAATGGCCTCCGGGCTCCGATTGCCGCATTCTGCGGGCTCGAGAACCTGTGTGCACTCTCGGTGCTTGAATACGGCGGCTCGCAGACAGCGATGGTTGGCTGTTTTACGCACGATGTCCCGGAGGAAGTTACAAGGTGTTTTTTTTCCCTATTCACCTGGGTTTTTCCCCGTCTTAGAATTTAGAGGACAAATGTTTAATTTGCATAAAAAAAATAAATCTCAGACAACTTGCAATGGTGTTTTTCATAGTTATTATGTAATATGGAATACATCACATATCATATATACACTGGGAACATTTAAGAGTGATATTGATTGAATATGTATGTCGGCCTTAAAAAATGACACAAATAATGCTTAATTTCACCTTAAAAGTTGGTATTTTGCATATATATACATAAAAAAGGCAGTGAGCCTCCATTATATCTTTGCTCTGACCCTTGACTATCAATCTAGAAACTTAATTTCCTCATCTTGATTGCCTACTTACAAAAAAAAATAGGGGAAAATGGTCCAACGACTGAGCAAGATAGGCAATTTGGCGGCCATTTTGATATGCAAATTAGAAGGTCAAAAACGCACAATTTCGCTTGGGAACCAGTTTTTTTAGATTCAGCACCCTTGAAATATGTAAAGTAGGCCGGTTCCCGACTTGTACCCATAAATGCTCCTCACTTTCACTTTTTGGGTACATCCCATCTAGACTATGTGGTCTTTCCCTACTCTGTTGCTTGCTTTGAGCCAGGCTTGTAACAGATTTGGGGATCTTTTGAACCATCGATCGGTAAATATGCGGGGGTTTTTTTTGCATTTCTCAATTGGGTTTGAGTAGTTAATAGTGTTTGTTGTTAAACGCACTTAGTATTGTAGGCCGTTTTGATTAACGTGCCTAATTTGTTGACTGTATTCGGATTCTACGGTGATCCGGCGCAGTAAGTTTGATTGGGCATTTAATGCATGGTAAATTATTGGGAAAGACACACGCGGATCAGTTTAATTAGGTTTGGAAATTTTGTTGTATTACGTCGGTGCGGGAGACAAGGAGATAATTTGGTTCGTTTGTGCCTGGGATTGTCTAAATACAGCCAGGTTAAAGTATTGGGTGTGGTTCATTGTTGGATAAGTGCGGGCCTTAGCTGTGTTTGCGAGACAAAAAAACAAAAAACAAAAAATTGAATTGATGGTGTAGCCATTGGAGCTTTGCGAACCCCTGCTAAGCGCTTAACGCTTGTTTGTTATTTTAGTTATTTGTTTTTGTGCTATATCCTGGGCGGAGGGCACAGTCGTGGATGCCTGCTTTAACGGCATTTTGTCGGGGAAGTTAAGTGCCGCTGATATTGTGTATTAAAAATCTCTGTTCTTGGGGTATGCATGAAGTGGATCGATGTGTGCAGGGCAGCTCCGTTTGTTTTTTGTCTTGTAGCTGCAGTGTGGTGGCCGCACTTACATTGATAAATGTGCTCATTTAAAAATTTGGTTTAAGGGTTAAAGCAAAACGGCAGAGGAAATAAATGGATACTTCGGATAATTTTTTCGCTGCTCCATCAGATCAGGTTTTAGATACGTTGACTAAGGAGCAGTTGTGTGACGTTAGTGAACATCATTTTGAATTGGGCTTGAAAAAAAATGCGAAATTGGCGCAGATAAGGCAGGCTGTTAGAACTAAATTGGCTGAAAGAAAAGTTCTCCCATCAATAGCTTCAATGGATGAGTTGGAGCCTGAAGGTGCTTCAACGCCACTGGCAACATTGGGTGAGTCTCGCAGTAATTTTGGTCTTACCTTTGAACAACAAAAAGAGCTGTTAGAAATGCAACAAAGAGAGAGAGAAGCTGAACGTAGAGAGAGAGAAGCTGAACGTCAACTAGAATATAATAAAATCAAAAGTGATCGAGAAATTGCTTTAGAACGTCTTAGGTTGATTGCAGAAGGAAAAATTAATGGTGATACCGGTGGCGATGTTCCGACTGGACCAGCGCGCACCCCTGATATCTCTAATATGGCCAGATTGCTGCCAAGGTTTAATGAGAAAGATCCGGATGTGTTCTTTTCACTGTTTGAAAGTGTGGCTGATGTTTCGTATGGTTGGTGGGCAGTTCTGCAAAGGTGCCAGTTAAAATTCTTAGAGATACGGGGGCCGGTGAATCTTTTCTTCTAGAGTCTGTTTTGCCTCTTTCTAGAGAGTCCAGCACTGGTAATGTTTTAGTGAGGGGTTGCAGGTTGTGACTGTTCCTCTGCATAGGATTGAGTTACAGTCAGACCTGGTTCAGGGTGAGGTTGTCATTGCCTTGCGCCATTCGTTGCCTGTAGATGGTGTACATCTCATCTTGGGTAATAACTTGGCTGGACAGCGTGTTTTGCATGATGTGCCGCCACTTGTGGTGGTTAAGAGTGTTCCATCTATCCCATCAGGTGCTGATAGTAACCTGCAGAGCTTACCTGAGGTGTTTACTGCCTGTGCAGTAACACGTGCCATGAACCGTGCCTCTGGAACTGAGGTTCTAGAGAAAAATCGTAAGCCTGATTTACAGCCTATTGTTTTGCCAGATTTGCCATCTTCTCTGTCATTTAGTGATTTTGTTGTAGCTCAGAAGGAGGACTCAACATTGAGTGAACTGTTTGCTGAGGTTTTGCCTGTTGAGGAGCGACATAGTGCAGCGAGGGGTTATTTTGTTCTGGATGGGCTGTTGGTTCGTAAGTGGATGCCTCAGACTAATGAGATGTTTGAGGATCCTGTTTTCCAGATAGTAGTGCCTGTGAAGTTTAGAGACTTGATACTACAGATGGCTCATGGTGATATAGCGGGCCATTTGGGTGTGCGGAAGACGTATGACAGACTTATGAAGTACTTCTATTGGCCTTGCCTAAAGAAGGATGTGGCATGCTTCATTAAGACCTGTCATACATGTCAGTTAACTGGAAAGCCTAATCAGGTGATCAAGCCAGCTCCACTTTACCCTATTCCAGCTTTGGGGAACCCATTTGAGTATTTGCTAATCGACTGTGTTGGACCATTGCCTCCATCCATGTCAGGGTGTGTTTACCTTTTGACTGTGATGTGTCAGGCCACCCGTTACCCCGCTGCCTATGCGTTACGTACAATTTCTACCAAGTTGGTGGTGAAGGCTCTCTCTCAGTTTATCTCCATCTTTGGCATCCCTCAGATAATTCAGAGTGACAGAGGCTCCAATTTTACATCACGTATGTTTTCAGAAGTGCTTGAGCAGCTGCATGTTAAACATCAGCTTAGTAGTGCTTATCACGCCCAGAGCCAAGGCTCTCTGGAGCATTTTCACCAGACGCTCAAGTCACTGCTTAGGGGTTACTGTGTTCAGCTCAGCAAAGACTGGGAGGAAGGGCTTCCATGGTTGTTGCTTGCAGCACGTGAAGTAACACAGGAAAGTACAGGTTTCTCCCCTAATGATTTGGTGTTCGGCCATAGAGTTTGTGGGCCTTTAGCTGTCCTGCAGGATAAGCTGAAGTGTCCTGAGAGTCCCACTAACTTGTTGGAGTATGTGAACGGCTTCCGCCGGAAATTGTTCTTAGCTTGTGAGATGGCTGTAGAAAATCTGACTAAGGCTCAGAAGAAAATGAAGAGTTGGTATGACCGCCGGGCTGAGCCGAGAGTGTTCAGTCCTGGAGATCAGGTTTTGGCGCTGTTGCCGATAGCTGGTTCCCCCTTTCTTGCTAAATACGCAGGTCCCTACACGGTTGTTCGGCAGGTGTCAGACCTGAACTATCTAGTTTCAACTCCTGACCGTAGGTGTAATACGCAACTCTGTCACATTAATCTTTTGAAGCCTTACTACAGTAGGTCTCCGGTTTCTGGGGCAGCAGAGACTGGTGATCAGGTTAAGTCAGTTGCTTTGGCTGCAGTTGCTGGGATATCTAGTTTCTCTCCCCACATGGTGGCAGCGTGTGGTGATGAGGATGTGGTTAGCCCAGATGACTGTGTGCTCCAGCCTCGATTGAAGAACTCAGAGAAGTTGTCTAATTTGGACACACTACTTGAGCATTTGTCCAAGGAGAGGGCATTAGCAGTTGAATCATTGATTCTTAACTTTCCTGCCTTGTTTTCAGACACACCGTCGTGTACTCATTTGATCAAGCACGACATTGACGTGGGTGACACTGAGCCGATAAGGCAGAGGTTCAATCGAGTGTCACTCAAGAAACAGCAGCACCTAGAGGCAGAGGTGAAGTATCTCTTGAATAATAGTTTGGCAGCACCCTCTTATTCCAGTTGGGCTTCACCTTGCATTCTAGTTAGTAAACCTGACGGGACGAATAGATTTTGTACCGATTATCGGAAGCTAAATAACATCACAAAGCCAGATTCTTTTCCGCTCCCAAGGGTTGAAGACTGTGTTGATCAGGTAGGATCGGCCAGGTTCGTAAGTAAGTTTGATTTACTTAAAGGCTACTATCAGGTTCCTTTGACACCTCGGGCTCAGGAGGTTTCAGCCTTTATAACGCCGTCTGGCCTGTATTCGTACTCTGTGATGAGCTTTGGGTTATGCAATGTACCCGCCACATTTCAGCGACTAATGAACCGCGTAGTCTCTGGTTTACAGGGCTGTGCTGTTTATTTGGACGATGTGGTCGTGTATAGTGATGGGTGGTCTGAACATCTTGAGCGTATCCAGGCTCTTTTTACACGGCTAGTTGAAGCTCGTCTCACTGTAAATCTCGCTAAGTGTGAGTTTGCCCAGGCGACAGTTGTTTATTTGGGGAAGGTGGTGGGGCAAGGCCAGGTGAGGCCTGTGCACGCTAAGGTGGTGGCTATCGATAATTTCCCTATTCCAGCAACCAAACCTGAGCTCAGATGCTTTTTAGGAATGGTGGGGTATTATCGTGGCTTCTGTGCCAGCTTTTCCACTGTCGTTGCCCCATTGACCGACCTTTTGAAGGGCTGTGTTAAATTTGATTGGACCGTGATTTGTCAGGCCGCATTTGATAATGTGAAGTTGTTGTTAACATCTGCTCCTGTTTTAATGGCTCCCCGCATGGACCAGTCATTCCAGATGCAGGTCGATGCTAGCCACGTGGGTGCTGGGGCTGTGCTCCTGCAGAGGGATGAGCAAGGCGTAGATCGGCCAGTGTGTTTCTTCTCAAAAAAGTTTAACCGCCACCAGTTAAATTACTCGACCATCGAGAAAGAAACACTAGCTTTAATTTGGGGATTACAACACTTTGATGTTTATTTAAGTGGGGGTGCTGTTCCGGTTACCATTTATTCTGATCATAACCCATTAACGTTCTTATATTCTCTAAAGAGCCCAAGTCACCTTATGCGCTGGGTGTTATTTTTACAACCGTATAGCCTACTGATCCGGCACATTCGGGGTGTGGACAACATGGCCTTGCCTGGCTCCTCCTCCTGTCTGTGTGCTGTGTCTGTCTCCTACAGGTGAGCTGGGCGCAGGTGTTTGGAATCGTGCTAATCAGTTCCTGGTCTGGGCCTTTAAAGACGCTTCAGATGAGATTGGGGGAAGAGAGACCCGCAGCCGTTCTATCTCTCCCGCACCGTTTAGGATTTTGTGTTGCTTACACTTTTATTTTTCAAAGCCAACTTCATTACTGACTGTATAAAATCTATTCTGTTAAATTCTATTTATTTAATAAATCTGATATATATCTATATATCACGATTCCGCATGGACAGGCTGCTTCCGCCCTGCATTCGATGGCAGTTCTCCAAATTCTCCAAGCCGATCTCCCCCATGAGTGTGATGAGAAAGGCTTGGACCAGTCTGCCATCGCGGATTTAAGGAGCGCGACGGACCTTTCCCTTCGCGCCACTAAATCCGCGGCCCAGGCTATCGGGAGGTGCATGGCCTCCTAGCAGCCGCAAGGAGGAAAAGATGGTTGAGTCCCGCCGCGGCCGGACCGCCATCAAAGCTTCTCGCCCTGTCAGTTCCCTTAAAAGAGGCGACTGCAGATGTGTATTTTGCAGCCAACGAGGGCGCTGTACAGCCCACTCGCCTGCACCCAAACACTGTTTTTACGGCGACCCAAAGATATCTCATAAAGAGTGTAATTTCTGGTTATCCGGCTCACGCCGATGCTGTCTTGAGTGTAGAAAATGTGCCCGCTTCCCAGTGTTTACCCCTACACACAAGCACAGTTCCCCCTGTGTCACTCACTCTCGCAGAGCCCACTCTCATGAAGCTGGCATGTGTGTTAGATGTAGGAAATGTGCCCACGGTACAGTGCCCACACCTACTCACTGCCCGCTCTGCTACACAGTTATCACAGGGAACAAAACACATAAAGCCGACACACAACGGCTATGGTCGCAAGCGCTGGTCTCTGCTCGCAAGCGCTCACGCTTACTGACAAACACAAAACGCCCGGCGCTACACACGCGTCCCGGGCTTCTTTTCATGAAATGTTCCCCGCCCAAGGTGACCAGGACATTACATACAGAAAGGCCAGCCGCCGCTCTCAGTGCGTCGCTGTATTCAAGCATCGAGAGCGCACTCACCGCGTCGATACCTCAGACTCAGGTTCACGAGCCCACGCCGTGTGGAGACCGGAACCGAGAGGCTATTCTACCCCTATGTTACGTGCTAGTGTTTTTCTTCCCTCCCCTTTTGTCATTGGTTGTTGCCTTTGCTCCCCTCTGCTGTTGGTTTCTTCCTGTTTTCCCGCTCTCTGCTATCTTTAAGTTTTTAGGTGCTGCTATTGGTCGGAGACAACCAATCATCGGCTATGGTTCAGGATTTAAGCCATTCTGGAGGACGGAAGAGGAGAAGCTTGGAGCGTTTGTTGGCTTGTGCTACTGTTGTTATTGTAGAGTACTGACTTTGTGGTGGTTCGCTGGCTTGTTTTCTTATTGGATTGTGTTGTTTGCTCGCTCAGAGGACTCCTTACCTGATCTACCATTGTACCAATCCGGAGAGAAGAGAAAAGGGAAGTATGTCACGTGACCTACATCTTGCATCCACGTAGCATGACAATTGTTAGACACATTAGGGAAGGAGTGTGTGCAACTGTGTAATTTTGGTTTGGTTAGTTAGTGAAGTTTTAGTTATGGCGTGTTAAGCGCTGAATAATTCCTTATTTTCTGTTTTTGTTTTTAGTTAGTTTAGAGAGTGGGGATTATTAGTTAGAGTGTGTTTTGGTTTTGTTATTTTGTTTCTTTAGCACCGCTCAGTCTCTTTCTCTCTGTGACTTATTTCAATTATTACTTTTCAATTATTTTGCTTAAATTGTATATTGCTGTAAATAAGTTTATTTGTTTGTTTACATTTATTTCAATTCATGTTTGTATGGAAAATAAAGCGAACCACCTGTTTGCAGTAATTTGTTGTCAGTGAGTGACACTGCCTATGAGTGACTATGCATGCAAAAGCATGGGAAGCGATTCCGGGAGTGTCAGAATGGGTGCTGAATGTAGTAAAGCAGGGCTATTCACTGCAATTCACCCGCCGTCCCCCGCGCTATCTTGCACGGACCGAGACGAGAGTGAATCAAGAAGTAGCACACCTACTTTGCGCAGAAATAGCAAAGCTGCTATGCAGAAGGGCCATAGAACCAGTACCGCCTTCCCAGAGCGAGTCAGGTTTCTACAGCCGGTACTTCCTCGTACCAAAGAAGGATGGAACTGGACTCTGTGTCTATGACGGCCCGCTTGTCGACACAGCGCGCGTGCCGTGTTCGACACCTGGCCGCTTCATTCCAGACGGGCAGCCTTGTTCCCCTGAAAACTTTTCAGAGAATGTTGGGCTGCATGGCCTCAGCTGCAGCAGTGCTTCAGCTGGGCTTGCTGCGTATGCACCCGCTACAGCGCTGGCTGAATGCACGAGTACCACACCGAGCTTGGGCTTCCGGCGGTCTGCGTATCAGGGTGACTCAGAGCTGCGTTTCAGCTCTGAAGCCTTGGATAGCGGCCGAATGGTACCAGTCGGGAGTGACAATGGGTGCTATCTCGTACCGGAAGGTTATCTCGACAGACGCCTCCAACCTAGGTTGGGGCGCCCTCTTTGAGGCCAGACCGGTCTTTGGCCAATGGTCAGACCGGGAAAAATGCCTTCACATAAACTGTCTGGAGATGTTAGCGGTCGAGAATGCTCTGAAGCATTTCCTCCCATACCTGCGGGGCCACCATGTACTGGTTCGCACGGACAATATGTCTGTGGTGGCCTACGTGAACCGCCAGGGTGGTGTCAGATCCAGGAATCTCAATGCTCTGGCGGAACGCCTCCTCGTTTGGGCTCAGCACTCCCTGCTCTCGCTGAGAGCCGCGCATGTGCCTGGTCACCTGAACGATGGTCCAGACAGACTGTACAGGGACAAAGTCCCCCCAGGGGAATGGTCCCTGAGTTCTCAAACAGTCCAGCTGCTGTGGCACCGTTTCGGCAAAGCGAACATCGACCTATTTGCATCAAAAGACAACGCTCATTGCCCAATGTTCTTCTCGAAGAACAAGGACGCGCTGACCCAAACATGGCCCAGCTTCCCTCTGTACGCTTTCCCCCCAATCTCGCTGTTACCACAGGTAATCAGGAGAATCAGGGAGACTGGCCACTCGGTGCTCCTCATAGCCCCGCGATGGGAGAACCAAATTTGGTTCCCGGAGCTAATGCGGCTGACGGACTTAGCCCCATGGCCGATTCCGGTGAGAAGGGATCTCCTCTCTCAAGCCGGCGGCTCGATTTGGCATCCTCATCTAGTGCGCTGGTCTTGCATGCATGGATAATCAACGGATACCCGTTGTTCTGCCAGAAGGGGTCGTGAACACGATCACGCAGTCTAGAGCTCCCTCTACGAGAAGGCTCTACGCATCTAAATGGTCTGTGTTTACTAGCTGGTGCGCAGGCAAAAACCTAGACCCACAAACCTGTGGAGTCTCGGGGGTGCTTTGTTTCCTTCAAGAGCTATTGGATATGGGCAGAACCCCTTCCACGCTCAAAGTATACGTTGCGGCCATTGCGGTGTTCGCAGAGTCAACGCGCGGCCAGTCAATAGGAAGGAACGAGCTCGTCATCCGCTTCCTTAGAGGAGCCAGGAGGATGAATCCCCTGTGGCCCCCATCGGTTCCTATTTGGGATCTTTCTATAGTCCTGGAGGCCTTGAAAGCACATCCCTTCGAACCCTTGCAGACTGTGGATCTGAAATACCTTTTGCTCAAAATCGCTTTTCTGATAGCCCTGTCATCAGTCAAGCGTGTGGGTGACTTACATGCGTTATCTGTTAACGCCGCGTGTCTCGAGTTTGGACCTAATGACTCCAAAGTCATCCTCAAGCCGAGACACGGTTATGTCCCCAAAGTTCTTGGCACTCCATTCAGAGCGCTGGTTATTACATTATCGGCTCTACCGGAATCCGGTAGCGGGGTCGATGTTAACCTCCTCTGCCCTGTTAGGGCGTTAAGGGTTTACGTCACGCGCTCCGCTCTGCGCTCCGCTCTGCGCTCGGATTTCTATTCATGACATTTGTATGGCAGCCGGCTGGGCCTCCCCCTCTACATTTGTTAGGTTTTATAACCTAGAAGTCCCTGCCCTGCAGGCTAGACTTTTGTCAGTCTAACTTATGAGTCTGTGCTGTTCAGATTCGTTCATGTGCAGGCTACTCTCACATTAATCCCAGCTCCCCTGGTTGAGCTGCACTATAAGGATTGATATTCTCTTCTCAGTATGGACCAGCTGTGCCGCTCCGTATTCCCTGCCACATGACACTGTGTGCTTATGTACATGTACTGGCCCACTTAGTTGGCAGTCTATTCCCACTATCTATGTTCCCTGGGCGTGCCCCTGGGACTTTATGTGGTGGATGCTTGGCGCGCACGGCGTTGACAAGGGGTTCCCGTAGCGTAAGCAACTTACGCAATACAAGAGAACCTCTCGTAAGAGAACGTACTCAGTTACTAACGTAACCTCGGTTCTCTCTAAGAGGGAACGAGTATTGCGTAACCTGCCGTACACGCGCCACAAGCTGATCTCGCTTCAGTCGATGAAAACCAGGTAAGCAGCCCCCGAGCCTGTCCTTTTATACGCTAAGCCACCCCCATTCTGGCGGGCTGTGACGCGTGAGCGCCCTCATTGGGCGTGATGTCATGCAGGGCTCAGTGGTAGGCTGCTGCAGTTGTCGCAGGGCAGCCAATGAGCGCGCTAGATAGCCCGCTCTAGGTCTACTAGCTTCTGCAACGCGTTGACAATAAATACAGAATTAGGGATAATTTTTTGGCTTCATATCTCGAGAAAAGATGACTTTACCCGTAGCGTAAGCAACTTGCACAATACTCGTTCCGTCTTCTAGAGAGAACCGAGGTTACGTTAGTAACCGAGTACGTTACATATCGTCACCTTCCTAAAATAATTGCCTAAGTCATTTTTGCAGGTTTCTCAGAAAACACAAAAAACTGAACCTAACTTTAGAGGTTGAGTAGATTTTTGTAGATTTTGTAGAGTAGATTTTTATTTTATTTTTATTGTCTGGTGCCCCTTGGTGCGGACTAGTTTTCTTTTCCTTTTTTGTTTGTTTGTATATTGTTTGTTCCCCCACTATGTATTACTGCAGCACAAGGATGCTACAGGTTTTGGACTTTTGTTTGGATAACTGCTGTAATACACTAAGAGTAATAATATTAATATGAAAAAAATATATTATTACTATTAGTTTTGAAATTGAAAGATGATTGTTCTTAAACACTTTTTGTGGAATATGCTGTATTATTTCAAATGAATGTCTATGGATAACATTACTGAGTAAATACTTTGTAATTGTGGTTAAAAATACTTTTGTGATATTTCTATTTTACTCCAGTGTTTTTTTTTTTTTTTTTTTTTTTTTTTTGAGTGTTTTAGAAAGTTGATGTTCCCTCTCAGTCCAAAATTGCTCTATCATGAGCACATACACAGAATGCAATTTCATGTCAGCAAGACTTGACTTAAAAACAGAGTATTAGCAATCAGAATAAAAGACAGATGATCAAAGAGAAAGAAAATGCTCAAAATACAAACTTTAATCAATTACAAACTTGAATTAATGACAGAAAGGAATGACATCTCATGTGGAGATGCAAAGACATCTCAGTGCAGATGAGCAAAGATTTATTGTGAAATGTGTTGAATAAACACATGATGAAGTGATCTTTTCACATTTGGAAAAAAAAAGTAAATGCATGGAAATCCATGTCTCTGTCCACTTCCATGAGTGCATCAATCAGTTCTTGGGACTACTTGGGAATGTAGATGCTTCTTTTTGGGTTATGAAAGTTCCACTGATTAATTAATTGGAGTCCTTGATGAATGATATAGAGTTGATTTTTGTTTATTAACAATATTGTAATATTACAATATCCTAAACTTAAAAGATGAAAATTAATGTGAAATGTATTGACATTATCAGTAATGTTTAATGTAACTAAATGCGAGATTTGCATCTGACGCAGCGTGGGTATAAATACGGATGGGGGTGCATCGCATATTTGCTTTTCGCTTTGGAGCCGAGCGGTTAGGTAGATAATAGAATAGGTAGTATTCTATTGTTTCTGCTCTGCAATCTTCGATGAGAGTGTTCTACGTGCCTTCTGTGCTTTGTGGAAGAAGCCTCTTCAGTCTCTTAAAGAGCTTGCAAAAAACAGCTGTTTTCATAGCTCTTTAAAGAGTGAGAGCACACAGTGGGCTGCACTATAACCCTGCTTGTGGTGCTGCACCTTCATAGAGTGTGAGTGCACACAGCGGGCTGCTCTTATTCCTGCTGATTGTGCCACGTTTTCAATGAGTGTGATTGCAAACAGCGGGCTGCACAATTTCTGCTGGCCATTTCCCCTGTGCGCTTCAGCACCAGAGAGAGAGCTAATTTCCCTAGAAGAGTTTGCAAGGGTGTGACACTGCATCTTTTTCAAGATGTCATTCCACCCGTGTCTGTGGATGCAGTCGTTACCTGGCTCCTGCTGACAGTCACTATTGTTGCCTCACGTGTCTGGCTGTTAAGCACGCTGAGGGTGCTTTTGTGGATGAGTCATGTACCCATTGTGGGAGGATGACCATCTCGGTATTGCGGTCGAGACTTGAGTACCTCAGACGAGGTGGAGTCCCTTTGCCTATCCCCTGATCTAGTTCCTCTTCTGGTGGCTACCAGAAAAGGGCTACTTTGGCTGATAGCTTTGGAGACCTGAGGATCACAGTGAGGGCTTTCCCACCGAGTAACCAATCTCTGTGGGCCCCTTACCCCTCTAGTACACCGCAAGCTGTGGAGCTTCCGAAGGAGCGTGCTGGTCTCATGGGGCACCTGTTGTTTCCTTTGGGGGTCCGCCGGATGACCAGATGTCAATCACTGCATCGGAGGGTGAGCTTGAGTCCTCCAGGGATGAAGATTTGGCTGCGTTGCCGCCTTTGGGGATCGAAGCATTGTCCGAGTGCGACCCAGAGCTGATGGATATGCTTTCCCGGGCCGCCGAGAGAGTCGATCTAGAGTGAAGGCCTCCACCGTGTCCTGGTCCCTCGAGGCTGGACGATTAGTTTCACGGGGCGGCCCGTCCCGGGGCCTTTCTTTCCGGAAGTGCATGACAAGGTCAATAGATCATGGACGGCATATTTTTCTGTCCGAAACCGGTGTAGTACCTCCTCCACCCTCACTACCCTCGATGGTGGGGCGGTCGGTTGCGATGCAGTTGTGTCCAAAGACCGCTACATCTTTGAGGGATAATCCGTGTCTCCCCTCCCGGACCTGTAAATTCTCGTCCCATCTGGCGGGAAGGTCTTACAGAACCTGTATAGAATGGTGCTCCTGCAGGTCTACCAGGGCAAAGCGCTAAAGGAATTGCATGAGGGTAGTTCCGACCCAGGGGTTATGCAGAACCCCTGAACTCTGTACAGTGACGGACCTCACCTTAAGAGCGACGAAAGTCACGCAGTGACTCCCTGGGTCGGGTGATGTCCACCTTAGTGGTCCAGGAACGCCATCTCTGGCTGAACCTGGAGGATATGCGTGAGCCCGACAAGGTCCGGTTCCTCAACGCCTCTATCTGCAAGGTCAGCCTTTTCTGTGACACGGTCGAGAACTTTACCTAGCAGTTCTCGGCTGCACGGAAGCAGACGGAGGCAATCAAGCACATCCTGCCCCTGGCAGCCAGCTGCTGCTTCCATCCAGTCTCCAGCTGCAGCTCCCCCATCTACTCATCGCTGAGGGTGCCCTCCTGCAACTATACACTAGTTATGCAATCGTCGCTATTTGACCTTTCCATACCCTGCTTGAAGGTTGTATGTTATTTGCATTTGTCAACTGCAAGCCACTAGTTTATGCTGTCCAAAATCTCAAAGCCATTGATCACCACAACTGAAAGTTAATCACTGACATCCAGTATGTGAAGAGACAGACTCGTGCAGTAGCTGACTGCCTTTCCAGGGCTGTTGTGCGCAATGCATCTGCATATTGCCAGCACAGCTATTGGCGAAGTTTCTGACCTGGAGGTCCAGCAAGTTTGAAAATGCTTGCACTCATTTACAATGTTACCACAAAACACCATTGCATCCAAGATTTAGGAAATGGCACAATTTTTCGATGTGCAGGGTACTCAACTGCTTACAATGAGAAAACTTTGCCGCTATACAGAGATGCGATGGGCATGAGAATTTTGAAATTAGATATATTGGGGTATAGTTTTGCTATTGTGACGTGTAATTTTCAATTTAATCAGCCCGCATAATTTTATTTACATTTATTACAAAAAAAATATTTATAACATTTAAACATGTTTGAACATGCAACCCTACCCCTAAATCTACCAATTTGTATGTTATGTTATATAACAGGCCTATATGACTACATTCAAAATGTATTCAAAAACACAAATATTTCAAGTGTTCCGATTGATTTATGTAGAAAATCAGAACAGACCCAAACACGATCACCGTCTCCATCCACCGTCTCCATTTTCGTGTGTCTCATGACAAAATAGTATATATATATAATATATATTGTCTATACCATTTCAGTTAAAGTGAGGAAATATGCAGTTGTAAAGCAAACTTACACATGAATTTGTAATTTTGGGTGAACTAACCCTTTGGGCCCTATTTTAACGATCTGAAACGTACGTATCAAGCGCGAAACGCAAGTAACTTTGTGGGCGGGTCTTGGGCGCTGTTGCTATTATACCGGCGGGATAAATGACTCTTGCGCCCGACGCAAATCTAAAATGGGTTGGTCTGAAGTAGCTTCACTATTCATAGGTGTGGTTTGGGCATAACGTGAAATAAACCAATCAGAGCGTCATCTCACATTCCCTTTAAGAGCAGGCGCGCTTGTTCTATAGCGGATTCCTATTATAACGGCGGATTTGCCAGGCGCACGCCAGGAGCGGTTCACAGCCGAGGAGAACGACGTTCTCGTCAGGGCCGTAAAACACAGAGAAGTGGCATTGGGGATGGAGAAACCTACCCAAATTAGCTTCGGTTAAACAGGCGTATGATAATTTGGGTAAATGTGTAAGCTAGATGTATGCTTTTATAATAAACTGTCTATCTATCTATCTATCTATCTATCTATCTATCGTAATAATGTATGATTTGCAAAAATGAAAACGGCTGTTTCTGTGTAGATGAGAGAATCAAAGTGTATGCGCGTTGTGCACATGCTACATTGATTATGGCCAATCATGCGCCCTTAAAATAGCATATGAATAACATGCGCAACGCACCACTGACTTTAAACTAGATTTTTTCGGTCAGTGGCGGAATTGTTTTCTAAACCTGCAAAATAGCATGAGGGAACGTTTGTGCCGGAACATGCCTCCTCTTTGCGCTGAACCGCCCCCGGGAGCGCAAGTGTATTTCTTAGTTAACCGACGTGCGTCTGTGGAGGGAAAAGTCTGCTGTGCGCGGGTGCAAAATAGGAATGATACATGCGTCGCTGTACAAAGTCAATTGCGCTGGGTGCAAGATAGGGCCCCCTAAAGGCTGATTTATACTTCTGCGTCGGACCTACGCCGGAGCCTCTACGCTGTAGGCAACGCGTTGGTTTTCATTTATACTTCTGCGTCGTTGTCCGTGTTGACGCGCAATTACACTTGCAGAGGGAGCATGTGAAACCCAAGGAAGGGGTTCTAGCGGACCAATCACAGCGCTTGCGTCCGCGTAGAGTTGACGCGTTGTTACATTTTTGGAGAGGTGCGCGTCAGGGTACGCCGAAGGGTACGCGCGCTACACACAGCCTACGACGTAGCTACGGCGTAAATTCGACGCAGAAGTATAAATTGGGCTTAAAGCTTATGTAGAATTAGATGGACCTTTTGTCAGGAGAAAATAATGCTATGTCATACTGTCCTTTTATATTTCAACTAAACAAAACACTGATATTTATAACATCATCTGTTGGTTTCCAGTTCCGTTCCATCTGTTTGAAGATTCATTCTAAGTGAACATTCTATACACATAAAACTCCTTTTTTAAATATTCTTCTGAATATCTCAGCAACTTATTCTGTACAAATGTTGATTGGGTAGTGTCTCTGACTGCTTGCATATGATAGTAGTCATAGATAGTAGCATATCTTTGAGGGCAGCAGGGTTCCTAAGAGGCCTTCCAGTGTACACAGTTGTTGCAGAGAGCACTAAATGCGGGCGGTGGAGGTGATGGGGAAAGATCTTCCCTAGATAAGTTTTAGGTCTCCTCAATGAGGGTGGATATCTAGTTCTACACAATCAAACATGCTAGTTTGTTCCCTGTCACGCTCTTCAGGATCCACCTCCTCCTCGTTGATTTCACTTAATGGCCCAGTACTCGTCCAACTTTTGCCTTTCATCCTGTCGCAATAAACTGGCCTGTCAATCATCTTGTCACAGTTAAAATCCTCCAAATTTCATTTCATTTAATTTCCTACCGTATTGGAGAGAAAAGAAGTAGCACATTGATCTACCAGTCATAGGTCTGTCATGCGGAGAACTATTCTAATATTTTTGCATAATGATGCATTTAAGTTAAGAGCCAAACAGATTTATAAAAGTGCACATTATTGTTGCAGACGATATAACAAAGATAACATTAAATAAATATTTTTATAAGGTTAAATGTTGATTATTCAAACCCCTTTATGTAAACCTCTCTACGTAATAATTAATCGTGCACATCCGCCATGTTTTTTGTTCTGAACCGAATCCTCCACTAAAGCGCAATGGGTTGTAGGCAATATTAGCCATTAGAGTGTGCACAGACCCACACTAACAGAAATAGTAGATCATTAGGGGACTTTTGCCATATTATATTATGCTTTGGAACACACTTATAAGCTAACATATTATTTAGGATGCATAGTATGCACATTGGGATGCAGGGTGTGACTTTCTGACCCAAAGAACCATGAAAGTGACCCTAAACCGAATTGCTCAGCTGTCATCTAAACAAATTTCAGTCCAAAAATCAGTTTGTAAATTTGTTTTATTAGAAAGTGTTGATTTATAAAGAGTAGAGCAACTGAGACTGTGAATGACACTGTAATTTTGTCTTGCCCCAGACATTGACAAATATTTTATTGTTCACTGAGACCTAATTTCATATGGCTATTGTAAAAGCTACCTTAGACATAGAAAAATATAGAAATACTAAAATAATCAATACATATTTCCAATACTACAAAGTGCTTTCACACAATAGTTATCCCTGAGTCATTCTAAACCACGGGTAAACTTGCTTTACGTTTCACATTGTTCATAATTATTGCCGACTGTTGTCAAGTTTATACTGAACAGACTTTTCAGACTATAAAAGTAAGAATGAAACGATCACTTCTACAATTGTCGTGTTTTTAGTCACTATTTGACATTTTTCCCCTCGCTGAAACATAGTCTATACTGTCAACACAGTGTTTCTGTGACTATAGAAAGCATGTGCATATGAGGCAACAGATGTGATTGACTGTCTGCTAAACCTTTAGTCATAACATTCTATCATTGTAATTGTCACGTTTCTGTTCTGTCTGAGTGTTTGTGTCTCTGATCACATGTCTGTCTTTGTTCTGTTTTCCCGCCACTCCTTGGTTTCCACAGCAACTGTCATTTAGTTCATCTGTCACACCTGGTTCCTCGTTAGTCTTGTCAGCTGTGTCTTGTTTCCCTGATCTGTTCTCCCTTGTATTTAAACCCTGAGTTTTTCCTTGTTCAGTGTTGGTCAATGTTTTATGTTAGGCTTTCTTGAGCACACGCTCCCTGTTCCTTGTTTTTGTGAGATTGTGAATTAAAACCTTGGATTACTTCATCTTCGTGTTCGCCTCCTACATCATCCACCCAGAAGCCTGACAGATTGACTGACCAAACCAAACATGGAGCAAGGGAGTTTGTCTCTGGAAGAATATGTTGAAAGATATCTTGACTACTTCCAAGATGTGAGTAAAGATCCACATATTCTGAAGATGACGTTTTGGAGTGGATTGAGTAATCCACTAGATCAGATGCTCTTGTGGGGCGATTTTCATCTCCCCTTCATGGAGTTCATCGATCGCACTCTATGGGTGTGTGGCTCTTCTCTCACAGTGGGAGTTGTGGACGATCCACTCATCCAGCCTGACCCCCTCGTCCAGCCCGATCTCCCTTCTCCACCACTTCACATCAGGCCTGCCACCAGATCGCTTTATCACAGACTGCTATCCAGCCTGGCAGATCTTCCACTGATGTCAGTGCGATCTGCCAAGATGGCAGCTCCTCCAGAGTTTCGTCCCAACAGTACTACCGAGCCTGCACTTCACGGCAGTCCAGCCGAGCCCTCTTCGCCGCTGGTTCCGTCCAGCTCAGAGCCCTCTTCGCCGTTGGTTCCGTCCAGCTCAGAGCCCTCTTCACCGCTGGTTCCGTCCAGCACAAAGCCCTCGCCGCTGGTCCTGCCCAGCACAAGGCCCTCACCGCTGGTTCTGCCCAGCACAAGGCCCTCACCGCTGGTTCTGCCCAGCACCGAGCCCTCATCGCTGGATCTGCCCAGCACCGAGCCCTCATCGCTGCCCAGCACCGAGCCCTCATCGCTGCCCAGCACCGAGCCCTCATCGCTGCCCAGCACCGAGCCCTCATCCGAGCCCTCATCGCTGCCCAGCACCGAGCCCTCATCGCTGCCCAGCACCGAGCCCTCATCGCTGCCCAGCACCGAGCCCTCATCGCTGCCCAGCACCGAGCCCTCATCGCTGCCCAGCACCAAGCCCTCTTCACGGTCCCCATCAGCCCGGTCAGAGACTGTTTTTAATCATCCCTCTCTGGTACCCGGGACTTTCCCCAAGTATTTTTTGGGGGGGGGCCAAAGGGCTCCGTACTGGCCACTCGAGGGGCCACGGTCACCCGAAGGGTCCTCACCGCCGTGGCCACCCGAAGGGTCCTCACCGCCGTGGCCACCCGAAGGGTCTTCTCCGCCTTGGCCACCCGAAGGGTCTTCTCCGCCTTGGCCACCCGAAGGGTCTTCTCCGCCTTGGCCACCCGAAGGGTCTTCTCCGCCTTGGCCACCCGAAGGGTCTTCTCCGCCTTGGCCGCCCGAAGGGTCTTCTCCGCCATGGCCACCCGAAGGGTCCGCACCGCCATGGCCGCCCGAGGGGTCGTCTCCGCCATGGCCGCCCGAGGGGTCGTCTCCACCGTGGCCACACCCACAGCCTGCTCCGCCCTGGAGGCTTCCTGCCTTGTCTCCATTGCCTTGTCTTCCCCGTCAGCCTCCAGGGCGCCCACCCTCCCACCCCTTTGGTGTTTCTACGGCGCGAGGACGCGCCTACCGGGAGGGGGGAGTTATGTCACGTTTCTGTTCTGTCTGAGTGTTTGTGTCTCTGATCACATGTCTGTCTTTGTTCTGTTTTCCCGCCACTCCTTGGTTTCCACAGCAACTGTCATTTAGTTCATCTGTCACACCTGGTTCCTCGTTAGTCTTGTCAGCTGTGTCTTGTTTCCCTGATCTGTTCTCCCTTGTATTTAAACCCTGAGTTTTGCCTTGTTCAGTGTCGGTCAATGTTTTATGTTAGGCTTTCTTTGCCTGAGCACACGCTCCCTGTTCCTTGTTTTTGTGAGATTGTGAATTAAAACCTTGGATTACTTCATCTGCGAGTTTGCCTCCAACTTCATCTACCCTGCAGCCTGACAGTAATAGGAATTTAGGTCGACTAGCTACTGTAAGAACTTACATCTTCTGATGGCCTTGTTGTCGATACTCTGAGGCTTCAAATGTTTTCCATTTAACATTGCAGACCCATATGATGGGGTACTTAATTTTGCCATTCTGCTGTAGCAGCACAGTGTAAGGGGTGTGGAGCAACTGATTAAAAAATGCTTAAAAACAATGTCCATATAAAAAGAAAAGATAGAAACACATACACGTTTCAAACTGAATTTAATTACAGATAATTAGGAAAATTGGCCGACCAGGCTGAACAAAGAGCTAGTTATTAGCTATGATGGATTTGATCCAGTCAGTGTATCGACACACCTCAGCATAAACCCCAGGAAAGCCTGGTTTAGCACAGCCTTCACCCCAGGATACAACACCTTTCAGTTTCCTCTTGCACATCACAGGGCCACCAGAATCCCCCTGAGAAGAAAATTGGAAAATGAAAAGGACAAAATTGTGGTTTGTATACAAATTTAAAACGCATATAAAGAGGAAGACTGAGTCAATAACATACCTGACACGAGTCTTTGCCTCCCTCCATGAATCCAGCGCAGAACATGTTTTCAGTTATTTTTGCACCATATGCTCCCCTACACTGCGCACTTGAGAGTACAGGCAAATTCAAACACTGCAGGACAGAAGCAGTGTGAACTGGAAAAAGAATATTAACAGTGCTAATACTTGTATAATGACTGAATGCACGTTTAATATCTGACCATATATAAGTATAAGAAGATTTTCATTACTCAGCCATCTCACCTCCAGTTCCCTTTCAAGGGAACTCCCGTTGCGTCGAAACTGACGCTATGGGGAACGCTTTGCGTGATGACGTCTTGAAGCACATGTAAAATCAGTCCAATGGTGTGGCGGAACGTCAGAGGCGGGTGACGTCACGTACCAGGAAGCTATAAAAGCCGGCCCGAAACAGAAAACGAAAGCTTTCTGAGTCTTCAGTTGCGCTCTGTGTGAAATCTGTCTGTATATTTGGTGTTGTCTGTCTATATCATATATATATATATATTCAGTATGGCGAGCAAGCAGCAGTTTAGAGTGTGTGTCCATCCCTGCCCGCGTTATTTAACGGGAGGTGATACTCACGCTCTTTGTGTTGTTTGTTTGGGTGAGGAGCATGCCCAGTCAGCACTCGAGGGTGGTGACTGTGTGCATTGCGACGCGCTTCCATTGCGTTCGCTCCGATCCCGCTTGGCTCGGTTCAATCCCGATCGCGTTCCCCAGGGCTCGGGTCCCGCCGCTGCCGAGGCACGGCGGCAATCACAGACCTGGGGTTCGCAAATGGATCTATCAGTGGATGTTGAGACGGGCTCTGCCTTATCTCAGCCTCCTTCTGATAGATCCAGTGCCTCTCATCAGGGTGTGGAAGCACGCATTGCGGTTTCTTCCCCCCCGATGGAGGCACCAATACTGCAATTGTCCAGCTCTGAGGAGTTGGACGTTGTTAGTATTGACGCTGAGTCTGAGGATTCGCCACCTCAGTCTCATGCGTTTGAAGAATTGCTTGATGTTATCACTAGAGCTGTCGAGCGATTATCTATTGAGTGGCCAGTAGATAGGCAGGGCGCTCGTTCGAAAAGCAAGCTCGACGAACGTTTCCTGCCATCTCGTGCACAGCCTCAGTGCAGAAGCCTTCCGTTTTTCCCCGATCTCCACACCGAGGTGTCGAGATCGTGGGGGAAACCAGTGTCATATCGAGTGTATACTGCACAAACATCACACTATTCACCCATTCACAATTATAAAGAGCATGGTTATGGGGAGATGCCGAGGGTGGAAGAGACGCTCGCGAGCTATCTCTCTCCAGCAACGGCATCTTCTCTGAAGGCTCCTGCACTTCCATCCAAGCCAGTAAAAGTTACATCTTCCCTGGTTCATAAAGCTTATGCCGCCGCCGGTCAAGCTGCAGCGTGTTTACATACAATGTCCATAATGCAGGCTTACCAGGCTGAGTTATTGGGTGATTCTGAGGATGGCGGGGGTATTAGTGCTGATACGGTGTCTGAACTGCGTAGAGCCACAGATTTGTCTCTCAGGGCCACCAAGGAGACGGCTAAATCCATCGGCCGCTCTATGGCAGCCCTGGTGGCCACTGAGAGGCATCTGTGGCTCAACTTAAGTGACATAAAGGACAAAGAAAAACATGTTCTTTTAGATGCACCAGTATCCACTCAAGGGTTATTTGGAGATGCAGTTAACAGTGCTGTAGCTAAATCACAAGAAGCTTCAAAACAGGCAGCTGCACTTCAGAAACTTCTCCCCCGCCGTTCTTTCATTGAGGCTGCTGAGCGGGAGCAGCCTCACTCATCTAAAAAGAGCGCTGAGCACCATGCCACTCAGAAACAGAGCGTTTCCTCCCGTGCTCCCCCACAAAAAGCTCGGGGACACGGAGGGCGCTCTCAAACCCAGCAGTCTTCGAGGGGTAAAACGGATCTGCGGACCGTTATTACCGCCAAGAAGGCTGCTGGGAAAAAGTCCTGATGTCTGAGGGCTCAGGACAAATGAGGGTAGTCCCCCCGAAGCAGAGCGGTTAACACCTCTTTTCACGGTGCCCGTCTCTCTTCGGTGCCCTCAGGGGACCGTTCTGCCAACCCTGCCGCCTCCGGTGTTACAGGGCGCAGCGGTCTCCGGCGAGCACATATCTCAAGGTCCACCCGGAAACGTAGTGGCCTCGGGATGCCCGCCCCCTCTGAGGAGGGTGCTAGAGCAGTCTGTTCGGTCGTTCCCTGCCGGTGCGCCGTTACAGGGCGACGAACCGACTACTCAACAGCAGGAGAAAAATACGGTGCCGTCTCTTTTCGGTGCCCTCAGGGGACCGTTCTGCCAACCCTGCCGCCTCCGGTGTTACAGGGCGCAGCGGTCTCCGGCGAGCACATATCTCAAGGTCCACCCGGAAACGTAGTGGCCTCGGGATGCCCGCCCCCTCTGAGGAGGGTGCTAGAGCAGTCTGTTTGGTCGTTCCCTGCCGGTGCGCCGTTACAGGGCGACGAACCGACTACTCAACAGCAACAAAATCCAGAAACCAGTCTCGAGAGACTGGTACCTTGAGTAGAATCTTTGACAGCGTGGAAGCTACTGTCAAATGTTTCTCGTTGGGTCCTGCAGACCGTGGAAAAAGGGTATTAGATACAATTCTAGTAACGCCCACCGCGGTTTATGGGGGTCCTGCCCACAGTGGTGGGCCCCGAGCAGGTTCTGGTTATGGAACAGGAAGTAAACACTCTGTTAGAGAAAGGGGCCATAGAATATGTACCTCCCTCCAACAGGGAAACCGGGTTTTACAGCCGGTACTTCATAGTTCCAAAGTAGGACGGGGGATTGCGTCCCATTTTAGATCTTCGAGTTGTCATGCAGCTCAAGTTCAAAATGTTAACATTGAGACAATCGTGCCACAGATTAGTCCGAGGACTGGTTTGTCACGATAGACCTCAAGGACGCATATTTCCATCCGTCCGTGTCATTGGAAGTTCCTGAGGTTTGCTTTCGGGGGCAAAGCATACCAATATCGAGTTCTTCCATTCGGCCTGGCTTTATCACCCCGCACTTTCACCAAATGCGTGGATGCAGCTCTGGCGCCTCTGCGCCTCCAGGGTATTCGCATCACGAACTACATCGACGATTAGTTGATTTTAGCTCAGTCGCATTAGATGGCGGTTCAACATCGAGATGTTGTTCTCGCCCATATGAAAGAGTTGGGGTTACGGCTGAACGCCAAGAAGAGTGTGCTTTCTCCATTTTAGAGGACCACTTTTTTAGGCGTGGTTTGGAATTCAGTGTCGATGCAGGCGCGCCTGTCATCGCCACGCTTCGATTCCATCCTGACAGCTGTGAGAAGTGTAAAGCTAGGCCAGCTACTCACTGTCAAACAGTTCCAGAGACTGTTGGGTCTCATGGCAGCAGCTTCCAACGGGATACCTTTTGGACTGCTGCACATGAGGCCCCTGCAGTGGTGGCTCAGGACCAGAGGGTTTTCCCCGAGGGGCAACCCATTTCGCACAATCAAGGTCACGCGGTGATGCCTACGTGCCTTGGTTATGTGGAAGAAACCTTGGTTCCTGTCCCAGGGCCCAGTGCTGGGAGCTCCTTGTCGTCGCAAACTGCTAACGACGGATGCTTCCCTCACGGGTTGGGGAGCGATCCTGAGGGTCGCTCATCTCAAGGTCTGTGGGAAGACCATCATCGTTCCTGGTATTCTATAGCCTAGAGATGCTAGCTGTCTTCCGGGCTCTGAGGAGCTTTATCACAGGTCTCAGGGGACACCATGTGTAGTACATACGGACAACACGTCGGTAGTCGCCTATATCAAGGGGGTTTGCGCTGGCACGCCATATCCTCTTGTGGTCCCAGGGGAAGTTGCTGTCACTCAAGGCAGCCTACATCCCCGGGGTCCAGAATATAGGAGCAGACACTCTGTCGAGACAGGGGCCGAGGCCCGGGGAATGGTGGCTCCACCCCCGAGGTGGTGGAGCTGATATGAAAATTATAAGTGGATCTGTTTGCGTCTCGAGAGACGTCTCACTGTCCACTTTGGTTCTCCCTCACGCATCCAGCTCCTCTGGGACTGGATGCTATGGTACAGACGTGGCCGAGGCTACGTCTGTACGCCTTTCTCCCAGTTGCTCTGCTCCCGGGAGTTCTGGAGAGAGTTCGCAGGGACCGGGTTTGCCTGCTTCTTATAGCCCCGCGCTGGCCGGGCAGAGTATGGTTTCCCGATCTTGTGTCCCTCCTCGACGGGCCTCCTCTGGAGCTACCCGTCAGGAGGGACCTTCTGTCCCAAGCAGGGGGCTCGATTTTTCACCCCCGACCAGAACTGTGGAACCTGTGGGCTTGGCCTCTGAGGGGGCCCAGCTCATAGAGTCAGGTCTCTCAACTGAGGTTGTTGAGACCATTCTACAGTCCAGAGCTCCCTCCACGAGGAAACTTTATGCCCTGAACTGGAGAGTACTCACCTCTTTGTGTAGTGACCGTCGGTTGGATCCAGTCAACTGCCCAATTGGTACAGTTCTGGAGTTCCTGCAGGACCGGTTCACTGCAGGTCTGACCCCGTCCACTTTAAAGGTTTAGGTGGCGGCCGTAGGTGCTTACCACAGTCCTTTGGGTGGAATGTCTGTGGGGAAAGACCCTTTGGTATCTCGTTTCCCTCGTGGCACTTGGAGGTCCTCCTCCCTTTCGAAATCGGACCAGGAGGCGAATAATTTGCTTTGCCCTGTTCGGGCGTTAGACGCGTATGTCCACAGAGCTGCCCTGTGGCGGAAAAAGTGATTAATTGCTCCCCTAACAAGGGAGCTCCAGTGTCTAAGCAAAGGATGAGCAAGTGGGTGGTTGAGACTATCTCACTTGCTTATGAGGCGGCTGGGCAGCCTTCTCCTTGGGCTGTCCGGTCGCACTCTACTAGGAGTATGGCGGCCTCTAAGGCCCTTATATCAGGAGTATCTTTACAGGACGTTTGTGATGCGGCAGGCTGGTCCTCACCGCACACCTTCGTCAGGTTCTACTCTCTGGATTTAGACTCTGCTCCAGGGTCTCATGTTTTGTCTTCTTAGTGCTGCTCACTTGATACACACAGGACAGACATTTGTAGCTATGGAGGCGTTGGTATAGACGTTCCCCATAGCGTCAGTTTCGACGCAACGGGAGTTCCCTTGAAAGGGAACGCCTCGGTTACGACTGTAACCTCGGTTCCCTGAAGAGGGAACGAGCGTTGCGTCGCCTTGCCATATCTCCTTCATGCCTGTCAGCGCGACTTCAGACTTTACGAAGCTTTCGTTTTCTGTTTCGGGCCGGCTTTTATAGCTTCCTGGTACGTGACGTCACCCGCCTCTGACGTTCCGCCACACCATTGGACTGATTTTACATGTGCTTCAAGACGTCATCACGCAAAGCGTTCCCCATAGCGTCAGTTTCGACGCAACGCTCGTTCCCTCTTCAGGGAACCGAGGTTACAGTCGTAACCGAGGCGTTTTGCCCCATCCAGAAACCAAGCACTGCTCCCCTGCAGAAGAGCAGCTGGTTGCCAGACGGATCGGCTTCACATACTTGTTGAAGATGGCAGGCTTTCTCAGCTTGATCAGCATGATATCATTGTTAAGAGTCTGATCATTATAGTTTGGATGACGAATCTCCTTCTCTGCATCGATCCGCTGC
Source organism: Leuciscus idus (assembly GCA_021554675.1). Taxonomy (NCBI): domain Eukaryota; kingdom Metazoa; phylum Chordata; class Actinopteri; order Cypriniformes; family Leuciscidae; genus Leuciscus; species Leuciscus idus. The sequence continues at coordinate 10,821,435 of CM038634.1, forward strand.
TCTGTGCCTTCAGTAACAGACACGTTGTGCTTTCCCAGGTGGATGACGAGTAGTGTCTATTTGAAAAAGAAAGTCATATTTTACTCAGCCTTGATATAATGTTTATCAGAATATTGCCTACCTACATATCAGGTCTTTATATAGTCTTAAATAGGTTTTACCTAGTCTAAGAGACATATAGACAATAGACAATTGAAATCCTGCATTAGTATGCTGAATAATCATTTAAAAAAAAAAATTTGTGTGTGATTATTTATTGAAGCCAGAAAAGAGGCATATTTAAATACTGTACACAAATGTAAATTTGTTTCAAAACTTAAAATATTCAAAATTAGAGCTGGATGCCAATGGTTGGTAGACTGACATACTCTCATCTTTATTATAGTACATAATGTAACTTTTTTTGACAGCCTTTCTTTTTCTTTAGAAATTATGATTTTTTTTAATACACATTCAGAAATGGTAAACAATAACAACCTGTATCTAATCGATTCCTTAAAAGGGTACTCTTTAGGGAAAAGGCAGTTTGATGGTAAAGCAGCTTTAACATGTTTTTAAAAAATACCGGTTAAAAAGGGAGGTTATATACTCACATGAAACTGTAGTGAGCTGCGGACACAATCCATCTTTTTTTAATCAAAGATCCTCCACACAAGTAATGCCCATCCGTAAAGTACACTTGCCAGGGCTGGGAGTGAGGTGGACATTCATAACCTCCAATGATTTTATCACATGTGCTGTAAACTTTATTGAAAAATGAATAGTTATTTAATAATATTAATGCTAAAGACTATCTATAATACATATCAGTGTAGGCATAAACAAACAATTGTCATGAATAATTACTAATAAGAGAGATCTACATACCCACAGCCACAACCAGCAAAGTGAACACAACAGTCTTCATTGCAGTAAAGGAGAGAAGGACTGCTCACAGCTTTAGAGCACTTCTGCAAAGTTCAAGATTAGCATTCATGTTTTTAAGCGATCGATTTAACACCCCTACAGAATCTATACCAGCCAATAAGATCACAACAAAGGAGTCACAAGTAAAAATGAACATGTGAGACAACAGTTCTTTTCATAGAGTTTCCATGGTCATAATAAATGCGTTGGAAGGAAGCGTTGACTTATGACAGTATGAAGCTTATATAAAAACAGATGACCAAAATGCTGTTTTACTTTTTGAGTGACACACACTTAAGATTGTGAATATTTTTTATTATGTACAGTATGTTTATTGTTTTCTTAACTGTTCAATAAAAGACAAATTCTCTAATTAATAGCACATACTGATGGCCTGACTCAACATCACACAAAATAACAATCTGTTTTGACATTTTTTTCGTCTAGTCCGTTGGTAAACATCACACTTTTGAGATTCAGTCTCTTATTTTAATACAGTTGTGACTCCTGAAATTTTGAAGTGTGTACTTGGCAGCATGAACAATAAAACTTTATTCAAATTATGAATGGGTTATACAGAAAGCAAACAATGAACCTCTTATTTACTTCGTCATTATACTCTGTTGGTTATAAGTAAGAGATTGGCCGTTGCATTCACATTCTCAACATGTCTGTGATTGGCTACAATACTTACCGATGCAAAAACAACACTTTATTTTGATCGTCCTTTTTGAACATTCTGTTGACCAAGTAACTTTGCAACTACATGTCAATTAACTCTCATCAGAGTATTAGTAGACTGTCTGCTTAATATCTGCTAACTCTTTATTGTGATGGTCCTCCAACAGACATTCTACTGACCATAAGTAACTTTGCAACTAATTATTCTAATTATCAAATTATTCTAACCCTACCAATCTACTAATACTGTACTAACACTTAGAGTCAGTAGAGATGTAGGTGCAACGTTACTTATAGTCAACTGAATGTGTTATGGATCTATGAAGGAGGACTCAATTGCAGGATGACAATTAACAGCTTTATTGACAAATAGAAGACACGACGAGGTGGGAGAATATAGCAATCCAAACTATAGGTAGAGATTAGACAATGACAACAGCAGAGCAGCAGATGTAATGAGGTGTCCGTAGGCTGGAGTGTTGATATGGCAGATCAGAGAGAGACCAGAGGCTACCAGCTAAAGCCAGACAGGAACTTCTTACAGCTTGGTGCTCAGGTATCTCAGCCTCAGAACAGGGCTGCTTGCTGGACAGGACTGGAACAGGGAACAAGACAGACAGAGCCAATGGCAGTAACCAGAGCACTAACAAACCTTTACAACAGAACACTAAAGATTTAAGAGAAACGATACTGAGACACAGTAGTACTCAGAGGTACAACATTTAACAAACTGGCAAACACAAGAGGGAAAGAGCAAACATATAAAGGGAGCTAAGAACATGAGGAACAGGTGAACAAGGACTTAACAAGGAGACAGTTGCTAACACTCAAACAAGGACTCAACTAAACAAGGGGGCGTGGTACCGGGAAACAAGGAGGAAGGGACAGAGGAGCACATGGCAAACACAAACAAAGACACAGCCATGTGTTTAAGCACAACATAAACATAGATACATTAAACAGAAACAACACAGACAACGCTGCCAGGGCAGAACCCTGACAGTACCCCCCCTCTAAAGGGGGGGTACTGTAAAACAATTACAGTAAAACAATTACAGTGCTTTACAACTATAGAACAAAAAGAGTTAAATAAACTTATCACTTCATCTAAAACAACAACATGTTTATTAGATCCTATACCAACTAAACTACTGAAAGAAGTGTTACCTGTAGTGGAAGAGCCTCTCCTCAATATAATTAACTCGTCTTTATCTTTAGGTCATGTTCCAAGAACATTTAAACTGGCAGTTATAAAACCTCTCATTAAGAAACCACAATTAGATCATAATAATCTAGCAAATTATAGACCCATTTCAAATCTTCCATTTATGTCTAAAATATTAGAAAAAGTGGTGTCCGCTCAACTGGGCTCTTTCTTGCAACAAAATGATATCTATGAAAAGTTTCAGTCTGGATTCAGACCGCATCATAGCACTGAAACTGCGCTCGTTAAAATCACAAATGATTTACTTTTAGCTTCTGACCAAGGCTGTATCTCAATACTAGTTTTACTTGATCTTAGTGCTGCGTTCGATACTATAGATCACACAATACTCTTAGATCGACTACAAAATTATACTGGTGTTCAAGGACAAGCACTAAGCTGGTTCAAATCATACCTATCTGACCGCTACCATTTTGTCTATTTAAATGGAGAAAAATCGATCATAACTCCAGTAAACTATGGAGTGCCGCAGGGATCTGTATTAGGCCCTCTGTTATTTTCAATATATATGATGCCACTTGGAAATATTATAAGGAAACATGGAATTAGTTTCCATTGTTATGCTGATGACACTCAAATATATATTTCATCACGGCCGGATGAAAACGCTACATTTTCCAAATTGACAGAGTGTGTTAAAGACAGTGATGGGAATAACGGCGTTATAAATAAACGGCGTTACTAACGGCGTTATTTTTTTCAGTAACGAGTAATCTAACTAATTACTGCTTCCTCCATTACAACGCCGTTACCGTTACTGTCAATAAAAATGCAGCGTTACTTTAATTGAGCTCACTGAAGCGGTTTTCATCCGAGTAGGCTCTCTCTCAGCCATGGGAGCTGCAAAGTTTTTTCTCTGGTGTGTGAGTGTTTATGAGGCGCGGGACTCGACAAAAGCGAGGCGAATGCCGCGAGCGTGCTCGACAGTGCACGAGAGAGACCGAGTGTGTCCGAGAACGCGCTCGACAGTGCGCGACAGAGACCGAGTGTGTCCGAGAACGCGCTCGACAGTGCGCGACAGAGACCGAATGTGTCCGAGCATAAATACTTTATTTATAAATAAATTACACATATCAGCATTTGAATAATCTCTGTAGCATATTGGTATCATATGCAATGTTTTAATTAGTTTATATAACATAAACTCCAAAATAACCTGCAGGGAACGTTCAAACATAGGCCTATTTGTTTGAAGGTTGTGAGCACGTGCGGCAAACACGACTAGAATTTGGCTAAAATAACCTCTGATAATGACGTTCTCTGTAGGTTATAAAAATAAACCCCCAAAAGATTATATTGTATTATTATTATTTATGTTGATACATTGTTCAGTATTATATTGAAAGCTCTTTTTGTTAAACTTACTATTGTGAGGAAGAAAATACTTCAAGTAGGCTATACAGAATGTCTACCAGTTGTAAAGGTGTGTGAGTTTTATCATTTTAATTATATGCACTAGTGTATGTATATTTTTATTAGGCTACTATTTATTTATTTTTGGTACATTTCTTAAGAAGCATAATTTATTTTTAGTCTTATTTGTTGGCCAGTTGTGGTCTGTGCAATAAATATTAAAAGTTCTAAACCATCTATTGTTTTATTGTTGCACTATAGTAATGATACTATTTTAATATTTAAATTAATAGGTGTCTCTCACATTGTCCCACAGCAACATTAAAATAGTGTAGATTAGTGTACAATGTTTTATAATAATAAGATGTTCTATTTAGTGTCAATTTCATTAATTTAACATTTCATATTGGGGGTATCCAAGAAATTTCTTATATTTAAACTTTTTTTAAAATTTTTTAAGTAACGCAATAGTTACTTTCCCTGGTAATTAGTTACTTTTGTAATGATGTAATTCAGTTACTAACGCAGTTACTTTTTGTGAGAAGTAACAAGTAACTATAACTAATTACTTTTTTTAAGTAACTTGCCCAACACTGGTTAAAGATATAAAAGATTGGATGACGCGTAATTTTCTTTTATTAAATCCAGACAAGACAGAGGTAATACTTATCGGTTCAAAAAACCGCCCACAAAACCTCGCACAATACAACTTTAACATCATAGGATGTCCTGTTACTTTATCCTCTACAGTAAAAGACCTGGGTGTTATACTCGATTGCAACCTGTCTTTTGAAAATCATATTTCATATGTTACAAAAACAGCCTTTTTCCACCTTAGAAACATTGCTAAGCTACGTAATATGCTATCAGTTTCTGATGCAGAAAAGTTAGTTCATGCATTCATGACCTGACGGGAAACGCCCTCTCTTTAGCAGCAGCGGGCTCGGGAAATGCCCTCTCTGTAGCGGCAGCGGGCTCGGGAAACGCCCTCTCTGTAGCGGCAGCGGGCTCAGGAAACACCCTCTCTGTTGCAGCAGCGGGCTCGGGAAACGCCCTCCCTTTAGCAGCAGCGGGCTCGGGAAACGCCCTATCTGTAGCGGCAGCGGGCTCGGGAAATGCCCTCTCTGTAGCGGCAGCGGGAAACGCCCTCTCTGTTGCAGCAGCGGGCTCGGGAAACGCCCTCCCTTTAGCAGCAGCGGGCTCGGGAAACGCCCTATCTGTAGCGGCAGCGGGCTCGGGAAACGCCCTCTCTGTAGCGGCAGCGGGCTCAGGAAACGCCCTCTCTGTAGCGGCAGCGGGCTCGGGAAACGCCCTCTCTGTTGCAGCAGCGGGCTCGGGACACGCCCTCTCTGTAGCAGCAGCGGGCTCGGGAAACGCCCTCTCTGTAGCGGCAGCGGGCTCGGGAAACGCCCTCTATTGCAGCAGCGGGAAACGCCCTCTCTGTTGCAGCAGCGGGCTCTGGACACGCCTTCTCTGTAGCAGCAGCGAGCCCGGGAAACGCCCTCTCTGTAGCGGCAGCGGGCTCGGGAAACGCCCTCTCTGTAGCGGCAGCGGGCTCAGGAATCGCCCTCTCTGTAGCGGCAGCGGGCTCGGGAAACGCCCTCTCTGTTGCAGCAGCGGGCTCGGGAAACGCCCTCTCTGTTGCAGCAGCGGGCTCGGGAAACGCCCGCTCATTAACAGCGGTGGGCTCAGTGAATACCCTCTCAACAGCAGACTTGGGACTAGTGGACAAGACAGGATTGACAGGCATCTCCAGGATCTTGACAAGACTAGTTAGAAGTTCAGATAAAGCCTCTGCAGCAATGACAATAGGCATCTTGGGACTGGGATCAGTAAACATAACAGGACTGGTAGAGGTTGTCTCGGAGGGAATGATATTGCTTATCAGCGGCATGGGAATAGAATTCACTTGGCTTGACACCTCAGAAACCACTGGAACTGGGGCTTTGGAATGGAGAAATGGAGACTGTTCAGCACGTGCCTTTCTCTTCTTCCTCTTACGACGAGCTGATACTGCTTGCTGGGCTGTTTCTGTAGTATCTGTAGCTAACTCGGCCAACCCAGGCGGAGAAGCAGTAACCCTCGTAGAATCAGCACTGACTGAAACAGATTGAGCAGGCTCTGAAGAAACAGGATAGTTCTCGTTAGTAACAGGGAAAACAGAGGTTAAGTCAACAGACTCAGAGATGACTGGAACAGGCGTAATTGACTGAGGGAAGACAGCAGTTGACTTGGCTGTGTCATGAAGAACAGATAGAGACTCAGATCTTGAAGTGACTGGGAGTGACAGAATTCTCTGAGAGATGACTACGGTGGATCTGACTGTGTCTTGAATAACAGACAGTGACTCCGATCTTGGAGTGACTGGGGCTGGCATTATTGTCTGAGAGGTGACAGCGGTTAATTTGACTAAGTCTTGAATAACAGTTAGTGACTCAGATCTTGGATTGACTGGCGTTATTGTCTGAGAGGTGACAGCGGTAGATTTGACTGTGTCTTGAATAACAGATGGTAACTCAAATCTTGAAGTGACTGGAACTGATGTAATTGTCTGAGAGATGGTGGTGGTAGGTCTGACTGACTCTTTAATATCAGATAGAGACTCAGATCTTGAAGTGATTGGGACTGACCTGGATGTCTGAGAAGTGGTGGGGGTTGGTTTGACTGGCTCTGAGGTAGATGTGGTGGACTGGACTGCCCTATTCTGTCTGGATCTCAGTCTCCTCGTAGAAGCCAGAGGAGGATCATAAATGTGACGAGACAGGCGGGGAAAGTTGAAGGCAGATGCAGGTGGGCTTGGCGGCATTCCCCACTTACTGCGATTACCAAGGTAACTAACGAAACCCCAGAAATCCAGAATATGGAGAGAATCTATCTCCCATGAAGGCAAGCGGTCATCCAGGCAGGAGTTAAAGATATGCTTGAGAGCAGCATCATTATAATCTAGCCCCCTAGACCAGGTCCAAAACTTCTGGGCAAAACCCCCTACTCCTAAGCCATCCTGGCGAAGAGCAGTGAGACTACGATGACGGGCCATTCTCTCTTGCATGTTGGCAGGTGGCAGGACCTTGATGCTCATCCTGCTGAGTCCTGTAGTGGCAGGTTTGTTCTATTATGGATCTGTGAAGGAGGACTCAATTGCAGGATGACAATTAACAGCTTTATTGACAAATAGAAGACACGACGAGGTGGGAGAAGATAGCAATCCAAACTATAGGTAGAGATGAGACAATGACAACAGCAGAGCAGCAGATGTAATGAGGTGTCCGTAGGCTGGAGTGTTGATATGGCAGATCAGAAAGAGACCAGAGGCTACCAGCTAAAGCCAGACAGGAACTTCTTACAGCTTGGCGCTCAGGTATCTCAGGCTCAGAACAGGGCTGCTTGCTGGACAGGACTGGAACAGGGAACAAGACAGACAGAGCCAATGGCAGTAACCAGAGCACTAACAAACCTTTACAACAAAACACTAAAGACTTAAGAGAAACGATACTGAGACACAGTAGTACTCAGAGGTACAACATTTAACAAACTGGCAAACACAAGAGGGAAAGAGCAAACATATAAAGGGAGCTAAGAACATGAGGAACAGGTGAGCACCAGTGATGCGCGGGTCAATGTATAAACAACCCGCACCCGACCGACGTTTTCAACTAACCCGCCCGCAACTCGGACCGCAAAAAAAGAAAAAGAAAATATTGTACCCGACCCGCTTCCTGACATTAAAGTAATGATTATGAATGTGTCTAAATTAGCAAGGAGACGTTTAAGTGTTTAGTAATAAACTGGTGTTTTCTGTGTCTCTGCAAAGATGAAGTTTGCGATGCGGACTCGCCATGAACGCCAGAGAGAAATGCACATTTCATATGGATTACATAATGTAGCCTATTTATTTTGGTTTGAATATTTTCATTTAAAAGTAGACATTTCAAGCTTTCTGTAATTAGCCTATATTTCTCAAATCTGTGAGGCACAAGCTGAGTTTCGGCGCCCTCCAGTTCACGTGCAATGCAAGTGATCGTGCCGACGCCTTATTACATTGTCTGCTATATATTTGCTTCTTATTTATTAAATACGGGTAATTGATTGATAAAACATTGATCAAAATTAAGATACAATTTATACAAAATGAAAATATTTTAAAAAGAGTTTTCTATAAAACAAAACTTAATGAAGTCGTCAAAATCATGCTTTACCAAAAACAGTTGCTAGGAGGGCGCCAGCGCCTCTGCCTTTCAGCGCCTCTGCCTCGCGAGTGGATGATAGCCCTGAAGACGCCCCTAGCAATGATATACCTTTAGTGGTAGTATACCTTTAGTTAAGTTATACCTTAAGAGTCTTCGTAGCGCGCTAAGAGACAAGGTTATCGGAAAATGCAGCCCAGGAATGATGCGTAATGGAGATTCCAAAGCGCTCTTCTTTGGTCAGAACCACTGAGAGCGATCGCGGATAGGTCTGTCCTATGCACCGAAACTTTTAACAATGCAACAAAATTTTTAAAGAGCATCAAGCTATTAAAATCTATATTATGTATATGCACAGATAATATAACAGTAGGCTATATTAGTCAATATTTTTTTTATTAGGTTAAGCAGTGATTGGATAAGGTTTTTTTTATTTATTTTTTTTAACTTTTTTAATTTAAGGCCCACACACAAGTGGTCTGGCCCATCCAAAACTGGCGGCCCATCATTTTCCATTTCAGCTGTCTAGATGCATATTATTGATGAATGCGATGTTTGAAGCTCTCACAAGCACAAAATGCAGGCATAGAATATGTTAATAAAAATTTTATTAACGCATTTTAGACGAACAAAAAACAGGTAGGCTAAGCCAAAGACTGAGGCTACAATATCCATAAATAAATGTTCACAAATACCATTGAAAGTAAAACTGAAAACTGAAACACACAGTAAACTTAACCTGGGCTTAAAAAGAAGGCTAAAGGGTGCCACTTGTTGGTAAAAAAAAAAGTAGCCTAATACAAGATAAACGCAAAATATGCATTTGTATAAGAAAATAAAATAGGCTGCATTGTTTAGCCTACACAAATATATCCATAAAACTAACACATCCATAAAACTATGACACGACCTGCGGAGCTGAATGTGCGCTCTCTGGCTGCACTTGATGCTGGAACGCAGAGGATCCTCCTCGCCAATGCACGAAGCCTCGGGAAGGTGGGTGCCTGTCTCTCCCAAAATTCAAGCAACCGGTCCTCGTCACAGTCATCTAGCGTAAAGTGTGCAGCACGGTAACGCTCCAATTCGTTCGTTAGGCCCACATCAGCGGTATCATCGGCCCATTCAGCGAAGTCCACTCTAGGTCTTTTCTCTCTCTGACTTTCGTTAGTGACGTCTATGGAAGGTAAAATAGCATTTGTCAATAATGTCATTTACCAGCATTCAATTGAAAAATCCCATTCATCATTAATAACACAGCCACTTACCCTCGCCTGTAGATGTCCGTGGTGCTGTAGTGCTTGAAGTCTCAGGAGAGTCCTCGGCTTCAAAAGACACAGGGTATATGAGGTTGCCAACGATTCTGTGGAGATTTTTCCTTTCAGTCTCGGTCATCATTTTGAGACTTTTGTAGCGGGGGCAGAGGAATAGGGCGATTTTGTGCATGTCTGTGAGGATTAACTTTTGATGGAGTAGAGCAAGTGCGTGCGTACGGAGCAAAGCCATGTACTCAGGGTCTCCAAAGACTGGTTTGCAGTGTGCGCTCAGATTGTAAAACCACAGCATCACTAAATACAGTGTCGGGTAGTCCTCTCCCTGCAACTCCTCAGATGCTTTCTTGAAAGGCTCCAAGAAATCTATCACGGTTGTGAGCGTGTTTTGATATATGCCTTCCATGCGCTCTGATTGCCCCCTGCTTTCGAGTAGCTCGTTAATTTCCCTGTATTGCTTGCTCACAGATTTGAGCATGTCAATTTTGCTATTCCAACGAGTCTCACAATCTTGGACTAAGCCATATGGGAGAGCTGTGCTTGCACTGGCTTTTTTAAGATATTTGACAATGCCCTTGCACGCGTCAATCATCTCCGTTACCTCCTCAATGTCAGATCCACTGAACGTATGTTTCAGAATTGTGTTCAGAACATGGGCTGCACATGGTATCCAGCGATAATTTTTTAGGGCAGATTTAATGTTAGAGCCCTGGTCACTCACGAGCACCACTTGATCAAATGAGATCCCGTAAGAACACAGCTGCTCATTAATCTGTTCGTGGATGTTGATTGCTGTTTTGGGCAATGTGCAATCGAATTCCACTGTGCACATAACACGGCTTGCCAGCTTCCAATCCTCTGTGATATAATGGCACGTCAAGACAGTGTAGGACCTTCTGTTAAAATCATCAGTCCACATATCAGTCGTTATTGCAACCCCTCCATTGTCACGCACCGCTGACTTCAGAACCTCGGATAAGGCTTCTTTCTCGACCATGGCCTGTTTTTTAGCTCGATCACAGACTGTCTGCCTATGAGGAAGCACTCCATTTGCGTCGACTGAGCCATATCGTGCTCCAATGTTGATGAGACCCTGGGCCACTTTCGTAAAACCTTCCCCCAAAACAATATCAAAGGGGCGCAGGTCTGTGCAACAAAAGTCCACGCAATAATCCATAAATTTACTCTTCACTTGAAGAGGAATTTTCGTGTGGTCAGGGCGCATGAAAGCATCTATAGTTTGTGGCCTGGGTTGGCCTGACGCTGCTCTATTCGGCTGTGATGGCTTACCGGGGCCGCACTTGTGACGCGCCATGTTGGTCGTGCCAGTTTTGTGGCTATCAAATGTATAAATAGCATCGCAAGAAGTACACATGACAAAGCCAGCACTTTGGTCATCACCTTTCATTATTTCGGCAAATGTCTCCCACACTTTGCTTTTTCTGTTTGTGTATTTGCGGAGCTTCCACTCCGGGTGACCGCAGGCACCCGCTCATTTTGGATCAACCCGCGCATCACTGGTGAGCACACTCAGACAAACAAGGACTTAACGAGGAGACAGGTGCTAACACTCAAACAAGGACTCAACTAAACAAGGGGGCGTGGTACCGGGAAACAAGGAGGAAGGGACAGAGGAGCATAGTTCGAATTACAGGGGGTACTGGGGGGTACTATACCCCCCAATGAAGACCCAGTGCCCCCCAAAGGGACAGAAATATCAGTTTTGGGGGGGTCAGATAATTTTTCTGATATTGTGAAAAAATATAATTCCAGTTACAATACAAGTCAACTCCTATTTTCACTGTAGGAACATTTTAATGTAAAGCGATTTCAGACACCCCTATTGTGGACCGTACCATTTTTAACCACCGTGGCTAGAAGCAACTGAGATTCCAACTTCTCAAGCAAGTGTCAATGTTGAATGACAAAACGCTTCCTCTGTTTTGCATGTGGCGTGGATTTTGTTTATCAGATAAACAGACATAATGAAACACAAGCGACATGTATTACCTTCCAATCTTGGCCCAGACCAAAGCCTTTGTGCCAAACGGTGTTTCTGACCGATGTGTTATCAGGCTGATTGGTAAACATTCTGTTGTCTGTTATGACCATAGGTTATGACCCTTAATCTAAATTAATGATGATAATAAAAGGGACCCTTAAAGGGATAGTTCACCCAAAAATGAAAATTCTGTCATCATTTACTCACCCAAGTTGTTTCAAACCTGTATGAATTTCTTTTTTCTGCTGAACACAAAAGAAGATATTTTGAAAAATGTTGGTAACCAAACAGTTGATGGACCCCATTGACTTCCATAGTAGGAAAAAAAAAATACTATGGAAGTCAATGGGGTCCATCAACTGTTTGGTTACAGACATTTTTCAAAATATCTTCTTTTGTGTTCAGCAGAAAAAAGAAATTCATACAGGTTTGAAACAACTTGAGGGTGAGTAAATGTGATGCGATCTGGGAAAACCCACCACATGGTGAAATTTTACCAATTACAGGTTTTGATATCATATTGAAGCTGGTATCAAGCCCTTTCCAAATCTGTTTTTATTTTTATCATACACTCTAAACAAAAATGGTGCTAAATAGCACTAAAAGTGGTTCATTGGCTTGTAATCATAGGGGAACCACTTTAAGTGCCATATAGCACCTACCTTTGTCAAATGGTGCTATGTAGAACCATAAGAGGTGCCATATAGCACCTTAACCACCCCAAAGAACCGCTAAAGAACCGCTGAAGAACCAAACTGGGCTTAACAGGTTCTTTAAATGGTAGTGGTGCTATATAGCACCTTAACCACCGCAAAGAACCCCTGAAGAACCGCTGAAGAACCATTTTTTTTTAGTGTGTAGCTTGTTGGTAGCAAAAGTTATGTTTATCTGAAGTCGGCCGATCGCTATGATTTTCTGGAACGGAATTTTGAGAAAAACAGGTTTAATTAACTGTCACCGTCGGGACAAGTGGCACTCTTTTTTTAAACAGGATTGGCGTGAAATGCGCACTAATACACATTCACTGTACATGTTATGTGGTTTATTTGATAGGTAAACTATCTTTGTAGTGTTAAGAGACGGACAGGTGTATATACGGCGATTGTTTTGTTTTTTTTTCACCTCTGCGTGCGTTAGACGCGTTAGAGAAAATGGTCGCATAGAATGCATTAGAGAAAGATAGTGTTTCAGCTTGACACTATCGCTGTTTTTCTGCACTAAACAAGGGAATTTTGCCAAGATATTTTCAGAGATAAGAGAAAAGATGTTATAGAATAATAATTTAATGAAAAAAAAATTTTTGACAAAAAACTGACATTCAAACTATTTAGGAATTTACTGAAAACGGCTCAGTGCGACATCCGACGGGTTTTCCCAGATCGCATCACAAATGATGACAGAATTTTCATTTTTGGGTGAACTATCCCTTTAAGTAAAAAAATAAAATAAGGACTGACTTTCTTTTGACAATCCTATAGTAATAAGATAAAAGATGTGCTTGAATTGTATTAAAAGCACTAGAAAAAACATAATTCTTACAGAATTAAGTACACCTTAAAGCTACAATTTTAGTAAGTCACAATCTTGTGACTGAAACCGTCTGTGTGGGTCCAGTTTATGCATTCATGGACTCCTTTCACAGACTGTGATGACGTGTTTTAACGGTCATCAGCATCATAAATCCTTTTTTATATATTTTTTTAATTAATTTTTTTAAATGTATATACATTTATAACACTATACTTTGTAGTATATTTGCATCATATTACAGAAAACTAGTTAACCCTGTTGTGAGGGTGCGTTTCTAATACAGCGGCTGTGGGAGTGATGGTATTGACATCTTTCTCTCTTCTGACTGCTGTTATCAATCCCTCACTATTTTTTTACTCTTTTTGAAAGTTGTGAAAACACTATTGTGGAGCTTCTTTTGCTATTTGAGCAAATTATAACACACAAAAAATATATTTAATGTAGTCTCTTATTCACCGCTACAGAAGTTTACCCAACTGCAGGGCCGGATCTACCATATGGGCAGTCTGGGCACGTGCCCAGGGGCCCTTGCGCAGAGAGGGGCCCTCCGTTATCGGAGGGGTTTTTTTGTGCGCTACATAAAAATAGTATACACAAGGCTTGGCCTCGATCTTGATAATTATCCAATCAGAATTTTTAAAAAAGTGTATATTACATTATATGATCCCGCTCTTATTCATGCAAATGCTTTTAAACAATTCATGTGCGACAAGATAAAAGTGTGACTGTGACACACACAGAGAGAGAAAGACGTGCCAGTATCGTGCGCACAGACAGCACGCCAGAATAGTTATCTTTCGTGCTTGAACTTACAATAACACACACAATTATGCCAAAATGTCAGTTTTTTGTCGAGTATCTTCGTAACATAAGAGCTGTCTTATGATGAATGTGAAGAGGTGTGAGAGAATGAGGCGCGTGTGAGATCAGCGTCTCTGTCAGCAACGGCTGGTCTTAAAGAGACAGCAGCCAATAAAGCTTTCTGTCAGTAAAGTTAATCAAAGAACAAAAAGAACAGAGCAATTACTCACTGCTCTTGACTAAAGAACATTTTTAGCTATAATAAGGATTAGTATAATTTATAATTTATGCAGTGCAGACTGTTTGATAACTTTATTCAATATTGGTATATATGTCCTAGGTCTACCTGTTAGACAGTAAGGGCACTGGTAAATATGACATTTATTTTTTACTATTGTATTATTGAGACAAATAACAAGTTTGCAAAGATGTCAATATTTAATTTTGTAAAAAATATTATTTTAATTTGAAAACACAGTGCATTTAGTTGTTGTTGCTAGTTTGAGTCGAAAAATACACATTTCAGCATTATCACTAATCTGTGAGTGCATTTCACTTGAGAACCAAGCAAGTTGACTCATGAAACCATTTGTTTATTATATCGCAATCGCAATATTGACCTCAATAATCGCAATATGACATTTTCCCCAAATCGTGCAGCCCTACTTTAAAGTAGAAAAAAAAATTGTATCATTGTCTTGTGAACTTGTCATTCAGCTTTTGACCAATAGTGATTGGCATGTCAAATCCCACACCTGGTGGGCCTTAGTATTTTGTGTGTGTGTGTGTGTGTGTGTGTGTGTGTGTGTGTGTGTGTGTGTGTGTGTGTGTGGTTGTCAGGTAGGGGAGGGGGGCCCATGAGCTTCAGTGCCCAGGGGCCCCTGGGGGTACTAATCCGGCTCTGCCAACTGTGACGACTTCCGCTTCTGTGAAACCCTGAAATGTGAAAAAGGTCAATTGCAACAAAACCAACTTTTGGCCAATCTCTTCCCCTAGATCTGGGTTTGTGGTTTTATCTTTGGTGGTGTGGAGTTTAGAGAAGTAAAGAAAGAAGTAAAAATGTTTGTCACTGTTTGTCACACACACACACACACACACACACACACACACACACACACACACACACACACACACACGCACACACACAAAGGATTTACATGTTGTATGGTGAAACATACATTTTCAAAAAACATAATTATTATGATTTTTAAGCTACTTTCTACTTTAAAATGTTTTACTTTGTCCCTACAATGCAGGGAATACATGAACTACACACTCAAACACACACATATTTGCTTGCTTGCCCTTACAAGTGCATTTTCCTAGTCCTTGTACTGTAGTTTATAAAAGTAGACTTTTAAGTGTGTACTTTAGTGTAACAGCAGTAAACTTTGAATACACACAACTAGTTTACAAAGTTTTTCTTTAACCTATACTGTTAGTTTGCTCATTTTTCAGTCAACTTTTTAGTTTTCAGTAGGCATTGAAGTATACTCTCAGAAGATTATTGAATTTTAAGATTTTTGTAAGTGTTTTAGTGTCAATAGTGTCTGTTTAAGTGAATTTAACATCATACAGTTTACTATTTATATATTCATTTTGCATAAGATGAAACAATATATAAATATATTATATAATATATAATAGTATGTGTTCAATAAAAAATATCCATAAGCCAATAACACTTATTTGATCAAATTAACAACATTTTTCAATTATGAACAAAAAGAGCAAATAAAATGTAAGATAAGATGGCAAATAAGAGCAGTATTTTAATGTCTGTTTGCACATGTGCATCAATCGGAGTGTCTGGTAGATTAACAGTGAGAGATCTTGAGGCAGGCGCGACTCTAGTGGCTGGAGCGACGCTCAGGAAGAGCCACGAGACGCACTCCAATTCGGGCAAAAAGAGCGAATAAAATATAAGATAATATGACAAAAAGGTAAATAAGAGCAGGATTGCACTGTCTGTGTGCTCTCGTGAATCAATCGTAGTGTCTGGTAGATGTAAACAGTGAGAGATCTTGTGGCAGGTGCGACTCTTAGGTGCCGAACCTGGTTCTCTTACGAGAGGTCTCTCGTACTGCGTAAGATATCTTACGCTAGGGGAAAATCCTTTTCCGCGAGATATTGAAGCCAAAAATTATCCTTAATTTTGTAATAATGCAAAACGCGTTGCAGCAGCAATGCAGACATAGGCGAGACAGCTCGCGCGCCTATTGGCTGCTCTGCGGCAACTGCAGCAGCCTATCGAGCGAGGCCTGGCGTGACGTCAGACCCAATCAGGGCACTTCGCGCCCGCTGCGTCACGTCCCGCCGAAATGGGCGTGGTCTAGGCCTATAAATATCGCTCGCAGGCAGCTATTATCTGATTTTTCATCCTTCAAGCGAAGCACACGCATCGCTGGAGCTGGATTAGAAGCCGCGCCGTCGAGAGAGAGCACCTTCAGCGGGACGAGTCACTGAAGTCGCTGGCCGCGCCGCCTTCCTGCCTTCCTGCTGCGCTTTCCGGCGCTTATATCCTTCTCTTTTATTACACTGTATTTCTGTGTGTGTGTGTCGCCGCCGCGACACACATTCTAAAAGAGCTAGCGTCTTTTTAAAGATGCCTTCCTGCGGCTCGTGCAGAGCCACACTCAGCGACGGGGACCGCCACGTGATCTGCGTTTCCTGCCTGGGTGAGGAACATGCAGCTCTCGTGCTCGCTGACGGCGGATGCCCTCACTGCGAGCTGATGGCAATGGCGACTCTGAGGACTCGCCTAGCCGTCTTCACCGAGACTGCTCCCCCGCCCGCCGCGGCGTCGCGCCGTAAAAAAGCGCCGTGCCCAGCGGGCCCCGGAACCCTCCCTCAGCCGCCAAAGCTCGCCGGTTCGCCCGCTTGCTTCCCCGGCTTCTTCTGTTTCGCTTCCTGACGGACAGCGGCCGCCGTCTGCCGCCGCTTCCGTTGATATCGCGGATGAGGAAGCCCTGCTGGGAGAGGATGATTCCTGCTCTATCCTGGCGTCAGGCAGTGAGGACTGCCCGCACGTCGTCAGGCAAGAGAGCTTCCATTGAGACGGAACTCATGCGAGTACTCGCACAGGCCGCGGTGAGCCTCGGCCTTGAGTGGTCTTCGCCTGAGCAGCCCGCTCACAACCGGCTGGATGGATTTTTCCTGCCTGGGGAGCGCGCTTCGCCTGCGTCCAGACCGGCGCCTTTTCTTCCTGAGTTACACGAAGAAGTCGCCAAGTCCTGGAGCGCCCCCTATTCTGCTAGAGTGCGTCCTGCTGTTTCTTTGGCATTCTCCGCCGTTGACGATGCCAAGAACAAAGGATACCTCTCACTGCCGCCGGTTGAAGAGGCGATAGCGGCCCACTTATGCTCGCCCTCCGCTGGACGGCGCGCTAAGCCGGCCCTGCCCTCTAAAGCTTGCCGCACGACGTAAAGCCTGCTCCGCCGCGCTTTCTCCGCCGCCGGGCAAGCTGCGTCAGCGTTGCACACCATGGCAACGCTCCAGATCTTCCAGGCCGATCTCCTCCGTAAGCTGGATGAGGAAGGACCTGACGCGATCTGCGTGCCGGACTTAAGGAGTGCCACGGACCTCGCTCTTCGTGCTACTAAGTCCGCAGCACAAGCCATTGGACGGACTATGGCTTCTCTCACCGTGTCTGAGAGACATCTTTGGCTGACGCTCTCGGAAATGGCCGAGTCTGAACGCACCGCGTTCCTCGACGCCCCGCTTTCCGCCACAGGCCTCTTTGGATCCTCCGTCAAGGACTTCGCGGAGAGATTCGCAGAGGTACAGAAAGGCTATGAAGCACTTCCTCCCGAAGCGCTCCAGCTCTGCAGCAGGCCGTGCGAAACCGTCTGCTCAGAGCTCACAGCCACAGCCACCGTCCACTGCCTCCACTTCACAGCGCCGCCAGGCCAGAAGCGCGAGACCGCGCTCCCGCTCATCCGGTCGCCGCCCCGCAGAACGTGGCTCGCGACCTAGGATCACGGTGAAGCCCGAGGCCCCGAAGTCGTCCTAGCACAGCTAGGAAAACGACGGTGTTCCAGTCCCGCTGCGGCCGGACTCACACCAAAGCTATTCGCTCGTCCAGTTCCAGAAAATGTGACTGTTCCAGTGTTTTCTGCAGCCAACAAGTCGGTTCTGTCACCCGCTTGCCTGCACACAAATGCCGTTTTCACGGCTACCCAGATAAATCCCCAAAAGAGTGTATTTTCTGGTGTCCCGGCCACGGCCGATGGTGTTTCATGTGTAGTAAGAATGCCCACTGCCCAGTGCCCATCCCTACACACAAGCACAGCCTGTCACACAGGGCTCGCGCACATAAAACCGACTCAGATCGGTTGCGCTTCAAACATGGTGAACGTGCCCACTACCCAGTGCCCACTAACACCACGTTATGCATGTCTCACGGTTTCTGTAAAAACGAAACCAACGTGCACTCGCTTCACGCAAGCGAACGATGCTTTCGGTGTGATAAATGTGCCCGCTGTCCCGCGCCCACATCCACACATAGACATGACAGTTCCCACGGGAACCGCCCAGCCCTCCCCCTCGCGGTTAACCACCGCAGAGGAGTCGAGCGCGGGCAATCTGCCCGCTGTCATCAGCGCGCCCCATGCCTCAAATGTCACGAGCGCCACGCTTGTGTTACAGCACACCGAAGCTTCTCCATCGCTGAGCGAGCGGAGCGCGCTTCGTATTCAACCCCTAGCTATCCATGCAGACGCATGGGCAAAGCTACCCGGGGTTTCGAAGTGGGTGCTGAACATTATAGAAAGAGGCTATTCGCTGCAGTTTCGCCGACGCCCTCGCCGCTATGTGGCGCGCGTCGAGACCACGGTAAAAACAGAAGTAGCACATCTACATCGAGCCGAAGTGACGAAACTATTGAGCAAAGGGGCCATAGAGCCTCTCTCTCAAGATCAGAGCGAAGGAGGGCTATACAGCAGATACTTCCTGGTACCGAAAAAAGACGGGGGTCTCAGACCCATACTAGATCTAAGGCAACTGAACAAAGTGCTTGTGAAGCTACAGTTCAGGATGCTCACGACCAGGCAAATCCTTGTGCAGATTCGCCAAGGAGATTGGTTTGTGTCAATAGATCTGAAAGACGCGTATTTTCAAATACAGATAGCGTCACGTCACAGGCGATATTTGAGATTCGCCTTCGAGGGCCAGGCATATCAGTACACAGTCCTGCCGTTCGGTTTGTCCCTAGCACCCCGTACATTTACGAAGTGCATGGATGCGGCGCTCGCACCCCTCAGAATGAGAGGCATGCGAGTGCTGAACTATTTGGACGATTGGCTGATTCTAGCGCAATCTCGCGCAGTGCTCATAGAACACACGACCATTTTACTCGATCACCTCGAGGATTTGGGTCTGAGTGTCAATTGGGCGAAGAGCTCCCTGTCACCCAGTCAGAAAATATCTTTCCTGGGCACAGAACTGGACTCACTATCCATGATAGCGCGACTATCACAACAGCGCGCGGTAGACATTCGACGCACAGCGAACTCTTTTCGCTGCGGCGCGTCTGTCCCGCTCAAGAGATTTCAGAAGATGCTAGGTCTCATGGCCTCAGCATCGTCAGTGCTCCAGCTGGGTCTGCTCCGCATGCGCCCGCTGCAGTTTTGGCTGAAAGCGCGAGTCCCACGCGAAGCGTGGGCACCCGGTTTGCTTCGCCTCAGGGTCAATCAGAAATGCGTTACAGCTCTGAAACCCTGGAAAGCGAACGACTGGTACCAATCAGGTGTAAGCCTGGGGACTTCCTCGAGGGTGAAAGTGGTGTCCACGGACGCGTCCACCTCGGGATGGGGAGCGCTGCTCGAGGATAGACCGTTCTTCGGCCAGTGGTCAGAACGAGAGAAGCTCCTGCACATAAACTGCCTCGAAATGCTGGCAGTAGACAACGCGCTGACGCGTTTTTGTCCCCAAATAAAAGGTCACCACGTCTTGGTCCGTTCGGACAACATGTCTGTGGTGTCCTACATAAATCGCCAGGGCGGCATCAGATCCGAGAAACTGTACAGGCTGGCAGAACGCCTCCTGGTATGGGCTCAGTGCAACCTGCGCTCGCTCAGAGCAGCGCACGTGCCAGGGATCTTGAATATAGGACCGGACAGACTGTCCAGGAACAATGTTCCGGCAGGCGAGTGGTCTCTACACCCACAGACAGTCCATCTGCTGTGGAAGAAATTCGGCAGAGCGGAAGTGGACCTGTTTGCGTCTCAAGAAAACGCTCACTGTCAAGAATTTTTCTCCAAGAGCAGGAGCGCGCTGGCCCATGTGTGGCCCCGCCGCCCGCTCTATGCTTTTCCCCCCGTCTCTCTCCTGCCTCAGGTGATAGAACGGATCAGGGAAGAAGGATGCTCAGTACTGCTGGTAGCACCGTTCTGGAAAAACCAACCTTGGTTCCCAGCCGTGATGCAGTTAGCAAGTACTGCCCCGTGGCCAGTACCAATGAGGAGAGATCTCCTCTCACAGGCCCGCGGCTCGATCTGGCATCCTCACCCGGAACTATGGTCCCTTCATGTCTGGGCCATCAACGGGTACATGTTGGACTCCCTAAAGGAGTATTAAACACGATCACGCAGGCTAGAGCTCCGTCTACAAGACGACTCTATTCTTCGAAATGGTCGGTGTTTTCGGGCTGGTGCACAGCCCGTGGTGTGTCACCCACAAACTGTGGTGTGACGGAGGTGCTTTCCTTCCTACAAGAGCTGTTGGATGGGGGCAGGGCCCCCTCCACGCTCAAAGTTTATGTGGCGGCTATAGCAGCGTTCTCAGAAACAACGCTTGGTCAGTCAATAGGAAGGAACGATTTAGTAATCCGCTTCCTTAGAGGGGCTAAGAGACTGAATCCTCCCAGACCTCCCTCAGTCCCCGTATGGGACCTTTCTACGGTTCTGGAAGCCATGAAAGGTGCGCCATTTGAGCCTTTACAGTCAATCGATTTGAAACACCTGTCTTTCAAGACGGTGTTTTTGCTGGCTCTCGCTTCAGTGAAGCGCATAGGGGATCTGCACGCGCTCTCTGTGAGCGCGGCGTGCATGGAGTTTGGGCCCAATGACTCAAAAGTTATACTCAAACCTAAGCACGGTTATGTTCCAAAATCCCTCAACACACCGTTTAGGGCGCAGGTTATCTCCCTGTCAGCCCTACCGGTCCCTGATGAGGAAAGAGACGCGAGCCTCCTTTGCCCAGTCAGGGCATTACGAGCTTATGTGTCTCGCTCGTCTGTTTTCAGACAGACGGAGCAGCTCTTTGTTTCGTTTAGCGGACGTTCTAAGGGACTAGCCGCGTCGAAACAGAGCCTATCCAGATGGATAGTTGATGCTATAGCGCTGGCATACGCCTCCAAGGGCATGCAGTGCCCATTGGGTGTCAGAGCGCACTCCACGAGAGGCATGGCCTCTTCGTGGGCCTGGTCAAGTGGGATTGCCTTGCAAGATATTTGTATGGCGGCAGGCTGGGCCTCCCCGTCTACATTTATAAGGTTTTATAACCTAGAGGTTCCCGCCCTGCAGGCCAGGCTGCTGTCGGTCTAAATTACCAGTATTATCTGACCTGATGCGATCAGCTCAGAATGCTGCGTCTGCTGAGCACAGCTCAATGTTCGACAGTATAAAGCTGGGCAAACTGTGTAAGACCCACATTTTCCCCATCAGTTCAGGCCGTACCCCGCCCTGTCTGTATGATGAAATTCGCGTCCCATCGACGCTACTATAGGTGGAAAAGTGAGGCTGCACCCCTCCCTCTTCCCGGACTCCCTGTGAGTTCCCTGAGTGATTGTGCACTATATGTACCCCGGGCTTTCGCCCTTGAGTCTTTGGTGTCAGATCTCAGCATGCACGGCGTTTTACATTGGGTCCCCTAGCGTAAGATATCTTACGCAGTACGAGAGACCTCTCGTAAGAGAACGTACTCGGTTACTAACGTAACCTCGGTTCTCTCTAGAAGAGGGAACGAGTACTGCGTATCTTGCCGTGCATGCACACGCTCTGGTTGCTTCGATGATGAAAAACCAGATAATAGCTGCCTGCGAGCGATATTTATAGGCCTAGACCACGCCCATTTCGGCGGGACGTGACGCAGCGGGCGCGAAGTGCCCTGATTGGGTCTGACGTCACGCCAGGCCTCGCTCGATAGGCTGCTGCAGTTGCCGCAGAGCAGCCAATAGGCGCGCGAGCTGTCTCGCCTATGTCTGCATTGCTGCTGCAACGCGTTTTGCATTATTACAAAATTAAGGATAATTTTTGGCTTCAATATCTCGCGGAAAAGGATTTTCCCCTAGCGTAAGATATCTCTTCTAGAGAGAACCGAGGTTACGTTAGTAACCGAGTACGTTATATCTGTGACTGGTCGAGTGGCATGCGCATATAACTGTGACTAGTCGAGTGGCAGGCGCATATAACTGTGACTGGTCGAGTGGCAGGCGCATATAACGGTAACTGGTCGAGTGGCAGCTGCCTCTAGCGGTGACGGGTTGAGTGACAGGTGGAGCGGCTCCCCCTGCCACGCAGAGATTTTACCCCATTCAGCCATGCAAATTATAAAATACTCAAGTAACCTTAAAAACAATACATCTAACTAAAATTGAAATCGCTATGGCTTAGTGATTATGTAAGCGTTGTGATTGTGGATGACAAGCGCGAATCTGGAGAAACAGGCGTTTATTTATTCCTTCTCAGAAACGTAGCCTGCAATGTGTTACGTTATTGTGTTAATAATAACTAAATTACCTATTTATGTTACATATTTATTTTGTATGAAAACTAGCGCGTTAGTTAAGGCTATTCTGCAAATATAAGGCATTAAAGGGGTGATGAACTGAGAAATCAAAATTTCCTTGAGCTTTTGACATATAAGAGATCATCATACTATAATAATATCCTGTAAGTTTCAGAACTGAAAACTACCTTGTTAAAAGCTTTTATAGACATCAGGCTCAGCAAACGACTCGTTTTTCAAAGTGGGGAACTATGACGTCAAAGAGGATAAAACACCGCCTCCACAAAAGAAGATCAACGCCTACTTCAACACGGCCTGTTTAGCCCCGCCCACCAATTCGCCCAAACATGCTAAATAACATAGGACGACATGATAATTGCTAAACCAGATCGAACTAC
The DNA here is from genome assembly GCA_021554675.1 of Leuciscus idus. Taxonomy (NCBI): domain Eukaryota; kingdom Metazoa; phylum Chordata; class Actinopteri; order Cypriniformes; family Leuciscidae; genus Leuciscus; species Leuciscus idus. The sequence goes on from CM038634.1 coordinate 10,844,510, forward strand.
TTCCAAGCAATAAACATGCTGTTTACTAAATATTGTGCAGTGCCTGTTTGTGGAAGAAGACAGTCTGCATAAGCTTCCTTCGGATTCCAGCATGGTTAAACTTTATTAAATCAGTCAATCACAATTTCCCGACACGGATCTGCCAGCAACATGTAAGTAACCATGTGTATTCATAATGCCTGATCTGCGATCAGTGATTTCTGTGTAATTCAAGTTCAGATATATTTCTCTTAAAATCGTTCAATACTGTTAATGCATCAGTGACTAAACGATCAACTTAACATAATTTCTCGTAGAATTATGAAAATAATATTTCCTAAATAATATAACTGAAAGCGATCAAAGAACGATCCCTTTCCAATCGCCCAAGCTGTCAATCAAACAGCACAGCGCGAGCCGCGAGAGCTTATCTGGACACTTACCAAACTCGTGATGAAATAATGACACTGTTACACTACACAACGAAGCTCTTACTGTGTATTCACATCGTGTTTGCATTGTGATTTGGTGTAAGCATTTGTGAGAGTGCAAAAATTGCGTTGCAATGATAAGATCTTTATTCACGCGATCAACAGACTGTCTGTCATCTGCTCAGTCAGTGCTCATCATGCTGCAACCTTTCATGTGATGGAATATATTTAAATATAATGCTTTAAACGATACTTTTCACGATTTGTTAATCTCGATAGCTGTAATAGTAAAAAACGTAGTAAAAGTTTTCGAGAGAGTTCATATAATACTAGCTATTTCATATGCAAGCATGTCAGCCAATCACAGCAGTGGGCGTTTGCACTGTAGTCTCACAGCAGACACGCCCCTTAAAACAGAGCGTTCAAATCTGAGGCTGAAATCAGGCTTGGAAAAATGGCTTTTATTTATAAATTATGAAAATTTTTGATGTAAAAATCATACTAACATTATAAGGGCACCCCAGGCAACATTATAAAATAATAAAACAATCCAGTTCATGACCCCTTTAAACATCCGAAGATTTGTTCACATCAAGCGTGCCGCACAAGCCCTGAAAAGTGAAGCCAAAGCGCCTCGATCGCCCCCCGGTGACTGGTCCTAGTATAGGTCATAAGCCCCGCCTCCCCGTGTTATTCAACGGGACGTGAGACCAACTAAAACAATTAAATTACACTTCAAATATCTTTTTCCCAAAGGTGGTTTCTTTCATTTGCTGTCGTTTTTATCACGCTGATGTAAGTTCAAGTGTCTGTTTCAAAAATAAGTTGGTTTTTAGTTAGTTACGTGATGCGGTGGTGTAACGTCATGATTGACAGCTGTGATTGACAGGTTCTCTGAGCGAAGTAGTCACTGAAGCACCAACGGACATTTTTTCGGGATCTTCGGAGGACTGAGGAGATTGTGTTTACTTTATTTTAACAAGCCTCTTGTCGTACTGCAATCAATTTTTAAAAAAGTGTGCAGAATCCACTCTCCCTGAGTGCATTCTGCGAGAGTGAGGGCGGAGCGTTGATTTCGCGGCTTTACTTCCTGCTCACTACTGCGCAGGTCTGGTCCCGAAATCGCTACTGCGCAGACTCAAGTTCCAATATGTCAGTGCCATATCGGGACTCTGGCGGCTTCAGTTGGTTCTCATCAATGGAAGAGAGCGAAGGGGCGTCGTCCATCTTTTTTTACAATCTATGGTTCACATCAACGGATTTTCGCTTTATAACGCGATTCAGATTCAACATGATCGACATAATATGCAACACAACACTTTTATCTCATCTCGTAGCCTACTGATGGTGATGATGATGATGATATTATCTTTATTTATTTTTTTACAGTCTATGATTTTTACCCACACAATAGTTTGGTCGGAATGTAAGGTAAGTTAAAGCAGCACTCAGTAGCTTCGGGACTTCTTCGCTGTATTCTCGCTTTTTGCTCGCAGGTTTCTCTCTAGAGCTCCCCCCACAGCTTCGGAATAGATATTTGACAACACTGTTGTAAAAACTCGTTGTTGATTCTCAGACACCAGAGGCTATAGATCAACGACATCAAAGCAGATGGGACGTTCTTTAAAACGTCTTCTTCATTCGGGTTCGGACAGCGTGAGGGAGCGCAATAATGACAGCATTTTAGCAGATTTCTTTTGGCTGTAAAGCAATTGTTTACATCGCGAGACCTGATATCACGCGAGACTTCCTGACGCAGCGGCCGGCGGCCTCGCCGGCTCAAAGTTGCAAGTGCGTATTTTCCGCTCACGGGCACCAGGGGGGTGCGAAACGACCACCATTCAACCCGAAATAAGTAATATAACCATTCCAATGACTCCGAAGCTGTTCAGTTAAGGTAAAAAAAGTTACTTAGTTCACCTTTAATACAGTATGTCTGACAGTATAAGCAGGAAGAGTGTGAGTAAAAGAGGAAGATGACAATCAGCATTCGCTTTGCAGAAATAATCAGATAAACACTGAACTTTAACGTGTGAAAAAGTGAAGCAGTTTCTCTGTGATTATGTGGAAAACTAGAGACTAATGAAGATGATGATGATGAAGGAGTTGCGATGTACTGGACTCGAGCTGATTTCAGAATCTCATCCTGCACATGATATGTCTGCTATACGAAGTCGAACTTTTGACTTAAAGTCATAATTAAGGCATTCAAAAGTCGAATTTATGACGTAAAGTCATAATTTTGACATAAAAAGCCATAAATATGACATAAAGAGTTAAAAGTGTGACATGCCGAGTCGAATTTCTCTCTTAAAAAGTTGAAATGATGACATACTAACTAATTTAGACTTATAAGACATAATTTCGACTTTTCATCTCATAATCATGACTTCTTCATAGATTTTACGCTCTATTAATGTGTATGACGTAATGATGTCATCTGGTGTGCAGTGATGTCAGTGCTGTGATGGCTCCGCCCCAGAGGAGGCGTTCCTTCGGCCCCTTCTCACCCAAACGCATCTACAGGAGCATGTCCGTCAAGCTGAGGGGCGGAGCTTCCCACGGTGAGGCGGAGCATTCTGATTGGAGGAAGCGGCTGAGCAAAGGACCAGCTGATGTAACAACTGCACACACACACATAGAGTATAATATAGATGTCATGATGTTTACGTGTGTGTGTGTGTATGTCTGTTTGTGTGTGTGTGTAGTACGCGTGTCTGTGGGACGCTCTGGAGAGTGAAGACACCCTGGCCGTGCAGCACCTGTTGTCCAGAGAGAGAGAGAGACGGACGAGCGAGTGAACGTGGTCACTGAGTTCGGCCTGGCGCCGCTGGACGTGGCCGCTCTTACCCACAATGCCTCACTGCTGAAGGTGCTGGTGAAGGCCGGAGCAAAACACAACCCCAACTGTGAGTCACTCACTCACTCACTCACACATTAGCTGTGTCTGAAACCGCTCCCTATCCAGTGCACTTTATCGGGTGTCGGCCATTTTGTAGTGGTGTCCGAATTCTGAATTAACGACATCATTCCCTACATTCGTTCACTTCTTTTACCTCTCTGAATTCGAGTGTACATTCTATGTACACTTGCTGAAGCACTATTTCCCACAATCCAATGCGGAGAGGGCTGAGCGTGAAAGTGCAGGAGCGAGCGAGTTTAAACCAGAAATTACTTTACAGCTTTCTTATTTCTGCTGTAACATTTATTACATGCTATTTTTATTTTTTTATTTTTTTATTATTCATTACTTGAATAAAACATTAAAATATTGAGACAATATTTAGTGATGCACCGATGTGAAAATTGTGGCCGATACCGATAACCGATATTAATATTGCTGTTATGGCCGATACCGATATTTACCGATGTCGATATCTCTGTATAGAAAACAAATTTTAATGATTATCAAATAAAGAGCTATTTTCCAAAACACTTCTTTTTTTTTTTTTTTTACTTTAGAAATGACTGATATTGGGCACCTTTACCTGTGTGCAAAATATGTCACATACGACACACATGCATTATACTGCATTGCATATACAGTAATGTGTGCTGGTCAACTTGTCTAAAATTAAGAAACCCTTAGAAAACGGTAAAAAAAACAACAACAAAAAAACAGGAATATTGTGTACAATTAAGATAGGCTACTTTATTTATTATTCCAATATCCAAATATGATACTAAAAAATACCACAGGGAAAAGGGCTTCTATTTGTGACGTGCTGTCTTTGCGTTTGAACATTGCACATTTTAAACAGGACACTCATTAACTGAATAAATGTTAGCCAATACAAACATATTTATAGACAGGAGTCCAATAATAGCATAACGAATCATTCTAAAAATAATAACAAGTAGCCTAGGCTATAAGACGAATCCGACATGGGCTGTGTTAACAGTAAAACGTCCGTCATTTAACGAATTTTAAAAACACGGATAGATAATACAAAATACTTTCTGATATTTTGACAGAAAAAAAACAAGCAAGAACAAAATTTAAACTTAGCCCGTCAATTTTTCATTTTACAATTATCTTCTCTCTCTGTGTGTGCGCGCGTCCGTGTTTGTGAGAGAGAGAGCTCGCGCAGCACTGATACAACGGTAGCCTACTTTTTAATCCATAAGTAACGAACGCGCTAGTTTTCATACAAAATAAATATGTAACATAATTAGGTAGGCTACTTTAGTTATTATTAATACAATAACGTAACACATGAAGGCTACGTTTCTCAACACTGAGAATGAATCAATAAACGCCTGTTTCTCCACTCGCGCTTATCAGTAATCCACAAATCACACGTGCTGTCACTTTTGAGAAAAATCTGATTCGAACGGGTATCAAATATCAAGCAATATATTCAAATATCTACGAGTCAAAAAACAATCAGTCAAAAATGTGTCATGAAGAGGAAAAAAACATAAGTCGCACTGGACTGCGTTAACAATGTTACGGACGGGACAGTTGACGTGAGCGCTCTGAAAGCCACTAAGACTGCTTTAAAACTTTCACAGAGACCTCAAACAGAAAGCACAAAAAGCCTGTCTTTAAATTTAATTTCGTTTTGTATTAATTGTATCTTAATTTTGATAAATGTTTCATCAACCAATTGCCTGGATTGAATTTAATAAGAAGTAAATAGAGTAGAAAATATTTAATCAGGACACGGAGGCGAGGGCGCGTGAACCTGGAGCGCGTCTCATAAATGAACCGAAATCTACCTGCCTCACAGACCGGAGACATATATAGAAAGCTTGAAATGTCTATTTTTAAACAGAACAATTCAAAACGAAAGAAAACAGACTGTTCTCTGCTTATGTCATCTGTATGAAATGTGTATTTATCTCAGGCACATTCACTACTGCTAAGATCGAGTCAGCATCGTCAACTTCATCTTCAACTTCACACGTCAAATATCGGCCTGTTCACATCGGCCATATTTTGACATCGGAACGATACCGATGTGTAAAAAAATGACCATATCGGCCGATATTATATCGGCGGCCGATATATCGTGCACCACTAACAATATTATATAGATTCATTTTAAATGAAATTATGTTAATAATGTAAATTATATATTTTGTTTTATTAAAATATATTACTTAGGCATTAACTCAATTTAAAGGTCCCATTGCATGGATTATTTTATTATTTTAGAATGTTTCCTGGGGTGCCCTTATAATGTTAGTATGTTTTTTAGATCAAAAGTTGTAATAATTTAGAAATAAAAGGCATATTTCCTAGCCTGATTTAGCCTCTGATTTGAACACTCTGTTTGAAGGGGCGTGTCTGCTGTGAGACTTCAGTGTAAACGCCCACTGCTGTGATTGGCTGTGAGACTTCAGTTTAAACGCCCACTGCTGTGATTGGCTGACATGCTTGCATATGAAATATTTAGCATTACATGTGGAACTCTCTCTAAAACTTTTACTATTACAGCTATTATTCGTTTTTACTATTACAGCTATCGAGATTAACGAATCGTGAGAAGTTTTTTAAGTATTTACATCTATTCCCATCACATAAAAGGTTGCAGTGATGAGCATTTAGCAGATGACAGCTTGTTGATCGCGTGAATGAAGATCTTATCATTGCAACGCAGTTTTTGCACTCTCACTAATGATTTCACCAATGCAAACATGAGGTAAGTACAGTACCCAGCGGGCACATTGATGTCAAAATGACGTCACGAAATAGGTAAAAAATGAAAGTCATATTGACGTCAAAGTGTCGATGTCAATTTGATGTCAAGATTTTGACCTCTGCTGATGTCATTTTGATGTTATTTTGATGTCATGCTTTGTTGGTATTTGATGTCAATTCAACATTTATTTCATGTCAAGATGTCATGATGTTGATCCCAGCAGGCACAGGATATAGACTACAGCTTCGGTCAGACGTTGGATTTTGGTTGAAAATGAAAGTCAGGTTGACGTCTAAATCCAATGTTTGTTTGACGTCAAGCTCCAACGTTGGGCAGTCGTTGAATTTTGGTTGGAATAAACCAAACAAAAAGGTGAAATGCATGGCCGTACACTTATTACCAGCTTCACTTAAAACTAACCTGATTTACTTCATTTAATTTCCAGTTTAAAGAAATCATATTTTGCATTTTAAAGTCACCATGATGGTGGTTAGCGTTTACTTTAGTTGTGCTCTTGACCCTTGACTCTTTAATATAACATTTTCTCTGGCTGCTATAATTGTGTGTTTATAAAGCACAATTGTTGTAGCTAAAATAGCCATGAGAAAATTAGATCAGGTGATGTTGGCTGTTTATTGATGATGATGATGACGATATCATCATGTAATTGCCTGAATCCCTGATCTTATTCAGTGTCTAATGCTTTGATTATATAGAACTTGTGGTTTTAAAACTGTTTTATTCATAATAGAAGTCATTTGATTCTACAGCATTTCTTGCAGTGTTGTTTATCAAATAATATACTTGGTTTTTAAAAACTATTTAGTGCACAAAAACCTTTCATCTTTGGCATTATCAGATCAACTCCAGCTGCATAATTTATTAAAGCCGCAATGCATGCTGGGAGATATGGGTGAGTTTTGATTGGTGGTACCCAGCATGCACTGCAGCATGAAGCATTTCATTGATTGTCACCATTGTTGAGAGTCATACATTGATTCTTGATGGCTAAGTAATAATGTAGAGGAAAAAGTTTAATGCACTAAATGTTTTTAAAATCCTTTGATAAACAACATTGCTCTCATGCTGTAAAATTAAATGGCTTATATTATAAAACAACATTAAAAACGCAAGTCCTATATAATCAAAGCATTAGACACTGAACATGATCAGGGATTCAGGCCACAATGTGATGATATCATCGTCATCATCAATAAACAGCCAACATCACCTGATCTCATTTTCTCATGGCTTTTTTAGCTACAATAATTGTGCTTTATAAACACACAATTATAGCAGCCAGAGAAATTTTTATATTCAAGGGTCAAGAGCACAACTAAAGCAAATGCTAACCACCTTCATGGTGACTTTAAAATGCAAAATATGATTTCTTTAAACCGGAAATTAAATAAAGTAAATCTGGTTAGTTTTAAAGGAGAACTCATTTTTTTGTAAATTTGGAGTGCTGTCAGTACAGAGAACAACAACAAAAATCAGTGTTGCCTATACCGTGTTATCCTCTTTTTAAAATGTGCACCCTGTTGACTTCAATGGGGCACGTTTTAAATCTGCTTTTAGCCTCTTAACATCCTTGATGTGTCATTACAAGTGCCCAGCCATTGTGAGTGATTCCTTCAGAGTGAACGCGGTGAATCTGACTGCAGTAGATGTGAAAGATATTAATAAAAATGAAGTTAATTCAGCCAGCGCACATACCTGTATTTTCTTCCTGTTTTCGGTCGAAGTCCACAGTAGTCGATTGTCGAGTTCACGCGCTTGATCATAGATACTAAACCTATGTGCGTGAACTCGACAATCGACTACTGTGGACTTCGACCGAAAACAGGAAGAAAATACAGGTATGTGCGCTGGCTGAATTAACTTCATTTTTATTAATATCTTTCACATCTACTGCAGTCAGATTCACCATGTTCACTCTGAAGGAATCACTCACAATGGCTGGGCACTTGTAATGACACATCAAGGATGTTAAGAGGCTAAAAGCAGATTTAAAACGTGCCCCATTGAAGTCAACAGGGTGCACATTTTAAAAAGAGGATAACACGGTGTAGGCAACACAGATTTTTGTCGTTGTTCTCTGTACTGACAGCACTCCAAATTTAGAAAAAAATTAGCTCAATGTTAAAATTGACTGGAGTTCTCCTTTAAGTGAAGCTGGTAATAAGTGTAAGGCCATGCATTTCACCTTTTTGTTTGGTTTATTCCAACCAAAATTCAACGACTGCCCAACGTTGGAGCTTGACGTCAAACAAACATTGGATTTAGACGTCAACCCAACTTTCATTTTCAAACAAAATCCAACGTCTGACCGACGCTGTAGTCTATATCCTGTGCCTGCTGGGATCAACATCATGGCATCTTGACGTCAAATAAATGTTGAATTGACATCAAAATACCGTAACATCAAAATGACATCAGCAGCTCTAGGTCAAAATCTTGACATCAAATTGACATCGACACTTTGACGTCAATATGACTTTCATTTTTTACCTATTTCGTGACGTAATTTTGACATCAATGTTGATGTCATATTGATGTTAAATTGACGTCAAGGTGCCCGCTGGGTAAGAGCTTCGTTGTGCAGTGTAACAGCGTCATTGATTTCACAATGAGTTTTGGCAAGTGTCCAGATAAACTCGCGCTGTGTGATTGACAGCTTGGGCGATTGGAAAGGGATTGTTCTTTGATTGCTTTCTGTATATATATATTAATCACAGTTTAAGTAAGATTATTTTCATCCTACTAAGAGAAACGACGTGAAGTTGATCGTTTAGTCACTGGCTTGATTTACTGATGCATAAACAGTATTGAACGACTTCGAGAGAAAGATTATCTGTCTGAACTTGAACAATTACACATCAGACATTCACATAACCCACTGGTTCTTCAGAGGCTCGGATGAAGGAACTAAAAAAATACCTTTGTGTTCATTTGTACATCTAAACACTGAGCAACTGCCATGCTTCGCTCGTTTGCAAGCCATGATGTCTCTCGAGGAAAAACCAATATCACGCTCGCGCAGCTCATTTTCTCATGGGTGGCCAAATTGTTTTTGCGGCCAAAGAAGAGAAAGGGGAGTTGACCTTTCCCCTTATGACGACATAAGGGGAAGATTTCTAGATTCGCCCGTCTGAGCTTTCATTTTCTCAGAAATACCCAGGGCTTGGTTTACACCCATCAAAACGTCTAGCTACTGGGGGACCATAGGCAGGCTAGGGGAACTCATATTAAGGTTAAAAAACCTCATAAAGTGAAATTTTCATGCAATGGGACCTTTAATGTGTTTTACTAACAGCCAGGTGTTTTAATCATTTGTGGCATTGTTGTTAAACTGCTAGAGATGATAATTTGGTGGATGATTTAGTCATAATTTACTGTATAACAATGAATGCATTTTGGCTTAATAAAATAAAAATGTACAATGAATAACTGGGTTTTATGAATTCTATGAAAGTTTGATTAACACCATTTTTATTGATAAATGTTTATTAAATAATAAACACATATACAGAATCCCCAAAAATCTGAATTTGGGAGAAATGGCAAAAATAAAAGGGAATTTGGGGGAATTTTCATACGACCCTATTATTGTTAAAAAAAAGAAGAAAAAAAAGAGTAATGAGTCATTTAATAGATTATATTTAATAATAATAAATTCTTAAATTTAGTAGATCAAAGAACCCTATTACAGTTCAAATTGTTATAAAATATTTATATAATATTTATATTATATATAATGTTTTGAAAATATAAAATTGAAACCATTAAAAGTAAATCCAGACAAATTAAAAGGACAACAGAATTTGTAAAAATCTAAATTTTCAACATAATTTAGTTAAAAATGAAGCAGATTTGACACTTCAGTGTGTTGATGAAGTATAAACGCCTCTCTTCGTCCCGCCGCAGTGAGCTCGTCCTTTGATTGGTCGCTGAAGCTGGATGAGCTGGTGTCATTGGCCGAGCAGAAGCTGGAGGAGTGGAGGGCGGAGCTTCAGCTCAGAGAGAAGGCGGAGCTTCAGTCACACGCAGACGCGCAGAAGAGCGTCGATATCTGGACTCAACGCTGTGAACTTTACCATCGCATGAGGGAGAGATTCCACTCGACAGATATGAACACACACACACACACACACACACACACACACACACACACTCAGATGTCATGTGACTCCTGTGTGTCCCTCAGCTCCTCCTGGTCCTCCCGCTAGCGCCGCTCTGCTGGTGACGGGCGACAGCTGTGTGTGTGTGTGCGTGTCAGAGAGCCCTGCGGTCACACACACGGCCTTATCACCAGATACAGAGGTGAGATGCTACATCATTATCATCACACTGTCCCTGATGATGTCATCACTGACCCATCTCTCTCTCTGTGTGTGTGTGTGTGTGTGTGTGTGTGTGTGTGTGTGTGTGTGTGTGTGTGTGTGTGTGTGTGTAGTTGAATGGAGCACTTCAGCTGGTTTCTATCCTCTGTGTGGAACTGGATTCATCACTGACAACAGAAACACAGAGTTCAGCATCACCGGACTGCAGACTGTAAGACACACACACACTCACACACACACACTCATGGCTATATATATGATACACACAGACTCTGACTGATGTGTGTGTGTGTGTGTGTGTGTGTGTGTGTGTGTGTGTGTGTGTGTAGGGTGTGCAGTATTACGTGCGGGTCAGTGCGTATAACATCAGAGGCTGGGGTGTGTGTGTGAGCCGCAGCCAAACGAGTGTCGCCCCCTCCAGTGAGTACTGACAACTGCAGACTCATCACACATTACAGTTATTATAGTACTGACACCTGCAGACTTATTATTACAGTTATTATAGTTAACTAAACTAATACTACCATACAGAACCAGTTGCTTAGTTACAAATAAAAAAAAAACAAATTTAGTTTTTTTGTGCAGTTTTTGCTCTATGCAATCCAGATGTTTTGACAGACTTCTGTAGTTTGTACTGAATTCAGTGTGCGGCCAGCACACACCTTTTGCTCATTTTCCATATCACACTTTTGGGGATTTTTTGCCAATTTAGAGCGTAACAATTTCTTATAGTTTTCAACAACAACAAAAAACACTAAAATATGAATTATAATTAAAAAAATTATAAAAAAAAAAAAATTAAAAAAAAGTGTTAAAAAATAAGAAAAAATTATTAAAAGATTTAGAATTGTTAACATTTTATTGTATTAATACATTGCTAAGTTTTATGAATTTAATTTATTAGACATTTCAATTAAAACATTTTTTACAGGTTTGTGTCCTTTGATTTATAAATTTCAATAGACATCTTATGATCAAGTGTGCATAATTATTAATAAACATTTTTTAAAAGCATAATAATGGTAATAATAATAATTTGTATTATAATTAAATAATAATATTAATATCATTGTTAACATCTGAAAAAACACAATTACACCATTTCTAAAGTGATAAAGTGAAATGTACTACTTCTCAAAAGCTTGGGCTCACTATAATTTTATTTAGAAAGAAATCGATACTTTTATTCAGTAAGGATGCATTAAATTGATCACAAGTGACAGTAACAACATTTATAATGTGACAAATGTTTTCTATTTCAAATAAGTTCTTTTAAAACTTTGTGTTCACCGAAGAATCCTGGAAAATAAAATGTATCATAGTCTCCACAAAACTCTGAAGCAGCACGACTGTTTTCAACATTGATGATAATCATAAATGCGTCTTGAGCATCAAATCATCATATTAGAATGATTTCTGAAGGATCATGTGACACTGAAGACTGGAGTAATGATGCTGAAAATTCAGCTTTGATCACAGGAATAAATTACACTTCATGATATATTCACATAGAAAACACTGTTTTACTTTGGAATAATATTTCACAGTATTTTACAGTATTTTTGATGAATTAATGTGGTTTAGTGAGTTTGTGATGGTCGAGTGTCGCCCCCTGCAGGCTGGAGTGAGTGTGTGATATAGTGACTGTGTGACGGTAGCGTGTCGCCCCCTGCAGGCTGGAGTGAGTGTGTGATTGTTACGAACCCCTGTTGTTAAAATGCTCGTTTCAAAAGGGTTCAGCAACATAAAAGGAGACGCAAGGCAAAGAGCAGTTTAAAACATTTATTATAGGACTAATAAATGACTGCACAAACTCACGTCTCTCAATTTTTCTCTCTCCACATGTAACACACATTTACTCTGCACTAAAGTCAACATAGACATAACAAACACAACAAAATAGTAGCACAGTACAAAGAACACAGCTTGAGTTGATCAGCGGCTAGGCATCATGACGCACACGGAGTTCACCGTTGCGTGTCTCACCCTCCTTCACACTCCACTTATATGCTCAGCACGAGCCATCAGAGCAACGGGCCACAGGTGCGCAAGGGCGGAGCCTACACTCAGAAAGAAACTCCAATTAGAAGACAAGACAAACACACACAAAAATACACAGGCAACACCCATAAGGCTGAGGCCGTAACAGTGATATAGTGAGTGTGTGACGGTAGCGTGTCAGGCTGGAGTGAGTGTGTGATATAGTGAGTGTGTGACGGTTGAGTGTCGCCCCCTGCAGGCTGGAGTGAGTGTGTGATATAGTGAGTGTGTGACGGTAGCGTGTCGCCCCCTGCAGGCTGGAGCGAGTGTATCGGTGTGACGGTGAGACGCAGGGATCAGGCCTCAGCCGTCAGGAGGATCTCACAGCAGATCACAGATCCTGAGCTCCTCACAGGTACACACACACACACACACACAATACATGAAGAAACACACACCTCACTGGATACACACTGATAAACACCTGTGTGTGTGTGTCTCAGAGAACAGCAGCTCTGTGAGGAAAGTGTCTGTGTCTCGCGGCCTGAAGCAGCTCTTTCACTCCAGCAGGTTCGTCCGCCTGTTACAGAGGTGAGAAACACATCTACACAAAGCAGAAATCATATAAAATACACTATATATGATGTGCACAAACTGAAATACAGGCCTACATCCCATCAAATGTGGATTTGTGTGCGTTTCCTCACTGTAAAGTTACTTTATATCAGCCGTTCTCCACCAGGGGGCGTCAAAATGACCTCAAAACATTTCAAATAAGAAAACATTTGCTATAAATTGATATATTTCATATTTTATTATTAATTAATTTTTGTGTCTTTGAAGAATGAGAATTCTCACAGTTTTGGAAACCGTGATAGATGAGAAAGCCTCGTTTTAAAAGTGTGATTTCTAGACCTGAAAAAGTCATGTAAATTCATCAAATTTGTAAAACATGGGCATTTTTATAATGAATAAATAATTTATAATGAGTTTTAAAAAGTTTTTGAGTTTTGCATTTTAATAGAAAACACAACAAATTACTAAAACTTATTATTTTATTAGTTTTTTGTTTATGTCTAAATGCCTTATAAATACATTTTTATTTTAAGCTGAATAAAATAATAATTTAATCTAAAATGTTTTAGTTTTTTTAGTTTTTGTTGTAGCTATTTTTAGTACTTCAAGTTGAACTAAATGTAATTAAAAAATGTGACAAAAAAATCTTTTTTTAAAATATTTTCCTCACATAAGAAGTGACCATCATTTTTGAGAAGCTATTAGAATTTTGAAAACAAAACTCTGACATTCATAATGAGTTTAGGGGCCGTTTACACAACACCGTTTTCAACTAAAACATTAAAATTTGTATGCGTTTTGGTCGTTCATTTACACAACAACAGCGTTTTGGGGGCCTGAAACACAAACTTTTGTAAAGTTTTTGAACACAGTACTGTTTATTGTCTCTGTGTAAACACATGTGTATCTATAGGCACATAGTGTTTCTTTAGTGACAAAATGATGGCGGAATACTGCATTTTTAGTATTTTTCAGGGATGCGTGTGAACAAGGATCATTTTGACAACATTGTCGTCTGTACACGAAAAATGCGAAGGAAAAACATTTTTAGTATATTGTTGTCATGTAAACGCACCCTTAAGAGTTGCTTCTCAAGCTTTTTGACTCCTAAAGTTCTGTCAGTGTTACTGTCATGTCTCTCTCTCTCTCTCTCTCTCTCTGTGTGTGTGTGTGTGTATAGAGGCGTGTACCTGGCGTGTGTCTTCTATCAGAAGGAGTGTGTCCTGGTGTCGTGTGACGAGCGGCTCCCTCTAGTGGAGGTTCAGTGTTGCTCCGCCTCCGTCACACAGGACTTCCTGTGGTTCACTAAGGTCAGCATCACTCGTGTGTGTGTGTGTGTGTTTCTCCTGTGGTTCACTAAGGTCAGCATCACTCCTGTGTGTGTTTCTCCTGTGTCTCCTGCGTCTGACTCTCTCTCTGTGTGTGTGTGTGTGTGTGTGTGTGTGTGTGTGTGTGTGTGTGTGTGTGTACTCGTCTATCTATCTAAGTGAGGACCTTGGTGTCGTTACACACTCACTAACAGGGGACCGCCGAGCCAAGTGGGGACATTTTTCAAGTCCCCTGTTGGTCATGCTTTAAAACATGTTAAAATCAGCCAAAACACGCTCTGGTGAATTTTGTACATTTTTGACCAAGTGGGGACTTACATGTGTGTGTGTGTGTGTTTAAGTCCATACTCAGCAGCGCTCCTGTAGGCTGGAGCAGGAACTGCAGTGGCCCATTAACACACGTCGTTCACACTTCTCTATTGTCTGAATGGCTGCTGTTCTAGAGAGGCTCTGAGACTGTAGAGCTGCTGTTTAACTGCTTAGTTCAGGAGCTTTCAGTAACACTTTATAATAACTCCACGCTATTAATCATTAGTTAAGCATTAGTAAACAGTTAATTATTTTATAAAGTTTTATAAATTAATAGACATTAATAAGCAGCATATAAATACAGATATAAATGCTTTATTCTTGTTTTAAAACATATCTATAATGTGTTTAATAATTGTATTTTCATACTTTATTAAATATTTGCATTCTTCTGAATATCTCAGCAACTTATTCTGTACAAATGTTGATTGGGTAGTGTCTCTGACTGCTTGCATATTATAGTAGTCATAGATAGTAGCATGTCTTTGAGGGCAGCAGGGTTCCTAAGAGGCCTTCCAGTGTACACAGTTGTTGCAGAGAGCGCTAAATGCGGGCGGTGGAGGTGATGGGGAAAGATCTTCCCTAGATAACTAAGGTCTCCTCAATGAGGGTGATATCTAGTTCAACACAATCAAACATGCTAGTTTGTTCCCTGCCACGCTCTTCAGGATCCACCTCCTCCTCGTTGATTTCACTTAATGGCCCAATACTCGTCCAACTTTTGCCTTTCATCCTGTTGCAATAAACTGGCCTGTCAATCATCTTGTCACAGTTAAAATCCTCCACATTTCATTTAATTGAATTTCCTACCATATTGGAGAGAAAAGAAGTAGCACGTTGATCTACCAGTCATAGGTCTTTCATGCGGAGACCTATTCTAATATTTTTTGCATAATGATGCATTTAAGTTAAGAGCCAAACAGATCTTTATAAAAGTGCACATTATTGTTGCAGATGATATAATAAAGATAACATTAAATAAATATTTTTATAAGGTTAAATGTTGATTATTAGTCATTCAAGCCCCTTTATCTATACTTAACCATTAATCGTGCACATCCGCCTTTTTTTTTTTTTTTATGAACCGAATCCTCCTCTAAAGCGCAATGGGTTGTGGGCAATATTAGCCATTAGAGTGTGCACGGATCCACACTTCGATAATCTAACAGAAATAGTAGATCTTTCGGGGACTTTTGGCATACTATATTATGCTTTGGGACACACTTATAAGCTCACATATTATTTAGGATGCATAGTGCACATTGGGATGCAGGGTGTGACTTTCTGACTTTCTGTTTTATTAGAAAGTGTTGATTTATAAAGGGTAGAGCAACTGAGACTGTGAATGACACTGTAATTTTATCTTGCCCCAGACATTGACAAAGATTTTGTTCACTGAGACCTAATTTCATATGGCTATTGCAAAAGCTACCTTAGACATAGAAAAATATAGAAATACTAAAATAATCAATACATATTTCCAATACTACAAAGTGCTTTCACACAATAGTTATCCCTGAGTCATTCTAAACCACGGGTAAACTTGCTTTACGTTTCACATTGTTCATAATTATTGCCATCTATCACTATTTGACAGATTTCCCCTCGCTGAAACAGTCTATACTGTCAACACAGTGTTTCTGTGACTATAGAAAGCACGTGCATATGAGGCAACAGATGTGATTGACTGTCTGCTAAACCTTTAGACATAACATTCTAACATTGTAATAGGAATTTTAATCGACTAGCTACTGTATGTAAGAACTTACATCTGATGGCCTTGTTGTCGATACTCTGAGGCTTCGAATGTTTTCCATTTGACATTGCACACCCATATGGTGGGGTACTTAATTTTGCCATTCTGCTGTAGCAGCACAGTGTAAGGGGTGTGGAGCAACTGATTTAAAAAAAATGCTTAAAAACAATGTCCATATAAAAATAAAAGATAGAAACACATACACGTTTCAAACTGAATTTAATTACAGATAATTAGGAAAGTTAGCCGACCAGGCTGAACAAAGAGCTAGTTATTAGCCATGATGGATTTGATCCAGTCAGTGTATCGACACACCTCAGCATAAACCCCAGGAAAGCCTGGTTTAGCACAGCCTTTGCCCCAGGAAACAACACCTTTCAGTCTCCTCTTGCACACCACAGGGCCACCAGAATCCCCCTGAGAAGAAAATTGGAAAATGAAAAGGACAAAATTGTGGTTTGTATAAAAGTTTAAAACGCATGTAAAGAGGAAGACTGAGTCAATAACATACCTGACACGAGTCTTTGCCTCCCTCCATGAATCCAGCGCAGAACATGTTTTTAGTTATTTGTGCACCATATGCTCCCCTACACTGCGCACTTGAGAGTACAGGCAAATTCAAACACTGCAGGACAGAAGCAGTGTGAACTGGAAAAAGAATATGAACAGTGCTAAAAGTTGTCATCATTTACGTATCTAATGAATGAATGCATGTTTTAATGCCTGACCATATTATATAAAAGTGTAAGAAGATTTTAATTATTCAACCATCTCACCTCCAGTGTTGCCCCATCCAGAAACCAAGCACTTCTCCCCTGCAGAAGAGCAGCTGGTTGCCAGACGGATCGGCTTCACATACTTGTTGAAGATGGCAGGCTTTCTCAGCTTGATCAGGATGATATCATTGTTAAAGGACAATTTCGGTATTTTACACTTAAAGCCCTGTTTACAGATCGTATCTGATGAAATAGAACGGTTAAGATTAAAATTTAGACACATGCTCCTGTCCCGAGAATTTTAGGTTTATTTCGCTTTTGTGGACCTATTTTGCCAAACGCGTCACACCCGTGATTCTTCCGTTGAGAGCTTGAATAATAGACACTCCAGCCCAGTTGGTGGCGATAATGCACCTTTGCCAATTGCAAGCAAACCACGGGCATTTCATTGAATACACAGAAGAAGCAGAAGAAGAAGCGGCGGAGTAATACCGTAAAGGTGCTGCGGTCTCACAGCACGTCCTATTAAGTCAATGGAGTTGGACAAAAACTACGATAAAACCTGTTGGAATGCATCTTTTTCAGCGATTTTTGATGGAACATATCAGTGAACACCCCCTGACCACTCGGTGAGTTTCACGTCTTTGTAAACGAAAGTTTAATGTGTTTTTAGGACGGAATCTTCCAGTGCATATAAACAACCATTGTGGGGGTGGGGGAGGGAAGCGAAATAAACCTAAAATTCTCGGGACAGCAGCATGTGTCCAAATTTTTATCTTAACCGTTCTATTTCATCAGATACGATCTGTAAACAGGGCTTTAAGTGTAAAATACCGAACTTGTCCTTTAAGAGTCTGATCATTATAGTTTGGATGACGAATCTCCTTCTCTGCATCGATCCGCTGCTCTGTGCCTTCAGTAACAGACACGTTGTGCTTTCCCAGGTGGATGACGAGTTGGCGTCTATTTGAAAAAGAAAGAATTTTACTCAGCCTTGATATAATGTTTATCAGAATATTGCCTACCTACATATCAGGTCTTTTATATAGTCTTAAATAGGTTTTACCTAGTCTAAGAGACATAATGGTTATGGCAAAACAATTACAGACAAAAAAAATCCTGCATTAGTATGCTGAATAATAATAATAATAATAATACAAATTGTGATTATTTATTGAAGTCAGAAAAGAGGCATATTTACATACTGTACACAAATGTAAATTTGTTTCAAAACTAAAATATTAAAAATTAGAGCTGGATGCCAATGGTTAGTGGACTGACGTACTCTCATCTTTATTATAGTACATAATGTGTAACTTTTTTTTGACAGCCTTTCTTTTTCTTTAGAAATTATGATTTTTTTAATACACATTCAGAAATGGTAAACAATAACAACCTGTTGCTAATCGATTCCTTAAAAGGGCACTCTTTAGGGAAAAGGTAGTTTGATGGTAAAGTAGCTTTAACATGTTTTTAAAAAATACAGGTTAAAAAGGGAGGTTATATACTCACAAGAAACTGCAGTGAGCTGCAGACACAACCCATCTTTTATCAATCAAAGATCCTCCACACTTGGTATACCCATCCGTAAGGTACACTTGCCAGGGCTGGGAGTGGGGCGGACATTCATAACCTCCAATGATTTTATCACCTGTGCTGTAAACTTTATTGAAAAATGAATTGTTCTTTTATTAATATTAATGCTAAATACTATCTATAATACATATCAGTGTAGGCATAAACAAACAATTGTCATGAATAATTACTAATAAGAGAGATCTACATACCCACAGCCACAACCAGCAAAGTGAACACAAATTGAGCGTCAGCGTCAGTTCTGGCAGGCCAGGTAGTCAAGACGCTGCTAATGCTGTTTGCTAACAACACTGTCCCGTCAGCTGATCTGCTCCAGCTGAGCTGTATTAGCTCGTTAACTCCCCTCGCTGCTCAATGGCCAAAGCGCAAACAAGGCGCCCTATTTAAAGCACATTCAGTTTGCTCATACATGCTTGCTGCTCGCTTCTGCTGATCTGTACGCTGGTAAAAGCTGTTTAATTCCTTCATCTAGCTGTTTCTCAGAAGGTGGCTTAGTCATCTCTTCATAGCGCTTACACTGTAGACTGTCAAAACAGTTCAAAGTCAGATAATTCTAGGTAACAGCATGTTTTAGCTATTGCAGTCTTGAATAATCATTTCAGTTATTAATTAATAATTTTTACCATAATATAAATTGCTAAATTAGGCTGGCTCAGACGACACCGTTCGAGACACTCAGTTTCTGTTTTGGGGGGCTAGCTCATCTAGTCAAAATAATGTGAGAGCCCTTATGCTGCTGCTGCATCCCCTCATGTTGATAATGCTGTCCCTATGCAGCTGCTATCTCCTCATACTGCTGCTGTCCCCTGACTTCTGCTAATTCATGAATGGTCAGGGGACTCATCTGATCAGAACATACTGCTGCTGCTGTCCCCTGATTCTGCTATCTCATGGGTGGTCAGGACTCATCTGATTATAACATATTGCAAATTATCCGTATATATTCGTAGATTACTAAGCATATAAATTGTTCAAATAAAATCATCCTCTGTATCTCAGAGGATTGCCAGGTGTGGTTTTGTTTGGGGGGATATTTTAGCTCTCACAGTCCTAAACTGTGTGACCGTTCCCTAATGCTGCTGCTGCTGTCCTCTGACTCTCTGCTATTTCATGGTGCTCATGAAAGGTCAGAGGACTCCCTGAACAGAGCCATACCGCCAAATTTCAATTCAAGAACATCAACTTGTTTGCAATCTACTCTATAAAAATTCTTTATTTTTATTGTCTGTGTGTTCTTGACTTAATGGACCTGACAGAAATTGAGCGTCAGCGTCAGTTCTGGCAGGCCAGGTAGTCAAGACGCTGCTAATGCTGTTTGCTAACAACACTGTCCCGTCAGCTGATCTGCTCCAGCTGAGCTGTATTAGCTCGTTAACTCCCCTCGCTGCTCAATGGCCAAAGCTCAAACAAGGCGCCCTATTTAAAGCACATTCAGTTTGCTCATACATGCTTGCTGCTCGCTTCTGCTGCCCGCCACCTCCCCAGCTCCTCCTTATGCATAACGTGGCATTTGCGTTATGTCATGTTGCCTGCTCTGTTCACAGGGGGGATATTTTAGCTCTCACAGTCCTAAACTGTGTGAGCGTTCCCTAATGCTGCTGCTGCTGTCCTCTGACTCTCTGCTATTTCATGGTGCTCATGAAAGGTCAGAGGACTCCCTGAACAGAGCCATACCGCCAAATTTCAATTCAAGAACATCAACTTGTTTGCAATCTACTCTATAAAAATTCTTTATTTTTATTGTCTGTGTGTTCTTGACTTAATGGACCTGACAGAACAATCTTCATTGCAGTAAAGGAGAGAAGGACTGCTCACAGCTTTAGAGCACTTCTGCAAAGTTCAAGATCAGCATTCATGCTTTTAAGCGATCGATTTAACACACCTACAGAATCTATACCAGCCAATAAGATCACAACAAAGGATTCACAAGTAAAAATTTGCATGTGAGACAACAGTTCTTTTCATACAGAATGTTTTCATTATTATGAAACAGTTCTTTTCATGGTCATAATAAATGCGTTGGAAGGAAGCGTTGACTTATGACAGTATGAAGCTTATATAAAAATGCTGTTTTACTTTTTGAGTGACACACAACTTAAGATTGTGAAGACTTTTTATTATGTACAGTATGTTTGTTTTCTTAACTGTTCAATAAAAGTCAATAAAAGACAAATTCTCTAATTAATAGCACATACTGATGGCCTGACTCAACATCACACAAAATAACAATCTGTTTTGACATCATTTTTTCGTCTCGTCCGTTGGTAAACATCGCACTTTTGAGATTCAGTCTCTCGTTTTAATACAGTTGTGACTCCTGAAATTTTGAAGTGTGTACTTGGCAGCATGAACAATAAAACTTTATTCAAATTATGAATGGGTTACAGAAAGCAAACAATGAACCTCTTATTTACTTCGTCATTATACTCTGTTGGTTATAAGTAAGAGATTGGCCGTTGCATTCGCATTCTCAACATGTCTGTGATTGGCTACAATACTTACCGATGCAAAAACAACACTTTATTTTGATGGACCCTTTTGAACATTCTGTTGACCAAGTAACTTTGCAACTACATGTCAAATTATTCTAACCCTAACCCTACCAGTCTACTAATACTGTACTAACACTTAGAGTTAGTAGAGATGTAGGTGCAACGTTACTTATAGTCAACTGAATGTTCAAAAGGGACCATCAAAATAAAGTGTCACCGAAAATAATTAGTGGTGCAACAGATCACAAAACTCACGGTTCAGAACTTAGTATCATATTACGTTTTTTGAGTCACGGATCGGATAATTTTTCGGATCAGCAAGTGTAACTTTGCTTTCCATTTATTACTTAAAACACACTTTAAGTACTTTCATACCACAGGAAAAACTACTAGCATAACTAATAAAGTTCAAACATTATTTAAGACAAATGAAGAGTCAGTAATAAAATAAGAACAAATACTAATTACAAGCATAGATAAATACAATATAATAAAGTTTCAAATAAACAAAGATCTTCTCGTACAGAAATGTAATAAATGTAAACTAACACTATAGTGTTCACTGTATAAATTAAATATAGATGAATCTTTGTTAAAGCTTTTGTTGTTTGTATCTTCTTGTGCTTGAATGGTCTGAAATTATTTAAATGTGTAAACTGGCCAGACAAAACACTTGCAAATGATAAACTAGCAGTGCACTGACATCCAATCATAACACCTTGGCAACCACCTTGTTACCAACATGGTAACAACCACTCAGATTACCTTGGCAACCACTTAGTAACACGCTAAACATGATCTAGAAACATGCTAACCGCCACTGAAAACACCATAGAAACCTCCTAGCAACAAACCAGAAAGTTTCTTCACAGGCAAATACCAACTTTTCCTTTAAAAAAAAAAAACGAAATATCTATTTTGCATTTACACCTCCATAACAGGGGCTCGTTCTTCGTACGTTGCTTATTACATCCGAGATCAAATGACACATCCAAGATGATATCATCGTGCTAATCATGATCTGGCTAACTCGGTTCTTCGAACACACTTGCCGGATATGATTAGTATCGCTGGATTGAGTTATCTGAGATAATTGCGCGTTCATGCGCTGGGTTAAAAGGGGATATGTATCGATAGTAGAAACATTGATCAGCAACGCTGCTATTGGCTGTTCAGCGTGGCCAAAGAGCGCACTCAGTTTTTCTCCTCAGCAGAGCAAGAACTAATAGTCGAAGTTAATTCGGAATTTTAATGTTTAATCAAAACGCCAGGGAACACCTCAAAGTCTGCAAAAGCCAGGAGAGAGGGCTGGCAAAAAGTAGCAGACAATTTAAATCCGTTAGAAGTGGCCATGTTAGATGTTTTTATCACTTATTAGCCTATATTTTTGTATTTTAATAATTGCATAATTACTTTATTCATTGTAATGTCAGTCACCACACTAGAACATGGGAACAAATAAAAGTGAAGTACAAAAATATTCTACATAATGGTCATTTTTAGTTATATTATAGTCTCTTTTATAAAAGGCACTGTTAAATAAATGGTTGTCTGTTTATAAAAGCAACCAAGAAAAAGGCTGAGAAAAAAATAAATAAAGATCTTAGTAGCCTACACTGTAAAATAATTTTTGCTGCATTAAATTAAGGCCGTATAGTCATTTCAACTGTTAAATCTTGAGTAATGATGAATTGCTTTGACTTGTGAAAGTGAAAACTGATAAACTTATGTTAATGTAAAATATTTTGCCATGAGTTATTGATCACATTTTTCCCGAGTGTAGTTCATTGTAATGACATTGTGTTTTCCTCTTTTGTGCACTTTTACATAATACACCAACACTTGTATCTGTTCCCAAGAAAGTGGTGGCTGAAATATGTGCAGTAAGTGGACATTTTCTAACTTTCCAAAGGAAAGAAAGTATAAGACTTTGTAATGTCCGTTTGTTTCCATTGCACTGGACAGTGAATAAACCCTCTCAGACAACTGTCATATGGAGGAACTAGCCTACCTGCAAGTGCATAAATAACTTTACTTAATTTATACTTGTATGCTTTATGGCTGCAATATAAGTTGCAGGATTCCACATCTACAGAAAGGCCTACAGAAGAGTCTGCACAGACAGAGGAGACATAGGCCTACAGGTGGGCAGTGTAGCCAACTTTTCCTTTTTATTTGTTGCATGAGGCATGTGTCTAATATCTCTTGTTGCAGGCAATTGACCACTGGCTTTTCTTTACAAAGAACAATTGAAATAAAACTCAAGGAACTAAGCATATTTGTCTTTTAATTTAATGAAAAGTGGGGTTTTTTTGGCAATGTTGTGTAATATGGCACATGCAACAATGTCACAGGCCCTGTCAGGTGTGCAACCCTCAGACTTTTCAGACACTGAAATCTTCCCTTTAGCCAAAGTTCATTTCATTGTGTGCCTTGTCCTGCATGGCTAGAGCTGCATTGTAACTGGTTTGGGTCAGGGAATGGGGTCATAAAAGACCTGTCTGCAGGCAGGAACATGTCATAATCAGCTATGAAAAATGCAGTTCTGTTAGGATCAGCATAAGTGTATGTAATACAGTGAGCTTGATATTTAATTGTGGAACTTTTCTTACCACTTTCAAATAATGTGCATAAATGTGAATTTCTGAAAATTCTTAAGTCATGCACAGATCCTGGCCATTTTGCTTTCACATTTGTGATATGGAAGATTTTAGTCAACTGCCTTTTTTTAATTTGATATAATTTATTAATCTGGAATATTAAGAATCCCAATAGTAACTGGGCTGCACATATACATTGTGAACCCTCTTTCTGTTCACATAATCCCCTTCATTGAGGCCTTGATGGCAGTCTATGGCTGCCTATAGTCTATGGTACCAATCACGTTAGTGAAGCCTGAGTGACATATACTGTAATCGGCATGGTCATGATTGCATGATCTTCATAAAAAATTATGATAGGCAAAAAAAAAAAAAAACTGCTTTACAACATTGGGTCTTAAGTGGCTTGGAAATGCCACAAAAAAACCTAAAACTGTTTTTTAAACCTAAAAGCACCAGGTAAACTCCGAATGACACGACAGACAGCACTTTCCATCAAGTTCTCCGCCTCTCCAATAGTGTAAAGGAAAGAGCCACTCGCAAATAATCTTAGGGCAATGCAAACAGTTTGTGCTGTAGTTAAAGCCAGACTCCGACAAGTCGAAAATAAATGTGCGTTTCCAACAATTTAATAATGTAAACGACAATCTCACGAGTCACGAGAAAAAATATACATCTCAGAAAGTGCACTATCGCTCAGCGCTGGACTTCCCGTATCAGCTCCGCTTATGAAGCCGCAATCTAATCCTGTTTACATGAAATAAGCCTGCTCCCGAGCAGGTTCAAGCTTGCGCACCTGTTGCTATGACAGCAACTCCAGGATGAGCTTCGAAGAACCAAACTATCCAAGATCATGCCAAATCGTCAACAATCAAATCCAGCTAACTGAGTTAGCGACGTACGAAGAACGGGCCCCAGATGTTCAAAGCTATAATGAGATGTTTGTTGACAGCTGAGGTCTGTTTTTGACAAAACCTGAAAAATCAGAAGGTTCCTAACTAATTATCACAGTCTATTTCCCAAAAGGACTAATCAATATTCAAATTGCAGCTTCCTCTGTTTTGCATGTGGCGTGGATTTTGTTTATCAGATAAACAGACATAATGAAACACAAGCGACATGTATTACCTTCCAATCTTGGCCCAGACCAAAGCCTTTGTGCCAGACGGTGTTTCTGACCGATGTGTTATCAGGCTGATTGGTAAACATTCTGTTGTCTGTTATGACCCTTAATCTAAATTAATGATGATAATAAAAGGGACCCTTAATAAAAGAAAAGTAGACTTGTACCATTAAGTAAAAAATAAATAAATAAGTACTTACTTTCTTTTGACAATCCTATAGTAATGTATAAGCTAAAAGATGTGCTTGAATTGTATTAAAAGCACTAGAAAAAACATAATTCTTACAGAATTAAGTACACCTTAAAGCTACAATTTTAGTAAGTCACAATCTTGTGACTGAAACCGTCTGTGTGGGTCCAGTTTATGCATTCATGGACTCCTTTCACAGACTGTGATGATGTGTTTTAACGGTCATCAGCATCATAAATCCTTTTTTATATATTTTTTTAATTTATTTTTTTAAATGTATATACATTTATAACACTATACTTTGTAGTATATTTGCATCATATTACAGAAAACTAGTTAACCCTGTTGTGAGGGTGCGTTTCTAATACAGCGGCTGTGGGAGTGATGGTATTGACATCTTTCTCTCTTCTGACTGCTGTTATCAATCCCTCACTATTTTTTTACTCTTTTTGAAAGTTGTGAAAACACTATTGTGGAGCTTCTTTTGCTATTTGAGCAAATTATAACACACAAAAAATATATTTAATGTAGTCTCTTATTCACCGCTACAGAAGTTTACCCAACTGTGACGACTTCTGCTTCTGTGAAACCCTGAAATGTGAAAAAGGTCAATTGCAATTTGCAACAAAACCACTCTACCTCTGGGAAAACTTGCCAATCTCTTCCCCTAGATCTGGGTTTGTGGTTTTGTCTTTGGTGGTGTGGAGTTTAGAGAAGTAAAGAAAGAAGTAAAAATGTTTGTCACTGTTTGTCACAGACACACACACACACACACACAAAGGATTTACATGTTGTATGGTGAAACATATTTTCAAAAAACATAATTATGATTTTTAAGCTACTTTCTACTTTTAAATGTTTTACTTTGTCCCTACCATGCAGGGAATACATGAACTACACACTCAAACACACACATATTTGCTTGCTTGCCCTTACAAATGTATTTTCCTAGTACTTGTACTGTACGCGTACTATTTCAATACTTTTTGGAACTAAATTGGCTTTTTAGTTTATAAAAGTAGACTATTAAGTGTACTTTAGTGTAACAGCAGTAAACTTTGAATACACACAACTAGTTTACACAGTTTTTTCTTTATATTGCATTTTTCAGTCTACTTCTTAGTTTTAAGTACACTGTAAAAAAAAATCCTAATTTTACAGAAAATAACTGATTTTTTGACGATCATTTTCTTTAATTTTGAATTGTACTCAAAACACTGTAAATTTACAAATAATATCTGTAAAATAAAAATTCAGCTGTTATTTTAGGTATTGTGACAATGACAAATTACAGTAATTCACATTTTTTATACAGAAAAATGATTGTATTTTTCATACAGTATTTTTTCTGTTTTCTTAAATTACATAAAAATGTATGTAAAATTACATATATAATCTGTAATTTAACAGAAACAAAACAGTTAAATGATAAAATGGTCAAATGACTGTCAGCTCCCCAAAAAACTGTAAAACATCGTAAATTAAATAAACTGAAAAACACTGTTATTTTACAGGTATATCCTGAATAATCACGATCAAATACCTTCATTGTAAAAAAAAATCGTAAAAAAAGGGTCAAATGACTGGCAGCTGCGGCTGCCAAACAAAAACCTTAAAATTAAAGTAAAATATGCTAATTAAAAAAAAACGAAAAAACACTGTTATTTCACAGGTATTTCCTGCATTATTATGGTCAAATACCTTCATTGTAAAAAAATCGTAAAAAAAGGGTCAAATGACTGGCAGCTGGCTGCCAAACAAAAACCCTAAAATTAAAGTAAAATATGCTAATTTAAATAAAGTGTAAAAAACTTTAAAATAAATTTGATGTCACCATGATTGAGATCAGTGTCTGCTTTAGTTGGCCTCATGACCCTTGAGTTTATAAATTTTGTTTTTCTCTGGCTGCTTTAACTGTGTATTAGAAACACTTTTGTTATAGCAATAAATGCTGGAGAAAATATCAGATGATCTTGATCATTCATTGATGATGTTAAAGTCATCATATGATGATCTGATTCACTGATGTGTCAGTCATATCTCTGAATATATTAGCTTAGATTACATAATATGTAGATGGAATTTAGCTTTATACAAAGTCTATAATTAATATCGTAATTTTTCACATAACCCTTGAAGTATTGTGGCATCAGTATTATAACAATCTGAAAAAAAAAAGATATATATTGTACAGAAAAAGTTTTGAGCTGGTTCATTTTTTTAGTAGTATAGAGACATCAAGAATCAACATATGAATCTCAACAATGGTGACAACCAACAAAGCCTTTTTGTGACTTTATAGTAATTTTTTTTTTTTCATTGTCACCATTGTTGTGATTCATACGCTGATTCTTGATGTCTGAGTGAGTCTATGTGATCCTGTCAAAACATTTTCTGTATAATGACATAAAATCTGAGTATCACAGCATTGCAGGATCTTCTATAGCAGTTTTTTCATGCATAATGAACAACTAATATTTAATGATTTAAAATCGGATATTTCACTTTAGGTGGTACTAATAAAGCAGGACACCACATGTTGACTATTATCACTAAAAAGTGACCAACATCATCTGATCTGAGTTTCTCTTGGATTGCTACAATTACAAATATGCATCAGAGACACACAGGTAATGCAGCCAGAGAAACATTAAAGTTAATCACTAAAAGTTCAAGAGCCCAACTAAAGCAAACACTGATCTCCATCATGGTGACATCAAACTTTATTCTTTTCAATAAAACTTCAACTTCTAAACCTCTGTTAATTCTCAATAAGAATGTTAGTATGAAAGAAATAAAGTCTGGATTGTAATAAGTGAAGATGCTGAGATCCTGAGAGATCTGGTAGTGTTTAATGTTCTGTTGGGGTTTAAAGTGTTTCTGTATGGTGTGTTTCGTGTGTCACCATTGTGTTGAAGAGTAGAGCCTGAGCTTCAGTCCAGGATGAGCAGAGAAACACCGATGAAATGCTGCATGTTGCTTTATTTAACAGACAGTAACTGTGTAGTTGCTGATGCAGTGACATATAGTTACAACAAATCATGCATATAATTAACTGTGTGTTTTTCAGTAAAAAAAATCAGAAAAGAAATGTGAAATAACTGTGTTTTAACTGTGTGTTTCTGTTAAAAAAGATTAATGAAGATTTCAGTACAAGTATTTTGCACTTATTTAAATTAGGATATTTTACATTAATTTTACGGTTTTTGTATGGCAGCCGTTGCTGACAGTCATTTGACTGTTATTTTATGGGATTTTTTTTACAATGAAGGTGTTTGATGGTAATAATTCAGGAAATAGCTGTAAAATAACAGTGTTTTTCTGTAAAACATTTAAGGAAAATTTCTGTAAAAGTTTTTTGCTCTTCATTTAAATTAGGATATTTTACTTTATTTTTATGGTTTTTGTTTGGCAGCCGTAGCTGACAGTCATTGACTGTTTTTTTACGATTTTATTTTTTACAGTGTAGGCATTGAAGTATACTCTCAGAAGTTTATTGAATTTTAAGATTTTTGTAAGTGTTTTAGTGTCAATAGTGTCCGTTTGAGTGAATTTAACATCATACAGTTTACTATTTATATATTCATTTTGCATAAGATGAAACAATATATAAATATTTAATATAATATATAATAGTATGTGTTCAATAAAAAATATCCATAAGCCAATAACACTTATTTGATCAAATTAACAACATTTTTCAAATAAAACAAATAACATCTATCAGTCATCTGTACTCATTTTCTTTGTGAGAAAAATAATATATACTTACAAGCCAATCGGTTTCACACAAATGTATTTTTCCAAAACTGATCTGGGACGACTGTACGTTAGTTAAACTAATCTGTTTGTTAGCATGTCAACTCAATAGTTAATAGTTTTAGTAACATGTTATTTTGTTTATCAATGTGCATAATAAAACAGAACTTAGCTAACATTATCCAAAAACCTGTTAAGATTCAGGAGAGCACAGTGGCAACCTCTAACACGACCAAAGAATTGTTAAATAAATACGTCATTTTTTGCAAACATAATGGCTTAATAAGCGAATATTTGAGTTGAGTTATGCAATTTACAATTCAGTTATTTATTAGTGTATGTGGATGAACTGCAATAAAAGCACTAGAAAGAAAAAGAAAAATCCTAATAAAGTAGGCCTTATAAGAAATTATGATCTGTTCCAAACCACTTCAACTCCAATATATATATATATATATCAAAATGTTCCTTCACTTAAAAGAGCTTAATTATCATATAGAGACGATTACATCCAATCTCAGTAATATGAAAATAGTATCACAGAGGCACAGGTGTCACCTATAGCTTGGGAATGACAGAGGGCAATCGAGAACCATCTTGATTAAAGGGACTTCAAACAATCTTATCACTTTAACCTTTGGCTGTTCTTATTTGAAAGAATAACAGAGAACCTTCTGTGGGACACTAGGGACCATGGGGTGTCTCAATTTCATTAACATACAGACCACAGCTGTTGCAAGAAGAGCAACTTCATTTACATTAAGACCAGGATAAAAGGTTTAGGATTGGGTATGTTCGGGGTTCATTCTGAAGCCGGTGAACCCAAGGTGCTTTGTGTACCTTGCCACTGCTATGCTGTAATAAACTTCATTTTTTGACATCTTCGACATCCACATCATTTTTTCTTACAGCCTACACATGTCAGGATAATGTTCTGGTCTGGTTAGTTTTCTTTGTGTTTCGTTTTCATTCTGCTTCCTGTTCTGAGGCCTGTTGCATGAATCTATTTCCGAATATCTATAACCGAATTTCACAAGGAGCTCAAAAGAAAATACATAAGCTTAGTCATTTAAAACGCTTTATTTTAAAGCTTGTATTTATTAGGGCTGGGTATCGATTCAGATGTTCCAGATCGATTCGATTTCGATTCACAAGCTCTCAAATCGATTCGATTTCGATTCTCGATTCGATTTTCGATTTCGATTCTCGATTCGATTTTCGATTTCGATTCTCGATTCGATTTTCGATTTCGATTCTCGATTCGATTTTCTATACTCGATTCTCGATTCAACTCAATGAATATAGATTTAATACAAATACTATATTTATAAAAAAGAACAGTGAACATAAGTTTACAAGTGGGTAATTAATAAAAAGAAATTAAGAGCCACAAACCTGTATACTAAACACTTTTATTTTAGGTACACTTGGGTACATTAAAACAGAACCCATCTCTAATTTTCAAATGCATACAATTATGTTAAATAAATACAATACAATTTTGATATAAGATGAAAAATGTATGCTGAAAAAAGTCAGAACAGTCGCATTCCTTGATCAAACAGGATCAGGTTATTTCATTTTTAAGATAAAATAATCATAAAATTTTACAAAATTTGCTGTAACATTGAGGCTACAAGCCTATGAACAATGTAGGACAACTAATACTGGCTTATTGGTGATAGTTCACCCAAAAAAAAAAAATTATGTCATCATTTATGTATGTATTCATCATGTATAATAATTTTTTTCTTCTGCTAAAAAAAAAAAAAAAAGATTTTAAGAATATGGGGAAGCAAACTGTTTTTGGTCTCAAAATGGCTTTTTTTTTTTTTTTTTCAATATTATGGAAGTCAACTTTTGTGTTCAACAGAAGAAAGAAATTCATACATAAATACATTCATAAATTACACTTTTTACAACTAACACTGTGAAAGTATTACAACTAACACTTTAACACTAGTACTAACAGTAGGCTCAAAGTACAGTAACATTCCCTCATTGGAAACTGTAATTTTTTTGCAAGAAAAGGAGTTGGTCAACGTGCTCTGGCAGAAGGCAACTTCTTTGAGCTGTAATAATGTCTCCAGCTGTGGAGAAAATTCTTTCAGCTGGGACACTGGTCCCCGGAACACAAAGGTAGCGTTTTGCCTGGAGGGACAAAAGTGGGTACACTCCTTCATGCTTACACCACCACTTAAGTGGATCTTCTGAGAGAGGTATAGGTGTAACTTCTCTGTATTTGCCAACTTCTTCTCGTGCCCTGTCTGCAGCAGTAGCACAGACTACTGTAGCCACTGGTGCATAGGCTGCCCCAAGCAGATCCAACAGCGCACAGGATTCTTTTGACCTCTTTGGTGGGGCTGGGGAGGGGTCACCTTCACCAAGGGATTTTTGCTCCTGTACAGGTGCACTGCCTCCATTACCAGCACTATCTGATCCTTGCTGCTGATAGTTAGAAACAAGGAAAATGTCAATTAAAATTACATTTGAATTTAATGTTGCCCATTTTATTATTTTACTTTAATTCATTATATGCAGTTGCAAAATATGTTTACATTTTCAGTTTTAAAACTTTATACAACTTGTAACCTACCTTAACTTGCTCAAGAGTGACAATCTCACTGATCAATGTTGTGAATGTGTCCTCGCGTTCCCCTTCAGAGATGAAAGGAAGAGTCTTGAAACGAGGGTCCAGGGCGGATGCAACATACAGCTTCTCTTTTAGATTTGCATATCTTTAAAGATTAGACAATCACATTTAAATTACCTTATAGCATCAATATACACAAGCTTACAATTAACAATAATGTAATCTGTTGTAACATTCACACAAATGTTTACATTTTATATATAGTACTAGCTGTTTTTGTAAACGTACCTAAACCTCAAGTTGTCATGCACAGCAGATTTGAGTTCCTTAATGACAGTCGAATCACTGGCAGTCGAGCGCATCTCATCAAGGAGCTGTGCGTGCAATGGTGCAATAATAGAGAGGGTAGCGGAGTTCTCCCCAGACATCACCAGAGTTGCACTCTTCATCGGCCGAAGAGCTTTCACGATGTCCTCGGCCACAGTTATATCCGCCTCTGTCAGAGTGCAAAGGTCCTTTTCGCTCCGGCGGACTTCAGGAGAAAGAAGTGCGGCTGAGATTGCCGGTTGCTGCTCCAAAAATCTGTCGAGCATGTCCAGCGCGCTGTTCCACCTGGTCACCACGTCAATTTTAAGTTTGCGACAGGGCAAATTCAGTAGCGTCTGTTTTTCTTTGAAAACTTTGTTAGCGTTAGCGCTCCTGTGAAAGAATGTCACTATGCGCCTAACTCGACCTAGCAACCGAGAGATGGCCGGAAGTTTCAGCGCAGCTTGCGAAGCTAGATTTATTGTATGAGCAAAGCAGCCAATATGAAGCAGCTCCATCATCTCCACGGCACGTATCATATTGGTAGCGTTGTCGGTCACAATGATCGGGTCTTTCTCAGTAAGCCCCCACTCTTCCAACGCATCTGAAAGCAATGCACATATATTTGCCCCTGTGTGACTATCCTGCATAGCTCTGGTCTGCAACACATTTGAAATGAGAACCCAGTTATCTAAATAGTGGCAGGTGATTGTGACATAGGTGTCTTGATGTCTTGACGTCCAACCGTCACATGTGAGGGCCACTCTGTCTGCTGACTGTAGGGACAGAGTAATGTTTTGCTTCACTTCATTGTACAGTCTTGGGATAATCTCTTCGCTCATCCGTTTGCGACTAGGAATACAATAACGAGGCTCCAGCACATTCAACATGTAACGGAATCCGTCGTTTTCGACTACGCTGTATGGCCTTATGTCTTTGCAAATAAAAAATGCAATCGATTCAGTGATCTTTTGTGCACGAGGTGAATTGTGAGGAATTTTGCTTGTGAATGCATTTGAAATCTTCGGTTGTGTGCTCGGCTGTGGGGGTGTTGTAACGTCTGGGTGATGTCTCATCAAATGGTTCCGCAGATTTGTAGTATTACTACAGCATTTCACCTCTGCATTACAAATCACGCAAATAGCTTTGTTCTTGTCCACAACACTATCGTCGTCGTCTTGCTTGCGAAATCTAAAATGCTTCCATACCTCTGACTTTTTATGTGAAGGTGGTGGCATCAACGTCGACAAAGCACCTGAAACCGCCATTTTAAGCACTGAATGAATGAATGAATGACAGGTTCGCCTCTCGCTCCTTGGTAACATCGCGCAAGGCAAATAAGAGGGTGACATCTAGTGGAGAAGTCTAGTAATTAGATTAACGTTAATCTTACGTTCAATGTTTGCAGAAAAAAATATGGAAAAAAAATCGATTCGTGGCCTTTGAGAATCGATTTTGAATCGACCACCTTTTTAAAAACGATTAATCGAAAAATCGATTTTTTTGCCCAGCCCTAGTATTTATATGTATATATTTATTTTAATTTAAATGCAAAGATTATTATTATTAATTATACTTAGCTTTATGGGTTAACATTACATTAAACTGTCATGTGGTTGGTTTTGACATTGGCTGTCATGCCATTATAACTGTGTCATGAATTTAATTCTAACCCATAAAGCTAAGTAGTTTCTTAAGTTTGATAATTAATCTGGTTATGATGTATTGGTGTATGTCAAGTTGTCATGACAAAGACACTGACAGGTTATGATGTATTATGAGACCCCATTTGAGAGGTCGAAGTCTCTGTACAAGTCCCTCCCTTCGAGTGCTACATAGCCAGCTGGATTTGACGGAAAGGAGTACTCGTCTACGGACTGAGGAGTTTTTTTCCGGTACGGAGGTGGACTTGGTTTACGCATTTCTCAATTGGAATGTGTCCGGTCGGGGCTTAGAGGTGAGAAAGGGTCCCACTGAATAAACTTCAGAGGCTCCTGGGGCATAATGTGAGATGCAGCCGCATATAAATGGTTTACTCCATATGATGACCGCTTTAGCACTGACTTTATGACCAAGTTCCTAGGTGGCCGTGGCAGAGCAGCATGCTCCGTGTGTTAACAACACCTGGTATGCTGCCAAACCCTTAGCAGTGTTCAGACCTTTTGTTTCTCTGGGCTAATGGCTCCTAGAACAAGTGTTTATTAAACACTAGCTTAGGGGCCATGTATAACGGGCATGCAGTAAGGAGGACTTGGGCTTACCTCACACTGCATTGGCATTTAGTTTACTCGAGTTGTAGCAGTTTCCTTGCTTGATGCCGCTGCTCAGCAAGATGCACTGCCCAGTTCAGCGACTGTTGCTCATACGCTTCCCTCGCATATCACTACTCGCCCGCCACCTCCTCCTATGGGGTCAGAAGCTTCTGAGGTCGCTTCTTACACTTTAAAAATTCCGGTCTGCTCAATCGTGCCGCCCAGGTGGCCTCACGGCAGCTTGTTGCCGAAGAGAGTGGAGACTCCATCCCCAGGCGTTCCAGCTGTCCAGATATCTTCGGGGCTGCACAGTTACATCTGTTGCCGCTCTGATTTGTTACCTTGCTAGTTGTTTACTCCCTTAACCCTCTGGGCTTCTTCGTAAATGGGTTACACTTAGCTTCCTTTCAGTCAAAAAAGACCGAAGCCTTAAAATTTAACTTTTTTTTTCCCCCAGGAAAACCAATGAAATATATTTTTGATCAATAATATTTTTTTATTATTATTTAGAATTTTTAAAGATTTTTATGATACTTTGCATTAATTATATAACTTTTATGAGCTATTTTTTCTATTAGAATTAATATATATATATATATATATATATATATATATAATTTATTTATTTATTTTTTCAATAAATGCAACATTTCACATCAAAATAGAGTGCAGGCCTAAAAAAAAAAAAAAAATTCAAGTGAGAAGAGCACCA
The DNA here is from genome assembly GCA_021554675.1 of Leuciscus idus. Taxonomy (NCBI): domain Eukaryota; kingdom Metazoa; phylum Chordata; class Actinopteri; order Cypriniformes; family Leuciscidae; genus Leuciscus; species Leuciscus idus. The sequence continues at coordinate 10,879,199 of CM038634.1, forward strand.
TCTAGTGGCTTTAAAAAAATATAAATTTGTGTAATGTCCTGTAACCGCCCATAGGTTGCCTATAGCTTTTTTATTTATTTATTTTATTAAATTTTTTTGATTCCCATTTGAAAAGAAAAAATCTAATCACATTTATTAAAGGGATAGTTCACTTTGAAATTAAATTTTGGTATGTTTTAGCTTACCTCAAGGGCATCCAAGATGTAGGTGTCTTTTTTTCCGCAGTAGTTTCAATTTTGATATTTTTAGGTCAAACCGTTCTTGTCTGTCAGTCATATAATGCAGGTCGATGGTCACTTGTCTCAAACAGCATGCACAGTCCAAATTAAAACAATTCCCCGTCGTCCAAATTAAACAATTCCCCATCGTAAGTACACATTGATGGCCTAAGACACGAAACGAGCGGTTTGTGTGAGAAAACGAACAGTTTTTATATCGTTTTTACCTCTTGAACTCAGCCACGTCCAAGTGATCTGAGAGCGCGGGCGGGTATAGATATATACACTAGATGTCGCCTTGGCTACTGCGAAACCGTTGCTGTTTGAGACAAGTGACCATCGACCTGCATTATGACTGACAGACAAGAACGGTTTGACCTAAAAATATCAAAATTGAAACTACTGCGGAAAAAAAGACACCTACATCTTGGATGCCCTTGAGGTAAGCTAAAACATACCAACATTTAATTTCAAAGTGAACTATCCCTTTAACTCCTAATGAGTGCTGAGTAATCCCTCTAAAACCGAGTGTACCGCCAGCAGGCGCCACCTAGCTGCGAAAATATTCATTACCATATTTTTCAAAAATTTTGCCTTGATTAACACAAAGTTGAATTCATTTGAAAGCTTAGAGTCTGAACTTTACAGTGAATGTATCCACTTTGAAAAAATCTTAAGTATTGCTGAGTTATTTGCTGATAAATAGAATCTTTTTTTCATAATCTATAAAATAATGTACTGCAATGTGTCAAAAACATCATACAGCTCATGAAACATTCACAGATCATTGAAAATGGCACTTCTTTTTTTACAGCATATTATTACAATTAAAATGAGCCCAAAATTAACAATCTATTGCTTTTATGACAAGATATTCTTCATGGAGAAAAAAATTGCCCATGAGGGGGCGTCAAAGACTGTACAAAAAGGTTATCTCTGTTCCAAATGCTGTAACTTTTGATTCCTTTATTCAAATTTATTTATTTATCCAGATGCAACTAACATGTAGGGGGGCTTCACTAAAAAAATATTTTCCTCCTACCTTATTTCCTTCCTGAGTTATTCCATGACAAATAAGAAAGATATGCAAAATCATAATAAAAAGTATATATATATTTTGTCTTTTATCAGCAGTTTCTCGGCAGGACAATGTCCAAATGTAATCTAATTTATATTTTCAAAAAATGTAAAAAGAGTTCTTTCAAACGATACCTACCTTTTGACTCTCCTTGCTACAGTTTTGGAGTTATGATTATATAGTTTTGATATGGTTTGGAGCAAAATTTGTTGTGTGTGTGTGGTGTGTGGTGGTGGTGGGGGTCATATTTGCACTCTTGATGTTTTAGAGTGTCACCTCTTCATTGCTGTGCACTTTTTTTCTGCACAGTGGCTGATTTGTAGTTTGTACCACCAAAAGTTTCTCTGAGTTTTTGTATTTTTTCGTATTTCCCATTCATTTCCTATGGCGGTCATTTTTGACCGCGAGGAAGCCAAGTGTGACTATTTTTTTTACAACCCTTTAACATATCCGAATCATGTCCATGATTTTTTTGTCTGTTGCCACCTGCACCGGGCCGGAGAAATCCAGGTTCTGTTGTGGTGGTTCAGCTATCTACCTCTGAAAGAGCTTAGATACTTTACTTCTGCGAGAGCTCCCTCTAAGAAAAGAGGCTTGCTTACGATCTGTGGCCAGTTGCATAAACTGTTAAGACTAGTCTTCCCAGGTGAAAAAGACGTAGTATTAAATGTATTAAAAATATACTTGAAATACAAATAGTATGTTTATAATACATTTGTATTACCAACATGCTTATTTGAAGTGCATTAAAAATACATTGAATTGCATTTTAATATATTTCTAAATAAGTATACTAGAAGTACATTGGTAATAAATATATGCTTAATTATACTTTAAATAAATATGCTAAACAAACAAGCATAATTTTAATATATTTCTAACAAATGCACTATAAGTACATTGGTAATAAATATATGCTTAATTATACTTTTAAGAAATATGCTAAATACAAGCATAATTGTAATGTATTTCTAACAAATGTACTACAAGTACATTGGTAATAAATATATGCTTAATTATACTTTTAAGAAATATGCTAAACACAATATACCGTGTTAATATAACGTCAATTTAGAAAGAAAAATGGATTTACCTGTTCTGCAAAAACAGAGCAACTGAATGTCGGATTGGAAGCCCTTCTGCCGGCGGAGTTCTCGCCACATTTCGAGGGTTTTTCCGATGTAAATTTGGGACTTCGCGCGTTCCTTATCCTTGTCCCTCTTCTTTACAATTTGTTCATCGGAACGTCGTCTCTTTAGACATCCCTCTGACATCACTTTAAGCTTTTAGTGTGTTTAAAGTACTTTAAACACTTAGGCCTAGTGCAATATATTTGTAATATTTATGATTTTATGATTTTAATATTTTAGATTTTTGTATAATGTACCAACTTCTAATGTATTATAAACATTTGTCAACTATTATTAAGCATTGCAATAAGCACTTAAAATTAATGCTGTTCACTTTTACTTGTTTGTAGGCTATATACTTGTAAAGGGCTAGGCTGTTGTCCATTACATGATATGTTTTTACTACTGAAATTCCCACAAGGATATAAACATCATATTATTTTAAATGCATCATAGATACATTTTCCAAAGACGTTTAAATGTTGTACTTGTTTAAATTTGAAAAATACGAATAACACACGTGACTAATCCTGATTGGTTCCAGAGCCGTTGAACGGCTGTGATTGGTTCTTGTGATAATAATGAGCTCCTCACTCAGAGCTTGCTGTGCGTTCCTTGAATGTGATTAGATTTCTAATAATTTAGATTAGAAATCTAAATTTAAACTGGAGCGATCGTGTTTCTTTAGAGGACTTGGAGGAAACCACACGATTCATATGGATTAGGTAATGTTTTTTGCGATTAACTTTTTCAAACGTTAACAGTTTTGGTGAATCATTCATCAGAGGGATATAAGTTAAATCTCTCAGGTTTCATTAGCCTAAGATATCTCAGTTTTTCTTTCGAAGATTAACGGTATTCTTAAATGTTTTGCAACTACTTAAGGTTGAGTGATCATGTCAGCATTTAGATATTTTTTTAATCTTTTTTTTTTTAATCTAACGTTAATAGAAAACGTTACTGTTTTTATTTTGTTCCCATCGTCAAGTTTGCATGACTTGTGACATTTGGAACCTCATTATGTTTCTAGGTAAGATTTGTATTACATTTACGTTTACTTTGCCAGTCGTATTTTTGACTAACAGCACGTCTTTTTCAGTTCAATTACATTCAATTTGACCAATCAGAGCCAAGCTTTTCAAGTCGAAGTCGAATCAGACTCAAAGAGATGAAGATACTGCTATCAGAAATTACTGGTAAGTTATAGTTGCTGTTTGCATAAATAAATGGCTCACTGTTTTCAACATTTTTCCCCCCAACATTTTTTCCTAGTTTCCTAGTCTAATTTGTGTTCATTCATGTAAAAATCTATTTATTTAATTGTTTTTTGGGACAGCTGCAAGTCACTTGTCCTGGCTTACAATATTTTGCACTACTTCTAATTTCCTTAAATCTTTTTTAAAGGGATAGTTCACTTTGAAATACATTTTTGGTATGTTTTAGCTTACCTCAAGGGCATCCAAGATGTAGGTGTCTTTTTTTCCGCAGTAGTTTCAATTTTTATATTTTTAGGTCAAACCGTTCTTGTCTGTCAGTCATATAATGCAGGTCTATGGTCATTATCTCAAAACACATGCACAGAGTCCAAATTAAAACAATTCCCCGTCGTCCAAATGAAACAATTCCCCATCGTAAGTACACATTGATGGCCTAAGACACGAAACGAGCGGTTTGTGTGAGAAAACGAACAGTATTTATATCGTTTTTACCACTTATACGCAGCCATGTCGAAGTGATCTGATCTGACGTGTACGCAGACTGGTGCATAGATATATAATGTCGCCTTGTCTACGGCAGTTCATTGAACGAATGTCTTTAAGGCGACATCTAGTGTATATATCTATGCACCAGTCTGCGTACATCTTGGATGTCCTTGAGGTAAGCTAAAACATACCAAAAATTAATTTCAAAGTGAACTATCCCTTTAACAGAGGTGAAGAGTGTATGTGTTTCTGTACATCACTTTTTTTTTTTTTTTTGCTCTCAAAGTCAAAGGGGGCTGACTTAAACATTAATGCTAAAAATAAAGATTAGCATTTGTTGTACATTATAATTATTATTCTTGTTGGCTGGGTAAGGGTATACTTTTTCAGTTAAACAGTTAAATTGCCCTTTTTTGCTGTGATACAGTGACATACCATGTAGACTTCACAGTTGTTCAAGAGATATTTTATTAACTCCTTTTCTGAATTACATTGACATTTTATATTGAATGTCTACTGTTAAAATATATGAACTAAGCATTACATGCCATGTTAAAGAATTCCATTTTTACCAGGTGAAAATGACTTACTATTATATGTATTAAATATGTACTTAAAGGAGAAGTTCACTTTTGAAAAAACTTTTGCTGATTATTTACTCACCCCCATGTCATCCAAGATGTCCATGTCTTTCTTTCTTCAGTCGAAAAGAAATTAAGGTTTTTGATGAAAACATTCCAGGATTTTTCCACATATTATGGATTCCATTGGGACCCAAACGGTTCAAGGTCCAAATGACAGTTTCATTGCCGCTTCAAAGGGCTTTAAACGATACCAGACGATGAATAAGGGTCTTATTTAGCGAAACGATCGGTCATTTCAAAAATAAATAAAAAAGTTTAAGTTTTATAAGCACAAATGTTCGCCTTGCTCTGTTCTGTGATGCGCGTTCGTGACGTCACGTAATACGCAATTACGTTGAAAAGGTCAAGTTTGATGTGTTTACAAATGTGCGGAAGGAGGACCATATAAACATTTTCAAATGTGTTTGTGTCAGTTTATCGTTTAAAATGCCCATTTCGTGTGCGCATCCTGAGTGTTTTAATATTAAAAAGCCAAAAAGAACATTTTCTTCAATTTTTCAAGCGTGACCTTTTCAACGTAATTGCGTATTACTTGACGTCACGAACGCGCATCACAGAACAGAGCAAGGCGAACATTTGTGCTTATAAAACGTAAACTTTTATTTTTATTTTTGAAATGACCGATCGTTTCGCTAGATAAGACCCTTATTCATCGTCTGGTATCGTTTAAAGCCCTTTGAAGCTGCAATGAAACTGTCATTTGGACCTTGAACCGTTTGGGTCCCAATGGAATCCATAATATGTGAAAAAATCCTGGAATGTTTTCATCAAAAACCTTAATTTCTTTTCGACTGAAGAAAGAAAGACATGGACATCTTGGATGACATGGGGGTGAGTAAATAATCAGCAAAAGTTTTTTTTAAAGTGAACTTCTCCTTTAAGTATGTTTTTAGTACAAAACAAATGTACTTTAATGCATTTATAATACATTTAACAGTACATCTTTTTCACCTTGTATGTACAACATAGGGAAATGTCAAAACATCATACTGTGTTGTACTAAAAAACATCTAGGTTATGACCTCTGTTCCCTGAGAACAGGGAATGAGACACTGCATCAATGACGCTATGGGGAACACCCTCCATGTGAACCGGTGTTTGAAAAGCTGTACAATCACGGCAATAGAATTTGACTGGCGACAGCCTGTGACACTACTAGTGCGACTCAGAAGTATTAAAGAGGCGCCTAGAGGACATCGTTCCCCAATAGCATCATCGAAGCAGTGCAAGTTCCCTTTTGAAAGGGAGCAGTTACTTTTTTAACAGAGGTTAATTTTGCTTTAATCTTTTTCCCCTTTCACAGACACTGTGATCAAACAATTTCCAACATGTCTGAGGTGCGAGCACTGATTCGAAGGAAATGCAACAATGAGGCAAACTCAAAGACCAATCACTCCAATTCACTTGAAGGATGAAGATGGTTTGAGTTGTAACAGTACTATAACTGTTTGCAGCTATTAATGACTGCACTTTATTGACTGTAGTTAGGTTTATTTATATTTATGTTAATGTATTTTTTTTTTTTTTTTACAGTTTACATATGATGCTGTTGATGTACACTGGGTGTAGTACATTAAAGGGATACTTCACCTCTGGGAAGATGAATGTGTATTTAAAATAGGTCATTTAAGTAGAAGAAATGTGAAGAAAACTTTCTAGACTGAGAAAAGCCAGAAAATGTATTTTTGGCTTATGTGGATGAAAGACAACAACTCCCAGAATGCACTTGCTTCGCTGCCTTAGGAGGCCACTCCTACCGGTAAGAGTGCGCAGTTGAAAACAACAAGGCTAGCCTACGTGACGAGTTTGCCAGGGATTTAGAGATCGCCCAAAATGTCCGGGATTCGGCTTTTGCGTTCTACAGTCGCCATTCATTCATTATGTTTACTGTGGCGAGCAGGACGAGGCTGACGGCCGCGGTAGAACGGCGCGAGGCCGGTGGCGTCATTACTGAGACGCGCCGGGTCTCGCCATAGACAATATATAAGGGTCTCGCATCTCTCACGGAGGAGCGGGAATTTTCTTAGCAATGGTAAAACGCACATCAACCGAGCGTTCATGTAAACACTACATTCAGATTCACCAATCGGAATGAATTCAGTTAGATTGAAACAAAAGGTGTGCATGTAAACAAAGAATGGCGACTGCAGAAAGCAAAAGCTGAATCCCGTACATTTTGAACGATCTCGCCCGCCGGACAAGTCCCGGAAAAGGAGGATGGCAACCCCTACTTACTCAGCTTTCTTCTACTATTCAGCTTTCTTCACAGAACAAGAGCCTGCTAGCTTAGCTTCCAAAGAAAGACGGCTGATACTGTGTACATTCTGTGAGTGAGATCCCACCCTCTATGGGCGGGTTGAAAACATGCGGGACAGCCCCTACTACTGGCTGTAGTCTTTAGACTCTGGCCAGAAAATCCTCCGATGACGCAAAATGACGATTTTTGCGTCATCGGAGGATTTTTTCCAGACAAAAAATACATAAATCTCTCATCTCAGGGGGATATGAGGGTGGAAAGCACGGTAATTCGAAAATACTACAGGTTTCTACTAATACAAAGCTTAATGCTAAATCCTGAAGTATCCCTTCAAAGTTTACTAGCTTTCAAAGTGTGTGTGTGTGTTTTATACAAATATTTTTTACTGTGTGTTTTATTGAATGATCATTTTTCCACTGTATTTGTAATACATTCAAATATATTATTTTCATAATTTTAGCATAAATGAGGCAGAAAATGCTACTGATAACACAGTAATAGTGTACTTGCTTACTTTTAAAATAACATTTAATTATGTTTTATAAAGGTACTGTTAACATAGTTAAAATATATTTGAAATAAATTTACTATATCAAAAATATGTGAGCAATACAGAAATATGATTTGTATATATTATATATTCTTATATTTAAAAAAAATGTATAAGTATTTAAAAATGCATTAAAGATGGGTTCAATCGTACTAAAAGGGGTAACAAAATAAAAAAATAAAGCAGAAATAGTATGTTAAAAGCATATTTTAGTTAATCTTCAGTGTCTAAAAATAGCATAGTTGAGTACACTAAAATCTTAAGTTTATCTTAAGAAGTACTAAAGAAAAACTATTAGTATATTAAGTACAAAATTAGTGTGCGAAAATGGAGCACTTTAAGTACATTATGGAAGTGTACTTTAATAAAATGTATTTTAGTGCACTTTTTTAACCTATTAATACATTATAAGTAGGGGTGTAACGGTTCACAAAATTCACGGTTCGGTTCGATACAATACACTTGTGTCACGGTTCGATACGGTTCGGTTCGGTACGTTTTCCATAGGCTACAGCAAAAATAAATAAATGCCAGAGAAATTTCCTTGAATTAAATTTTTTTTTTAATTATTATTTTATTTAATGAAACTAACATCATAAAGTATGATTTTTTTTATTATGATTTTTTGTTGCTTTTTTTACTGAGCAATAATGGAGCTATACTTGACTCTTCTTATTAGCATATAAAACAAAACAGCTCCTTGGACAAAATGAAATGTAATATTGTAGTAGTAGGCTAGTTATAAACAAAGGTTTATTTTAGTTCAGATTAACATTTGAGGGCAGCAATTGTATTCATAATGTCAAAATAAAACAGATGTAATGTTACTTGAAAGCATTATAGCCCACTATTCCTGACAAACTTCCATACCTTGCAGTTAGTGTTACTACAGTAAATCCATTCCACGGTGAATGTTGCTGATCTGTGGACACCGGCCAGTTCATTCATGGCACGATGTTTCTTCCTGGTTTCCACGTCAGCGCTGTTTGATCCGTTAATAACAGAGAAATGTGCATGTTTCTCACTAGATCTCGCAGCGATGTTATTACTTAAGTGGCGAATTCAAAAAGCATTTGAAATTCAAATGCTTTATTTACTGGTCTGGATCTCTTAGCGCTGTGTGGTGTTGTTTGATCAGGCTCGCGCATAGGGCTCGCGAGTCCCGCTTCACAGGTCAAAACTGATAAACGGTCCACACAAACACAATAAGAGTAGCTCAGTTTCGTTCCTTGCATTGCATTTGCCATTTGATGTTGTGGTCGCGCCAGCCTCTATGAGCGCGCTTGCCACCCGCGACGCGCCTTCATTTGAAATAACGAAATTTTGGTCGGCAGAAAAAATGGTCCAACGAACCGTTCGGTACGTAATGCGTACCGAAAACCGAACCGAAAGCCTCGTACCGAACGGTTCGATACGAATATGCGTATCGTTACACCCCTAATTATAAGTATAATTTGTATATATTTATTATATATTCTTATATTTTAAATAATTTATTATTGTATTTAAAATGCATTAAAGATGGTTTCAGTTTTACTAAAAGTGGTAACAAAATAATTTTTTTTAAAAAGCTGAAATACACTTTAGTTCATCTTCAGTGTGTCTCAAAATAGCACAGTTGAGTACACTAAGATGATCTTAAGTTTATCTTAAGAAGTACTAAAGATAAGCTTTTAGTATATTAAGTAGGCTACAAAATAAGTGCGCGAAAATAGAGCACTTTAAGTACATTATGGAAGTACATTATGGAAGTGTACTAAGTGCACTTAAATAAAATGTATTTTAGTGAACTTTTTTTTCACCTGGTTTACAAGTTAGTCATCCAATTTTATTCTTTAAAACTGTTAATAACTTTGTAAAGTCAGTAACATAAAAACGTAGATTGGTCTAATTTGACACCGAACAGTAAGACTGATTACCCCTAACTAACTTCTAGTTGATCATACTAGTTCTTAAGACACAGTCTTAACATAATGGCTATGTTTATGCAACTGGCCCCAGAGGATTAACTTTAGCCTAATAGGAAGGAACATAAATTGTAACTAAAAATATATGCTCACTCACATCAAGACGCTGCTGCAGTGATGGAGTCCATGCAGGAGGAGCAGCATTTGGCACTACGTCGCTTTTCAGCGCGAGCTGTTTGGAGAAGCTAAATAACTATAGAAATGCTATGCTAACTAGATGCTAATATACGCTATCCTGATCGTTTTCAATACTCGCAAATTCCAACTCCTGACTCGCTACAGAGGTTTCGACAAACAAGATGTTTTTTATACCAGGGGCTGCCAAGGGCGTGGTGAGCTCGTACCAATGGCGGGGTGAGCTGGTACCTGCTTACGTCAGGACAGTACAGTAGTCACGGTACTTCTAACTCCTGAAGGTAAACGGCCTGGGGTGGATGTGGAAAGTTGAAACATTGCATTGAGTTATCATAATCTAGATTCGATGATCACACAGGACTGATTGCATGGATTATCTTAAAATACTCCGTCATTCATTCATGGTTACTCAGATAAGAGGAAGACATCATTCAGCCATGCACATTATAAAATACTCAAGTAACCTGAACAATAAATCTAAATAAAATTGAAATCGCTATGGCTTAGTGATTATGAAAGTGCTGTGATTTGTGGATGACTGACAAGCGCGAATCTGGAGAAACAGACGTTTATTTATTCATTGTCAGTGTTGAGAAACGTAGCCTGCAATGTGTTACGTGATTGTGTTAATAATAACTAAAGTAGCCTACCTATTTATGTTAAATATTTATTTTGTATGAAAACTAGCGCGTTGGTTATTTATGGATTAAAAAGTAGGCTACCGTTGCATCAGTGCTGTTGAAAATGTGCAGTGTTCAAATGCAAAGACAGCACGTCACAAATATAAATTCTATTTAACCCTTTTCCCTGTGGGATTTAGTATCATATTTGGATATTGGAATAATAAATTAAGTAGCCAATTTAAAATAAATCACATGTAGACACACTGTTCCTGTTTTTTTTTTGTGTTTTTTTTTACTGTTCTCTTACGAGAGGTACTCTCGTACTGCGTAAATCTTACGCTCGGGGAAAATCTCTTTTAATTTTTTTATTTATTTAATTTTGAAATAATGTAAAACGCGTTGCGGCAGCATGCAGACATAGGCGAGACAGCTCGCGCGCCTATTGGCTGCCCTGCGGCAACTGCAGCAGCCTATCGATAAGGCCCTATCGTGACGTCAGCACCAATGGGGGCGCTTCGCGCCCAATACGTCACGTCCCGCCGAAACGGGCGTGGCCTGGGGCTATAAATATAGCATCGAAAGGCTAGCTTACCGATTTTTCATCTCTTCAGCGGAGCTCACGCATCGCTGGATCCAGAGAGAAGAAGCCGCGCCGTGGATAAAGCATTCAGCGGGACGAGTTCGGTACCTGGAGTCGCTGGCCGCGCCGCCTTCAACCGCCGTTCCTGCTACGCTATCCGGCGTCATATCCTTTCATTGCATAGTGTGTGCTCGCCGCCGCGACTCACACTCCTTCTCTAAAAGAGCAGAGCGTCTTTTTTAAGATGTCTCGTCCATCCTGTGGCTCGTGCCGAGCCCCACTCAGCGACGGGGACCGCCATGTCATCTGCGTTTCCTGCCTGGGTGAAGGACATGCAGCTCTAGCGCTCGCCGACGGCGGATGCCCTCACTGCGAGCTTATGCCTATGGCGACTCTGAGGACTCGCATGGCAACCTTCCACGAGCCTGCACTTCCCGCTGCGACACCGCGCCGTAAAAAGCGCCGTGCTCAGCGGATCCCTGAGCCTCCCACCGAGAAAAGCTCGCCGGTGCGCCTGCCAGCTTCGCCGTCTGCTTCTCTCGAGTCTCTCACTCCCGGACAGTGGCCGCCGCTGGCCGCCGCTTCCGCCGGAGATGACAAGGAAGAAGCGGCAGTTTTCGAGGAGGACAACTGCTCTATCCTGGCTTCGGACAGCGAGGATTGGGCGAGCTCTGTGGACCTCGCCCCTTCTTCTGCCCGCGAGTCGTCAGGAAAACGGGCCAGTATTGAAGCTGAGCTGATGCGTCTGCTCACACAGGCCACAGAGAGCCTCGGCCTCGAGTGGTCCGCGCCCGCCGAGCCTACACGCAACCGTCTGGACGGTTGTTTCTTACAAGGGGACCGCGTTTCCACGCCCTCAAGACCCGCCCCGTTTCTTCCTGAGCTTCACGAAGAACTGGCAAAGTCTTGGAGCGCCCCTTTCTCAGCCAGGCTGCGCTCCTCTGCTTCAGCGGCATTCTCCGTGGTGGACGGTGCCAAAGACAGAGGATACCTCGCTCTTCCTCTGGTGGAGGAGGCAGTAGCAGCCCATCTTTGCCCGCCCTCTGCTGGACGGCGGACTAAGACGGCGCTACCTTCTAAAGCCTGCCGCGCTACTTCTACCCTGCACAGTCGCGCTTACACCGCCGCTGGGCAGGCTGCATCAGCGCTACACACTATGGCCACTCTGCAGATCTTCCAAGCTAACCTTCTCCGAAAGCTGGACGAGGATGGCACGGAAGCAGTCAACGTGGCGGATTTAAGGAGCGCTACGGACCTCGCTCTCCGCGCTACAAAATCCGCTGCACAGGCCATAGGGCGGAACATGGCCTCTCTCACCGTTGCTGAGAGACACCTCTGGCTGACGCTTTCAGAAATGCCGGACTCGGAGCGCTCTGTGTTCCTCGACGCCCCCGTTTCTGCTACTGGCCTCTTTGGATCGTCCGTCAAAGATTTCGCGGACAGATTCGCTGAGGTACAAAAGACGTCACAGGCCATGAAGCACTTCTTGCCAAAGCGCTCTAGCTCCGCATCAGGCCGCTCTAAACAGCCGTCTGCTCGCAGCTCGCAGCCGCCGCCCCCCGCCGCCGCTTCACAGCGTCGACAGGCCCGGGACCAGAGACCACGCTCTCGCTCTGCCGGCCGCCGCCCCCCACAGCGTGGGACTCGGCCGAAGATCGAGATGAAGCCCGAGGCCTCAAAGTCTTCCTAGCCAGCTTAGGAAAACGACGGTGTTCAAGCCCCGCTGCGGCCGGGTTTCCACCAAAACTTCTCGCTCGTCCAGTTCCATTACATGCGACTGTTCCAGTGTACTCTGCAGTAAACAAGTCGGTTACATTACCCGCTTGCCTGTACACAAACGCCGTTTTCACGCCGACCCAGATAAATCCTGTAAAGAGCGTATTTTCTGGTATTCCGGCCACGGCCGACGGTGTTATGAGTGTAGTAAAAATGCCCACTGCCCAGTGCCCATTCCTACACACAGACACAGCCCGCCCCACAGGGCTCGCGCACATAAAATCGACTCATGTCGATTGCGCACAGAATGTAGTGAGCGTGCCCACGTCCCAGTGCCCACAAACACTACACGCTGCATGTCTCTCGGTTTCTGTAAAAACGAAACCAACACACATACAGCCGACTCAGGTCGATGGTGTTTTCAGTGCAAATGTGCCCGCTGTCCTGCGCCCACATTCACTCACAGACATGACGAATCCCTCGGTTTCCCCCACGCTCGCCGTCTCTCAGCTACCTGCCGTGAGAGAGCCGAGCGCGGGCGAACCGCCCGTTGTGATCAAAACACTCCCCACCTCGAGCGCTGCAAATGCGGTGTCTATAATACAGCATACCGAAGCTCCCCGGTCGCCACTATGTCACGACCAGAGCTCCGATCTCATTCAACCCTTAGCTATACACGCACATGCGTGGGCAAAGCTTCCCGGTGTATCAGAATGGGTGCTGAACATTATAGAAAGAGGCTATTCGCTACAGTTTGCTCGACGTCCCCGCCGTTGTGCGGCGCGAGTCGAAACCACGGTAGAAAAGGAAGTAGCAAGTGTACTTCGTGCCGAAATTGCGAAACTGTTGAGCAAAGGGGCAATAGAGCCTTTATCTCAAGCTCAGAGCGAAGGGGGGCTATACAGCAGATATTTTCTGGTTCCGAAAAAAGACGGGGGTCTCAGACCCATTCTAGATCTAAGACAACTGAACGAAGCGCTTTCAAAACGCCGGTTCAGAATGCTCACAACCAAGAAAATCCTCGCGCAAATTCGCCACGGGGACTGGTTTGTGTCAATAGATCTGAAAGACGCGTATTTCCAAATACAAATAGCGTCACGTCACAGGCGATTTTTGAGATTCGCCTTCGAGGGCCAGGCTTATCAATACACAGTCCTACCGTTTGGCCTGTCCCTAGCACCCCGTACATTCACGAAGTGCATGGACGCAGCCCTCGCTCCCCTGAAACTTCGGGGAATGCGAGTTTTGAACTACTTGGACGATTGGCTGGTTCTAGCTCAGTCACATACGGAGCTCATAGAACACAGAACCATTTTACTCGAACATCTCGAGAATCTGGGTCTCAAAGTCAACTGGGCGAAAAGTTCACTGTCTCCCAGTCAGAGAATATCTTTTCTGGGCACAGAACTGGACTCGCTGTCAATGACAGCTCAAATATCGCTACAGCGCAGATTGACTATTCAGCGCATGACAGAAACCTTCCGCCGCGGCACTATAGTCCCGCTAAAGAAGTTTCAAAGGATGCTCGGTCTCATGGCAGCAGCATCCACAGTTCTCCAGCTGGGTCTGCTTCGCATGCGCCCACTGCAGTTCTGGCTACAAGCGCGAGTACCGCGTCGAGCGTGGACTTCAGGTCTCTTTCGCCTCAAGGTCGATCAAAAATGCGTCTCAGCACTGATACCCTGGAGAGCGACCGACTGGTACCAGTCAGGTGTAAGCCTGGGGACTTCCTCGAGTGTGAAGGTAGTGTCCACGGACGCCTCCACCTCGGGATGGGGAGCACTGCTCGAGGGCAGACCGTTTTTCGGCCAGTGGTCAGAACGGGAAAAGCTCCTGCACATAAACTGCCTGGAAATGATGGCAGTCGACAACGCGCTGAGGCGCTTTCGTCCCCAAATAGCAGGACACCACGTCTTGGTCCGCTCGGACAACATGTCAGTGGTAGCCTACATAAATCGCCAGGGAGGCATCACATCCCGAAACCTGTACAGGTTAGCGAAACGCCTCCTGGTATGGGCTCAGCACAATTTGCGCTCGCTCAGGGCAGCGCATGTGCCTGGCCACCTGAATGTGGGACCAGACAGACTGTCCAGGAACAATGTTCCAGCAGGAGAATGGTCACTGCATCCGCAGACAGTCCAACTGCTGTGGCAGACATTCGGCAGAGCAAAGATAGACCTGTTTGCGTCTCAAGAAAACGCTCACTGCCCGGAATTTTTCTCCAAGAGCAGGGATGCGCTGGCCCACGTCTGGCCCCGCTGCCCGCTCTATGCTTTTCCCCCCATCACGCTCCTACCTCAGGTATTAGAGCGGATCAGGGAAAGCAGATGCTCAGTGTTACTGGTTGCTCCGTTCTGGAAGAACTAGGCTTGGTTCCCAGTTCTTATGCAGCTGACGAGCACTGCCCCATGGCCAATACCAGTGAGGAGGGACCTCCTCTCTCAAGCCAGGGGCTCGATCTGGCATCCTCGCCCGGAGCTTTGGTCCCTACATGCATGGGCCATCAACGGGTACCCTCTGATATCCCAGAGGGAGTGTTAAACACGATCATGCAGGCTAGAGCTCCCTCTACGAGACGGCTCTATTCCTCAAAATGGTCAGTGTTCTCCAGCTGGTGCACAGCACGCGGCTTTTCACCCCTGGACTGTGGAGTGACGGAGGTTCTCTCCTTCCTACAAGAGCTACTGGATGAAGGCAGAGCCCCATCCACGCTCAAAGTCTATGTGGCGGCTATAGCAGCGTTTTCCAAACCAATGCTTGGTCAGTCACTGGGAAGGAACGATCTGGTCATTCGGTTCCTTAGAGGAGCTAAGAGGTTAAATCCTCCCAGACCTCCCTCAGTCCCCATATGGGACCTTTCTACGGTCTTGGAGGCCATGAAGGGTGCCCCATTTGAGCCAATCCAGTCAATAGATATCAAACACTTGTCTTTCAAAACGGTGTTTCTTCTGGCTCTCGCTTCAGTGAAGCGCATAGGGGACTTACAAGCGCTCTCAGTGAGCGCGACGTGTATGGAATTTGGGCCAAATGACTCGAAAGTCATACTCAAACCAAGGCACGGGTACGTCCCTAAATCCCTCAACACACCGTTCAGGGCCCAGGTAATTTCCCTGTCTGCCCTGCCGGTCTCTAACGAGGAGAAGGACGCCAGCTTCCTTTGCCCAGTCAGGGCGTTAAGGGCTTATGTGTCCCGCACGTCTGTTTTCAGACAGACGGAGCAGCTCTTTGTTTCACTCTACGGACGTTCTAAGGGACTCGCCGTGTCGAAACAGAGTCTATCTAGATGGATAGTCGATGCTATAGCGCTGGCTTACACCTCTAAGGGCTTGCAGTGCCCATTAGGTGTCAGAGCGCACTCCACGAGAGGCGTGGCCTCGTCGTGGGCTTGGTCTAGTGGGATTGCCTTGCAAGATATCTGTATGGCGGCAGGCTGGGCCTCCCCGTCTACATTTATAAGGTTTTATAACCTAGAGGTTCCCGCTCTGCAAGCTAAGCTGCTTTCAGTCTAAAAATCGGTACTGTCTGCCCCGAGTGCGTCTGGCCCAGAATACCGAAATGGCTCGAGCAACGCTCGTGTAGATCGCGCAGCTCTATGGGCAGTGTGTAAGACCCACTATATTCATCAGTCCAGGCCGGGGTCGCCCTGACTGAATAAAATACCATCACTATAACTGTTTCTTATAGGATGCTGCATTATAGGAATGATGCTATTCTAGCCACTCTTCCTGGGCTCTCTGTGAGTCACTTATGATCATGTACTACATGAGCCCGGGCACTTGCCCTTGGGACTTTGGTGCTGGATCATAGCATGCACGGCGTTTTACACTGTTTCCCCTAGCGTAAGATTTACGCAGTACGAGAGTACCTCTCGTAAGAGAACGTACTCGGTTACTAACGTAACCTCGGTTCTCTCTAGAGAGGAAACGAGTACTGCGTATCTTGCCGTGCCTGCGCACGCTCCGGTTCGCTCCGGCGATGAAAAACCGGTAAGCTAGCCTTTCGATGCTATATTTATAGCCCCAGGCCACGCCCGTTTCGGCGGGACATGACGTATTGGGCGCGAAGCGCCCCCATTGGTGCTGACGTCACGATAGGGCCTTATCGATAGGCTGCTGCAGTTGCCGCAGGGCAGCCAATAGGCGCGCGAGCTGTCTCGCCTATGTCTGCATGCTGCATCTCTCTAGAGAGAACCGAGGTTACGTTAGTAACCGAGTACGTTTTCTAGGGGTTTCTTAATTTTAGACTAGTTGACCAGCACACATTATATGCAATGCAATTTCACCATGAGGCTTTCCAGTGTACGCAGGTGTTGCAGAGAGCGCTAAATGCGGGCGGTGGAGGTGATGGGGAAAGATCTTCCCTAGATAACTTTTAGGTCTCCTCAATGAGGGTGATATCTAGTTCAACACAATCAAACATACTAGTTTGTTCCGTCACGCTCTTCAGGATCCACCTCCTCCTCGTTGATTTCACTTAATGGCCCAATACTCGTCCAACTTTTGCCTTTCATCCTGTTGCAATAAACTGGCCTGTCAATCATCTTGTCACAGATAAATTCCTCCACATTTAATTTAATTGAATTTCCTACCATATTGGAGAGAAAAGAAGTAGCACGTTGATCTACCAGTCATAGGTCTGTCATGCGGAGAAATGAAAGCTTTAGCATAAGTTCTGCTGGGAAGACTCAATTATTACGTCACTTATTGCTTCACTTCTATCCAATCATATTATTATGCTTATTGTATAAAAGCACGGTACTTACACATGTTTGAGTTCGCAGATACTGAAGCGACGATTACCCCCATCCTCCCCACCACCACCAGGATGGTCCCGTCCATACCTCCCAGGAGGGGGGTCGGCTGCGCCCCTGCCTTCATCTTTAGGCAGGAATTGCAGATCCGATACTCTCGGACTATGCACTACGGACGGGGCCTACGCCAAATGACTTTGTAGATTATCAGCTTGCTGAGCTGTCAATAAATGTATGGTTTATTGAAATAACTCTCCAGAGTCTTTCTGGTAGAACTGTTCTAATATTTTTGCATAATGATGCATTTAAGTTAAGAGCCAAACAGATCTTTATAAAAGTGCACATTATTGTTGCAGATGATATAATAAAGATAACATTAAATAAATATTTTTATAAGGTTAAATGTTGATTATTAGTCATTCAAGCCCCTTTATCTAAACCTCTCTACTTAACCATTAATCGTGCACATCCGCCTTTTTTTTTTTTTTTTATGAACCGAATCCTCCTCTAAAGCGCAATGGGTTGTGGGCAATATTAGCCATTAGAGTGTGCACAGATCCACACTTCGATAATCTAACAGAAATAGTAGATCTTTCGGGGACTTTTGGCATACTATATTATGCTTTGGGACACACTTATAAGCTCACTTATTATTTAGGATGCATAGTGCACATTGGGATGCAGGGTGTGACTTTCTGACTTTCTGTTTTATTAGAAAGTGTTGATTTATAAAGAGTAGAGCAACTGAGACTGTGAATGACATTGTAATTTTATCTTGCCCCAGACATTGACAAAGATTTTGTTCACTGAGACCTAATTTCATATGGCTATTGCAAAAGCTACCTTAGACATAGAAAAATATAGAAATACTAAAATAATCAATACATATTTCCAATACTACAAAGTGCTTTCACACAATAGTTATCCCTGAGTCATTCTAAACCACGGGTAAACTTGCTTTACGTTTCACATTGTTCATAATTATTGCCGACTGTTGTCAAGTTTATACTGAACAGACTTTTCAGACTATAAAAGTAAGAATGAAACGGTCACTTCTACAATTGTCGTGTTTTATTCACTATTTGAAAATTTTCCCCTCGCTGAAACAGTCTATAGGCTACTGTCAACACAGTGTTTCTGTGACTATACAAAGCACGTGCATATGAGGCAACAGATGTGATTGACTGTCTGCTAAACCTTTAGACATAACATTCTAACATTGTAATAGGAATTTTAATCGACTAGCTGTATGTAGTGATGTATGTCTCGAGACCGGTCTTGGTCTCGAGACCACTTTTACGTGGTCTCGGTCTTGTCACGGTCTTGACGGTCTTTGGTCTTGGTCTTGTCTTGGTCTCGGACCTCTCGGTCTTGTCTAGGTCGCGCTGTCTCAGACCGACATAGTGGTCGGGGGATTTAGCAATACAATACTACAATATCCACGATGACACAACGTTCGATAATGCAACATTATTATCCGCAACGGAACGGATTGAAGCGCGCGTCCGACTGAAAGTTCGGCGTGTGCGCGAGCCACACCAGAAAACACTTTATCCGCGCCACTGATCGCCGCGGCAACGAGCACTTTGATCACTTGATTTAAAAAACACATATCAGTGACATGATGGGTTTTATCTTCATTAAGGAGATTTTGGGTAACTGCACAACTGACAGATGACTTTAAGCGCACCGCCAACGGTGTGTGTGTGTGTGTGTGTGTAACCATAGCGACAAAACGACCAACTTTCGGATCCTGCACTTCAGCTTATAATTTAGTTTTTAAAAATGTAATTATGTATTTAAAAGTTGCAGAATGGATTAATTTGGAGACTCCGAAATCGGCAGAGATAGGCAGGCATTTGCTTAGATGAATTTGTGACTTTGATGTGTGTGTGTGTGTGTGTGTGTGTGTGTGTGTTGTTTGATTACAGTATTGTATTTAAGATGGTGTTAGACTAAATAAATGGTCTTTTAAATATCATATGCATATCTCCGTTGTGTTGACTAAACATTAGGCCTAATCCAAGTTTACAATTGTGTATCTTTAATTTGATTTTACGATTTCATCTACACATTAAGTATATTTTCAATTGGTTACATATTTCTCATTCTTTAGACAGTTGTTGGAGGAGCAAGATTGTGTTGGAGGTGTTTGATGTTTTGTCAGATGAACCAATCAGTACCAGTCATGTCAGTCCTCAACAGTACACAAAAGTTAAGGGAGTCTCAATCCTCTAATAGTGCAGTAACAGCCGTCATGCAATTGCTACACATAGTTGATCTCACCCAGTCTGCATAAACATTTACAGTGAGATCACAGTCACACACATGACATGGTCTGTCTATGTATTGTTCTGCCTGTGTAGTTGAAGTAATACCGTCTAATATGTATTGAATGTAAACTGCGGCTGAACCCTAGAATGCTGCTATTCTTGAATTCATACAAGTTGCTTAGCTTCAACACTGTTTTTTTCCCCCTCCGGTCTCGACTTGGTCTCGGTCTTGGTCTCGACTTGGTCTTGGTCTTGACTTGGTCTGTCTTGGTCTTGGTCTTGGTCTTGTCTTGGTCTCGATACCCTCTGGTCTTGGTAGTGTCTTGGTCTCGGTTTAGGCGGTCTTGACTACAAGTCTAGCTGTATGTAAGAACTTACATCTTCTGATGGCCTTGTTGTCGATACTCTGAGGCTTCGAATGTTTTCCATTTGACATTGCAGACCCATATGATGGGGTACTTAATTTTGCCATTCTGCTGTAGCAGCACAGCGTTAAGGGGTGTGGAGTAACTGATTAAAAAATGCTTAAAAACAATGTAAAAATAAAAGATAGAAACACATACACGTTTCAAACTGAATTTAATTGCAGAAAATTAGCCGACCAGGCTGAACAAAGAGCTAGTTATTAGCTATGATGGATTTGATCCAGTCAGTGTATCGACACACCTCAGTATAAACCCCAGGAAAGCCTGGTTTAGCACAGCCTTTGCCCCAGGAAACAACACCTTTCAGTCTCCTCTTGCACACCACAGGGCCACCAGAATCCCCCTGAGAAGAAAATTGGAAAATGAAAAGGACAAAATTGTGGTTTGTATAAAAGTTTAAAACGCATGTAAAGAGGAAGACTGAGTCAATAACATACCTGACACGAGTCTTTGCCTCCCTTCATGAATCCAGCGCAGAACATGTTTTCAGTTATGTTTGCACCATATGCTCCCCTACACTGCGCACTTGAGAGTACAGGCAATTTCAAACACTGCAGGACAGAAGCAGTGTGAACTGGAAAAAGAATATGAACAGTGCTAAAAGTTGTCATCGTTTACGTATCTAATGAATGAATGCATGTTTTAATGCCTGACCATATTATATAAAAGTGTAAGAAGATTTTAATTATTCAACCATCTCACCTCCAGTGTTGCCCCATCCAGAAACCAAGCACTGCTCCCCTGCAGAAGAGCAGCTGGTTGCCAGACGGATCGGCTTCACATACTTGTTGAAGATGGCAGGCTTTCTCAGCTTGATCAGCATGATATCATTGTCCATAGACTGACAATAATATTTTGGTTGACGAATCACCTTCTCTGCATTGATCCGCTGCTCTGTGCCTTCAGTAACAGACAAGTTGTGGTTTCCCAGGTGGATGACGAGTTGGCGTCTATTTGAAAAAGAAACTCATATTTTACTCAGCCTTGATATAATGTTTATCAGAATATTGCCTACCTACATATCAGGGCCCGTATTCATAAAGATTCTAAGAATCCTCTCAGAAAACTCTTAATTTAGCTTAAAAACTTTTACGTAGGAGTCTTAGCTTAAAAGCGATTCGGGACCGATCTGAGAGCAACTCTGAGTAAGGAAAAGACAAAAACTTTCATCTTAGTAAGGAGGCGGGGTTGACCCCGTTGCTATGTATGACACAATCTTTTGAAGACTGTGATTGGTTGGTTGTCCAAGAAGGAAAAAAAAAAAGTGATTTTAAGTATAGGGTCTATTCTAAGCCTTCACTTTGAAATTACATGCGTCATTTTTCCTATTTGACCGTTCTCACACACACACACACATTATATATGTGTATATAAATCCTTTTTACTTTATTTACCATGCTGTTAATTTCCTATAAGGTATTTGATTGGCTTAGAATGATAAAAATTGTTCCACTCTTTCCAATTACACTGATTGCTGGCATGTCCTATTTAAGTGGTGGTTTGAATGTTGGTTTTAATGTATCAAACATGGAATTTTCCCAGTTGCCAAATATCGTAATGTAGTGATTACTTTCATTTCTGGCGCTATGGCATTTCTGCGCTGTGTCGGAGATGTTAGCGCGTCTCTAATAAGATCTGTCACAAACATGATCCCTGCACGATCTAATCTATAGCGTCTTATTAACTCACTGTTATTCATTGTCTGCAACACATTTCTTCTCCCTCTTCATCTTTCTGCCATTTTCTCCTCTGCTAAAGAAACTCTTAAGCCTCTTAAAAGTCCTCGTCCGTGCTCCTAACGATTTTGACCTTAAGACCTCTTTTAAGGGTTAAGATGCTTTCTGAATTACTTTTTTCTTTATTAGGATTTTTTCTTTAATTTTAAGAGTAAACGCCCACATTTCTAAGAATTTTCTTAGAATTTTGTCACTAGGAGCTACTCTTTGCATTAAGATTCTTTATGAATACGGGCCCTGGGCCCGTATCCCTAAAGATTCTGAGAATCCTCTCAGAGAGCTCCTAACTTAACCTAAAAATTCCTTGCCAGGAGTTTTAGCTTAGAAGTGATTCCAGAACATTTTCAGTGAACTCTGAGCAAGGAATGGATGGAAAATCCTATCTTAGTGAGGAGGTGTGGTTGACCCCGTTGCTAGGTATGAGTCATCATTTCAAAAGCCGTGATTGGTTGATCCTACAAGTTTGATGAAAATGAACTTTTGGTGATAATGAGCAAAGGATGTACCCTCAAATCAATAAACATAATTATACACTCTAATCTTATGCAGACTGTAATTGTAAATAATATTTCAAGAAAATATCTGGAAAATGAATAGTAAGCTGTAGGGGTTATAGCCTAACATTAGAATCTAAAATATGTGAAAACTTAAGCTCATTACACCCTGTTCAAATAATGATTCATGTCTTATTTGCTCATATTAATATCCTAGCTGGCATATTTTGTACTTTCACTCCCATATGGACCCCATTGAAAACAAGATGGCCTATCTCAAGGGGCTGTCCTTAATGAAGTAGAAATTGCAACGTTACAACTCAGTGTGGTCTTAACGAGGGTAACACGGCTCAGCTTTTATCAATGTCTGTGATTGCTGGCTGGTCTATTTATGAAGGCTTGTTAACAAATATCCTACAAACACAGAAAATGGAGAAAAAAAGGTTTTGTGCAGCTGCTTAGGGGAACTCCTAAGCCACTAAAAGTCCTCTTCCCTGCTCTTAGCAGATCTCGCCTTAGGAGCCCTTTTAAGCGCTAGGAATCTTAAAGGAATAGCTTTTATATTAACTGGGATTTTCGTGTCACTTTCAGGGGAAATTCTAAGAAAACGTCATGACTCTGAGAATTTTCTTAGAATTTGGCCGCTAGGAGCCACTTTTTGCACAAAAATTCTTTAGGGATACGGGCCCAGGTCTTTATATAGTCTTAAATAGGTTTTACCTAGTCTAAGAGACATAGACAATAGAAAGGTAAAGTAGCTTTAACATGTTTTTAAAAAAATACAGGTTAAAAAGGGAGGTTATATACTCACTTGAACCTGCAGTGAGCTGCGGACACAACCCATCTTCTTTTAATCAAAGATCCTCCACACCAGTTACACCCATCCGTAAGGTACACTTGCCAGGGCTGGGAGTGGGGCGGACATTCATAACCTCCAATGATTTTATCACCTGTGCTGTAAACTTTATTGAAAAATGAATTGTTCTTTTATTAATATTAATGCTAAAGACTATCTATAATACATATCAGTGTAGGCATAAACAAACAATTGTCATGAATAATTACTAATAAGAGAGATCTACATACCCACAGCCACAACCAGCAAAGTGAACACAACAATCTTCATTGCAGTAAAGGAGAGAAGGACTGCTCACAGCTTTAGAGCACTTCTGCAAAGTTCAAGATCAGCATTCATGCTTTTAAGCAATCTTTTGAACACACCTACAGAATCTATACCAGCCAATAAGATCACAACAAAGGATTCACAAGTAAAAATGAACATGTGAGACAACAGTTCTTTTCATACAGTTTCCATGGTCATAATAAATGTGTTGGAAGGAAGCGTTGACTTATGACAGTATGAAGCTTATATAAAAACAGATGACCAACATGCTGTTTTACTTTTTGAGTGACACACAACTTAAGATTGTGAAGACTTTTTATTATGTACAGTATGTTTATTGTTTTCTTAACTGTTCAATAAAAGACAAATTCTCTAATTAATAGCACATACTGATGGCCTGACTCAACATCACACAAAATAACAATCTGTTTTGACATCATTTTCTCGTCTCGTCCGTTGGTAAACATCGCACTTTTGAGATTCAGTCTCTCGTTTTAACACAGTTGTAACTCACGAAATTTTGAAGTGTGTACTTGGCAGCATGAAAAATAAAACTTTATTCAAATTATGAATGGGTTACAGAAAGCAAAATATGAACCTCTTATTTACTTCGTCATTATACTCTGTTGGTTATAAGTAAGAGATTGGCTGTTGCATTCACATTCTCAACATGTCTGTGATTGGCTACAATACTTACCGATGCAAAAACAACACTTTATTTTGATGGACCCTTTTGAACATTCTGTTGACTATAAATAACTTTGCAAATACATGTAAACTAACTCTCATTAGAGTATTAGTGGACTGTCTGCTTAATATCTACTAACTCTATTGTGATGGTCCTCCAACAGAAATTCTACAGACTATAAGTAACTTTGCAACTACATGTCAACTTATTCTATCCCTAACCCTACCAGTCTACTAATACTCTACTAACACTCTAGTGAGAGTTAAAAATTAATTTTGTCCCAACAATGCAGGGAATACATGAACTACACACTCCAACACACACATATGTGCTTGCTTGCCCTTACAATTGTCCTTGTACGTGTATGTGTACTGTACTGCACTTTTAAGTGTACTTTAGTGTAACAGCAGTAAACTTTGAATTCACACAACTAGTTTACACAGTTTTTCTTTGTATTGCAACTATACTACAAGTAAATCTATACTGTTAGTTTGCTCATTTTTCAGTCAACATCCTAGTTTTAAGTAGGCATTGAATTATACTCTCAGAAGTTTATTGAATTTTAAGATGTTTGTAAGTGTTTTAGTGTCTGCAAGTGAATTTAACATCATACTTAGTTTACTATTTATATATTCATTTTGCACTAAGTATAAGATGAAACAATATATAAAGATATTATATAATATATAATAGTATGTGTTCAATAAAAAATATCCATAAGCCAATAACACTTATTTGATAACATTAACAACATTTTTCAAATAAAACATAACACCTATCTTCCAGTCATCTGTCCTCATTTTTTTTTTTCTATGTGAGAAAATATATACTTACAAGCCAATCGGTTTCACACAAATGTATTTTGCCAAAACTGATCTGGGACGACTGTACGTTAGTTAAACTAATCTGTTTGTTAGCATGTCAACTCAATTAATAGTTTAACTTTATTTTGATTATCAATGTGCATAATAAAACAGAACTTAGCAAACATTATCCAAAAACCTGTCAAGATTCAGGAGAGCACAGTTGCAAACTCTAACATGACAAAAGAATTGTTAAATAAATATGTAATTTGTTGCAAACATTATGGTTTAATAAGCGACTATTTGAGTTGAGTTATGCAATTTACAATTCAGTTTTTTATTAGTAAATGTGGATGATCTGCAATAGAAGCACTAGGAAGAAAAAAGAAAAAGAAAATGCCTTAAAAAGTACACGTCATGCTAATGTTCTGGTCCGGTTAGTTTTTTTGTGTGTGTTTCGTTTTCATTCTGCTTCCTGTTCTGAGGCCTGTTGCATGAATCTAGTTGAACAAACACAGTTGACAAAACCAAACAAATCCAACCTGGTTTAGATCAGGTTCAGTGGGCTCACAACAGTTCTACCAGAAAGACTTGGGAGAATAAATACAGTGACAATTATACATTAACAGCCCAGCAAGCAATAAAGTTCTTTGGCGTTGGCCCCGTCCGTAGCTCGCAATCTGAGGGTCCGGACTCTGCATATCCTGCCTGAAGACAAAGGCAGGGGCGCAGCCGACCCCCTGTGAGGATCCGTCTTGGAGGTGGTGGCAAAGAGTATAGAAGCCCAAGAGGTGAAACTCTGTTGTGTTATGGGTAACAGTCTGTAGATGGCGCTGCGGAGGCGCGTCCGCCATTATGGACTGAAAGCTGCTGAAATCGTTAGCGCCAGTCAATGGCAAAATCAATGCCTCTTCTCTCACAAAAAGAAAAAAATACAAAAAAACGTCTCATACACAAATGCACACACAATAGATGGTGGTGTCTGATTAATTACTGAGATCTTGGCACCACTTCCATTTTAGTACTGTTTATAGTTCATGTGTGCACTTGCTAGATTGCACATATTTTTTGTAGCCTACCTTTCCGCCTGTAATAGGACATTCACAGATTGTTTTTATTCTTGCCATTGAAACGTTCACTGTGTGCACTTTCACTGAAGATGTTGAAAAAACAAGTTGTTAATATTTTTGTGATATTCTATGTAAAAGATTACCTGTCTTTAGAAATGTTCATTTATAAAAAATAAAAAAAAATTATATATTTTTTTTTTCAAATCATATGGTGATGTTCACTAATTTCAAAATCAACATTTGAATAAATATCTTATTACTGTGTGTCTGCATATATATTATTTCATGAATTTCTACAAGGAAAATGCATAATAGAACATAAATATTGATAGATTAAAGGTTTGCAGTAATTTTATAATTGTATCTTTGCAAACCGTAAGTGGTAGGCTAATGAAGCCGATTCGGTGGGGGACATACCCTTAGTACTATAGGAATCTTATAGTATTTTGGGACAAAATATAGTAATCTTATAGGAATACGAGCCGCTATAGTATTTCTATAATAGTCTTATAGTCCTTCTATAGTAATATTTTGTCCCAAAATACTATTTTCCTAAGGGTAATTAGGCCATGCATAACCAACACATAAACGTAACATTTTCTGTCATTTAACGTCGGTCATCCTCATTAATGTATTTTAAATTGTTTTCATATTTAGATGTGACGGCCAGAAAAAATTTAGTTATGTTAAGTTTTTATTATGTTAAGTTGGTTCAGTGCCATTGACTCCCATTATTTTTCGGCGTTTTCCTTCAGTTTTCAGTCCATAATGGCGGCCGCGCCGTCACGACATGGGGGCAACTGTTGCTATGGAGCGTTCTGTTGAGTTTCGCCTCTTGGGCTTCTTTTTTTTTATTTTTTTTATTTTTTTTTATTAAGCTTTAACACAAACAAACAAGGTACATTACCATTCACTGAATACAACAGCAGTTATTTCTAAATTTTCAATATTTGTTTCACAAAAAACACAATTATTCACCTCAAAATTAAATTTCAATCTTAAAAATTCATTAGTAGGATAAATCTCGTTTAAAATTTTGAAGGTCACTTCCTTAACTTTAGGAGGAAGGGGAAAAGATAAATAATTTAACCTCATTTTTTTTTACCAAATCAAAATCTCTAAGCACATAATCGCGTCTAATTGGGTTTGGGTAATACACCTGTAAAATAAAACTTCTGATGATTCTATTTGTGCATTTTTTATCACAGAAATCAAGGCCTTCTAAGAAGAGCGGTCTCATTTCTGGGGAGATTTTGGAGTACAACATGTCTTGTTTAACCATTAATCTTAAAGGGATTGGTATGGCTCTGATCATTCTATTAAAAACATTTACGTTACACTGTAATTGGTATTTCTCACAAAACTCTCTTTGCAGTAACAAATTTCCATTCTCATCCAAGAAATGGGCAATAGCCCAAATCCCTTTAGATTTCCATTCCTCAATAAATACAGCTTTTCTGCCAAACTTTATATATCTACTCTAAGTATTCCAAACTGGAGAGTTGTGAGGCGTGAAGTTATGTTTGAACAGTAATTTCCAATAGAGCAGCACTTGCTGATGGAAGGCTGAAAGTTTAACTGGTAACGAGGTACACTCAAAGTCACAACCTAATAAAAATTGTATTCCCCCCAATTTGTTAAAGATAGCAGTAGGAACAATAAACCAAAAGGAGTGGCTATTTTGAATAAAGGATTTTAACCATTTTAATTTCAAAACACCATTCATAATGTCAAAATCAATCGCATTCACACCACCATCTTCGTAATTTTTAATCATGTCATCCTTTCTTATATACTGACATCTATTCCTCCAAATAAATTTAAAATTCACCTTATTTATTAATTTAATCATTCGTGATGATATGGGCAAGGAGAAGGCTGGATAGATGAGTCTGGACAAACTATCCATTTTAGACAAAAGAACTCTTCCAAAGATGCTAAGATCCCTCTGCAGCCATCTATTAAGAATGGACTTACATTTATCTATGTTATTCAACACATTTTTATTCTCCATAACATCTTTATCTTTAGAAATAGTAATCCCCAAATATTTCACTTCCTTTTTAATTTGTATATTAGATAATGACAGCAAAGGAGACTCATGCAATGTTAACATTACACATTTGTTTAGGTTTAAATGTCCTCTTGGGCTTCTATACGCTGATTTCACGCAGCCGCCATTTTGAAATCGAAAGTGAGGCTCCGGTGGGAAGAACCCCGGAAGTAAAGATAAACAACAATGCCTTGGATTACCAACCTGAAGCTGCTGCCGCGATTTACACTATTGGATGTTAATATTCAATATAGGATATGTATAGTTCATTCTTGCTTCTTTTTTTACATTCTGAATTATATATAAAAAAAATATTTTATTTATAAATGAATTTCACTGTATATAGTCTAAAGTATGAAAGAAATGTATGTACATTTTTAGAATTGACACAACATCATTAAACACAACAATACGCCATCGCATTCACGACTCACCTGTGATTAAAGGCGACACTTTCGGTTTTCTTCCCACCGGAGCCTCGCTTTCGATTTCAAAATAACGGCTGCGTGAAATCAGCGTATACTCTTTGGTGGTGGGGAGGATGGAGGTGAATGGAAGCGTCAGCATCTGCAAACTCAAACGTGTGTAAGTACCAGTCTTTTACACCACGAGTATTAGAATGTGATTGGATAGATGAGAAGGTAAAGTGACGTAACAATCGAGTCTTCCCGGCAGAACTTATGCTAAAGCCTTCATTTTCATTGACTTATTGTGAGAGACGGGGCAATCCACTTGTCTGTTGAAGATTTAGGGCTAGATTTACTAAACGGGGCAAATTAGCATGAGCGCGCAATTCCACAAATGCCGATGGGAGTGGCAAGTTTTGCACCTGCTGACGAGCAAATTAAAGAACACAGACGCAGTGAAATAATTTACATAATGACCTACGCAATCTACCAAGAGCAGCGCAAATTTGCAAAATGGGTTAAGACATGCTTTTTTTGGCCGTTAAATAATGGCACAAATACCTGTAAATTGACTAGTGCAAACATTAGTAAATCGTGTTGCGCGATTCATTTAAATACTCTCCTCCCATAAATGTTGTGTCTGAAAGGGAAACTCCTACAAATGCATATGCAATAAGTTCAGCCGCAAAGACAACTCAGTCTGTCCACACCTGTTCAGCACTAATTTTGCACTGCGTGTCTTTAGTAAATCCCGACTGTAGTTTTTTAATGCCAAAAGAGGGTTTGCGCTGGCACAAGATGTTAGTAAATCTGTCCGTAAGAGATTGTTACGAGCATGAGTTTAAATGCATTTACAATACAGGAATAAACTCTGCTGCAGTGAAAGTTTGAGAAGGCAGTCGAAAGAAAATATCCTACTATATCAATGCTTGCAAGTGAATCAACCGAATTTCACAAGGAGCAAATTTCACAAAATAAAATACATAAGCTAGCATTTAAAACGCTTTATTTTAAAGCTTGTATTTATATGTATATATTTATATTAATTTAAATGCAAAGATTATTATTATTGTCAATTCATATAATTATATTTATACATTACACAAATTATACTTAAGTATAGCTCAAATAATATAAATTAGCAGCAAAAGGTTTGCGATCTCTAACACAGAATAGCATAGTGTTAGTCGTGTAGCATAAGTTACCATTGCGATGAAAAACATCTCGAGTCACGACTGTAACCCTTGTTCCCTGAGAAGGGAACGAGATGCTGCGTCAAAGACTACATTATGCACTGAAAAAAAAAAAGTGTCTTTGGATCAAAGTAAAAAAATTACTTCAACTTGTTTCAAGTAATCGGTTTACTTTAGCTCAACTTAAAATGTATTTACACAAATCACATTTCTATAGTCAATTGAAAGTAAAAATACTCTTTCAACCAAAGAGATTTGTTTAATTAGTATTAAATTATAAATTATTATTTGGATTAACTTAATTTTTAAAACTTTTATATATTAAATATCAAAATAAATACAAAACAAAATTACACACAACATGAAACATCACCAAATTTTTGTCTGAAAAAAATAAGCCTGTTACACTCTGGAATCAAACATTTAACTGTTTATTTAGGGCAATCTTCCAACAAACTCACAGAAACCAGAATTTCCATTTGTCCTAAAAACATTTAAGGAATTCATTTGATTTACAAAAGTCAATACTGAAGCCGTTTTAGTGCATGACTTAATAAAAAAAAATAAAAAAATACATTAAATAATAAAACCGTCAACAATGTCAAAAAACATTGAAACAAATCAACATTGAAAGCTACTTAAAAAACATGACATGCAGGAACATTTAAAGGGTTAGTTCACCCAAAAATTAAAGTTCTGTCAGTAATTACTCACCCTCATGTTGTTCCAACCCCGTAAGACTTTCGTTCATCTTCGGAACACAAATTAAGATATTTTTGATTAAATCTGAGAGCTGTCTCACTCCTTCATAGGTTGCTAGGTAATTTCATTCTGTCGGCGCAGAAAAGTTAGTAAAGACATTGTTAAAATAGTCCAAGTGACTACAGTGGCTCAACCTTAAGTTTATCAAGCGACGAGAATACTTTTTGTGCACAAAATTTTTTAAAAAAATAATGACTTTGAGTGGGCCTCTGAGTGAGTTCATGAGAGCCACGACGCATGCGCGAGAACTGAGATGATGACGCTCACGATCATTTGATGGGAAAGTGTGAAAGGTAAGCCTGTAACGAATGAATCCTCTGGAGGCAAGATGGAGCGGACCCAAATGCAACTTTAATTATAATAAACAAAATCAAACAAAGACTATAAACTAGTAACTCAAAACAAGAACCTGGACAAGGCATAAACACAACTAGAAAACATTCAATACTAGACAAAGACACAGGGCAAACATGAGGGCTTAAATACCCAAGACTAACGACAAGAAAAGGGACACCTGTGAATAATCAGACGATAAACCAATGACAAGACACATGGCAGGATCACATGACAAATAGGGAATCACATGACAAGACGAGTACCAGGAACAAGAAACAAAACCCAGAATGTGACATAGCCCCTCCTCTATGGGCGGCTCCCGACGCCCATCAAAACAAAACAATAGTTCAGGAGGGTGGTGGAGCGGAGGTGGACCCAGGGGCGGGATGGAGGGTCAGGCCCGTGGGACGGCAGAGGGCCTGGAGACTGCAGCAGGGCGGGAGGCCAGGACAGATCAGGCTGTGCAGGCGACCAGGGCGAATCAGGCAGTGCAGGCGACCAGGCCCTTCGGGCAGCCACGGCGGTGAAGACCCTTCGGGCGGCCACGGCGGTGAAGACCCTTCGGGCGGCCATGGCGGAGACGACCCTTCGGGCGGCCATGGAGGAGCAGGCTGAAGCGGTGTCCCAGAAGGACCAGGCAACACGGTCCCCCCAGAGGACTTATTGCCCCCCCCCAAAATTTTCTTGGGGAGGTTAACGGCCTTAGGCTCCGGGTAGGAGGAGTCCAGCGGCGAAGGCGTGTCAGGGCTGGATGAGACAGGCGGTGAATGCGGGTCAGGACTAGACGAGACCAGCGGCGAGGACGGGTCTGGACTGGACAGGACCAGTGACGAAGAAGGCTTTGGACTGGACAGGACCAGCGGCGAAGGCTTTGGCAAAGAGGGCTTTGAGCTGGGCGGGACCAGCGGTGACGAGGGCTTTGAGCTGGGTGTGACCAGCGATGAAGAGGGCTCTGAGCTGGACAGGACCAGCGATGAAGAGGGCTCTGAGCTGGGCAGAACCAGCAGCGAAGAGGGCTTTGAGTTGGGCGGGACCAGCGGTGAAGAGAGCTTTGGCTCTGGCTCGGGGGGCATGACGCTCACAGACTCTGGCTTGGCGGGCATGACGCTCTCAGTCTCAGGCTTGGCGGGCATGACGCTCTCAGGCTCAGCTGGACTAGCGTGAAGTGCAGGTTCGACTGGACTGGCGTGAAGTGCAGGCTCGGCTGGACTGGCGTGAACAGTCTCTGGATCGGCAGACATGACGTGAACAGTCTCTGGATCGGCAGACGTGACGTGAACCTCTGGCTCAGCGGGGCAGACGACAGGCTCTGGCTCGGCTGGAGTAGCATACTTGAAGGCCCCCCTGACAGACATAAGGGCTGGGTCGAACATTTTAGACGACAGATCGGCGCTATTTGACACCAGCTTGCGGGCTCGGGGCCAGATGATCCCAGCGTCTAATCCAGGGCGGTTACGGGGCTCTGGTTTACCAGGCTTGACAGGGCTGACGGGCTGAGTGGGTTTGGCTAGGCTGACATGGTGAACGGACTTGGCAGGGCAAACGGGAAGAGCGGGCTCAGCTTCGCCCACTGTGAAGGGAGACCCACAAAATAGCAAAACAAAATCTATGTATTGAGCCAGAGTCCATCTGGGGTCAGCCTCAGGCAAATAAAGACTCACGTCCTGATCCAGCCCCATCCAAAAACAATCTTGGAGTTCCCTGTCGTCCAGCGGGGCCCGGTGGCAACAAGCCACAAACTCACCCACATAGTCCTCTATGGGGCGGCCATCCTGGAAGATGGAGCAGAGTTTAGTTACTGGGTCCATGTTTTGGTCTAGTATTCTGTAACGAATGAATCCTCTGGAGGCAAGATGGAGCGGACCCAAATGCAACTTTAATTATAATAAACAAAATCAAACAAAGACTATTAACTAGTAACTCAAAACAAGAACCTGGACAAGGCATAAACACAACTAGAAAACATTCAATACTAGACAAAGACACAGGGCAAACATGAGGGCTTAAATACCCAAGACTAACGACAAGACAAGGGACACCTGTGAATAATCAGACGATAAACCAATGACAAGACACATGGCAGGATCACATGACAAACAGGGAATCACATGACAAGACGAGTACCAGGAACAAGAAACAAAACCCAGAATGTGACAAAGCCATTCATTTAGTGGCATTGGCAAGGCACTTTTACGTTTTCTCGTTGGTTTCTCACGATTCGGACATCCAGTAAATGCACACTTTAGAACCATTTTAAACACTACATCGAGACCCATCTGCGGCTCAAAACTCAATAACTGTTATTTGATAAATATGACTAAATAAATAAATAATAGGCTACAATAATATTATTGAAATAAATAATACTATAATATTATAGTAGGCCTAAAACAGTTAATATTTTCAGAATTCTTTGCTCATTGAGACAAAAAGCTTAAGTTAATTAATGAAATTTAAGGTATTTTTAACATGTTGCAACCGTCCCTGGGTTGTGTTGCAACTGTCCCCTGGGTCGGGGTCAGTTGCAACATCTGACTTCTTCCATTCAAATAAATACTGTGAACGATATGTCATATATAATCATCTTTAAATGGTATGGGTAATTAGCAGACAGATGCAAGTTTAATATATACAAATTTGGTTGGTCTAGTCCAAATAGTCTCTGAGTAACTGAGAGAAATGCAAAAAGTGTTGCAACTGTCCCCGGTCTCCCCTACTTCAGGATACCTCAAGTTCTCAGTACGTGATTCCAAACATCATGGCACAAGCAAATGCAACTGAGGACAACTCATGTAAAACCTCAGTACCATCAATGACAATGCTGATGTCCAGGGGAGTGCTTAGACCATCACTTTCACAGAGCACAAAAATGGCCATGGAGTCCAAGTTCTCTCTGTGCTTCATCTTTCTGGCCAATCTGAAAGACACACAAGCAAAAAAAAAAAGAAACAATTCTTACTCAGAGAGCTAATTCATAAATTCAACTTCTCTTACCAAAAAGAGACCAATTACTTACCGTTATCTTCTGACTGGACTACAATGACTCCAAACTGTTGTCTTTCAACATCTGTATCTTAAAAAAAACACAAACACCAACTTTCATAAAGAAAATTAAAATGCATGGATATGCTTTTGCACCTAAGAGCCAAAAACTTTGCAAGTTTAGATATTTATAAATAATACATTAATTAAATAAATTGGTGTCATTTGAACGTTTATCAATAATTATTTTTAAAGTTGCAAAGATGTCATATACAGATTTCATAAAATAATGTAATATGTGTAACGCATTATGTAATAGGTCATTGTGTGCATGCATGTTTAAACTTTTATGACGTAATCGGAACCTACTGCAGTGTGTTAAAACGTCAACAATGTAATTGATTAATCAAGTATTTACCATATATTTATTCTTTTAAGGTTATATAGTCAAGTATATGAGGCTACTGTCACTTTAAGAATTAACACATACCAACAAAGACAAACTCGATTTTTTTCAAGTGAATACTTGGCAAGGTAGACATTTTCAATTAAAATAAAATGTCTATGACCATTCAAACGCCATATGACACTAAAAAGAACTCAAGTCAGTGCTGTTCATCTACAAGGCATTGAGCAAGTACCTATGTGTTTTCTTTAGTCTTATCGTGCTCTAATTTGATCAAACACCTGACAACATCTCATCTTACCGAAGATAGCCAACTGAATAAGGTCAACGCCCTTTTTCTCAGCATCTGACAGAAGTGTCACAAGCTTTCACACACATCTTCTAAAATAGAAGTAGCATCAGAAAAAAAGAGAATTATGTTTGTTGTTGACCGCACACTATTCGACTTAGGCCTACTCAAAACGGTCTTGCAACCCACCAGTTGAGAAAGATTGACTCTATATTTACTATGTGCATATCACTGTCTGTTGTTCTGCTGAAGCTCATTCGGCACTTGCACATTTCCGCACTCGTTTGACTTGTGCCTGGCGCTGAGGTGAAGTTGGAGTGTGCGTCTGAAAAGTCTCACGTTTTTTGTGGTCTTAAAGAGACGGTTCAGCGTTTTAAAAAACGCAATTTTTGTCAATAAAAAAAGAGACAGAAACAGCAGTTGTGAGAGGGGTGGCCAAAGGGGTGGCCAAGCTTAGACCTTGCCACCCCCTAGCTCCGCCAGTGGTTTATGACAACTGTCATTAAGTGTCATTCGCTTTATGACATTTTTTATGCAAATATGACATTGTTTGAGATGTCTTTGTTATGACAACTTGACATTTCCAAGACAACATAACCTGTCATAAATATGTCATAAACATGACATAGCAGATTAATCATCAAACTTAAGAAACTACTTAGCTTTATGGGTTAGAAATATATTCATGACACAGTTATAATGGCCTCATGACAGCCATTGTCAAAACCAACCACATGACAGTGTAATGTAATGTTAACCGATAAAGCTAAGTAGTTTCTTAAGTTTGATAATTAATCTGCTATGTCATGTTTATGACACATTTATGACAGGTTATGATGTATTGGTGTATGTCAAGTTGTCATGAAAAAGACACTGACAGGTTATGATGTATTGGTTTATGTCAAGTTGTCATAACAAAGACATCTCAAACAATGTCATATTTGCATAAAAAATGTCATAATTAAAGTGAATGACACTTAATGACAGTTGTCATAAACATGCATAAAACCTTCTTCATATTTAACACTTTATAACACTTTACTTGAAGGGGTGTGCATAAGACTGACATGACACCTTCATTATCATGACATGACACATACATGTATAAGTATCCACAGGTAAAAGGTCAACACTAGGATGTAAGCTAAGTAACTGTTGTTAGCACACAACAAATGAGCATAGGTTCCACTCCTAACTCAAAGATAAGGATAGGTTCTCACTTAACGTGCACACACACACACAGAACAGAACAGAACGAGACACTGCGTCGCTTTGCTACACCTCCTGTTGTGTTCCGGCGGGACTTTGTAAGTTTCCGTGTACACCATCACACGACGTAGCACCAATCAGGATTGGTCTAGTTTCACACGTGTTTCAGACGCTATTATCCAGAGGCGTTCCATGGCTTGTCATTAGTTTAAAGAACTCTTTATACTTGATCTGACTCAATAAATTCACTTTTCTGGCTTGTCATTGGTCTAATGTAATTGAGTTTAGTTGTCTTGAAGTAAAACAATTGTTTTGGGTGTAATTTAAACTAATTGTTTTAAATCAAATTAAAAGGCTTGTTCGACTTGAACCGGCTCTGCACAAACCGATCGGTTTATGACATCAAAGCATAAGGAGCATACCTCTCTATTCGCTCTCGCGGTATTTTGATGTCATTCACCAATCGGTCTGTGCAGCGCCAGTTCAAGTCGAACAAGCATACTACAATTTTACGTCCACATCCAAACCACGTGACTACTGGCGTCATCGAGCTTGGGTCGAGAATTTTCTATTCGGATGCCATCTTGTTTTTCTGTATGAAGAGTAATCCTAAAAATAAGTTTTCATTAATTTTTATCGCCGTTGATATAAACTTGTAGAATATTAGGCCTAAAGTAGAATTCAATACATTCGTGCATGTGTTTTGTTGAATATTTTTTTAATTTGGTCAGAGTCATCTGATATTTCAAGTGTAGCTATATAAGTAAACGATGGATAGCCATTAATAAATACTTTAGTAATAGATCATTTGTGGACTTTTAATTACATTATTTATTTGGGTTTTTCCTGCATCAAGAATTACGACCGCCTCCGTCAAATGTCGTGCCCCATCGGCCAACCTATCAGCTATCACCATTGCCATATCACTACAAAATACAACTTATTCAATTTTGAGAGTTTACAGTTTCAAGATGCCTGCCTCATTTTCAAAATATTACATGGGCTTGCACCTCCACCACTGGGTGAATTTATACAACAAAAGAACAGCAGTGGCAGGGCAACTAGGGCAGCCACTAGGGGAGACTGTGTTGTACAGTATAGACGTATAAGTTTGGCCAAACAGTCAGTACGGGCCTCAAATTATTGGAACTGCCTCCCTACTGAACTCAGAGAAAGCACCAGCTATCTATCATTTAAACTCACACTCAAGAGATGGATTAAAAACAATCAAAACTGCATTCATCAATAGTTGGTTTACCTTATCTTAGGTACTGCCGTTCTTTGTATTGTACTAACTTTATTATTTGTCCAATTCTCCTTTATCTTCCTTTTTCTTTCTTAATCTGTTTTCTATCTTTAATGTATTCTTTTTATTTTTATAAAAAAAAAATTATTAATGTAATATGATGATGTGTTGACCTGGGACTACAGATGAAAATGAGCTTTTCTGCTAAGTCTCTGGCACATTTACATTTTGAGTGTAAACACAAAATGTCAATTGATGTGCATTGACCTTTTTAAATAAACAAATAAATAAATAAATCCGGCTGTCCTCAAAACTCAAGACAGGCAGTCACTGCTCAGATGGCCTGTCGCGATAATTAAATAGCCTAATCAGAAATATATAGGCCTATCTGTGTTACTCAATCCTTCACAAATTCTAATATAATGATTTAAGTGGTGTAAAGCCATTTCATATCTTGTTGTGAAAGATAAGATATGAATCTTTCACAACAAGAAAGATTTCTTGTTGTTGGCCTAATTAATTGACACGTTATACATTTGTAGTATTTCAAAGTTTAATTAAATCTTTGTGACTATACTGTTTCGATATAGATCACACTCAACAGCTTTCAGTGTGCAGGATATTTAAAGTTACTGATAAGTAACAAACATGAATCAATGTGAAAATAAGAGCGGTATGTAGGGGGTGGCCAGGGGTGGCCACTCCTCTCACAACTGCTGTTTCTGTCTCTTTTTTTATTGACAAAAATTGCGTTTTTTTAAACGCTGAACCGTCTCACAAGTCAAACGAGTGTGGAAATGTGTAAGTGCCGAATGAGCTTCAGCAGAACAACAGACAGTGATATGCACATAGTAAATATAGAGTCAATCTTTCTCAACTGGTGGGTTGCAAGACCGTTTTGAGTAGGCCTAAGTCGAATAGTGTGCAGTCAACAACAAACGTAATTCTTTTTTTCTGATGCTACTTCTATTTTAGAAGATGTGTGTGAAAACTTGTGACACTTCTGTCAGATGCTGAGAAAAAGGGCGTTGACCTTATTCAGTTGGCTATCTTCGGTAAGATGAGATGTTGTCAGGTGTTTGATCAAATTAGAGCACGATAAGACTAAAGAAAACACATAGGTACTTGCTCAATGCCTTGTAGATGAACAGCACTGACTTGAGTTCTTTTTAGTGTCATATGGCGTTTGAATGGTCATAGACATTTTATTTTAATTGAAAATGTCTACCTTGCCAAGTATTCACTTGAAAAAAATCGAGTTTGTCTTTGTTGGTATGTGTTAATTCTTAAAGTGACAGTAGCCTCATATACTTGACTATATAACCTTAAAAGAATAAATATATGGTAAATACTTGATTAATCAATTACATTGTTGACGTTTTAACACACTGCAGTAGGTTCCGATTACGTCATAAAAGTTTAAACATGCATGCACACAATGACCTATTACATAATGCGTTACACAAATTACATTATTTTATGAAATCTGTATATGACATCTTTGCAACTTTGAAAATAATTATTGATAAACGTTCAAATGACACCAATTTATTTAATTAATGTATTATTTATAAATATCTAAACTTGCAAAGTTTTTGGCTCTTAGGTGCAAAAGCATATCCATGCATTTCAATTTTCTTTATGAAAGTTGGTGATTGCTGTGTTTGTGGTTTTTTTTGTTTTTTTTAAGATACAGATGTTGAAAGACAACAGTTTGGAGTCATTGTAGTCCAGTCAGAAGATAACGGTAAGTAATTGGTCTCTTTTTGGTAAGAGAAGTTGAATTTATGAATTAGCTCTCTGAGTAAGAATTGTTTCTTTTTTTTGCTTGTGTGTCTTTCAGATTGGCCAGAAAGATGAAGCACAGAGAGAACTTGGACTCCATGGCCATTTTTGTGCTCTGTGAAAGTGATGGTCTAAGCACTCCCCTGGACATCAGCATTGTCATTGATGGTACTGAGGTTCTCTTACGAGAGGTTCTCTTACGCTATGGGGAAAATCTCTTTTCCGCGAGATACTGAAGCCAAAAATTATCCTTAATTTTGGAATAATGTAAAACGCATTGCGGCAGCATGCAGACATAGGCGAGACAGCTCGTGCGCCTATTGGCTGCCCTGCGGCAACTGCAGCAGCCTATCGAAAGGCCCCATCCCGCTGAAACGGGCGTGGCCTTGGGCTATAAACATAGCTTCGAGAGGCTGGTTTAGCTGATTTTTCATCTCTTCAGCGGAGCTCACGCATCGCTGGATCCTGAGAGAAAGTAGCCGCGCCGTCAGAAAAAGCCTTTTCAGCGGGACGAGCCACTGCATCTGAAGCCGCTGGCCGCGCCGCCTTCAGTCACCGTTCCTGCTGTGCTATCCGGCGTTATATCCTTTTCTCCTCTACTGTGTTTTGTGTGTGTGTGTGTTCGCCGCCGCGACACACACTCTCATTGCACTAAAAGAGCCGGGCGTCTTTTTCAAGATGCCCCTTTCCTGTGGCTCGTGCCGAGCCCCACTCAGCGACGGGAACCGCCATATCATCGCGTTTCCCGCCTGGGTGAGAAACATGCAGCTCTCGCGCTCGCCGACGGCGGCTGCCCTCACTGCGAGCTGATGCCCGTGGCGACTCTGAGGACTCGCCTGGCATCTTTCGTCGAGACTGCGCCTCCGCCCGCCACGGTGCCGCGCCGTAAAGCTCGCCGGTTCGCCCGCCAGCTTCGCCGCCTGCTTCGCTCGAGTCTCTCACTGACGGACAGCGGCCGCCGTCTGCCGCCGCTTCCGTCATAGATGACGACGAAGAAGCCGCGTTTATGGAGGATTACAGCTGCTCTATCCTGGCGTCGAGCAGTAAGGAATGGTCATCCCTCTCCCTCTGTTCGAGCCGCGCAAACTGCGCCGCTCACATGGGATGTCAGAAGCGGACGGTCACGCGGCTAGCTCTCTTTACGTCATAGGAGAGCTTCCCCGCCCCCGCGCTCAGTTCGCGCGCGTCACTCACCGGCGAAAGGAGAAAAGAGTGTTTTAGTCCCGCTGAGGCTGGACCAACCTCCATTTCTCACACATTTCTCAGTTCCCTCCTAAGTTCAGGCGACTGGAAATGTCAATATTGCAGTGAACGAGCCTGTTGTAATACACGCACGCCTGCAAACGAACGCCGTCACAAGACATGATGACGCTCTCTGAATGGATGTTTTTCCTTCAAAGGGGCTAGTTTTTCTTTACGTTACAAGAAAGCTACCCCGCTCCTCGCGTGCGTCACTCATCGGCGGAAGGAGAAAGGAGAGTGTATTAGTCCCGCTGAGGCCGGACCAACCTCCATTTCTCACACATTTCTCAGTCCCCTCCTAAGTTCAGGCGACTGGAAATATCAATATTGCAGTAAACGAGCCTGTTATAATGCATGCACGCCTGCAATCAAACGCAGTCACAAGACAAGATGACGCTATCTGGTAAAGCCCGAGGCAAAGTCTTCCTAGCCCAGCTAGGAAAATGACGGTGTTCAAGTCCCGCTGCGGCCAGACTTCCACCAAAACTTCTCGCTCGTTCAGTTCCAGAAAATGCGACTGTTCCAGTGTATTTTGCAGAAAACAAGCCGGTACCACAGCCTGTTTGCCTGCACACAAACGCCGTTTTTACGTCGGCCCAGATAAATCTCATAAAGAGTGTATTTCTGGTATTCCGGCCACGGCCGATGGTGTTATGAGTGTAGTAAAATGCCCACGCCCAGTGCTCATTCCTACACATAAGCACAGCCCGCCACATTTCAGGGCTCGCACACATGAAATCGACTCATGTCGATTGTGCATTAAATGTAGTGAATGTGCCCACGAACTAGTTCCCACAAACACTACACACTGCATGTCTCACGGTTTCTGTAAAAACGAAACCAACGCACATACAGTCGGCTCAAGCCGACGACGTTCTTAGTGTAGTAAATGTGCCCGCTGTCCCGCGCCCACATTCACTCACAGGCATGACAAGCCCAGGGCTCGCACAAATAAAATCGGCTCATGTCGATTGTGCGTTAAATGTCCGGCCACGGCCGATGGTGTAATGAGTAGTAATAATGCCCACTGCCAAGTGCTCATTCCTGCACACAGGCACAGCCCGTCCCACAGGGCTCGCGCACATAAAATCGACTCATGTCGATTGCGCACTAAATGTAGTGAATGTGCCCACGACCCAGTGCCCACAAACACTACACACTGCATGTCTCTCGGTTTCTGTAAAAACGAAACTAACACACATACAGTCAGCTCAAGCCGACGGTGTTTTCAGTGTAGTAAATATGCCCGCTGTCCCGCGCCCACATTTACTCACAGTCATGACGAGCCTCACGGGTTCCCCCCCGCTCGCTCTCTCTCAGCTACCCGCCATAAGAGAGTCGAGCGCGGGCAGGCTGCCCGCTGTCATCAGCGCGCCCCCCGCCTCGAACGCTGCAAGCGTGGCGTCTGTTACAGCATACCGAAGCTCTCCGGCCGCCACTATGTCACGGCCAGAGCTCAGATCTCATTCAACCCCTAGCTATTCATGCAAATGCGTGGGCAAAGCTTCCC
This sequence comes from Leuciscus idus, assembly GCA_021554675.1. NCBI lineage: Eukaryota > Metazoa > Chordata > Actinopteri > Cypriniformes > Leuciscidae > Leuciscus > Leuciscus idus. Next base: position 10,920,582 of record CM038634.1, read on the forward strand.
GGGGTATCAGAATGGGTGCTGAACATTATAGAAAGAGGCTATTCGCAACAGTTCGCTCGACGCCCCCGCCGTTGTGCGGCGCGAATCGAAACCACGGTGGAAAAGGAAGTAGCACATCTACTTCGAACCGAAATTGCAAAACTGTTGAGCAAAGGGACCATAGAGCCTTTATCTCAAGCTCAGAGCGAAGGGGGTCTGTACAGCAGATATTTTCTGGTACCGAAAAAAGACGGGGGTCTCAGACCCATTCTAGATCTAAGACGGCTGAACAAAGCGCTTTCAAAACGCCGGTTCAGAATGCTCACAACCAGGAATCCTCTCGCAAATTCGCCAGGGGGACTGGTTTGTGTCAATAGATCTGAAGGACGCGTATTTCCAAATACAAATAGCGTCACGTCACAGGCGATTTTTGAGATTCGCCTTCGAGGGCCAGGCATATCAATACACAGTCCTACCGTTTGGCCTGTCCCTAGCACCCCGTACATTCATGATGTGCATGGACTCGCTCCCCTGAAACTTTGGGGAATGCGAGTTTTGAACTACTTGGATGATTGGCTGGTTCTAGCTCAGTCACACTCAGAGCTCATAGAACACAGGACCATATTACTCGAGCATCTCGAGAATCTGGGTCTCAAAGTCAATTGGGCAAAAAGTTCACTGTCTCCCAGTCAGAGAATATCTTTTCTGGGCACAGATCTGGACTCGCTGTCTATGACAGCTCAGCTATCGCCACAGCGCAGACTGGATATTCAGCGCATGACGGAAACCTTCCGCTGCGGCGCTATAGTCCCGCTCAGAAAGTTTCAAAGGATGCTGGGTCTCATGGCCTCAGCATCATCAGTACTTCAGTTGGGTCTGCTTCGCATGCGCACACTGCAGTTCTGGCTAAAAGCGTGAGTACCGCGCCTCAAGGTTGATCAGAAATGCGTCTCAGCTCTGAAACCTTGGAAAGCGATCGACTGGTACCAGTCAAGTGTAAGCCTGGGGACTTCCTCGAGTGTGAAGGTGGTGTCTACGGACGCCTCCACCTCGGGATGGGGAGCGCTGCTCGAGGGCAGACCGTTCTTCGGCCAGTGGTTAGAACGGGAAAAGCTCTACACATAAACTGCTTGGAAATGATGGCAGTCGACAACGCGCGGAGGCACTTTTGTCCCCAGATAACAGGACACCACGTCTTGGTCCGTTCGGACAACATGTCAGTGGTGGCCTACATAAATCGCCAGGGAGGTATCAGGTCCCGAAACCTTTACAGGCTGACGGAACGCCTCCTGGTCTGGGCTCAGCACAATCTGCGCTCGCTGAGAGCAGCGCACGTGCCTGGCCACCTGAATGTGGGACCAGACAGACTGTCCAGGAACAATGTTCCAGCAGGATAAAGGTCTCTACACCCGCAGACAGTCCAACTGCTGTGGGAGACATTCGGCAGAGCGGAAGTAGACCTGTTTGCGTCTCAAGAAAACACTCACTGTCTGGAGTTTTTCTCTAAGAGCAGGGATGCGCTGGCCCACGTCTGGCCCCGCTGCCCGCTCTATGCTTTTCCCCCCGTCGCGCTCCTACCTCAGGTGTTAGAGCGGATCAGGGAAAACGGATGCTCAGTGCTACTAGTGGCTCCGTTCTGAAAGGCTTGGCAGTTCTGATGCAGCTGACGAGCGCTGCCCCATGGCCGATACCAGTGAGGAGGGACCTCCTCTCTCAGGCCGGAGGCTCGATCTGGCATCCTCGCCCGGAGCTTTGGTCCCTACATGCGTGGGCCATCAACGGGTACCCGCTAACCTCCCGGAGGGAGTGTTAAACACGATCATGCAGGCTAGGGCCCCCTCTATTCCTCAATATGGTCTGTGTTCTCTAGCTGGTGCACAGCCCGTGGCTTTTCACCCCCAAATTGTGGGGTGACGGAGGTTCTCTCCTTCCTACAAGAGCTACTGGATGAGGGCAGAGCCCCATCCACGCTCAAGGTTTACGTGGCGGCTATAGCAGCGTTTTCTAAACCGACACTTGGCCAGTCACTTGGAAGGAACGATCTGGTCATTCGCTTCCTTAGAGGAGCTAAGAGGTTAAATCCTCCCAGACCTCCCTCAGTTCCCATGTGGGACCTTTCTACGGTCTTGGAGGCCATGAAAGGTGCCCCTTCCGAGCCGATCCAATCAACGGATATCAAACACTTGTCTTTCAAGACAGTGTTTCTTCTGGCTCTCGCTTCAGTAAAGCGCATAGGGGACTTACAAGCGCTCTCAGTGAGCGCGACATGTATGGAGTTTGGGCCAAATGTCTCGAAAGTCATACTCAAACCGAGGCACGGGTACGTTCCTAAATCCCTCAACACACGTTCAGGGCTCAGGTGATTTCCCTGTCCGCCCTGCCGGTCTCTAACGAGGAAAAGGACGCCAGCTTCCTTTGCCCGGTCAGGGCATTAAGGGCTTATGTGTCTCGCTCGTCTGTCTTCAGACAGACAGAGCAGCTCTTTGCCTCGTTCAACAGACGTTCTAAGAGATTTGCCGTGTAGAAACAGAGCCTATCCAGATGGATAGTCGATGCTATAGCGCTGGCTTATGCCTTTAAGGGCTTGCAGTGCCCGTTAGGTGTCAGAGCGCACTCCACAAGAGGCATGGCCTCGTCGTGGGCTTGGTCTAGTGGGATTGCCTTGCAAGAAAAGAGACCAATTACTTACCGTTATCTTCTGATTGGACTACAATGACTCCAAACTGTTGTCTTTCAACATCTGTATCTTAAAAAAAAAAACCACAAAGACAGCAATCACCAACTTTCATAAAGAAAATTAAAATGCATGGATATGCTTTTGCACCTAAGAGCCAAAAACTTTGCAAGTTTAGATATTTATAAATAATAATGTCTAAATATAAATGGCTACTGTCACTTTAAGAATTAACACATACCAACAAAGACAAACTCGATTTTTTTCAAGTGAATACTTGGCAAGGTAGACATTTTCAATTAAAATAAAATGTCTATGACCATTCAAACGCCATATGACACTAAAAAGAACTCAAGTCAGTGCTGTTCATCTACAAGGCATTGAGCAAGTACCTATGTGTTTTTTTAGTCTTATCGTGCTCTAATTTGATCAAACACCTGACAACATCTCATCTTACCGAAGATAGCCAACTGAATAAGGTCAACGCCCTTTTTCTCAGCATCTGACAGAAGTGTCACAAGCTTTCACACACATCTTCTAAAATAGAAGTAGCATCAGAAAAAAAGAGAATTATGTTTGTTGTTGACTGCACACTATTCGACTTAGGCCTATTCGACTAAGGTCTTGCAACCCACCAGTTGAGAAAGATTGACTCTATATTTACTATGTGCATATCACTGTCTGTTGTTCTGCTGAAGCTCATTCGGCACTTGCACATTTCCACACTCGTTTGACTTGTGAGACGGTTCAGCGTTTTAAAAAACGCAATTTTTGTCAATAAAAAAAGAGACAGAAACAGCAGTTGTGAGAGGGTACACAACCGCTCTTGTTGTGTGCTCTTACAACCCCCTACATACCGCTCTTATTTTCACATTGATTCATGTTTGTTACTTATCAGTAACTTTAAATATCCTGCACACACTGAAAGCTGTTGAGTGTGATCTATATCGAAACAGTATAGTCACAAAGATTTAATTAAACTTTGAAATACTACAAATGTATAACGTGTCAATTAATTAGGCCAACAACAAGAAATCTTTCTTGTTGTGAAAGATTCATATATTATCTTTCACAACAAGATATGAAATGGCTTTACACCACTTAAATCATTATATTAGAATTTGTGAAGGATTGAGTAACACAGATAGGCCTATATATTTCTGATTAGGCTATTTAATTATCGCGACAGGCCATCTGAGCAGTGACTGCCTGTCTTGAGTTTTGAGGACAGCCGGATTTATTTATTTATTTGTTTATTTAAAAAGGTCAATGCACATCAATTGACATTTTGTGTTTACACTCAAAATGTAAATGCGCCAGAGACTTAGCAGAAAAGCTCATTTTCATCTGTAGTCCCAGGTCAACACATCATCATATTACATTAATACATTTTTTTTTTATAAAAATAAAAAGAATACATTAAAGATAGAAAACAGATTAAGAAAGAAAAAGGAAGATAAAGGAGAATTGGACAAATAATAAAATTAGTACAATACAAAGAACGGCAGTACCTAAGATAAGGTAAACCAACTATTGATGAATGCAGTTTTGATTGTTTTTAATCCATCTCATGAGTGTGAGTTTAAATGATAGATAGCTGGTGCTTTCTCTGAGTTCAGTAGGGAGGCAGTTCCAATAATTTGACTGTACTGACTGTTTGGCCAAACTTATATGTCTATACTGTACAACACAGTCTCCCCTAGTGGCTGCCCTAGTTGCCCTGCCACTGCTGTTCTTTTGTTGTATAAATTCACCCAGTGGTGGAGGTGCAAGCCCATGTAATATTTTGAAAATGAGGCAGGCATCTTGAAAACTGTAAAGTTGTATTTTGTAGTGATATGGCAATGGTGATAGCTGATAGGTTGGCCGATGGGGCACGACATTTGACGGAGGCGGTCGCCTCATAATTCTTGATGCAGGAAAAACCCAAATAAATAATGTAATTAAAAGTCCACAAATGATCTATTACTAAAGTATTTATTAATGGCTATCCATCGTTTACTTATATAGCTACACTTGAAATATCAGATGATCAGATGACCAAATTAAAACAAATATTCAACAAAACACATGCACGAATGTATTGAATTCTACTTTAGGCCTAATATTCTACAAGTTTATATCAACGGCGATAAAAATTAATGAAAACTTATTTTTAGGATTACTCTTCATACAGCAAAACAAGATGGCGTCCGAATAGAAAATTCTCGACCCAAGCTCGATGACGCCAGTAGTCACGTGGTTTGGATGTGGACGTAAAATTGTAGTATGCTTGTTCGACTTGAACTGGCGCTGCACAGACCGATTGGTGAATGACATCAAAATACCGCGAGAGCGAATAGAGAGGTATGCTCCTTATGCTTTGATGTCATAAACCGATCGGTTTGTGCAGCGCCGGTTCAAGTCGAACAAGCCTTTTAATTTTATTTAAAACAATTAGTTTAAATTACACCCAAAACAATTGTTTTACTTCAAGACAACTAAACTCAATTACATTAGACCAATGACAAGCCAGAAAAGTGAATTTATTGAGTCAGATCAAGTAAAGAGTTCTTTAAACTAATGACAAGCCATGGAACGCCTCTGGATGATAGCGTCTGAAACACGTGTGAAACTAGACCAATCCTGATTGGTGCTACATCGTGTGATGGTGTACACGGAAACTTACAAAGTCCCGCCGGAACACAACAGGAGGTGTAGCAAAGTGACGCAGTGTCTCGTTCTGTTCTGTTCTGTTCTGTGTGTGTGTGTGCACATTAAGTGAGAACCTATCCTTATCTTTGAGTTAGGAGTGGAACCTATGCTCATTTGTTGTGTGCTAACAACAGTTACTTAGCTTACATCCTAGTGTTGACCTTTTACCTGTGGATACTTATACATGTATGTGTCATGTCATGATAATGAAGGTGTCATGTCAGTCTTATGCACACCCCTTCAAGTAAAGTGTTATAAAGTGTTAAATATGAAGGAGGTTTTATGCATGTTTATGACAACTGTCATTAAGTGTCATTCACTTAATTATGACATTTTTTATGCAAATATGACATTGTTTGAGATGTCTTTGTTATGACAACTTGACATAAACCAATACATAATAACCTGTCAGTGTCTTTTTCATGACAACTTGACATACACCAATACATCATAACCTGTCATAAATGTGTCATAAACATGACATAGCAGATTAATTATCAAACTTAAGAAACTACTTAGCTTTATCGGTTAACATTACATTACACTGTCATGTGGTTGGTTTTGACATTGGCTGTCATGAGGCCATTATAACTGTGTCATGAATATATTTCTAACCCATAAAGCTAAGTAGTTTCTTAAGTTTGATGATTAATCTGCTATGTCATGTTTATGACATATTTATGACAGGTTATGTTGTCTTGGAAATGTCAAGTTGTCATAACAAAGACATCTCAAACAATGTCATATTTGCATAAAAAATGTCATAAAGCGAATGACACTCAATGACAGTTGTCATAAACATGCATAAAACTCCTTCATATTCATGACATGTGTCATGTCATGATTATGAAGGTGTCATGTCAGTCTTATGCACACCCCTTCAAGTAAAGTATTTCCAGGTAGGGTATAACTTCTTATTATCTCTGGTCACTTGTTTATGATTATCTGGGAAATGTAGAGAGAGGGTGCCTTTTTATTTTGTATATATATTTTTTCTCCTGTTTTTGGTTAGAGAGTAAGCTCAGGGAAGTTTGTGTTGCTGATTTTCATCTTTGTTTTTGTGCAGGGTAGGTAGCTCCCTTAAACCTTAGTTAGCTTCTGTTGTTTATTATTTTAGGCCATACGCTCTTCTGAAGATTTATTCCCATCTTTTATTAACCTTTTTGATATATGAAGGAAATAAATACTTTTACTTTTCCTTAAAGCTGTGTTATGTTTTCACTCTGAGACTGAGGCTGAAGTGTGTTCTCTATGTCTCTATGTTACTTTTTTTTGGTCATATTTTCTTTTCCTTTGTTACCTCCCCTCCTGACCCCTAGACTGGGAGGAGAACGTAACACATCTATGACAACAACAAATCCACCCTCAACCTGTGAAGGGAAAACTTTTTGCAGTTCAGGAATTCAGCATTTGACCCTTCTGCCAATCAAAAAGGTTTCAAGGTTTGATCACCTTAAAAAAAAATGAAAATCATGAAGTCTTGAGTATATGGTATATGTTTCAGTATGTGTAGATTGTGTACTACAATACTTTATTATTTCTGTTAACATCAGAGAACAAATGTCTCACTGGCCATCTCTTCCCTTTGACCTGGGTTTGTAGAGGCCGCTTTGTCATCAGTGGGATAGAGAAGTAAATAAAGAGAAGTAGAAATGTGGTCATTGTTACACACAGAGCCTATGTACAACCTTGTACATGCATGCTTGGCCTTAAAAAATATGTATATTTCAACTTCATTTTATTAAATATTTTTTTCTAATTCAACTTTATTTCCAGACTCAAGGTCCATTAGAGAAAAAACAAACATCAACCTACACACAATTACATACAATACATTTAAAATAGACAATTATGCCAATACTTTCTCATAGATGACTAGTATCACACCACACTTAGGGTTTGACAACAGCATAATAATAGCATTCTGAGAATTATCCAGCCGCCAACTAAATTTATACATCAAATTTCTCAGTAAAGCCATAAAGGTTTTTACTCATGACATACAAAATAGATCATTTGCACTGCTCCACCTCGGTTTCTTTAATATAATCATCATGCAATCATTGTAGGCAACCAACATATGCATACTTTTTTTTTTTTATTAACCCACAATGGAGCAGTATAAAAAGAAGTACATTATGCTCTAAAAAGATTTGTCTTAACCTGATCCGAACACATGTAAAATTTTCTCACCAACATATTAGCTTGGGCATATTTTTTTAATTATTTTTTTATTATTATTGAAAAACATTATATAAACAGTCACAATGTAAAACGAATAAACAAAAAGAAAGACAGGGTTATAACTAATCAGAAAAAAATACATATCAAAGAAAAAGATTAAAAGATTAACATATTTCAATTGTTTTTAAAGCCTTCTTGTTACACGAGTCAGAGATAGTCCCAAAGTAATGTTGTACTTCAGTAATCAAAACATAGAAAAGTGGTTTCTGACCTGAAAATTTACATTTATGTATATAAAATTTTGTTAACAAAAAAAGATTAATTAAGAATATTTTGTTTTTGTGTAATTGCTCATTTTCCCAATTAACAATTCCAAACAAAACATTTTCCCAAAGTAGAGAAAAGTCCTTATCAATGTTTTCAATAACAAAACGGGAAAAGTCTTTCCACAACAATTTAGAATAATGGCAAAGCCAAAACAAATGCACTATAGTCTCTGGGTGCTGTCCACAAAAAGAACAGTTTGCATTAACATCTACCTTGAATTTCTTTAAGAAAGTATTAACGGGATATACACGATGGATAATTCGAAAGGAAACTTCTCTTATCTTATTAGTAATTAAGTATCTATTTGGAGTTAGCCAGACTTTTTTCCAGACAATATTGGGAAGAAAAGCATTCCAATAAACTGTGACATTTGGAATAGAAACATACAGAAATAATAGACATATTGATCTATTAGAAGAAGAGTATGAAAGCAATATTTCCCCACCACTGTAACTTTAGGATCTAAAGGAGGTAAAGAAGAGGGGTAGGGGATATGTTGAAATAGTCTAATAATTCCAGATGGTATGGCATCAAAAACAATAGCAAATTCTTTAGGGGTAATGGGAATGTTAAAACGATTAAGAAATTCTTCATAATTTAATAAATGGCCATGTGCATTAACCAACTGACTTACAAGCAAAACATCAGCCTCAAACCAGCGCTGGAAGAAAAGAGATTTGTTTTTATACAGAATATCACGGTTATTCCATATAAAATATTTATGAGGAGAAAAGTTGTGTTTGTATATCAGAGACCAGGCAAGAAGGATCTGCTTATGAAATTTAGATAATTTAGCTGGTATTTTTTCAACATTATAATTACAAAGCAAATTACAATAAAAAATTAAAACCACCAAATTTGGAGAAAATATAATGTGGAATGAAGTTCCAAACAGAGGTAGGATTTTTGAGAAAGTTTTTGGCCCAATTAATTTTAAGAGTATTATTGAATGTACAAAAGTCTAACATATTGAGGCCACCATCTAAATAAGAATTTAAAACAACAGATTTCTTGATATAATGTATGCCATTTTTCCATATGAATTTAAATAACATTTTGTCAATACTTTTGATAGTGTTGTTATCCACATGGAGCGACTGAGCAGCATATGAAAGTCTGGAGATACCTTCCCCTTTGGCAAGTAATATTCTTCCCCTCAGAGATGAGTCTCTCTGCAGCCCATAATAGGGGAAAAATTACATACACATCTATCAATTTGAGTTTTACATATAGAGATACCTAGATAAGATATCTTATCTTTAATTGGAATATTATTAAATATAGTTAGGTTACATTCTTTAATTGAAAGTAGTTCACATTTAGACAAATAAAAAAAAAAGACCAGAAGCTTTAGGAAAACTCTCAACAGTGCTGACTGCAAACGGGACCCAAGAGGTATCTCTTAAAAAAAGAGCAGTGTCATCTGCCAACTGGCTGATCTTTATTTCCCTTTCTGCAATGAGAATCCCTTTCAATGCACTTTTATTAATATAATGAGAGAAAACCTGGGTGGCAAGGAGGAAAAGATAGGGTGAGATAGGGCATCCTTGCCTGATACCCCTCTGAAGACTGAATCTAGGTGACATACCAAAACTAAATTTCAGCTAACAGTTACTGTTAGTATAAAGTGTCCTGATGGCATTATTTAAAAAATCACCAAAGCCAAATTTCCTAAGGCAACGAAAAATAAAATGATGCTCCACTGTGTCAAAAGCCTTGTGGAAGTCTAAAAAAAAAGATACAACTTAACTCTGAAATCAAATCAGAATAGTCAAGGAGATCTAAAATTAATCTGATATTATTAGAAATGTGCCTATTTTTTTATAAATCTAGACTGAGATTCATCAATTAAATAGCTCATGACTTTCTGTAATCTTTGAGCAAAAATTAGAGCTAGAATCTTATAATCTGTATTAAGTAAACAGATTGGACGCCAATTTTCAATAAGAAGTGGATCCATTTTTGGTTTTGGAATTAGAGTAATCACACCTTGTGTCAAGCTAGGAGGAAGAGATGTTTTCAGAATACTCTCTGCATAAACTTCTGCAAGGAACGGAGCTAAGGGTTCATAGAATGCCTTATAAAATTTGGCAGTAATACCATCATTCCCCGGAGACTTGTTGACTTTAAGATGATTAATAGAATCAACAATTTCCTTAAGGGAAATAGGATCGTCACACCGATTTTTGTCATCTCCCTCTATAGTAATCAGATCGACTATGGAGTCTAAAAAAGAGGATGTATCATCCTCATCGAACCTAGAGGTATATAATAACTTATAAAACTTATTGCAATAATCAGAAATTGTCTTGGGGTCATAATCAGAAATTGTCTTGGGGTCATCCGTAACGATACCATCAACATTGAGTTTAGACAAGCTATTATAAGTGGCATTAGACTTCTCTAACCTGAAGAAGTAGGCAGAATTTTGTTCTCCTTGCTCCATTCATCTCCTCCTAGATCGCACAAAGGCACCTTCAGCTTTACGTTTGTAAATATCATCAAGATGGTTTTGTAATTTGCAAAGCAAAGCAGCATCAGCATTTGAGAGATTTTCAAGGGACCCTTGTGTAACGGCAGCAATTTCACTAAAAACTGCCTCTTCCTCAGCTTTCCTAAGCTTGGCAAGCTCACTCCCATATCTTATCATAAATTTACTAATATCAAATTTTAATAACTCCCAATTATTACTAAAAGAGCGTTCCCTCACAGCTTTTTCCCAATAATGGTTTATGAAATAGTTTATTTTTAGCTTAAAGGTACAATATGTAATTTTTTTCGCCGCTAGGGGTCGCTAACCTCTTACAATAACAAAGGCGTAAGTTGATGACGCAAAATTTCCTGCAGAATTATGGAACTTGTCGTCAAGCCGATGGATCTAATAATGTTTATGGATGAGTGAATACACTGATGTTTTTATCATGATATTAGCGTCACACGCGAGTCCCACGGACATAAAGGAATGGAGATTTCATTCTACCAAACGCAAGTGCTGTATTAGTGCTCACACAGGTCAGTGTATTAGGCGTGTATTAGACGAATGAAACTTGTGAGGTAACGCAGCGCTGTTTCACTTGCTCTACACTATCACACTAAACTGCATTTGAGTGTGTTAAAGTTATAATGTTATTCTATGTGTTAGTTTGTCTGTATGAGACTAGCAGTGAGCTAGATCAACATTAGAATAACACACTGATCATATTCTAACATTTCATCATGTTGAGCTATAAAACATTGATTAATTTTATGTACATTTGCTCACCTGTCTAATAAAGAACATACAAGAGCTGCGTCTCTGTGAAGTCGTGACTCGTGAAGCGCTGTCAAGTCCAAGTTAGTCGCTGATATTGATCCTCGTTTTAGTTCTCCTTTTTTCCCAAAGTCTGCTTGCCATGGTCCATAATGTTTGAACGAAACAACAACAGCGTGCAGCCAGAGGTTACGCACTACACTCATTATGCACAGTTGTCCACGTCTGTCGTCATGGTTACTATGGCAGTACTTGAGCGGAAACCAGGGATAACGCGGATATTACGTCAGTGACAGGCGACAAGTGAACAGGTTTTCCGGGACGGCCAATTATTTAAAGGGCACCTATTATGCAAAATTCACTTTTACATGGTGTTTGAACATAAATGTGTGTTGGCAGTGTGTGAGCAAAACCACCCTAGAATGATAAAAATCCACCCAGTAGTTTTTTTACTATCTCAATAAATCACAAGCACTGTATCAGAACGCCCTGTTCTAGATTTCCCTCACTGTGACGTAGAAATGCGCTAAGCCCCACCGACGCGGTTTGATTGATAGTCTGGTTTTGGCATAGACCCCGCCCTCGGTGATCTGCATCCTCCATTGTTTCAACGACAGCCGGTGTGTAATGTCTCATAAGAAGTGTAACTTAGGTGTTCTGTTGTGGAATTTAAGAATGGACATAGTAGTCTTCACTGACACCAGAGCCACTGAAAACGCAGCGGATGGATTTTATTTATGAAGAAACGGCGCCACTTAAACTTCCTTCATTTTCTGACTGACTGTTTAGTGAACGAGGGTCAAAGTTAATCAAGTGTGGATCATTGCCTACAGTTCGCGATTCAACGTCACCTCCAGAAGTAAGTGTATTTTATGATTTTTGAGCAAATAGTCATTTCAATCGATGTCAGCCAACAAACAACATCACAGTTTTATGTCACGTAGGCTATCATTTTTGCAGCAATTACAAATGTAAATAAATGAAGGTCTGCTCTATCTCCATAGACAGTATATAAACGTCTATCTCCCTCCCCTTAAGAAAAAAATAAATAAATCGTTTGTACTTAGAAAACGTTATCACAGTATTTGTGTGTGTGTGTGTGTGTGTGTGTGTGTGTGTGTGTGTGTGTGTGTAGTTTCAAAAAATTGCGCGAACGTTATCACAGTTCGTGTGTGTGTGTGTGTGTGTGTGTGTGTGTGTTGCACATCCATAATTGCAAAGGGGACGCGATTAAAACTTTGTAAGTACATAAATGTATCAAATAACCATTCCGAGACGTTTAGTCCATTCTCATTCGTGTCTCTTCATCATCTGGGTCCAGCAGCAGGGCGGGGATATGCAGCTCATTAACATTTAAGGTGGTACACTCCAAAACAGCTCTTTTTAAAACAGGCCCCAAAAATGACATTTTCAAATGGTTATAATAAATTAACTGTGGGGTATTTTGTGCTGAAACTTCACAAATGCATTCTGGGGACACCCAAGACCAATATTACATCTTGTAAAAAGGGGCATAATAGGTGCCCTTTAAAATTGGAATTTCTCTGAAATTAAAAATCTTTGGGAACTTTTGGGATATTGTAAGTACACTTATGGTCAGTTAGGGGTGTTGGAAGAATATCAACAAAAGTATTGCGAATGCCAATAGATTTAGAGATTAGCCAAAAGTCTATACGAGAGCGAAGAGAAGCAGCCTTGTTGCTCCAGGTAAAAGCTTTAGTATTAGGGAATTTGGTCCTCCAGACATCAATCACATCAAGTCTCTCCATGAATTGTTTAAACTTTGAATTAAGTGATGAGGGTTGACCAGGAGGCAATTTATCAAGAACACTGTCAATTGCAATATTGAAATCCCCACCTATAACAAGTAAAGAGTTTGGACATTTTTTTTAGCCAGTAAAGTAGCCTACTTTCTATAAACTCAAAGAGAAAACTTGCATTCTCAGACCTTGAATTAAAACCATAAATATTGGCCATAATAATAAAAGTTGAATTGAGATCAATGACATTACACAAAAAACGCTCATTTGAATCACAATCCGCATGTAAAATATTCCCTTTAAATGCATTCCTTAGAGTAGTAACTCCTGCAGAGCGTTCAGTTCCATGGGAAAACCAAAGGTCATTACTCCAATGGGATTCTTGGAAAAAACAAAAATCAGGCTTCAGTGTTTTTGCAAACAAAAATAAAGCTTTCCTTTTTACAGTTTGCCATATACCCCTGACATTTAATGAAAACAAAGACAACAACGTCAAAAGGAAATAATGTAACAAGAACCGTGAAAACGTCTCTGGTTACTTACGTAACCTATGTTCTCAGAATAGGGAACGAGACGCTGCGGATAGCGCAGTGGGATATCCTCTGGATGTGCCGATTGTCTGAAGCCCTATAGAATCACGGCAATTCATTGGCTGATGGCGCTCGCGCAACGCTGGCTCTGCTCCTACGTCGCAGCATCATATACGCGCGCGCACCATCATCTCCTCAGATTTCTCTGCCGAAAAGAAAAACTGTCGGCAGCGCGAGGAGCTTGGCAGCGAACGCAGCGAACCTATTCTCTTTCATAGGTTCACTCAACGCTGCGGATAGCGCAGTGGGAACGAAATACCAAACTCGCCAACCTATAAGCGCTGCCATAACTGGTACAAGACCAAACAACAACCATGATCGGTTCAAGCAGAAAGAACCTGGGAACCTGGAGTCATGTCAAGATCTAAATTGTAGAATCTTACAAAAGTGTGCGGAGAGGACCAACCTGCCGCCACACAAATGTCTTCCAAAAGGGCTCCTCTAAAAAATGCTTGAGAGGAAGCCACACTTCTGGTGGAATGTGCTCTGATGCTAAGAGGTGAAAGCAAACCACACACCTCGTAAGCCAGCGAAATAGCGTCCGTAACCCAGTGGGAAATTCTCTGCTTTGATGTGGCAAGCCCGCGGCAGCCATCACCAAAACATACCAGAAGCTGGTTTGATTTCCTCCAACCGCCTGAGCGATCTACATACAACTTCAAAGAACGGACCGGGCAGAGCAAGTTAAGTTTCCTATCTTCATCAGAGGCAAAAGGAGGAGGATGCAAAGCGTTAAGGTTAATAACCTGAGAGCGGGACACCGTGGAAAGAACCTTGGGCACATACCCTGACCTTGGCCTTAAGGTAACCTTGACCAGGCCAGGAGCGAAGTCCAAGCATGACTCGCTAATAGAGAGAGCCTGTAAATAACCTATCCGCTTTAGAGAAGATAAAGCCAACAAAAGAGCAACCTTAAGAGTCAGAATCCGCTCAGGGGCTGACTCCAAGGGCTCGAAGGGGGCCTCTGTCAAACCCTCCAGGACGACTGACAGGTCCCACGAGGGAACCCAGCGAGCCGGTTTCAGGCGCCTAACCCCACGCATGAAGGCTGAATCTAACCTCAGTTTACCCAGGGGAATCTCGTACGATTCTCTATGAGCGGCAATAGTTGCGACGTATACTCTGAGAGTGGTAGCAGCCGCTCCGGAAGCAAACTTTTCCTGTTATTTTTAACCACCGTGTTAACCGCCTCCCCAAACAGACCCGACTGGGAGATAGGGGCGTCTAGGAGGAAAACTTTTTCCTTATCGCGGATCTCAGTGAGATTGAGCCATAAGTGGCGCTCCGCAGCAACCGCACCCGCCATAGAGCGGCCTACAGCGCGTGCGGTATGCTTGGTGGCTCTTAAAGCCAGATCTGTGGCCTTACGAAGCTCTTTTACAGCTTCAGGAGTCACACCATTACCCTCGTCCATTTCTTTCAGGACATACGCCTGGTAGGCCTGAAGAATGGCCATAGTGTGCAGGGCCATGCCTGCCTGACCAGCCGCCATGTAGGATTTCCCGATAAGGGAGGAAGTAGTCCTACACGCTTTAGAAGGAAGGAGGGGACGCGACTTCCATGACGGCGCAGACGACGGAGCAAGATGGTTGGCTAAAGTATCCTCAACCGCTGGCATGGCGGAATAGCCCTGTTCCACAGAACCTACTAGGTTGGTGAAATCAGCGACTGCCGCATTAGTAAGACGGGCAGAGAAAGGCTGCTTCCAGGATCTGGAAATCTCGTGATGCAGATCGCTGAAAAAGGGCAGCTTTCTTCGCTCTGGCCTAGAATAAGGGCCACTAAGGAATCTCTCGTCAAGTTTAGACGACTGTGACTCATGGGGCTCGTCAGGTCAGTCGATGGCGAGCTTCTCCGTGGCGCGCAAAAGCACGTCCATAAGCTCCGTGTAGGCCGCAGTAGGCCGCGTTTCCTGGCCGCTAGGCGGGATAACATCATCGGCAAAAGCAGGCCCGAAATCCTCGGAGTTGGACGCCGCGGTAAAAACTACGTCCTCCAGCCCGAAAGAAACCGTCTCACGTGCTCCCGGGCTGGGGCATAAATAATCATGAGCGAATTCGACTGGCATGCCACTCACATGTTCGGGAGGAGGGAGAGAAAGGGCGGGGCCCGTCTGCTCATACTCCAAATCCTCGAGCTCTAAATCCGAACCCCAGGTCGCGGATCCTCGAGAGGCCTCGGCGGTTCGGGAGCGCGGTGGGGGAAACGAATGACTCCCTCTCAAAAACCGCGAGCCGAGAGCAGAGGGTTTTGAGAAGCAGATTGTCACAGAATTTACATTTAGACGATCCTAAAATGGCCTCACGTGCATGTGAAAAACCCAAACCCTTGACGCACTTACTGTGAGGGTCGTCGCTTGCGATGAAGCGAGCACATGGCGGAGAGCAATGTCGATATTCCATTGCAACTTCACTGTAAGGAGAACAGAGTTCCACTTATTGCAGTCGCTGAAGTGCAGAAGATGACGAAGTAGTTGAAATCGAATTTTTGGGCTTAGAAAAACCGAGAGCGAAGGGCAAGAAGTGACCGCTTCGTGAAGGCAGAGAAATCTGAGGAGATGATGGCGCGCGCACGTATATGATGCTGCGACGTAGGAGCGTCGGGGCGGAGCCAGCGTTGCGCGAGCGCCATCAGCCAATGAATTGGCGTGATTCTATAGGGCTTCAGACTCTGAATCACGCCAATTCATTGGCTGATAGCGCAGTTCAGACAATCGGCACATCCAGAGGATATCCCACTGCGCTATCCGCAGCGTTGAGTGAACCTATGAAAGAGAACAAATAAGATCTTCTTAAGACAAAAGCTTAGGGCAAAAAGGGAACTCCCAAACTCTGCACTTAAACAAAAGTCAATATTAAGTGAACCAACTTATCATATAACAACTTGACAAGCTCCAAATAAAGTATTGAACTATAGCCTACTTAAAAGGAAATTAAGGTACTGGATCCAAAGTGCATGGGTAGACAGAAGATATTGGATTAGTAAGCAGCAACTTGAAAAATAGCCATTAAGGTGGAAGAATGATTTATTTGCCTTCAACAAAAGGCACGGGCTCTGACATAGTAAGCCTTTTTTCCTGCATCTCTTGCACTTTTAACTGCAGGCCAGAGCTTCTTTCTCCACTCTCTGTCTTCCACACAGAAATCTTCAGTAAAGCGTAGCTTATTATCACGCAGGTACGAGTTGTTTCTAGCAGCCTTCCAAACTGCGTCACTGTGCACTCTGCTGGAGAACTGAAGAATTACAGGTCTCGGCTTGTCAGTTTGCATCCTTGATCCTAAGCGATGAACAGTATCGATCACATCTGGAAGCTTTCCTTTGGGTAGCACCTCCAGACAAATTTTAATGACATCAGCTCGTATGTTCTGATCTGCTTTCTCTGGGACTCCATACAACTTCAGGTTATTATTGATTATTGTTTATTCTATTTATTTATGTTCTCATTTAAATGCCTGTTCTAATGTCATATATGTATGTATGTACCAAGAGCTCCTGTAAAAAACACAAAAAATTCCTTGTGTGTTTGTGCACACTTGGAGAATAAAGCTCATTCTGATTCTGATCTCCTGTGGTAGGCTACCCTTCCAGCTCCCGTATGCGGTGCTCAAGCATGCTACAACGACGTTTTTCTTCATCAATGCATCTCTCTGTATTAGACACCTTTATCTTTAAATCTTTAACCTCCGAGCAAACGAAGTCGACAGTTTTTTTTATTCCTTCTATTTTCATAGCGTTACTGTTGATCAGTTTCTCCATACCGTCCGCCCTGGAGTTAATCAGGTCAGAGAGAGTGGATATAATATCTTCGCCAGATTTCCGCGTTTGCTGGATGGAGGCTAACTTGGAGTCACAGGCATGGATGGAAAGTCTGCAGCAACAGAGGAAAGTGGTGGAGAAGCAGGGGTGGCATCATGACAAATGTCAATCAGTAAATTGCTACCTTCAGGTGATATCATAAGATCGGAGCAAACCGTCACTCCATCGGATGCTGCTAAACTTTTAACAGCTTGAACTAACAAGTCTTTCCTTTTCCTTTGGGATTTTGACATTTTTCCCAAACTTACACAGTGCGAATAGTAAGTAGATTAAGATAAAATCAAACTTGATAAGGGTCACTTAACTTAATAAAAAAGAGCAATCTGTTGCAGAGACCGGGAAAGACAATCACTCAGAGCACCATCTTTTTCCTCCACTAGCCTACTGACCACTTTTCTTGGGCATATAATTCAGCACTGCCTATACATATCATCATCATCATTCATTTCATCATTAATGATGCGTCCCAAATATTTCATTGTAGTGCATACATTTAGTATTTGCCCTGACAAATTAAGGTCCTTATGTCACGGTTCATTGATCCATGTGTTTATTTTGTGTATCTGTTGGTTGTTGTGGGTGTGGGGTCTGAGTGTGTAGTGCTTGTTTGCTGCTTAGTAAGTAACCAGCTGATCACTTAATCAGGCCGCAGCAGCTAGTTACTTCTGTTGTTAGCTGCCTATATCTAGCAGGAGTGATTATTGCTGGGTGTCGGTTCGTCACGGCTCTCTCCGGTGCCCGAGTTTCCTTACGGAGTTATTTCCTCGATCTCGTCTGTGTTTCCAGACTTCTGGAGATCGTTTGGAGTTCTCTTCATCCAGTTTCAGTTTGGCATCCGCGCTGGGTTTATTCATATCACTCATCCTCTCCTGTGAATTTGTATCCCGGTCGCCCGCCTGCTATACGTGGTGTTTTGAGTATTATCCCTGTTACAACCTGTCTTCAATAAACTGCTTGCTTGCATTTGGATCTACGACTCTCATTCTGACACATTAATCCCTTTTGTTCTACATATCATGGCAACACTCTTCTTTGCATTATATTGCACATCATATTTAAGCCCATACATTTAGCAGCTGTTTGAAAAAATTACCAGATTGTCGCATACAATAAATAAATTAAGTATTAAGCAAATTTAGTAAAGTTTAAATGTATTTTCAGATAAACTTGAAATATACTATTATAGTAGTAGTAGGCCCTATACTTGTAAGTGTACTATTTTAATACTTCTTGGGCCTAAATTGGCCCACTTTTTAATTATATATATATATATATATATATATATATATACACACACACATTGATAATAATAATAATGAATGTTTCTTGAGCATCAAATCATCATATTAGAATGATTTCTGAAGGATCATGTGACACTGAAGAATGGAGTAATGATGCTGAAAATTCAGCTTTGATCACAGGAATAAATTACAGTTTAAAATATATTAAAATAGAAAACAGTCATTTTAAATTGTCTTAATATTTCACAATATTACAATGTTTTTTTTGTTTGTTTTTTTAATCAAATAAATGCAGCCTTGGAGAGCAAAAGATACTTCTTTTAAAAACATTTAAAAAATCTTACTGACCCCAAACTTTTGAACGGTAGTGTGTAATAGACTGTTTTCTATTTTAATATATTTTAAACTGTAATTTATTCCTGTGATCAAAGCTGAATTTTCACGCATTCTGTCAGTGTTGGCCAGGGAAGGACCAGCGTTCCACGGTGAGAACATACAGACCATGATCGCCGCACCAACGAGGGCAGTGAAGGCGGAGGACGCCCGCGGGCCGTGATAAGTCACGGGAACTGTCACAGAGAGCCTGTGACCTAAGGCTAAAAGGACTTTTATTTTGAAAGGACTGCTGAAGTGCATGTACACCCATAAACAGTTTACACCAATACACACACACAATCTACATGCCGGCAAAATAACATCGTATACTAGATGTGTGGTTATTTTTCTGTTTAGGTGGTGTGATAGGCTCTCTGCTTAGTTCCATGGTTTTTTTTATATAATTTTCTTTTCTTTTGTTGGTTGTTTGTTTTGTCTCAATGCTAAATGTTTTGTTTTGTTATATGATTTAACATTCAAAGAAATCACATCAAACTCATTTACAAATGTTAACAGTTTATTTCCCCTGTAACAAACTAACATATACACATAAAATACTGTTACTCACATTGTGGGTCACCTCTCTACTGGCAAACCCATGTGCAGCGACGGCTGCCATTTTAAAGCTTCTAATTGCCCAATTGGAAGGGCACTTTCATTGTCAGTGACATCACAGGGGGAAATCAGGGAAATTATCATTTCTCAGACATTTTTCTTTGCAATGTTGAGACATCATTTTGTAATTAATAGTGTGATGCATAGGTTGCATGTTAATACCATTTGTTTAAAATATTTGTGTAGTTTTATCTTGCTTTAAAATGATCATTTATACATGGTATGTTCCAGAAGTGGGAGGAGCCTAACTCTATAAAAGGTAGCTTCTGGTAGAGTGTTTGGAGTGTGGGATCACTCCTTGTATTTTTGGGCCTGGATATTGGCATAGCCAAAATACATGTGAACCTCTTATGGATTTATATATATACATTTATTTTGCCTTAGTTTTTGTTACTGTATATATTTTTGCTTGGGAATCACTTTTGCACCAAAATAAACACCCTGGATTGAAAATTCTTCTCCATCGTCACTGATTTTACACCTTCACCGACGGTACACCCTAACAAGTGGTGTCAGAAGTGGGATAAGTACCGGTCAAGTGACGTGTGGGGAGATTGCCTTTCTGACATGCCTCCCAAATTAAGGAGTCAGCCTGTGGAAGACACAGTTCAGGATGTGGACCAGGGTGCCATAGGAGGTGACCCAGAGGCAAGTGAGCAACCTGCTGAAGTTCCGTCTGCTGGAGGGGAGGCTGCAGTGACGGCTCTTTCACGGATGTTTGAGTCCTTCATGCGGTATCAGCGAGAGCGAGATGAACGGCAGGAACGAGAAACAGCTAGACGAGAGCAACACTACAAAGTTCTCAGTCATCAAGTCACCCAAATGCAGCTTGATATGGAGCGTTCCCGAGTTCCAGGTACAGACGGTGATGGAGCAGCTGCCAGGGTGAAAAGCCAGGAGCCAAGATTGTCCAGGCTTGAGGACACAGATGACATAGAACACTTTTTGACCACTTTTGAGAGACTGGCGGAAGTTTACCAGTGGCCGAGAGGAGACTGGGCCATACGCTTAATACCCCTGCTTACAGGCAAGGCCAGGAGTGCTTTTGTGGCCATGAACTCTTCCCAGACAAAGGATTATGACCAGCTGAAGGAAGCCATACTGAAAAAGTATGAGATCAGCACTGAGACCTATCGGTTAAGGTTCCGTTCTTTAAATACCCCTATTCAGGAGTCACCCCAAGAACTCTACACTCGTATTAAAGATCTGTTTTGCAAGTGGGTCCAGTTCAACAAAAGCAGCAAGGACAACATAATGGAGACTATTGTGCTTGAACAGTTTATGCGGGTGTTACATCCAGAGGTGAGAACCTGGGTCAAGGAACGGAATCCAGCCACTGCTGGGCAGGCTGCTAACCTGGTGGAGGCCTATATTGCTGCAAGGAGGGGTCCAGGAAACTTCCATTATGCTGGCGTCCTGCAGGCCACCAAGGGTAAGTCTGAGGGTATGGGGGTGTGGTCAAGCTCTAAAAGCCAAGCTAAGGTTCTGAAATCTACATACATTGAACCCACAACATCTGTTCCCCTACCTCAAACCATAGTAAAAAATGAAGTAGTGTGTTATAATTGTGGTGAGCCAGGGCATACTAGACCGCATTGCCCCTTGAAAAAGCCTAAGGCAGCTAGTCTCTGTTATGTTCCACGGCTAGTACAGTATGCAACCCCTAAACATGACTTAGAGCCAGTTGTCACTGTTTTGTTGAATGGGAAACCACTTCCAGCTTTGGTTGACACAGGCTGTGCCCACACATTGGTAGAGGCCAAATATGTACCCCGAGATAGCTGGAGTGAGGAGGAGACTGTGACTGTTTGTTGTGTTCATGGGGACAGTACTAATTTGCCAAAAGCTGAAGTTTACATTGAGGTGCATAATCAGCCATATCTCATGAAGGTTGGAGTAGCTCAGAGTCTGCCATACCCCATTTTGCTAGGTACAGATTTACCAGTGTTGGTTGATTTGGTACAGGAGACGGCATGGTGTGGAATAGTAACAAGGGCTCAGGCTAAGAAGCAAGAAACTGAGAAGACACTGCAATCCATGCCCTTTTTTTCTGAGGTTATTGTCACAGAGCCAAAACGTACAGCAGAGGATAGGCTGCAGCTACGTAGAGAGTGTGTGGAAAGCTTGATAGAGACTGCAGAGCAAGCTGAGGTAGAGACAGATGAACCTGACTTAAGCGATACAGATATTGTCATTCCAAATAACCTAGCTAAACTCCAGAATGAAGATTCCACCTTAGCTGACTGTTTTAAGCAGGTACAGAATAAAGAAGTGAATGCTTGTTTGGATGAGAGGTTTGTACTGAATAATGGACTCTTATACAGAGAAAGTAAGGAGGACGGGATGCAGTTGGTTGTACCCCAGACACAGAGAAGGGAAGTATTAGATCTAGGTCACTCCATTCCCTGGGCAGGTCACTTGGGATTTATGAAAACCTTAATGCGGATTGCAAAGAGGTTTTATTGGCCCAGAATGTACAGCGATGTGAAGGAGTTCTGTAAGACATGCCCTGAGTGTCAGCTTGCTGTTGGTCGTACCCCTGCTTATGCCCCACTTATTCCATTACCTGTTGTTGACTCTCCCTTTGAAAGAATAGGTGTAGATATAGTTGGCCCACTGGAAAGAAGTCAGGCAGGGAACAGATTCATTTTAGTAATTTGTGACTATGCTACAAGGTACCCTGAGGCTTATCCCCTTAGAGAGGTCACTGCCAAACAGATATCCACAACACTTTTGAGATTCTTTTCACAAGTGGGCATACCACGGGAGGTTCTCACAGACCAAGGACCCAACTTCATGAGCCATACCCTACACCAGGTATATCAACTGCTAGGGATTAAAAGAGTGCGAACCACCCCGTATCACCCTCAGACTGATGGGCTGGTCGAACGTTTTAACCAGACCCTAAAAGCCATGCTCAAAAAGTTTGTCTCCGAAACGGGCAAAGACTGGGACAAGTGGCTGCCTTTCCTTCTTTTTGCCTATCGGGAAGTACCCCAGGCCTCAACAGGATTCTCCCCTTTTGAGCTCCTTTATGCCCATCCTGTTAGAGGACCCTTGGATGTGCTGAAAGAGAGCTGGGAAGACACACATAAGCCCAGTAAGCAAAACATTCTGACTTATGTCCTCAAGATGAGAGAGCAACTCCAAAAGACCACAGCTCAAGCCCGAAAGAACTTGCTCCAGTCCCAAGCCCAGCAGAAAGAGTGGTATGACAAAGCAGCCCGAACACGCAGTTTCAATCCTGGTGATAAGGTCCTTTTGCTGTTGCCAACATTGGAAAACAAGTTGTTGGCGAAGTGGCAAGGTCCCTATGAGGTAAAGCGTAAAGTGGGTCCAGTGACCTACGAAATCGAAATTCCTTCCAGAAGCAAGCCTCTGCAGGTATTCCACATCAACATGCTAAAGAAATGGCATTCCCGTATACCATCATCAGATACGGCCGAAAACACAGCAGCCCCAGTGAGGGACAACGCTATGTTTGTGAGAGCAGTAGCAGAGGAGGAGGAGGTAGAAGAACAATACATCCCTGGACATCCAGGCAAGAGCGAACTAAATCTCAGTCACTTGACTGAGAAACAGAAACAGCAGCTGATGGGATGCTTACCTAACCAGCTTTTCATGGAGTCACCCGGTAGAACAGACCTGATCAGTCACTCCATCATTCTGAACGACCCCAAACCCATCCGACAACCTGTCTATCGTGTACCTGAAAGACTGCTGCCAGTGATGAAAGAGGAGCTAAAGACCATGCAGAGTCTGGGTGTAATAGAACCATCCACCAGTGAATGGAGCAGCCCTATTGTACTGGTACCTAAGAAGGATGGCACTCTCCGGTTCTGCCTGGACTTCCGTAAACTGAATAGTGTCAGTAAGTTTGACCCTTACCCCATGCCAAGGGTAGATGAGCTGGTTGAAAGACTTGGAAGAGCAAAATACCTCAGTACTCTAGATCTCTGCAAGGGGTACTGGCAAGTTCCATTGAAGCCAGAATGCAAGGAGCTTACAGCATTTAAGACCCCATTTGGACACTTTCAGTTCCAGGTTCTTTCATTTGGGCTTCATGGTGCTCCAGCAACATTTCAGAGAATGATGGACAAGATTCTCCAAGGGACGGAAATGTTTGCTGCAGCCTACTTGGACGATATTATCATCTTTAGCCAGAGCTGGGAGGAACATCTAGGGCATCTCCAAGAGGTGCTAAAGAGGATAAAGACTGCTGGATTGACCATCCGCCCAGACAAGTGTGGCCTGGCCAAGGCTGAGACCCAATACCTGGGGTATGTACTGGGACATGGGGTGGTCCGACCACAAGTTGGTAAAATTGAAGCCATTAAGAATGCTGAGAGGCCTGTGACCAAAAAGCAGGTACGGTCCTTTTTGGGACTGGTTGGCTGGTACCGAAGGTTTGTACCAAACTTTTCAGCCCGGGCAGTTGCCCTGACTAACCTCACCAAAAAGTGCCACCCAAACAAGGTGAATTGGACGATGGACTGTGAAAAGGCCTTCCAGGATTTGAAGGACTCGTTATGTAAGGAACCACTGCTTCAGAGTCCTGACTTTGAGCAACTGTTTACTGTGCAGACTGATGCTTCAGAGCATGGCCTAGGAGCTGTGCTGTTGCAGGGTGAACAAGGACATCTAAAACCCATTGCCTATATCAGTAGGAAGCTCCTTCCCCGAGAGACAAAGTACTCAACGGTGGAGAAGGAATGTCTTGCAATTAAATGGGCATTAGACTCTCTGCGATACTATTTGCTGGGACGCAAGTTTCGGCTAGAGACTGACCATCGGGCACTGGCCTGGTTGGGCAAAATGAGGGACACTAATGCCCGAATAACTAGGTGGTTTCTAGCCATTCAGCCCTTTGATTTTGAGGTACTGTACAAGAAAGGGGCACAGAATTGTACCGCTGATTTTCTCTCAAGGACACCTCAAGAGGTGTCAGGAGAGGGAGGGGGAAATGTCACAGAGAGCCTGTGACCTAAGGCTAAAAGGACTTTTATTTTGAAAGGACTGCTGAAGTGCATGTACACCCATAAACAGTTTACACCAATACACACACACAATCTACATGCCGGCAAAATAACATCGTATACTAGATGTGTGGTTATTTTTCTGTTTAGGTGGTGTGATAGGCTCTCTGCTTAGTTCCATGGTTTTTTTTATATAATTTTCTTTTCTTTTGTTGGTTGTTTGTTTTGTCTCAATGCTAAATGTTTTGTTTTGTTAAATGATTTAACATTCAAAGAAATCACATCAAACTCATTTACAAATGTTAACAGTTTATTTCCCCTGTAACAAACTAACATATACACATAAAATACTGTTACTCACATTGTGGGTCACCTCTCTACTGGCAAACCCATGTGCAGCGACGGCTGCCATTTTAAAGCTTCTAATTGCCCAATTGGAAGGGCACTTTCATTGTCAGTGACATCACAGGGGGAAATCAGGGAAATTATCATTTCTCAGACATTTTTCTTTGCAATGTTGAGACATCATTTTGTAATTAATAGTGTGATGCATAGGTTGCATGTTAATACCATTTGTTTAAAATATTTGTGTAGTTTTATCTTGCTTTAAAATGATCATTTATACATGGTATGTTCCAGAAGTGGGAGGAGCCTAACTCTATAAAAGGGCTCCTGGTAGCCATTTTTAGGAGAGTGTTTGGAGTGTGGGATCACTCCTTGTATTTTTGGGCCTGGATATTGGCGTAGCCAGAATACATGTGAACCTCTTATGGATTTATATATATACATTTATTTTGCCTTAGTTTTTGTTACTGTATATATTTTTGCTTGGGAATCACTTTTGCACCAAAATAAACACCCTGGATTGAAAATTCTTCTCCATCGTCACTGATTTTACACCTTCACCGACGGTACACCCTAACAGGAACTCTGGCAACCTGGAGGCGTCCTGATGCCACTCCAACCGATGCTTTCAGCTGCCCGGGAAAGCATGGCCGTCAGCTCCACGGTTTGCGATGAGGAGGGGGGCGTGGCCCGAGGAATGATTCGTAGGTTATTGTGCCACAGATCACCCTGGCCACCAGCCAAAGTATCCCCTCTCGAGGAAGAGATAGATTGGGGTGTGGCAGAGGGGACTCTACCCACACGGAGATCGTTGAGTCTCGATCTAAACATCGCAATGGTCATGTTCCCGCAAAGAAAACAGCGCTGCCGAGCGTGATTAAGCCCAACAGTCCAAACAGCGCTTGTGACCGTTAGGCAGATGAATCACACACCCACATCCAGAAAACACACGGACAAGCCGTTTTGAAAAAGACGTGCCACGTGCAGCTCTTTTAGAGAGAGGAAAAAGCTCAGCAGAGTGCTGAAGCGCCCAGGAAGAAGCACACACACTGACTACGTTTACATGCTGTCAAATATCGGGTTATGGTCGGGTTAAGGTCACTATTTGGGTTTCTGAAACATTCGGAATAACCTGTTTACATGCGTGAGTAGAGAGAGTTACTCCAGTATACATGGAATTTGTAATCAATTGGCAATATCCCGATGTAAACGGCGACGCACGGTTAGCGTCTGGACGTACGGACAACGTTAAGACGCAATGTGCGTCATTTCCGATTCTTCTTCCTGTATCCAAAGGCAACAACAACAGCAGCAGCACGCGGATAATGAATAGCTCGGGGCAGATAGCGATCGCCTTTGTTTGCGATTTCCTCCTCGCTCCAAAAGTGTGGTGCTGTGCTGCGTCTCGCCATGTTTACCTCTACTTCTTGTTTACTTCCGGTATACTGCACGCGGGTTTTTGTATGCGCCGTCTATACTCAAAAGACCAAGATTCCTTGCGAATAGAACATGCGCAGAACACAAATCAATGTTCCTTTTGATGGGGATATGCCGATACGCGTTTACATGACCAAATATTCGGGTTAGAAAAGGGGTACCCCAGGGATAATATCCGGGTTTTTAAAAACCGGGATATGAGCATATCCGGGTTTTTGCCGGTGTTTACATGGCCGTGCGCGACCGGGTTATTGCTAATATCCCGGTTTTGAACGGGTTATTGGCTGCATGTAAACGTAGTCACTGTCGGCAGATCACTGCACAGATGCAGCAGCAGGTAATGTGATCTCGCTGGAACGCGTGTTGCACCAACACACTGGAGAGCCGATCGTCTCGTAGAGTGAAGATAATTCAGAATGGCTTGTGGACAGGGGCGTAAATTTCATCTAAATGTTGGGGGGACAATAAACATAATATTCCTAAAGAGCAATTTTTGAAGGGGACACCAATAATACAGGCAAAATTGTACTTTCTATGGATATGTGTACACAGAGGAAAGCCTTACTACTATTATTAGTGTAGCTAGCATGGAGACCGTGCCATTATCCTTCTTCTCAAAGTTTCTCTCTGGTTCATTGCAAAAGCTGACTAAATTGACCAAAATATTCTTCATTGGTGTGCGAAATTGACAAAAAAAATTATCTCTATATTTTCAGGGATTTTATCGATAACGATAATTAGACAATATTTTACTGAGTGTGTTATTGTGCTGGTAACTTGGCATGTTTAGGACTGCTGACTCCTAAAGTTTTTGATATTCTTCATATTCTGTGTGGCGGTCAGTTCACAGCAGTGACAGAAATAATTTTTCCAATAAGTTTCAATAGATTTTTACCTTCATTGGCATTTTTACCTTTATAAATGTATTTTTTAAACCTAAATATATGCATGCATCATCTTTTGTGTCAATTTCATACATTCAGTTAAATTTAATTATAATAATAAGACACAATAGGGCTGTTACCAATCAAATTAAATAAGTATCAACAAAATCTTTGCAATGGAGAGGAAACACAAAAGCTGCATTTGAAATGGCATTTAGATTTTACAGAGACATAAAACATTTTTTGTTTAAAACATAAAACGTTGAATATTGATATATAAAATTATTTAAAACATGAAAAGATACTTTAAATGTGAAATTAAAACCGCCAGTAGGTGGCAGCAATTCATTGTTAATGAGTGAGTCATTGAGATTCAACTGATTCGTTCAAAACGCTGATTAATAATTCAGTAAGGAAATACCTCGTGTGTTTCTCAGAGACGCAAATACAGTGCTTTGGCTTAGTTTTGAACTATTTTCGTTGGCGAAATAGAGTTAAAACAGGCAATATGGTGTCTAAAAGCAAACTTTTCAATTATCAATTGATTAAATCACATTTATTATCATGTTAATATCTGGAGAAAAACTACACTCTTTGTGTGATATTATATTAGATTAACTATATTAAACGATATAAACTGACTAAATCACACAGTGAAAGTGTGAAAATGTAAATGCGCACCCTTGTAATCTACAAGACTACACATACGTAGCCTATGCGTACACTTTATGGGTGTGTGTGTGTGTGCGGGAACGGTTTTAAACAATCTAGGTAAACGCACAGACTGTATAAAACAAGGTTATAATCGCCAACATAGCGAGGTGGACTAACGTTACATTGGTTATCATAAAAACATTTGTCATGATTTATATTAACGCAGCATAATCTGTATTAAAGAGAAAATAATCACTTCATCCGAGGTTTAAATAAAATAGCCTTGACTTAGCCTACTGGAGTTCCACAACAGAAAACGTCTCGGTTACGGATGTAACCCTCGTTCCCTGAGTGGGAACGGAGACGTTACGTCGGATGACGACGATTGGGGTTTCGCTTAGAAGCCTATCACCTTCGAGTATATAAAACGAGCCAATGGCAATGAAATGCCATGGGTCTGCGGAATTTGCATAGCGTAACTCCGCCCGCCGCAGGGGGTATATAAGGAAGTACGCTGGCACAATGCAGATATGTCTTCGCTGAGGAGCCGAGACTAGCCCCAGGCGTTTTTCAGCGGTACAGCGGAAGTGGCAGGAAGACGTAACGTCTCCGTTCCCACTCAGGGAACGAGGGTTACATCCGTAACCGAGACGTTCCCTTTCGTGGTCACTCCGAGTTACGTCGGATGACGACGATTGGGGTTCCAGTCTAATCACGCCACCTCGGCTGTCTTCCAGTGCCCTGCGTAAGTCTGAGCTCCCTGTTGTGAGACTAGCACGAACGAAGGAGTCCTACTTAACACAGGGATACCAAGGTACACTGGGAAGCATATCTCCAGAGAGAAATATGCAATTATGCCCAGCCATTGATGGGGGGGACTTAGAATACACATATGACCCAGAGGGCTGCATATGGAAAATCACTGGGGTGTCCAGCCGCAGGTGGAATTTTAAACCCCAGGGGTGGCAAGGTGGCTTGCCAAGGGAAAGACACACGCTCACAAGGAGACTTACAGTGGAATACACATGTGGGGGTCGCCCAGAGGGGGAACCATGCACATGGAGGCACCTAGTCAAGCGCAAAAGCTGCGTTATGGCAGATTGGCATAACTCAGGCGTTGACGTAACCAGTGCTGGAGGAAACTCAGACTCACCTGAGAGAAATATCGCACGTATCCCGTCCGTGGAGAGGAATGGCGAGCAAGCGAAGACACCTGAGCAGAATCTAGCACCGGCTGGTTGAAGCGAGTACATGAGAAGAAACTGGCTCTACTCGGAGATTATAGAATCTCGCGAATGTGTTGGGTGTCGCCCAGCCTGCAGCTCTACAAATGTCTGTTAGCGAGGCGCCATGCGCTAGAGCCCAAGAGGAAGCCACACTACGTGTGGAGTGGGCTTTCACACCAAGGGGGCACGGACGACCTTGCTGCTGGTATGCCAAAGCAATGGTATCCACTATCCAGTGGGATAACCTTTGCTTTGAGAGAGCCTTTCCCTTCAGCTTCCCACCATGACAGACAAAGAGCTGGTCTGAGGTCCTGAAACACCGCGTTCTGTCTACGTAAGCACGGAGGGCGCGTACTGGACAGAGCAGTGCCAAGGCTGGGTCTGCCTCCTCCAAGGGCAGCGCTTGCAGGTTCACTACCTGGTCTCGAAAGGGTGTGGTAGGAACCTTGGGCACGTATCCAAGCCGGGGTCTCAGGATCACGTGAGAGTTAGCCGGCCCGAATTCCAGGCACGCTTCGTCAACCGAAAATGCCTGCAGGTCCCCTACCCTCTTGATGGAGGCCAATGCAACCAGGAGCGCTGTCTTCATTGACAGGAACTTAAGCTCCACTGATTGTAAAGGCTCAAATGGAGCACTCTGCAGGGCAGTTAGAACCACTGAGAGGTCCCAAGAGGGTACGAAGGGAGGACGAGGAGGATTTAGTCTCCTCGCTCCCCTCAGGAACCTGACGATCAGGTCGTGCCTTCCCAGAGACTTACCATCAACTGCTTCGTGATGTGCGGCAATGGCGGCAACATACACTTTCAGGGTGGAGGGAGACAGCCTTCGCTCCAACCCTTCTTGCAGGAAGGAAAGCACGACACTGATCGGGCATTTCGTGGGTTCTTGATGTTTAGAAGAACACCAGTTGACGAAGAGGTTCCATTTCAACGCATAGGCATGTCTCGTGGACGATGCTCTAGCGGAAGTGATGGTAGCCACCACCGCAGGTGGTAGGGTACTCAAACCTGCCTCGTCCCGTCCAGGAGCCACACGTGGAGGTTCCAAAGATCGGGACGAGGGTGCCATAAGGTGCCCCGTCCCTGAGAAAGGAGGTCCTTCCTCAGAGGAATTGGCCAGGGAGGTGCTGTCGCGAGGAGTACTAGTTCGGAGAACCAGGTCCGGTTGGGCCAATACGGGGCAACCAAAATGACCTGCTCCTCGTCCTCCCTGATCTTGCGCAAGGTCTGCGCAAGAAGGCTCACTGGGGGAAACGCATACTTGCGTAGGCCCCGCGGCCAGCTGTGCGCCAGTGCATCCGTGCCGAGCGTGCCCTCGGTCAGGGAGTAAAACAGGTCGCAATGGGACGAGTCGTGGGAGGCAAACAGGTCTACCTGTGCGTCGCCGAACTGATCCCAAATCAGCTGGACCGTCTGGGGATGGAGTCGCCATTCTCCAGCGAGAGGCCGAACTCGAGACAGCTCGTCGGCCGCCTGGTTCAGGTGTCCCGGGATATAAATGGCTCGAAGCGACCTCAGATGCTTCTGACTCCATATGAAGAGGTGGCGAGCGAGTTGCGACATACGGCGGGAGCGTAGACCACCCTGGTGGTTGATGTACGCTACTGTTGCGGTATTGTCTGATCGGACTAGTACGTGCTGGCCCCTGAGCAGCGCATGGAAGCGGTGCAGGGCGAGACGTACAGCCAGCAACTCGAGGCAATTGACATGCCAAAGGCGCTGGGGTCCTGTCCAGGAGCCCGCGGCAGCATGACCATTGCACATGGCGCCCCAGCCCGTGTTGGAGGCATCTGTTGACACAACAACATGCCGGGAAACTCGTTCTAAGGGCACTCCGGCCCGTAGAAAACTGAGGTTCGCCCACGGGGTGAAGGTCTGACGGCAGGCTGGAGTCACTGGGACTCGGAGCGTGCCGTGTTGCCATGCCCACCTCGGGACTCGATCGCGAAGCCAAAGCTGAAGCGGTCTCATATGAAGCAATCCCAGCGGCGTTACTGCGGCTGCGGATGCCATATGCCCCAGGAGCCTCTGAAAAAGTTTCAGTGGAACCGCACTCTTGTCCTCGAACTGACGAAGACAAGTCAGCAGTGACTGCGCGCGCTCGCTCGTAAGCTGCGCGCACATGGCGACCGAGTCGATCTCCATACCGAGAAAAGAGATCCTCTGCACGGGGCAGAGTTTGCTCTTCTCCCAGTTGACCCGAAGGCCCAGACGGACTAGGTGCCGGAGCACTAGGTCCCTGTGTTCGCAAACCTGGTCTCGAGAGTGAGCTAGGATAAGCCAGTCGTCGAGATAGTTCAGGATGCAAACCCCGTGTTCCCGAAGGGGAACAAGGGCTGCCTCGACGACCTTCGTAAAGACGCGAGGAGACAGGGCTAGCCCGAAAGGGAGAACCGCGTACTGGTATGCCTGCCCCTCGAAAGCAAACCGTAGAAACGGTCTGTGTCGAGGTAAAATGGAGACATGGAAGTAGGCGTCCTTCAGGTCGATCGCTGCAAACCAATCCTGCGGCCGCACACACTGGAGGATGTGTTTGGCCGTTAGCATCTTGAACGGCAGCCTGTGAAGGGAGCGGTTCAAGACGCGCAGGTCGAGGATTGGCCGTAACCCACCGGACTTCTTGGGTACAATGAAGTAAGGGCTGTAGAAGCCGGACTTCATTTCGGCTGGAGGGACAATCTCGATCGCACCCTTCGCCAGCAGGGTGACGACCTCCGCTCTCATGACAGGGGCATTGCCACCGACCATAGTGAAGCGGACTCCGCTGAAGCGGGGAGGAGATCGCGCGAACTGAATCGCGTAGCCGAGCCTGATGGTTCTCGCGACCCAGCGGGACAGTCTGGGAAGCTCTAGCCAGGCCTCCAGAAAGTGCACCAGCGGGGTCATACGAACCACAGACGTACCGTCGGTGGGGCAGCGAGGCGGAATGACCGGCACCGGCGAGGGTGGCATCGCGGCCCTGTGCGGGGGCACGGTCATTAACCGCGTCCTGCCAGAGGAGGCCAGGGGAGGGCGCGCGTCCCACGGGGGCGTGCTCTGGCAGGGGTCTGGCGACAGAGGGGGATGAGAGGAGCGTGGCCCGTGGGCGGCGCGTGCTGTCATCCCAGACCTCTGGGACAGAGGAGGGCGGCAGTGGCGGGACCCGAGGGTGGCGCGCACTGCGGCCCTCTGGCTCTGTAGGCTCAGGATTGGGGATTTCGATTCTTTCTTTAACCACATTAGGGTGCTGCCCGTCGTGGGACGAGCAGCGGGGAGTGGAGAACAAAAGATTCTCCCCCGGCCCTCCACCGGGGGAAGGAGTGTCCCTGCTACCACCTCCTGTAGAGAAAAGAAACCCAATCCTGAGCTGCCCGTCTCAGGAGCGCCGCTTAGCCTGGCGTTTAGCGGGCTGCGGGGCTGGAGAGGGCTGTGGCGCCTTCCTTCGGCTTCCTCCACGACGCGGCCCAGATGAAGGCTGCTGCTGGGGCCGTGCGGGAGGGGCGGGAGCCGTGGGAGGGCGCCCTCGGCGGCGAGCAGGCTGAGGATTCTGTAACGACGGCTGAGCAGCAGAGCGTCGGGGCAGAATGTGCTTAATCGCCTCAGTCTGCTTCTGAGCAGTCGAAAACTGTTGGGCAAAGTCCTCGACTGCACCGCCGAAAAGGCCGGCCTGGGATATGGGAGCGTCAAGCAGACGAGTCCGCTCGGGCTCACGCATATCAGCCAGGTTCAGCCAGAGATGTCTCTCCTGGACCACAGCTGTGGACATCACCAAACCCAGGGAGCGCGCGGTCACCTTTGTCGCCCGGAGAGCGAGGTCGGTGGCGGCGCGCAGCTCATCGAAGAGCCCTGGGTCTGTCCTACCCTCGTGCATGTCACGAAGCATCTTGGCCTGGTAGACCTGTAAGATGGCCATGGCATGCAAAGAGGCAGCTGCCTGTCCCGCCGCTCTGTAAGATTTCGCCACCATGGTAGACGAGAATCTACAGGCTTTGGACGGGTGCTTAGGATCACCACGTGATGAAGCGCTTGTCGGACACAGCTGCATCGCGACAGAACGTTCAACCGTGGGAATCCCAGTGTACCCACAAGCATCAGCTCTATCGAGGGGAGGAAAGGCGGAGAAAGCCGACGAACGATCACGGGAAGACATGGGAGCCTTCCAGGACCGCGTGACTTCCTCATGCACTTCCGGGAAGAATGGTATTGGGGTTGGGCGGCGACGGGTGTCAGCGGCCGCTCCCAAAAACCAATCATCCAGCCGCGAGCGCACTGGATCAGGTGGCGGGGACCACTCAATACCAATGGCCGCGGCTGCCCGGGAAAGCATGGCGGTCAGCTCGGGATCAGACTCGGGCAATGCTGGCACGCCCGAGGGCGGCAACACAGCCGAATCCTCACTTCCCGAGGACTCGCGCCCACCTTGTGATGCAGCGATAGACATAGTATCTTCCTCTGGAGCTCCAAACGAGACGCGCTGGGGCTCCGAAGAGGGACCAGCGGTCTCAGTTTGAACACTCGCGGGTGCTGATGCTGGAGAGGGGTGTGTGGACCGTGGACGTGTCGGCGGTATGTCCCACACAGTCACCCTCAGGTCACCCCGGCCACCAGCCGAAGTACTAGCCCTCTCGGGACCAGTAGATCGGGGTGTGGGTAGGGGGACTCTCGCTCTAGTGAGCTCATTGAGTCTCGACCGCAGCATAGAGATGGTCATGTTCCCGCAGTGGGAACATGAGTCATCCACGAACGCTGCTTTAGCGTGATCAACGCCCAAACACGCTAAGCAGCGATCGTGCCCATCAGAGAAAAATATCTCGCCACCGCAACCAGAAGTGCACGGGCGAGGCATCTTTAAAAAGACGTGCCACGTGCAATGCTCTTTTTGTGAGAGGAAAAACTCCGCGGATGCTGAAGCGAACAGGGAGAAACACACTATCTGTCAGATCACTGACAAGATCAGCAGGGTAGTGAGCACTCGCTGAAATCGCCGTCACACCAACACCGGAGAGTTCGCTCGTCTCGAAGGTAAGAGAAGACTAACTCAGAATATTTGGCTTGCAGGAGTGGAGAAGTTCTCGGCTCCGAAGCGAAAACATATCTGCATTGTGCCAGCGTACTTCCTTATATACCCCCTGCGGCGGGCGGAGTTACGCTATGCAAATTCCGCAGACCCATGGCATTTCATTGCCATTGGCTCGTTTTATATACTCGAAGGTGATAGGCTTCTAAGCGAAACCCCAATCGTCGTCATCCGACGTAACTCGGAGTGACCACGAAAGGGAAACCTTGTTCTCTCCCACTGGACTAGTTTGTTTGTGATGATGAGGTAAAAGGGGAGCCGGCAGTGGACCAAAGCACTCTGAGGCAAGGGTGGGGGACTCAAAATTTTAAAAAGTTTTTTTTTGTTGTTGCCCCGTTTGCATTTTTATTATTTTACTACTTAAACAATTATTTTAAGTATATATCATTATATTATTTACAATACACATACTTTAATTCTATTTTTAGGAGGGGACAACCCTCAGATAGGCAGGTAGAGGACGTGCAGGTAGACCTGTTTGCCTCCCACGACTCGTCCCATTGCTGCCTGTTTTACTCCCTGACCAAGGGCACACTTTCTCCTGTTTAGCTAGGGAGTTAGCTTATTTTGCTGTACTTTTGTATACTTTTATTTAGCTTGTTGGTAGTTTTGCTTGATTTTGTAAAGAAAGACTATTTTCTATTGTGAAACATGATGTGGTTATTTGGGTTATTTTTATGAAACAATTCTGGGGCTGGAGTCAGGGTGGTTTCATGCTCTTGCACATTCATTCACCAGCATCTATTTTTGCTTTTGCGTTCCTCCTTCAGACCAATCAGGAAATTGTAACAATGTTAATTTCAACATTTAGGCTACTAATGTTTTATTCAATGTTTTATTTATTTAACAGTTGCATCTGTTCATATTTAATGGACCTGAGCTAACATAAACAGTTGCATTTTTTTTAACAAAGAATAACTACAGTACAAACAAATAATTGCTCATTGTTAATGTTAGTTAATAATGTTAATGTTAATTAATGTATCCCAAATATTGGATTCAATCTTTTTGTCAACTTGTTTTCTTTCAGTTATTACAGGTTTTGTATTTCTTATTTTAAAATTGAACGATAGGTCACGCTGATCTGAGCATATTATGCACCTCAGTTTTTTTGTGAAAAAAAGCATTTGTGGATAATTTTGTCAATATTCAACAAAATTGCCCTGTTTATTAAACTAGTATGCTTTTAATGTCTAACCTGGAAGTTTGTTTTGAAATGCTTTTATTTTGTACAAAATGGCACAAAATCACACGTGGTGTTCCAGGCCTACAAAAAAATAGAAGAAGCTTAGGCTATAAATCTCGTTATGCTATATTATCACCAAAAATGGAATTCATTCATTTTGTCAACTTGTTTTTCTTGTTAATCTTTCAATTATTATTATTTAATTTTGAATCCGATTGATTGTAGGCCTCATTGATCTGATGATAAAATTAAACTCTGTGAAAAAGAAAGCCTGTAATACTCAAAATAGTTTGTTTGTGTACATGAACATGTGTGCGTTAGCGCGAGTATCCACACATGCACAGGTCCAAGGCCTTAATCTTTGCAAGCACACATATAAATATGTGAACATTAAGATGAATATGCCCCTGAACACTAAATGTTTCTTATTTTCGATCATCTCCCACATTCATTTTCAATGGATGTAATTTTTGA
Organism: Leuciscus idus; assembly: GCA_021554675.1. Classification (NCBI taxonomy): domain Eukaryota; kingdom Metazoa; phylum Chordata; class Actinopteri; order Cypriniformes; family Leuciscidae; genus Leuciscus; species Leuciscus idus. The sequence goes on from CM038634.1 coordinate 10,956,325, forward strand.
CCAATATAAGCTCGGATCAATGAGGCCTATCAATCAGTTTCAAAAATATATACAAAACCTTACCTAATTTAAATAATTCAAATTGACAAAAAGATTGAATCCAGTATTTGGTGATAATATAGCACAACAAGAGATTTATAAGCTATTTCTGTAGTATTTTTACCCTATGTGAGCAAAGTCTGTAAGTTTTAATCTAATGAGAAACTTACTAACATTTTCAGGAAAAATCTCTGGGTCAGAATGACCCGAACACAACATAAGGAATAATGAGCATAAGACAAAAACTCGTTTTGAAAAAAAGTTTTATGATGTATTGACTGTATTTGAACAAAAAAAAAAAAGTTAAAGTGTACCTGTAAATGCATCATAATGTAATTAAAAAGAAAACATTCAGGTAGTGCTGAATTCATTTATTTGACTTGAACAGCTTTTGACATTAGTATATCACTCCATGAAATTGCATTGATGAACACATGAAATAATTACAGCTACAGGGACTACAAACTCTCTGGTCCTTCAGTAAGAGACATTCCCCCCCAAAAAACTCAATCTGCCATCTGAACAAGTTAAAGGAGAAGCAACATATGAGATATGAGATGTTGAACTGATCTGCATTACTACAGCAACTATTAACGTCTGTATAAGCTGTCTTTATACAAGCATGAGAGCAGGCTGATCATGACACTACACTGAGCATCAGACTGTGGACTGGCTGTTGTCATGTGAATTTTTTTTTTTTTTACAAACCATTTAGAACTCAGAGCTGAGGAAAGACTGAAGCAGGGCTGTTGGATCAGTGTGATAAGATTTTTTAAGATGTGCAATTTAATGTTTTAAGAGAAATTCATTTGAAAATGAATATTATGGGTTTATACTTCACAAATTTAAATAAAGCAAATGAATAGAATATGAAACTTGACAGAGAAACAACGTTTACATTGACATGTCGTCCACTCAGAGGTAAGGCTTCATCTAAAATATGACAGTAAATAGAACCATGAACAAACACGTCAACATTCAATGATTTTTTACATTTTCATTTGTTTGTGTTCCAGTACAATTTGATAATTTTCCATTTGAAGTGATATGCATTTTTATCAAATTGCATTTGTAAATCTTCCACATTTTTATTTGTGTTCCATACTGAACAAATAACAATAATAATAAAAAAAAAGGTCAAAAAGGTCACACACACAATGGTCCCATGATCATAAAACCCCTGAATGATTCTGTGCACTCATGCTGAATGCTGAACTTGATACAATGCAAAAACAAAACAAACAAAAAAAGCAGTACAAAACAAATCTCACTGGAAAATAACACAAAAATACTTGTTTACGGAAATTAGTTTTGCACTGTGATGTATGCACATACGCACACACACACACACACACACACACACACACACACACGAGCTTTGCTTGATACAGGAAGGACTGTAACTACAGTAAGGCATGGCATGATAAAATCCCAGCGCACTACAGTGAAATGAGATCAGATTCTCTTTTTAGGTCCAAAGCTGTGTGTTAATGGCCAATAACACTGAACTAGTGTGGAAGATTTCAAAGCTGAAACCCATGCAGTACAGAGCAGAAACAAAGTATCCACATGCATCATTTTCTAACCCCAAAACACTGAAATAATGTAATGTAATATACATAGTTCCCACATGACGTCACAACATACGGGCATTTGCCGACCCGGCGCCATTTCTGTGGGCATGCTGTGGGCAGAACATTAGAAGAAGAAGCTGAAAAGAGTTAATTTCGTGATAAAAAGTGAAAATGGTCATCTCCTGCTGGGTCAATGGATGTTCAAATCGTGCCGGAGGTTCAGTTAAATTTGGATTTTACAGTATACCCGTCATTAGACTTCATGAATGTGAGATGACTAACGTTAAGCGTCAGAACAACGATGGAGGTTATGGCTGGCGAGGATATACAGGAAAGAAACTGCCTCAAAACACGCAAGAATTTGTTGTGTTTTATTGCGAGTGTACACAAATATAAGTTAACACTTTGCAGTTTGAATGATGTCCTGTATACAAAATGACGAGGTATTAAAAACATACAAAAACAACATTGTTTCCACTGTTCGATCGCGCCTGCGACTCTCTCTCTCACTCTGCCACACGCACACACACACATTCCAGCCTTGCAATCTCAGATTATGTCCCTAAAGAACCCGCGTATAAAGTAGTTCCGCATTAACCGTTACATTAATTAATTTGCACGCGAGTTTTGTTTATTTTCATGCCGTGTATTCATATTCATGCACATATTTCCAGGCTCGGAATTGCTCACATGTGTTAAAACTCCTAGCCAATACCAGATAATGGTACACATGGATAATACTGGATCTGAGGCAAAGCTGCAAAATCAGTGCTCAGTTTAGCGCATACGGATCCACACCATTTATGACTGAAATGTTCGCATTGTACCTCTCTCTGTCTTGTGTTAATAGAGTCTCTTTATAATCTCTGTCACTTTGTCTCTTCATGATTTGCGTAACATTATAAATAGAAAGAAATATTCGAAATTTGCTTGTAAAACTCTATACTGTCTATGTTAAAACTTTGTAAACACAGCAGCTTATGCCCTCAAAGATGGCGTTTCCGGGGAGGTCACGTGACATTAATTGGCCTGTGGGAACTATGTATAATAGTGTGTTTGTGTGTGTGTGGGTGATGGAATATGGAAGTAGAATAATGTCAAATGTTTTTGAAATAAAAAGCCTGTTGAATTGCACTACTTGAAAAAAAAATAGGCATTGCATTAACCATGCTTGCATTTTAACGCATTGTATTTTTAGGGCTTGCATTTTTATGGGCTGAAATTCAACATGGTTGAATATTTAAGCTGTGAATATTTCAATTAAAAACATTTCAAACACCTTTTCATTATTAAAAATTCAATAATCCATATTCACCTTTCATATTTCACTTCCAAAATATTCAAACTGTTTAAAAATACAACCAATAATATTCAACGGGCAATTTTCGGTCCAGTTTATTTCGCTTTGCAAATTCGCTTCCACAAATTCAGTGGTTCAAATTCGACAGTAAATTCAACATTGACATCCAGGAACTGCAGGAAAAGCAGTAGATTGCCGAGCATACTCTCCATCTGCTGTTAGTCGACCTCACCATCAGATGGTGCAAAAGCGCTTGTTGTTGACGAAGACATTCATTCATAAAGTGAAAATGATTATCTGTGTCAGTATATGCGGAAAAGATGATAAACACACAAAAGCTGTGTTTATGTTTCATTCAATAACTTCATTGTTACTTTCCCTGTGTATTCTACATGTCATCAGCTTTCTCTATGAACAGGATTATAATCGGTTTCCCTCAATACCTCATACTCAAGGATTTCCCTTCCGTTGATAGTGATATGAAAGACCAATCTTGCACCTTATTAGGGAAGTAGGCTGTAGGCTACTATATAGGCTACAGGCAAGAAGATGGACTCAGAATATGAACTTAACGCGCAAAGTTTCATGCTGAGCGTTTCGTGATATACAGGCATAAAATCAACACATACATATATATATAGTATGCATACGTGTATTGCATTAGCTTAAACTGTCACAGAACTTGCATATTGTCCTCCTATTGTTAGTTTAACTGTAAATCGCTTTGGATAAAAGCGTCTGCTAAATGACTAAATGTAAAAACTGGCTTGACATTGGACATTCGCACATTTAGGGACCGTCTCTAAAGTTGCATACAACATTGGCATACACGTTTCTAACTTCAATAGCAAACTTAAATTTATTTGAATAAATATCAAAAATCCAAAGGGTGCGTATTATGCCTGACACTAAATGAACACTTTACAGTAGGTTTTATGACTGTAAGTCGTTCTATTCAAATGCTATCGGAGTTAGAAACGTGTATACCAAAGTCGTATACACTTTAGAGACGGTCCCTAAATGTGCGAATGTCCAACATCAAGCCATCTGTATGCCAGTCTATCACTGGGAAACGCTCAGCATTAAGCTTTGCGCGTTATTCTGAGTCCATCTGCTTGCCTGCGAGTTTGGTCTTTTACATCACTGTAGTCCATTAAGCTACGTTAAGCGTTGTATATGTCCAGCAGGGGAATCCTGAAGTATTGAGGGAAACCCTAATAGCCTGCATGCAGCACATCGCCACAATATAAAGTTAAGGCAACTAAACAACCAAGAGAAATATATGTCAACCTCAAAAATGTAACATTGGATCTGTATATCCGCATCGGGGAATAACATTATAATCTCGTTCACAGTAGAGAAAGATGCATGTAGGCTACACAGGAAAAGTAACCGTGAAGTAGTGTTGCACGGTGTACCGATACTTCAAAAGTATCGCGATACTCGGAAATTAAAAACGTCACGATACCTACATTTTTCAGTATCGATACTTAAAAAAAAAAAAAAACGCCTCCCTATGGACGTCTGTGTTTTTTTCCTGACGCACGCAGCAAAGAACCTGCCACTGTCAGTGTCATGTGACAAAACCATGGACAAAACACTACAGCGAGATGGCTGCATGTGCGAGCACAAGTGGTCCACGACTCGTAGAAAAAGATGACGCGAGGAGTGACATATGGAAGTACGTTGCCTACCTTGCTCTGTTGCACGGTGCACCGATACTTCAAAAGTAAATCGGAAATTAAAAACGTCACGATTCCTTAATTTATTAGTATCGATACTTCTAAGAATGACTGCGTTCCAGATTTGTAAGGCCGGCGACACACTGGCTGCTTGTCGTGTCCGTTTTTATTTCGGCTCCCATGTTAACTGCCTGCGTGACACACGCGTCTGGGCGCAGCTCGAGACGCGCGGAAAACGCGTGCATGCTAGAAATAGAACCGACGCCTATTTTTCACGCGACACGCAAGCGTGTTGGAAGCGTTTCCAGGCAAAATAGAGTAGGAAAAGATGTTTCTATGTCATTTTGACACGAATACATATTAATAAATGACATTTTTATGTTTGAACGTTTTGACATAAATACAATAAATGTCATTTAAAAAAAATATTATCGATTTTCAAATATTGCACCTCTCAAATACAGAACGAATTATTCTGTAGCCTATTTTGCCGTCAACACTGCCGACGTTGTCTTTGCTGCTATATATTTATGTTTAACATGAAGTATAGGCCTTCCACACATCTCTCTCTCCCCACATGTCAAATATATCACCAATGAGGCTTATCATATGTTACCAATATTAAACATTGTTTAATATAATCGCTGTTCATATTTTTATTCAAAGTTCAGAATCAAGATAAAGCTCTTATGTTTCTTATGATAAATGAGATAATGCTGCTAAATTTATATATTTTTTTACCTTGAATGTCATTGCTCTAATTTATTTTTTATATTTTTATATTTCATATTTTGTTCAAATGTTTAATATATCTGCTGTTCATATGTTAATTTATTAGTGTGTTATATGATTAGAATGTTGTCCCGGTTTTAAAATAAAGCACAGCAATGATATTTGAGAGTGTTTCTCCCTTTTCAGGAAAAGTATCGAAAAAGTATCGAAATCGCAATACTTGACTTGGTATCGGTATCGAAACAATAATTTTGGTATCGTGACAACACTACCGTGAAGACACTGAATTTAACATAAAACAGCCGTCATAATAATCACAAATACACTTACATTGCTGTAAATGAGTTTTATGAATGAATGACTTGTTCTAACTGTTGCTGGTCTTTTGCGCCATCTGCTGGTGAGGTAGACTAACAGCAGATGGAGAGTATGCTCGGCAATCTACTGCTTTTCCTGCAGTTCCTGGACGTCAATGTTGAATTTACTGTCGAATTTAAACTACTGAATTTGTGGAAGCGAATTTGCAAAGCGAAATAAAATGGACCGAAAATTGCCTGTTGAATATTATTAAACAGTTTGAATATTTTGGAAGTGAAATATGAAAGGTGAATATGGATTATTGAATTTTTAATAATGAAAAGGTGTTTGAAATGTTTTTAATTGAAATATTCACAGCTTAAAGGGATAGTTCACTTTGAAATTAATTTTTGGTATGTTTTAGCTTACCTCAAGTGCATCCAAGATGTAGGTGTCTTTTTTTCCGCAGTAGTTTCAATTTTCATATTTTTAGGTCAAACCGTTCTTGTCTGTCAGTCATATAATGCAGGTCTATGGTCATTATCTCAAAGAGCATGCACAGAGTCCAAATTAAAACAATTCCCCGTCATCCAAATTAAACAATTCCCCATCGTAAGTACACGTTGATGGCCTAAGACACGAAACGAGCGGTTTGTGTGAGAAAACGAACAGTATTTATATCGTTTTTACCACTTATACGCAGCCATGTCGAAGTGATCTGATCTGACGTGTACGCAGACTGGTGCATATACACTAGATGTCGCCTTAAAGACATTCGTTCCAATGAACTGCCGTAGACAAGGCGACATCTAGTGTGTATATCTCTATGCACCAGTCTGCGTACACGTCAGATCAGATCACTTGGACATGACAAATTAACATACCAAAAATTAATTTCAAAGTGAACTATCCCTTTAAATATTCAACCATGTTGAATTTCAGCCCATAAAAATGTAAGCCCTAAAAATACAATGCATTAAAATGCAAGTGTAACGGGTGCGGTAAAGTAGGTTTTATGTTGGACATTCGTTAGACATTCGCCAAGCAAATTAAGGGACTGTCTCAAAACTGCACACACACACACACACACACACACAAATAAGCATTCCAAGGTGCGAAACCACGCAAAGCATACTAATAAAATGTAAAGATGTGAATTAAGTGGACAACCTATTTTTTGTCAAATAGGCTTAGATAGTTTTAAGCTGTGCATGGGATATTCACTATGAATGGGTACATGGTTATTACATTGTACTCCCAAAATTTCATTTTATCTTATAGAAACAGGTGATATCACACCACCTGGAATGTATTCACCAACCCTTGGAGCACACCATACATGACTTGAATTTGGAAAATGTCATTTAGTCTATTTTTAATGATTTTTTGAAATACGCAAATCTATATAACTTCCTGGTCATGTGACCTGATGATGTCACACCACCTGGGATTTATTCACCAACCCTTGGAGCACACCATACACGACTTGAATTTGGAAAATGTAATTTAGTCTATTTTTAATGATTTTTTGAAATACGCAAATCTATATAACTTCCTGGTCATGTGACCTGATGATGTCACACCACCTGGGATTTATTCACCAACTGTTGGAGCACACCATACACGACTTGGATTTAGAAAATGTCAATTTGTCTATTTTTAATGAATTTTTGAAATCCGCAAATCTATATAACTTCCTGGTCATGTGACCTGATGATGTCACACCACATGTAATGTATTCACCAACCCTTGGAGCACACCATACACGACTTGGATTTGGAAAATGTCATTTCGTCAATTTTTTATGATTTTTTGAAATACGCAAATCTATATAACTTCCTGGTCATGTGACCTGATGATGTCACACCACCTGGGATTTATTCACCAACCCTTGGAGCACACCATACACGACTTGGATTTAGAAAATGTCATTTCGTCAATTTTTAATGAATTTTTGAAATCCGCAAATCTATATAACTTCCTGGTCATGTGACCTGATGATGTCACACCACATGTAATGTATTCACTAACCCTTGGAGCACACCATACACGACTTGGATTTGGAAAATGTAATTTAGTAAATTTTTAATGAATTTTTGAAATACGCAAATCTATATAACTTCCTGGTCATGTGACCTGATGATGTCACACCACATGTAATGTATTCACCAACCCTTGGAGCACACCATACACGACTTGGATTTGGAAAATGTAATTTAGTCAATTTTTTATGAATTTTTGAAATACGCAAATCTATATAACTTCCTGGTCATGTGACCTGATGATGTCACACCACATGTAATGTATTCACCAACCCTTGGAGCACACCATACACGACTTGGATTTGGAAAATGTAATTTAGTCAATTTTTAATGAATTTTTGAAATACGCAAATCTATATAACTTCCTGGTCATGTGACCTGATGATGTCACACCACTTGGAATGTATTCACCAACCCTTGGAGCACACCATACATGACTTGGATTTGGAAAATGTCATTTCGTCAATTTTTTATGATTTTTTGAAATACGCAAATCTATATAACTTCCTGGTCATGTGACCTGATGATGTCACACCACCTGGGATTTATTCACCAACCCTTGGAGCACACCATACACGACTTGGATTTAGAAAATGTCATTTCGTCAATTTTTAATGAATTTTTGAAATCCGCAAATCTATATAACTTCCTGGTCATGTGACCTGATGATGTCACACCACTTGGAATGTATTCACCAACCCTTGGAGCACACCATACACGACTTGGATTTGGAAAATGTAATTTAGTCCATTTTTAATGAATTTTTGAAATATGCAAATCTATATAACTTCCTGGTCATGTGACCTGATGATGTCACACCACATGTAATGTATTCACTAACCCTTGGAGCACACCATACACGACTTGGATTTGGAAAATGTAATTTAGTCAATTTTTAATGAATTTTTGAAATACGCAAATCTATATAACTTCCTGGTCATGTGACCTGATGATGTCACACCACATGTAATGTATTCACTAACCCTTGGAGCACACCATACACGACTTGGATTTGGAAAATGTAATTTAGTCAATTTTTAATGAATTTTTGAAATATGCAAATCTATATAACTTCCTGGTCATGTGACCTGATGATGTCACACCACCTGGAATTTATTCACCAACCCTTGGAAAATTTTTACAGGTTTTCAATTTTTTATTTTTTTCTAATTGATATTAAAAGAGGAATTTGACAAAGCTGTGAAATTAGATTGATTTCACAAGTAATGACCATTCACATTAAGAAATACATGTTTTGTCATATTTTCATAGAGGAAAAAGAAATTAAGTGCATACAGTCAGCTCATGACATCCCTTTATTGAAGAAAACATACAGAAGTTAAACAATCAAGAGATTTATTTAATTTTCGTCTGTTTCTTTAAATATTAACAAATGTGAACTTATGGTATTGGGATTTTGTAATATCACCATTATGTAGGCTAGTATAACAGTGAAAAAAGTAGTTGCATGTCTTATAACTGTAAAACCAAATGCTATATTTCAAAAGGCACCAGAGTTTTTACTAAAATGCAATTTTCATGTTAATAACATACACTGTAAAAAAAAATCCTAATTTTACAGAAAATAACTGTGATTTTTTGACGATCATTTTCTTTAATTTTAAATTGTACTCAAAACACTGTAAAATTACAAATAATATCTGTAAAATAAAAATTCAGCTGTTATTTTAGGTATTGTGACATTAATGACAAATTACAGTAATTCACATTTTTTATACAGAAAATTGATTGTATTTTTCATACAGTATTTTTTCTGTTTTCTTAAATTACATAAAAATGTATGTAAAATTACAAATATAATCTGTAATTTAACAGAAACAAAACAGTTAAATGATAAAATGGTCAAATGACTGTCAGCTCCCCAAAAAACTGTAAAACATCCTAAATTAAATAAACTGAAAAACACTGTTATTTTACAGGTATTTCCTGAATAATCACGATCAAATACCTTCATTGTAAAAAAAAAAATAGTAAAAAAAGGGTCAAATGACTGACAGCTGCGGCTGCCAAACAAAAACCATAAAATTAAAGTAAAATATTCGAATTTAAATAAACCGAAAAAACACTGTTATTTCACAGGTATTTCCTGTATTATTATGATCAAACACCTTCATTGTAAAAAAAATCGTACAAAAAGGGTCAAATGACTGGCAGCTGCGGCTGCCAAACAAAAACCATAAAATTAAAGTATAATATGCTAATTTAAATAAAGTGTAAAAAAATTTAAAATAAATTTGATGTCACCATGATTGAGATCAGCGTCTGCTTTAGTTGGGCTCTTGACCCTTGAGTTTATAACTTTTATTTTTCTCTGGTTGCTTTAACTGTGTATTTGATACACGTTTGTTATAGCAATAAATACTGGAGAAAATATCAGATGATCTTGGTTAATCATTGATGATGTTATAGTCATCATATGATGATCTGATTCACTGATGTGTCAGTCAAATCTCTGAATATATTAGCTTAGATTTCATAATATGTAGATGGAATTTAGCTTTTTTCAAAGTCTATAAATGTCTTAATTTTATACATGACCCTTGAAATATTGTGGCATCAGTATTATAACACTCTGGAAAAAAAAGATATATTGTACAGAAAAAGTTTTGAGCTGGTTCATTTTTTTAGTATAGAGACATCAAGAATCAACATATGAAACTCAACAATGGTGACAACCAACAAAGCCTTTTTGTGACTTTATAGTAATTCAGATTTTTTTTCATTGTCACCATTATTGTGATTCATACACTGATTATTGATGTCTGAGTGAGTCTATATGATCCTGTCAAAACATTTTCTGTATAATGACTTAATAAAATCTGAGTATCACAGCACTGCAGGATCTTCTATAGCAGTTTTATAGTGCAAAATGAACAACTACTATTTAACCACTTAATCAGATATTAAATTTCAGGTAGTACTAATAAAGCAGGACACTACATAATGATTAGTATCACTAAAAAGTGATCAACATCATCTGATCTGAGTTTATCTTGGATTGCTACAATTACTAATATGCATCAGTGACACACAGTTAATGCAGCCAGAGAAACATTAAAGTTAAACACTAAAAGTTCAAGAACCCAACTAAAGCAAACACTGATCTCCATCATGGTGACATCAAACTTTATTCTTTTCAATAAAACTTCAACTTCTAAACATCTGTTAATTCTCAATAAGAATGTTAGTATGAAATAAATAAAGTCTGGATTGTAATAAGTGAAGATGCTGAGATCCTGAGAGATCTGGTAGTGTTTAATGTTCTGTTGGGGTTTAAAGTGTTTCTGTATGGTGTGTTTCGTGTGTCACCATTGTGTTGAAGAGTAGAGCCTGAGCTTCAGTCCAGGATGAGCAGAGAAACACTGATGATATGATGAAGAGTAGAGCCTGAGCTTCAGTTCAGGATGAGCAGAGAAACACAGATGTTATGATGAAGAGTAGAGCCTGAGCTTCAGTCCAGGATGAGTAGAGAATCACTGATGATATGATGAAGAGTAGAGCCTGAGCTTCAGTCCAGGATGAGTAGAGAATCACTGATGATATGATGAAGAGTAGAGCCTGAGCTTCAGTCCAGGATGAGTAGAGAATCACAGATGTTATGATGAAGAGTAGAGCCTGAGCTTCAGTCCAGGATGAGTAGAGAATCACTGATGATATGATGAAGAGTAGAGCCTGAGCTTCAGTCCAGGATGAGTAGAGAATCACTGATGATATGATGAAGAGTAGAGCCTGAGCTTCAGTCCAGGATGAGCAGAGAAACACTGATGATATGATGAAGAGTAGAGCCTGAGCTTCAGTCCAGGATGAGCAGAGAATCACTGATGATATGCTGCATGTTGCTTTATTTAACAGACAGTAACTGTGTAGTTGCTGATGCAGTGACGTATAGTCACAACAAATCATGCATATAATTAACTGCATGTTTTACAGTAAAAAATTCAGAAAATAAATGTGAAATAACTGTGTGTTTCTGTTAAAAAAGATTTATGAAGATTTCTGTAAAAGTATTTTGCACTTATTTAAATTAGGATATTTTACATTAATTTTACGGTTTTTGTATGGCAGCCGCAGCTGACAGTCATTTGTTATTTTATGGGATTTTTTTACAGTGAAGGTGTTTGACCGTAATAATTCAGGAAATAGCTGTAAAATAACAGTGTTTTTCTGTAAAACATTTAAGGAAAATTTCTGTAAAAGTTTTTTGCACTTCATTTAAATTAGGATATTTTACTTTATTTTTACGGTTTTTGTTTGGCAGCCGCAGCTGACAGTCAATGACTGTTTTTTTAAGATTTTATTTTTTACAGTGTACCAATTACACTTATACACTCATAAATAGGTTTTACTTTGTACAATAATAATTTCTTCCTCCACAAAGGATTAATGCACAATTTGGAATAGTAAATAAATCAAGGTTAGAAACAAAAACTTTTTTTTAATGACAATTGGTTTGGGAAAACTGTGAAGTTTTAGATCATGACTTTGCTCTCTTGCAGATTCAATGTGACAGGTGTTGTAGGTTGTTTCACATGTTCTGTGTAGGCCTACAGCTACCGTGCAGTAGTTCTGAAACGGAATGGTTCTGTGTGTTGTGCAGGACGCAGTAAAAAGGGACAAACAACAGGTAAACAGTTAGCCTATATGGTAAATATGTGACATGGCCCATCATCATTTTGAGTTGCTCCTTTGACCAAGACACAATTTTTCCATTAAATCTCTGTTTTTTGTGAAATTTAATTTTAGGCTTATTAGATTGTTTTTTTGTTTTGTTTTGTTTTTGTTTTTTCTGACACAATTTTTAAATTGCTTGCTGTCATTAACACTTTTTGTTCTTATATATATACACTACTGGTCAAAAGTTTTAGATCGGTTATATTTTTTATGTTTTTAAAAGAAGTCTCTTCTGCTCACCAAGGCTGCATTTATTTGATAAAAAAACAAGAAAAAAAACTGTATTATTGTGAAACATTATGACAATTTAAAATGACTGTTTTCTATTTTAATATATTTTAAAATGTAATTTATTCCTCAGATGAAAGCTGAATTTTCAGCATCATTACTCCAGTCTTTCTTCAGTGTCACATGATCCTTCAGAAATCATTCTGATATGCTGATTTTATGCTCAAAAAACATTCATTATTATTATCAATGTTGAAAACTGTTGTGTACATTTTTTTTCCAAAATTCTTTGATGAATAGAAAGTTCAAAAGAACAGCATTTATTTAAAATAGAATATTTTCTAACATTATAAATGTCTTTACTGTAACTTTTGATCAGTTTAACTCATCCTTGATGAATAAAAGTATTGATTTATTTTATTTCTTTCCCCCAAAAATAAAAATAAAATTCTTACTGACCCCAAACTTTTGAACGGTAGTGTTTAATGTTACAAAAGCTTTAGATTTCAGATAAATGCTGTTCTTTTGAACTTTCTATTCATCATAGCATCATGAAATAAAAATGTAAAAAACTGTTTTCAACATTGATAACAATCAGTAATGTTTCTTGAGCATCAAATCATCATATTAGACTGATTTCTGAAGGATCATGTGACACTGAAGACTGGAGTAATGATGCTGAAAATTCAGCTTTGATCACTTAAATTGTAATAATATTTCACAATATGACTGTTTTTGTTTGTATTTTTAATCAAATAAATGCAGCCTTGGTGAGCAGAAGATACTTCTTTTAAAAACATTAAAAATCTTACCAATCTAAAACTTTTGACCGGTAGTGTACATATGTATATATATGTATATATACTGTATATATATAATTTTTTTTATCAAAACAAAAAATCTAACATTTTTTGTCATTACTTTAGAGAAAGAGAATGAAGCATTATAATTGTGATATCAAAATGATAGATCACGTCACATCTTATATGAATAGAGATGTCCTTCTATTTATATATTACTTTATTTTATTTGTTTGTTTGATGTATCAAAGACTTTTTTTTCTCTTTTTTAGAAAACATCAAAACAATGTATAGTGGCAATGGATTTTTAAATTTTTTTTAAACATTAAATACAGAATAATACTAAACAGTTGCATGGTTCGTATTGATTTTAAAGTTTTACTTTTATAAATAGTTTCCAAATATATGTAAATGTCAATTTTAAATTGTTTAAAAATATTTATTTTTCAATCCACTTTGGTTATAGGCCTAGTAATAAGCCATAATAGTTATGAAATCACATATAAATATTTATCTATATCAATTGTAAAACATTTAAATATCACTTTCTTCAAAACAATATCAGCTTCAATATGAGTGGCTCATGGGCATAAAATATACAATTGTCTTCCACATCAACTTTAAAGCACAAGTGTCTAATGAGTGTAGGCCTACTACTCAGTGTTATGTATCTTATATGAAAACTCATTAACTTTGTTCGTTATAAAATATCTATGAGGTGTCATCTATAATTTACTCCAATCTAAAACATGTTTCTTGAACAGAAAGTTCAATGTATTTGTAACATCAAGAATATATTTTGTTTAGACAATGGAGCATAAGCAATTATTACATCCATAACTTAAAAAATGTTTATTATTCAGCCTAAATTGGGAAGTACACCAAGTGTCTCTAATCCAATAAGCCTCAAAAGTTCTCTGGGAATTGCATACAATTAAATATTAGCTAAATATTTGTAAGTTCTATCAAACTAAAGATACCATCATCTTTAATCAATTTCCACAACCAAAATTCACAAACCAATTGTCATTTAAAAAAAGTTTTTGTTTCTAACCTTGATTTATTTACTATTCCAAATTGTGCATTAATCCTTTGTGGAGGAAGAAATTATTATTGTACAAAGTAAAACCTATTTATGAGTGTATAAGTGTAATTGGTATGTTATTAACATGAAAATTGCATTTTAGTAAAAACTCTGGTGCCTTTTGAAATATAGCATTTGGTTTTACAGTTATAAGACATGCAACTACTTTTTTCACTGTTATACTAGCCTACATAATGGTGATATTACAAAATCCCAATACCATAAGTTCACATTTGTTAATATTTAAAGAAACAGACGAAAATTAAATAAATCTCTTGATTGTTTAACTTCTGTATGTTTTCTTCAATAAAGGGATGTCATGAGCTAACTGTATGCACTTAATTTCTTTTTCCTCTATGAAAATATGACAAAACATGTATTTCTTAATGTGAATGGTCATTACTTGTGAAATCAATCTAATTTCACAGCTTTGTCAAATTCCTCTTTTAATATCAATTAGAAAAAAATAAAAAATTGAAAACCTGTAAAAATTTTCCAAGGGTTGGTGAATAAATTCCAGGTGGTGTGACATCATCAGGTCACATGACCAGGAAGTTATATAGATTTGCATATTTCAAAAATTCATTAAAAATTGACTAAATTACATTTTCCAAATCCAAGTCGTGTATGGTGTGCTCCAAGGGTTAGTGAATACATTACATGTGGTGTGACATCATCAGGTCACATGACCAGGAAGTTATATAGATTTGCGTATTTCAAAAATTCATTAAAAATTGACTAAATTACATTTTCCAAATCCAAGTCGTGTATGGTGTGCTCCAAGGGTTAGTGAATACATTACATGTGGTGTGACATCATCAGGTCACATGACCAGGAAGTTATATAGATTTGCATATTTCAAAAATTCATTAAAAATGGACTAAATTACATTTTCCAAATCCAAGTCGTGTATGGTGTGCTCCAAGGGTTGGTGAATACATTCCAAGTGGTGTGACATCATCAGGTCACATGACCAGGAAGTTATATAGATTTGCATATTTCAAAAATTCATTAAAAATTGACTAAATTACATTTTCCAAATCCAAGTCGTGTATGGTGTGCTCCAAGGGTTAGTGAATACATTACATGTGGTGTGACATCATCAGGTCACATGACCAGGAAGTTATATAGATTTGCATATTTCAAAAATTCATTAAAAATGGACTAAATTACATTTTCCAAATCCAAGTCGTGTATGGTGTGCTCCAAGGGTTGGTGAATACATTCCAAGTGGTGTGACATCATCAGGTCACATGACCAGGAAGTTATATAGATTTGCGTATTTCAAAAATTCATTAAAAATTGACTAAATTACATTTTCCAAATCCAAGTCGTGTATGGTGTGCTCCAAGGGTTAGTGAATACATTACATGTGGTGTGACATCATCAGGTCACATGACCAGGAAGTTATATAGATTTGCATATTTCAAAAATTCATTAAAAATGGACTAAATTACATTTTCCAAATCCAAGTCGTGTATGGTGTGCTCCAAGGGTTGGTGAATACATTCCAAGTGGTGTGACATCATCAGGTCACATGACCAGGAAGTTATATAGATTTGCATATTTCAAAAATTCATTAAAAATTGACTAAATTACATTTTCCAAATCCAAGTCGTGTATGGTGTGCTCCAAGGGTTGGTGAATACATTCCAAGTGGTGTGACATCATCAGGTCACATGACCAGGAAGTTATATAGATTTGCATATTTCAAAAATTCATTAAAAATGGACTAAATTACATTTTCCAAATCCAAGTCGTGTATGGTGTGCTCCAAGGGTTGGTGAATACATTCCAAGTGGTGTGACATCATCAGGTCACATGACCAGGAAGTTATATAGATTTGCATATTTCAAAAATTCATTAAAAATTGACTAAATTACATTTTCCAAATCCAAGTCATGTATGGTGTGCTCCAAGGGTTGGTGAATACATTACATGTGGTGTGACATCATCAGGTCACATGACCAGGAAGTTATATAGATTTGCGTATTTCAAAAATGCATTAAAAATAGACAAAATGACATTTTCCAAATCCAAGTCGTGTATGGTGTGTTCCAAGGGTTGGTGAATAAATCCCAGGTGGTGTGACATCATCAGGTCACATGACCAGGAAGTTATATAGATTTGCGTATTTCAAAAATTCATTAAAAATAGACAAAATGACATTTTCCAAATCCAAGTCGTGTATGGTGTGCTCCAAGGGTTGGTGAATACATTCCAAGTGGTGTGACATCATCAGGTCACATGACCAGGAAGTTATATAGATTTGCGTATTTAAAAAATTCATTAAAAATACACCAAATGACATTTTCCAAATCCAAGTCGTGTATGGTGTGCTCCAAGGGTTGGTGAATAAATCCCAGGTGGTGTGACATCATCAGGTCACATGACCAGGAAGTTATATAGATCTGTGTATTTCAAAAATTCATTAAAAATAGACAAAATGACATTTTCCAAATCCAAGTCGTGTATGGTGTGCTCCAAGGGTTGGTGAATACATTCCAAGTGGTGTGACATCATCAGGTCACATGACCAGGAAGTTATATAGATTTGCGTATTTCAAAAATTCATTAAAAATAGACGAAATTACATTTTCCAAATCCAAGTCGTGTATGGTGTGCTCCAAGGGTTGGTGAATACATTACATGTGGTGTGACATCATCAGGTCACATGACCAGGAAGTTATATAGATTTGCGTATTTAAAAAATTCATTAAAAATACACCAAATGACATTTTCCAAATCCAAGTCGTGTATGGTGTGCTCCAAGGGTTGGTGAATAAATCCCAGGTGGTGTGACATCATCAGGTCACATGACCAGGAATTTATATAGATTTGCGTATTTAAAAAATTCATTAAAAATACACCAAATGACATTTTCCAAATCCAAGTCGTGTATGGTGTGCTCCAAGGGTTGGTGAATAAATCCCAGGTGGTGTGACATCATCAGGTCACATGACCAGGAAGTTATATAGATTTGCGTATTTCAAAAATCCATTAAAAATAGACGAAATAACATTTTCTAAATCCAAGTCGTGTATGGTGTGCTCCAAGGGTTGGTGAATAAATCCCATATGGTGTGACATCATCAGGTCACATGACCAGGAAGTTATATAGATTTGCGCATTTAAAAAAATTCATTAAAAATACACTAAATGACATTTTCCAAATCCAAGTCGTGTATGGTGTGCTCCAAGGGTTGGTGAATACATTACATGTGGTGTGACATCATCAGGTCACATGACCAGGAAGTTATATAGATTTGCGTATTTCAAAAATCCATTAAAAATAGACGAAATAACATTTTCTAAATCCAAGTCGTGTATGGTGTGCTCCAAGGGTTGGTGAATAAATCCCATATGGTGTGACATCATCAGGTCACATGACCAGGAAGTTATATAGATTTGCGCATTTCAAAAAATTCATTAAAAATACACTAAATGACATTTTCCAAATCCAAGTCGTGTATGGTGTGCTCCAAGGGTTGGTGAATACATTCCATGTGGTGTGACATCATCAGGTCACATGACCAGGAAGTTATATAGATTTGCGTATTTAAAAAATTCATTAAAAATACACCAAATGACATTTTCCAAATCCAAGTCGTGTATGGTGTGCTCCAAGGGTTGGTGAATAAATCCCAGGTGGTGTGACATCATCAGGTCACATGACCAGGAAGTTATATAGATCTGTGTATTTCAAAAATTCATTAAAAATAGACAAAATGACATTTTCCAAATCCAAGTCGTGTATGGTGTGCTCCAAGGGTTGGTGAATACATTCCAAGTGGTGTGACATCATCAGGTCACATGACCAGGAAGTTATATAGATTTGCGTATTTCAAAAATTCATTAAAAATAGACGAAATTACATTTTCCAAATCCAAGTCGTGTATGGTGTGCTCCAAGGGTTGGTGAATACATTACATGTGGTGTGACATCATCAGGTCACATGACCAGGAAGTTATATAGATTTGCGTATTTAAAAAATTCATTAAAAATACACCAAATGACATTTTCCAAATCCAAGTCGTGTATGGTGTGCTCCAAGGGTTGGTGAATAAATCCCAGGTGGTGTGACATCATCAGGTCACATGACCAGGAATTTATATAGATTTGCGTATTTAAAAAATTCATTAAAAATACACCAAATGACATTTTCCAAATCCAAGTCGTGTATGGTGTGCTCCAAGGGTTGGTGAATAAATCCCAGGTGGTGTGACATCATCAGGTCACATGACCAGGAAGTTATATAGATTTGCGTATTTCAAAAATCCATTAAAAATAGACGAAATAACATTTTCTAAATCCAAGTCGTGTATGGTGTGCTCCAAGGGTTGGTGAATAAATCCCATATGGTGTGACATCATCAGGTCACATGACCAGGAAGTTATATAGATTTGCGCATTTAAAAAAATGCATTAAAAATACACTAAATGACATTTTCCAAATCCAAGTCGTGTATGGTGTGCTC
This sequence comes from Leuciscus idus, assembly GCA_021554675.1. Classification (NCBI taxonomy): domain Eukaryota; kingdom Metazoa; phylum Chordata; class Actinopteri; order Cypriniformes; family Leuciscidae; genus Leuciscus; species Leuciscus idus. Next base: position 10,975,270 of record CM038634.1, read on the forward strand.
CAAGGGTTGGTGAATACATTACATGTGGTGTGACATCATCAGGTCACATGACCAGGAAGTTATATAGATTTGCGTATTTCAAAAATCCATTAAAAATAGACGAAATAACATTTTCTAAATCCAAGTCGTGTATGGTGTGCTCCAAGGGTTGGTGAATAAATCCCATATGGTGTGACATCATCAGGTCACATGACCAGGAAGTTATATAGATTTGCGCATTTCAAAAAATTCATTAAAAATACACTAAATGACATTTTCCAAATCCAAGTCGTGTATGGTGTGCTCCAACGGTTGGTGAATACATTACATTTGGTGTGACATCATCAGGTCACATGACCAGGAAGTTATATAGATTTGCGTATTTCAAAAATCCATTAAAAATAGACGAAATAACATTTTCTAAATCCAAGTCGTGTATGGTGTGCTCCAAGGGTTGGTGAATAAATCCCATATGGTGTGACATCATCAGGTCACATGACCAGGAAGTTATATAGATTTGCGCATTTCAAAAAATTCATTAAAAATACACTAAATGACATTTTCCAAATCCAAGTCGTGTATGGTGTGCTCTAAGGGTTGGTGAATACATTTCATGTGGTGTGACATCATCAGGTCACATGACCAGGAAGTTATATAGATTTGCATATTTCAAAAATTCATTAAAAATACACCAAATGACATTTTCCAAATCCAAGTCGTGTATGGTGTGCTCCAAGGGTTGGTGAATAAATCCCAGGTGGTGTGACATCATCAGGTCACATGACCAGGAATTTATATAGATTTGCGTATTTCAAAAATTCATTAAAAATAGACGAAATGACATTTTCCAAATCCAAGTCATGTATGGTGTGCTCCAAGGGTTAGTGAATACATTACATTTGGTGTGACATCATCAGGTCACATGACCAGGAAGTTATATAGATTTGCGTATTTCAAAAATCCATTAAAAATAGACGAAATGACATTTTCTAAATCCAAGTCGTGTATGGTGTGTTCCAAGGGTTGGTGAATACATTACATGTGGTGTGACATCATCAGGTCACATGACCAGGAAGTTATATAGATTTGCGGATTTCAAAAATTCATTAAAAATAGACAAACTTATATTTTCCAAATCCAAGTCGTGTATGGTGTGCTCCAAGGGTTGGTGAATACATTACATGTGGTGTGACATCATCATTTTTCACCAATCTAAGTTGTGTATTATATGCTGCATGTGTGTATAAATACATTGTTGGTCATTTGAGGTATTTACAACCACAAAGTTAAATAGCCTAGATGTATTTAATTTAAAACATTCAGTTTAATGTATAACATATATATAAATCATATACAAGTAAAAAATTGGCTTAATCTATTTTTAATCCATTTACTAACATCAACTACATACGTAAAAGCATCACGTTTTTAGTGTTTTTGTGGAATAATGCACATACTTTACCAACTTTGTTGCCGATTTGGCACTTTTGAGACACTCCCTAACTTGAAGTGCCCAAGTGGGGATAGTTGTGAGGACTTTTTCACTTCCAATTCTTAAAACAATGACATCATCGAATAATATTAAAATTCACTTTTGACATTATGCTTTACAATGTGACCTAGACGAGATACAGCATCATCCACGACTATTAAGCCATTACATATCAATTAATGCTGCAGAAAAGATCGAATGTCTAACGAATGTCCAACATAAAACCTACTTTACCGCACCAGTGTAACGGATGTGGAAGGACACACTCACAAATGGGGTTCAGCTCGAATTTATCTTTTTTTGGAAACAAGAAGAAAGACAATTTACATTGGCTGATGACAGACTGCAGACATTCATATGGACCACAGCATCGACACTTGAATCTGCTGCCGTTACCACTAACTTGTATTATTCACATTAAACACATAGTAATGATATACAATGTGAAAAACTTAACATAATACTTATAAGTACACCAATGTAAATGTACAGAATAGTTAATTGCAGACAACATCAGTAATTCTTCATTAATTGTCAAATAACATTTGTTAACAATTGTAACAGAATAAACACGAAAGCAACATACCTTTTTTTGGAAACAAGAAGAAAGACAATTTACATTGGCTGATGACAGACTGCAGACATTCATATGGACTAGAAAGATAGAAATGACACATTCACTCAACTCATAATACAAATAATCGTCAGATAGTTAAGACAGACGCAATCGTCACGAGAAATGAATCCGTGCTCGCACGTGTGACGCACATGGAAATCCAATACATCTTATAATACTCTCAACAACCGTGTTAAAGTGCTAAATGCATTATCTATATGTTCACATATATGTAGTGATGTTACGTCTGACACCGACGCTCCGAAGCTTGCTTCAAACTCGAACGGTCCTTGCAATGAACCACTGCTTCGGAGCTTGTATCATTACGTCACTAGTCACGTGAAAATGACTTCTGAAGCAAACACACTGGTTCACTCCTGTAGTGAACCACCTTTGACAGCCCAATCCAGTGTTGACAGGTTTGAAACCTGGCGGCTGTATTTCTTATAAAAGTGAAGCCAAACCATGGCAACAGTAGTCGGTGTCTCTAAAGCTGGTGAAATTGTTTAAAAAAAAAAAGATATCACCTTTCACCAAAGACAAAGAAAATAATATTTCTGAATAAAAACCATACCATTTAATGAACACTTTGTCTAGGCCTTCTGCATGTACGCAAAGCACACCCTCTGCCACATTTTTTTTTTATTATTAATTAGAGAACATATGAACATTGTTACATAAAAACATGCATCAAAGACAGACACTTCAAAAACCCTCTGCTACATTATACAAGTACAACCAGTTACACAAGCACATCCTTTTCAACATACAAAAATATCAGTCCCACCAAGTTAACAAGTTATAGAGTTCTGCTTCCCACAGCTAAACAAGATAAAGCTTTCACACATGATACTGCCCTGCTAAAAAAAAAACTAAAAAAAAAAAAACTATAGAAACCATTACCGAAATTCTATTGGATTTAATGGTTTTCATGAGAATTGTATTGGTTGTAATGGGAATTATAGTGGTCTCTGTGAATCTCTACTGATATGTGTTGGGTTCTATTGGTGGGGGCATTAAATCCTAATGGAATATGTCCCAAACACACTACAAAAAAGAATTCTGTAGTGGTTTAAATGGTAAAAGCCAATGGTTCCTATTGGTATTTTAATAGAAACCATTAGTATTTCTGTGATGGTTTCCAACTTTTTTTAAGCTGGTCTGATCTTCTGTCATTGTCTAAAGAAATAATTACACACACACATCATGCTTAATGTTTTATTATCAAGGTGAACACATGAAATTCATCAGTATCTGTAAAATTCACCTACATAAATGAGTTTCACAGCACTAACACTGTTTCAGCTTTGATCGCCTCGGTAAACACGTAATAAACGGGGCGTTGACATATAAGCCTATTTGCATTTTATGGTTGTCAGCTTTGTTGCATTACATTTACTTCACCAGGAGATGGTGCTGCAATTTCTATATGAATGAAGCTTCGAGAAATGAACCATTTTCGACACAATTGTATCAGAAAGCAATAATGCTTCGAAACGCTTCATTTGGCCATCACTACATATATGTATGAAATATATTGCGTCAAAAAGATTCACTTGAAACGTATAATAAAACCATACATACCAACAGCATCGACACTTGAATCTGCTGCGGTACGGCAAGAGAAGAGCGACAAAATCCAATATCTGCAGTACCATTAATAGCCACAGGAGGGGAGCCTTCTAACACCAATAAATACAACCAAATGCCTTATTTTATGAAATTCACATAATACTCTTTAAATTAAATGTTCTTTTTAACCCTGTTACACAAGCATGGTTAATGCAATGCCTATTTTTTTTTCAAGTAGTGCAATTCAACAGGCTTTTTATTTCAAAAACATTTGACATTATTTTACTTTCATAATGGAAAGCAAAGCATGGCTGTACTAAAGTGTACTACACTTCAATTTCAGGAGTTGCAGATCAAAACAAACAGCTTTTCAATAAAAGCTGCCTGACACATTCAAGATAATACTGATATCCTGTCAGACATGAACACAAAGGACAAACAAACAAAACAGAACAACGGAAAAAAACACACACAAAAAAAAATGTCCATATATATTAACTCATCCAACAGCACATGCCAGAAAAACAACAGCTGTTTCTAACTTTTAAAAACGCATAATACTGAAATAAATAACAGCAGGTTTTTGATAAACATCTTTATGTCTTGAGAGTCATTAGTTTGGGGTTTCTTTAGTTCTGTTAACGATTTCCAGTGTGTTTTTGGGCCTTTGTGAATCTTATGAAAAATATCATGACGTTTTCTTATTTGTCTTATTTCACACAAAAAAGAAAAAAAAAGAAAAAAGATATTACTCTATACAGTATACAGACAATAAGATTTTTTGCCTATTTAAGCTTATTTATCCAACACATTCTCATTACTGTACTGTAAAATAATAAATAATGATATTTATATTGTAAAGTACACAACTTTATATATATATAAAATGAACTTGCATACATTATATACAGTATATATAGTGGGACTATTTGGGGGAAATATGCTTGTCATAAAAAAAAAATGCAATCTTAATGTTCCTAAAATTGGCTCCTAAAATTATTTGTGCAAATCTATTTAGTCATTTTTTATATTAGATATTTCACCGGGACATTTCTTCATGAGATTCACCCATGCATATAACGGTGGAGGACCCAAACCATCTGAACCCTTATTAAACCTCATTCAGGAGTCTAGATCCCACCTGAACTAACTCTAGCTCTGATAAAAAACCTGTAAAACAAGGACCTCAGGCTCTTGATATGTACAATGCTGACAGAGCAGGTCAGTATGATGCAAACCCAAACAATCCCATCATGCACTGGGTCTGGACTGTACCATCTCTTTGGAAATGATTCCTGAAGATCAGAGATGTAAACTTGAGGAAGCTCTTGAGTAAGAGATCAGCTAGAGGACTGTGCAGGCGCGCTGGAAGCTGTTTCATGCGAGGGGGGCTGGGGGCTGGGTTGGAAAATATGTGACGTGATTATGTTGTGGCTGACGACAAGACATGACATTTTTCTGTACTGTATATGTGTTGTAGCCATTAAAGAAAAATTTTGTTTCATATTTATGTTTAAATATTATAGGCTAATGTTATTTTTTTATTTAATCAATGTTGATTATGAAAGTGAGCATATGCAGCATGAGAAAGATAAAGATACATCATGAGATGCGCAATATGACTGGAGACATGGAGTGGGTAAAACATGATTTTGACCACTTCATTGAGTTTTGTTTTGTAGAAAAACTATTTTTAAAAGATTTTCGTTTTGTATAAATTGTATCTTAATTTTGATCAATGTTTTATCAACCAATTGCCTGTATTTAATAAATAAGAAGCAAATATATAGCAGACAATGTAATAAGGCACCGGTACGATCACTTGCATTGCACGTGAACAGGAGGGCACCGAAACTCAGCTTGTGCCTCACAGATTTGAGAAGTATAGGCTATTATAGAAAACTTGAAATGTCTACTTTTAAACGAAACTATTCAAAACGAAAAGAAATAGGCTACTCTCTGATTATGTAATCCATATGAAATGTGAATTTCACATGCATTTCCCTCTGGCGTTCATGCCGAGTCCGTATCGCCAACTTCATCTTTGCAGCGAAACAGAAAACACCAGTTTATTAATAAACAATTAAATGTCTCCTTGCTATTTTTGACACATTCATACTTTTGCCGGTTCTTTGTGGCAATCTTTATGCGTGCGGCTATATATGTACACGCTCATTATCCTGTATATAGCCTATTTAAGTAATACAATTTATATAAAGGGGGGATTTGTCCACTAATGGCCACTAATTTGTCGGAGGCAGCCCTTATTCCACATATTTTCGAACCAGCAGGCCATTCTGGGTTGAGCAAGCGACCCTGAGCGGAATGAGCGAGGGAATATTCAGAAATGCGCTCTCCTCTCACGAGCTCTGATCGGAACAAAGCATGACAAATTCAAACTTTATTTCATTTTCTCCGTAGCTTGAACACTCACTACATTAGGCATAAGAGAGTTAGTTAACGCTGTCCATTTATTTATTTTTATTTCACGTTTTTAAAGTACAATATTATGTTAGTCCACAGCCCCCCACTTAGGGGTGCTGATGCTATGACGAGGGGGCTGCAGCCCCCGCAGCACCCCCCTTCCCGCGCTACTGGGACTGTGTATGGATTCTAAGTTTTCTTTTCACCAGTTTTCACCAGACATGACTACCTATTAGCTAATCACCACACGCTACTAACCAATAATAATCTACGCCAGTGGTTCTCAAACTTTTTTGGTCATTCCCCACTTTAGACAAGGAGGAATTTTCAAGCCCCATCGCCCCAACACAATGCTAATGAAATGCGCAACAACCATAACATGTTCCAATTTATTGAACTAACAAGTAGTATCAGAGTAACAAGTTGTATCTAAAATACAAACTATATACATCAAATAACAGAAAGTTAAAAAATAAAGAAAATAAAAGTGCAGCTGTGTCGTAATAACTTGCGTGAAATAAAAAAATAGAGAAAATAAAAGTGCAGCTGTGTCAATTTTTTTTACTAATTTTAAAAATAGAAATTTATCCATGTTTTGTTATTGTTTTTTTTTCAAGGCGACTGTTATTTTAGAACGTTCCCCCTTAAGGCCACACTGTTATCCCTTGCTGTAAAAAAAGGCCTAATTCTGACAGTATCATACCATTTTCCATTAAAACAGTAATATACCGTAGAAAACAAAAATAGCCTACAGGAATATACTGTAAATCAACAGTGCTCAAAATCGACACTCAGAGGCTGTTTTCCCAATCACACCCTATACCCTCATTCACTATTCCCTACATTAGTTGACTAATATAGTCCACTTGACAGAGTGAATGAAAAGAAGTGAGTGAATTGAGACACTGATGAACACCTGATAAGCAGAATCACTGTAGGACTGAGAAACAAGAACAGAAAAACAGAGAAACACAAGAACTACAACTGACTTCCAGCCACTGAGTGTGAAACCAGTTTACAAACCAGTTTACGATTATTTCTTTCATACATGTACAAAAGTTTTTGTTGAGAATTAACAGAGATTTAGTTAATAATAAAGTTTTTTGTAACCATAATGGAGATCAGTATTTGCTTTAGTTGGTCACTTGTCCCTTGACTTCTTACCATTCATCTCTCTCTGGCTGCTGTAACAGTGAGTTTATAAAACACATTTGTTATGGCAAGAAAAAGTCAAGAGGAAGATGATCAGGTGTTTTTGGCTTTTGAGATGATGTCACAATCATTCTGGACATGTCTGATTCTCTGATCTTTCCTGTATATATTCTTTGAATTTATGGGTATTTCATATTTACCATATATCTGTTAATCTACAACATGAAATCAATATTTCTGTTATCAGGTCTCCTGAAGAATATCATAATCATATAGCGCATTAAAACTTTTTGAATTCCTGCTCGACTCAGACACACACAGACATCAACAATCAGCATATGAATCTCAACAATGGTGACAATCAAAAGTTTCATGTCGCAATGCATGCTGGGTTCCAGGATAGTATAAAACTCCCAGCATGCACTGCTGCATGAATAAAAAATAAAAAAATAAATATTGCCACCATTGTTGAGATTCATGTGCTAAATTGTGATATCTCTGTGTTTCTAAATAACAGTGGAGCTCTGTTTTTTTTTTTTTTTTTTATGATGTGTTAAAAAAAATGAGTCATTGTAATGTATTGCTGTTATTTCACAGTGGTGGTAATGTAACACTTTTGATTGAGAAATGAACGAATTTTAAATTCTGAACGAATGAGAATGAATTCTTTAGGGAATGAACATGCAATATAATGATGATTTTGTCATCATAATCGCAATCATTCACAAACTGTGTTTGTGCACAAGTGTGACTTGCACAAAAACAGCTCAAGCAGTAAAAGAAAAACTAATGTTAAGAAGTCAATGGTCCAGAACCCAACTAAAGCAAGCACTGATCTCTATAATGGTAACTTCAAACCAAACATTTTCAATTAAACATCTCAATAACAACTTCTGTAGATGTATGACAGAAATAAAGCCATACTGGTTAATAATAAGTGTAATAATGTGTAATGGCTGGAAGTCAGTTGTAGTTCTTGTGTTTCTCTATTTTATGTTATTGTGTTCCTCTTTCCTTCAGTGATTCTGCTTGTTAACAGCAGGTGTTCATCACTAATGCTCATCAATCACACTTAATTATCTCACTGCAACACTGTCAATGTTACTTTTTACTCTTTTTTTAGTGTGGATTTCCCTGTGGGGTTGAAAGGGTTAACAGTGTAAGATAAAAAGACACACCCACAACATTTATTTTAACAGTAATAAACTGTAAGTTATAAAACAGGTTTATACTGGCAACACTGTTGCCAGTAGTTTACTGTAAAATCTTGTTTTTTGGGTCACCGTTGTGCAGAAGAGTAGAGCCTGTGCTTCAGTCCAGGAGAAGATCTGCAAACATTGATGATATGCTGCATGTTGCTTTGTTTAACAGGCAGTGACTGTAGTTGCTGGTCCAGTGGAAATCTCTTTATTTACAAAAGTTTGTTGTGGTTTCAAATTAAATAAGTTCACAGTAATACTTTGCTCACATTATTAATGCATTGTAAATTTTAGTTAATACATTTAAATGACAGTTGGTCAATTTAAGGCAGTCGTTTTCTGCAAGTGAAATTAGTTAACTTGAATTTTAATTTAGTGCATTTTTACAGAAACAAACTGTAGATTGCAGTGAAGAACTGTACAATTAACAGTAAATTACTGGCAACAGTGTTGCCAGTATTTTACTGTAAAAAAACCCGGTAAGGTCTAACAGTGCAATTTATACTTCTGCGTCGAGTGTACGCCGTAGTGTACGTCGTAGGCTACGCACGTAGGCGACGCCGTCGTGAGCATTTATACTTCTGCGAATGTCTGTGTTGCTCTGCAGTTACACCGCCGAAAAGCTAGTTGGCGCGGGTGGGTTTTTATGTTCCAGTTCCACTGTGTTTACATTCCTCGCGGCTATTTTGAGTTTAGGATTCTACGAGCAATGGCGACTGAAGGAGTCATACAGATGGCTGTATTTCCGCACTTCTTCAAGCAATCTCTCGGTCACTTGGTCTATTTCCATGGCTCTTCACTGATCTTCGGAATTTAAAAATGGCGGGCGGGCGCTGCAGAGTGCAGAAGATCATTCCGGAAATGCGTAGGAGGAAACGCGATGCTATCCAGCCGACCAATCACAGATCTTGCGGTCCGCGTCGCCGCGACGCGTAGTTACATTTTTGAGGAGGTGCGCGTCAGGGTACGGCGAAGGGTACGACGTATGGTACACGTCAATGCGTATGCTACGCCGTACCTTCTACGCGCACCCGACGCAGAAGTATAAATTGGCCTTTAATGTTTCCATGGCGACGCGTCATATTTGTCAAGTGACACACCGCAGCCACAATAACACTGTATGACAGATCGCCTTAATTTCCTTACAGACATCAGTGTGTATTTTACAAACTCCAAATGTATTGTTTTACTCGTGCTTATGTGTATTTAAATGGCTGAAACCTAAAATAAACATTATTAGGTTGAAAACACTGCATAGTTGTGATATATGACAGCGCTGGAAGCTCGTCCGTCTCTGGCTCAGCGCCAACCAACGCGCGAAAGCACAATTTGAATCTGGCAGTTATGTCACTTCACTGAACATTCTAAATCCATATATATGTGGGACCGTACTCTCAGGGGCACAGAAATAAAAATCTCTACTCTCTAGTCTAGTGCGCGGTCTTGCTCCAGATTCCGGAAGATTTGATCTTTACCATATAAGGCATAAGAAGGAAAATTTCCTCCTGTTTGGCGCGCCCCACCTGTCACGCAGAGGCGGATCTACGGGGTGGCAAAGTGTGGCAGCTGCCACCCCTGGGATACAGTCTTGCCACCCCTGTTGCCACCCCATTTATAAATCAGATAATATTTTTAAAGTATATTTTATGTTCATAGCCTACACGTTGAAGGCCAAGGAGACCCGCACCAAACTCCTCTCAAATAGAAATCGCCGATTTAGAATCCCCTCCCCCTCACAATGGTTTCACCCATCACCAGCACGCCAGCGACCCCCGCGAAATTTCACCAGTCAGTGGCAGCAGGGCAGTCTGCACAGTGCATCTGTCTGCAGTACGCAGTGTCTTACAACCCGACTGGAGAGACTGAGTTGCCCCAGAGCCTCTGAAGGTGAAGTGAGTTTCCCCAGGTGTAGTTTAAACACACGTTTAACTTAAAGTTACATTTGTAATGAATGTATTGTATGCTAAAGACGATTCAGCATCAGCAAAAACAGCGAGTCTATTAGGTTAGCCAAAATCAGCGGTCAAATCGCTCCCTCGTGATTTGTAAGAGCACTCTTCCCTTTGATTAACCTAATTTTGATTTTAGTAAAGACAAGAACAGCGTAATAAAAAATAAAAAATATTGTTTGTATCCATAACGTTTACTGATGGTCGCCGTTACGCCGCCGTACATTACGTTAGTTACAACACACAATACAGTGCCAGTTAGGAGATCGATCATTTGATTAGCTAAGCAGTCCTATTAAATCCAATTCCTCTCAGATATCACAGCAATGAAACCTATGGAATGATATTCCGGACATTATTCAAAAGGAATTGCAAATTGTATTTGCAATTGCGTTTTCAATTTGTGGACGCATAAAATGTGACATAATCCAAACGCAAATGCAAATCGCGCATTACCGTTTGCATTTTCGTTTAAGCGAACGCACAGTGACGGCCAAATTTAAAATGGAAATGCAAAGTCTGTTTGCAACTGTGTTTCCCATATCTTACGAGTCTTGACCCTGTGTCACAGGTCGGGGTGGGCCAAGCCAGACTACACCCACCCCTGGGGACCGGGCACCGCCTCGAGGAGCGTGTCAAGGAACCAGACAAAACAGAGGATAAAGGAATGACAATTTCTTTATTAAGTTAAAAGCAGGTAAATTTGAAAAGTCCTAATTAAAATCTCTTCTTTCGCCAGAAGCAATTCGATGGGCCCCCTGGACCGGAGCGGGATGGACGTTCGTGGACACCCTGCGGCCCTTGTCGGAGAGGAATCAGAGGAGGACGCACACCACTCAGGTAAGCCACTGGGTAAGTACTCTTTACAAGGCTCTCAAGGAAGTCTTGGCTACACGGACCCCATTCGGACTGGAACCAGGTAGGTACTCGCAGTGAGGATGGAACATATGCCGGAGGCTGCCCAGAGGTAAGTATCCAGAGGACGGGGGTCCTCGACTCAGACGGGTCACAGGGACGCAGGTGGCGAGCGGGCCGGGCCAGGAGGGGACCCTGAACAGCAGAACAACACTTTACTCGAGACACATGCCGTAGTTACTCTCTTTCCTTCTGAACAATAGCAACACTCAAATGCCAAAAAACCAGCCAAAACTCAAATGGAATCGCAATTCCCTTAGTATTTCCATTTCCGATGCCTTACACGGAAACCTGTCAATCAGTGTGTCAAGGGTAGGATTATGCTATGGGGCGTGTTCGTGTTGGGACGTGACGTCACTCACAGTCGACCGTCAAGAGGTGATGCCCTGAACAGACAGACGCCGATTTATTGTAAACAATGGAGGTAGTTAGTTGGTGAAATTGTGGAGGACCTTATGATGCTCATGCAGCAAGTTGATGACAGTACATCCTCTACAGATGTCCTCTTACTCAGAAGCATTTTAGTTTTAGATAAGTTAAATGAGTTCGTGGCCTTGACCAACAGCAACATCAGTAACGCTGTCTTCGCCAACCTCAGTGAAGTAGCTAACAGGCTTTTTGTGAAGGACAGGACAACTAAAGGACCTGGACGTCCTTTACTGGACATACCACAAGAGATGAGTGTCGGTGCTAGGTCTCACCCCTTCAAATAAGTGTTCTCAATTTGCGAAATTCAATAAAAATGCTGTCTGTTGCAGTTAAACCTGTGGATGTGTGTGTGTGAGAATGTTTGTTCCACTTTACATTTGTGGTGTAGTATCAGGCTTTCATTTGTCAATTTGTTTAGATTTATGTGGGATTTAATCATTATATTGAAAAATGAATCTCAACTGTGAAATGGACAAAAACTAAATTATACATAGGCTACTTTCAGAACAATTAAATCAAACCCAGGTTTGTTTGTGTGTTTAGACAAATAATGTAACAAAAGTCACAAAATTCCATGACACTTAGATAAAGGGAGCAATGTCTTTTTTTTTTTAATGGGGGGAAATATCAAATGAGGTTCAAACAGAACCCAAAGACAATGATTGTAATGCAGTGGGATTTAAGTGTCATTATGAAGAATTCAGCGCTGATCTAAATGCAGCTGTGTTGGTGTTGAGATCTAGACTCACCTTCGTTCGCGAAGGTGGAGTCCCCATTTCTACACTCCACCCTCGGGTGCCGTGTGATTTGGGTGATCGTAGGATAGTGATGGAGGTTCTGCCCGGTAACCATTCCCCGTGGACTCCTCACAATTCCATCACACCGATACCAATGGATTCCTTTGTTGAGCACGCTGGTCTGTCTATAATGGACGGGACAAAGGTTCCATTGGAGGTTCCCCAGGAGGATAGGATGCCCATTGCAACATCGGAGGGTGAGCTGAGCTCTGGAGATGATGACTCAGCTGCGTTGTCCCCTTCGGGGAGTACAACGTTGCCTGAGCCGGATCCACAGTTATCAGCTATGCTGAAACGGGCTGCCATGGCTGTCGGGCTTGAGTGGAACTCTCCACCGTATCCTTCTCAGTCGTGGTTGGATGATTGGTTTCTTGGGGCGGGCCGTGCTGGTTCTCAGCCCGCCACCCCAGTGCCTTTCTTTCCCGAGGTGCATGGAGAGCTGACTAGATCATGGATGGCACCTTTTACTGCTGGAAACGATCTGGATAGTTTCTTCCCCCTCACTACCCTTGAAGGAGGAGCAGTGAGAGGTTACGTGGCTGTCCCTCCATTGGAGCAGTCTGTCGCGGCACACCTGTGTCCGGCGGCCGCTGCATCTGGCGCGGGGAGCCTCGTTTCTCCTCGCCGGCCTGTGAGTTTTCGTCTGTTCTCACGGAGGGAGCTTATAGAGCTTGTGGGGAAGCTGCTTCCTCTCTGCATGCCATGGCGTTGTTACAGGTCTACCAGGCCAAAACACTCTTGGATATGCACAGGGATAGTTTAGACCGTGTGCTCATGAGTGAGCTCCGCACTGCAACTGATTTGGCTCTCCGGAGCACAAGCATTGCGGCCTGTGCGATTGGTATAGCAATGTCCACCCTGGTGGTTCAGAAGCATCATAGTTGGCTCAGCCTGGTTGATATGGCGGATGCAGACAAGGTTCGGTTCCTGGACTCCCCAATTTCCCAGGTTGGGTTGTTCGGCGACGCAACGGAGAACTGCGACCAACAGTTCTCTGCTGCTCAGGAGCAGATGGAGGAGGTCCGACACATCCTGCCCCAGCGGAGCGCTGCTGCCATCACCCCGCCGCTGGTGGTAGTTCCTCCACCTGCCCGTCTCCGAGGGCGCCCCCCTGCCGCCGCTGAAGCTCCCACTGGGCCACCGCAGCAGCCTTCACTCAGGCCTCAGCGGAGAGCTAGCCGCAGGCAGGCCACCTAGCCTGTATTAGACGCTGCCAAACCAGGTGGCAAGAGCTCAGGGATATGGAGTACAGAGCTCTTGGAGATGGTCACCAATCCACTCCCTCCCCCCGGTGGAGGACCGGGAGGAGTCTTTGTTTGTGTAGGTCTGTATAGTAAAGCAGAGCCAGCGGTACCTACGTTTTCAAAGAAAGAGCAAATTCCTCTGTTCCTGAGTCCATAGAGGTTTAGACTGTTGGAGTGCGACCCTGTACAGCCTTGCAACCTTCAGCTACCTCTTGCTTCGCCAGCCAACAGTTGGGTGCGGTTCAAGGACCCGGTTTCACCTTCTCATGCACTCTCTGAGGTCATCTAGAGACAGGTAAGAGTCGCACTACACACTCAGACCCTGTCTCGGGCCGCCTTCGGGCCTTTCAAGCTGGGTCCCTGTTTGTTGCCTGAAGGCTGTGGTATCCGTGGTTCTGCTGCTTCGCTCAGTTGTAGCATTACATGGTACTCCTGGCTGATCCAGCGGTTCCCCCGTACCTACAGACTCGGTTTCATTAGCTGGCATTGCTTTGGGCCTTCCGAGCTGGGTCCCTGTCTCTAACCCGCTGCTTCACTCTGAGTACGTCTCTGATACCTTGGGCCCCCTAGCACTGAAAGATGCTCCCAACCGACTCAGCCGGTTCTTGTATCATCAGACTCGGCTAGACGATTCAGTTTGTCCGGCACCCGCCCATGTGAAGCGCTGTTTGTTACACATCTGTGTTCATAACTTTGGGCCCTTTTTCGAAGCCTCGGTTCAAGTTACTACACAGTACACATTACTAATGCACATCCCTATGAATGGTCTGCATCGTGGGGCCTGAAGGATGCTTATTTCAGATATCCACTCCTCCGCAAACACGGGTCATCCTGTGTCTTGCGTTGAGGGGTCGAAGTCACTGTACAACTCCCTCCCTTCGAGTGCTACATAGCCAGTTGGATTTCAGGTCAACTGGAAAGGAGTACTTGTCTACGGACTGAGGAGCTTTTTTCCGGTACGGAGGTGAACTTGGTTTACACGTTTCTCAGTTGGAATGTGTCCAGTCGGTGCTTAGAGGTGAGAAAGGGTCCCACTGAATAAACTTCAGAGGCTCCTGGGACATATGTGAGATGCAGCTGCATAAAAATGGTTTATTCCATATGATGACCACTTTAGCACTGACTTTATGACAAAGTTCCTAGGTGGCCGTGGCAGAGCAGCATGCTCCGTGTGTTAACAGTGTTCAGACCTTTTGTTTCTCTGGGCTAATGGCTCCTAGAACAAGTGTCTATTAAACACTAGCTTAGGGGCCATGTATAACGGGCATGCAGTAAGGAGGACTTGGGCTTACCTCACACTGCATTGGCATTTAGTTGCCTCGAGTTGTAGCAGTTTCCTTGCTTGATGCCGCTGCTCAGCAAGATGCACTGCCCAGTTCAGCGACCGTTGCTCATACGCTTCCCTCGCATATCACTACTCGCCCGCCACCTCCTCCTATGGGGTTAGAAGCTTCTGAGGTCGCTTCTTCCACTTTAAAAATTCCGGTCTGCTCAATCGTGCCGCCCAGGTGGCCTCACGACAGCTTGTTGCCGAAGAGAGTGGAGACTCCATCCCCAGGCATTCCAGCTGTCCGGATATCTTCGGGGGACGCACAGTTACATCTGTTGCCGCTCTGATTTGTTCCCTTGCTAGTTGTTTACTCCCTTAAACACGGAGACACTGGCTCACAGCTGACACCAGGGTCTACGCAAAGTGTGTTAAAAAAACCCCCAGTGAGCCTTCTTGCACATCACTGTGCTAAGTCAGGTCAGAGGAGCAGGTTCTTAGTTCAAGTTACTCCCCCCAACTAGGACCTCATTCCCTAGACAGCCTTCCTGACACTTCCTGAGATTCTCAGGGATGGGGCACCGTTGCCACCTGCACCGGGCCGGAGAAATCCAGGTTCTGTTGTGGTGGTTCAGCTATCTACCTCTGAAAGAGCTTAAATACTTTACTTCTGCGAGAGCTCCCTCTAAGAAAAGAGGCTTGCTTACGATCTGAAGTAGAACCTGTTCATTGTTGGTGTTCTTCTCG
This sequence comes from Leuciscus idus, assembly GCA_021554675.1. Lineage (NCBI taxonomy): Eukaryota > Metazoa > Chordata > Actinopteri > Cypriniformes > Leuciscidae > Leuciscus > Leuciscus idus. The sequence continues at coordinate 10,991,052 of CM038634.1, forward strand.
AAGACCCCTGAGAGTGTTCGATCACTTCTGTGCTTCCTTCCTGCAGAAGATGGTTCGGAGTGTGGCTGTTCCACTCCACCCTCAAAATTATGTTGCCTTAAAGCACATCAGGATGCAGTTGAGATATAGGAAGTACGACTTGATCGTCAGGTTCCTGAGTGGTGCAAGGAGATGAAATCTTCCTTGCGCCCCCTCTATACCTATCTTGGGACCTATACCGTTTTAGGACCTATAATTTAATAGCAGAGACTTAAAAGTTTCTAAAGATATTGCTTATGCCTGTGTGACTAGTATTTGCTGAGTTTTGTTTAAGTTTAGAGACGTACGTGCTCCAGAAAAAAGTTCACGGAGACGCAGAGGCAGAAAGAACACCCTGTATATTTTCTTTATTTTACAAAAGCACAATGTTTTGTTTCGATTGTAAGTGGACACATAAAAAAATAGGCATTTAACAGTTTATGTTTTCATATTTCTTAAGTCTGTATGACCATAAATGACAGAGTATTGTAAGTCTATTTTGCTGCTATGTGAAAAGATCCAGCAAAACTCGCCAACGCTTTTGTCGACACCAGAGGATTAACTTTAGCCTAATAGGAAGGAACATAAATTGTGATTAAAAATATATGCACACTCACATCAAGATGCTGCTGCAGTGATGGAATCCATGCAGGAGGAGCAGCGTTTGGCACTGCGTCGCTTTTCAGCGCGAGCTGTTTGGAGAAGCTAAATAACTATAGAAATGCTATGCTAACGAGATGCTAATATACGCTATCCTGATCGTTACTCGCAAATTCCAACTCCTGACTCGCTACAGTTGTTTCGACAAAACAAGATGTTTTTTTATACCAGGGGCTGCCAAGGGCGTGGTGAGCTCGTACCAATGGCGGGGTGAGCTGGTACCTGCTTACGTCAGGACAGTCAGGACAGTACAGTAGTCACGGTACTTCTAACTCCTGAAGGTAAACGGCCTGGGGTGGATGTGGAAAGTTGAAACATTGCATTGAGTTATCATAATCTAGATTCGATGATCACACAGGACTGATCGCATGGATTAGCTTAAACTCCGTCATTCATTCATGGTTACTCAGATAAGAGGAAGACATCAACCATGCACATTATAAAATACTCAAGTAACCTGAACAATAAATCTAAATAAAATTGAAATCGCTATGGCTTAGTGATTATGAAAGTGCTGTGATTTGTGGATGACTGACAAGCGCGAATCTGGAGAAACAGGCGTTTATTTATTCATTCTCAGTGGTGAGAAACGTAGCCTGCAATGTGTTACGTTATTGTGTTAATAATAACTAAAGTAGGCTACCTATACTAAAAATATTTATTTTGTATGAAAACTAGCGCGTTGGTTATTTATGGATTAAAAAGTAGGCTATAGAGACAGAGCGCATTTAGGCCACGCCCACACCGGGGGGGGAAAACAAACCAACCCTCCCCATTGACTTTGCATTGCGAGAGGCTGCCTCCTTGTCATTTCTTGCTTCTAACAAAAGACAGAAAAATGCCTAAAAGCTGCTGTGTGACAAGGTGTACAGCAAACAAGCTAAAAAAAAACAGAAATAAGTTTTTATTAGCTCTCGACCCCAAAAAACGAGTGTTTAGGACATAAAACCCAGATAGCAACATTGTTTCGGCCCGGATCCGGCCCACATCTGGCACTTGTGGAATGCGGATCTGGCCCACATGCAGCGTGGAATGACGGCCCTTGTGTGGCCCACTCCTGTTTGCCAGATCTGGGCCAGAAGCAGGCCATAGCAATGCCACATGTCAGCCAAGAGCAAAGAAATAAACCAGAACTGGACCTTATCTGAGCCACAAAATCTGTGTATATTAAATATGGAGTCATCTCAGCCTTAATAAGCCTGTTAACAAGCAGAATCACTGAAGGAAAGAAGAGAACAGAAAAAGAGACGAGCAGAAACACAAGAACTACAACTGACTTCAGACACAGTCTAAGATGAAATCAACTGAAGAAAAAAGAAGACATTAAATCTGTGAAGATCTCAGCAGAGGAGGATTAAACAACTCCACAAACAGCATTACCAGCTTCACTTATTACTAACCAGACTGACTTTATTTCTGTGAGACGTCTACAGAAGTTTTTATTGAGATTTAACAGAGGTTTAACTCTAATGTGTTTCATTTAAAGTCACCATAAGAGTGACTAGTTTTTTCCATTAGTTGGGCTCTTAACTCTTAGTATAACTTATGTCTTTTTTAGCCGCTGTGACAGTGTGTGTGTCAAACACATTTGCAGCAGCAAAGAAAGCTAAAGTGAACCGAGATCAGGTGATGATGGTTTCCTGTTGATGATTTTATAATCATCATGAAATAGACTGATTCACTGATGATTTTGGATTCTAACAATTGTGTTGATCCATTAATATTGTCACATCACAAACCCTGTGTTACTGCAGCATGAGATCTAGCAATATTATAACAATCAGTTTAAAGCTTTTAACAAACATGAGATCAAAAGATTAGCTTATGCTGACACACACAGATATCAACAATCAGCGTATGAATCTCAACAATGGTGACAATCAAAAGTACTTTGCTGCAATGCATGCTGGGTACCAGCATAGTGCAAAATTCCCAGAATGCATTGCAACGTGAATAAATTATGCAGCTGAATTGTCCTATAATTTTGTTTGATTCTAAATATTTGCTTTTATCTTTTGCTGTTGTTTTTGTTGTGAATTAATAGCTTTTCAGTGATGTTCTGAATTTATCTGTTTATCTAAATATTTGTGATTGTCACTATTGTTGAGATTCATACGCTGATTGTTGATATCTGTGTGTGTCAGCAAAAGCTAATCTTTTGATCTCATGTTTGTTAAAAGATTTAAACTGATTGTTATAATATTGCTAGATCTCACGCTGCAGTAACACAGGGTTTGTGATGTGACAATATTAATGGATCAACACAATTGTTAGAGTCCAAAATCATCAGTGAATCAGTCTATTTCATGATGATTATAAAATCATCAACAGGTAACCATCATCACCTGATCTCGGTTCACTTTAGCTTTCTTTGCTGCTGCAAATGTGTTTGACAAACACTCTGTCACAGCGGCCAAAAAAGACATAAGTTATACTAAGAGTTAAGAGCCCAACTAATGGAAACACTAGTCACTCTTATGGTGACTTTAAATGAAACACATTAGAGTTAAACCTCTGTTAAATCTCAATAAAAACTTCTGTAGACGTCTCACAGAAATAAAGTCAGTCTGGTTAGTAATAAGTGAAGCTGGTAATGCTGTTTGTGGAGTTGTTTAATCCTCCTCTGCTGAGATCTTCACAGATTTAATGTCTTCTTTTCTCTTCAGTTGATTTCATCTTAGACTGTGGCTGAAGTCAGTTGTAGTTCTTGTGTTTCTGCTCGTCTCTTTTTCTGTTCTCTTCTTTCCTTCAGTGATTCTGCTTGTTAACAGGCTTATTAAGGCTGAGATGACTCCATATTTAATATACACAGATTTTGTGGCTCAGATAAGGTCCAGTTCTGGTTTATTTCTTTGCTCTTGGCTGAGATGTGGCATTGCTATGGCCTGCTTGTGGCCCAGATCTGGCAAACAGGAGTGGGCCACACAAGGGCCGTCATTCCACGCTGCATGTGGGCCAGATCCGCATTCCACAAGTGCCAGATGTGGGCCGGATCCGGGCCGAAACAATGTTGCTATCTGGGAAGTGGATACAGGTAGTTGAGACAGAGCGTCACGTGTCTCATTACTATGAGAACTAACGTACACCCGCTGGAGGAGACCGTAATCGGCAACACAGGATAGTTTATCTTACAGAAATATAATATATAAAACTGACATTCGGATATTTGACTCACCAGTGACCAAATGTTTAACTTCCTGCACACGTAGTGTATTTTTAGTGCATACTGAGTGTCAGGATCTCACAATTTACCCATTCGTTCCAGCCTGTATCCACTTTTATGTCCTCAAACGCTCGTTTTTTGGGGTCGACAGCTTATGAAAACGTATTTCTGGGTTTCTTAGTTTCTTAGCTTATACACAGCCATGTCCAAGTGATCTGATCTGACGTGTACGCAGACTGGTGCATAGATATATACACACTAGATGTCGCCTTGTCTACGGCAGTTCATTGGAACGAATGTCTTTAAGGCGACATCTAGTGTATATATTTATGCACCAGTCTGCGCACACGTCAGATCAGATCACTTGGACATGGCTGTGTATAAGCGGTAAAAACGATATAAATACTGTTCGTTTTCTCACACAAACCGCTTGTTTCGTGTCTTAGGCCATCAATGTGTACTTACAATGGGGAATTGTTTAATTTGGACGACGGGGAATTGTTTTAATTTGGACTCTGTGCATGCTCTTTGAGATAATGACCATAGACCTGCATTATATGACTGACAGACAAGAACGGTTTGACCTAAAAATATAAAAATTGAAACTACTGCGGAAAAAAAGACACCTACATCTTGGATGCCCTTGAGGTAAGCTAAAACATACCAAAAATTAATTTCAAAGTGAACTATCCCTTTAACCATTAATCGTGCACATCCGCCATGTTTTTTGTTCTGAACCGAATCCTCCTCTAAAGCGCAATGGGTTGTGGGCAATATTAGCCATTAGAGTGTGCACAGATCCACACTTCGATAATCTAACAGAAATAGTAGATCATTCGGGGACTTTTGGCATACTATATTATGCTTTGGGACACACTTATAAGCTCACATATTATTTAGGATGCATAGTATGCACATTGGGATGCAGGGTGTGACTTTCTGACCCAAAGAAACATGAAAGTGGCCCTAAACTGAATTACTCAGCATGTCATCTAAACAAATTTCAGTCCAAAAATCAGTTTGTAAATTTGTTTTATTAGAAAGTGTTGATTTATAAAGAGTAGAGCAACTGAGACTGTGAATGACACTGTAATTTTGTCTTGCCCCAGACATTGACAAAGATTTTGTTCACTGAGACCTAATTTCATATGGCTATTGCAAAAGCTACCTTAGACATAGAAAAATATAGAAAAACAAAAAATAATCAATACATATTTCCAATACTACAAAGTGCTTTCACACAATAGTTATCCCTGAGTCATTCTAAACCACGGGTAAACTTGCTTTACGTTTCACATTGTTCATAATTATTGCCGACTGTTGTCAAGTTTATACTGAACAGACTTTTCAGACTATAAAAGTAAGAATGAAACGGTCACTTCTACAATTGTCGTGTTTTTAGTCACTATTTGACATTTTTCCCCTCGCTGAAACATAGTCTATACTGTCAACACAGTGTTTCTGTGACTATAGAAAGCACGTGCATATGAGTCAACAGATGTGATTGACTGTCTGCTAAACCTTTAGACATAACATTCTAACATTGTAATAGGAATTTAGGTCAACTAGCTACTGTATGTAAGAACTTACATCTTCTAATGGCCTTGTTGTCGATACTCTGAGGCTTCGAATGTTTTCCATTTGACATTGCAGACCCATATGATGGGGTACTTAATTTTTCCATTCTGCTGTAGCAGCACAGCGTTAAGGGGTGTGGAGTAACTGATTAAAAAATGCTTAAAAACAATGTCCATATAAAAATAAAAGATAGAAACACATACACATTTCAAACTGAATTCAATTACAGAAAGTTAGCCAACTAGGCTGAACAAAGAGCTAGTTATTAGCTATGACGGATTTGATCCAGTCAGTGTATCGACACACCTCAGTATAAACCCCAGGAAAGCCTGGTTTAGCACAGCCTTTGCCCCAGGAAACAACACCTTTCAGTCTCCTCTTGCACACCACAGGGCCACCAGAATCCCCCTGAGAAGAAAATTGGAAAATGAAAAGGACAAAATTGTGGTTTGTATAAAAGTTTAAAACGCATGTACGCAGAGGAAGACTGAGTCAATAACATACCTGACACGAGTCTTTGCCTCCCTCCATGAATCCAGCGCAGAACATGTTTTTAGTTATTTTTGCACCATATGCTCCCCTACACTGCGCACTTGAGAGTACAGGCAAATTCAAACACTGCAGGACAGAAGCAGTGTGAACTGGAAAAAGAATATGAACAGTGCTAAAAGTTGTCATCGTTTACGTATCTAATGAATGAATGCATGTTTTAATGCCTGACCATATTATATAAAAGTGTAAGAAGATTTTAATTATTCAACCATCTCACCTCCAGTTTTGCCCCATCCAGAAACCAAGCACTTCTCCCCTGCAGAAGAGCATCTGGTTGCCAGACGGATCGGCTTCACATACTTGTTGAAGATGGCAGGCTTTCTCAGCTTGATCAGCATTATATCATTGTCAGAAGACTGATAATAATATTTTGGTTGACGAATCACCTTCTCTGCATCGATCCGCTGCTCTGTGCCTTCAGTAACAGACAAGTTGTGCTTTCCCAGGTGGATGACGAGTTGGCGTCTATTTAAAAAAGAAACTCATATTTTACTCAGCCTTGATATAATGTTTATCAGAATATTGCCTACCTACATATCAGGTCTTTATATAGTCTTAAATAGGTTTTACCTAGTCTAAGAGACATAGACAATAGAAATCCTGCATTAGTATGCCGAATAATAATTTAAAAAAAAGATGTGATTATTTATTGAAGCCAGAAAAGAGGCATATTTAAATACTGTACACAAATGTAAATTTGTTTCAAAACTAAAATATTCAAAATTAGAGCTGGATGCCAATGGTTGGTAGACTAGTACTCTCATCTTAATTATAGTACATAATGTGTAACTTTTTTTGACAGCCTTTTTCTTTAGAAATTATGATTTTTTTTTAATACACATTCAGAAATGGTAAACAACAACAACCTTTTGCTAATCGATTCCTTAAAAGGGCACTCTTTAGGGAAAAGGTAGTTTGATGGTAAAGTAGCTTTAACATGTTTTTAAAAAAAAAACAGGTTAAAAAGGGAGGTTATATACTCACATGAAACTGCAGTGAGCTGCAGACACAACCCATCTTCTTTTAATCAAAGATCCTCCACACGAGTAATGCCCATCCGTAAGGTACACTTGCCAGGGCTGGGAGTGGGGCGGACATTCATAACCTCCAATGATTTTATCACCTGTGCTGTAAACTTTATTGAAAAATGAATTGTTCTTTTATTAATATTAATGCTAAAGACTATCTATAATACATATCAGTGTAGGCATAAACAAACAGTTGTCATGAATAATTACTAATAAGAGAGATCTACATACCCACAGCCACAACCAGCAAAGTGAACACAACAATCTTCATTGCAGTAAAGGAGAGAAGGACTGCTCACAGCTTTAGAGCACTTCTGCAAAGTTCAAGATCAGCATTCATGCTTTTAAGCAATCTTTTGAACACACCTACAGAATCTATACCAGCCAATAAGATCACAACAAAGGATTCACAAGTAAAAATGAACATGTGAGACAACAGTTCTTTTCATACAGTTTCCATGGTCATAATAAATGTGTTGGAAGGAAGCGTTGACTTATGACAGTATGAAGCTTATATAAAAACAGATGACCAAAATGCTGTTTTACTTTTTGAGTGACACACAACTTAAGATTGTGAAGACTTTTTATTATGTACAGTATGTTTATTGTTTTCTTAACTGTTCAATAAAAGACAAATTCTCTAATTAATAGCACATACTGATGGCCTGACTCAACATCACACAAAATAACAATCTGTTTTGACATCATTTTTTCGTCTCGTCAGTTGGTAAACATCGCACTTTTGAGATTCAGTCTCTCGTTTTAACACAGTTGTAACTCACGAAATTTTGTGTGGCAAGTGGCAAGTGTGTACTTGGCAGCATGAAAAATAAAACTTTATTCAAATTATGAATGGGTTACAGAAAGCAAAATATGAACCTCTTATTTACTTCGTCATTATACTCTGCTGGTTATAAGTAAGAGATTGGCCGTTGCATTCACATTCTCAACATGTCTGTGATTGGCTACAATACTTACCGATGCAAAAACAACACTATTTTGATGGACCCTTTTGAACATTCTGTTGACTATAAATAACTTTGCAAATACATGTAAACTAACTCTCATTAGAGTATTAGTAGACTGTCTGCTTAATATCTACTAACTCTATTGTGATGGTCCTCCAACAGAAATTCTACAGACTATAAGTAACTTTGCAACTACATGTCAACTTATTCTATCCCTAACCCTACCAGTCTACTAATACTCTACTAACACTCTAGTGAGAGTTAAAAATTAATTTTGTCCCAACAATGCAGGGAATACATGAACTACACACTCCAACACACACATATTTGCTTGCTTGCCCTTACAATTGTCCTTGTACGTGTATGTGTACTGTACTGCACTTTTAAGTGTACTTTAGTGTAACAGCAGTAAACTTTGAATTCACACAACTAGTTTACACAGTTTTTCTTTGTATTGCAACTATACTATAAGTAAATCTATACTGTTAGTTTGCTCATTTTTCAGTCAACTTCCTAGTTTTAAGTAGGCATTGAATTATACTCTCAGAAGTTTATTGAATTTTAAGATGTTTGTAAATGTTTTAGTGTCTGCAAGTGAATTTAACATCAAACTTAGTTTACTATTTATATATTCATTTTGCACTAAGTATAAGATGAAACAATATAAAGATATTATATAATATAATAGTATGTGTTCAATAAAAAATATCCATAAGCCAATAACACTTATTTGATAACATTAACAACATTTTTCAAATAAAACATAACACCTATCTTCCAGTCATCTGTCCTCATTTTTTTTTCTATGTGAGAAAATATATAGCCTACTTACAAGCCAATCGGTTTCACACAAATGTATTTTGCTAAAACTGATCTGGGACGACTGTACGTTAGTTAAACTAATCTGTTTGTCAGCATGTCAACTCAATTAATAGTTTAACTTTATTTTGATTATCAATGTGCATAATAAAACAGAACTTAGCAAACATTATCCAAAAACCTGTCAAGATTCAGGAGAGCACAGTTGCAAACTCTAACATGACAAAATAATTGTTAAAGGTGCATTAAGCAACTTTTCATGTTAAAAATACCCGTTTTCTAACCCATACATGGTTAAACAATTGCCTGATGGGCTGAATGAGCCCTTCTCTGATCACTGAGATTGTCTCTATAATCCTGTAAAGTAAAATAAATAAGAGGGATTCTGGCCGGAATTTTAGACTGGGCGTGACGTCATGCGCGTTCACGGCACGCTCACCTGGCTGTCTGGCAGGTTTGTGCAGTGGCGGATCTACGGGGTGGCAAAGGGTGGCAGCTGCCACCCCTGGGATACAGTCTTGCCACCCCTGTTGCCACCCCATTTATAAATCAGATAATATTTTTTAAGTGTATTTTATGTTCATAGCCTACACGCTGACAACCCGCAACAAACTCCTTTCAAACAGAAATCGCCGATTTAGAATCCCCTCCTCCTCACAATGGTTTCACCCATCACCAGCACGGCAGCGACCCCCGCGAAAATGAAATTTCACCAGTGGCAGCAGGGCAGTCTGGGCACTGTGGGCAGACTAGTGCATCTGTCTGCAGTACGCAGTGTCCTGCAACCCGACTGGAGAGACTGAGCTGCCCCAGAGCCTCTGAAGGTGAAGTGAGTTTCCCCAGGTGTAGTTTAAATACACGTTTAACTTAAAGTTACATTTGTAATGAATGTATTGTATGCTAAAGACGATTCAGCATCAGCAAAAACAGCGAGTCTATTACGTTAGCCAAAATCAGCGGTCAAATCGCTCCCTCGTGAGCAATCTTCCCTTTGATTAGCCTAATTTTTATTTTAGTAAAGACAAGAACAGCTTAATAAAAAATATTAAATATTGTTTGTATCCATAACGTTTATTGATGGTCGCCGTTACGCCGACGTTACGTTACAACACACAATACAGAGCCAGTTAGGAGATCGATCATTTGATTAGCTAAGTCCTATTAACTTAAATCCAATTCCTCTCAGATATCACAGCAATGAAACTAGGTTACAACTGGGGAAATAACAAATACAATAGGATTAAGTATGGGCGTTAATAGTTGGAAGAAAATATGATGCGTAATAATGATTAGATCTGCATTTGGTCTTAAAGAGGCAGCAGCCTAATAAACCTGCTGACGATTGCTCCATTAATGTGAATCAAATAACAAAAGGCAAAGAGAAAATCAGTCGCAGCTCTTGAATGATATAAGCTTTAATCTATCTATGATAAACTATGCAGTGTTATTTTACATCTGACTTTATTAGATGTCTTTTTAGCCCATATTACTCCTGAACAGTAATGTCAGTAGACATTACTGAAATTAAAGCACTGGATATATAATTTGTATATTTGTTTAATTGTATACTTTTTTTTGTTTGACCATGTGTTTGTACTTGGTTTTTGGTGTCCCATGTCTTCTGAATATAAAACACAAAAGCCTGCACCCTTCTGCATAACGTATGTTTTATTTGTTTTGTTAAAGCATTGCTTTTTCTTTTGCTATAGATATTTATTTTACATTTCAAAATATAAAACAATATTAATTGTGTTCTAAATTTTTTTATTTTTTTTAATATAACAAAAAGAACCGATAAGAATACCGTTAAAGTACCGGATCGATAAGGAGTATTGGTAAGAGTAGTAATACCGAATGATACCCATCCCTATTGGCAGCAACAAATTAAAAGTTATGGCCAATTTAACTGTGATTAAATTCAGTATACATCTGCCATATTTTGCCACCCCTCAAAAATTCCTGCCCCCCTCTCGCCACCCCATAAATATTTTTCTAGATCCGCCCCTGGGTTTGTGTATTCGCCGCCATTCTCTGTAGAAGATGGATTCTAAGAGACCGGCTTGTAGTTCATTTCAAACACCAACGCAAACTCCACGTAAGATAAAAAAAAGAAAACTTTTGTCCGTGAGCGTGCACACTTCTGGCTGCAGTTTCGCTTGCCGCCAGAGGGGGCATAGTTCTGCAAAAACTCAGAGACTTGCGCAATGCACCTTTAAATAAATATGTAATTTGTTGCAAACATTATGGTTTAATAAGCGACTATTTGAGTTGAGTTATGCAATTTACAATTCAGTTTTTTATTAGTAAATGTGGATGATCTGCAATAGAAGCACTAGGAAGAAAAAAGAAAAAGAAAATGCCTTAAAAAGTACACGTCATGCTAATGTTCTGGTCCGGTTAGTTTTTTTGTGTGTGTTTCGTTTTCATTCTGCTTCCTGTTCTGAGGCCTGTTACATGAATCTAGTTGAACAAACACAGTTGACAAAACCAAACAAATCCAACCTGGTTTAGATCAGGTTCAGTGGGCTCACAACAGTTCTACCAGAAAGACTTGGGAGAATAAATACAGTGACAATTATACATTAACAGCCCAGCAAGCAATAAAGTTATTTGGCGTTGGCCCCGTCCGTAGCTCGCAATCTGAGGGTCCGGACTCTGCATATCCTGCCTGAAGACAAAGGCAGGGGCGCAGCCGACCCCCTGTGAGGATCCGTCTTGGAGGTGGTGGGGAGGATGGAGGTGAATGGAAGCGTCAGCATCTGCAAACTCAAACGTGTGTAAGTACCAATCTTTTACACCACGAGTATTAGAATGTGATTGGATAGATGAGAAGGTAAAGTGACGTAACAATCGAGTCTTCCCAGCAGAACTTATGCTAAAGCTTTCATTTTCATTGACTTATTGTGAGAGACGGGGCAATTCACTTGTCTGTTGAAGATTTAGGGCTAGATTTACTAAACGGGGCAAATTAGCATGAGCGCGCAATTCCACAAATGCCGATGGGAGTGGCAAGTTTTGCATCTGCTGACGCGCAAACTAAAGAACACAGACGCAGTGAAATCATTTACATAATGACCTACGCAATCTACCAAGAGTAGCGCAAATTAGTTGCAAAATGGGTTAAGACATGCTTTTTTTGGCCGTTAAATAATGGCACAAATACCTGTAAATTGACTAGTGCAAACATTAGTAAATCGTGTTGCGCGATTCATTTAAATACTCTCCTCCCACACTGTAAAAAATGATTTGTTAGTTTGACTAAAAAAAGTAAGTTACCTGGTTGCCTTAAAATTTTGAGTTCATTGAAACTAAAAATGTGAGTTTTTACAACAAGTGATTTTGTTGTTTCAACTATTATTTTGTTATTTGAATCAAAGATTATTTTTTAACTTAACGTTGTTTTGTTGTCATAACTTAAGATAAAATATTGTATCAACTTATTCAAGCAATCAAAGGGATTAAGTTAACTTACAAATTTAAGTTCACTCAACTTAACTTAATATTATATGAACAAACTATTTTAAGTTAACTCAACTTAATTTTAACTACATATAGTTTGTTGTAACAATTAACTAAGAAGTTTACACGGTTGCCTTAAAATTATGAGTTAAGTCAACTTCAACACAACTTAACATGACAAAAGCTTTTTTGTTCAAACTAATTCTGGAATAACAGAGCACAAATAAACCATAACTTTAACATTTATTATAACATTCACAAAAATATTAATTCACTGAATTGTCTGACAAGTATATCTTAGTATAAATGAGTAGGCCTATGACAGAATTAACTGCTGTTTGAAAAAAAACAAAACATTAAAACACATTAAAGCAACAGGATACAAGCTGCTGCTATAACTGTCAAGCATGTGTGAGAATAAACAAATGTCAGTGTGATGGCATTAACATCAGCTTGAATTAAGTGCAATAGAATTAAAAACAAAAAACCCATTTAATGAACATTACACATGAAAATCATTTGCTCAAAACAATATTTTGTCTGTTCAATAAAACAAAACAAGTATGGAGTATGCGAGTATGTACAACCTCAAAGTGAATGAAATGAGAAAATTGTTGACAAGCAAACCACAAAATATCAGGCCACTATTCATAACAAATCTCAACGAATATTAAAAAGCATTTCTTAAACAGCATTTAAAGGGTTAGTTCACCCAAAAATGAAATTTGTCATTACTCACCCTCATGTCGTTCCAAACCTGTAAGACATTAATTTGTCTTTGGAACACAAATTAAGATATTTTTAATGAAATCTGAGAGCTTTTTGTCCATCCGTTGACAGCCTATGCAACTACCACTTTCAAGCCCCAGAAATGTAATAAAGACATCATTGAAGTAATCCATGTAACTCCAGTGGATTAAGCTCAAGTTTATGAAGCGATGTGAGTGCTTAGTGCAAAAATAAAAATATTTACAAAATATTAATCTATCAATCTTCAACGCACATTCACATTTTTTTTTTTGCAAACAAAGCACTCACTCACTTATTCAGATCTATATGTCTGCTCTACTCATTCTCCCAGACGTTTAAGTTTTTTAACGTTTTATGAGACATGCAGGATTCAGCGCATGTCAACCCGTGTGCCGCTGGGTAATGTTAGATCAGCACGTTACAGTACAAATGTGCGCATCTACCACAAACGCAGGACATCAGTTCTGACTGGATCGCTTCCCAAATCGTCACTATCTAACATTTTTGTCTAGTTTTTATTCGTTGACGAAAATGTCAATAGATTTTCATCATGGTTTTTGTCATTCAAAACTAGTTTTATTTAGTTATCGTCTCGTTTTTGTCTGTGAAAATAAGCCATGTGATAGATGTACCGCGAAACAAGTCTCTGGGTGAGTAGCCGGCCAGTGATAGTAACTATAGTAACAGCATGAGAAGACGCGCTCCGTTGTAGTCAGCGCTTGGTCGGTTAATTTTGGCATTTTCTAAGTAAGTTACCCTAATAGGCTAGTAATAAATGAACACGCATACAAAAATGTCTTTCGTCCTGTAGGCGTCCTGGAGAATATTTCTGTTCGTCCTAAACACATTTTCTATCGTCCCCAGGACGATAGGACGCCGTTAGTCTCGAGCCCTGGTGTGAGTAGGGGAGAGTAAAATCCTCTTCCACTAAACACTGAACAGTTTGTTCCTTATTCCGTGAACTCTGGCCGAACATGTCTCGCCACCAATTTTCATGAGCACTTTTTGGAGTACTTCAAATGTATATTTGACCTCTTTGGGGTAAGTGATATCCAGAGCATAAAGAAGCCCCATTAGTACAGCAAAGGCATTTGACACGTCCTTTAAGCCATCAAGCACAATCTCCTCCTCTAACACCACAGCCACATCAGTTATTTCCTTTGGGAGGAGGTTTGCAGTGTTCTCCTCTGTGACCACCAAGAGTCCAACATTCATCCCCTTCACCACCTCTTCCTCATCAGTTGGCTAATAAGAGAAAAAGTAAATTACTATGAATCATAAAATTACAAAATTACAAAGCATTTGTAGGTTAACAATGAATGAGTTTTAAACAGAGGCGAGCCTGCATAGTCCATTGAATCTATAGTACAATTAATGGTAAATGTTCTTTAATGTTTTAATTATTTTAAACCAATAATACTTTAATACATTTAGGTATTGGCCACGTCAGTTTAAAATAGCTTAAAATTATTTCAGTTACTCCAAAGAACTTTACATTGTACATGGGGTAGACCCCCTCCCCTGAAAAAAAGAAAAGTCATTGGCCAAACCCCATCCCCATAAGAAAAAAACAAACAAAAAAACAGATATGACACTAATAATGTGACACAAATTATTTTACTGAAAAACTTTTAACTTTGCAGTCCAACAAAGTGCAATGTGTCGATAAAATATTTTAAAACACAAAAACAGACTTTTTTTGGTCTGGACGATATATCGTTTAAAGGGATACTTTTTTGGAAATAGGCTCATTTTACAACTCCCCCAGAGTTAAACAGTTGAGTTTTAGCATTTTGGAATCCATTCAGCCGATCTCCGGGTCTGGGGGTCCCACTTTTAGCATAGCTAAGCATAATGAGTTGAACCGGACAAGACCATTAGCATCTCTCTCAAAAAAATTAACAAAGAGTTTCAATATTTTTCCTATTTAAAACTTGACTCTTCTGTAGTTACATCGTGTACTAAGACCGACGGAAAATGTAAAGTTGCGATTTTCTAGGCTGATATGGCTAGGAACTATACTCTCATTCCTGCGTAATAATCAAGAAACTTTGCTGCAGTACCATGAGTCCAGCAGGCATAATGATATGTGTATTTATTATCGCTATGGTTAGCATAAGTAGCCTTAAGTTAAGAGTAGCATAAGTTAGCATCACATATAAATATATATCTGCTTCAAGGGATAGTTCACTTTGAAATAAAATTTTGGTATGTTTTAGCTTACCTCAAGGGCATCCAAGATGTAGGTGTCTTTTTTTCCGCAGTAGTTTCAATTTTGATATTTTTAGGTCAAACCGTTCTTGTCTGTCAGTCATATAATGCAGGTCTATGGTCACCACCTCAAAGAGCATGCACAGAGTCCAAATTAAAACAATTCCCCGTCGTCCAAATTAAACAATTCCCCATCGTAAGTACACATTGATGGCCTAAGACACGAAACGAGCGGTTTGTGTGAGAAAACAAACAGTATTTATATCGTATTATTTATATCCAAGTGATCTGAGAGCGCGGGCGGGTATAGATATATACAATAGAAGTCGCCTTGGCTACGGCAGTTCATTGGAACGAAACCGTAGCCAAGGCGACATCTAGTGTATATATCTATACCCGCCCGCGCTCTCAGATCACTTGGACGTGGCTGTGTACAAGAGGTAAAAACGATATAAATACTGTTTGTTTTCTCACACAAACCGCTCGTTTCGTGTCTTAATTAAATAAATTGGTGTCATTTGAACGTTTATCAATAATTATTTTCAAAGTTGCAAAGATGTCATATACAGATTTCATAAAATAATGTAATTTGTGTAACGCATTATGTAATAGGTCATTGTGTGCATGCATGTTTAAACTTTTATGACGTAATTGGAACCTACTGCAGTGTGTTAAAACATCAACAATGTAATTGATTAATCAAGTATTTACCATATATTTATTCTTTTAAGGTTATATAGTCAAGTATATGAGGCTACTGTCACTTTAAGAATTAACACATACCAACAAAGACAAACTCGATTTTTTTCAAGTGAATACTTGGCAAGGTAGACATTTTCAATTAAAATAAAATGTCTATGACCATTCAAACGCCATATGACACTAAAAAGAACTCAAGTCAGTGCTGTTCATCTACAAGGCATTGAGCAAGTACCTATGTGTTTTCTTTAGTCTTATCGTGCTCTAATTTGATCAAACACCTGACAACATCTCATCTTACCGAAGATAGCCAACTGAATAAGGTCAACGCCCTTTTTCTCAGCATCTGACACAAGTGTCACAAGCTTTCATACACATCTTCTAAAATAGAAGTAGCATCAGAAAAAAAGAGAATTACGTTTGTTGTTGACTGCACACTATTCGACTTAGGCCTACTCAAAACGGTCTTGCAACCCACCAGTTGAGAAAGATTGACTCTATATTTACTAAGTGCATATCACTGTCTGTTGTTCTGCTGAAGCTCATTCGGCACTGGCACATTTCCACACTCGTTTGACTTGTGAGACGGTTCAGCGTTTTAAAAAACGCAATTTTTGTCAATAAAAAAAGAGACAGAAACAGCAGTTGTGAGAGGGGTGGCCAAAGGGGTGGCCAAGCTTAGACCAAGGGTGGCCACAGCCACCCCTGGCCACCCCCTACATACCGCTCTTATTTTCACATTGATTCATGTGTGTTACTTATCAGTAACTTTAAATATCCTGCACACTGAAAGCTGTTGAGTGTGATCTATATCGAAACAGTATAGTCACAAAGATTTAATTAAACTTTGAAATACTACAAATGTATAACGTGTCAATTAATTAGGCCTACTTTATCAATCATATATTGATAAAGTGTAAATACTCTGATGTCCACTTTGAATACAAACTTTGAATTATTTGATAAAACACTTGCATTAATCAGTTAACTGATCCTTACGTGATTATAGGCTAAATGTACGGTAGTAACAAACTCAACATAATTTGTAAGATTACTCACCATAATTTTGTGTCCACCATGAGGATATCCTGCAGCAAACGAAGATGGTGGTCGATAAGAATTTTCACAAGTCAAACCGATGTCGTCCGTGGTTACTTGGCTTAAACAGAATCATCACACTAAACTGTTACTTGACTAATTTTAAAGTATTAACCACTCTTGCTACTTTATTTTTCTCATTCACCAATGTTTCTTCATCAATCAACTGTCAGAAACTTTATGCAATCCACTCAATGAACGCAATGTAGGCTATATAGCCTATAGCCTAATCTCTACCGATAGTTACAATTATAATACTATTTTAGGTTTTTCCTCAAAATTAGGTGAAGGTGGTAAAATCCTGCTTGGAAAATGTGTATCTGATCTAGGGCTGTCACAATTATTACATTTGGTAGACGAGGAGTTTTACCGTCCTGACGCGCTGTTGGAATGCTGAATGGAGAATGATTGACAGCTGCAGCGGAGGGAAGACGAGTTTGCGTGAACTTTAATTTAACGATGTAAAATTTCTTCTGTCCCTCACAACAAGATATGAAATGGCTTTACACCACTTAAATCATTATATTAGAATTTGTGAAGGATTGAGTAACACAGATAGGCCTATATATTTCTGATTAGGCTATTTAATTATCGCGACAGGCCATCTGAGCAGTGACTGCCTGTCTTGAGTTTTGAGGACAGCCGGATTTATTTATTTATTTGTTTATTTAAAAGGGACAATGCACATCAATTGACATTTTGTGTTTACACTCAAAATGTAAATGCGCCAGAGACTTAGCAGAAAAGCTCATTTTCATCTGTAGTCCCAGGTCAACACATCATCATATTACATTAATAATTTTTTTTTTATAAAAATAAAAAGAATACATTAAAGATAGAAAACAGATTAAGAAAGAAAAAGGAAGATAACGGAGAATTGAACAAATAATAAAATTAGTACAATACAAAGAACGGCAGTACCTAAGATAAGGTAAACCAACTATTGATGAATGCAGTTTTGATTGCTTTTAATCCATCTCTTGAGTGTGAGTTTAAATGATAGATAGCTGGTGCTTTCTCTGAGTTCAGTAGGGAGGCAGTTCCAATAATTTGAGGCCCGTACTGACTGTTTGGCCAAACTTATACGTCTATACTGTACAACACAGTCTCCCCTAGTGGCTGCCCTAGTTGCCCTGCCACTGCTGTTCTTTTGTTGTATAAATTCACCCAGTGGTGGAGGTGCAAGCCCATGTAATATTTTGAAAATGAGGCAGGCATCTTGAAACTGTAAACTCTCAAAATTGAATAAGTTGTATTTTGTAGTGATATGGCAATGGTGATAGCTGATAGGTTGGCCAATGGGGCACGCCATTTGACGGAGGCGGTCGCCTCGTAATTCTTGATGCAGGAAAAACCCAAATAAATAATGTAATTAAAAGTCCACAAATGATCTATTACTAAAGTATTTATTAATGGCTATCCATCGTTTACTTATATAGCTACACTTGAAATATCAGATGACTCTGACCAAATTAAAACAAATATGATGATAGCCTCTGAAACACATGTGAAACTAGACCAATCCTGATTGGTGCTACGTCGTGTGATGGTGTACACGGAAACTTACAAAGTCCCGCCGGAACACAACAGGAGGTGTAGCAAAGTGACGCAGTGTCTCGTTCTGTTCTGTTCTGTGTGTGTGTGTGCACGTTAAGTGAGAACCTATCCTTATCTTTGAGTTAGGAGTGGAACCTATGCTCATTTGTTGTGTGCTAACAACAGTTACTTAGCTTACATCCTAGTGTTGACCTTTTACCTGTGGATACTTATACATGTATGTGTCATGTCATGATAATGAAGGTGTCATGTCAGTCTTATGCACACCCCTTCAAGTAAAGTGTTATAAAGTGTTAAATATGAAGGAGGTTTTATGCATGTTTATGACAACTGTCATTAAGTGTCATTCACTTTAATTATGACATTTTTTATGCAAATATGACATTGTTTGAGATGTCTTTGTTATGACAACTTGACATAAACCAATACATCATAACCTGTCAGTGTCTTTTTCATGACAACTTGACATACACCAATACATCATAACCTGTCATAAATGTGTCATAAACATGACATAGCAGATTAATTATCAAACTTAAGAAACTACTTAGCTTTATCGGTTAACATTACATTACACTGTCATGTGGTTGGTTTTGACATTGGCTGTCATGAGGCCATTATAACTGTGTCATGAATATATTTCTAACCCATAAAGCTAAGTAGTTTCTTAAGTTTGATGATTAATCTGCTATGTCATGTTTATGACATATTTATGACAGGTTATGTTGTCTTGGAAATGTCAAGTTGTCATAACAAAGACATCTCAAACAATGTCATATTTGCATAAAAAATGTCATAAAGCTTAATGACACTTAATGACAGTTGTCATAAACATGCATAAAACTCCTTCATATTCATGACATGTGTCATGTCATGATTATGAAGGTGTCATGTCAGTCTTATGCACACCCCTTCAAGTAAAGTATTTCCAGGTAGGGTATAACTTCTTATTATCTCTGGTCACTTGTTTATGATTATCTGGGAAATGTAGAGAGAGGGTGCCTTTTTATTTTGTATATATATTTTTTCTCCTGTTTTTGGTTAGAGAGTAAGCTCAGGGAAGTTTGTGTTGCTGATTTTCATCTTTGTTTTTGTGCAGGGTAATCCAAGATGGCGCCAGTGCACTCGGCATGCCGTCTCTCTTGTGTGTTTCAGTCTGTAGTAACGTTACCTGTACTGTTTGTTCTCTGTGTGGTGTTGCACTGGTATCATGTAGACTCAGTGCTGACCTACGATCGCCAAGCCCTATTTAACATCAAATGTTGTATGGAAGCTGGTTACCTGAGAAACTGCCCAGTTTTCTACTCTAGCTCTCAATCCTCTTCCAAGCAACCTGCGCCAGAGTGCGTTTACCAATTACCCTGCTGTGTTCCTCCTGTACGGAAACGCCGCAGAAAGAGAGGTTGTCGTGGTGGTGTTCGAGTGAGAATTAGACAGGCGATTGCTTCATCCTTAAAATTCTCAACCCAGTTTTCCCTGGATACAACTTATTTGGAGGGGCATAACTTGGCGCGACGCTCCTGGGATTATATATGTGCTTTTCATCTTCCCGTTTTCGATGATTCCTCTACCTCCGCTTTGCCGCGTTTACGACTTCGTCGGAGAGGAGTGGAACATTTAAATCTTCGCCAACTGGATTTTGTTCGACTGGATCGGAACTCGGAACTACAGTTTCATCTCAACATGGCCCTAGTTAATGCTAGGTCCTTGTGCAACAAGACTTTTATTTAAAATGACTTTTATACTGGACGCAACTTGGATATCCTTTTCCTGACGGAGACGTGGGCTTCTGCTGGTGAGTCGTCTGTCTTTGAAGAACTCTGTCCGCCGGACTGTTGTTTTATTAGTACACCACGATGTACTGGCAAAGGCGGTGGGGTCGCCATGGTTTTTAAACAAACCCTCAACATACGTTCCGTTTGTGTCGGGAGTTATGCATCATTTGAGTTACAATGTATTGTGCTAGAGTCTGATTCCATTGCACTGTTCTGTGCGCTAATTTATAGGCCACCTAATCCTGATAGTGGTTTTATACGAGAGTTTTGTGAATTTGTAACTCATATCTTGCCATCGTATGATCAGCTGTTATTATTGGGAGATTTTAATATACATGTGTGCTGCCCAGGTCGACCCTTGGTCAATGAATTTGGTAATGTTTTGGAATCTTTTGGTTTTATGCAACATATAAATGGAGCAACTCATGTTCATGGTCATACTTTGGACCTTATTTTGTCACATGGTGTTGCTGTAGACGATGTAAACATAGAAGATGTCTCCTTTTCTGATCACTGCCCTATTGTTTTTAATGTCCATGCTGAGAATTCTGCAGTCATGGAAAAACATCTGGGCCATTACTCTCGTTGTATAAATTCATCTATTCCTCCTCAGTTTAGTGAAATCTATCATGCTAACGCTGTTGAAGGATCTATTTTGAATGCTGTTGAGTCTTCCACTGGGCCTGATGAACTGACTACCCTTCTCTATACAAATTGTTCTAATATTTTAGATATTATTGCACCTTTTAAGTTAAAGACACCCAGACATAAATCTTATTATTGGCTTGATGACAATGCTCGCTCTCTTAGGCGGGCATGTCGTCAAGCGGAGAGGAAATGGAAACAGGATTCGTTAACTGTGTCTTGTGAGTTTTTCAAAGAATGTTTATTTAACTTTCAGAAAGCTGCAAAATCAGCTAGGTCTAAGTATTTTTCAGATTTAATTACTACACACTCTCATAGACCTAGAATTCTGTTTTCCACGATTAATTCAGTAATTAATCCAGGTTGTCAGTTTCATGTGGAACCCTCAACTAAACTTTGTGAAGATTTTTTACAGTTTTTTTCAGATAAAGTTTTAGCTATCCGCTCTTCTTTTACCTTGCAGTCATCAGATCTGTCACTGTTTTCGCTGGCAAGTCCGGCTTCTTTTTCTTGTTTTCAAAGTGTTTCTTTGAGGGAACTTTGTGATTTGGTCAATAAGATGAAGAAAACTGCCTCTTCACTTGATGTCATTCCTTCTGAGATTATTAAGGCCTCTTTTTCTGAAATTGGTACTTCCATTCAGTCAGTGATTAACTCGTCTCTAAGTGCTGGGGTAGTCCCGAATTTTTTTAAACATGCTGTAGTTCAACCTTTGCTCAAGAAACAGGGTTTAGATGAAAACTGTCTTGATAATTATCGGCCTGTCTCTAAGCTTTCATTTTTATCTAAACTTTTAGAAAAAGTTGTATATTCACAATTGATTTCCTTTTTGAATGCAGCTAAATTAACAGAACCTCTCCAATCTGGTTTCTCTGCCCATCATAGCACTGAGTCTGCTTTGCTTAAAGTATTCAATGACATTTTGCTTGCAGCGGATAGTGGTAAAAATTCAGTTCTGCTGCTTCTTGATCTTACAGCAGCTTTTGATACAGTTGATCATGATATCCTTCTCTGCCGGTTAGAAAATTTGTTTGGTATTGGGGGTATTGCTTTGCAGTGGTTTAATTCATATCTTAGAGACAGGTTTTTTTCTGTTGAGTTGGGTAAGTTTTCTTCGTCTGTTGCTCCTATTATCTGTGGAGTGCCTCAAGGATCCATTTTAGGGCCACTCCTTTTTAATTTATATATGCGACCTTTGGGAGACATTATTAGGAGACACAAAGTTGCATTTCATTTATATGCGGATGATACCCAGCTGTACATACCATTGAAAGCTGGTGATACCATTCAACCTTTATTGGCCTGCCTAGGGGACATTAAAAATTGGCTTTCCAACAACTTTCTTAGACTTAATGAAAATAAAACGGAAGTAATCGTCTTTGGCCCCTCTAAGTTGAGAAGTTGTCTCATAAATGAGCTCGGCAAGCACTTCCCCTCAGTCTCATCCCAGGTCAGGAATCTTGGTATCATTTTGGACTCTGAACTTTGCTTAACTAAACAAATGAATACAGTTGTCAAGAACAGTTTTTATCAGTTACGGATAATTTCGAGACTGAAATCATTTTTAACTTTTAATGATCTGGAGAAAGTCATTCATGCTTTTATTACCTCCCGCCTCGACTACTGCAATTCATTATATTTGGGTCTTCCACAGTCATCCATTGCACGCTTACAGATGGTACAAAATGCTGCTGCAAGGCTGTTGACTGGGGCAAAGAAAACAGATCACATTACACCAGTTTTGGCCTCTCTTCATTGGCTTCCTGTTTATTTCAGAATTCAATTTAAAATTTTGTTGTTTGTTTTTAAAGCTCTCAATGGTCAAGCTCCATCTTATCTCTCAGATCATCTTATTCCGTTTTCATCCCCCAGATCATTAAGATCTTCTGATAGAGCTCTCTTAGTTGTCCCTCGTTCACGCCTAAAGACAAAGGGTGATAGGGCTTTTTCTATTGCGGCCCCCCGTCTCTGGAACCAACTTCCACTGGACATTCGCCTTGTAACGTCTATCACAACCTTTAAAATGAAGTTGAAAACATATTTTTATTCCCAGGCATTTTAAATTTGTGATTTTATCTATGTTTCCATTTGTTTTATTGTATCGTATGTTTTGTTTATTTCATGTTATTCTTTGACTTTGTTCAGCACTTTGGTCAGCTTTGCTGTGATAAATGTGCTATATAAATAAATTTTACTTACTTACTTACTTACTTACAGGGTAGGTAGCTCCCTTAAACCTTAGTTAGCTTCTGTTTTGTTTATTATTTTAGGCCATACTCTCTCCTGAAGATTTATTTCCATCTTTTATTAAACTTTTTGATATATGAAGGAAATAAATACTTTTACTTTTCCTTAAAGCGGTGTTATGTTTTCACTCTGAGACTGAGGCTGAAGTGTGTTCTCTACACTGTTAGACCTTACCGGTTTTTTTTACAGTAAAATACTGGCAACACTGTTGCCAGTAATTTACTGTTAATTGTGCAGTTCTTTACTGTAATCTACAGTATGTTACTGTAAAATGCACTAAAACTCGAGTTAACTAATTTCACTTGCAGAAACCTTAAATTGACCAACTGTCATTTACATGTATTAAACTAAAATGTATAATGCATTAATAACGTGAGCAAAGTATTACTGTGAACTTATTTCATTTGAAACCACAACAAAACTTTTGTAAATAAAGAGATTTCCACTGGACCAGCAACTACACAGTCACCGCTTGTTAAATAAAGCAACATGCAGCATTTCATCAATATTTGTAGATCTTCTCCTGGACTGAAGCACAGGCTCTACTCTTCTGCACAATGGTGACCCAAAAAACGAAATTTTACAGTAAACTACTGGCAACAGTGTTGCCAGTATATACCTGTTTCATAACTTACAGTTTATTACTGTTAAAATACATTTGTGGGTGTGTCTTTTTATCTTACACTGTTAACCCTTTCAACACCACAGGGAAATCCACACTACAAAGAGTAAAAAGTAACACTGAGACAGTGTTGCAGTGAGATAATTAAGAGAATATGTAAGTGATTGTTGAGCATTAGTGATGAACACCTGCTGTTAATAAGCAGAATCATTGAAGAAAAGAGAAACACAAGAACAGAAAATAGAGAAACACAATAACTACGACTGACTTCCAGCCATTACACATTATTACACTTATTATTAACCAGTATGACTTTGTTTCTGTCATACAGAAATTGTTATTGAAAATGTTTGTTTGAAGTTACCATTATAGAGATCAGTGCTTGCTTTAGTTGGGATGCTGATGCTAAAACATTCATTTTTCTTTTGCTGCTTGAGCTGTGTTTTTGCAAGTCACATTTGTGCGCACACACAGTTTATGAATGATTGTGGTTGTAATGCTTATGATGACAAAATCATCATATTGCCTGTTCATTCACTAAGGAATTAATTCTTATTCATTCAGAGTTTTATCCTCGATCAAAAGTGTTACATTAGCACCACTGTGAAACTACAGCAATAAATTACTATGACTCATTTTTTTAACACATCATGCATAAACCAAAAAAAAACAGAGCTACACTATATTTTAGAAACACAGAGATAGCACAATTTAGCACATTAATCTCAACAATGGTGGCAATATTTCTTTTTTATTTTTTATTATTCATGCAGCAGTGCATGCTGGGAGTTTTATATTATCCTGGATCCCAGCATGCATTGCGACATGAAACTTTTCACCATTGTTGAGATTCATATGCTGATTGTGGATATCTGTGTGTCTGAACCAATTAGGAGTAAAATAAAATTGAATGAACTATATGATTGTTATTTTTCAGAAGACCTGATTATAGAAACATTGATTTCATTTTGTAGATACACAGATTTATGCTAAAAATGACATACCCATAATTTCAATTAATATATACAGGAAAAATCTGAAAATCAGATAGTCCAAGATGATTGTGACATCATCACAAAAGAACAAAAACACCTGATCAACTACCTCTTGACTTTTTCTTGCCATATCAAATGTGTTTTATAAACTCACTGTTACAGCAGTCAGAGAGAGATGAAAGGTAAGAAGTCAAGGGACAAGAGACCAACTAAAGCAAATACTGATCTCCATTATGGTGACAACAAATTTTATTATTAACTAAATCTCTGTTAATTCTCAACAATAACTTTTGTACATGTATGAAAGAAATAATCATAAACTGGTTTGTAAACTGGTTTCACACTCAGTGTTACTGGAAGTCAGTTGTAGTTCTTGTGTTTCTCTTTTTTCTGTTCTTTTTTCTCTGTCCTTCAGTGATTCTGCTTATCAGGTGTTCATCAGTGTCTCAATTCACTCTCTTCTTTTCATTCACTCTGTCAAGTGGACTATATTAGTGAACTAATGTAGGGAATAGTGAATGAGGGTATAGGGTGTGATTGGGAAAACAGCCTCTGAGTGTCGATTTGGAGCACTGTTTATTTACAGTATATTCCTGTAGGCTATTTTTGTTTTCTAGGGTATATTACTGTTTTAATGGAAAATGGTATGATACTGTCTGAATTACGGCTTTTTTTACAGCAAGGGTTAACAGTGTATGTCTCTATGTTACTTTTTTTTGGTCATATTTTCTTTTCCTTTGTTACCTCCCCTCCTGACCCCTAGACTGGGAGGAGAACGTAACACATCTATTACAACAACAAATCCACCCTCAACCTGTGAAGGGAAAACTTTTTGCAGTTCAGGAATTCAGCATTTGACCCTTCTGCCAATCAAAAAGGTTTCAAGGTTTGATCACCTTAAAAAATAAAAAAATAAAGACAAGGAAAAGATTACAAGATTTACATATTTCAATTGTTTTTAAAGCCTTCTTGTTACACGAGTCAGAGATAGTCCCAAAGTAATGTTGTACTTCAGTAATCAAAACATAGAAAAGTGGTTTCTGACCTGAAAATTTACATAAAATTTTGTTAACAAAAAAAGAACATTAATTAAGAATATTTTGTTTTTGTGTAATTGCTCATTTTCCCAATTAACAATTCCAAACAAAACATTTTCCCAAAGTAGAGAAAAGTCCTTAAAGGTGCATTGCGCAAGTCTCTGAGTTTTTGCAGAACTATGCCCCCTCTGGCGGCAAGCGAAACTGCAACCAGAAGTGTGCACGCTCACGGACAAAAGTTTTCTTTTTTTTTATCTTACGTGGAGTTTGCGTTGGTGTTTGAAATGAACTACAAGCAGAGCCCGTCTACGGAGAGCCTTGGCACTTCCTATTAGCCCCATTGTATCGATCTTGGTTGCAGTTCCATTAGAATTCCACTGGAGGTGATCGCGGGCGAGTGCAGACTGAATGGGAGTCTATGGGGCTAGACGGCTAAATGTGTCTCTTTCACCCGGTTGCCGTTGAGAAATCTCAAATTTTATTGTAGGTTTTGCAAGTTCAACATGGGTTATAGGTAGAAAATTTAATGAACGAGTACTTATGTCCTTTCGATTTCTTACAGGCTGAGTTTTTGTTGCCCATAACACGCTAGCATTCTGCTAATGAACACTGATTGGTCAGTGAAGGACTGATTACGACCAGATATACCGCTTGATGGCATCGTGGCATCCGAAGCGGGACCAGAAACAAACAAAACAAAAACTCTTCTAGCACGTGTATTTACCTGTATCAGCTGTGTTTGTCGATGCCTCGAGAGAAAAGAAAGTGCAGAGCACGAAAGCACCAAAGTGACTGAAGTATTGCCGTAAAGCAGTATCTCTGGTCGTACGATGTGTATGACGTCTTTGACATTTTAAAAGACTTTTTAAAGCAAATAAGTGACTCTAAAAAATCTAACACCCAGCAATGTGTAATTTCTTTGCATCTCCTTTCGAATACAACATTCAAATTACTAGACAAAAAATTATATCCTGAGAAAAGTGGAATTTGATGGGTATAGCGCCATAGACCTCCATTCATTCTGCACTCGCCTGCGAGCGCCCCCGCATGGACAGAGACGTGTTACTGCAGCCAGTCCAGAAACCGGAAGTAAGCAGAGAGTGCCAATTCTCTTCCTATTAGACATTCTCTGCTACAAGCCGGGCTGCGTTCCAGTCCAAAATTGTCATGCCCTTAACTCGCTAACTTCCCTCCGTCTCGTTCACTCGGATGTACGTCATTGCGAGTGCTCACTACTGGCGGAAACTGCAATGGGCTGAATTGGAACTTCCTAAGCCCTTGATCACTTGGAATCAGCTGTGGAGTTGATTTATTATTTACATTTTTTTTCCCTTTAAGAATTTGTTTAATGCAGCATCCAAATGTTTATAGGTGTGTTTGGGTTGTTTTAAATTAAAAATATATATTATTAATATATCATAGAGTTGTCTGTTGTGGTGGTGATTAGATGAGATATGTGGTGACGTCACAATCGTACTGCATTGTGGGACATATAGGTACCTGAAGTGTACATTTGAAGCAGACTCGCTCCCTCGGTCAAAATCGAGGGAACGAGGGTCTGTCCATATAAACTTCCCTCGTCCACTTCACGAAGTGGAACGCACTTCAAAATGGCGGCAGGGATTCCCCCAAGGGGAAGTGCTTAGGGAAGTTCGCAAGTGCGTGTCTAAAAGTGGACTGGAACGCAGCTAGCCCAAGTCTCTTAGAATCCATCTTCTACGGAGAATGGCGGCGAATACACAAACCTGCCAGACATAGCCAGGTGAGCGTGCCGTGAACGCGCATGACGTCACGCCCAGTCTAAAATTCCGTCCCGAATCCCTCTTATTTCAAAAACAACAGTTTGCATTAACATCTACCTTGAATTTCTTTTAAAAAAGTACTGTATTAACGGGATATACACGATGGATAATTCAAAAGGAAACTTCTCTTATCTTATTAGTAATTAAGTATCTATTTGGAGTTAGCCAGACTTTCTTCCAGACAATATTGGGAAGAAAAGCATTCCAATAAACTGTGACATTTGGAATAGAAACATATTCATTAAGAAATAATAGACGTATTGATATATTAGAAGAAGAGGATGAAAAGCAATATTTCCCCACCACTGTAACTTTAGGATCTAAAGGAGGTAAAGAAGAGGGGTAGGGGATATGTTGAAATAGTCTAATAATTCCAGATGGTATGGCATCAAAAACAATAGCAAATTCTTTAGGGGTAATGGGAATGTTAAAACGATTAAGAAATTCTTCATAATTTAATAAATGGCCATGTGCATTAACCAACTGACTTACAAGCAAAACATCAGCCTCAAACCAGCGCTGGAAGAAAAGAGATTTGTTTTTATACAGAATATCACGGTTATTCCATATAAAATATTTATGAGGAGAAAAGTTGTGTTTGTATATCAGAGACCAGGCAAGAAGGATCTGCTTATGAAATTTAGATAATTTAGCTGGTATTTTTTCAACATTATAATTACAAAGCAAATTACAATAAAAAATTAAAACCACCAAATTTGGAGAAAATATAATGTGGAATGAAGTTCCAAACAGAGGTAGGATTTTTGAGAGTTTTTGGCCCAATTAATTTTAAGAGTATTATTGAATGTACAAAAGTCTAACATATTGAGTCCACCATCTAAATAAGAATTTAAAACAACAGATTTCTTGATATAATGTATGCCATTTTTCCATATGAATTTAAATAACATTTTGTCAATACTTTTGATAGTGTTGTTATCCACATGGAGCGACTGAGCAGCATATGAAAGTCTGGAGATACCTTCCCCTTTGGCAAGTAATATTCTTCCCCTCAGAGATGAGTCTCTCTGCAGCCCATAATAGGGGAAAAATTACATACACATCTATCAATTTGAGTTTTACATATAGAGATACCTAGATAAGATATCTTATCTTTAATTGGAATATTATTAAATATAGTTAGGTTACATTCTTTAATTGAAAGTAGTTTTAGACAAATAAAAAAAAAAGACCAGAAGCTTTAGGAAAACTCTCAACAGTGCTGACTGCAAACGGGACCCAAGAGGTATCTCTTAAAAAAAGAGCAGTGTCATCTGCCAACTGGCTGATCTTTATTTCCCTTTCTGCAATGAGAATCCCTTTCAAGGCACTTTTATTAATATAATGAGAGAAAACCTGGGTGGCAAGGAGGAAAAGATAGGGTGAGATAGGGCATCCTTGCCTGATACCCCTCTGAAGACTGAATCTAGGTGACATACCAAAACTAAATTTCAGCTAACAGTTACTGTTAGTATAAAGTGTCCTGATGACATTATTAAAAAAATCACCAAAGCCAACGTTTCCTAAGGCAACGAAAAATAACATTATGCTCCACTGTGTCAAAAGCCTTGTGGAAGTCTAAAAAAAAAGATACAACTTAACTCTGAAATCAAATCAGAATAGTCAAGGAGATCTAAAATTAATCTGATATTATTAGAAATGTGCCTATTTTTTATAAATCCAGACTGAGATTCATCAATTAAATAGCTCATGACTTTCTGTAATCTTTGAGCAAAAATTAGAGCTAGAATCTTATAATCTGTATTAAGTAAATAGATTGGATGCCAATTTTCAATAAGAAGTGGATCCTTTTTTGGAATTAGAGTAATCACATCTTGTCAAGCTAGGAGGAAGAGATGTTTTCAGAATACTCTCTGCATAAACTTCTGCAAGGAACGGAGCTAAGGGTTCATAGAATGCCTTATAAAATTTGGCAGTAATACCATCATTCCCCGGAGACTTGTTGACTTTAAGATGATTAATAGAATCAACAATTTCCTTAAGGGAAATAGGATCGTCACACCGATTTTTGTCATCTCCCTCTATAGTAATCAGATCGACTATGGAGTCTAAAAAAGAGGATGTATCATCCTCATCGAACCTAGAGGTATATAATAACTTATAAAACTTATTGCAATAATCAGAAATTGTCTTGGGGTCATCCGTAACGATACCATCAACATTGAGTTTAGACAAGCTATTATAAGTGGCATTAGACTTCTCTAACATGAAGAAGTAGGCAGAATTTTGTTCTCCTTGCTCCATCCATCTCCTCCTAGATCGCACAAAGGCACCTTCAGCTTTACGTTTGTAAATATCATCAAGATGGTTTTGTAATTTGCAAAGCAAAGCAGCATCAGCATTTGAGAGATTTTCAGGGGACCCCTGTGTAACGGCAGCAATTTCACTAACAACTGCCTCTTCCTCAGCTTTCCTAAGCTTGGCAAGCTCACTCCCATATCTTCTCATAAATTTACTAATATCAAATTTTAATAACTCCCAATTATTACTAAAAGAGCGTTCCCTCACAGCTTTTTCCCAATAATGGTTTATGAAATAGTTTATTTTTAGCTTAACGGTATTATGAGATAATAGAGAACTATTTAACTTCCAATATGATGGTTTAATAGAATTTAAAGTGCTACCAGAGAGTTACATTTTTTATAAAAATAGCCTTATGGTGGAGGTCACGTGACCCATGCGCGCGATGGTCGAAGGACTCTGATGCTCCGTCCAAACCTCTTTCCTTTTCTCAAATAACAATATATAAAATTGACAGCCAGCTTTTTTTTTACTCTGTATAGTGTCAGCATAATGTACGGAAACAAAAAACAGGACAACTCGCCGTCCACAACTCCCTCTGGGAAGAAAAAGATGAAGCTAGCGAGTACCGAGGCTAATCTGACAGACGCCATTGCAGAGGCGCTTTCAAAACAACAAGCCGCGCTTGAAACTACGATTCAAAATGCAATTCGGATGGCTATGGAGGACGTGAAATCCTCTTTGATCGAGCTCCGCCAAGAAGTGCAATCCCAAACCAACACAGTACGAGACTTGGGCCCTGTCCCAAATGGCACACTCCGGACTTGTGGACTTCCTCAGAGTCCACACTTTGGTGACGTCATGTAGTGCAGACCTATAGGGCCCTTGGCGCGAGTCCACGAGGGTGCATTGAGAGGTATTTTTGGGACAGACTCGATCGGCATGCCGGAAATAACGGTCTGGTTGTTGTTGGACAGGAGAAATCACATTTTTGCGCTCCAACGTCTTATCTGCATGTCCACTACACAGCCTAATTTTACAGTTCTGTATTTTGATATTGTGCATATCACCTGGGCATTAGACAATAGATAAATCATGCTTATTTAAATGATGTATACAGTTGTACATAATAATACATAACGTTCCATTTGAACTAAGATTACAATTTTAAAACATAATTTAAACATTTTTTTTTCAATTTACAGGTTTCAATATTCATACTATGTTTACATATGACTCAGTAAAGCCCTGCCATTCGGTTCTATTTATTTAATGAATCATAATGCGATCGTATTATTAAATGCACTATTATTATGTTTGAGACATCAACCACTGCTCGATGACCATAATGTTTATAAACTGTAGGTAACAACTGGTAAAATGTACATTTAGGTCATAAAAACAGTAATATTTTCTTCTCAGCCATGTCAACAATTATCCGTGAGTGAAATCTCCTCCCATCCGTTGTCTGATTGGCCTTTCGCAAGGATTCCTGGGTAGTTAAAGTGCGTGGAGCCTGCTTCTATGCGGGCTTCGTGGAAGACCGCTTCAAGGGTACAAAGGGGGCGCTGCTGAGCACACTTCAGAGCGGTAAAATGCTGAATGGGACGGCCTACGGACTCGTAGACTCAGCGAGCACGCGCAATTCAAGTCCACGAGACCGAAAGTCTGCATGAAGTGCGCCATTTGGGACAGGGCCTTGGGTTCGAAGGTAGACAAGATTCAAGGGGAGACGCGCCAGATAAAGAAGGATTTGAACATTTGCACAACAGAGCAGCATAACCTCACCTTGAAAATTGCGGAGTTAGAAGACAGGTCTCGTCGTAATAATGTACGTTTGGTGGGGCTGCCGCAGGGCCGGGAAGGAGATGATCCAACTGGCTTCCTTCAAAAGATTCTTCCTATCTGGATACCCGCGCTGAAGAGGAAGGGATTGATCGAAATAGACCGCGCGCACAGAATCTATGGCTCCGGTAAATCCCGCACTTTGATCTTTCGTGTGCTACGGTACCAGGATCGACAGGCGATTCTTCAGGGAGCCAGGGAAGTGACGAAAACCGAACCAATTCGTGACCAAGAGTCCATACTGCGTTTTTTCGCAGACTACAGTGGGTTTACCTCAGTGCTCGAATTGAGTCAAGTCTTATGGGGGGTCCCCAAGTTTTTTTGGGCGGGGGGTTGGTTAGTCTCGCAATATACACTTTATACAAAATATACAATATATTTGATCATAATATGCATAAATATATACTATTTATTAAAAACGCTTGAATTCACATACATATATATATATATATATATATATATATATATCTCTTCTTTTAAATTACTTACTTGAGTAATATGGATTTAGAGGGTGACAAAGCAGCAGACCCAAAAGGGCAGCTATGGCAAATATACCAGGGCACTACATATAAGGCACTTGAACACCCGTAAAAGCAAGTGACTTCAAAATACATTGAAATGTCTCAAAAACAGTAGAAAATAATCAGATGACTTCCAGACTCACTGGATGGTATCACTGTCAGATTCAACAGTGGCACAGGGATAATTATTTCATAATGTCTCCGAAAGCAGTGATAAAAGAGAGCAGTCAGTAACTTCAAAAGGATATCTATCTTCACAACTTTTTTATTACTTAAACAGTAGCAAAAGAATGGAAAAATACTATCAGGCTGTAATGATGTAGTATGAACCCAGGTGCGGGAGTTTTACTCAAAGAGTGCAGGGCAACTGGGCAAACAGGATACAGTCTTTGGAATAGTTTATAAGTTTAACATAGGGATGTCCAGGAGATTCTCAAAAGTCAACTCAGCATTCATCCATAACAGACATCAAAATAATTTCAGGAACCAGTGGGTGAAGACATAAACTTTTTTCAAAGACAAATTTCTTCAGAAACAGGGATAACGAAAATCTCAAATGAGAAATGACCTCTCAAACAAATATATATGTATACATACATATACATATATATATATATATATATATATATATATATATATATATATATATATATATATATATATATACATATATATATATATATATACATATATAAACTCAGTCTCTTTTCCCACAACTGAAATGGAGAACTGAACATAACTATATATATAATGTGTTACATAGAAATGTAGAAAACGTATCTGCTCAGATTGCAACATTGTTTTTAGCCCAGATCTGGCCCACATCTGACACTTGGGTGGACCGCTCCTGTTTGCCAGATCTGGGCCGGATCTGAGCTGAAACAATGTTGCTATCTGGGTGAAGTCATCTGAGACACAAATAACATCCAGGAAAACACAAGACGAATAGTCCTTCCATGAGTGCACAGAGAGTAAGTATTTACAACATTCAAGCCAGACAAAGACTGATTGCCACTGCAGTATTTTTTACCAGTACACCGAATGCTTTACTAACAAGCATCAGGAGTGGCTCTTTAATGCTCTGGGAAGCGCAAGCAAGCAAACAAGGTAGATGTCAGAGCAAAGTCCTGAGTTCACATGTGACAGGCAATGTCGGTGAAAGAATAAATGTTAATCTATAACTTTTCCACCTAGAACAGACCACAGTGGTCTGTCTGGTTTTGTCTGTGCTTGCCTTCCTGTCTTGGTTGCAGTTGACAGCCGATGGCCGTCTTTCAACCAAGAGAGCACAAATGATTTTGGGTCAAACTGCTCCACTGGAGGGCCATTGACGTCTAGAAACAGGACAGAAGAAAGGCTTTTGGCCCTCAGGGAATTTCTCCTCTTGTTAGCGGTATCACTCATGGCTGAAAATCCACGTTCACATTCAGCTGAGGTGGCCAGGTAGGTTTTGCTAGCTGTTATCAGCCTCTTGATCGTCTTCCCAGGACTGTCGCCTTCAAGTTTCCACAACCTATACTCTTCAACAGCAGCTCTGGTGGTTACTCCTAGATGCTTAGCAAGGTCATGAATTTCCTTTTCACCATACAGGACAAGAGAATTACGATCTTTGGGCCAACAGGATGGTTCGAGTGGAGTCAAAAGCTCAGTAAGCTCTGAGTCAGGGAGACGTACAGAGAGATTATCAATGACAGCCTGTAGGAACTGCCCCTTGTTGATGTTCTCTTTGGAGGCTTGTAGTGTGATGCCTTTGAACATGCATGCTGTTATCCTCCCTTCTGCCTTTGCAAGTGACTTTCCTGGTTTTGTTTTCATGGCCTCCAGGACCTCCATAGTCAAAAGAGTCCACCGACTGGCATCAGTGAGAGATGTGTTTCGATTCTGCAGTTTCAGAGAGAGGCTTTGTAACTCGCGCAGCACATCTTTCATCAGTGCAAGGTCTTTAACAAAACCTGTGCTGCTGAGTTTCCTCAATAGTCCACTGCATTTTCGTCGATCCAAATCATTGCGGGAAACATCCACAGAAGCTTTCTGCATTTGTGTGGCAAGTGCAGGAAAGTCCCGCCAAACAGCTCTGACAGTGCTGAAACTGCTGGCAACCCAGCGAATTGTGAAAATCTGCCCAATCCTCAGCAGTGAGATGTTAACATGAGTGGCAGCATCATAGAGCAGTCTGGCATTTTTTGGAGATTGGTGGTAAAACGTATACAACTTTGAAATAAAGATTTCAAAGTGGTTACATCCAGTTACAGACTTGCATGCATCATGCACTGCCAACTCTAGCTTGTGTGCAAGACAATGAATGCTCTTCAATGAAGGGAAGTCTTTTCTCAACTTTGCAATCAGTCCACTCTCTCTTCCTGTCATGACTGATGCTCCATCTGTGGCAATGCTGATCAGGTGTGATTTTAAATATTCATCATCCAAGCCTGCTGTCAAAAGGGTATTCTTAAGAGCTTGATACAATGCTTCGGCTGTTGTTCCCTTATCTAGCTCTACAAGATCAAGGAAAATGTTTTCAATGTCATCTCTGCCTGTCACATCTGCTCTCAAGTAAATTATTAAATAGCTTTTGCCAAAGTTACTGCTTTCATCAACTGTCAAACTCACAAAAGAATCATTGGACTTCAATGCGGATATCATTGACTTTTTCATTTTAGTGGCAATGTGTTCAATCATAGCGTAACACGTATGATCCGATCGGTGTGAAGGGCCCATTTTTCCTCCACTGACCTCTTGTAGCATTATCAGTCTGCTCATTTTACTGAATGCTAATCTCTCTTTTGCCACAAAGTAGGCTGTTCTTATACTGTTGGCTGTTTCTCTGACAAGCTCATCGTTAACCTTCTCTGTTAGTGTGGGGAGGATCTCTTTTTCTTTCTGAGCTTCAATTTCTAGAGCCCTCTGATGAGCCTGACTGTCCCGGTGTTTGTATATTTTTTTCCTCATGGCACGTACATTCATTGCTTGGACCCTCCCTAAAGCCCACTCTTCTGCCACTTGAACACCTTTTTTGTTTGAACACATTCGTTTAACATCTCTACATGCAATACATCCAATTTTGTTTTCATTTATGTACAGCCATGGGGAGTATTGTTTCCTCCATATTTCTAACTGATTTCTCCAGGTATCAACTTCCTTGGAGAAGCTGCTGAATTGCTCTGAGTTTTTGTTTTTGTTGAGCCGTTCAGAGCTGTTGGTGGGAGTTAGCTGTTCTGAGCTGTTGCTGACCTGCTCTTCGCTTTCGTTGATCTGTGCTGAGCTGCTGTTATCACTGCATTTGCCCTCTTCTGAGATTTTGTCGCAGCTAACCTGTGCTGAGCTCCTGCCACTGGCCTCTGCTGAACTGGAATGGACTGTGCTTGCCTTAGTGGAGGTCCTCTTTACCTGCACACTAATGCATGTTTTGGTTTCAATATTTTTTTTAAATAAATACACATAATGAAATGAAATATACACTACCGTTCAGAAGTTGAAATCGATAAGATTTTTAAAATGTTTTAAAAAGAAGTCTCTTCTGCTCAAAGCTGCATTTATTTGATAAAAAGTAATATTGTGAAATATTGCGACTGTTTTCTATGTGAATATACAGTAAAGTGTAATTTATATCTTGTGATCAAAGCTGAATTTTCAGCATCATTACTCCAGTCTTCAGTGTCACATGATCCTTCAGAAATCACTCTAATATGAGGATTTGATGATCAACAAACAGTTATGATTATTAATGTTGGAAACAGTTCATATTTGTGTGGAAATCAAATCAAGTATATTTGTATAGCGCTTTTCACAATACAGATTGTATCAAAGCAGCTTTACAGTATTTAATTAAAATAAAATAATACAACAAGGTTTGTTTCTAGTGGAATTTATTGATTGATAGAATAAAATTAAATATCCCCAAAATATTCCCAACTGAGCAAGCCAAAACCGTCATACATTTTATTTTCAGGATTTTTTGATGAATAGAAAGTTCAAAAGAACAGCATTTATTTGAAACAGAATCTTCTGTTACATTATACATGTCTTTACTGTCACTTTTGATCAATTAAATGCAACCGTACTGAATAAAAGTATTAATTTCTTTCCCAACATTTTTTTTATAAATTCTAACCGCAAGCTTTTGAATGGTAGTGTATAATACTACAAAAGTTTATATTTCAGATAAACTTTCTATTCATCAAACTATTTTTTTTTTAAATACTGTAAATAACGGTTTTCAACATTGATATTAATCATAAATGTTTGTTGAGCATCAAATCATCATATTAGGATTTCTGAAGGATCATGTGATGAACACTTGGAGTAACGATGGTGAAAATTCAGCTTTGATCACAGAAATAAATTATATTTTATTGTATTATTATTTTACATTGTAATAATATTTCATAATATTACTGTTTTTACTGTATTTTGGATCAAATCAATGCAGGCTTGGTGAACAGAAGAGACTCTTGAATTTTTGAATAGTGTACATCCAACAGAATGATTCTAGCTTTATTTACCAATGTAGTATTTACCCTAAAAACAACTGGATGATTGATGTGACACTGTGATAATGTTTGTTCCAAAAGACTTGATTAAATGCATGAAACTTGTTTATTATAAATTGTGGCAAAACAGGCTGTCAGCCTGTGTGTTGGTTGGGATTTTTCAACTATTTCAGCACATACGATTTTTAAATAGTTACGTCCAGTAGGTGGCGGCAAAGCACTGTCATGAGTGAGTGAGTCAGCAGACTATTCAACCATTTCAGTGAAAAAGGCTGCTTTATTCATAAACAAACAATACTATGGCAATCAAAATAAATCATTGCTATTTCAAGAGTGAATCCCGCATAAATGCGTATGTAATTCCCAAAACTTTGCCGTGTTTATACAGCCTTTGGTCCTAGCAGCATGAAAAACAAGTCATATACAAATAAATACAAATTCTGAATGGATATTAGAAAGCGCACAACGAGCGCTCCCTTTATAATTACTAAAAATCTGTTATCCATCTTCATCGAGATCTCTAGCACTAGCACTCCTGTAGAACCAGGACTGTTAATTATGAAAAAAATAGTAACGTAAGCCAAATGTTTCCAATATATGCTAGGAATATAAAAGCCCCGACATGGAGTGGATAACTGTTAGATATAAAGTAGAAAGATATATAGCGAGAGACAATTACCCCTCAAAAAAGTCAGTAAGAAGCTTTCTCTTCCCGACTGCGAGTGGAGGTTTATTTTTCTCCATATTTTAAAAGCTAAAATTAGCTTCACCGGAGCGGCGCCAAACAAACAGTCCTGTCAGTCGACGATGTCATGCGCGCGCACAGCGCTCTTTAGGCGGGGCGTTTACATTTTAAAGAGACATGACAACTAGCCTATAAACACACTTAAAATAAATTATTGTAAATAATCAATTCATGATATTTACTGTATCCTTTGCATGCATTTATTTTGATTTGTCATTATTATTTTTACTAAAATAAAAATATCCGAGGGACCCCCCTAATTCTATTTTTTACTTCTTATGGGGGGTCCCTAATACCTTATGGGGGGTCCCGGATCCCCCCAGCCCCCCCTCAATTCGAGCACTGGTTTACCTCCCGTAGACGACAGGCCTTCGGAAGCATTCAAAAGGAATTGCACACTCTGGGAATTCCAAACTTCCTCATTTACCCCGCCACTCTTCGTGTCAGCTTTGGTGGTAATCAACACTCTTTTGATTCAGTCAAAAAAGCGGAGGATTTCTTAGTGGAAGCTCGTAATACTCCTGGATCGGGCGCCAGACGTAAATTGTCCTTTTATGGTCCAGAGCCACCTCCAGAGTCTATGGATGAATAAAATGAGTCAACCGTGATAGAAGTGAGTACGCCGATAATGTAAAGTGCTAGCAATATTAACGACTCATTTCAGAGGAGTCCTGTTTACCTTTTTTTTTTTTTTTTTTTTTTTTTTTTTAAATCGGTCAAACATTTTTGTATTTTGTTTTATTTATTTTATACATATAATATACGGCTGTCACTACTGTTTATACTATGTATACTTCGTTGTTATATACTACATACTTCATGTTCAATGGAAGAGAGTGTTTGACGTTCTGTTGAACGACGGTGGATGTTGTCACGGGCCCTTATAATGATGGGGAATTTTGCGGTCTCTAATGGTTTTTTTTTGTTCATGTTACTTCTATTTACCTCTTACAATGTTTTAGTTTTGTCACAGGTTAAACAGATACATTTTGGTTTTGCAAATCATATTAAAATTCGTACCTTTGTTTCATTAGATTATGGATAAATTAAAAATTATATCACTTAATATTAGAGGTCTTAACAGTCCAAATAAGCGAGCTAAATTCTTGATCTACTTGCGCAGGAAAGCGATTGATATCGCTCTAATTCAGGAAACTCATCTAAAGAGAGCAGATGTTCAGAGATTACACAATAAATTTTATAAAGTTGTTGCCTTTTCTACTGATAACACTAAAACTAAAGGTACAGTTATTTTGATTGCACGTAGCTGTAACCTCAAGATTGACAGAGAAAGTCAGGATCAATCTGGCAGGCTTGCATATTTTTGTACAAACATTAAGGGGAGGAAAATAGCTTTTGTATCAATCTATGCTCCTACAATATTTGAGACAAATTTTTTCTAATGTAACTAATCATTTACTTTCATTGATAGACTATTCTCTGATTATCGGAGGGGATATGAATGCGGTGATTGACCCTGTATTGGACAGATCTTCTTCCTGCAGTCAAGTTCAGCTTAATTCTTCGGCTGCGCTTAATGATTTCATAAAAACGCTGAATTTGGTTGACGTTTGGAGATCGGGGAACCCCTCGAGTAGAAATTATACCTTTTTCTCAGCACGGCATCTCTCTTTTTCTAGAATAGATTATCTACTATGCTCCAAGGAACTTTTGAACTCTTTTGACCAGACAATTATACTACCAGCTATTCTTGCAGATCATAATTCTTTAATGGTAGAATTTGAATGTGCTCCATTTGTTGAAAGATCTCCGCGGTGGCGTTTTAATATCTCTCTTTTACAGAACAATAAGTTCGATGAAGACTTCAAAGCCGGTCTGTCCGAATTTCTTTCATTTAATATTGGTTCGGTTGAAGACCCTATTTTTGTCTGGGAAGCTACGAAAGGTTTTATCAAAGATTTTTCTATAGCCTTTGCTACTAACGTAAAAAAGGCACATAATCAGAGAATTGACCATTTAGAAAAAGAATGTCAAAAACTTGATTTGTCACTAAAATCTTCTTTCTCTAATTCAAATTATAAGACGCTTCAGACCCTTAAAGCGGAATTGAACGACCTTTTGAGAAGGAAAGCAGAATTTGTGATTCACAGAACCAGACAGTCCTATTACTTTAGTGGTGCCAGACCGAGCAAACTTTTAGCCTTAAGACTGAAGCAAAATCAGGCAAAAGCCTGCATTGAAAAAATTAAGCACCCTTCTAAAGGACTGGTTGGGAATAGCAAAGAAATTAATTCCTTATTTTCCGATTTCTTTTCCAAACTCTATACGTCTGAACTTAATCCCTCAAGCTCAAGTTGTACTGCCTTTTTGCAGTCTCTTACTCTACCTCGACTTAGTCATGAGGAAGCTGAATCTTTAGGACAGCCAGTTACTTTGGAGGAACTTAGAGGGGCGTTACAAGGTGCTAAGAAAGGCAAGGCGCCAGGTTTAGACGGGATCCCTGCAGAATTATTTCTTAAATATTTTGATCTTCTCGGACCTGTCTTCCTGACTGCCATCCACGCGGCAGTAGAGGTGGGCGCCTTTCACCTGCAGATGAATACGGCACTTATATCGCTGATACCCAAAAAAGGGAAAAATCATACGGACTGTGCAAACTACAGACCCATTAGTTTGCTAAACACTGATATAAAAATGTATGCCAGAATTCTCGCCTTGCGACTACAGCGATATGTGAATTTTTTAGTCCATCCTGACCAGTCTGGCTTCATGCCTAATAGATTAGCGGCGGACAACATTCGGAGACTATTGCACGTTATTCATGAATCCCAGGGTTGTCCCACTCCAGCTGCGGTTCTTTCGTTGGATGCAGAGAAGGCGTTTGACAGGCTGGAGTGGGACTACCTCTGGTCTGTTTTGGAGATGTTCGGTCTGGGCAAAGGCTTCATAAACATGATAAGAGTTTTATATAGAAACCCTACGGCCTCTGTTATGACTAATGGAGTACATTCTTTACCCTTTAATTTACAACGAGGCACAAGACAAGGGTGCCCATTATCCCCTATGCTATTTGCAATGTCACTCGAGCCCCTAGCCCAACTGATAAGACAGGAAAATGTCTGTTCAATCTCAGTTAACTCTCATAAGCAGCATATATCACTCTATGCTGATGATATTTTACTGTTTATCTCGGATCTTCAAGTTTCATTTCCCCAGATACTGAAGGTGTTTGAAAAGTTCAGTGGGCTCTCTGGGTACAGAATTAATTGGGATAAATCCTCTTTGCTTCCACTTAATAGCATGGCCAAGAAAGTTAGACTATCTTGTAATATCTCCATACAATCTTCACTAAGTTACTTAGGTATTGTTGTTCACTCTTCCCTCCATGGCATACCTGATGCTAATTATCTACAAATTCTAACTAAGGTTGAACAAGATCTCCAAAAATGGACCTCGTTGCCATTATCATTACATGCCAGAATAGCGAGTGTTAAAATGAATGTTTTGCCACGAATCAATTTTCTTAGCTCCATGATTCCGTTACCTGCACCTAAAATGTTTTGGCACAAACTCAATTCTAAAATTCGCAAATTCATCTGGAATGGCAAGCAACCCAGATTGAAATTTGAAACACTGCAGCGTGCAAAACATAATGGTGGGTTAGCGCTTCCAAATTTCGAATTGTATCATAGGTCCTCTCAAATCAAATTCATAAAGGATTGGCTAGACCCGCTCTCTAGGGTTCCTTGGAGAGAGATAGAGGAGAGCTTAGCTGGCAAATACAGGTTACAAGATATACTGTTTTCTGGGCTAAACAACAAACAATGTTTGCAAGCTATTGGTCCAATCATGGCCTACACAGTAGTCAATTTCAAACTTATGGAAAAATGTATAAATTTTTCGCATATTTGGCACACCCATACACCTATTTGGTATAATAATAATATCCGTTCGGGAGGTACACCATTTTTCTCTAGAGACTGGATGCAGAAGGGCATTTATACATTGAAAGATATTGCTGGTCCTAAACGCTTGTTAAGCTTTCAAGAACTGTGTGAGAGGTATGGACCAGAACCCTCTTCTTTGTTTTTATATCTGCGCCTAAGGTCGGCCATGAAGGCCTATGGGGTGCCCTGGGGGGAAGCACTTCCTATACATCCGATCATTGCTTGGTTTGAATCATCCTCTTCTAGTCACTTTACTTCATGGATGTACGGGAAGGCCTTAGAGGCTTCAGCAAATCGCCTAGCTATAAAGCGTGCATGGGAAAGAGATTGTGAACAACAGGAGGACGTCACCGACTGGGGAAGAGTATGGCAGAACATTTTTACTTCATCTAGGAATCCTAATCACCAACTGATTCACTATAACTTCTGTCACAGAACTTATTGGACCCCACTCAAAAGACATCGTATTGACTCCTCCTTCAGTCCTTTTTGTGATAAATGTCCTGACCAACAACTTGGTTCCTTTTTCCATATGATGTGGGAATGTGAAAAGGTTAAACATTTTTGGACTGAGGTATGTGCTATCTTGTCGAAAATCATTGAATATCCGATTCCAGTGACACCCTCGGTATTACTACTGAATGATGACTCTCAGTTTGACTTCTCTAAGCTGCAAAAAATTGTCTACCTGGCCGGTTTAACGTCTGCAAAAAAACTCATAGCTCAACATTGGCTCCCACCACATACCTTGGATATTTTCAAGTGGTTGTTTCAACTTCAGGACATTATAATGTTAGAAATATCCACAGCTCGGGTGAACTTGGCTCAAATCTCAACACTAAAAATATGGACAACAGCTGCTGATAAGGTCTCCAAGTATATTGCGCAAAGCAATGTTCAGGACTCAGTTTGAACACTTCAACACTTTATCCCATTTCTTTATTTTCAATTCTTATTTTTTATTGTTTTTATAAATGTTTTTATCATTCCTGTGACTGTTTTTCTGTAGACTTATCTGTCCATTTTGTATCCCATTATAAAGAGACCGCGGGGTGGGGTGGGAGGGATTGGTAGATGTGTTGTTGTTTGTTGTGTTTCCTTTTGCCATGTTTATTGTCAAAAATTGAAAATCTAAAAAAAAAAAAAATAGCCTTATGGTCAGTTAGGGGTGTTGGAAGAATATCAACAAAAGTATTGCGAATGTCAATAGATTTAGAGATTAGCCAAAAGTCTATACGAGACCGAAGAGAAGCAGCCTTGTTGCTCCAGGTAAAAGCTTTAGTATTAGGGAATTTGGTCCTCCAGACATCAATCACATCAAGTCTCTCCATGAATTGTTTAAACTTTGAATTAAGTGATGAGGGTTGACCAGGAGGTCATTTATCAAGAACACTGTCAATTGCAATATTGAAATCCCCACCTATAACAAGTAAAGAGTTTGGAAATTTTTTTAGCCAGTAAAGTAGTCTACTTTCTATAAACTCAAGAAAACTTGCATTCTCAGACCTTGAATTAAAACCATAAATATTGGCCATAATAATAAAAGTTGAATTGAGATCAATGACATTACACAAAAAAAGCTCATTTGAATCACAATCTGCATGTAAAATATTCCCTTTAAATGCATTCCTTAGAGTAGTAACTCCTGCAGAGCATTCAGTTCCATGGGAAAACCAAAGGTCATTACTCCATTGTGATCTCCAGAATTTTGCATCATTGACAGATGAATAGGATTCTTGGAAAAAACTAAAATCAGGCTTCAGTGTTTTTGCAAACAAAAATAAAGCTTTCCTTTTTACAGTTTGCCATATACCCCTGACATTTAATGAAAACAAAGAAAACAACGTCAAAAGGAAATAATGTAACAAAAACCGTGAAAACGTAACCTATGTTCTCTGAATAGGGAACGAGACGTTGCGGATAGCGCAGTGGG
Source organism: Leuciscus idus (assembly GCA_021554675.1). NCBI lineage: Eukaryota > Metazoa > Chordata > Actinopteri > Cypriniformes > Leuciscidae > Leuciscus > Leuciscus idus. Next base: position 11,034,439 of record CM038634.1, read on the forward strand.
ATATCCTCTGGATGTGCCGATTGTCTGAAGCCCTATAGAATCACGGCAATTCATTGGCTGATGGCGCTCGCACAACGCTGGCTCCGCTCCTACGTCGCAGCATCATATACGCGCGCGCACCATCATCTCCTCAGATTTCTCTGCCGAAAAGAAAAACTGTCGGCAGCGCGAGGAGCTTGGCAGTGAACGCAGCGTCTCGTTCCCTATTCAGAGAACATAGGTTACGTAAGTAACCAGAGACGTTCTCTTTCATAGGTTCACTCAACGCTGCGGATAGCGCAGTGGGAACGAAATACCAAACTCGCCAAGCTATAAGCGCTGCCATAACTGGTACAAGACCAAACAACAACCATGATCGGTTCAAGCAGAAAGAACCTGGGAACCTGGAGTCATGTCAAGATCTAAATTGTAGAATCTTACAAAAGTGTGCGGAGAGGACCAACCTGCCGCCACACAAATGTCTTCCAAAAGGGCTCCTCTAAAAAATGCTTGAGAGGAAGCCACACTTCTGGTGGAATGTGCTCTGATGCTAAGAGGTGAAGGCAAACCACGCACCTCGTAAGCCAGCGAAATAGCGTCCGTAAACCCAGTAGGAAATTCTCTGCTTTAATGCGGCAAGACCGCGGCGGCCATCACCAAAACATACCAGAAGCTGGTTTGATTTCCTCCAACCGCCTGAGCGATCTACATACAACTTCAAAGAACGGACCGGGCAGAGCAAGTTAAGTTTCCTATCTTCATCAGAGGTAAAAGGAGGAGGATGCAAAGCGTTAAGGTTAATAACCTGAGAGCGGAACGCCGTGGAAAGAACCTTGGGCACATACCCTGACCTTGGCCTTAAGGTAACCTTGACCAGGCCAGGAGCGAAGTCCAAGCATGACTCGCTAATAGAGAGAGCCTGTAAATAACCTATCCGCTTTAGAGAAGATAGAGCCAACAAAAGAGCAACCTTAAGAGTCAGAATCCGCTCAGGGGCTGACTCCAAGGGCTCTAAGGGGGCCTCTGTCAAACCCTCCAGGACGACTGACAGGTCCCACGAGGGAACTCTAGGGGAGCGAGCCCTTTTCAGGCGCCAAACCCCACGCATGAAGGCTGAAACTAACCTCAGTTTACCCAGGGGAATCTCGTCCGATTCTCTATGAGCGGCAATAGTTGCGACGTATACTCTGAGAGTGGTAGCAGCCGCTCCGGAAGCAAACTTTTCACGCTCATGATTAATAAATAATCATGAGCGAATTCGACTGGCATGCCACGCGCGTGTTCGGGAGAAGGAGGGAGAGAAAGGGCGGGGCCCGTCTGCTTATACTCCAAATCCTCAAGTCTTTCCTTTTCCTTTGGGATTTTGACATTTTTCCCGAACTTACACAGTGCGAATAGTAAGTAGATTAAGATAAAATCAAACTTGATAAGGGTCACTTAACTTAATAAAAAAGAGCAATCTGTTGCAGAGACCGGGAAAGACAATCACTCAGAGCGCCATCTTTTTCCTCCACTACTGACCACTTTTCTTGGGCATATAATTTAGCGCTGCCTATACATATCGTCATCATCATTCATTTCATCATTAATGATGCGTCCCAAATATTTCATTGTAGTGCATACATTTAGTATTTGCCCTGGCAAATTAAGGTCCTTATGTCACGGTTCATCGATCCATGTGTTTATTTTGTGTATCTGTTGGTTGTTGTGGGTGTGGGGTCTGAGTGTGTAGTGCTTGTTTGTTGCTTAGTAAGTAACCAGCTGATCACTTAATCAGTCCGCAGCAATAAAACAGTCCTATATAAATAAAACTTACTTACTTACTTACTTACTTACAGCAGCTAGTTACTTCTGTTGTTAGCTGCCTATATCTAGCGGGAGTGATTATTGCTGGGTGTCGGTTCGTCACTATTGTTTGTGCTCTCTTACCCAGTTCCGGTGCCTGAGTTTCCTTACGGAGTTATTTCCTCGATCTCGTCTGTGTTTCCAGACTTCTGGAGATCGTTTGGAGTTCTCTTTATCCAGTTCCAGTTTGGCATCCGCGCTGGGTTTATTCATATCACTCATCCTCTCCTGTGAATTTGTATCCCGGTCGCCCGCCTGCTATACGTGGTGTTTTGAGTATTATCCCTGTTACAACCTGTCTTCAATAAACTGCTTGCTTGCATTTGGATCTATGACTCTCATTCTGACACATTAATCCCTTTTGTTCTACATATCATGGCAACACTCTTCTTTGCATTATATTGCACATCATATTTAAGCCCATACATTTAGCAGCTGTTTGAAAAAATTACCAGATTGTCGCATACAATAAATAAATTAAGGCCTAAATTGGCCCACTTTTTAATTAATTATATATATATATATATATATATATATATATATACATATACATTGATAATAATAATAATGAATGTTTCTTGAGCATCAAATCATCATATTAGAATGATTTCTGAAGGATCATGTGACACTGAAGAATGGAGTAATGATGCTGAAAATTCAGCTTTGATCACAGGAATAAATTACAGTTTAAAATATATTAAAATAGAAAACAGTCATTTTAAATTGTCTTAATATTTCACAATATTACAATGTTTTTTATTTTATTTATTTTTTTTAATCAAATAAATGCAGCCTTGGAGAGCAAAAGATACTTCTTTTAAAAACATTAAAAAATCTTACTGACCCCAAACTTTTGAACGGTAGTGTGTAATAGACTGTTTTCTATTTTAATATATTTTAAACTGTAATTTATTCCTGTGATCAAAGCTGAATTTTCAGCATCATTACTCCATTCTTCAGTGTCACATGATCCTTCAGAAATCATTCTAATATGATGATTTGATGCTCAAGAAACATTCATTATTATTATTATCAATGTTGAAAACAGTGTGTACAATTTTTTTTCTAAATTCTTTGATGAATAGAAAGTTCAAACGAACAGCATTTATTTAAAAGAGAATATTTTCTAACATTATAAATGTCTTTACTGTAACTTTTGATCAGTTGAACTCATCCTTGATGAATAAAAGTATTGATTTATTTTATTTCTTTCCCCCAAAAATAAAATTAAAAATCTTACTGACCCCAAACTTTTGAACTGTAGTGTTTAATGTTACAAAAGCTTTAGATTTAAGATAAATGCTATTCTTTTGAACTTTCTATTCATCATAGCATCATGTAATAAAAATGAAAATGAAATTTTGTTTTTAAAATTGATAATCATAAATGTTTCTTGAGCATCAAATCATATTAGAATGATTTCTGGAGGATCATGTGACACTGAAGACTGGAGTAATGATGCTGAAGATTCAGCTTTGATCACAGGAATACATTTTAAAGTATATTAAAATAGAAAACAGTCATTTTAAATTCATATAAATGAATAAATGTCATAATATTACTGTTTTTTTTTAATTTATTCACTGTAAAAAATTTCTAACCCTCCCAAATCAAAAATTTCAAGTGACCGATAACATCTACATTTTTCAATTGGCCCAAGCGAAATTCTTGTTGCAATAGTCTGTTAACATTGGCTCAATGAGAAATAATACGTCAGACTAATTGAAAAATTTAGATGTTATCGGTCACTTGAAATTTTTGACTTGGGGATGTAATTTTTTTTTACAGTGTTGTTTTTTATCAAATAAATGCAGCCTTGGTGAGCAGAAGATACTTCTTTTAAAAACATTAAAAAATCTTACTGACCTTTGAACGGTAGTGTGTATATATATATATATATATATATATATATATATATATATATATATATTTAAGTGTACTTTAAGTTTAAAAGAAGCGATCTTTGAGTAAAAAAACTTGCATCTAGGGTTTTCTCTTTACTTGCAACTATACTACAAATGACCATCAGTAACTCAGTGGTTGTTTCTGCTAGATCTCTCAAATTTTAATACATGGTAGCTACATTTGTATACTACAAATAAAACCGACCTGGATGTGTACTTCACAATCAGAGATTATGTGAGTCAATGTCAAATACAAATACAAATGAGTTGTAACTCTAGCTAGAGATCCCCTGTTTGCTATATACATAATAAAACTTGTTCCTTTTCGTCGTCACTACGAGCTACGTCGTGACGACGAATGGGGTTTCGCTTAGAAAGCCTATCACCTTCCGAGAATTAGAAAACGAGCCAATGGCAATGAAATGCCTTGGGTCTGCGGAATTTGCATAGCGTAACTCCGCCCCACCTCGTGGGTATATAAGGAAGTACGCCGGCAACATGCAGTTATGTTTTCGCTTCGGAGCCAAGAGTTTTCTTCACTCCACAAGCCATTCTGAATTATCTTCACTCTACGAGACGATCGGCTCTCCAGTGTGTTGGTGCAACAAGCGCGTTCCAGCGAGATCACATTACCTGCTGCTGCATCTGTGCAGTGATCTGCCGACAGTGTGTGTGCTTCTCCCTGGGCGCTTCAGCACTCTGCTGAGCTTTTTCCTCTCTCTAAAAGAGCTGCACGTGGCACGTCTTTTTCAAGACGGCTTGTCCGTGTGTTTTCTGGATGTGGGTGTGTGATTCATCTGCCTAACGGTCACAAGCGCTGTTTGGACTGTTGGGCTTAATCACGCTCGGCAGCGCTGTTTTCTTTGCGGGAACATGACCATTGCGATGTTTAGATCGAGACTCAACGATCTCCGTGTGGGTAGAGTCCCCTCTGCCACACCCCAATCTATCTCTTCCTCGAGAGGGGATACTTTGGCTGGTGGCCAGGGTGATCTGTGGCACAATAACCTACGAATCATTCCTCTGGCCACGCCCCCCTCCTCATCGCAAACCGTGGAGCTGACGGCCATGCTTTCCCGGGCAGCTGAAAGCATCGGTTGGAGTGGCATCAGGACGCCTCCGGGTTGCCAGAGTTCCCGTGACTTAACACGGCCCGCGGGCGTCCTCCGCCTTCACTGCCCTCGTTGGTGCGGCGATCATGGTCTGTATGTTCTCACCGTGGAACGCTGGTCCTTCCCTGGCCAACACTGACAGAATGCGGAAACTCAACCACGCCCCCACGCAGGGACACTATGCCTCCCATGTCCGGGCTGGTCGATCTGCCACGCATACTACTGACCACGCTCTATGGGCGACATCGGTACCTGCGTGATTCCTGGGCCAGGTGATGTCCACAAGTGTGGTCCAGGAATGGGCTCAGCCAGGTTGATGTGAGGGTGTCTGGGAACTCGTTTTCTCAGCTTCCCCATGTCCCAGGCTGGGCTCTTCGGCAGTGTGTTTGAGGACTGCGCCCAACAGTCTTCGACCCCCCCAGAAGCAGACTGAGGCCTTCTGCACTGACCGCCATCCGTACGTGCGGTTTCCTTAGTCTGCTTCCTGCCGAGGCCGCCTCCCTGCATCTCCGCCCCTTAGCCGGCCAAACGCCAAGCTAAGCAGCACTCCTGAAACGGGCAGCTTGGAGTTAGGGCTCTGTTCTTCTCAGGAGCTGGTAGCAGGACCACTCCTTCCCCCCTTTTTTCTCGCTAGACCTCTGTCAGAGCAGGCCCCCGTGGAACGCTGGTCCTTCCCTGGCCTCCTCTGTCAGGACGCGACAAATGACCGTGTCCCCACACCGGGTCACTACGCCGCCCACGTCCGGGCCGGTCATTCCGCTTCGCTGCCCCACGAGGGTACGTCTGTGGTTCCCATGACCCGGCTGGTTCAGTTCTTGGGAGCCTGGCTAGAGCTTCCCAACCTGTCCCGCTGGGTCGAGAGAACCATCAGGCTCGGCTATGCGATTCAGTTCGCACAATCTCCTCCCCGTTTCCGGGGAGTCTGTTACACTATGGTGGGTGGCAATGCCCCTGTCATGCGTACGGAGGTCGCTACCTTGTCGAGATTGTCCCTCCAGCCGAAATGAGGTCCGGGTTCTACAGCCCCTACTTCATTGTACCGAAGAAAACCGGTGGGTTACAGCCAATCCTGGACTTGCGCGTCTTGAACTGATCCCTTCACAGGCTTCCGTTCAAGATACTCACGGCCAAACGCATTCTCGAATGCGTGCGCCCACAGGATTGGTTTGCAGCGATCAACCTGAAGGACACCTACTTTCATGTCTCCATTCTTCCTCGACACAGACCGTTCCTACGGTTTGCTTTTGAGGGGTGGGCATATCAGTACGCGGTTCTCCCATACGGTCTAGCCCTGTCTCTTTGCGTCTTCACGAAGGTCGTCGAGGCAGCCCTTGTGCCGCTACGGCAACATGGGGTTCGCATCCTGAATTATCTCGACAACTGGCTGATCCTAGCTCACTCTCAAGACCAGGTTTGCGAATACAGGGACTTTCATAAAAATAACCCAAATAACCACATCATGTTTCACAATAGAAAATAGTCTTTCTTTACAAAATCAAGCAAAACTACCAACAAGCTTAAAATATACTTAAAATAAAAGTATACAAAAGTACAGCAAGATAAGCTAACTCCCTAGCTAAACAGGAGAAAGCGTGCCCTTGGTCAGGGAGTAAAACAGGTAGTAATGGGACGAGTCGTGGGAGGCAAACAGGTCTACCTGCACGTCCCCGAACTGATCTCAAATCAGCTCCAGGGAGAGGCTGAAGCCGTGAGAGCTCGTCGGCTGCACAGTTCATGGGCCTTCGGGTCAACTGGGAGAAGAGCAAACTTTGCCCCGTGCAGAGGATCTCTTTTGCCGGTATAGAAATCGACTCGTCGCCATGTGTGCGCAGCTTACGAGTGAGCACGCGCAGTCACTGCTGACTTGCCTGAGACAATTCAAGGGCAAGAGTTCGGTTCCACTGAAGTTATTGCAGAGGCTCCTGGGGCATATGGCATCCGCAGCCGCAGTAACGCCGCTCGGACTGCTTCATATGAGACCGCTTCAGCTCTGGCTTCGCGATTGAGTCCCGAGGTGGACATGGCAACATGGCACGCTCCAAGTACCAGTTACTCTGACCTGCCGTCAGACCTTCACCCCGTGGTCAAACCTCAGCTTTTTACGGGCCGGAGTGCCCTTAGAACGAGTTTTCAGGCATGTTGTTGTCACCACGGGCTGGGGTGCCATGTGCAATGGACATGCTGCCGTGGGCTCCTGGACAGGACCCCAGCGCCTTTGGCATGTCAATTGCCTTGAGTTGCTGGCAGTACGTCTCGCTCTGCACCGCTTCCATGCGTTGCTCAAGAACCAGCACGTACTAGTCCGATCAGACAATACTGCGACAGTAGCGTACATCAACCGACAAGGTGGTCTACAATCCCGCCGTATGTCGCAACTCACTCACCACCTCCTCCTATGGAGTCAGAAGCATCTGAGGTCGCTTCGAGCCAATTTATATCCCGGGAGACCTGAACTGTGCAGCCGACGAGCTCTCACGGCTTCAGCCTCTCCCTGGAGCTGATTTGAGATCAGTTCGGGGACGTGCAGGTAGACCTGTTTGCCTCCCACGACTCGTCCCATTGCTGCCTGTTTTACTCCCTGACAAAGGGCACGCTTTCTCCTGTTTAGCTAGGGAGTTAGCTTATTTTGCTGTACTTTTGTATACTTTTATTTTAAGTATATTTTAAGCTTGTTGGTAGTTTTGCTTGATTTTGTAAAGAAAGACTATTTTCTATTGTGAAACATGATGTGGTTATTTGGGTTATTTTTATGAAACAATTCTGGGGCTGGAGTCAGGGTGGTTTCATGCTCTTGCACATTCATTCTCCAGCATCTATTTTTGCTTTTGCGTTCCTCCTTCAGACCAATCAGGAAATTGTAACAATGTTAATTTCAACATTAATTTCTACTAATGTTTTATTCAAATCAAATGTTGCATCTGTTCATATTTAATGGACCTGAGCTAACATAAACAGTTGCATTTTTTTTTAACAAAGAATAACTACAGTACAAACAAATAATTGCTCATTGTTAATGTTAGTTAATAATGTTAATGTTAATTAATGTATCCCAAATATTAGATTCAATCTTTTTGTCAACTTGTTTTCTTTCAGTTATTACAGGTTTTGTATTTCTTATTTTAAAATTGAACGATCATAGGTCACGCTGATCTGAGCATATTATGCACCTCAGTTTTTGAGTGAAAAAAAGCATTTGTGGATAATTTTGTCAATATTCAACAAAATTGCCCTGTTTATCAAACTAGTATGCTTTTAATGTCTAACCTGGAAGTTTGTTTTGAAATGCTTTTATTTTGTACAAAATGGCACAAAATCACACGTGGTGTTCCAGGCCTACAAAAAAATAGAAGAAGCTTAGGCTATAAATCTAGTTATGCTATATTATCACCAAAAATGGAATTCATTCATTTTGTCAACTTGTTTTTCTTGTTAATCTTTCAATTATTATTATTTAATTTTGAATCCGATTGATTGTAGGCCTCATTGATCTGATGATAAAATTAAACTCTGTGAAAAAGAAAGCCTGTAATACTCAAAATAGTTTGTTTGTGTACATGAACATGTGTGCGTTAGCGCGAGTATCCACACATGCACAGGTCCAAGGCCTTAATCTTTGCAAGCACACATATATGTGAACATGAAGATGAATATGCCCCTGAACACTAAATGTTTCTTATTTTCGATCATCTCCCACATTCATTTTCAATGGATGTAATTTTTGACCAATAAGCTCGGATCAATGAGGCCTATCAATCAGTTTAAAAAATAAATACAAAACCTTACCTAATTTAAATAATTCAAATTGACAAAAAGATTGAATCCAATATTTGGTGATGATATAGCACAACAAGAGATTTATAAGCTATTTCTGTAGTATTTTTACCCTATGTGAGCAAAGTCTGTAAGTTTTAATCTAATGAGAAACTTACTAACATTTTCAGGAAAAAGAAAATCATCTCTGGGTCAGAATGACCAGAACACAACATAAGGATTAATCAGCATAAGTCAAAAACTCGTTTTGAAAAAAAGTTTTATGATGTATTGACTGTATTTGAACAAAAAAAAAAAAAAAAAAAAAAAAGTTAAAGCCTACCTTTAAATGCATCATAATGTAATTAAAAAGAAAACATTCAGGTAGTGCTGAATTCATTTATTTGACTTGAACAGCTTTTAACATTAGTATATCACTCCATGAAATTGCATTGATGAACACGTGAAATAATTACAGCTACAGGGACTACAAACTCTCTGGTAAGAGACATTCCCCCCAAAAAACCTCAATCTGCCATCTGAACAAGTTGAACGAGAAGCAAACATATGAGATATGAGATGTTGAACTGATCTGCATTACTACAGCAACTATTAATGTCTGTATAAGCTGTCTTTATACAAGCATGAGAGTAGGCTGATCATGACACTACACTGAGCATCAGACTGTGGACTGGCTGTTGTCATGTGAATGTCGTTTTTATTTTTTTTTTATTTTTTTTTTACAAACCATTTAGAACTCAGAGCTGAGGAAAGACTGAAGCAGGGCTGTTGGATCAGTGTGATAAGATTTTTTAAGATGTGCAATTTAATGTTTTAAGAGAATATTATGGGTTTATACTTCACAAATTTAAATAAAGCAAATGAATAGAATATGAAACTTGACAGAGAAACAACGTTTACATTGACATGTCGTCCACTCAGAGGTAAGGCTTCATCTAAAATATGACAGTAAATAGAACCATGAACAAACACGTCAACATTCAATGATTTTTTTACATTTTCATTTGTTTGTGTTCCAGTACAATTTGATAATTTTCCATTTGAAGTGATATGCATTTTTATCAAATTGCATTTGTAAATCTTCCACATTTTTATTTGTGTTCCATAAGAACTGAACAAATAACAATAATAATAAAAAAAAGCTCAAAAACGTCACACACACAATGGTCCCATGATCATAAAACTCCTGAATGATTCTGTGCACTCATGCTGAATGCTGAACTTGATACAATGCAAAAACAAACAAAACAAACAAAAAAAGCAGTAAAAAAAAAAAAAATCTCACTGGAAAATAACACAAAAATACTTATTTACGGAAATTAGTTTTGCACTGTGATGTATGCGCACACACACACACACACACACACACACACACACACACACACACACACACACACACACACACACACACACACACACACACACACACACACACACACACACACACACACACACACACACACACAAGCTTTGCTTGATACAGGAAGGACTGTAACTACAGTAAGGCATGGCATGATAAAATCCCAGCGCACTACAGTGAAATGAAATCAGATTCTCTTTTTAGATCCAAAGCTGTGTGTTAATGGCCAATAACACACTGAACTAGTGTGGAAGATTTCAAAGCTGAAACCCATGCAGTACAGAGCAGAAACAAAGTATCCACATGCATCATTTTCTGACCCCAAAACACTGAAATAATGTAATGTAATATAATAGTGTGTTTGTGTGTGTGTGGGTGATGGAAAGCAAAGCATGGCTGTACTAAAGTGTACTACACTTCAATTTCAGGAGTTACAGATCAAAGATCAAAACAAACAGCTTTTCAATAAAAGCTGCCTGACACATTCAAGATAATACTGATATCCTGTCAGACATGAACACAAAGGACAAACAAACAAAACAGAACAACGGAAAAAAAACATGTCCATATATATTAACTCATCCAACAGCACATGCCAGAAAAACAACAGCTGTTTCTAACTTTTAAAAACGCATAATACTGAAATAAATAACAGCAGGTTTTTGATAAACATCTTCATGTCTTGAGAGTCAGTAGTTTGGGGTTTCTTTAGTTCTGTAAACGATATCCAGTGTGTTTTTGGGCCTTTGTGAATCTCATGAAAAAATATCACCAAAATGGAATATTACTGTATATATACAGTATACAGACAAAGAGATTTTTTTGCCTATTTAAGCTTATTTATCCAACACATTCTCATTACTGTACTGTAAAATAATAAATAATGATATTTATATTTTAAAGTAGACAAGTATAGATCATGATAATGTACTGAATTTATATTATTTTAATAAAATACACTTGTTGGTGAGATAGGATGATATTTTATTACATTTCTACAATGTATGCAAGTTCATTTCGTTATATATATATATATATATATATATATATATGAACTTGCATAAATTCTATACAGTATATATAGTGGGACTATTTGGGGGAAATTTGCTTGTCATAAAAAAAAAAAAATGCAATCATAATGTTCCTAAAAATTGGCTCCTAAAATTATTTGTGCAAATCTATTTAGTCATTTTTTATATTAGATATTTCACCGGGACATTTCTTCATGAGATTCACCCATGCATATAACGGTGGAGGACCCAAACCATCTGAACCCTTATTAAACCTCATTCAGGAGTCTAGATCCCACCTGAACTAACTCTAGCTCTGATAAAAAACCTGTAAAACAAGGACCTCAGGCTCTTGATATGTACGATGCTGACAGAGCAGGTCAGTATGATGCAAACCCAAACAATCCCATCATGCACTGGGTCTGGACTGTACCATCTCTTTGGAAATGATTCCTGAAGATCAGAGATGTAAACTTGAGGAAGCTCTTGAGTAAGAGATCAGCTAGAGGACTGTGTATGGATTCTAAGTTTTCTTTTCACCAGTTTTCACCAGACATGACTACCTATTAGCTAATCACCACACGCTACTAACCAATAATAATCTACGCTAATGAAGTCAGCTGAGCTCCAAGGTCTAGGTTATTTATCTGATATGGATGAGAGCAGAGGACTACAGTATGTTCCACAACTGGATATCCAGGTTAGCTAGCATCTGAGAAAAATAAATAAAAATGATAGGGATAAAGCAATAAATAAAATATCCTAGCATCATACACTTTCATATATATTTATATATGTATAAGATTATACAGCCCCGGGAAACATATTCTGGTTGTGACAGTGGTCTGAAAAGGCATTAGTGTTAGAATGAGTTATTTTGACCTTCCTTCTTACTTTCAATAAGCGAAACATCTCTGAAATGTTCCAGGTGAATCTCACAAAAAAAAATATATCCAGGTTCCACAATCAAAAGAATGAAGTAAATGAAGCCCATTTTTTAAAAGCATTGTTTTGTAATAAATATAAACAATGTAAAAAACTTTTTTTTTTGTTGTTGTTGTATTGTGACTGTTGTCATGGATATTTCTGCCCATATTCTCTTTACTGTAATGTTTGTGGACATTTCAGTTTTGAGCATTTCTGTTATTCACACTATCCTCAATGTTACTCATTAATAATAATAATAATACTAATATATATATATATTTTTTTTTACTGCATTCCAGTGAGTTCCAATTATTTATTTGATTCAGCATATGCCAGCAAATACTGTACAATCTGAATAATTTTATTTATTTTCACAATAATAAGAGATTTTTTTTTGCAATAAAGCAATGAGAATTTGTGGAGTGCTTAATTATCATTAAAATAGCATCACAATGTCCAAAAACTTAATGGTATAAAGATGGGCTTAATTTTCTTTAAGTAAAACAGGTTTTTGCAAGATTCACCCTTTTAAGGAATAAACAAAAGTGATGAAGAAGAGCAAAAAGAGGGATTTGGTGACATGGTCTAAATTGCATTCTCTTTAATTATGTGGCTTATTTACCTATAACAATTAATTATTTATTTATTTATATATTTTGGCTCCCTGTTCCTGCCGTGTGATTGGCTGAGGTGAGGTGATTGACAGGTCTACACGCGAGTGAGGAAGGCCAGATTGAGGCTGCCGGGGATCTGAATGGTTTCCAGGGCCAGAGAGGAGGGGTTAAAGGGGAAAGTCACGGGGTAGATGACTTTGGTGTCCATCAGCAGCTGAGGCGACTCCTTTCGATCCCGTAAACGCGTCTGTCAGAGGAAACACACAAGTAGAAGCATTCAAAAATCAATAAAATGATATAATGACTTAAACAGCACAAGATCTAGTATGAGGTTGAATTTTTGAAACATACCTGTATTGTTCTTATGAACAATACTGACACACGCTCTTCAAATGCATTGACAGGCGTATACAAGTTCAGCACCTTCACGATCTGGATAGAAAATAAGAAATGATGAGGTTGTGTGTGTGTGTGTGTGTGTGTGTGTGTGTCAGGTTGTGGTAAGCAAAAAACATGAGAGAAAAATATTTATGAGCAGTTGCATGACCAAACAAATCCAAAAGTAGGCTTCCAAAAAAGAACAAAAGATTGTTTCGGTCAGTCAACCATGTACAACCAAAAAAAAATTTAAAACTACGGAACCCCTAAAGGGACATGGTGACGGTAAAAAATATGAGATAGGAAGAAATATTCAGCATAACCTGTGTTATTCTGACACACATTAAAAAAATCTGTAAAACATTACCACAGTAAAGCAGTCCAAAATAAATAAAAACAAATTAGGCAATACAAGCATAAATATTACGCTGCAAAAAATGCTTTTCTTACACAGTATTTTTGTCTCGTTTCCAGTCGAAATATCTAAGAATTCTTAAATCAAGAAGCATTACTAGATAAGTAAAATAACAAATTATTTATTTAAGTTTTTGCTTAAAACAAGCAAAATTATCTACCAATGGGATAAGAAAAAAAGAAAGAAAAAAAACTTAATTAAAATGGAAAACAAGATTATTTTTCTTTCCCCCTTGGCAGATAATTTTGCTTGTTTTAAGCAAAAAACTCAATTAATTTTGATTATTTTAAATCAGAAAACAAGATAGAATTTCTTATGTCATTTTACTTATCTAGTAAATGCTTCTTGATTTAAGAATTTTTTGATATTTCAACTGGAAACAAGAAATTTTTTGCATTGTCGTCCATTTCATTTGGATTCATCGCACTGAATTTAAATAATAAACAAACAAGCAAAAACAAACAAACAAACAAATAAATAAATACTGTTTTATCTATTTTTAAAACAAAAATATTGCCTCACGGAATATTACAATGTTTTGCACATTGGGAACTGCTGCTATAAAAATGTGATCCTTGAATGTATTGTAATGTGTATTCTTTTTAATGATTAGTGGGTCGTTTTGTTTTGTTTGCCTGAAAAATCTATGCTATAAATGGACTTTTTCAAATAACTAATAATATTAGTTATTTGAAAAAGTCCATTTATAGCATAGCAAGTAGATTTCATATCACCTTGATGAAGCCTATATTATAGGCTTCATCAAGGTGATATTAAATCTACTTGCGCAAAAGAAATGGCATAAATCTCTAAAATGATCAGGGAAATTAATCATAATGTATAGAAAGAGACCGTCTGGAGTGTGTGTTACCTGTGCTGTAGAGAGGGCGTTACACATGGAGCAGATTGCCTCGGCATCCTCATCGGTTTTCTTCTTCACCTGCAGTAGTTGTGCGGCCTGAATCAGCGGCTCCAGCGTCTCTTTTGCGCCGCATGTCATGAGATTCTTATCTCTCAGCCACTCCTCCAGCTGACTCACGTTATACCTGAACACACACACACACACACACACACACACACACACACACACACACACACACACACACACACACACACATTAACCCTTGTACCAGAGACTATATTACTGGAAATAAATTTCTGAGCTAATCTTGCCTATGCTACTTATATATTTAATGTAATCTACACCACCGCTTAAAAACAATTGTGGTCGGTAAAAGTTTTTATGTTTTTTAAAGTTATGTTTATGCTCACCAAGGCTATGAAATACTACAATTTAAAATAACTTTTTTTATTATTTGAATATGTTTTCAAATGTATTCCTCTGTTGTCAGCAGCCATTACTCCAGGTTTCACTGTTAAAATCATTCCAGTATGTTGATTTGGTGCTCTACACACATTTATTATTATTATTATTATTATTATCATCATCATCATCATCATCACTACTGAGAACAGCTGAGTTGCTTAATATTTTTGAGAAAACAATGTTTTTTTTTCCAGGGTTCATCGCTGAATAGAAAGTTTAAAAGAACAGCATGTTTGTAATTGAAAAAAAAAAAGTCTTTACTGTCACTTTTGATCTATACATCCTCGCTGAATAAAAGTATTAATTTCTTTAAAAAAAATCTTACTGAATCCAAACTTATGAATGGTATTGTAAATCTCATGTGCATACTGATCGATAATAATATTGATATACTATAATATTTATACTATAATTAATAAAGAAAATATATATTATAGAAGTCAATGGTGTCCATCAACTGTTTGGTTACCAACATTCTTTAAAATATCTTCTTTTGTGTTTAGCAGAAGATAGAAATTCATACAGGTTTGGATCAACTCGAGGGCGAGTAAATGACCGAATTTTCATTTTTGGGTGAACTATCCCTTTAACTTTTATTTTGTGATTTAAATTGAATGATTATTATAATATTTTTTAAATAAAGCAGCATGTTTTAAGGCCTTATTTTTCACTATGGTTTCAAGAATTATGAAGAATTATTGGTATTGATTAATTACTAATAATTCCAACACTATTTGGCAGCCACTGTATGTTAATCTGGTCTGCATATATATTTGCACTGTTCTGCAAACATCTAGACGTTATTTGCCCGCACCTGATCTGCATGCCCTTGCTCCAGGAGCACATGTCTTTACGCAGCAGCAGGTTGTTGAGAGTAACGGCTCCGATGATGTAGAACTGCTGCTTGACCACCTGTTTGATGAGCTCCGGGTCGGTCCCGTGCTGACACATGATGGAGTGGAAGGAATTGAGCTGGCGGATGATGGAGTCCAACGTGTACGTGCCCTCGTCGGCGATACTCGATGTCCTCTTACGGAGACCCGTGGGCTTCACCCCGGAAACGCCCTGGATGGTTTCATGTTCCAGCATGCCAGAGACTGGCGAGAGCAACAACAGACAGAGGGATAAATACAGAGGGAGAGAGAAAGAGCGATACAGATCGAAAGAAAGACACCCAGAGGTCACGTGCTCACCGATCATGGGCTGCAGGATGTTCTCCATAGACTTGATGAGCTGTTGGTAGATCTGAATGGCCAGATCGCTCAAAACCTGCCGGTACTCGGCCAGGTCAAAGTTGGAGAGACAGTGATCGTTCTGTTTAGGGGAGTTATGCTTCATGAATTGCTGGAGAGAGAAGGAGAAGAAAGTGTTGATTCTGTTTAAGCAACAAGAAACTGTGTGCACAAATACACTGCAGAGACAATATACACTATTCACACACCTTTAGAACAATGGATTTACATTATTTTTCCAAGACATGCCAAGCAGTTTGTGATTAAACACCATTATGTTTTTTTTTTTCATTACCGTAATGCATACTGTTCATTCAGACTTTATGCATGTAAATTTAAGATTTTTAAAGTCCTTTTTAAGACCAAGTAAAGAGAATTGATGTTCTTTAAATGTAAATGTCTAGGGAGAAACACAATGAGCTGTATTAGCAACTTCAGAGTTTGACAATACAACTTCCAACATATATATCTTACTTTTTATATATTACTCTTTCATATATTACTTTTTAATTCATTGTACAAAAAAAGTAGCTTGAATCGCTCTGATTCTAATCACTAGAATACGAACATAACTTTTACTGTATCTTCTGATAGCACTGCAAAAAAAAAAGTGATGTTCTTCCTCAGTATTTTTGGCTTGTTTTCCAGTGAAAATTGTCTAAATGATTCTTAAATCAAGATGCAATTACTGCAGATACAAAATTACATAAAATATGAAGTCCTGTTTTCTGTAAAAAATAATCAAAATGAAGTGAGTTTATGATTAAAACAATAAGAAATATCAGCCAATGGGCTGAGAAAAAACAACTTATTTCAAAGGGAAGTGTTGATAACTCATTGACAGACATTTGTTCTTGATCTTTGCATAAACTCACTTAATTTTGTTTAATTTTTCAAGACATAATTTTACAATTGCATCTCAAGTAAATGTTTTTTATAGATGTTTAAATAGTTGTATTGAAAAACATTTAATGCCATGACTTTATTAATTTAAGACTTTCTGCTTGGATTTAAGATTCTTTTGAGACTTTTTTAATACCCGCAGAAACCCTGTTATTATGTACTTATCTTTCATCATTATCATTAGTAGTGATTCTCATTAGATGCTCATGTAATACATGAATTGTACCTTTATTATTAATATGTTTTAAATCAGAATATATATTAAAGGCAGTACAACAAATACTACCACAATATATAATAGTTTATATTTGTATACATTGCGGAAATGAGAATGACATATTTTGCATTACATTTACAAGAATTTGGGAGGAGTGTCATGAAAATCTTCATGAAAAATCTTCATGTTATTTTTCAAATGTAATTTCTTATTTATTTTGTTTGATTTTGGAGTGAAATGTGACATGAACATGTTCTTGACATGCAGAATTGTTCGAAAGTGAATTTGTGAAAAGCGTTGTAAATAACCACATCTTGCTTATACAAACTGAGATTCAGGGTTCCCAGAAAAGGGCTTCAAGGGCAAAAACACATGAATAAATCCACATTTCTGTAGTGAATATAATATATATTTTATTTTTTTTTACTCTATATTTCAACAGCTGGATATGTCTTCAGTTACGTTAGTTTGGTAAAAAAAAAAAAAAAAGCTAACAAGAAATGGGAAAAATTTATCTTGGTCTCCATGTTTTTTGTTTACAGACAGATTTGCTAAACTATTTATATGGTTCACTGTCAACCTTCTAGAGTTTGAGAGTGACAATAAGTATGATATCTATTTACTTGTGCAAATAACTCCAAAACATTTGCAGTGTGAGCAGGCCAGAGCGAGACCGGAAGTTCATGTGTGTCTGAGTGTGATCTCACCTCATCACCACTGTACTGTTTCAAGCAGTGCAGGAAACGACACGTGTTGGACAACCAGAAGGAAACAGTCTCAAAGTCGTCACCTCTTTTCTGTAGAAAAAGCAAAACAGTTCTAGTTTGCAGTGATAAAGGAAAACAGAGTCATTCTGCCTTTTAATACTATTGTAAAAAGAAGTGTCCGTTTTAGCATTATAAATGTGAATGGTGTGTGTCGAGACCTTGAGAATCTTCTTGATGCTGTTGATGACAGAGGTGAGAAGAGATCGGACTTTCTGGTCATCATTAACGTAGTCGGCATGGCGCAGACACATGAAGAGGATGTATGCCGGCAGACCTGGTATCAGATTCACTGCCACACCACGAGGCTTCAGCTCTGACAAAAATCACACATGCACAGATCAGAGTTTAATGGAGCACTTTTATTTTATTATAATTTTTTCATTTCATTTCATTAAGGCTATTTTTATTAAGGCCCTTTACCAGTTTTCTTTAAAAGAGTGTAGCGTGGAATGGAAATCATGTAAGCTGGAATCGAACTTAAACTTTAACTTTAAGTTTAGATGTTAATACTTTTAGAGGACAAAAACTAAAAAATTTAATAATAATAATATTATTAATAATAAAATAGATCAAAATAAAATTAATTAATTAATTAATTGAAAGTATTTTATTAAAATAGTAATAAAAATTATTTAACAGATTTATTCGTAACTTTATTTTGATGGTCCACTTTGGACATTCTACTAACTATAAGTAACTTTGCATGTACATGTCAACTAACTAATATTAGAGTATTAGTAGACTCTGCTTGAATAAATGTATATGTGAAATTCATTTATTTGTGAAATTTAATTTTAAAATGTCTAAATTACTACATTTAATCTGTTCATTCATATGGATTAGTTTTACGATCTCTTTATGAACTTTTTGAAGCGTCAAAGTGGTAGTTGTGTAGCTGTCAATGGAGAGTACAGAACAGGTGATGTCAGAATTAAAAATTTTAGGGGACTATCCATTTAATATCTGCTAACGCGGTATTTTCATGGTCCCCGCAACAGACATTCTACTGACTATAAGTAACTTTCCAACTACATTTCAACGTATTTTACAAACCTGAAACTTAATATCTAAAAATCTACTACAGTCTACTACTACTGTAATGAAAGTTAATTTTGCAGTTTTTACTAACGCCAGCGCAAACCCTCTTTTAGCGTTAAAAATACTTTCAAAATTGACCAAAGACGTGCAGTGAAAGATTCCAAACCTTATTGCATATGCTTTTTTTTAGGAGTTTCCCATTCAGAAGAAAAATTTATGGGAGGAGAGTATTTAAAAAAAAAAATCGTGCAGTGTGATTTACTAAGGTTAGCGGTAGTCAATTTACTGGTATTTGTGAGATTATTTAATGCCCCAAATCCATTTTGCACTTTATATGGCTGCAATAGTTGCTTCTAGGAGGAGGCACTGTAGAGAACAGAGAGGTGGTAGAAGGGAGAGAATATTCTCCACCCGTGTTCATTTATTGGATTTCCAGTGGCGCTACGTTATCCCAACATATGGTTTGCGAAACCACGTTATTTTTGCGTTTGTCTGTGACCCAATGCTAATTTGCGCTGATTTTGGTAGATTGCGTTGGTCATAATGGAATTGATCTGGCTTCGTCTGTGTTCTAAAATTTGTGCACTGTCAATATATCACCAGCATTACTTTCCACTCACATCTGCCCTTTTATGGTATTTTGCAGTCTTATGTTAATTTACCCTGTTTAGTAAATCTGGCCCTAAGTGTCTTACCAAGTATGAGATTTTTGACCAGTTTGAGTTCATCCTCTTTCTTGTATTCCAGCATTCCCTGGAAATCTTTCTCCCTGCGTGGAATGTTCACCGGATGAACAGGCTCATCGGTCGTCTGTCCTGGAGACACATCCATCTGCCCACCTACAAAACACAGACAAACATCCACACACAAACATTAAGGCTCATATCATGTAGATTTAACACTTAGTGTTATCGCGCCGGCGCGATAGCCTCACTTTTTTTCTTATCAGTGCGAAAGAGACTCAAATAACTCTGTCGATTTTTGTCATACATACAAGTGTCATATATGATTCAAAACTGTTAAATGTCTACTTTTATTTGTGTACACTCATAATAAAAACAAAATGTTGTGATTTTCGTAAAAAGTGTGAGTTTACCTTGGATTTACCTCAGAAGAAGAACGCGATTTGAAGATAAATATTATTAAGATAAGAAATATATTCACACTTATATTAGTTAGCGTGTTATTGTTGCATAATCTTCACATTGTACTAGCTGAACTGGTGCCAGATTCAAATGTATGAAATCAACAGAAACATGTTGAAATATGAACTATAGACAGGTATGCAACATTTCAATGCTAAATAAATATGACGCTATACTATTCATGAATTTACATACTATTAATATAGTATAAATAATGACACGGGATCTGACAGATGATTTCTGAACAGGGTCTCTAAACACAGCCTGTGACACATACCTTCCAGGTCATTGATCTTCTTTGCAAAGACTTTGAGCTGTTTCTTCAGCTTGCGGACGGTCTTATCCTGTTTCTCCAGCTGCTCCATGAGATCCTGTCACCAGAGAGACATCATCATCATCATCATCATCACCATCATCATCATCATCATCAGACAACTGTAGCAGCTTATGGCAACTCTTTGGCAGCAGAGTGAAAAATAGGGTTTATTTTAGTGAATCGGGACAAAGCAGGTCAAACGAGCATCTTTCAGTTCTGCAACAATCTGAAGATATCAGCTCTGTCTTTCATCTGTCCATGCAACTCATTAAACAGAGAGAAAAATAGAAACAAAGATGGGTGAATCTCACAAATAAATGTCACTTTTCACCCCATCCAAAAAAAAAGGTAAAAATAAAAAATAAATATTTTGCTTAATGAAAAAAGCATATTTTGAAAAAAATATAATACATTTTTTTATGATGTGGTGTCATTTTTGTGAGATTCACTTACAAGAGAGAAACATTAAAAAATATTATATATTAAAAAGAAAACATTAAAAAGTGTGTTGATTCACACTGCTGTGGGTTAAACACACAGTTAGAGTTCAACGCAGCTCAGATTCTGTGCAACACACGCTAGTTTCAGTTAGTGTTCAGATACATGCACACACACACAATCCTACATACAACCATCCTGCGTAACATGCTGATTCTGTAGGCTTTATACTCCTTTGGATCATCAGAGTGAAGCTCCTGTGAATGAAACATCTCCACATCAGATGAGCCCTTAAACACCTGATGCAGGTGCACAGTACAGCACTGAAACCAAAATCACACTCCACGGTTTCATGAGTGAGTAAATCTGAAATCATTTAGAATCACATGAAACAAAAGATTGAGCAGCAGGATATCTGAACTGTCTTTTCAATGCAAATACCACTTTTGATACTCATATTCATCTGGACATGACCCAAAAATGATGTGTTTAGAGTCTATTGTCCAATGTATCAGACACATTTTACCCAATAGCTACCATTTGGGAAGAATTATTCTTTTAATAATTAATGGCTAATAATTAGTCAATGTTTTATACATTGGCAATTCACCAACATATATAATACAGTATATCATATATGTATGCTATATATGTATTTGGCGACACAGCTTACCCACAGACACATTCTACTCCACTCTCCCCTAAATATCCTTTCAGCCTATCAAAAGTTTCAGCCTAAGTTAAATCTGCAGTCCACCCTTGTCAAGCTATTAATTAAAGACCCCATAAAATGGTTTAACAAAGGCAGTTTTCTGTCCTGTGTTGATGTTCTTTCTATTGAAACAGGACAACACAGTCAACACTACTGCTATCTGGTGGCAGGTGATTAGGGGGAGGGAAATTCTTATTCAATAATAACAATAATAATAATAATAATAATAAAAAAGGATTCTGTGATCTTGCGATTGCAATAATAAATGCTAATTAAATCGTTTGCTGAATTATTAGCAACAGCTTGTATTTTTGTCTAATTTCTGCAATTTTTTCCGGCAAACATGTTAAACTGACGGGGATGCAATATTTGCAATAGCACTTTATTTCGATGGTCCACTTTAGACATTCTACTAACTATAAGTAACTCTGCAACTACATGTCAACTAACTCTCATTAGAGTATTAGTAGACTCTCTGCTTAATATCTGCTTTATTTTGATGGTCCTTCAACAGACATTCTACTGACTATAAGTTACTTTGCAACTACATGTTGTTAAAAGTCTCAGTATGTAATATTGTAAATGTTATGTGTACATGTGTTTGCTTGTCTGTTCTATTTTCACTCTAATAGGATTAGTAGAATAAGCAATGTCAACTTATTCTACTAACCTGAACCCTAACCTAACAGTCTACTACAGTCTACTAATACTCAAACAAGAGTGAGTTGAAGTAGTTGCAAAGTTACTTAGAATGTCTAAAGTGGACCATAAAAATAAAGTGTAACCATATTGGCTATTCAAAACCAATAAATCTGAGCCCTGACAAATGATTCACTACGTGTTTAACTGTCACACTGCTGTATTGCAGTGCATTTCACTGTAAAATGAGCAGAAATGGCTGGACACATGGAGCATCAACCACAATTGGTCAAAAAATGTACAGGTAATTGTGCTCTTACAGGCCCTCATTTACGAAAACAAACATACAACAGAAAATTGGGCGTATGATCGTTTCCACGCAAAACTTGGCATTTATCAAAATGGATGTGAACAGTGGCTCGAACGTCAGTTTTCAACTCGTGCATGACATTGTTTTAGTTAGCATGAACTTGTGGGCAGCACAGTAAATCTGGCGGAGAATTGTTATAAAAGTATTTTGTCTGGAATCATTTTCATAATTTAAAAATTAGTTGCCAATGGTAAAATGTTGTATTGACAGTGTGCCATACAGCCTATCCATAACATACTGTATATGTATAATAAAGTATTCTTTTATATTAAATACTTATATAATCATGTATATGTACTAGTGAAACATTAATAATCATTTAATTAATTAGGGGTAATATTTCTTGAGAAATATCAGTCAGTTAAATATTCAAACCTCAGCTGGTGTTCGATTCAACACGGTTGATCGCAGAAGTGATCTCGCTCCAAACTGAATTTTATGACTTAATTTTATTCCACTTTTCAAGCTGCCAAATAACCCAAGCTAGTTCGATTCAACTTGTGAGGTCAAAGTTTAAATCTCCAAGTCAGAGAAGGTCCTCTTCTTGGCTGGGTTACATTTCTCCATGTCATACACTCGAAGGGCAAGGCTTCTAAACCGTGAATTTATAGGGGCGAGATATTTAAATGAAGACTGTTTTCAGATGCCACATTTATAAATGTCCAATTTGTCACTAATGCTAATTACTTAAAATGAAAACAATGAAATGCCAAAAAAAAAAAAAAAAGGTCTCATCATTTGCTCATCCTCATGCCTTCCCAGATGATATGAGTATCTTTCTTCAGATGAATAACAGGGATTTTTAGAAAAATACAGTTTAAAATGTATATAGTTATATTATTTTTCTCACACACATGAACCGTTTAATTTCAGAATACATTGATTCATCAACTGGGGTTGCATGGATTACCGTCATATTCACTTTGCATGGTTTTTGAAGCATCAACTTTGAAGGATCTATCCACGTGCATTATATTTTCTCACAGAAATTGATTATTTTTCTAAAAGTCTGCATTTGTGTTCATCTGAAGAACGAATGTTATATACATGGGTGGCATGAGGGGTTAGTAAATGATGGGAAAATTTACATTTTTGGGTGGATTATCACTTTAAAAACATAACGATTATTGGTGGTTTTTACTGGACCACACTTTTTGAGAACAGCTGCAGCAATTCCAGTCATTTTGGGCCACAAAAACCAGAAAAAAGTTATCCCGATGGCAGGGGAAAAACATCCATACCCATGAATAAACTTTGCATATCTTTGCAAACCGTGCATATCTCCTAAAGGTTAACTTACAGGAGAACGTCTCGGTTACACATGTAACCCTCGTTCCGAGCGTGGCAATATCGCATCATGTTATGCTGAGGAGCCGAGACTGACCCTCTGCTGTTCCAGCGGTACAGCGGTTGTGGCAGGGGGACGTAACTCTTAGCTCCGAAGCAAAAACATGATGCAAGATTGCCGCGCTGCTCATTTTATACCCACGCGGTGAGGCGGAGTTACGCTATGCAAATTCCGCAGACCCATGGCATTGTTTTGCCATTGGCTCATTTTCTAGAACTCGAAGGTCATAGGCTTCTAAGCGAAACCCCCATTTCGTCATTCACTGACGTAACTCGTAGTGACTGAACGAAAGGGAACACTAGCATATAGATGAGCTGAAATCTAATATGCATGGAGTAAATACCACAAAACTACATTTATGATCTCATGGGGTCTTTAACTTTTACCAGAAATTAAGAAAATAAACTTAGATTTAAAATGCTTTCTGCTGAGGGCTAACAATTATAAACTTCAAACAACCTTTTTATATACTAAGATGCATTAAGGGCCTGTAAAAGTTTTCAGGCTGCATATCATGAATGTGACATCATTAATAAAACCAACTGGGATTAATATTAGGCTATTAATATACACCAGTTTAATATTATGAAAAATAGGTGATAACACTTTAACTGTCTACTACTATACTCCTTTCTACTAATCAACTTACATTTATGGGGCTGTCGGGAGACGACTAAGTTAAGTTATTATTTGTTCAATAGTAGGAAAAACAATATAATTTTTAAGAAGTGGATAGTGTGTCTGGCTGGAGGTGGAGAAGCACTGGTATAGGGAAGTGTCAGGATAGTGTTTGTACTGACCAGGTTCTCGTTGGTGAGGCGCGTGATCTCGTGTTGTAGACTGGCCTCGATTCGAGCCTCTGGAGGAAGCTGTAGATTCTGAGCCAACAGCTGCTGCTGACGGTTATTTTCCTCTTTAACACTCTGCAGCTCTCCACGCAAAACCTCCACCTCATTGTCATGAGACCGACGCTGAGCCTGCAACTGAGACTCCAACAACCTATATAGATGGAGATGGAGAGAGAGAGAGAGAGAGAGAGAGAGAGAGAGAGAGAGAGAGAGAGAGAGAGAGAGAGAGAGAGAGAGAGAGGAGTAGAATTAGCTTCTGTTTTGAGATCAAAGTGTTTAAGGAATAGTTCATCCAAAGATGAAAATGTTGTCATTATTTAGTTATACTCATTTTAAACCAGCAAGGAGAAATTCTGAAGAACTTTTATGCAGCGCAATGACAGTGCACCATACAAGTAGTATATGAAATTTGTACGCTATATTTCCAGGTCATCTGAAGTCATATAATAGATAACATTGGTTGAGAATCAGATTGAAATTGTCATTATTCACTGCTAATCTTCTTGTTTCAATTTTAAAATATTGTGCTGATCAGTGCTATGTTATATCATTGAGATAATACTATAGTTTTTTTATATTTTGAATTGTTTTATTTTTATATTTTAATTTTAGTTAAAGTTTTAGTATTATTTTATTTTATATATGTCCATATCATTTTTATTTCAGTTTTAGCTTTAGTTATTTTAGTACATCACATTAAACTAAATTAAAATTAGAAATGTTGCCTTGGCCTGAAAAGGCACATTTTTGAAAATGGGTTTGAAAGTGCCAAAATTGAACAACAAAAACATACATTTGTGAAAATGGTGACGTCAAGCACATGCCTAGTTACATGTTCAGTCTATAGGTGTAGTGTTTCTTTACAAAGTGACATTGCCAACTACTGGCCTGGCAGCAAATTACAGCGTTTTTAGTAATTTTCTAAAAAACTACTTTGAGGGGATCGTTTTGTCAATGTTGTCGTCTGTACGCGAAAAACACAAAGGAAAAACGTTTCTATTTTTAGTACATCATTGTCATGTAAATGCACCCTTGGTTAACAATAAAAACCCTAGTGCTGATGTGATACACCAGGTTTGAAAATACAAAAAGAAAATGTGCTATAACTAAAAGAGAAACACCTATTAGAATATGCTGAAAGTAGAATGAGATCTGAGAGTGGAGGTGAAGATTTTCAGTGAATAATTATATATCCACCTGGTTCTCACACAAAGCTATCGTGTAACTTCAGAAGATTTGGAATACTGCGCACAAGCTGTAAAGACTAGTTTTATGGTACTTTTGTGTCCTTTTTGGAACTTGACAGACATGGTCGCTATGAACCGTCATAAAGGTTTGGAAGAACATCCAGAACAAGATGTTATGGCATAATATAAATAATGGCCAACTTTTAATGTTTGAGTGAACCATTCCCAACTACGGCTAAGAAACCTGCCCATTCTTTCTTGCAGTGCAGCAGTCAGCATTCAACTCTAGAAATCAATTTTACTTATATTTTTATAAAATCTTTTTTATAGCTACATGCTGTTTTAAAATAAGAATTTTGCAACCCAATTTAATTTTGGTTAGTCCTGTATTAACACTACAAAGAGTTCTTGCAGGTTTTGATACAATGAAGCACTACTCATACTGTATGTTAAGGAGAACAGTCTGAACACACTATTGTTTAGGGAAGAATAAACAGCAAAATGTTAGATGATTATGTCTTTAGAAAGCTGAGAGACCAAAATCAGTCTAAAAACGGAGAATGGAGAGATGAGAAAGCTGAGAGCTCAGACATTTCTACATGCTCTCATCTCTCTGCTCTTTAACCTGTTTGTTTCCTTTAACCCTTCATAAACCAACCACAGCTCTCCATCCTCATTCAGTTTATGGTAATCAGGGAATGGGGATCTGATGGGGTGGAACAAAGAAAGAAATGGTAAGAACGAAAAACAAGGACAAGAGGAAAAACAAAAATGTGTCAAACTTAGATGTGTGTGGCATGTTGAGGAGTTTTACAGGTTATTGAAAAGAATTGTTCACCCAATATAGAATATTTGATATTATATGTGAGGAATGGAACGTAATATAAGTCCAACTAAGATTTGAGAGCTGCTATATGGAGGAGGGAAAGATTAATGTAGGAAAAGAATGAAGTAAAACAGCTAAATGATTTCAGTAAATAAAACATAATAAATAATGAAGATAAAGAAGACTGCAAGTGTAACCATCAATTAATAATAATAATAAAAATAAAAAAAAACATAAAAAAGAAATAATTTGCCATCCATTCATTCACATAAATTAGCTATTTGTGCACTGAAAATAGGAAAATAGGTAATAAATGGCATCCAAGCAGTCAGCCAAAAGCCACATTTACCTTTGGACGGACAGAAATTCTGATCAACACAGTGTGATTTTGCTGGCATATTTTGCACAATCGGTCATGAAGATCACTGCACTGGTCTATTATTGTGCTATAATCCATTTCAAATAAACCCTCCTCAAAAGCTACCTGAAGCAAACTTTGTTTGTTTAATATTTTAAAAGCAAACTAGACTTTAGACAATCCCTTCTGATTAGTTAAAGGTCATGCCTAGCAAAGCTTTTCTGTATGTTTTCTCATCTATGTATGGGCTCTGGAATGCTGCTCTGCTCTGAGCTGCACACACATGCAGTGAGAGCGGCCCACCATGCCTGTCCATCTGTTACCTCAACCTGCTCACAAGCTCGTTCACTTCAGTCGGTCTGCGTGTAAACCTGGGTGATCTGTGCAGGACAGAGATGAGCCGTCAACAGACAGACAGACAGACAGACAGACAGATACAGACAGACAGAGGCCTGATCCTAAACACAGAGGCTTGTGAATAAGGTTGTGAGAGCGATAAATCATAATTTCCTCAGTTCGAGATAAATGTTATTCAATGGATGAATGCGAGACACTACAAAGAAGATAACCAGCAGCAAAACATAGATCAGAACAGAGGTTCTCAAACCGAGAGGTTCGAGGGGCATAAACAGAGATGGGTAGTGTGATGGTAGAATAGACCACTTGGGTGTTTGCAAAACACAGATGATGTGTTTTGTGGGCGGAGCCTACATGGTGACAGAAAATGACAGTTCTGCAGTAAGCAGTCTATGGAAGCCACGGAATAAAACATTAAAAAAGGTAATTTCGAGTTTATATCTCCACAATTCTGAGTTCCCTTTCGTTGTCACTCCGAGTTACGTCGGATGACGACGAATGGGGTTTCGCTTAGAAAGCCTATCATCTTCGAGTATATAAAACGAGCCAATGGCAAAGAAATGCCATGGGTCTGCGGAATTTGCATAGCGTAACTCCGCCCTACCCTAGGGGTATATAAGGAAGTACGCCGCAACATGCAGATATGTTTTCGCTTCGGAGCCAAGTTCATTCACTTCACTGCACAGCCAATTCTGAGTTCATCTCTATTTTCTCTTCGAGACGAGCCTCTCTCCAGGTGTTGGTGTGACAGCGAGTTCCAGCGAGTGCACATTCCCTGCTTATCTGTGCAGTGATTTGCCAGAGTTTGTGTGTTCATCTCCCTGGTCGCTTCAACACTTGTGGAGAAAAACTCCTTTCTAAAAGAGCTTGCACTCGGCACGTCTTTTTAAAGATGCCTCGCCCGTGCACTTCTGGTTGCGGTCTTCTCATTTCTGACTCTGATGGGCACAATCGCTGTCTTGTGTGTCTGGGTATTGAACATGCTAAGGCAGCGTTTGTGGATGAGTCATGTTCCCATTGCGGGAACATGCCCATCGCACGGTTGCGGTCAAGACTCAATGACCTTCATGGTAGAGTCCCCTCATCCGCACCCCGATCTACGAGCTCCGCGAGAGCTGGTACTTCGGCTGGCGGCCAGGGTGACCTGAGGGTTACGGTGTGGAACAAAGCGCCGACTATTCCACGCTTCACACCGTCCTCTAGCGCCGTGCAACCCGCGAGTCGTCCGAATTAGCCCGCAGTACAGTCCTCTGACTTGCCGCGGGTCTCATTCGGCGCTCCAGAGGAAGATTCGATGTCGATCGCTGCATCACAAGGTGGGCAGGAGTCCTTGGGAGAGGAAGATTCGGCTGTGCTGCCACCTTCGGGTGTCCCAGCATTGCCCGAGTCTGATCCCGAGCTGACGGCCATGCTTTCCCGGGCAGCCGCGGCCATTGGTCTCGAGTGGTCCCCGCCACCCGGTCCAGTGCGCTCGCGGCTGGATGATTGGTTTTTGGGTGCGGCCGCTGATCCTCGTCAGCGCCCAACCCCAATACCTTTCTTTCCGGACGTGCATGAGGAGGTCTCGAGGTCCTGGAAGGCACCCCTGTCTTCCCGTGATCGCTCGGCGGCCTCCTCCGCCTTTCCTCCTCTCGACCAGGCGGCTGCCAAAGGGTACACTGGGGTTCCCCAGGTTGAACGCTCTGTGGCCATGCAACTATGTCCCCAGAGTGCTTCTTCCCGCGGCGACCCAAAGCACCCCTCCAAGGCCTGTAGGTTCTCCTCCACCCTTGTGGCGAAGGCCTATAGAGCTGCGGGGCAGGCAGCCTCCTAACTGCATGCCATGGCGACACTCCAGGTCTACCAGGCCCAGATGTTGCGTGACATGCACGAGGGGAGGACTGACCCAGGGCTCTTTGATGAGCTGCGTGCCGCCACCGACCTCGCTCTCCGGGCGACGAAGGTGACCGCACGCTCCCTGGGTCAGGTGATGTCCACCTGTGTGGTCCAGGAGAGACACCTGTGGCTCAACCTGGCTGATATGCGGGAGGCCGAGCGAACCCGGTTCCTCGACACCCCCATATCCCAGGCTGGCCTCTTCGGCGGAGCAGTCGAGGACTTTGCCCAGCAGTTCTCGGCTGCCCAGAAGCAGACTGAGGCTCTTAAACATGTCCTGCCCCGACGGCCCGCTGCTGCCCCCCAGCCGTCGGCACAGGTGCCTCAGCCCGCTCGCCGCCGTGGACGCCCTCCTGCGGTTCCCCTCCCTCCCGGACGGCCCCAGCAGCAGCCTCCATCCGGGCCGCCTCGTGGAGGAAGCCGCAGGAAGGCGTCACAGCTCCCTCCAGCCCCGCGCCCCGCTAAACGCCAGGCCAAGCGGCGCTCCTGAGACGGGCTGCTCAGAGATGGCTTTCAGTTCTGTGCAGGAGACGGTAGCAGGGCCGCTCCTTCACCCGGTGGAGAATCCTTGGTTTTCCCACCCCCGCTGCTCGTCCCTCGACGGGCAGCACCCTAATGTGGTTAAAGACAGAACTGACATACCCATCTCTGAGCACACAGAGTTCTCGGATGACAGTGCGCGCCGCTCACGGTCATTTTCGAATGCGTGCGGCCGCAGGATTGGTTTGCAGCGATCGACCTGAAGGACACCTACTTCCATGTCTCCATTCTTCCTCGACACAGACCGTTCTTACGGTTTGCTTTCGAGGGGCAGGCATACCAGTACGCGGTTCTCCCTTTCGGGCTAGCCCTGTCTCCTCGCGTCTTTACGAAGGTCGTCGAGGCAGCCCTTGTTCCCCTACGGGAACACGGGGTTCGTATCCTGAACTATCTCGACGACTGGCTGATCCTAGCTCACTCTCGAGACCAGGTTTGCGAACACAGGGACCTAGTGCTCCGGCACCTAGCTCGTCTGGGCCTTCGGGTCAACTGGGAGAAGAGCAAACTCTGCCCCGTGCAGAGGATCTCTTTTCTCGGTATGGATATCGACTCGGTCGCCATGTGCGCGCAGCTTACGAGCGAGCGCGCGCAGTCACTGCTGACTTGCCTTCGTCAATTCGAGGGCAAGAGTGCGGTCCCACTGAAACTTTTTCAGAGGCTCCTGGGGCATATGGCATCGCCAGCCGCAGTAACGCCGCTCGGATTGCTTCATATGAGACCGCTTCAGCTTTGGCTTCGCGATCGAGTCCCGAGGTGGGCATGGCAACACGGCACGCTCCGAGTCCCAGTGACTCCGACCTGCCGTCAGACCTTCACCCCGTGGTTGAACCTCAGTTTTCTACGGGCTGGTGTGCCCTTAGAACGAGCTTCCAGGCATGTTGTTGTATCAACAGATGCCTCCACCACGGGCTGGGGCGCCATGTGCAATGGACATGCTGCCGCGGGCTCCTGGACAGGTCCCCAACGCCTTTGGCGTGTCAATCGCCTCGAGTTGCTGGCTGTACGCCTTGCCCTGCACCGCTTCCGGGCGTTTTTTTCAGGGGTCAACACGTACTAGTCCGTTCAGACAATACCGCCACAGTAGCGTACATCAACCGTCAAGGTGGTCTACGCTCCCGCCGTATGTCGCAACTCGCCCGCCACCTCCTCATATGGAGTCAGAAGCATCTGAGGTCGCTTCGAGCCATTTATATCCCGGGAGAGCTGAACCGTGCGGCCGACGAGCTGTCTCGGCTTCGGCCTCTCGCTGGAGAATGGAGACTCCATCCCCAGTCGGTCCAGCTGATTTGGGATCAGTTCGGGGACGCTCAGATAGATCTGTTTGCCTCCCACGACTCGTCCCATTGCGACCTGTTTTATTCCCTGACCGAGGGCACGCTCGGCACGGATGCACTGGCGCACAGCTGGCCGCGGGGCCTACGCAAGTATGCGTTTCCCCCAGTGAGCCTTCTTGCGCAGACTTTGCGCAAGATCAGGGAGGACGAGGAGCAGGTGATATTGGTTGCCCCGTATTGGCCCAACCGCACCTGGTTCCCAGAACTAGTACTCCTCGCGACAGCACCTCCCTGGCCTATTCCTCTGAGGAAGGACCTGCTTTCTCAGGGACGGGGCACCCTATGGCACCCTCATCCCGATCTTTGGAACCTCCACGTGTGGCTCCTGGACGGGACGAGGTAGGTTTGAGTACCCTACCACCAGCGGTGGTGGCTACCATCACTTCCGCTAGAGCATCGTCCACGAGACATGTCTATGCGTTGAAGTGGAACCTCTTCGTCAACTGGTGTTCTTCTAAACATCAAGAACCCACGAAATGCCCGATCAGTGTCGTGCTTTCCTCCCTGAAAGAAGGGTTGGAGCGAAGGCTGTCTCCCTCCACTCTGAAAGTGTATGTTGCCGCTATTGCCGCACATCACGACGCAGTTGAAGGTAAGTCTCTAGGAAAGCACGACCTGATCATCAGGTTCCTGAGGGGAGCGAGGAGACTGAATCCTCCTCGTCCTCCCCTCGTGCCCTCTTGGGACCTCTCAGTGGTTTTAACTGCCCTGCAGAGTGCTCCCTTTGAGCCTCTGCAATCAGTGGAGCTTAAGTTCCTGTCTATGAAGACAGAGCTCCAGGTTGCATTGGCCTCCATCAAGAGGGTAGGGGACCTGCAGGCATTTTCGGTTGACGAAGCGTGCCTGGAGTTCGGGCCGGCTAACTCTCACGTGATCCTGAGACCCCGGCCTGGATATGTGCCCAAGGTTCCCACCACACCCTTTCGAGACCAGGTGGTGAACCTGCAAGCGCTGCCTTTGGAGGAGGCAGACCCAGCCTTGGCACTGCTCTGTCCAGTACGCGCCCTCCGTGCTTACGTAGACAGAACACAGTGTTTCAGGACCTCTGACCAGCTCTTTGTCTGTCATGGTGGGAAGCTGAAGGGAAAGGCTCTCTCCAAGCAAAGGTTGTCTCACTGGATAGTGGACGCCATTGCTTTGGCTTACCAGCAGCAAGGTCGACCATGCCCCCTTGGTGTGACGGCCCACTCCACCCGGAGTGTGGCATCCTCTTGGGCTCTAGCGCATGGCGCCTCGCTAACAGACATCTGCAGAGCTGCAGGCTGGGCGACACCTAACACATTCGCGAGATTCTATAATCTCCGAGTGGAGCCAGTTTCTTCTCATGTACTCGCTTCAACTAGCCGGTAATAGATTCTGCTCAGGTGTCTTCGCTTGCTCGCCATTCCTCTATACGGACAGGATACGTGCGATATTTCCTCAGGTGAGCCTCATAAGCCCTGAGTCTCCTCCAGCACTGACGATGTCAACGCCAGAGTTTGCCACCGGCAGCTTTCGCGCTTGGCTAGGTGCCTCCATGTGCATGGTTCCCCCTCTGGGCGACCCCCACATGTGTATTTCCACTGTAAGCCTCCTTGAGCATGTGTCTTTCCCTCGGCAAGCCACCTTGCCACCCCTGGGGTTGAAATATTCCACCTGCGGCTGGATACCCCAGTGTTTCTCCATATGCAGCCCTCCGGGGTCATATGTGTATTCCAAGTCCCCCCCTTCGGGTTGGGCATGATTGCATATTTCCACTGAGATATGCTTCCCAGTGTACCTTGGTATAATCCTGTGTTAAGTAGGAGTCCTTCGTCCGTGCCAGTCTCACGACAGGGAGCTCACACTTACGCAGGGCACTGGAAGACAGTCGGGAGGTGGCGTGATTACACTGGGAACCCCATTCGTCGTCATCCGACGTAACTCGGAGTGACAACGAAAGGGAACGTCTCGGTTACGTATGTAACCCTCGTTCCCTGAGTAGGGAACGGAGACGTTACGTCTCCCTGCCACTTCCGCTGTACCGCTGGAACGCCTGAGTTAAGTCTCGGCTCCTCAGCGAAGACATATCTGCATGTTGCGGCGTACTTCCTTATATACCCCTAGGGTATGGCGGAGTTACGCTATGCAAATTCCGCAGACCCATGGCATTTCTTTGCCATTGGCTCATTTTATATACTCGAAGATGATAGGCTTTCTAAGCGAAACCCCATTCGTCGTCATCCGACGTAACGTCTCCGTTCCCTACTCAGGGAACGAGGGTTACATACGTAACCGAGACATTTTTTCCCCTCACAATTCAGAGTTTGTATCTTCAGAATAATAAGAATTGGTAGATATAAAATATTTTTCCCCCCCAGAATTGTGATATAAACACACAATTGTGGTTAATAGAGTCTGAATTGGGAGATACATATATAATATAAAATATAATTTCATGCTGTAACATGTCCCCTATGAACTACATATGTGAATATTATATGTAGACCTAATGTTTACATTATATATATGCTTTAACATTTTTTTATCAGCCCAGTATGTCCATTTAATGGCTTGACACTATAAATGTGTACAAATCTGTGTAGACAGCTTTTTTATTTTAATGGAAATGATTTAGTTCTGACATGCCACGCCAAAGCTGTCTGATTTAAGCGCAGCGTGACTGTACTGTAGGTTGTTTATGGGTGCCAAAACACATCAGAACTTGCCACATTAACATATAGAAATCAACTGATGTGCTGTTACACCATGATGACTGTGCAAGAGGGCATTTATCATCTATTGTACAATGACTTCAAATGTCATGCATCCAGTCATATTTAAATTCTATCACTGTTTTGAATATCTTGATTTTAACTCAACCTTATGTAATATTACTTTTTGGTTCACATCCAGTTAAAATAAGAAGAAACATATATTTGTTTTTTTAAGTAATAGTCCATTAGATTATTAGAAGCTTATGTAATATACACTACCGTTCAAAAATTTGGGGTCAGATAGTTTTGTTTAGAAAAAAAAAACCCATTAAATTGATCAAAAGTTACATTTATAAGGTTACAAAACTTGTCTTTCATCAGAACTTTCTATTCATCAGATAATCCTAAAAAGAAGTATCACTTACTGCACAAAAAAAAGCCACACAACAATTTTTTAACACTGATAATGAGAAGGAATGCTTCTTGAGCACCATATTAAACATTAAAATTATTTCTGAAGGGTCATGTGACACTGCAAAGCCAAATTTTCAGCAGAAATTACTTCAGTCTTCAATCACAGAATTAAATTCCATTTAAAAAAAAATATTTGTAAAAATATGTATTTTTGATTAAATAAATGCAGCCTTGGTGAGCATAAGAGACTTTTTCCAAACACATAAAAAACATCGACCCCAAACTTTGGAATGGTAGTTTACATAGCATTTTGGGGTACAATTTCTGATAAAGATTACTATATAGTGATACTAGAAGTAGTAGCCCTCTGGGGGATACAAATCAAAGTTTAAGAACCTCTGATGCAAAACATGAAGACTTCACTATGAGTAGGGCAGAGAACAGGACTTCACACAACATATATACAGTATGAGATGTAATCGATTTATGATTCAGCACATGACTGCTGATAGTGGAAGAAATGTAAAGAGAAGCATTGCACCTGTTGGTGTCTTTGAGACCCATGTAGGCCTGGGAGATCTCCTTGGCATCGGTCAGCTTCTGCACATCCTCAATGTACGGCAAAGGTTCAGTCATGGTTGCCTAAACACACACAGAAGATTCACACTCATGTAAGTTATAAATCACTGAATCCATCAACTAACTGACTTTTGAGCATCAGACACATCACAAGAACCATTTCTCGTTCACTTCATTCTCAGTTAATAAAAGTGATGTTAGAACTTGTAAACTGTAAAGTTAATATACAACGTTTGCGCTTTTCATATAAATAAATTGTCAAATGGCTTACAAACTCTTAATGTTCGACAATATCTTCCCAAACTCTGAACGATAGCAAACGTTAGCATTATGGAGACTAAAATGGAGATGGAAGTGATGTAAATGATTGTTCTGCTGTCTGATCAACATACCTTTTCATCCTGTTGTGAGTGCAACACAGGACAAAAGGAGAGATGAAGTTAGAAATCTTAACAAGACTTATGTTAAGCGAAGAATGTTAGAGACAGATATTAATGTACAAAAACTGAAGTAAGAATGAAAGGCTTTGTGTCTGACCTTGTGTTGCATGGCCTCTTTCTGACTGACAAGTTGAGAGCGCAGGATGAGCACCTCTTCCTTCCGCACCTCCAGCTCCTCGTTGGAGGAGTTCAGCTGATCCAGCAGGACAGTGTACGGAGGAGAACCCGGACCAGCGGAAGCGGCATCAGCGTTGCCTCTCAAAGACTGACGCATCTCATTCAAATGATGTTTGAGCTTCTTATTCTCAGACTCCAACTCCTGACGCTGAAGAGAATTCAGAATTATCAACATACAAAAACATTTATACATGTAAAAAAACAAAACATGATATTACTATATAACATATAATATACTACACTGCTTTATCTTCCTCATTTCAGACGTCCATTGTACTGGACAATTTTGTTCATTTAGATTACGTGTGTGTGTGTTTACCTTGAGAGATTCATACTCCAGCTCAGCGCCACGAGCTTTCTTATGTTCCTCATCATCCTGGCCAACAAGAAAACACATTTTCAATCACAGTACCAGTGTGTATGTAAAAGTATATGTATGTATGTGTGTTTAGGTTTACTTAGCTATACATTGAAAACAATATATCATACTTTTAAAGTTAAAAGACTGTAAAAAATCTATGGTAAAAACTTAATTGGTAACTGTAGGTTCCCTTACTATATACGGTGAAAAACTAAATAGATCTAATGGGACATTTCATGTTCATTTTATAATTTAAGGGGAAAACTGTAAACGTAAACATTGTATGAGTTAATGAAAGGTTCATTTTACTTGAACATATATATAAAAAAGTAAATCCATAAAAACTAGTTATTGCTAATAATTTTGCAGAGGTATATGAACAAAAAATGTGTTGGTCATCACATTAAAAATAGCATTTATGATATTACAGTTTTGAAGTGCTGGAAAAAGATGTGCAAGTTAGTACTTTTTAGCATTTGACTATTTCTGTCACAATACCATAGTTATGGTTAGAGTTACTACATTAGCCTAAATCCATGGTGAATGTTGCTGATTTGTGGACTGAAAGCCTTCTGTGTTTCTCTTGGTTTCCACGTCAGCGCTGTTTGATCTGATATCTATGGTTTATAACAGAGAACTCTGCGCCGAATCGGAATGTTTCTCACTAGATCTCGCAGCGATGATGTTATTAATTATGAGGCGAATTCAATGGATTTCTTCACTGGATCTCCAGAGTCTGGATCTCCTAGTAACAGTGTCGCGTGATCGAGATCGGCCCGCGACTGGCAAGTTTGCAGCGCTGCGCTGTCTATTATTGGTCCGAACTAATGAACAGTCCGTGAAGCATAAATGAGTAGCGCATTTTCGTTCTGCTTTCATTTTGTTTGCATTCGGCAACGTTCCGGCGCGACCAAATTTTTTTTATCCTATATATTTATACATAGGTATGTGCAATCCCCTGGGATCGAACCCACAACCTTGCGTTGTTAACGCAATGCTCTTACCACTGAGCTACAGGAATATATATATATATATATATTTTTAGTATCTGGGTTAGGGAGATTTAGCATTTAACTTTAAATAAAAACATTGATGGTATGTTCTCATTTAGAAATCAGAGTAAAGTGTGTGTGTACCCTAGCTCTAGCCCGCTGAAACTGCTCTTCCCTCCGATCGAGTTCGTTCTGCAGTGACTGTTTTTCTTGCTCTAGTTCGGATACTCTCTTCTGTAGCTTCAGGAACAGGGACATGTCCAGTATCCCCTTGGAAACATCCTGAGGAGAGAATAAAACACATCTCATTTTTATATCCACAATATGTGCCATTTTATGTTTTATTCCTAGGATCTTTATAACGTCAAAAGCCAAAGAAAGTCAGAAATTAGTTATATAGCCTAAAATGAATTTTAAATCATAAACAACTGAGTAATATGAATGATCTAAATGATTTCTGCTCTCACCTCCCCTCCGCGGGACCCTTCCTCGGACTCTGCAAATTCGGAGTTGTAGGTACATTCTGATTCGTTGCTGCTGTGTGTGGAGTCTGTGCGCCTGTGACCAGGTTTTGGAACATTCTAGAAGAAAGAAAGGACCCATCAGAGAACTGGAGGCTTTTACTAAAAGGAGTGTGCTGGATCTGAGCCTAAACCAGCCTAATCTTTCAGAATACCCATTGATTAGTTGATTTTCAAGATGTGAAGTTAAGTAATCCATAAATGATCGTGTCCTCACCACTGCAAGTGTGATCTCCTCTTTCAAATCGTCGTATTTCTCCTCTAGTCGGAGGTGTTCGGTAAGGAGGTTCTGGTAGCGAGACCGTTCCTCGTTTAAATCGTTTTCTAGCTGCTGGGTTTCCTCCTTCAGAGCCCTCTGCATTTTGTCTATAAAACACATACATGTTAAACATCATTCACACACATTCCCAAAGAACAGTCAACCAATATTGAATTACTCAATCATCTGACTGCAGACTGACTCATGTTGTTGACACTGCAACAGGACAGGGACGAGTATCATGTTAGGAAAGCACACACAGAAATGACAGACACTGTTTATAAAGGATTGTGTACATTAGTATAGCAGTGTGTAAGACTGGCTGATAATTTTTTTGCAATATTTTTCATATTTTATATTATCAGAATAGTACATTTTCTGATGATTTTAATGTGCTGTTTATTTGGCCATTCATTTTCCTAAAGACAGAGAAGTTTCACACCAGCGCTAAGACAGAAATATTAAATAGAATGTCTGATTTAAACCTCAATAGATTTGGCACAATGACGATATGCAGTAATACAATTGTTTGTTTGAACAATTAATTTGCAACCATGACTCAAAGATGTTCACAGTAAGCTCCCATGTGACATTTTACATGCTTATATTGTTTTAGTAAAAATGTATGCGTCACAGAATGATAGGTTGAAGAAGATGAGACGAGGCAGCGCAGAACTAAATGCAGCAAACTACTTTAATAAACAATATCAAAATAAAGAAACACAAAAGGTAAAAACATGGAAGACACGTAACAGTGTGACACATCCAAGACAATGAACTCAGGGGCCGTTTACACAACACCATTTTCATATAAAAACTGAAAACTTTTGGTCGATTATTTACACGACAACATCGGTTTTTGAAAACAATACCATTATTGTCTTGTTGTATTGTGTTAGTTTAGTAAATAGTTTTAGTAAATACATCTTCTGAAGTCTATTGTAGATATAGATATTCAGATATGAGTCTAATCATGGATGCAAATGCAGTCAACTTGCTCTCGAGTGTTGACGGACCGGCTTTGACTGTTCCAATATGACGGATGGTTTATGTATAGCAGCCCACAGAAACAGCCGATAATGTAGATGTACAGTATATATATCTATGACCATGACAACAAATTAACACAAACTAGAAACCATGATGATGGAAGGAAACATAGGAAATAACGCAACACAAACTAAAAGTCCATGAAAATGAAACCAAATCACCAACATAATGTTACATTTTGTAGTTAAATAGTGATATTTATTACAATATATTGCTATACTGGTGCATATAAATGATGATTAAAATGACTAAATATTCTTTGAAAAATATTAAATAGTTCTACCTTGTGTAAAAACACTGTTTTTAAAGAGTTTGCACATACATCGAACAACATTGACATATTCAAGTTTTTGCTTACCTGTCCACTGCTGGCCTTGTTCCTGGATCATTCGGTTCAGGTCGTTTTTCTCGTTCTTCAGCAAATGGTTTTGCTCCTTTAGTTCTGAGATCATCTGTCACAAATATTACACAAACACAATCAGTCGACTGCATGCCATTTTAGTCCTTAAAAGATTATATGAAAAAAACGAAACTATTAGCTATGGTAATCTGCATCGTGTCACAGATGCTTGTATTGAATGGGAACATTCATTTACTCAACACACATTCAATATTGTATTATTGTGGCTTTGTGAATCGTTCTATTCCTCTACTGTACCACCCTAAAACTAGGCTACTTCTAACATTTGTGCTGAGCGCTAGTCTCTATC
This sequence comes from Leuciscus idus, assembly GCA_021554675.1. Lineage (NCBI taxonomy): Eukaryota > Metazoa > Chordata > Actinopteri > Cypriniformes > Leuciscidae > Leuciscus > Leuciscus idus. The sequence goes on from CM038634.1 coordinate 11,073,709, forward strand.
TCTCTCTCACCTGTGTGAATGTACAGGTCTCTTCTCTTCCCAGATTTAAAGCAGTGTTTCTCTAATCCCTGAATATGGAGATAAACAGGAGTATCTGTGTCTTTAGAGGGCTCTACAATCTAGTAGGACTGTCTAAAAGCAGGGTAATGTGGGTAACCTGTGGGACTAACTTGACTTTTTTGAGGATCTATTGTGGAGAATTTGCTAATGTAATGCCACACCATCAATGAGGTTTACGACACACATCAACACACTGAGAAACAGATCAAACACACACTTATATAAATTATTAATTTATATACGAGTCATACACAAATAACTTGGACACTAATGCTACATTCACGCCATGTCGTAATTACAATAGTCTCAAGATGACAACATGTGACGTTATATTCGGAGCTGTTCACGTCCTCAGACTGGGAATTATGCGTTTCTATGGCACCACTATCAACGTCTAAATGAATGTGCAGCGGTCAGGTGGTACAGCAGTCATGTGGTACAAGTAAGAGCTCTCAAACAATTGCCATGTTACAAGCTGTAATTATGAGCTCCATGAGGACGTGAATGCTTGTTACAAGTTGAAATCGTGTAATTGCGGTAATTACGACATGGTGTGAATGCACCTTTAGACATTTTAATATAATTATTCTGTTTAACTAATTTGCAAATGTTTTGTAAATCACTCAATGGTATGGGAGAACTTTATGACACTGGAACCATGAATGTACTGTGGTACATTTAATTAATCGCTTTTTTGAATCAGTAAATTGACATGAGCCATCCAAATTAACTGACTTCTGGAACACTACTGAGTAATGAATCAAATGAACGCGTTTTCTATGAATCCGTTTACTGAAACGAGCCATTCAAATGAACTCTCGTCAAAGGAACACCACTGGGAGACGACTCAAACGCATCAGTGAATTTTGGTGAATTTAAGCTGTCTGAATGAATTAACTTCCCGGGCTGCGTTTAACTCCACTTTTAGACAAAGTACACTTCCCTAAGCACTTCCCCTCAGGTGAATCCCCACCGCCATTTTGATGTGCGTTCAACTTCGTCAAGAGGGTGAAGAAAGTATTATTTGGACAGACCCTCGACCCCTCAATTTTGTCAGAGGGAGCGAGTCTAAATGTACACCAGGGAGATCCATAGACCACAATGCGCACATTGTTACGCCACAGCAGATTAAATTTTTTTTTGCTTTGATTTTCCCACACAACTCTAGTGTTTGATAATGGAGTTATTTTGACATTTACCGGCATATTGCTTTTAGCTGTCTTAAACTTTTTTTTACACAGTTATAGTTCATTGTATTGTTATCATTTTCGTTTGTCATTTTTTATATTTTGTCCAACAGCCCAAGCATGCATACAGAATGATCCGTAAAACAAATCAATAAGGATAGATCCATAGCGGAATCCAAGTGATCAAGGGCTTATTTAAACCTGTTGCAAGGGTTCCGCCAGTAGTGGGCGCTCAATGTTAGCAATGACGTACATCCGAGTGAATGAGACAGATGGAAATTAGCAAGGGAAGGGCATAAAGAAATGGACTTCAACGCAGCCCAGGATTGGGTAATGACTCAACGCATCAATGAATCAGTTCGTTTTCAGTTCATTGAAATGAATGACACAAATTAAAGGGATAGTTCACTTTGAAATAAAATGTTGGTATGTTTTAGCTTACCTCAAGGGCATCCAAGATGTAGGTGTCTTTTTTTCCGCAGTAGTTTCAATTTTGATATTTTTAGGTCAAACCGTTCTTGTCTGTCAGTCAAATAATGCAGGTCTATGGTCACCACCTCAAAGAGCAAGCACAGAGTCCAAATTAAAACAATTCCACATCGTCCAAATTAAACAGTTCCCCATCGTAAGTACACATTAAGTACACATCGTAAGTACACATCGCCTAAGACACGAAACGAGCGGTTTGTGTGAGAAAACGAACAGTATTTATATCGTTGTTATCTCTTGAACACAGCCGCGTCCAAATGATCTGAGGGCGCGGGCGGGTATATATATATACTATAGAATTCGCCTTCGCTACTGCAGTTCATTGGAACGAAACCGTAGCCGTATATACATCTAGTGTATATATCTATACCCGCCCGCGCCCTCAGATCATTTGGACGCGGCTGTGTTCAAGAGGTAACAACGATATAAATACTGTTCGTTTTCTCACACAAACCGCTCGTTTCGTGTCTTAGGCCATCAATGTGTACTTACGATGGGGAATTGTTTAATTTGGACGATGTGGAATTGTTTTAATTTGGACTCTGTGCTTGCTCTTTGAGGTGGTGACCATAGACCTGCATTATATGACTGACAGACAAGAACGGTTTGACCTAAAAATATCAAAATTGAAACTACTGCGGAAAAAAAGACACCTACATCTTGGATGCCCTTGAGGTAAGCTAAAACATACCAAAATTTTATTTCAAAGTGAACTATCCCTTTAACGGATTTACTAAGTGAATAACCCTTAGCTTTTTGAAAAGTGCTTTGAACATCGCACTAGTACAGGCACATCACAGCTGCACACAACTACACAAGTGAATGTACAGCACCTGTTCCATCTCGTCCTGGTAGGTTTTCGCCCATTCCTCAATGGCTTTCTTTTCCTTCTGTGTGTTTTTCAGGTCTTTACGCAGTTGCTCCAGCTCCTCCAGAAGAGTTGTAACTTTGTTGGCGTTGTTTTTGGCATCCTCTTCTGCCCCTCGCAGACGGTGGACTTCCACACGCATGCGCTCAGACTCTGCAGCATGGCTGATCTCTAGACCATTCAAACGCTCGCTGAGAGAACGGTTGTCCTTGCTCTAGAGTGAAACCAAAACAGAACATCAGTTAATTCTATTTAATTACATGAGTACTATTTTTTGGGAATTTTAGTTCTTGAATCAGAGTAATTCAAATTTACTTTAGTGAATTCATCTTAAATATCTTTTTTTAACGTCATGGCATTCTTTGTGTTTTGCAAAATCCTGTTTCTCTCTAAGGCCACATCCACACGAAGCCAGAGCTTTCCCTATCCGATTTTTTTTTTTTTCGTTCAAAAAAAAATTTCCGTAAACACGGCGTCGTCTCAAGAAATATCTGCGTACACACGAAACCACTGAAACCGACTCAAAACGATGTAGTATACATGCCAGACCAGTATGTGGCGCTGTAATTCTGCCACAGACATACACTAAAAACGGAGAAGAAGACTTAAAGCATGCGCATAAACCTTGCGCGCCGTATACTATGGCTGTATACAACAATAATATTAGGCACAGTAGCTTCTTTTTTTCTTTTCTTTTTTAATCAAGAACTTTGTTGAACAATATGAAAAACCATAAATGTAGTTGCTGTGACTTAACGGCGTCTGACTAGTTGACACTTGGTGTGATGACATCATCGTTTCACAAAATGTACGGATTGGCCGTACACACGAAAACGCAAGGGCGGCGTTTTCAGATTTATCCACCTTGGGACCCGGTTTAAAAAAATAGCGGTTTCAGTCTCCGAAAACACCGGATCCGTGTGGACGAAACGCCAATACGATAAAAAATGTATACGTATACAGCGAAACGCGTCTCCGTGTGGACGGGCCCTAAGTTTAAATACATTTTTTACTCCAATGTCCCAATAAAATTCCTTATCAAGATGGATTCAGACTTTTAAACTCCACTGTACAAAACCTTTAAACTGACATTGAACCTATATTGTACTTTTTCATCATATGATGATACATTTTCAATTAAACCTCTAATTGTCATTAGAATCAGTACATTACATTGACAGCTACATAAACACACACTTATGCCCTATTCGGACGGGATTAGTTTTACAAGTGTAGATAGAATAATGTAATTTTACCATAGAACGTCTGTAGTATTAATGGCCAATTCGCCCGGGATAAGAAATCTCATTAAAACTAGCAGAAGTGGGAGGGGTAACTTGATTTATGCACCGCCACAACCTCCCTGTCGTCATGTGTGTATTACTTTGCTTCCTGATATCACATGCACAAACACATATAATCTATATATAACCTATAAATAACAGTTAAAACTCAGTTAGGTCTGATCGAACGTTTTATTAATTAAATTCAGATTGGATTATGTTGGTAATAGGCACTTACCCAAATCTAAAAGAAGTTTCGTGCCTCTATCAAGTGCTTTTGACCTTCTTTTTGATCTGAATGGAATGTGGAAAACACTTGAGTTTTGCCACAGTCTTGTCCCACCGCCTAGAACCTCAACTGAATGCTTTTTCAAGCGCCTCCATACTGTTAAACTAATTCAGTCCGAATAGGGCTTTAGATAAAATTTCTGCACAGGGAAACCCAGATATAAATGATGTTATCATACATAGCTAACACACTATGACTCATTCTAAAGGAACTAAAATCAGCTAGAAACAAATTAACACTGACATCATAAAGTCAACATGAAAGCATGCTTGTAACCCAGTTTCCTTCCATAACCTGATGTTTTTTTTTACTAAATAATGATATTCACAGGACAAAAAGGGAGGTAGAATTTGATTGGGAAAAGTAGAGTCAACGTGACAGCTGGTTGGATGGAAGGAAGCTAAAAAAGCAAAAGGGCGAAAGTTGTTTCATGGGTGGAGCAAGCTATTACATTTTATGAAAGATTTATGATGACAAACTTTTTTATGGAACAAAGTGCACTGATGCACAAGAAGGACAGGAACGAGCATTACGATTTCATATTGGCTTAAAAAAATCCTCCTGAGTTTTACGCTGGACATACAAAAGAGTAACTTTTGTTTTGCTACTCAGAAATCATATTAACTGAACTTTTGAATGAGGCACAATAAGCCACATCATCTCAGTGTGAAGTGTGGTACCTGTTCGTCTATCCTGCGCTGCAACTGCATGATCTTGTTCTCCATGCCGATGTTGAGTTTCTTGAAGTGTTCCACCGAGCGCGCCTCGATCTTGAGTTTTTTGAGTTCCCTCTTGGCTCGCATGCGACGGATGCAGCACTGCAGGTACACGATGGCTCTGAGCGATCGCTTGAACCACTGCCGCGCCAACCAGCCGCGCACCATCTTCTGAATGATGATGGCCTTGTGCTCACGCAGAAGCTAAACAAATACACAACAACACATGATGAACAGGAGAAAACAAAACAAATATACAAAAGAGTTAAGAATGACATAGTGATCACTACAGTGACAGCGCAGTGAAATGCTCTCAAATCGCTTTTCTCTCTCACACCTTCTGCCTTTTTAATTTGCAGATATTACACATCCTGCCTCGATAATCCACTGCTGATCAACAGAGGTCTGACCGAAGGAAAAAAGAGGAGTGAGAGTAAGTAATAATACAGCCACAGCTGCTGTGGTCCATCAGTGGGACAGTCCCTACACTGGAACAACCTGTTGCCTGTGAGATCACATGACCAAACACACTGGCTAAGAGACATGAGGTCATCACAACACTGTGCTACTTCATCCTCTTCCAGAGGCTTCAAAAACCAGAGAAAACCAGTGACCTAGTAAGCCAGCAAAACTCTAGGTTGATAATTCATAGAAAAAAGACCTCAGGATGAAACAGAATTGCTACTTTCTTAGTTTAATAATTTATTTATTGTTTTGTTACTGGAAGGTGCTCTTTTCAAATAGTCTAGAGTGGAACCAAACACACACAATTTTACGGTTTTATACTCTTGGCAGCCAGTTACTCATCATTTAAAATAATCTCTCAATATTTCAAAACTCATTGTGGTTTATTCTCGTTTTTCTGCTATTACAGATTACACCTGGGTGCAAAAAATCTCTACATATTTTATTTTATTTTGTATCTCATTATTGATATTTAACTTTAATTTCATATATTAGTTGTTTACTCTGTTTGCTATTATAAGCTTTGGAGATAAAAACATACAGTTTCTTTCATAAAAAGAAAGATTTATATCAAATATTTGAAATTTGAAATCAAAACATTGGAAAAAAATGAAAATTTTTGATTTTACATGAAATGTTATTACCGTTCAAAAGTTTGTTTGGTATTTATTAATAATGATACTTATTTGAACTAAGTATTTCATGCTCACCAAGGCTGCATTTATTTCTAATTTATTACATTTATTTATCATGCATTTACATAAAAAAGGAAAAACTACAATATTGCAAAATATTTGTACAATTGAATTCATTCCTATGATGGCTAAGCTGAATTTTCAGCATAATTTCTCCAGTCATCAGTGTCACATAGTCCTTAAGAAATTATTCTAATATGCTGATTTACTGCTCAAGAAACATTTCTTATTTTTATCAATGTTTAAAATGGTTGAGCTGCTTAATATTTTTTGTGGAAATCGTGATACACTTTTTTTCAGAATTATATGATGAATAATACGTTGAAATTAATGCATCCTAAAAAAGAACAAACTTTTGAACAGTAGTGTAAATTGAAATTAAATTGACTAATTTTAGAATCAGTCACTCCTATGTGTTTAATCCACTGCACTTTTAACCTCATTCAGTTCCCTAGGGGTGTAGTTAGCTACTTTCACAGGTCATGTGTCCAATGCCTGAAATAATTCACTGGTTTCTAGTGCGTTAATTATAAACCACCCTACCAACATCATATGTTACCCTGATGCATGCAAGTATAAAATCCAGCTTGTTTAAATGTTACAGCAAAAACAGAACTAAATGACAAAATGCAAAGGTGCATGTAAATAAAAGTGCAATATTGAGAATAGAAGTGTATTGTTAGCAGTGTGTTTGTGAGGCTTGTATACAGTATGTGAGATTGTGTAAAAGTGTATTAGAATGTGTGGCTTCCTCCTCACCGCTTTGTACAGTTGTCTGGCCATGTAGGCCCTGAGGATGCACTGCATGGCCAGAGCAGCAGCCTGCTTGCGTTTGTAACATGTTCTCTGGACATACATGCGCTGGTACTTCTGAATGATGATTGCAGCACGTGTGCGACGCAGGAATTTTGCAAGACTGTGGGTCAGGAAGAACAACGTAGAGGTTAACACATGCAAACCTCCACAATTAAATACTAAAAAACAGTTTAGAGTGCAATAGTTGGGTTCTCCGAAGTAAATTCCATTCATATTTTAACAATGACTTTCAAACCCTTAAAGACAGATATACTGTGAGCTCCAATGTTGTTAATTAATGGTATATGCTTTTGTTGAATTCATCAGTTCGCATTATTTGAACCTGTTTTCCAAAGAATGGTGTTTAAGAGAGGAATTTCTGGTGAAAAACTACATTACCCTACCCTGGAAATCCAGATCTCTCGCGAGAGCACAATTTGAATTTGCTCAGCAAGTCACTCTGGCATTGAGTAATGATGCTCATTAACTATGCCCTTGTAGCCGAGCTGCACCAATCACATCGGGTTATCTGATATAGGCGGGCCAGAGGCGAGCTAAACAGATGACGACAGCGCTGTGACGTCGAAGTCATTAGTAAACATTGCAAGTTGGCTATGGATGACCACCAGTTGTTTGAAACAGCTTTGGCTGCTACAGTGAACGAGTTAGACTTGGCTTTTTATCTAAAAGAGGAACAGAAGATGGCGCTCGAATCGTTTCTTTGCAAGAAGGACGTTTTTGCTGTTTTGCCGACCGGATACGGCAAGAGTCTAATCTACCAGTTAGCTCCGCTGGTACAATAGCTAAGTGCATGGGGCTCTGGATACATCACCCCGTGGATTGTTGTGATTGGTCGTAGTGCTATCCAATTGCATGCAGTGAGATTTTCAAAGGCCCCTCGAGCTGGGCGATTTTCATTACTCAATACCAGACCCTTAATCTTTCAGATTTGGGTCTGGATTCCCAGGCTAACATTACCCATGATTCTAAAATTCCACCAATCAGAGTCATGGTGAGAAAATTGCACAAAAAGATCTCTGCAGCGAACGGCCACTACCATGATGCACCGTGAATGTCTCCCTACGCTAATTGTAAATGTAAGCATATTTTGCAATAAATGTAATATATATATATATATATTTAATCAACATCTTTAAATCAATAGTTTTATACTTCATTTTAATTATGATGAATGTGATTCAACTACAATTATGTGATACGATTTTGCTCTTTCCCTTTTTGTTGTCTTCTAATCAGAGTTTGTAATGTTGTAATTTTCCTAAGCTGGGCTGGCTGGTTTGGCTCATAGCTTGGCCCACAGTCAAAGTGAACGGGCACTGTTACATTCTAGAAGCTCCGGGTCATCTTATTTTGTATGATTCTGCTTTTCATAAATTGAGTCTGGCTCCGCCCACTATGAGATGAGTCCCCTCCCCCTCACCAGCGGGCCTGGTGTCCACGGACGTATCTCTGGATAGTTGTGGCAGCATGTTTCATGCGCAGGTACTTCTTGCGGGCCAGCCAGCAGCGGATGGTCTTCTGGATGCGGATGCAGGCAGCACGCAACTTATCTGCACGCAGTTTCTCCAGGTACGCAACCTGCCCCGCTCGGAAGAAAATCTTGGTCTTGCCAAACTGGTACTTATCTGGATCCTATTGAGAGAACAAAAAAATGGAGAGAGAATGAATAGACTTTTCATTCATGTTAAACTTTACCTTCAACAAAATTTTCTATAGAAAATGTGAGTATTGCCAATTCTGGGTGGTTTTCAGGGCATTGTTGCTATGGTTATAAGTTTTTTTTTTTTTTTAGGTCAAAAGAGTCCAAGTCCACAGAGAGTATAAATATAGTTTTATAAGCTGAATTGTCCTCTTCTTGTACCTGCACAAGTTTCTCCAAAACGTTCTTACAGGTCATCTTCCTGTCCGTCAAAACATCTTTTTGTACCATCAGGACACGATACCTGCTAAAGAACTCTTGATACGTCCACCTGACAAACAAAAGTAGTCGTGCAAACACAAATATACAGTCAGGAAGTGTTTGACAAAAGGGAGTTCCTTATGTTAATGTATAGATCTTCACTGTACCTAGATGGGAAACCAGCTGCAGAGATGCGTATTGTTTCCAAAACTCCACATGCACGCAGTTGCTGCACTGCCCTCTTGGGGTCAAACCTGGTAATGACAGAAATCAGATATCAGCCTAGAATCACTATCACTTCTTCTAAATCTACTGATATAAACACAGTTCATAATGATATTTAGAATGAAATCTCATGAAGAAAAAAATATTAGGCCTGCACATTGTCTAAACTAGTGAGCTGCCAACCTAGACAGCTTTTTGGGGCATGATTGGCACACTCCTGATATGTAGTGAAATTATGCTACCTTTTGCAGTTCTGTTTAGCACTGCAAGTAGCACATACATTACACGCTGCAGCTTTAATATAGGCAACATTTCTTCATATAAGATGCCGGACAAAGCTTAGGGAAATTTTGTAGGTTTGGGAATCTTTATGCATCTCTCGATTCTGAGAAAAACAATCTGATTCTAGGTTGTCAACTTTTTTGTATCGTTGTACAACAAAATATTCAAAGCCCCCCTCTTCAAAATTGGTAAGATATTTCCGGTACTTGCTGTGATTGTGACAAAGAGGCTTGTTTATTTTTTTTAATTGATGTATTGAATTAAAGGCAGGGTAGGCGATTTATTCCAGAAACATTTTTTGTTATGCTTGTTAAAAGTCTCTTCACATCCTGATAGCAATCACTAAGTTATGTTGTCTAAATGTATTTACAGTGAGGAAAATAAGTATTTGAACACCCTGCTATTTTGCAAGTTCTCCCACTTAGAAATCATGGAGGGGTCTGAAATTGTCATCGTAGGTGCATGTCCACTGTGAGAGACATAATCTAAAAAAAAAAATCCAGAAATCACAATATATGATTTTTTAACTATTTGTATGATACAGCTGCAAATAAGTATTTGAACACCTGTCTATCAGCTAGAATTCTGACCCTCAAAGACCTGTTAGTCTGCCTTTAAAATGTCCACCTCCACTCCATTTATTATCCTAAATTAGATGCACCTGTTTGAGGTCGTTAGCTGCATAAAGACACCTGTCCACCCCATACAATCAGTAAGAATCCAACTACTAACATGGCCAAGACCAAAGAGCTCTCCAAAGACACTAGAGACAAAATTGTACACCTCCACAAGGCTGGAAAGGGCTACGGGGAAATTGCCAAGCAGCTTGGTGCAAAAAGGTCCACTGTTGGAGCAATCATTAGAAAATGGAAGAAGCTAAATATGACTGTCAATCTCCCTCGGACTGGGGCTCCATACAAGATCTCACCTCGTGGGGTCTCAATGATCCTAAGAAAGGTGAGAAATCAGCCCAGAACTACACAGGAGGAGCTGGTCAATGACCTGAAAAGAGCTGGGACCACCGTTTCCAAGGTTACTGTTGGTAATACACTAAGACGTCATGGTTTGAAATCATGCATGGCACGGAAGGTTCCCCTGCTTAAACCAGCACATGTCAAGGCCCGTCTTAAGTTTGCCAATGACCATTTGGATGATCCAGAGGAGTCATGGGAAAAAGTCATGTGGTCAGATGAGACCAAAATAGAACTTTTTGGTCATAATTCCACTAAACGTGTTTGGAGGAAGAAGAATGATGAGTACCACCCCAAGAACACCATCCCTACTGTGAAGCATGGGGGTGGTAGCATCATGCTTTGGGGGTGTTTTTCTGCACATGGGACAGGGCGACTACACTGTATTAAGGAGAGGATGACCGGGGCCATGTATTGCGAGATTTTGGGGAACAACCTCCTTTCCTCAGTTAGAGCATTGAAGATAGGTCGAGGCTGGGTCTTCCAACATGACAATGACCCGAAGCGCACAGCCAGGATAACCAAGGAGTGGCTCTATAAGAAGCATATCAAGGTTCTGGCGTGGCCTAGCCAGTCTCCAGACCTAAACCCAATAGAGAATCTTTGGAGGGAGCTCAAACTCCGTGTTTCTCAGCGACAGCCCAGAAACCTGACTGATCTAGAGAAGATCTGTGTGGAGGAGTGGGACAAAATCCCTCCTGCAGTGTGTGCAAACCTGGTGAAAAACTACAGGAAACGTTTGACCTCTGTAATTGCAAACAAAGGCTACTGTACCAAATATTAACATTGATTTTCTCAGGTGTTCAAATACTTATTTGCAGCTGTATCATACAAATAAATAGTAAAAAAAATCATACATTGTGATTTCTGGATTATTTTTTTTAGATTATGTCTCTCACAGTGGACATGCACCTACGATGACAATTTCAGACCCCTCCATGATTTCCAAGTGGGAGAACTTGCAAAATAGCAGGGTGTTCAAATACTTATTTTCCTCACTGTATATCTCGGAGCGGTTTGTGATTTGAATTTATGCATTTCAATTTCAACACTATCAACGCATAAATTAATCTGCAACTGTCAGGTGGTGCAAGTAACAGCTCTTTAAGTTGTTTGTTTATTATAATTGTAATGTTTTGTGCTTTGAGACATGAGGTAGTTTAATGCCGTCTCTCGTGATGCTTTTGGGGCGTGGCTTTGAAGGGAGAGTGGAATCTTATGCTTTTAAAGCTAGCTTGCTAATGCTAGCCTCTCTGAAAATCACCTACCCTACCTTTATTATGTTTGCTGTTGGTTAATTTAACATTTATAATTATTTAACCACAATTCATTTTGTGATTTCATTTTGTGATTATGTTCTGTATTAAAACAACAGTTATTGAAGGAAAATTAAAATACATTTTAAGTTTACATTTTGATTTTATGTGTTCATTTGTAGCATTGTAATTTAGATTAAAGTTAGGTTATTTTAATGCATTAATAATACATTATTAATTTAAATACTTATGTCATTCTGAGGCCCACTTGCAAGTTTGCTGAGGCCCTCTAGTGGGCCCCGCCCCCCCAGGTTGAGAACCACTGTTCTAAGGCAATTCTTGATCAACATTTTTTTTTTTACCAACTTTAACTATCAAATGTATTTGTGCATTATTATTACATTAGTTATAAGAAAGCTAAGCTATACGCCAATGTAAATGACTTCCACCCTTTTTTTTGCTCTCTGTTGTAGTGAACACCACTTGAATCTACATATTAAAAAGCTGACAATCTATTCCGAAAGATCAGAGAATCTCAACTTATGATCACAGTATGTGTATACACACAGAGAGAGAGAGAGAGAGAGAGAGAGAGAGAGAGAGAGAGAGAGAGAGAGAGAGAGAGAGAGAGAGAGAGAGAGAGAGAGAGAGACAGAAAGCTGATGAAAAACTGACGTGAAGGCAAATTTGTAATCGTTGGGTTTGATGCAGCGAACGTAATGCGGCGTAGTCGCATTCAGCGTCTCCATCAGCAGATGCAGAGAGTTACGGAACTACAGAGAGAGAGAGGTAAACATTTATTCAAATTCTAACATAAACTTGCATTATTTTTAATCTCATCCACTGCCACTGCTTATTTACACAGTATAACACAAAAATGCAATTCATGTACGTAGATATTCAATAAAAGTACAAATAAGAGTAGGCTTCTACCTGCAGTCCGACTGTCTTCTTGTGTTCTTTGCTAGCTTGGCCAGCTTTGCTCTTGACTGGTTTGACACTGAGGCGAGTGCGTCCTCCAGTGGTAGGAGCAGCACCGGTTGGACTCGTTGCTTTCTCCTCATCATGGAACAGCTCCACCAGCAGGTCAAACTGGGAATTACAGCCAAGACAGACTTAACATACAAGCCATGTGGGGCAGAGTGGTCAGATACTGTACCATCATTAGTCAAAGGGACTTTTGGACATGGAAATTAAGCGAAGATCTTATTAAAAAACTTTAATTAGCTCTTACATTTTTTTAATTAAAGTCCCCCTGTAGTCAATAATTTGTATCCCTTAAAACTCATCTTTGATCACAAAAATTACATATTTAAATGTTTTTTCCTTGAAAAAATTCTCTTCATGCCTTAAAATAGCCTGAATGTAACTCTACACCCTTTGCCTCATTATGCGGTTCTATGAATATACAAATTAGCCCCGCCTCCACTCACTCACACCAGCTGAGAGATCCACTCGTTGACGATCACACATTGACCTGATTGGTTACAAGGTAGTTTGTGATGTCAGAAACACCAGTGATTTCAAACCGCATTTTTGAGACTGTCTTTAGTTCACTGCGGTTTTAAGGAGAAAATACTCAGCAATGGTGTTGACTTATGAATTTGCACATGGTTTGTCTTAAAACATATAAAAAATACCACATAGACATATAAACAACATTAAAAACTTGATTTTCACCACAGGGGGACTTTCAATTAATTTGTATATGGACTCAGCTCCAGATAAAGTCAGTTGTCACTCCTCTCTGAGTGCTTAATCCTGTTCTGTACTTATTTACGGAAGTGAATCATTCTTTTAAAGGAAGAAGCCCCAAAAAAGCTGTAGTTTACAGTGATTTCAGAATATCTAAGGGGAGTTGTTAGGTACAACGAAGAGCGGAGTGCCTAAAACCCATGTTAAAAATCACTGTAAACCATGGCTTCACGAAACTCATTGCTTTTATAAAATGGTTGATACATTTTCCTGGCAAAGTTTCATAAAATAAATGCACAACAGCAGTGATACTGATGTAATGATATCAACAGGAGTATTTTACAACAGTTTCGAATGTGACTCAACCAATCATAATCAAGGACGGGAACTATCCATTTTATAAAAGAGAATTCACTCCTGAAAACTTTAGGGAGTTACAACTGAATTCTTAACTGAACTGTGTTAAATGGTTAGCATTCATGTTTTTGTACAGGCTTGAGCCACTTGAGCATTTGTCACTTCCAAAACTTAGCAGTGTGCCGTAGCCTTTGTCAACTGAGCTAAATCTGTACACTCAAAGTATCACTTATTCTATGCCAGTAAAGCATAATAAACAATTATGCATGTCAAGACAAGCAAACCGTTATACAGTGGGATATTAATGAACAGAAGGGGCCATGTACTCAGATAATGTCCCTAGGGTCTCATTTACTTTGATCGCTAAGAGTTTGCGTTCTGAGGGACACTAGTGCTGGTACTAAGCAGCATGCAGCCTAAGCAAAATAAAAGTTATTATGGGACCAACAATTTAAACATCAAGTCCCCACACAGCAAACAAACAAACTCCAGCTTTGTGTTCTAATGTTCTGCCTGTTTTTACATTTTTTTAGTCTATGTATAGTACATTTGGATTTCTTTGACTGTTGCATTTTAAAAAAGCGTAGTTCACCCAAAAATGAAAATTCCGTCTGTATTATTTTTCTGTATTGTACTATATTATGTATTATTGTTATAAACCTGTATGTTGTTATTTTTTCCCATTAATTACCTTGATCGTGGCGGCCTGCCACAATTTCATAATGAGCCAAAAATATTTTTGCACTTTTCATAACATAAAATATCTCTAATGTAGTGATTTGAGCCATTGCTTTGGCAAAGCATCTGTCAATCAAATTAAAAGGCTATGAATATACTGTATATATTATCATGATCATTATTATTATATTGAAATTGTTTGGCTTCCACTATCACAACTAAAAAAAGAGGTTTGAGTCCACTTTAAATGCAAAGAGTTTTTGGTCACTGGAAAGCTCTTAATTGTGCTCTCAATGTACACCAGATTGCTTAGTTGGAGTTTTTCCCTCTTTTCCACCTCGTTTTTAAATTGCTTATGAATGCCTGTGTGGCCGTGCGCATTTTACTTTCACTTTCAAAGTAGCGGCAAATCTGGAGCGACAATTGCTTGAATAGTGTGTTCATTATTGGTATTAATGAAAACCACCTCAACAAAACAGTACAATGACAAACTTAAAACTTAGAACTTTTATTAACAAAACGAATAAGACGAACAAGGTGTGTATATTAGAAGTGTTACCTCCAGATGCTGCCACCTTCTTCAGACAAAGTTTACAGATTGCCTCATTAATGTTTGCAGATTCCCTATTAGCATTGGGTTTAAATCCAAAATATTGCCAAATACGTGCTTTTACATTTCGTTTTGAAACCAAATCTTCCGCCATTGTCTTGTCTGTCAGCTCGCCTCTCTCTCGTCACGTGATAAATGAAATCTGACTTCTGCTGCGGATCTGTGCTGCGACTCTCGTTCGGCTCACGCTGAATTGAGCAGACGCGTTCAGTTTTTAATTGTAGTATCTGTTCTCTAACTGAATTAAATGATTTTATCACAGTAACAGACAATCGCAACAAGCCTACTTTAAAATGAGCAAACATTTATTCTGCGGCGACATGCCCTCAAAGTCTCACTGTTGGAAACACTTTCAGAGAATAATGACTAAAATCTGTTTATCAGATAAAGCTCATTATGAAGTTTATGGATCACATCGACCAATTTTTTTGTTCTTTTTGAGCTGGTCACTATAAACTGAAAGTGAGTGAATAACGACTAAATCTTAATTTCTGGGTGAACTGTCCTTTTAAGAGCATACAAAATTTACTGAAAAGTCCAGCTGATGTCACAACATTTCAACTAAACAGATGTTTCATTCTGTCTGGGCAGTTGAGTTTGTTTGGATGGTGTTTGGAGGCTCTAGAGCTGAAGCGGTTTTATTTTTCTACAGAATCAATGCAGTATTGAGATTGTGCCCTGCACAGCAGAAAGCAGCAGACTGAACATGCTGATACACACACGCGCGCACACATCTCTCATACGCACACACATCCAAACTATCCAATCTTAATTTTTGTTTTAACTAGACAGCAGTGATATTAGAGAGATAGAACTAAAGAGACAGCATGTACATGCTAAATTTTACCTTCTGCAGGGGTACAGGTAGTCATGTTCACAAACAACACAGACAACATGACACGATGAGAAAATAGAAACAGAATTACTAAATGCAGAAAACACAGATACATCAGACAGATGTATATAATGTACTTGCTGAACAGCAAAACAGCTCAGACACCAGCTCTGAATAATATTATGTTGGCTTGACAACGCAATATCAAATATCATTCTAAATTTCTCTTTTCGTGATCCATGTACAAGAAGAATCAAAGAGAATTGGACTCACTTCAGATAATATATTATAGTGCTGTCAATTGATTTAAAAATGTAACTAATTAATAAACCAATTCTGTAATCGCGATTAATCACACCTAACATTAAAATCTGTAATATGTTTATATTGTAATACTGTAAAATAATTGTAAAATAATACAGATTATCACATTGAATATCCAAATGATTGTAGAAACAACATAAAGACGGTATATTTTAAGTATTTGTTTAATGGCATCTTTATATTATGAATGAAGGCCAGTAACACTGATACCAATACTGCAACTGATGTCTCTGTTAATGTGAATTGATTTTTATTTCAGTTTCTATAGGGATGAAATGAGTAATTAATTACATTCACATTACAGTATAATTAAAAGCCATAATTTTATACATTTAATAGGCTTAAAAATATAACAACTTTTAAGTGAACTTAAAACTCACATAAATTCAATTAGCTGTGCATTAAAGCTGCAGTCCGTAACTTTTTTGGGTTAAAAAATATCCAAAATAAATTGAGCAAGTACATAACCAGCCAGTGTTCAAAACTATCTGCTTGCCTTAGCTCGATTCTAAACGGTAAGCTTGTAATAATGTTTTTAACTCCAGTGGTACTGGTGGATTTTCACGGGAAATTCGAGTATGTCTTTGCGTCATTACGTCTCATCTGTCCACATAAAGAAGGTATCTCGGCTAGTAGGCTATATTGCGTGTGAGGATGTTGGAGGTGGAGATTTATAGCCTTTTCTCACAGCACTTGATTTAATTAAACGCATCAATGGTGGATCTAGAAAGGTTCAAACGACAATCACTAGTAAGAACTGGAGATTCACCCTTTGTAAAATGCAAAAGACTTCGGACTGGCTACAGAAAAAAAAGAGACTGCAATCGGGCCCATGCGAAAACAAGAAAAAATATCGGAAGGGCATTAAATGTAGTCATGCAATGCTGATGTTGTTAACATTAACAATTTGAGAACTAAGTATAATTTGCATGGTTTGACGTGATATGATAAGCGATCGTTATTTGATCAGCGCGATTTACTGCAATGCTTTTTTCCCCTTGGTCAGAACAAAAGTGGATGTTACTTGTTCAGATGACATTTTCCAGTGAAAATTCTTATGTTGGTCATACTTCCAAAAAGTAGAATCTCTGATTCCGAATGACAGCATCCACACCGGCGCAACCCACGTAAAGTTGATAATTCCGCAAATAACTGCAATTGTAGATTTCGAACAGAGATGGCGACAAAGAGGAAAAACTACGGACTGCAGCTTTAAATATAGTGTGTTGTATATAGAGTAATAATACATAGAAGTGATGATTCAGTCTGTCAATATCAGCTCTCTATGTTTGAATGAGAGCTGTGAGTTCAAGTTTATTTTGTGCATTAATTTTCACAATAAGTAAGAACAATTGTGTACTTTAATCACTGAAACTATTTTTGACAGCCCTAATATCTCTTTGGGGAAAAAATAAGCATCAAGCTCTAGAACCGATGTCAAATTTCGTCTTGACAAACAAATTCATTTAAATGATGAATGGCACAATGAATGGAGAATTATTGAAAATATTCCGAAGTTTTTAGGACTTTTAGCTGATGTCTGGCTAATTTATAAGAAAATATAAATGTGTACCTAGATGAAGTAAGCAAACATACACATGATATTATGAACAGATGATCAATGATATGAATGTGAAGCAAAATGAACATGGTAAAAACAGATGACCAGTGTAACGTGAAGTGAAGGATTTGGATTATCCGCTAACAGACTGATCTGGAAAAGCACCAGAGAGCCCGAGCCTATTACTGATAATATGAATTGTTAATTATAAATAATACTTGACCTAAAGAATAATTCTGTCAATCAAATTCAGTTTGAGGCATTAATATTTTTTCCCAGGCAGTTTGGATTAGTACGGCATGTGTTTGCTCTTACCGCACACATTTACTGCCTCACGCTGAGGAGAAAAAGCATTAAAGAGCATTCAGAAACCCCCAGATACAGATGAAAATGATATGATTTTACAGAATCAAAGGGCACTTAAAAGTTCACTTAGTCAGTATAAAAACTACCAAGACTTGTCCATGATTTTTCAAAACTGTAAAAATGTCCATGAATTTTCTAAGCCTGAAAACATAATTCCTTATTTCTTTGACTGTGGGAAGTCCTAAATTTTTTTAGCAGTTAGGTCATGTCAATAAAAGCACAGAAGCTTTTGTGGCTAGTTCACTAAAAAACACAGCACAATAAGAATACCATGGTATTCTTTGATATACCTTGGGGTACCACGTAAATGCCATCCCAGCTAACAGGGAACGTTCTCAAAACTTTGGCTAGTATTCTGGCAATCCTCTTTATACATTTATGAACCAACGTTCTTTACGTTATTTATACATAGTTCGAACCTTTTAGTTGGACATTAATTTAACGTTTTCTTTTAAAATGTTACTACTAGTTTCTGAACGTTCAGAGAACATTCAAAAGTAACATTCCCTTAATGTCTGCAGAATGATAAAATGCAATGTGTTCATTTAACCAAGAAATACAATATATATATATATATATATATATATATATTTTTTTTTTTTTTTTTTTTTTTTTTTAACGGGACGTTTTGAACATTCAGAAACCAGAAATAAAGTGTTCTTGACTTAATGAGAACGCTAGCAAAATGTTCTTTGAACATATTTTTGTTAGCTAAGATGATAAATAAATACTGAAATAATTCAGTACCATGGTTTATATCAAAGTGCTATGGTATTACAATCTGATCATTTGTTTGATCTCTGAACTCTGATCTATGGAGCTTTTCATTCAGTGTGCCTGTGTCTCTATTACTGTTTTAGAAGTATGTACCTTCCTACAAAATCCACAGAACACATCCGAGGCCATGAAGGCACAACTGACGGGTGAGGATTGACTTCATAACATGAGCAGGTATGCAGTAGCGTTCTGTCAGAACCGGTGTCATTAAAGAGCAGTCAGAGCTGCTGAGTCATGCAAAGGCTCTTTTAGAGCTTAGAAACAGCTCTGATCTTTAGATACTGTGACTCAAGATACCGTAACATGGTGAACTAAGACGGAACAAGGATATGTAAGCATCCTAAGAGCTAAAAATATGAACTTATTCTCCCTCAGCTGTGTATATATGTTGGAACAGTGCCAACGGACTGCACTAATGCTCCTTTACCAGCAGATGGCACCGTGCTATTGACCTTCTCACACTTTAAGCTTCATTTAAGGTCAAAAATCTTGGATGAAAATAGCCTGGCTACAGCTAACACTGGCTTTAGGGCTGGTTTTGTCTCACTATACAGGTATTAACTTAACTAAAACCTCACAGTTTCTGATTAATGAACTGGTACATTACAGGGATAATATTAACACTTCCTGGCCATTTTCACCTAAATGTTACAGCCCTTATTTATAAGCAAACTGAAGGCCTTCTGAAGTAGTCATTTAAAAAGCACTCTTTCAGAGACACAGATAACAGGTTTTCACTCACCTTACTGGCCTTCAGAACATGTATCTGCTCCTCATTTACTGTATCTTTATTCTTCTCCAGAAAACCATCACACTGATACTCCACCTGACAGATACAGAGAGACATTCGAGGTTATCATAGGAAAGAAAATCCATGAATGAGTCTCTGAATAGTTTCTGTTTTTTTCCTTCACAGAAGTATAATTACAAATTGAAAAATGTTCGACTTATTGATGTCTTTATATTGAAAGATTTTTGTAAAGATGTATAATAAACCTTATTATACATCCTCCAGCTACAACCTCACAGCGTTATTTTATTATAACTGTGATGCTATTATATTATTTATTCTTATTTTGAATTAGTTTTTATTTATTTATATTTTCTGGGGGGTTTTTTGTGCCATTTTTAGTATTTTTTTAAATGTCTATACAGTTTTTATCAATTTTTATTTCAGTTTTAGTTATAGTTATTTTAGCAAACGAAAAGTATCTAACAATCTAATTAATGGACCCCTTTCACAGACTGTGATGGTTTTAATGGTCAGGGTTTTTTTTTGGTTTTTTTCTTTCTTCTTTTATTCAATATAATTTGTATTATATTACCTTTGCATCCAATTAGAAAAAAAAAACTAGTTAACGCTGCTGTGAATGTGTTTCTAATACAGCGGCTGTGGGAGTGACAGTCAAATTGACTTTTTTCCTCTTTTTGAAAGTTGTGCAAACACTATTGTGGCGTTTTTCTTTTGCTATTTGAGCAAATGGGAACATAAAAAAATAAATATTTAATGTAGTTTAGTTTCATTCACCGCTATAGAAGTTTACTCAACTGTGATGACTTCCGCTTCTGAGAAACCCGTAAATGTGAAAAGGGTCAAGTTCTGATCAACATCATGTCCCGCCCTACATTTTTTCTCATTCGTGAAGCCATTTCACTTAGTATGTCACAATATGGAAGAAAAGACCATTAACTTCTATTTCATGCCAACTGTAATAAATACTATGAATAAATAACTTCGTGCTACCTGATTAAGCAATCTTAACCAATTGATTTTTATTGTAAAGTGTTACCAAGATTTTTTACTTTTGTAAACTCTCATTTTGGCCTTTTTATTTTTCAAAAGAAACATCTGAGATCAAGTATTTACTTAAATAAATGATAACCCGTGCTGGGTAGTAACTGATTACATGTAATCCTGGATTACGTAATCCGAAAAAAAAATAAAAAAATACTTGTAATTAGATTAAATTATGTTTTAAAATACTCATAATCAGACTACAGTTACGTTTCTATTGATTACATGATTACGTAATTTTCACAAAATGGCAGTAAAGATTTCACAATTTATTGATTCTCACTAATTCTTTTTTTTATTTTTATTTTTTTATTGTTTAGTGGAATTACACAAAACAGAAGCTACACAGCATAACAAATAAAATATTTAATATTTGTTGTGTTTTTAGGGGCCAAGCATCGAAGGTGTGGAGGCACCTATTGTATCTGTTGGCGTTCTTATTATTAGGGGCCAAGCACAGAATGTGCGTAGGCACCCATTGAAATCGTTGGTGTTCTTCTTCCTCTTCTTCTTCTTCCACTCTGGGATTCTATGGCAGCCCATAGAACCGCTTGCGGGAAAGTTATGAAATTTGTCACACTGTCACCATAGCAAATTTGGAGTCTCCAACTCAATCCCTCTAGCACTACCAACTGGTCTGGAGATATGAAAAATGTTTTTGCTATTTTTGCAAAAATAATAAAAGTGGTCTCGTTAGATTCAGGGCGCTTTTTATGCCACTGTGGGCATATCTGACCATTTTAGGCGTCGGCCATTTTGAATTTTGGACCAAAATGCTGTATTTTATGAATGCATGAACGTTATCGTTACGAAACTCGGTATGTGCCATCAGCACCATGCCCTTAAGGTACTCAAACGATTTTGAGACAGCTTTTGGTCAAAAGTTATAACACAATTTCCAAAAATGCTAATGACATTTGAATAAATCTGCCTATTGTAATGACACTGGCATTATTATGAATCTTATTAGATTCCTTGGGTTATGCAGAGAGCATATGCATCTTGATTTTTATTCAATACCTACTTTTTCAAACTCTTCCAAGACTGTTTGTACGATTTTCACCAAAATCGAATCGTATCATCTCCAGACTGTGCCGACTAAAAGTTTTGGATTTCGTGTCGATAGACGAAACCGTTTTCGTATAGCGCATCAGCAAAGTAGAGGCATGATGCCAAAAGGACTATTCAGGCTTTATCTCTGCAATGCCTTGACATATTGACACCAAACTTTGTATGTGTCATTGTCACTTCACTCTGACCACATCACATCAGTTTTGTAACTGCGCCACCTATTGGTCGAAAGTGATAATCCGTTAAATCATGTTTAGTTACTGTATATATGAATATTCAGCTATTTTGCCTAAAATCATCTTAAAATGTCTTTAATTGCTCCTTGCTGCAGTTGGTCTGACACTCCCAGCCATGTTGGCATGTCTTATCGTCTTCTTGCGCTTGGCCCCGATAATTGCTGCTTGCAGCTATATTATTTTGATTGTTTTTGTTTTTAAAATTTCAAATTTTTGTGCTTTATTACTTTTTCATAAACTTACAACCCCCAGTTTAGAAAACCCTGACATAAGGTAATGTTTAACCCTCTGGGGACCAAAAACGCGCCCGCGCGTTTTGCTCGTTTTTTTTTTTAGCAATGAAAAATAAACACAAAATGCTCTGTTAATTTTGATCTTTCATTTTCGTGTAATACATCAATCGATCCTGTTCAGTTTCTATTTTTTTTTTGTATACTCACAATACAAATAAAGTGTTTTGCTTTTTGACAAATAAAGAAAAACTAACATGATGCTATTTCTGCCTTCTCTCTGTCAGTAAACTCCCATTTGAAACGCGTTCGAAAATTATCTATAACTCCGCGAAAATTCAGTCAAACAGGCAAACAGACCCACGGGCATAAAGCTTGAGATCGCAGCTTTAAAATGAAGTAATTTATATAAAAAACAAATATTATCAGCTTCTGTAATCTGTATAAAAAGAGAGCGACTCCAGTCGAGCTCATTACGAGCCATTCAAAAGTAATTTGACCACGCCCCGGAGAGCGCGTGCTATTCAAACGCAAATTCTGAGAACCATTTCAGTCTGTGAAACGCCCCCACATCAGCTGTAAACAAAGAGGCATAATATAGCCTACCTTATGGAGAAAATTTTCCGTGCTGATATGAGGAGCAGATCCCGCTGAGGAGTGAGGTAGGCTAAGTTATCCTTTCTCAAGTGTTAATGTGGAATAACGTTATGGAATAACGTTGTAGGCTTATGTAAACAAAAAGATGAATCGCGTTTCTATAATATGAATATGAACATATTTGTAAAGAGTGTTTAGCCTAAATATGAATCGCGCGTCTGTGTGTGAAAGAATAAACTGCTTTTACAGTTACAGTTACTGCGTTACAGTCAGGCGAAGTATGAAAGACAACATTTTGTTGACTAGATTTGGGTACAGTTTTTACTGTAGAATATACTGTCACATCAAATAAGCTTTTCTGCTCATATATATAAAATACTATTTTGTCAAAAATAAAGTCATAGACTAAGATGTTCCAATGTTGGCTATATTCAAACTAATGAATACATATGATAAAATGTAGGCCTATAATCTTTTTTTTTTTTTTTTTACAAAGAAAGAGTACTTTTTTGCAGAAATATTGCTGAAATTGTAATTATTGTTGTAATTGTAACCTTTTTAATAAAATAGCAAAACATATTTACAAGATAGATGTAAGCAAAATCTTAAATGGTCAATATAAGTCTTCTTCAAAATATATATTTTGTCCTTGCATTGTGGCTCAGTCAGTGTCACACCTGAATGAATGGCTAATTATGCAGAGTCATTATGCAGAGTGGGTGGGACTAAGGTGTAAACTACTCCTCCCCCTCGCATATTGGCTTTCCAAGCAAAACCTGTTTTACACCATTTAAATCAATGTATTTTTTTTTGTGAACGATAAAGCAAGACTATTTTCACATAATTTTGAAGCTAGAACTGAAAGGGACAACATCCATTAGTCAAAAGTCTTGTGGGCACATATTTTGTATGAGTTTTGTGGTCTTATTTCAGCAACTTTCATTTTTATTTTTTTAAATAACCACGCATAAACATTATTCTCTTAAAAATACAAACATCTACATACATGTTGCTCGCATATTATGGTAGGCCTGTTTGTGCTATATAGAGTGAATTTACACCTTTGCCATTAACATGTTTATAAATAACTGAAAAAAGCACAAATGTCAGAGCATGTCAGAACATCTCAAGGGCCCCAAAAACAGCTTGGTCCCCAGAGGGTTAATGCACTATAACACATATTTTCAACATGTTTTTTTCCTTTGTATTTTTAAATCACTACAGTACAAGATTATCCGATTACATTTACATTTATGCATTTGGCAGACGCTTTTATCCAAAGCGACTTGCATTGCATTTCAAGGTACACGTTTACATTCTTATCAGTTCTTGCTTTCCTTGGGAAGCGAACCCATGACCTTGGCGTTGCAAGCGCCAACACTCTACTGTTTGAGCTACAGGAAAGCGATTTAAATCTATGTGATAAACAAGTTAAGGTTTAAAGTAAGGTCAAAAGTAATTTAAAAGTAATTTAAAATAAAAAAGTAGTCAGATTACATTACTTAAAATGTGTAAGGTATTAGATTATGCTACTAACTACAGTTTTCATTATGTAATTTGTTTTCAGTAATGGACTACAATATGTAAACAATCTACCCAGCACTGATTATAACTAAGAGGTCCATTAAACCCGGGTTTATACTGCACAATTTAGAATAGTACTTTACGACTGTTGCTTGTCAGACTGTATGAACATCATTCTCACTGTAAGCCATGTCACACTGTATGATCTCAGTTGTCATTAATGTCAGACTGTATGACAGGCAAGACGCTTTAAAAATGGACGCATGCAAGAAGACTCGTCCGGAGTTGTACATCAACAATCCGCGGCAAGTTAAGTGACAGTTAAGCTGCATTTACATGAGGGGTATAAATGGTGGCTAGCAAACAAAGACAATCTCTAGTGTTCATTTTCATCATGGCTTCTTTTTAAAAGAAAACTGGAAAAAAAGACGACGTGTGTGAAGCAAGTGGTGGTTTATTGTTGTCCCAATAATTGCATAATCAGGTTTGGCGCTCCGATTGGTTTTTGATTTGACAGTTGTCGTAGGAGAAGTCACTACAGGACTATGTGTCAAATCTTCTGACACTGCCAGAAATTTGTCTGAGGTAAAATGTGATCGCAACAGTCATTAATCTGCAGTCGGTGAACATATCAAACTAATGATCAAAGACCTAGGATCTGAGGAATCTTTTAGGATTCACAAAGTGTGTCTCAGACGGCCAAATCGTGGCAAAAATCGTACAGTGTGAACCCGTTTTAAGTCTACGAAAACTACAAAGTAACTTCACAGAACATATTTTTTTACACTGGATATAAATTACATGTTATATTATGTATTATATTAAATTTATATAATTTAGAGTGTCATTTATATTAGTAATACTAATTAGAGAATTAAGTGGAGCCTGATTTAACCTTGAGGATGTTTGAGAAAGCTAATGCTCAAACCCTAATTTGACTGTGTGTGTGTACTGAATGTCTATCACACACTCTAAATGTGGCTTATGATATCCACCCTCCTTCTTCTCATTTCCTCACAGATATCATACACCATTTCTAAAAACAGATCCACAGCGTGAAGACGTATGAGCACCTTTACGGAAAGCACACAGGAGACTTGACTCAGTTGTTTTGGTATTAGCATGTTTCCAAGCTAACATAATGATACTCTATTAAGATTGATTTAGAACTATCTATTAATGTATTAGTGTCTATTGTTTAGAACATCCTTTATATCAGAAGTGTACTTGCAATGTCTTAAAATGCTAGACCTGTTTCACATACAATTCATCTGTGGCCTGTTTGACAAGAGTTTCTACAGAGTTATTACAAACAAAGTCATCATGAAATCAAAATTGACCATTCTTATTTTTTATGGAATATTGAATTGCATTATGCAAATATTGCATTATTATAAATGATTTATCCGTGCACGTCATTATTTTTGATGTCCCCTCGTAATTTTTAATCAAAATAACTTGCAGCATCATCTCTTCTCTGATGAGGTGTTTACTGGGACGAGACGAGGCGTTTACCTTATTTTTTCTTGTTCGAGAAGCCGTTTCACTCCGATATACATCACAATAGGGAAAAGACTGTCGAAACGTCTGTTTCATGTTGACTTTAAACGTGATTGTATGCACATCCAAATGGTAATTATTAACTAAATCACCTGGATTTATTACCTGTTTGTCAGCCTGTTATTGTGTGTGAATCTCGACAAAACATGATCATTTGCTTCATTATTGTATACTGCTTCATATAAGATTGTGTTGATAAATAAATGAATTTTCTGCTGAGTTTAGCGTGTCACACACACACACAAAAAATGGCTCAACACCAGACAGAACTCAGTCACGTCTAGGACGTTTCTGGAACACAGTGGCACGTGGCTTATGCCAACAGTGAATGCTTTTAATATGGTGAACATGCACTGTTCAGATGCAGTATGTGTGAGGCAGCTCAGTAGGTTTTTTTGGAACAGAAATACAATGTATCTGTGGTCAGATATTTATATATAAAATGAAACAGTTTATCAGAAATGCTGAACCAGCCTGAGTGTGAAGTGTGCGTGTGTGTGTGTGCGCACCTTATCTGCAAAGTGCTGAATAATGAAAGCTTTATTGGACATCCGTGGCTTTTCAAAAAGTGCACACGTCTTCAAATGAGTGTTATACAGTTTCTGAGCCCAGGAGTCATCTGAACCCTTCGGCATCTAAGAGAAAGAGAGAAAAAAAGAGGCTGTACAGTATATGAAGTAAGAAATGTAGTCTCAAACAGGATTCCAATCACACAACACAGTTTTTTTGTTTGTTTTGTTTTTACAGTGATGTACACTACCGTTTAAAAATGTAGGGTTAGTATTTTTTTTACATTTTTTTAGACAAGAAAGCCAATCTGGTTTCCACAAAAATCATTAAACAGCACGACTGTTTTGAATATTGATAATAATAAGAAATGTTTCTTGAGCACCAAATCAGCAGATTTCTGTGACACTGAAGACTGGAGTAATGGTTGCTGAATATTCAGGTTTGCCATCCCAGGAATAAATTACATTTGAACAGATATTTTAAATTGTAATAATATTTCACAATATTACTGTTTAGCCTCGGTGAGTATAAGATATAACTTGTGATGGGATGGGAGTGTACTTACAATGGAAGGCAAGGCACTTTGTGGGTTTGAAAGCACAAATGTGAAGTTTGTATGTTTGTTGAAGTATTTCCATCAATTCTTCAGATTTGTAAATCATCATGCATGCAATTAAATACTTGGTTTACTGGCATTACATGGTTACGACAGACATATTAGGTTTAACCTTGCAAAGGCAAAGTTAATAAGTGATTTTATGACTCTAGTCTCATATTCAACTTTCAAAACTGAGTGTTTTAATTTATATTGCGTTGCCCCATAAACTTCATAGTAGAGTAAGTGAATTACTGAACTACAATATTTTCTGTGGTCGACAGATGCTGTTAATGAAGCTTAATTTGTATTGAATCCCAAAAAATCATAAATGTGTCACAAATACGCATCTATTAAAATCGTATAACATTCTACATTAAACAACAATTTTGTTCAATTGAATTATTAATTGTTGAATTTGCAAATATTTGTTTAGCAAATTGTGACATATTTATGATCACCTTGGATTTGCGTATGGATATATTTTGAAACTTTTTTCAGATATTTTAATTCACAAAGTTCACACTTTTTTTTATTTTTATTTTTTAACACAGCCAATCACAGTAAAACATGAAGTACATCAACATCTTAATTTACAATAAAACTGTGAATATGTACCTTGCACTCTTCGTCCAGCAGGTCCAGGACGCCCATCTTGGCCTCAATGAGGTTGATACACGGCTGATTATCATAGAAATCAATGAGAGTCCAGGGGATCTGCTCTTTCATGTACTCCTCCTGCTCCAACTTAAACACATGCTGCACACGAGAAGACAGGAGGACAACAGGAGATACATCACAATAAATTAACAGAATAATCATCAAACATAAACTGATGAGATATGGTGTCATGTGAAGTGTGTCAGAGGTCTCACCATGTTGAACTGTTGCTGTAGTTTCTCATTGGCATAATTAATACAGAACTGTTCAAAACTGTTGATTTCAAAAGTCTCAAACCTGGAAGAATAAAACAAAACATCATAAATTGACTTCTGTAACTCTAAACTGAACCAGTGTGGTCTGTTCTCAAATGTGTGTGTGGCTGTATGAACACGCACCCGTAAATGTCCAGGACTCCGATGAACGAGTGCTGCTTGACCGTAGAATGTAGCGATTTGTTCACATGGTCCACGATCCAGTTGAAGAGTTTGGCGTAGATATGTTTAGCGAGGGCATCGCGAGCATTTATGGCCTGTAGTTTGGGGACGGGCTTTATGTACGTCTCAGTTGCCGTCTTCAGTTTCTTATGACACAGCCAATGAGACATGTCTTGATACGTCACACCCATCAATTCACAAAACACACTCAGGTGACCATTATTTGGCTGGACGGAAAAAAGAGAGAAAATTACATCATTACTTCACAATGAAACAAATTTAGGTCACACTTTATTTGACGTGTCTTTAACCACTATGTACTTAACTTTTTTTTTTTTTTATGCAAGTACAATGTACTTATGTTCATATTGTATTGCAAAATACTTTTGCTGCTATTAAGGTGGGATGCGGGTAAGGCTAGGGACAGGTTTGATGGTATGGTTAGGTTTAAAGGTGGTTTAAGGGGTAAGGAAAGGATCAACAGTGTAATTATAGATGTATTTACAGAAATTAATTACAGCTGTAATTACCGTACATTTTATAAATATATATTCATGTTTGAGAATGTTTTACACAATACGTGCATTGCATCAAATGATTAAAGACACATTATATAAAGTGGGACCCAATTTAGTACAGTAATAACTCTGGGGTATTTGGTTAAAAATGACCCTGTATGTGTAAAAATTCAATAAATTGTAAAATCTTAAATCGATTCAATCATTTAACCATATATCTTTGATATTGTTGCAAAAACGTAAACTGTATTATCGCACAGCTCTACAGTATACATATACAGTACCTGCATGTATGTATGTATGTGTATATATATATATACACATAAACTGACATATAAAAGGATATAAAGTATACTATATATAAAATTTCAACTGCCTGACTTTTTTTTATTTTGTAGCAAAATGTAACTATATTATCTTCCAGCTCTAATATGCTAAATGGGACTATAATGCATGAAGATGTTAAGATCTTATAAACATTAACAGCATGGATTTCTGAAAAACGCTACACAATAAAGTTTCTGTCATAAGATGCATTCCACAGTGTTGCACACAGTTATTTGGTTTCCATTTTCACCATATATAGATAGTCCTGCCCACAGTGAAATCACATTGGTCCAAAATGCCACTTAAAAGTCAAAATGAAACTCACTGGAATGATACTGCTGTCCGAGTCTCTATCCTTCACTTCCACGTTCCCCAGGTGCAAAATCGAAGCCAGAATCCGAAACAAGCCCATCTGATAGGACTCATTTACACCTGAAGAGAGACATCAACAAATGAACAAATCAGCACAAAATCAATCAGTCTAATAAGCTATGTAGAAACTGTATAGCTCTGAAACCTACTTGAACTGCCTTCATTTCATGTCTCGATTGAATCCAACAGTGCTTGGAGTTAATGTTGCTAAGCTAATACAACGATATAATACGAATTAAAAAAAATCCTAACAAAATAATTGGCTAGTCAATTTAAAAAAGAACAATTTTATTGATACTTTTGACACTGAATGAAAAAAATGTACTTGTTTATAACCCACGTTTCTCTGAGCTTGCACCACAAAGCATTCTGGGACTGCCCAGTCTGCTATCAGGGGCATCATGCACCTAGTTTTCAAAGATTCTGAGTCATGATAGTCAAGTGGTATATTATTATAGTATGCATAGTGGCTGGGATCAAATCTTGATATAATATCAATTTTATTTTGAAACAAGCAAAACTGCAACTGATCTCGACTGCAACTGATCACTCTGCAATTTCATGTACGGAAAACAGCGGTTTGACAGAAAAAAAACCCCAACCCCAAGTAAAAAATAACTATTACGGGTTTATGATAAAACTTTACTTAAGTTTTCACTGAAATATTACATACTTTTGATATGTGAACCGAAGCAAGAACATACATTATTAACTCTTTATTAAAAACTATTCGATGTTGTGTTGTCAAATTAATATTTCAAAAAATTTGGACAGAATCCCCCAACCACCGACACACAAAAACTCCTTGGTTCTAAATGAGTATTATGTTCTATTTTGGCTTCAAAGCAGTGAATTTCACAAAAAGGTGACACCTTGGGGGCAATAATAATACTTTAAAAAAAAAGAAGTATTTTAGAAATCACAATCAAAATCCATTGGTTCAAAAATCTGAGGGAGCACATGCAGATCATCATAAAAAATTACAATATAGCGCTTTTGGTGTACAGTAGTACATAGTAAAGCTCTATATAAAAGCCTCATGCATTCATTTATTCACTCAATCACTCACTCATAATCTGCCATTTACTTCCTCTATCACATCTCAACAACATGAGAAATGATTGAACTTTCAGTCTGACCTAGCAGTGTGAAGGCGTTCTTTGTGGTCGACATCTCCTTGGCATCATCTATTCCATCTATCACTGGGTTCTTGCCCTGTTTGGTGTAGTGAAAATTATCAGCCTTCCCTGTGGAGAAAGACACACATGCACAAACTTTTATTATATCACTCAAATAAAAAATGATTGTACCACCTAAAAAAAACAAAAAAAACAGCAGTAGACATTCTGAAGGATCTACCCCAAGGCTGGGTTATCATCAAACCCATATGTTGATGTAAAATAATCAATCTTATGAACCAATCATTTCTTATGTTAGATATGTTCAAATCAAGGAGATAATAGAGTTCAAATAAAGAGACAAACTGCAGCATGTATCAAACTAATTTGGCTCAAACATATATACGGTAAAGTGATTTCTGTGCAGGGGCTCAAATGAATTACTGAATCTTATTTGAAATGTACCATCGTCCTGAACGTCCTGATTAACCAAAATGAACTGGACATTTAACCTGAAGAAGAGGTCAGTGTGAGTGAAAATATGTTCGATCAGTTTGCTGGGTTCTAACCTAATATGATTCCCAGATGAACTGACTCATCAAATGACTCATCAAGCGTAGCGTTAGTTCTGGCAGAGTATTGTGACTCTCAGCTGATCCACGTCTACCTATAGGAATGCGATGCCCATCACAGCATCCCTATATAAAAGGTCCATTCAGTATTATCAGCAGCTTTATTGCGTTGCTCAGGAGCTAATTACCCTCCTCCATCCCCCAGCTCCTCCTCTCATCCAGTCAGGACTTGGCCTTCTGATATTCCTCTACGAATCAGACTTATTTTTCTTGAATTGCTGTACGTTAAATTATTGAACATTAATGATATCTGCAATACTGCACTCCCTGCTCATACACATGCTAGGTTCTTGCCCAGAGCAGAACCATACAGCCAACCCAAACTATATGCTACTTGTCAATCATCTTTGACAATAGTGGTCCTGACAGAACTGAGAGTTAAATCAGTGTAGTTACTGACTGGCTGGTTCATATGACAATGTATAACATTACAGTAAACTAAAATGCATTTAGTTAAATGTCAAACATTCATTCGGACACATTGTGCTCATCAAAAGACCTTTAATTATCCAGGAAACTCCCCAACCATTAATAAATAGAAACTCTGTCATTAGTACTACACAGATTTGCATTAATAAAAAACTATTATGTTATTCACAGACACAGACCCTAAAATACAAAACCTTCTTCACAGATTTAATGAACGATACACTGTTGCTTGGCAACAGAGACCTTATTGAGAGATTCACGCACACACACTCTCACATTAACCGGGCGTCAGCTGAGCAGGAAGTCAGCTGAGTAGGCAAACAGCAGGAGACAGAGCA
The DNA here is from genome assembly GCA_021554675.1 of Leuciscus idus. Classification (NCBI taxonomy): domain Eukaryota; kingdom Metazoa; phylum Chordata; class Actinopteri; order Cypriniformes; family Leuciscidae; genus Leuciscus; species Leuciscus idus. Next base: position 11,105,363 of record CM038634.1, read on the forward strand.
CAGAGCCAGCAGTGTGTGTGTGTGTTTGTGTGTGTGTTTCAGAGCAAGTGGGTGAAGCAAACAGAGATGATAGGGAGAGGTGTGTGTGGAACCAAACTACAGTAGCTCCAGTATTCATATGCGGCTGTGTTTGTGTGTGTGTGTGTGTGTGTGTGTGTGTGTGTGTGTGTGTGTGTGTGTGTGTGTGTGTGTGTGTGTGTGTGTGTATTTAGACCTGCACAGCCCGCCTCTCAGTAGGACATCTCTGATAGCCGCTCTCCATGCTGTGTCAACACGAACACACTCTAATCAGACACGTTACCCACAAACGCACATTCACCTATTTAAATAGGGACATGCCATAGACTTTTTAATTATGCATAATTATTTCCAGAGACTTCATCATTTTTTACCTAAAATGTATTATAAGTACTATAGACTAACCCTATATACATTTTTTTATTATATATATATATTTTTTTTTAGGATTTAAGCATCCAATTTTTAACATTCACTCTTTTACTCACCCTCATCTCATTCCAAACCCTTAAGATTTTGGTTCATCTTCAAAACACAAATTCAGATATTTTAATGAATCTTGTGAGGTTTCTGTCCCTCCATTGAAAGTCCAGATAAAACCTAGAAGATCCAAAAAGGTCATAAAACTAATCCATATGAATCGAGCAGTCTTGGTAAAGAGATACGGTCGCTTTATATGATGAACAGATGTAATTTAGGCATGTATTTACATCTAAATAATGATCAAAAACACACATCTAGAGCATTACATATGGTAAACATGGAAGCTCAAACGTACAGTACGTGCATGATACACAAGAACCGGTGACACGCACAAGCGTGTTTACACCCTACTATGTGATGCTCTCTATGTATAAAAGCCTAAAGTAAATCTTCTCATCATATAAAGTGGCCGTATCTTTTCACAAGTTTTAGATTAAACCATATGGATGTATTTAACAACTTTTACGTTTTTTACCTGGACTTTCAATTAAGGGACAGAAAGGGACACAAAAAATGTGTGTTTCGAAGATTAACCAAAGTCTTGTTAACGTAAATGAGTAAATGATTACATAATTAAAATTTAAGGATGCACTATGTAACTTTAGGCCCTCTAGCAGTTAAAATAACAAAACTCTGCGGAACATTGTTTTGGATTTGGTTCGGCTCCACAATTTGGTTGATTGTGGTTTGATGGTTACGGGATACTATATTAGAGCGGATGGACAAATAAATAGCCTAATGTTTGTATGTTTATTTTGTTTTTACAACCAGTGAATCCTCCGAGGTTTTCCGATTTAAGTGATCCATTGTCAAATTTATTGTTGATTGTGACAACAAACTTCCAGCTTCACGCTATAGACAGTCAAAAATGTGTACAGAAACAGCATGGTTAGGAAGATGGCTTTTTTTGCACTCTTTATATATTCTTTCTCTATATATATTATTCTCTTTTAATATTTAAAAAATATTATCAAAACAAGTTAAACTGTGTAGCTTTAATACTTACAAACAAATAAGGACCCACCTCCCAACAGTTCCATTACAGCTAAAATACTCCCATGAATGAGTAATCCTAATCTGAATAATATTCTCATAAAGAAATTCTCCTCTTGAATGAAATATGCTGGGTTATTTTGGCTCACCGAGTTTCAGGGCTTTAAACTCCGGGAGGTGAGCAGATGCACAGAGCTGATAGAAGATATGATAATTCCTCTCTTCATCCGCCTGGAGAACAAGGAACGCAAGAAAAACAAAAATAGCATATAAGATTATTTAAGATCAACAGTTGGTTCCATCTGCAGTATTTTATTGCGTCACAAGAAACCCAAACAGAATTTGTAGGACTTAGAAAAACAGATGTTCAAAACAAATCCATTACTGCTCATGAAGCTGCATGTACTCACTTAAAGTGGCACTATTATGCTTTTTCAAATATAACCTTTCATGCAGTGAGTAACGTAGCCGTTTGTGAATGTGAAAGGTCTGAAAGTTTCAAAGACCAAAGTGCACGACAAATAAAGTTATTGTCTCCTAAAAGAAAGAATCGATTCTGAACTGCCGAAATGAGTCATCAGCAACTCCAGCCTATGGTCTTCATTGGCTGCCCGCGAGCAACGTCTACTTTGACCTGTCCTCAAACACTAGTTTGAGCTGAGGCCTGGAAGAGTTTGGTTAGTGTTGTCGACGTGTCGAGAAGATGCTGTTTTCAGCGAATCCACTCTGCATGCACTTCAAAAGGATACGGACTCGTTTTGGAATTGATACAGTACAACTGACGCCATCGTTGCTGGTCGTATCACTGTGAATATTCAGTGCCCACTGAAATTCAGGTAATGGGTGTTTAGTTTCTGTCATGCGCGCTGTAGACCAATCACAACAGACTGGGCCATCTGACCAATCAGAGCAGAGTAGGCTCTCGGAAAGGAGGGGTTTAGAAAGACTGAATATTCGAACGAACCGTTTTCAGACATGTATAGTATGAGAAAATCAAAGTGTTTTTTGAACTTTGATGCATGTAAACCTATAGTAGATGCATCCAAAACAAAATTAGGAACCTTTCATACAGTATTTGATCATAAAGTATGTTAATTATGAAGTGTGTTGGTGTTGACTGTGGCATTCATGCTTCAGAGATAATAAACCTGACTTGTCAACTTAATGTTCATGCTATCAGATCTATTTATGAATCGATATTCAGAGCTTTCAATTAGCACTAAGTAAACCAAATATCCATGAGCAAAATCACATTTCACTTTGGTTTTGAATTACATCTGTGATATTAAGGACAGAATATGGATGGACAGAAACTCAATATATCATGCTAAATTTGTGATGACTACTGAACCATTATTTGAATGAGCTGCCCCTAAACACGTGGTCAGTCCCAGTAAATGTGAACTCTTCCTGTCTAAGTGGGAAGTACCTGGCCAGAATAAGCTGTGGACAGCTGTGGATTAACTGTACCACAGGGGCCAGTTTGCATAAATATAAACTTAAGACTGTCAATCAGCTAATTAGGGCTAATCAGTCTTACTTTTCGGATTCAAATTAGACAAATCTACGTTTTTATGTAACTGACTTAAAGTTATGAACAGTCTTGAAGAAAAAAATGTAGATGACTAAATTGTAAAACTAGTCTAAGCATTTTATGCAATCCGCCACAGACATCACCATGGTGATGGTGATGGTGATTCAAGACCGAACATTCTTAAAGGGATAGTTCACCCAAAAATGAAAATGGCATTAATTACTCACCCTCATGTCGTTCCAAACCCGAAAGACTTTTGTTCATCTTCCGAACATAAATCAAGATCTTTTTGATGAAATCTGAGAGCTTTTTGCCAGGATCCGTTTATAAAGAGATTGTAAAACAAATCGAGCAGTTTAGCATATGATCGAGCATATGGATCGAGCAGTTTAGTCTAAATTTTCTGAAGAGACTCGATTGCTTTATATGATGAACAGATTGAATTTAGGCTTTTCACATATTAACACTGATCAGCGAACAAACAAAAGCTCAAACAAACCTGCTTGATGTGCGAGAACAAACCTCTTGTGAAGCTCAAAAGTGCTGCGTAACACACGAGAATGAACCTCATTGGCTCTCACACATCAAGCAAACATGCTTGAGCTTTCGTTAACCACAACTGATGTGTGAGTTTATGAGTGAATAAAAGCCTAAATTCAATATGTTTATCATATAAAGCGACTGAGTCTCTTCAGAAATTTTGGACTAAACCACTCAATTCATATAGCCTGGAAATCCAGACCTAAATCTAAAAGATTAATGGTCTGGCGTCGACTAATGAAAATCGCCCAACTCGAGGGGCGGCACCAAGCATGCATTTGAAAATCTCACTGCACGCAATTGGATAACACTACGACCAATCACAACAATAAACCCCATACGCTTGTCCCCAGCGGAGCTAACTGGTAGATTATACTCTCTTAACCGTATCCGGTCGGCAAAACAGCAAAAACGTCCTTCTTGCAAAGGAACGATTCGAGCGCCATCTTCTGTTCCTCTTTTAGATAAAAAGCCAAGTCTAACTCGTTCATTGTAGTGGCCAAAGCCGTTTCAAACAACTGGTATTCATCCATAACCATCTTGCAATGTTTACTGATGACTTCGACGTCACAGCGCTGTCGTCATTGTTTAGCTCGCCTCTGGCCCGCCTATATCAGATAACCCGATGTGATTGGTGCAGCTCAGATCGAGGGGCATATTTAATGAGCATCATTATTCGACACCAGAGTAACTCGTTGAGCAAATTCAACTTGTGCTCTCGCGAGAACTCTGGATTACCAGGGTACAATTCATATGGATTAGTTTTACAATCTCTTTATGAACTTTTTGAAGTTTCAAAGTGGTAGTTGCATAGCTGTCAATGGAGGGACAGAAATCGCTCAGATTTTATGAAAAATATCTCCATTTGTTTTCCGAAGATGAACGAAAGTCTCACAGGTTTGGAACGACATGAAGGTGAGTAATTAATGACAGACTTTTCATTTTTGGGTGAACTATCCCTTAAAGAATAATATTCTTTGTGACTGCTATTTTCTTCTTATATTCTAAATTGAGAATAAAGTTAAGAATAATTTCTTTATTAAGAGTAATTTAATAACTAATACAAATCAATAACTCTCCATTAAATGCAGTCTGCCTTTTTGCCTCACCAAACTAGACCATCAATATATGAAAACTTATGGGGGAAATAAAATATGCCTTTTTCCCCCCATTAGATTATAATTTGAATTACTGGGGCAATGATCAAAAGAAATCTGTAGACAAATATCCCTTTTTAAATAAAATTCTGTTTACCACCTACTACAGTTGATAACACAACGTTAATTGTGCCAGGCAAAAAGCTCTGACTAATATATACCTATGAAAACCTAATTTATCTAGAAATAAGGAGCGTTCATGCTGAAAAGAAGGGTAATTATTTAAATGAAATACACGCATGACACAATACCAGCAGAGATTGCAGGTGGTTAGTGAATAACACACAGGTTTTTGTGATGAAATACCACACACAAAAACGGTGCAACCCATTACTGTCACAGTAATGCATGTTAAGCATGAACAAGCTTGCAAAATACCATTAAATTTACATACTTGCATAGAGTACATTTCTGCATCTGACAATCACACATACTTAACTCATCTGGAATTCCCCTAAGTACAACAGCAGTCTCTGTGAGTATATTATATAACACTGAACGGACATGTTTAACTCCATTATCCTCATTCCTGTCCAGCTTTAATCTTTCTGAGCCTCCCAGAAGGAGAAAAGGCCTCTGAATTCCAAACATGTTCCTCACACCTGGGCCAGATTGAGTCATTTATGTAGGCCTGATCAATTTTGGGGCCAATAATACTGTTGCAACCTTGAATGACAGACTTTATCGAATTTTATCTTTTAGATGTGGGCAAGCGGAAGACTAAAACTGAAATCGTTCCCTTTACACTTACATGGTGCACAATTTGATAATGATGCATCACTTCAAAAGTAACTTCAAAGTTGACACTAAAAAGTAAAATAAATAAATTTGATTCAACAATCAATTCATTAATCAAATGTATTTTATAATCAACACACAAAACCGTGTTGTATATAAAAATCAAAAATTGCACAATAGATTTTTTTTAATGATATATTAATTCAATGAAATTTAAATATGTTGATATTTAGTTTATCCATGTTGTGTGCACAATATAGACGCTGAAACAGTCAAAACACGCCATCGGAAAAGCACCACTTAAACCTCACTGTATCAGTCTATGATTTACGGCCAAACCTCAAAAAAATCATTTTCTGCCAAATATTATCAGTTGCAGAAATGTTGGTGCATCACTATGGGGACGGCCATTTGTAGTGGTGTCCGAAAACCATAATGGACGAGTGGAACTCATGCATCCCATAATCTCCAGCACACTCAGTGTCTGAATTCGCTCGCTTGTTTTCATTCATCCAGTGTACCATATTAGTGGAGTAATGTAGTGAATAATGAATAAGGGGTATAGGGGACGATTTCATATACAACCTATATTTGCTCAATGAACAGCTTTCTTTTAAAACCTAGTGAGCTGCCTTGTTGTCTACTGTTTACATAGGCAGCATCCATAGGTGACTGACTCTTCATAACCATTAAAACATTCCTCACTTGAAGCTCAACAAAGACTCGACTCACAATTTATTTCAAATAAGTGTGAAATTAGCATCTTAGCTAACAATATTATGTGATACTCTAATAAGCATACAAAGCCCTCAGCACATAGAAATATTAAAACACTATCTTAAATTTGATTCAACTGTATTTATCAATACTTTTTAGCACTGCCTGACATATTTTAAATGACATTTTTCTCGCTTTATCCGCGATTTTGGAATACTTTTTTTAAGCTAATCGCAGTACATTCGGGAATTTGGCTAGATAAAGGTATCGAAGAAGGCAGCATAATATTAGCTTATAGCTCACTAGGGCTTGGCGTCCTGAAAGTGCAGAAAGACATAGGAGCCTTCAAGAAATGAAAATCGTACTGTGAATTAAATCCCTGAGGTAACTGAGAGGAGCTAAAATTAGATCTGCCACAAGCAGGAAGTGCGGTGTGCTTCAGAGGGAGTGGCGGCTGCTCCTCTCTGTGTGCACTGTCTTAGGCCATTCTTCAAAGCAGTTTCAATTTAGTTATAGCACAAAATACACATGAATGAACACCAGAAGGAATGTTGAAAGATCCAGTACAGCTTACTGAAATGTATCATGTCTCATGTAATCGCTCAATTAGTGTTTCAACCGTGGAAAAGTGTCGATGAAACAGCTTGTAAACAAATATGTCACTTAACATTACATTTACCTCAGAAAAGCCATTCAATGTACATAGCTGGATAGTTGGTTGGAAAAATGAACTCTAGAAAGGAGTATTTTGCTAAATATGTGCAATATAACATATTTTTTATATTTTTACATGTTCTTTAATATCGAATGTTTGTTTGAATCCCTTCGTCAAGTTTTTATGACAGCCACTGTTTAAGTATTTATATTTCAAAACACAAATTGGAGTAGAAATATAAAAAGATATATAATAAAGTTGTTATTATGATAAAAACTGCATTATGTGCAATTTAAACATTTGTATACAAATCAGTTGTTAATTTTAACCTTTAATATTATAGTAATGTTGGAAAACAGCATGACTCGTATGTCCCCATCTATTCATGCAAATGTAAAAAATCAAGTTGAGTATCTGATATGTCTGGGATACACACTTCTTTTTTACATAAAAACCATTAGAAAGACTCAAAAGCGCACAAACAAAGTTAATCTCTGGATCACTAAGTGTTTGATAACATCTGGTGGTAATTCTGAAATACAGCAGGCTTTTACAGCAGAAACCACACATTCATTCAGTATTCCAAAGGGGGAAAAAAAAATTGGCATGGAAAATCACATATGAGGGCAATGAAATCAACATTTCCATCTGAGAGGCACAGATTTCCATGCTCTTCCCACTACCGTCTAGATTGATTTTTAAACATTCATATAATCATACCTTTGTTAAACGGATTTGTTTTGCTTCAGTAAAGTTCTGGGATGACCATGGCACTCTTTTAGATTATAAACTGCCTTTATTATTTCATGGCTACACAGAAAACAAAAAACTTTATTGCACATTTCGGCACATGAAAAAATGACTGATTCAGAAATTGTCATGGTTATGACATCACAGCCATCACTACATCAACATTTGACCACCCAGATTTTTACATACTTTATATCTATATACGGTTTAATTCCATATTTTATGCCAAAGGCACTATTACTCTTTTCATCAGCAAGGTTAGCCAATCCTGACATAGGTCAAGTCTTGAAAGTACAGTTGCAAAGAGGCTGTTTAATTCTAAATGTCAAAGAGAGGGTGGAAAATGGTCTTGACAAATAATATTTTATGCTCAATAAATATTTGATTTAAGATTGTGGACCTTTTGGGCCAAAATAAGATGCTGAGAAGGTTTAAAATATGCGTAGTTTAAGATATAAAGACCAAAGTGACAGACTGTCATTCATGCTCAACCCTCACCTGAAATACGACGCGTGATTTCTCCAAAAGATATGTCCTCATGTTCGCTCCGATGATGTGATACCTCTTATCAAAGCCGATCTCAATGTATTTCCCAAATCGACTGCTATTGTCATTCCTGGTGGTCTTGGCGTTACCGATGGACTAGAGATGAGAACAGAAAAGACATCGGCTTGAGTGGAAGTACTGGACTGACCTGGGGGTTTCTTTATTGTTTCAGTTAGAAGAGAACAGGATTAAAAGTTTAAGGAGCACACAGAAAGGTTATTGATTAAAAACAGAGTGACAGGAAGATCATGTGGTGTGGGAGACGACAGCAGGTCAGGAGGTTGATACTGCCTCCCCCACAGAGCAGAAATCTGCTGAGGAACTGTCAAAATCAGAATCAGCAAGCAACTGAGCTTCTGGAAGAGCACAAATTCATTAAACCTGACCCCCCAAAAAATAACCAAGCTTAGATCATGTGTTTTTAAGGTGGTTTTCACACTGGGTTTTTACCAGTGTATGAATATTTAAAATACTTTCACACAATATTTTACAATCTCTTTTATTATAAGGCTGAAAAAAAAAATCAATGCTCATGCAAAAGGCATGGGAGAGTCGAATCTCAATTTTCAAGAACTGACGAATAAGTAAAAGTAAGGTATTTGGGGTAAAAAGCACACCTATTGTTAAAGGCTATGGCTAAAGCCACTATAACTGACGTGATAAATACTGTAGCTGGCTGACTTTTCCCATTGTTTAAATAATAGTAACATAACATTGTTTCAAATAGCATTGTTTCTACCTTTGAGACAAACATCATATCTATAATGAAATTGTTAGATTAAAACATTTCATATAATGAAACATTATATTTACTGTTATTGTAAAGCCATCAAAATTATTATGGGATCTCCTTTTAGAACTTTGTCTTTTTTTCTTATTCAAATTTTCTGAATTTTTAAAAGAAACACTTTAATGGCAGTGTATTTATTGAACAAAAGTAAATAAATAAAAAATATTTCAAAACCGTAGGTTTTGAACAAGTATTAACTTAGATCCTACAAAAAAAAAATATATATATATATATATATATATACTTTAGCAATGTAAAAATCATATTGTGTTTATTTTTTTAATTTGTTTTAAGGGAACCAGGGTGATGCTAACTTCCGAGGTTGGGTTACAAAAATGCATCATCACTGAAGCACATTATCTGTGAATAATTAGAATTTTGAATTTGGCCAAAACAAGGTATCATAATATGCTTTATTTTTCATAATTATAATAATTTTATGTAATTATTCCATGTAATGTTTGGAACAGCCTTTGGAGTTCCCATGATGCTTTTACATGCCAAAATGTATATGGAGGTAGCTAGTGTCTGAAACACAGTGATTGTGTCTGTTTTACATATGTTGAAGAAACATGTGAGTTGAGGACAGCAGAGAACGTCATGTGAGCTTTAAGCTAACACTAAATTTACTCTAATACACATGTGAGCACTCAAACACACACACTCTCTCTCTCTACTGCTGTACTGAGTGAAATGAGCCCTGGGGAGATGAAGACCATGCAGTGAAGAGCAGATATAATGCTCTGAACAAGACTCATATTTAGCCAGTGAACAGCTTTTAGTCTCCCAGCCCAAGGGTTTTGGCTCTCTGAGATATAAATGTCTGTATTATTAAAGACTTTCATGAAAACAAACAGCCAGAGTCTCAGCACTGATTCCAGAACGACGCACTGATCTAGTGATGCAGGAAAAACTCACCTCCATGATGGGGTTGGATGCCAGAACTTTCTCCTCTACATTGGCTTCACTGGCAGAGCCGCTGACCGTGGCAAAGTAGCGCATGGCGTATTTTGCTGAAACAGTTTTCCCTGCTCCAGATTCTCCACTCACAATGATGGACTGATTCCTCTCATCCCTGAATGATGCAAAAAATACAAATGAAAGAACAAGTTCAAATAGATAAAAAACATTTTTTAAGAAAATGTGCCGTTGTGAGTGTCGCTAGGACACTTAAAGAGCAATGTGCAGGTTGAATTTATAACTGAATTAATACTTGATATTGTCTGGAGAGGTTTTTTAAAAACATATGTAGAAATTACTAATGAAATCTAATTTGAAGTAGAAAATTTGATGAAAATGTGCTAGGCTCTGGAATACGCCTTTCCCGCTATAGCAACGCGTCATATGACGTAGGGCGAGGTAAATAAGAGCTCGCGTTCAGGTCTCTCATTGTGGATGTAGATGTAGTTAGAGCAGTTGTGTGAGACAGAGAAAATTTTAGATCGAGTTTTAGAGAAGCCATAATAGTAAATTCACCAAGTCACTTGCCCTATTCGCCACTGGTTTTCTTGACACCACAACTCTACTTCTCTCCTCTGCCCATTGTTCCTCCCTCTGATCTCCCCCCTGATCTCCCCCTGACCTCTGTCTCGCCTAGGAGGCTCATAATTATAGGCCTGTGGGCCATCATAGGCATGCTCGTCGACATCGGAGAACTCGGTTTCTTCATTCACATCCATTGTAACCTGAGCTTAGACTTGACCGGACTCCCTCGGCCATCGTCACTTCCGGTTAGTGCGTTATAGATGCGGAAGTTATTTTATCACAATTTATCTCAAAATATCGTTAATGGCATAGTTATATATTGCTCCAGTTATGAAAATCTAGTTGTTTTATCATCAACATACACTATGCTATATAGGGGTGTCCAACCTGCAAGTTGCTCTTTAATATTCAACAATAGTATTGATCTGCTTGCATTGACACCATTGTATGAGAACTGAACTGAACTGGACATGTTTTCTCCAGAGCGGCTAAATGAACTAAATTAATAACTTTTTTACAACAACAATTAACCATTACTCAACTTACTTAAGCTAGACTACGACGCTATTTTCTTCTAGATCTGCTGTGCAGCCGAAACAAACTTTATTATTTTCATGTTATCACTGTAAAGCTGCTTTTATACAATCTGTATTGTAAAAAGTGCTATATAAATAAAGGTGACTTGACTTGGCTAGGTACCAGGGTGCTTATGCACTAGAGTTTACACATTAAGAATGCTGAAAATCTATTGATTTGTATTGGTGTATAATGGTGTATTGCAAAGACAAAGAGGAAAAACACAAGGCTCTGAGAAAATGACGCTCCATCATGTGAACACTGAGAAAACTGTAGCTTTTGCTGCAACACAGGCATCCAACTGATCAATGAACCTTTCAGACAGACAGGTTCAGTAGTGCACACCATTGCAGCTGCAGTGAGAACGAACAAGAGACCCAAGAAAACGAGCGAGAGAAACATAACCTTGGCTGGTCTATTTTTGGCTGGGCTGCAGTGAGCAACATCCTGACCTACAAACCTTCCCTTTAGATTGAGCAGTATAGCAAATACTAACACAGCCAAGTATTACATACTCTATGCAAATATGAATACTTGGTTGATGCAATGTAAGTGCAGATCCCCTGTACCTAAAAGGATAGTTCATCCAAAAATGAAAAGACTGTCATTTTATAACCCTCATGTCATTCCTAACCTGTATGATTTTCTTCTGTGAAAAAAAAAAGAACATATTCTGAAAAAAGTTCATTTAGTCAGTGGGGAATAACGTTGTTTGGACCTCAACATGCTTCAAACCATCACCTTTTTAAGTTTAGGTTTTAAACATGAAGGTGAGTAATATAATGACCAAATAAATTTTTTTGGGTTAAACCTTTAATGCGTGTGTTTGCATTTCTAAGGCACAAGGCATTCAGTAAGAAGCCACAGTACTCAAGTCAAATCAAGTCACCTTCATTTATATAACGCTTTTTAGAATACAGATTGTTTCAAAGCAGCTTTACAGAGAGCTTTACATACTCAAGGGAGCAATAGGTATCTTCAAATGTCTGTGCGCTATTTGAAGGTAATGCGTTATTAATGGCCTGACATACTTCAAACCAAATCGAAGAATGAGCAGGTGTGACATCATTCAAACTTAAACTGGCCAAAATGAAGTTCGCTTTGAGTTTTTGTCGGTGGTTCGGAACTGTCCAGATAACTTTGCGTTGGCTAGCACCTTAGATCTGAATTTGGTCCATGACAAATACGTAATAGGTAGGTGTACTCTGGGGCTCCACCTTTTAATATTTTTGAATAACCTTTTAATCTTTTATATCTACACTCAAGTCATCAAGGTCAGGCATGAGTAGGCCTACTAAAAACACGAACACACTTTAGTTGAAATTGAAGATGTGATTGCTTTCGTAGTGTAGATGCTCATGTGGTCGAATTTGTTTGAACAACCACAAAAGATGCCAACTCTCTGCCTACTGACCTAATGCATAAACATTATGTGAAGTAGGGTTGGGAATGACATAATAATGACATAAACATAGAGAAGTAGCTCCGGCTACAATGTTCTTCTGCAAGACGCATGCAGTTCTGTTTATTAACCGCTAGAGCGCTGATTCATCCAGTAATGAAACAAGTGAAGTCTTTATGAATCAATCATTCAAACCGATTTTAAAATTATGTTTCACCTGTCTGGATCTTACATGTATGTTCAAGCATATTCTACCCCTTCTGGGTATTCTCCACTGCTGGAGATACAATAAGCTATAGGAGAGATCCCAAATTATCCTTGAGAATGCAGAAATGTTTATTTTCCTTCAGAAAATTTTATTATTTTTGCAAAAATTGCTAAATAATATGTTGAATTTGTTGACATTACCAGTCTGTTAAACTCGTTTGACAAGTATCAGAAATAAACACAAAAAGGATTGTGTATTTTCCACTTACTACTATTTTTTATTAGTTGTTTTAATCATTTTTATTGAATGGGAACCGGAATCGTTTGGCGGAACCGGAATTGGAACCGGAATCGGAACCGGAAACGGAAAATTTCTTATGATTCCCAACCCTAATGGGAAATGCGCTAGCCAGGCGAGATTTAAACTGTCGGCTAAAGTACCAAGTTTGGTTAGAAGATGAAAAACAAACCAAGCACAATGTTCTCTCACCATTCCTGATTTCTAACACGCACTCACCACGTTTGGCATGGTCCTGTGGCTGTAAGAGCAATAACGAAAGCTGATGCTCTCTTTTTTTTTTTTTTTTTTTTCTCCTTTCGCATTCATATGTAAATTACACAAGCTTATTTTGTCCATTAGATCGAAAGATCAAAACAAAAAAAAAACATACATTTACCCGCCCATAGACCCTCCCCTCAAAGAAATCCGGACAGAAGTGGTTGAAAGTGGACAAAAGAGAAACACCAGGTGTAAACGTGTATGTGTCTTCCTCGCCTACGCATCTTAATACCAGGTGTAAACAGGACCATTTAGAAAATAGTGTGCAGCACATATTTACATATTCATCTAAACACTGCTCCCATCAACATGGGCGGTCATGTATTTCAAATTTGTTATTAACCCTGCCCTGAGCAAAGAACAAAACAGAACTTCACCATGAGTATATCAGGGCCTTTATTCAGGTAACTATCAACCAACGACAGTTTAACTAACTTAAACTTGCTCATCCCCACCTGGCCATCTGTTTGTAAGCCTCTTCTGCCACTGCGAAGATGTGAGGGTCCATGTCGCCCATATTCTGCCCGCTGTACGCATTAATGATGTCGGATCCATAGATGGGAAGCGTCTCATATGGGTTTATAGCAACCAACACAATACCTGGGTCAAACGATAAAAGACAATTGAGCTCAATAATTCTAGACACATTAAATGTGTGTATGTCTTGTGTATGTGTGTGTTTACCGCAGTAAGTGTAGATGAGTTTGGAATCAGTGAAGCGCACTTTCAGGTTGTGTAACACAGCAGGCTCGTGAAGGTAGCTGAGAGCCGTCAGGTCATTTTCTCCCACCAGGATATCTGGGTTACGCAGATGTGGCAAGTTGTTTGTCTTGGGGTCCAATTTGTACTCCAATTCCTGAATAACACAATTCACAGCACAACAAATTATATGAAGTTGTGTTTTGAAGGGAACCGTCATACATCTTCTGAAGTCAAACAATGGTTTTCTGTGAGGAACAGGCTGAAAAACTGACTCATTCACGTTTCAGGATATTCAAATCTGATTTGTTGCAATTGGTTGCACACCACAGTAGAATTTGACATCTGACATCACTGAATTCTGAGGCATCAGGATAATACAGGCTAAAATTAATGGATAGATCACCCCAAAATCTCATCTGTCATGTGTTCACCCTCATGCCCTTCCAAACCTATATGAATTTCTTTCTACTGTGGAGCATAAAAAAAAAAAAAAACATTCTGAAGAATGTTGGTAATCAAACAGTTTTTGGTTACCATTAACTTCCATTGTATGAAAAAAATTAAAATAAATATTGAGACTGAGAAAAATAAAGGTTTTGATCAACATGAGGGAGTCAAATTATCCCTTCAAGAGCTATCGCTTATGGAAATATTTGTATTAAATGAAGACTCACACAAAGCTATCGTATGACTTCAGTATGACATACTTGTAATAGAGCAAAGTCACATGTTTTTGTCCATTTTGGAGCTGGACAGTTAATATTCACTTGCATTATATGGAAAAGAGCTGTCTCAACAATCTGCAAAACATCTTTTGTGTCCCACTGAAGAAAATATTTTTTTAATTTTGAACAACATCAGGGCTGGAATAGACAAATGCTAGAGGCGCCACCCATCCGTATGAGCGACCACACTGAAGGTTGTAGGTGTGTTCAACTTGAAGCTAAATACTGTACCACAAGAGTGTTTCGAAAGCATATTGAGCCATATGCTCTCTAATCGCTCTTGTAATACTTTGATGTCATACATCGATCTGTCTGCGCAGAGCTGCTTCAAGTCGAACACACCAACAAACTTCACCTGATTGAGACTGATGGACGAATTCATGACACATGATTAATTAAAGTCCGCATGAACCGGAAGTTGCAAACGACTTTTCTCCAGTGCTGTGACGTATTTCCCAGTGAAACGGAATATTGAACAGAGGGCAGGGTTTTACTCTAGCGCTCCTCCTCTCCATCTCTCGCTCATTACAGACTAACGATTTGAGGGGAGTGGTTAAGCGTTTCCCAAACCAAGCCGTCAAACCTACGTCATCAGAGAAGGGACGCCATTCCAGACCGGAAGTAACTTATCAGACTTTGATTAAAGATTACCACGGCAAACAATTTTTTTCTGTGTTTTAACTTGCACGGATTAATTGTTCACCATAAAGGCCCGTACACACCGGGACGAATTTCGCGCGCGATATTCGCCGACGTTTAACACCTCGTGACTAAACAAAGGGCGCCAATGTGAGTGTGCACACCGACGCGAAAAACGCCACGCGTAAAAGCGTAATTTTTTTTTTAAATGCCTCGGGTTCGTTTTTTTGGTTTGACGCGCCGCGTCAAAAACTATCCGACCAATGAGATTGGCGCTTTTGCTCACGTGTCTGGAGCTTCTGAAATTACAGTAAAACACAACTTGGGGGCGCTCAAACACAAAACGGTCTTGCCGAACACACATACGTAACAGCGAAGAAGATATGCCAAGTAGCGTCTACACTGCCCATAGACAGACACTGCCGGGAAGAAATGACGAGGAAGATGCAAGGCAAGATGAATGTAGAGCTGCTGGTCTCGTTGGTGTCGGAATAAAGAACTATATGACAAACGCGACAGCGACTACAAAAATCTTGTTAAAAGAGAACTGTTATGGAGTGGTATTGCAGAGTATATACTGTTATGGAGTGGTATTGTATTTCTGTTTTACATTAAGCGCCATCTAATGTCAGGGAATGAATTTGCATGTTCACTCGGCTCATCATCAGCGAAAATCGCTTGGGTGTGAACACAAAAAACGCGTTGAAAAACGCTGGCGAATAACGCGCGCCGATATTCGTCCCGGTGTGTACGGGCCTTAAGACTAGTAATATGCGCTAACAAAGTAAATAGGGTCAATTTTGATTTCAGTTGGACTTTAACATTAGTATGTCATTGATAGCCTAGAAGCCCTCTGGTGCCCAAGGAAGAAGAAAAAGAGAAAAGGAAGAAAAAGGGGATAAAGGCAGAGGTAATGTGATGTTTTGAATGAACATTTTATCTAATCGCATAGTAGTTAGACAATAACATTGGTTATATTGAAAAAGCTAACTATCTAGCTAGAGATAACATCAGTTATTTTACCTTAAAATAGAAACATTTTGTGTAGAATTCACTTTTAAAAAGATCTACATTTCTGTTTCATTCATAGTGACAACATGAAAAAAGATTGCTGCTATCTACTAGAAAACAAACACTCTTAAAATTTATTTTGAAAATTAAACCGAACGTTAGAGCTCAATGAATACTTGTTTTGTGCATGAATTAGGGATGTCAATTTACACAAATTACCATGACCGATCGTCATTTAAATGAACAATCAATTAATCGTTAGCCCTTATACT
Organism: Leuciscus idus; assembly: GCA_021554675.1. NCBI lineage: Eukaryota > Metazoa > Chordata > Actinopteri > Cypriniformes > Leuciscidae > Leuciscus > Leuciscus idus. The sequence continues at coordinate 11,121,862 of CM038634.1, forward strand.
GCAATATCCGTCTACTGTCACGGTATGTTGCCAAAGAGTACTCACGAAGACGAAATAACAGTCTTTAATCCAAATAATACAGAAAAACAGGCTTGCAACACATTACCAACATGATGTTCAGACAGGACAAAGAACTCAGGAAACATGGGACTATAAATACTAAACCAAACGAGGCCTAATTAACTAATTAACAAGGGACAGGTGAATGAGATGAATCAAAGAAACACATGGGGAAACTGGGTCAACTGAAAATGAGCAAAAAGAAGGTGAACACAAAGACAAAACATAACTCTGACATCGACTGCAGTGGCATATATCCAACAGCATGTGCAAATGCTGCTCAAAACTCCATATTCCTCACCAAATGAATGAGAAGGGTTTTTAGTCTAAATAAAGGGCTAGTAGGATTATTATTATTAAATGATCAATCAAATATAACGACTAATACAGATGCCTGCTATTCAGAATGTGTAACTCCTGTTGTGGACGCGCTCTTCCTGGAACAACGCGCTAAAACTAAACCCAAAGAATTAACAAAGTTTCATTACAATATTGTTCTCTTTATAATGTTATGTAAAATGACAGTCCCAATCATAGTTATTATTAGTAGTGCATTGCTGTTTGAGCTGCGCACGCTGAAGCTGAAGACGATCACCGGCGCGCTTTACTACCGCGTTAATATCCAAATGCATCCTATATGAGATACATCAGATATACACAGATATATACAGGCCTACACAAAATAAACACAATATTACAACTTACATTTGCGCAAAACAAAAGGCTAAAGGCGAATGCACACGCAAACTTATAGTCATGAAGGTGTAACTCCTTAACGTAAAATGGTCCCAAACATAACTCCGGCGCGCTCGCTTAATTTTTCCTCGTGTCTGCTTTACGAGTTTCACAGTTGAGTGCTTAATCGACAATCGATAAGTTTTAGCGATTAAGTTATCATCGACAATTAATCTATCGTTGATTAATCGTTAGCATCCCTAGCATGAATGCTAGAACTAATTACTCTTGCTATTTGTGTTTAGGCTATAATGTGGCTTAGGTGCTATTTTTGTAGTTTTACAATTATCAGCTTTTTTCTTTTAATCATATAATGTAACACCCAATGGTCACATACACTCCAGTATTTATGCAGTTTCTGTGAGTGTATGAACAATGATCAGTGGTGGAATTCATTGGCTGCGATGTAAGGGGGGCACCAGGTAAAAAATTGCCAAGGGTAGTAAATTGGTCAGGGCCAAACCTGAACAACATGAAGGTAAGTAATAAAATTGCCATTTCTTATCATACTGTAGTTCTCTGAATCGTCAATTAGAGAAAATTTTAGTAATGAATTGACTAAATGAATCGGTGCAATAAGGTAATAAAGCCATCAATATAATACTCCACATTACAAGGACTATTAAAATACTACCACTGCTACTTTAGCTTACCCCCTAACAGAGATCACTTATGTGAGAGTTAAGACTCATGTAGACCCGGAGCCACTGTTTAAACTTTAAAGGAATATTCAGGGTTATTTTGTGCATAAAATGGACCAAAAATGTAACTGACATGGAAAAAGTAAAATAAATAAATAAATTGTGGACATGAGAAGCATGCAACACTGTAGAAATTTCAAAACTAAAGTGTGATATTCGGATAAAGAAATGGTGTGACCATCGGACAATTAAATGCTCATTGGCTCACGGTCACAAAAACAGGTTGAGAAGAAAAGATGCAAAGACACATACCTAATAATTATGCACATCTAAATATGAGGTCTTCTGTCATCAACAAATAAATCTACAATAAATGATTACATTCAATCTTAATAGTAATTATTACAATTGATGTGGTTTGGAATTGGTGAAATGTCCTTGAAAATAATTTATGATCAGAATAACTAATAATTATGCATACACTGTAATTCTGTGTTTGTTTGTTTGTTTTTTGAGCTGTATAGTTACCTACATTTAAGTTTTTTACATTTTTACAAATTTACATTTTCAAAGTGGGGAATTTCTGCATTATTATTGAAATTTTTCCAGAATTTGTTTCATTTAAACACAGCGCTTTACAGATCATGTAATATCAGGTGTATTCCATGCCCCTTTCTGGTACACACTGAAATAAAACAAAAGTGGTTTTACTTTTTGCATTTGGCAAATAAATTTGAATTTGACAGATTGAGAATTATTTTTATTTTTTTTAACATTGTTATTGAGTTAAAAGTTAGTTGAAAGATAACTTTGCTCTGACAGGGTTGATAAGTTATATCATTCTATATCAGTCTCATATTAACAAATGTAATGTTTAAATGTTATCGTTCTAATTTATTATGGTTAATTCTGTATGCTTGACTACCTCTACTCTGTTGATGCATTAACTATAAGTGCAATTCCCATTCCCATAACACAAAGGTTGGAGGGATCAATCCCTTGGACAAATCCCAAGAAAATTAAAGTACTCCAGTAAATCCAATGTACTGTGAGCAATGTTCACACAAATAATCTGATGAGGCTTATAAACACTCATTACTCAAATATACACACACTGACCTTTCCATCCTCTAGCTGTAGTTGCAGTACTCCGTCTCCTTGTCTGTAGTCCTTGGTGAGCTCTGCTGACCTCCACACCTCCTCTACATCCGGGATCCAGACCCGGGCATACTGTACAGAGAAAATGATCAGTTAATATCACTCGCCTACACAATGTTCCTTAAATATTGCTCTTTATTTGGTTGTTTCAACACACAAATTTGAAAGCATTGTGATTAATGATAAGAGAAAGTGTGAAAAACATATTCAAACATTTAATCACATGCAACAGGAACTCAATAGCAGGCAAAAGAGACCCAGAACCATCAACATTACATCTTGCAATTATGCTATTTTAAAGGGTCCTAATTTTGTTTTAAAGGTCTCCTATAATAAATTTACATGCATCTAAAGTGCATCTTTACTTTTCTCATATACTTTTCTCTTTTCTTATATACACTGTACATCACCTAATTTCTCAAAGAGTCTGAAAACGTTACTTTGAAGATTCAGTCTCTCTAAACCCCTCCTTTCCACGAGCCTACTCTGCTCTGATTGGTCTGTTGTGATTGGTCTAGCTTACAGCGCTTGTCGGAAACAAAATGCATATTACCATATCTGAATTTCAGCTCCGGAGGCTTCCTCAGCACTTGTACCTACAAGTGTTTGAGGACAGGTCAAAGCACACATCATTTGCGGGCAGCCAATGAAGACCATAGGCTGGCATTAGGCAAACTTGTTACATTGTTAAGTAGGTATGTTACAGGATGTGAGACTGGAACTGCTGACGACTTGTTTCAGCAGTCCAGAATCGATTATTTCTTTTAGGAGACAATGGGCCCTATTTTAACGATCTAAGCACATGGTCTAAAGCGCAGGGCGCAAGTGCAGTTAGGGCGTGTCCGAATCCACTTTTGCTAGTTTAACGACGGGAAAAATGGTCGGCGCGCGCAGTGCATCTAAAAGGGTTGTCTCTATTCTCATTATGAGTAATGGGTGTGTTTTGGGCTTTACGTGCAGTAAACCAATCAGAGTCTCATCTCCCATTCCCTTTAAAAGCCAGTTGCACTCGCGCCATGGCGGATTCGCTATTTATTTACATAGCGGAATTTGATAGTGGAAAGACCAAACGCGTCTCCAGAGCACAAACGGAACTGCTCGTGCGCGAGGTAAAAACGCTCAAGCAGACCATCTATGGGACAAGCCGGATTCCACCATATCTTTATTTACATTTACATTTATTCATTTAGCAGACGCTTTTATCCAAAGCGACTTACAAATGAGAACAATAGAAGCAGTTAAACTAACAGTAGGACAACAGGATAACTTTATGTACACAAAAATAATCTTTTACATTGTAATCCTTTTATTTTTAATATTTGGCATGTTTGTGTTCTGCTGTGCGTCCCTGTGTATTTAATAAGCAGAGTGTATGCGTGTTGTGGACCCGCCTATAGGCGCACATTACTAACACGCTCTTTAAATACTTTAAATACTTTAGACCAGGTTTCAGTTGGTCAATGGCACAGACTATTAGCCTGGCAAGCCAGACCTACATCATCAAGATATTAGGTCTGGCAACTCTCCATAGACACGGCTCAGTCCGAGGGGAGGGATAAACGGCTGTCTTTCAAATTCACTCTGCACGCAATAGGACAGCGCTTCAACCAACCAGAGCGTTTTCCCAACAGCGGAGCTAACGTTAGTTGAAAGATTCAACTTTTGAATCTGGCCGGCAAAACTACTAACACATCTTCCTTTTTTAAGAATGACTTAAGTGCTGTTCTTTGCTCTTTTCTCAAAGAAAAACTTAACTCCAAGTCCTCCAGAGTCGCGGCCAAAGCCGATTCGAAAGACTGTTCGCCAGCAGCAGCCATTCTTTGTTTTCAAGTAGCAGGGAACCGTCGCAACTCTGTCGTCATTATGTTAAGCCCGCCCCGCCTATTCTATACACGACGTGATTGGCCTGACCCAATTTAGGTTTTTACAGCTCCGAAAGTCAACGGAGAGTTGCTAGACTACCCTGGCTGCAAAATACATTTTGCTGCCGCTAGGGTGCATCTAGATTTCTAGGATAACAGTCTATTTCAGTTGCCTCAAAATAGCAACGCGCCATCAATACTCCAGAACACCTAGTTTTCAGACCGACACGTCCATGGGCGAACAGATGGGTGCAAATGCATTTGCTATTTAAACAACATGGCGCAGGACGTGAAAATGATAACTGCGTCAGGCTGAAACTAGCAAAAAACACTTGCGTCGCGCCTGGCACTGCATTGCGTCGGCTGTATGATAGGGCCCAATAAATTTGTTTGTCGTGCATTTTGACTTTTAAAACTTTCCAGACCTTTTACATTTACAAACAGCTATACACTGCAAAAATACTCTTCTTTCTTATAGTATTTTTGTCTTGTTTCCAGTTCAAAAATCTACAAATATCAAGATGCATTTACTAGACAAGTAAAATGACAAGATATTATTATGTCTCGTTTTCTGAGAAAAAAATCTAAATTAAGTGAGTTTTTGCTTAAAACAAGCAAAATTATCTGCCAATTAGTGATGCACCGAAATGAAAATTCTGGGCCGAAACCGAAACCGAAAATTTAGGATGCACTTGGCCGAAAACCGAAACTGAAGCCGAAAATGGCTTCTTTTAAAAACGTATATTATATATATATATATATATATATATATTTAAATTGCTTGAATTTAATAGATCTGAAATGAAAAATCACAATATAATAATCAAACTTTTATTAAGTTACATAACAAAACATAAAATATTTTTAACAATAAATATAAATAATAATACCAAATAATATTGTTCAAGTTTTATGTTCCATCAAATAAAATAGTTTTTTAAAAGTTCCACAATTTTGGAGATTTTTGCAGAACAAATGTTACATATTGCAACTTTGGTGTCCTCTCGTATAGGGCTGTCACTTTTGTGAAAAAATCCTGTTCGATTTTTGAGACATAAGTGTTCATTGAATCGTTAGTAAATTGCCTATATTTGGCGTTGATCCGTTTTCAACACCAAATATAGGCAAATCCACGGACAACTAAACAGGCATTTTAGGACGAACGTAAAGAGGGCGCTTGAGACGCGCACAAGTCAGCAATAAGTGACAGCCCTCTGCTCTGACATGCTTAATCTTTGATAGGTAGACGCGTGATAACAGCTCGACCGTGAGTGAAACCTAAGCGCTTGCGCACGGATGGGAGGGGCGGGTGACATTCATTTTCGGTTTACGTTTTCGGCTGTTTTTTTTTTATTTCGGCCCGAAACCGATAATGCCATTTTCGGCTGAACATTTTCGGCGGCCGAAATTTCGGTGCACCCCTACTGCCAATGTTGGGGTAAGAAAAATTATCTTAATTCAAAGGAAACCAGATTATTTAAGATTATTTTTCTTACCCCATTGGCAGACAAGTTTGCTTGTTTAAAGCAAAAACTCACTTCATTTTGATTTCCTCCCGGAAAACAAAACATATGCTAATTTTAAGCCATTTTACGTGTCTAGTAAATTTATCTTCATTTAAGAATTTTAAGATATTTGGCCAGGAAACAAGACAAAAATACTAAGTAAGAAAGCTTTTTTGCAGTGTAAGTGTATTACATGCAGCATGAAAGGAAATATTTGAAAAAGCATAATGTGGCACTTTAATATAAATTTTAAATTTTAAAGAACCATGTCATCCCATACAACATTTTTCATGCAGTGCTGAATATTTATTATTTTAAATATAGATAGCTTAAAATTTGAATCAGCTGTCATCCTGCCTGATCTGCCTCATCACTAAATCATAATTGCAACCATAATAAAAGAGACAGCATGAATGCAGTCATGACAACAGTAGACAAACAGCAGTTCATCTGAGAGAACAACCAGAACCAACCAATAATCCTGATTATATATGAATGACTGACCCTATAAACATGAAGAAAGAAACAAACAACGAAACTAAAGAAAAGAAAGTTGAAATTAGCACATTTATGACAACTATGCTGCACACTAAGTACAGGCCTCCAGAACATAATTAGACCAGACTGTGGTCCATTATCCATAATATAAAAATCAATTTAAAAAAAGATACAATATTGATACAAACGCTTTTAGAGCTGACACACAATATAAAGAGAAGTGAGCATGGATGATCTATTTCAAACAATTCTGTCAACTGGCTCCTACATGTTTCTGAGTCAGTGTGTGTTTTAAGCGTTTCAGAAAGCAGCCTGACCGTGTCACCAGTGGTAACGTCAGAGTTAGTCACGCGGGCCAGATGGGATATAGTCCAGGTTTCCACACCATCAGTATAACTCAATCGTGTATGAGGCTGGCTCACACAGACACACTGGCTTACACCTCAGAAAACTGCTCATACATTTTTAACAATATGGAGTGTTATTAATTTCAAAAGTACCAATACTAGTGAAATTTCACAATACTAGCCTACAGAAAAAAAGTATAACATTATCCTTTAAATAAATTGTTAACAAATTAAAAAATAAAATAAAATAGAAGTATTTCTCAATTAAGCATTATGCTTCTATTCTGCTTCCATTTTTTTATGTAATTCAAATAAATTAATAGTTCACCCAAAAATGAAAATTCTGTCATTAATTTCTCATCCTCACATTGTTTCAAACCCATAACACTTTAATTCATCTTCGGAACACAAATTGAAGATCTTTTTGATGAAATCTTTCTGTCCCTCCATTGACAGCTACGCAACTACCACTTTGACGCTTCAAAAAGTTCATAAAGAGATCGTAAAACTAATCTATATGAATTGAGAGGTTTAATCCAAATTTTCTGAAGAGACTCGATCGCATTATATGATAAACAGATTTAATTTAGGCTTTTATTCACATTTAAACATTGATCAGCAAACATAAACAGAAGCTCAACCAAACCTGTTTGATGCGAGAGAACAAACCTTTTGTAGAAGCTCAAACTTGCTGTGCAACATACGAGAATGAACTTCATTGGTTCAAACGTACTGCGTAACACACGAGAATGAACCTCATTAGTTCTTACATGCTTGAGCTTATTGAAGAATGTTTAGTCTAGATGTGAATAAAAGCCTAAATGTGTGTGCATGCATAGAGGGTTGTATACATGATAATTAATGGTCGACTCATATTGATTTTTTGATGGCTGGTGCCAATATCTTATAGAGCAAAGTATTTATACTTAATATTTAATACGATTAATTTAATGAAAATTAAAATGGCATCAATATGGCCAACTGGATATAACACAGCATAGTTTGAAATCAAGGGTTTAAAGTTTGTCAGTTGAGTGTGTCCAGTGTCATTTGAACTCTCCTTTCCGCATTCAATCCGCATATAGACAGAATACAAGCATTCATGCAGTCTAAAAATGCATACTTCACAGATGGATTCGACTAAGTCTGCAAGGTTTGTGAAATCAAATGTTTATTAGATATTCAAATATTTGAATATAAATGTGTATTTGCTAAATGCTGACAGTAGATGAGAAAGTGTTATATTGTTTGCCTTTCTATTACTAATAATATAAAAGCAGACACTATAATAATAATAACGTATTAGACAGAGTTGCTAAACAGAGAAGATGGAGAATGGAGCGCTGTGTGCTCAGTTGCTGGTGTTCTCAGCGATGTCAAAATAAAAGTCCCACTTCCAACACAATTTTACATAACATACGGTTCAGAAACAATATGCAAGATGCAGGGACTTATGCGTTTGTTTAACCTGAGTCTCTGGAGAAGACCATCCCAGAACTGAGCTCCTAGCAACAGAGAGACAGGAACAAGAGGAGAGAGGGTAAAAATAGCATCTCAACACGATCACGCACACACACACACGGTCACTACACCCGACACAACTTGCTCCTCTCTTCCACTTGGTCACATTCACACTCAATGACGATTACCCATAATGCCAGCAAATTGAGGATTACAAGACAATGTGAAAATCAGTGTGTGGTTGCAACACATCTGAAAAAAACATGATAATCCTCATGTGACACAACCACATGATTCAGCAGACAGAGACAGACATGCGCGCACACACACACCTGACCCAGCAACTAATGAAAGGGTATCTGTAATGTGACATAATACATGAACTTGTGGCATGTTGAGCACACACACTCTCATATGAAATTATGCATCTAGAAGGTTTTATTATAGATATATTCAATGCTCATAGGCCTCATACACACTTCTAGGTTTTGGGATTGAAAACTGCATTTAAATGCAGTGAAAAGTTATAATTTTGTGTTTATACAGACAAGTCACTCACAAAAAAATGTCAGATATTGAGTAGTTATATAACTACAGTAATGTCTCGACATCTCATGTCTTTAAAGGGGTCATATGATGGTTCTAAAAAGAACATTATTTTGTGTGTTTGGTTTAATGCAATGTGTTTACGCGGTTTTAAGTAAAAAAAAAATCATTATTTCACACATACTGTACATTATTGTTGCTCCTCTTTACAAAGCTCATCGTTCCAGTGCATTGTGTTTGACCCAAAAACCCTAAACGTGTGACGGAAGTGTCACGCCCGTTACCATATTTGGAACATCAGCACCCAAAGCAATAATGACAGGTGATAATGTCGTTTGTTACTACAGTACCTTATCAATTCGAGCCCAAATCTGAACCTGAAAATGCAGATGACCAAGCTGATCGATCAACTTTGCCAGCGCGACTGGACCAGATCATATTAGATTGGTAAGGTTTTATTTCAGTGGGGTTGTGTCCGTTCAAGCGTACAGAGATGCAAAAGAGGAATCAATGCCGTGTATGCGCGCTATCTGAAACACGCCTCTCTGTGTGCGTGCCCTTCGGGTGTGTGTGGCTGTACGCACAGATAACAAGCCCACAAGTACCAATTTGATGGTGAAACTTGGCGTCATGCATGTAGACAAGTGGTCAAGTGCAAAGACTGCAAGTGTGGCTATTTGGATAGGCCCAAACGTTGCTTCTCAATCCTCAAATTGATGCTTCCTCGTTTCCTCGCTTCTACGACCCTCAGCCTGTGACCCGGAAACCAATAGAACTCAGCCATCTTTAAGGACATCTCAGTTCTCTAATGGCACCTCGAGGAGGCGAGGAACGAGGAGTGAGAAAGCTTCCAGAGGAGTCATGAGCGAGGATACACCTCCCTCGCATCCTAAGGGGGAATAGCTAAGATGCTAAGGAAAGTAGGGCTCTATGATTTCAGCGATGCGGAAAATACGGAGGGCTCACGGAATCCAGTCATAAAAAACTGAAAAATCAAGAAATTACTGTAGAGCGTGAAATTTCACAGAATTCGTCAAATTTTTGATGAATAAATAAAAAGCAGGTCAGTACACTTAAATCAAATCGTAGGGCTGACAGTTACCGCATTACCGCGGTCACGTGACGCTTACCGCGGGTCTGAGCTCGTCACCGTCATCACCGAAAAAAAACAAAACAAAAAAAACACTGGCCTTCACATGTGTTCACGTTGTGTCTAATGACATGGATTCATTGATTCTAATGACATGGATTGTGTCTAATAACATTGTGTCTTACATGGATTCAAGGTTTTCTAAACAAAACTTATCATCAAAAGATGGAGCAAATCCGACCTTTCGCAAGTTGGGGAGCGCGATGTTCCATGACACATAATAACATTCCATTCGTAGGCTATTGACTATAACCCCTTATTTACACTCTGTGGCGCGTTACGGCTGCGACGCGGCTACCGGAGCTGATCGCGCCCACTCTAGTCAATGCTTGTGTTTACACCAGCCACGACGCGGCGCGTTTCAGAAGCGTCTCTCCGCGCCGCTTCGCTAAATATAGGCGCTTAGGCCTGGTTCACACCGGACGCAGAAGCGACGCGGAACGGAGGCCGCTTCCTTTCGGCGCCCATGTTAACCTATGGTGTCGTTCACACCAGACGCGGAACGCCGTGGCCGGCCCGCGCCTTGAAGCGCCAGTTTCGCCGTCTGGTCTATTTTTTGCGCGAGCCGCGAGTGATCCGCGTCAATTCCGGCAGGAAGTCACACCAAGAAACACGAGACAATCCGGTCAATTGTCAAAATATAAGCAATTTTCAAATTAAAATACCGCGAGTGACAACTGCGAAGCAATAGATATAGGGCAAGGGCTCTCCTCCTGTCTACTCGCACTGGGAAACAGGAAGAGGAAGATGTATATTTCAACGGTATATCTACACTACTACTGTCTACCATATTCTCTCTCTGGCTGCGTGTGTGTCTCGACAACGGATTAATAAAAGAAGTGTACAAACTTCTTGGTTACAGAAACATGGTGTATTCATTTTATGAGGTTATTTACTTACCCATGATGTAAAAAATTGCTCTGAATAAACAACTGAGCAGAAGCGCTTGTCGACCTCCGCGAAGAATACGCGTCTGGTGTGAACAGGCAGGCGCCGGACCGCGCGTGATTTTCCGTTCCGCGCCGCTTCCGCGTCCGGTGTGAACCAGGCATTAAGCCGCTTGTCCACCAGCATCCGATAAATTTTTGTTCCGACGCGACGCCTGTGACGTTTTCGCTGCTTTTCGCGCCGGGAAAAATGTACTTTAAATATGAAACCATAGCAACACCCATACACAAATTCTCGCCGCCGAGTTTCCATTGGCTGCTGCCCCGCGTTTTGATGCTCTCATTTGCATAAAGTATCCACCGAGATACTTTTTTGCAGCGCCGCTGTTGACCAAATCGACGCGACGCGACCCATCATGCTTTGCGGGGACGTTTTTGCTGCCTGACGTAGTTCCATAGGAAATTAATGGGCTTTGGCGTCGCGTCAGAAATCGAGACGCTGGTGGACAAGCGGCTTCAGTCTATTTTCGGCGGACGCCGCGTCCAAGCCGCACCGTAAAAAAAAAAAGTAATTTTCAAAATAAACACCCTGTGCAGACTCCCAATTATATTGCAAATGTCTTATAGCCTATAATTTGAAGCCCCAAAAGCAGGACCTCAGCTTTTAATTGCGCGTGCTTATTTAACACAATTCTCTCACGTGAAGACCGCGTTTGTCAACCCTCGCAGAGTCGTGGCAAGTGCACCGCACCAGAGAATAATCTTGACGGCACTTGCAAGAAAATGGATAAGTAGGCTACATAATCAAATTCACAAATATTACACCATTTAAACATTATTAAAAATACATAGGCTACTGAGTTACTAAAACAATCTTTGTCAAAGAATACACTTGTATGTTCACAGTTTTTGTTTCCATTTGTTTAATTTCAAGATCTGAGGTGAATTATCCATTGTTGGTTTTACAGCTACAAAGCTGGAGCACTAAATGATATTCAAAGTCACATTGCATGCTTTTAACATTAATTAAAGAACATAAACAGTACCTGAGATTATCATTGCCATGTTTGTTGTTATAGCCGCGACGTCGCAGAAAAAAAAACTGGGGGGAGGGTGGGGAGGGGGGTTGAGGTTTAAAGCGGTTTACCGCTATACCGCAGTAATTTCTTGCTTTTCAACCGCGGTAAGAAAAAATCCATACCGTCCCAGCCCTATCAAATCGCGATATAGACTAGTGTATGTGAATGTTAAATTGCAAAAGACTATTTAAATATGAATCCTGCATGTTCTGCATGTCTCTTTGTGAATGAATGGCGCAGATGAGCGGTTTCATTTACCACACACACACACACTGAAGCACGCGTGACGCTCGCTGTGTTTCCAGCCTCTGCCACCTCACTATATGAGGACATGAATGCATTAACTTCATCTCCAGAGCCGCTCTGAGAGTCACTTTGTGAGCATTTTACTGTTTCATTTGAGAAAAACTATCGTCATATACTGTATCATAAACACAAAGAAACTCAAAGGTGTTCACGGCAACCCATCAAAATAAAAGTTTGGTTTAACTTGAAATTGTGACAGAAATATATTACTGTTCTACAGTAGAATCTAGCTACGTCTCAATGTAATAATAATACTAACACTAACACTAATAATAATAATAATAATAATAATAATAATAATACATTATTATAAAAAACTTTTTTAAATAAAGTTTATTTAGTTTCAAACGATTAGAAGATAAATTAATTTAATGTTTTATGCCTTCATTTGATTGCCAGACAAATTTAAATACACAACATAGAACTTCTGAAAAAAAATTAACTTTTCTTAGAAATAATTTTTTTTTTTTTTATTCATAAATTGTTGTTTTATTAATTCAATTAACTAGACATGCTTTTTGATTATTAAAATTGAATTAAATCATTAAAATGGAATATAGAAAACTTTAAACAGAAAACACAGAAATAGTTTGGTAAAAATGAATTTCATAGGGCCTTAAACATGTAATTTTTGTTAAACTTTTAATAAATTGTTGTTAAATTGCATGTTTCGTGATTTCATTAATAAGACATGCTTTTTGATTATTAAAATTTAATTTAACCATTAAAATGGAGTCCAAAAAAAAAAAATGTAGGAGGGGGGAAAACGGATTTCATAGGGCTCTAGGAAAGGAAGCGAGGAAAGGAAACAAGGATGCACAAATAGTAAATGAGAAGCACTCAAAAATTGGGCTGCACAGGGACAGTGTGCGCGGACGTCTTTGGGACCCTTCTAATGACGTATATTATGTCCCAAGTACTGTGTGCGGACCGTCGCAGAACACGGTTTTCCTAAGTATACTTTTGGCTTAAGGTATACGTCGATTTTGACGCGAAAGCTTAGTGTAGGTGTGTACTGCCGAACACATAGCCTTTAAAAGTATATATGAAGCGCATCGAGTCCAACAGCATGCAAAGGTTAACCCGGGGGAAACCTCAGCATGAAGACTTAACCAGGGTTTAGATGAGACTAATCCCAAACAGGTGAACTACACCTCTAACTAACAGTCATTATCTTAATCTTCACCTGATGTGACATTCCAATCCCATTCAATTGGAGTGTTTCATTGAAACCCACACTGATCTCACAGAGCCACGTGAAAACTCATTTCAGGAACACGTCATTCACTCTGACAACATTACCTAAGTATTATGTTCATGAAGTGAAGATTATGAGGTGATTCAGACATAGGCTACTCATTCTTTCACTGCATTTTTAAGTGCCATCATGAATGCAGTCTTGCACACATGACTATCAATGATCTGTATTAAAACAATAGTTTACCAAAAAATTTAAATGCTTTCATTGTTACCAACCCTCATGTCGTTCCAAACTCGTATGAGATATTCTGAAGTAATGCCAACTATAATGAATGGAGACTGAAGCTTTCAAAAAGAATTCAAAGACATTGTTGACAGTACTAATATGTCAATATGACCTGAGGTCATATGATAACTTTGTGTGAAGAATGTATGCAAGTCTAGTGATTATTAACTGATCATTTTGACCCCAGACCTACAGTAGTTCTCCTTAGTTCATGAGAGAAGTAGCAATGTCTAATTGGAAACCAATCCTTCTTTTGAGTCTCCAATACATCAGTTGATGGGTTAAAAAATGATCTGAACAATTTGCTCAAGAATTGCAGTAATTCATTGGCTTGATGATATTGGCGCAGAGGTTAAACGCTCAGTAGGTTATCAGTTAATAACATATCGATCTGTTCTTTGCAAAGCGCTATTTTATGAAAACTGGAATATAACATAAAAGGGTGACATATAACATTTTTGATGCACTATTAATAACTTCTTTAGTTGTCTTAAGGGTGTGCAATATAAGCAAATAGTTACATAATAACAAAAACAATGGAAATTAAACTTGAAGTTCAACTGACAAAACATTTTTACTGATATATCACCCAACCTAAGTTGCCTCACACAATAGATAAACTAGTGTTGTCTTAAATATAATTTTTCGACACGTATCGGCACTGAAATATTTGAAATTGTTCCAATATTCATTTTCCGCAGAAGTGATACACCAATGCATATCGAAGCTTGTTTCCGCCACGGAATAAAACGAAATAAAAGGTAATTGTGACTTTTTCATCTCAATTTTATTTTATTTTTCTCAGAATTGTGAGATATACACTGACAACTGCGAGTCGAATTCTGAGAAAAAAATGTCAGCTCACAATTCTGAATTTATAACTCGCAATTACAAGTTTATATCTCGCAATTCTGACTTTATAACTCAGAATGTTAGTTTATACCTCACAATTCTGAGGAAAAAAAGGTTATATAAACTCGCCATTGCGAGAAAAATTTCAGAATTGCGAGATAAAAAGCCGAATTACCTTTTTATTTTTTATTCAGTAGCGGAAACCAGCTTCCATAGATACCAGCTCTATTTCTTGCTCTCTCTTCTGTCCGATAATGAGCTGGCACACACCCAGCTCCTCTTACTCACCCGCCTCAATTCACTCTGGTTGAATAGTGTTGGTGTTATAGGGCCTGAATTTCAGCACAGGATTACACTATTTTACTTATTCCCGCAGGTTTCGCATTCACATCCAAAGCGCGCACACATAAAGCCACCTCTCAAACAGCTTGCAAGTACCAAACTGAGTTATTTTCCACGGCTTATTGCGCTTAAACGGTCAAATACACACAAAATAATGTAAACATGCCCGTCCTTGGCAAGTATTCACATAAACACATTCGGTTAGGTCTAAAGTGAACATTTGGGAAAGAAAACGCATGTGTAACAGTATATTGGATCTGTAGATTAGCTATTAAAGTGACATCAGCCTAATAAACCTGCTGATGTCTGTGTCATTAATGTTAATAAAAACAAAAGAAAAAGAGAAATCACTCACTGCTCTTGACTAAATAACTTTGTAACTTTAATTGTAAGGATTATTCTGTTTTCAACAATGAAGTCTATCAAGTGTTGTTTTACATTTGATTACTTGGCTCAATGTAGTATTTCTGTACCTGAATGCTACTGTTAAACCTACCTGACAAATTTAAAGCACTGTTTATTTCATTTGTATATTTATTCTACTGTATTTATTTGTGCTGTTGTTTGTATTGTAATTTGTTTGTTGGTTCATATTTTATTACTGACTGTTTACTTGTCTTTTAATTTTTTGTAAATTCAATCCAAAGTTTGAAATCAAGCTTCCTTGTGCTTTGTCTAAGCTATTGCAACAAAATTACCCCATTGTAAAAACACAAATGCATTGAGGGTAAGTTTACATGGCAACGATGTGCTAAAAACGGAAATGTTTTTTCTTTGTACAGATTGTTTGTCCGATTTTCATTCTAAGGATGTTAATTTTGATAACACTGTATTATTACTTTGTCTTCTGGGTAAATTTCATCTTCACAAAGCCAGAAACATTCACTGTAATCCCAATTTTATAATGTTCTCCTCTGATACAAAGTCCAATTTTACTTCCTTTAAGAAAATTTTAAAACCTTTGAACACAAAGGCTTCGGAAACATAAACCTTGAATCTGTTGTAAGGAACCTTTAATTATTCATGATGACAAAATGTTATATTGTGTTGATTTCCGTAATTTTTATAACCACTTGTGATGATGTCCGTATGCCAACCTTATTTCTTACTGTTAATGTCTGTATCCTTTCATTTGCAAAAAAAAAAAGCAAATGACTAAACACGTAATAGCCTACGCATGTCCATGATGTCACCGTTTCCACAGATTCGAGTTTTGTAGTTCACACGAAGATGATAAGGCTATCGTTTTCAAAAACTTGCATTTTAAAACCCGTTTTTAGAGATGCACCGATTACAATTTTCTGGGCCGATTCCGATTTCCGATTTTTCTTTAAGTTTGACCTGCCGATACCGATTTTAGCCGATTCCGATTTCATTTTTTCTAACCACTTAACAGCACACACAAATATTTATTTTATATCTTTTCTGTAATAGAACATTTTACAATTTGCATAGTACATATTTTTTTGAACAGATAAACGCTATAAAATAGAACTATATAAATTATACTCCAGGTGTGGGTAATTCACACACATCTAAAGTGCAGTGTTATGGAAGAACCATTTCAATATCCAAATTTTTTTTTTATATATGTATTTAGCAAACTAAACGTCTGTATGAAAACGGAATGGCAATAAAATAACATAAATCAAAAATAAAATAAATATAGCCTTGCAGTATAAAGATATTTCTCAAAGCACACACACACACACAGGCCTATTGCAATCACTTGTACAAACTGAATAATAAAACAAGTTTAAATGGGTACATTTTCTATAAATATTAGTCTTCGTTTTCTTTTCTGACATTGCCTACTCCAGTTCTTGTTAAAACACGCAAATTCTGTGCATTTTGGGCACTTTTTTTTGTGAAAGGCTATTTAGGCTATTTTGTCCATCAAAAGTGTGCTTTCCCTTTAATTGAGCGTGAGCAGTGCAGCAAATAGACTCGGCGCCGAAACACGCGCTTCACTGCTCGCGACGCTCCTGCTTGACGCTCACGCGCTGCTCCTGCTCCCGTTGTTAATGCACTCATTGATTAACATGCACGCCGGAAAAAAATACGCTTGCGGTCTGAACGGACGTAATTCACTAGGTTTCCTACATGTTTGTTCCGTGTGCACGTTTGATGCTGATGTTGCGCGATGTTAATCATGCGGCGCCCGAGTGCATTTGACCGGCATAAAATCGGCATTTGTCAGACTGACCGGCCGGTCGCCGGTCACGGCCGATCACGTGAAAATCGGCCAATTCCGGTCACCAGCCGATCAATCGGTGCATCTCTACCCGTTTTCAAAAGTTTTCATTTTCAAGTCACCTAAACGCTGTTGTCGTGTAAATAAACGTCCAAAACGCATAAAGAAAAGCAGTTTTTCGTTGAAAACGATGTCGTGTAAACGGCCCCTGAGTGAGCAAATATTTAGGTGAGATAATTGTAATGGTAATTGATTCATGTTTATATGTGAATATAAACCTAAATTTGAAAAGAATCTGTTCATCGTTTAAAGCGATCACGTCTCTTCAGAAGACTTGTTACGATGCGTCATGTGGGATACTTTTTAAAGGCTTGAAAATATTGATTGCCAAGAATTTCAATGGATGGACAACAAAATTATGAGATAATATTACAAATATACATATGGCAGTTTTTCCCCATAGTATCGAAAATGGTATCGAATATCAATATTTTTCAATGTAATGTATCGAATGCATCGTGACAACACTAAGATAAACTCCAATTCTTCAAGCATATGCAAATGACTTAAAAATAGCTAAATCGTGATGATTAAAATACAAAACCAAATATGACCTTTTTAAAAGAGGAATGTTATTATTTGTGTGTTTTAGAGAGAGAAAGAGAGATGGGGGATGGGGAAGGTACTTTACAAAGCATTTGTAAATCGTTTCACGGCCAAACGGAGATTATAGAATTAACCCTCAGCTTTCACTTCAGAAGTCACAACTTGTTTTCCTCTGTACACTTACACTTGCCTCACTCCACTCATCCGCTCGGAGATAAACAGATCCATTTTGATAAAACACACTGATCACATTTGAAATCTCAAAGAGACAAAGAGGTCAGATTCAATCAAACTTCGATTCCTCCGTAAATCTTGATGTTGAACGTCCAAAAGCCCATAACACTGGTCTCCGGTACAGCCCTCTGGCAATTCATAAACTCATAAAACAGAGACACACTATAATCCACCCCTCATTCTGGACAGACCACATGGCTTTCTGTGTGAGAGCTTGAAGATTACAGAATCAATTACATGAAATTCCTCATCTGTATGACATTCACATCTCAGCTGACTGCAAACTGTGAGAGAGAAAGTTGTATAAAGGGAAAAGTTCACCCATGTGACACCTCAGAAAAATGTCCAAGCTGTTCTATTCCATACAATAAAATTAATGTGATTTACATTTACAAGCTGCATAATATATCCTGTACACAATATCATTATTATATAATAACAACTCAATTTAAGTTGCACACGCACACTTGTTATCATACTTCTTGAGAATACAAGCATGAATAAGATCTGTTCTTTACATAAAGGTGTTGTATGACTAAATACTTGGAATATAAGATACTTTTATGATGTTTTTGTGTCCTTTTTGAAACTTGACAGCCCCAGTCCTTTCACTTTCATTGTGTGTAAAAGAGCAGTTTAGACATTCTGCTAAACATCTTCGGGTGAGTTATCCCTTTAAATGTTACATGATGCTCTGTGCTTTGACCTCACAGTCTAAAGGAGAAAACAAGGAAAAATAGAGAGGGAGAATAGAACAGACCATCACATGACAGACGCTCATGTGAAAATCTGCTGCCTGCTGTTTCCCAGAGTCTCCCTTCACCAGCAAACCCTTCACCCTCCGCACTGTTACTATTGACCAGCTCTCACATATGCTTGCCAAAAATGCCTGAAATCCCACAAAATCTGTTTGTTGGACAAAAATAACAACATTGCGCTTGTTTACAGTTACTCCAAGCATTCCTAAGCCAGGTTATCCAGGATTCTCTGGGGCACAGAACAGTGTTAACACCCATACTGATGAATAACCACAGCCGAGACAGGATCTCATCCAAACGTAATGACGCAAGATTAAATTCAGTCAAATTAAATGGAGATGCGATGTACACACGGACAATAAAATCCCATGATATGAGATCACGGCCCATTTCCTTCAGGCCACTGAGCAGAGCGTCTTCCTTATAAGCATAATTGTTGCATGATTCAATCCTTATCAGTTCACACTGATTCATGCTTATGGATACTGCATAACAACTACAGAAAATTATGACTATGATGAAATAAGCTTTGTAAATTAAATTAGTTAATCTCATATCGCCCCTGAAAGCATAAATATTAAAATGGGATCGGTTTGGAGCTATTATTGGATATATTTCTCTTTTTCTGTATCTATAATTGTGTAAGTAATGTAGTAAGTACTAACTTACGGATTTTTTCGTCTTATTTTTTTTCAATAAAAAAGCCGTTCTTTAATGTCATTCACCATCGGTTTGAGGCTCTCTCTCTTTTTTTTTTTTAAGTATCGGTTCAGGCACCATTTAGGCACCGGTACCGTTTTAAAAGTATCGATTTGGCACCGGTATCGAAAAAAAAAAAAACTATACCCAAACCTACTTTGGAGTGGACTTTGAGCTTTGTAACCTTGCTGATTTTTGTTATGTTCAAACAGCAACATTACACACTAACTAAAGTTGAAAAAGTGAAAAAGTATAATAGGACCCCTTTAAATTCAATGCATTTTTACATTTTATTATTATTATTAGTAGTAGTAGTAGTAGTAGTAGTATCTAGTTAATTAATCTAATCTAATCTGTATCCATAATAGTTACATACAAAGTATTTGCTGAACTGAACCCAAACTGAATCAGTTCGACCCAAAATTGATGTAACTAAAAATAATTAATCTTTTATGCGAGTCTTTTTCATGCAAGAAAATGGTCAGAAAATTTTACATTCATAGGCATATTCTAATAAATGTTTGAAAAAAAAAAAAAAAAAAAGGGGGAAAGACCACCAGGGATTTTCAAACCAATTCAGTGAAATTAAATGCGTTAAAAACAAGCAAAAGGATATTAATTCCAGTACTTACTTTAACAAACATAAAATCCAACTCCTGGTTCATGTTTAAGCATAAACTGCTCTATTTCATACTGAACAATAAAAGAATGAAGCCTGCCCTATTTCTGCCAAAGCTGGAAGCAGGTTATGGATCGCTCAATGCATCTGATTGGATCCCTGATCCCAGGCGGATAGGCTATATATTGAGGGACTCTGAGAGAGACGGTCTTCCGAGTGGCTGATACTCTAGTCAGCAGAGAGAATTGTTTGTCTGTATCCAACACTCTAGTGTCACATGAGCAAGAACAGAAGCTTTTAAAAAGAAAAAAGAAAAAATGTATCATTCTGCAAAGCACGTACAACAACTGCTGCTTGCAGGAGGGACGGTCAGTGGACAGAATCAACAAGAAAGATACGTTTAAAACTTGTATGTGAACATGTCAACAGATGCCACATGCAGATAGTACAGGGATCTTGTTTAACGCTCATTCCATTTACCCCTATACAGAGCTCATTTACCTCCTAGTAATGCAACGCACATGTCAAGGGTTTGCCATTTAAAAAAAAAAGAAAGAACGGAGTCATTCACATAGGCCTATCTGTTTATCACACGAAGGCCCAATAACATTGTTACATAACATAGAATGTCTAAGATAATAAAAAGATAAGCATCCATGTTGGTTTAGAAAATTTTAAAGGTTCAGATATTCTGGAAAGTTTGTTTTGGCAAGCTGTTTCAAACTTCACAAACGAACTCCAAACAAACTTCGTTTTGGCCTGATTTTGTTGTAAATTATGTCAGTTCACAATTTCAATTGAAATATATCAGGGCCTTTACACCATTTAAAACAAAGTATTTTCCTTACACCTTGAATGTGTCAACATCCTACTCAGTATTTTCTACATGTTTTTAAATATATCTTTCAAGTTATCATTAATTATTAATTCATAAATATCATATGGTTTTTGGAAGGTTGTACCATATAACATTAGTTTTACAACCTGAACTAACCTTGCCTTGTTATAAAAAAAGGTCAAAATATCTAGTTTAAGAGTCTTAATGAACTAAACACAGCAATGGTCTTCAGGAGTCCTCTCTGTAATGTAATTTCTTGTTTATGCATGTTGGCAACAAAAGTTTTACAAATATTTGTAATATTTTAACAAAACTACTTTGCTGCTTTTTTCTCCAAAAAATAAAAAAAATTATGCCAAACTACTTAAGATTTTGAAGAATTGTATCCTCGTAATGAGGCTTTTTCTGTAATAATTTCCTCAACCTCATGTAGTTCCAAACCTGCGCGACTTACTTTCTTCTAAAAGAACGCTGGGGTGCAAACAACACTTTTTCAAATTATCCTTTATGTTTCACAAAAAAAGAAAGAAAATCATATTTAGAATGACATGATAATAATGTATTGCATGTATTTGTAATGGATTTTTGAATAAATTGGGCTAACAGATCTCTGGATGTTCAAACATTTACAAGCACACATCTACGTAACCCCCGCATTAACACATCAATGATGCCTGTTGACTGTTCAGAGTCATGATGAGGTAATAAGGACAAAGCAGGAGTGATGCCATTAAATTAAAAGTTTGCAAGTCTGTCAAACCTTGCACTGTTCCTGGATTCATTGACCTTTGAGAGAGGATAGGAAAACCTCATGCTGACTGCAAGACTGCCAAATAAAATATTCAGACATGACATCATTGCAGTTAAGATCGTTATAACAATGCTTTAATTGTCTACTGATTGTCTTAACAGAGACACTACAAGATTACACTGCATTAAAGGAATAGGCTAGTACATCCAAAAATGAAAATTATGTCAATTTACTCGCCCTCATGTGGTTCCAAACTCATATCATGGCTTTCTTTCTTCTGCAGAGCATGCAAGAAGATATTTTGAAGAATGTTTCAGGTGTTTTTGTCCAAGTCAAGTCAGAAACTTTTAAACTCAAAAAAAGGAAATCAATCAATACAACTCGATTGATATAATCCAATGCCATGATGTTTGGGCATGTGATGTGTGAGAACCAATGCGGTTTGAGGTTTGTGTTGAATGTCTTGATCTGATTTGCGGGTGAATAAAGGCTTAAGGTTTTCGAGCTGTTCATCAAAGTGATTGTAGCACTTCAGAAGATTCATTTGATGAAAAATTTTGACCCCTTTGACTCTCATAATATGGACAAAATCAGCTGAAACATTCTTCAAACTATGATCTTCTTTGTGTTCTGCAGACGAAAAAAAAAAGTCATATCGTTTTAGAACAACATGAGGGCGAGCGTATGACCAAATTCTCTTTTTTTCATTCAGTAGTCAATTCAAATGTTGAATGCTTTTAGTGAAAAAATATGATGTTATGACAAAAAACATGGTTGAATCAAACTAAGTGGTTGACCAAAATGGGTTTTCTCAATAGCTTTATATCTGTAGCAGGATGGCCAATGTCTTATATAATTTCAATATATGTCTTTAACAAATGTAGGATTTAATTATAAATGAGATGCACAACTTGCCAGGACATAAACAAGCAATACTGTATATCAGTAGACCACTAAACACAATCACGCTAGACGCTACCCATTTAAAAATGCACAAGTCTACTAAAAATAACCCTTGTCAAGCTACAAACCCTTGTTGTAGGCTACATAAGACTTGAATCTAAATAAATGTGCTGTGCTCTAGCAGCTTTCAAAAGGATCCATCAGTGCATTTACAATAAGACAGCTGCATCATGGGGGATGGGTGGGCCTCCCCCCTTCTCTCCCTCGCTTCTCAGTACCGAAAAAAAGCCATTCGTCATCTGAGACATCATCATGACTACATATGTGATGATGTCATGTTTCGACTTCTACGCAACAATATTCCAATGGATTTTTTTCTCAAGGAGACACGCCTTGATCTGTGCGGACCGGCCTACAGGCCGCAGTAGGGGATTGCAAACAACTACAATGGAAGACGCGTGGATGTTCGATATGCTTGCATCAGCACCAGAAATGGTTGCATCATCCCATGCAGGCAATGATGCTCGCATCAGCACCGCCTGCATCCCACTGGCTCCCTGCGGTCAGCCATCAACTACAACTGTGACCCATATCAATACATAACAGGCCTTTGAAAACCCCAGCTTGCCTACCAAATACTCCCAATCTTTGCTATCCAAGGATGCCGAAGGTGTTTGTCCATCAACAATCCACCTAATATCTTTCTAAATAAAATTAGTAACAATGCAGGGGAGTCATGCATATGTAACTGTATTCATATTAAATGCTTTGTTTAATGCGATCCCAAATAATTAAGGTTGTTAATTTAAAGGACAAATCGAATAGCAATCTCTGCAGACAATGGGAAAAAAAAACTCTAAAACACAAGATATGACAGC
Source organism: Leuciscus idus (assembly GCA_021554675.1). NCBI lineage: Eukaryota > Metazoa > Chordata > Actinopteri > Cypriniformes > Leuciscidae > Leuciscus > Leuciscus idus. The sequence goes on from CM038634.1 coordinate 11,145,257, forward strand.
AATATTTCACACATCTTCGTATTACTATTAAACAATAGGTTGTTCATCGGGCATAAGGCATGCATGATGAATTACTTCATTCAAATGATCAGAGGACAAAAATGACAACATATGCCCTAAGCATTACGCGTGAGCAACGAGCATCAACAATAACACCACTTTCAGACAGACATATGCAGGAACTGGCATCGCGTTGACACATTTTCATTGCATTTACAGTCCTTTTTGGCATCAGCATTTGATGTCAACACGATCGCATGATGAGTGTGTGAGTTTACCTTTGTATATAATTCAGACGCAGCCATGATGATGATCGCACAATGTTCCTGCAATCACAGTCAGCTGAACATCCGATCAACGGCGAACATTCAAATCTCTTTTCTAGATCTCACTCAGTGAAAAGCCTTTAGAAGAATGTCATGGAGACAGAGGATTCGGCTCATTCCTCATGAATCCGCCCGTGTTTTTGGCGTGTTCGTTCTTGGTGAGATCTATGCAGGGAATGAGTCAATGAAAACGCGGTTGCCATGACCGAGATAACTAATGACGCAAGAGTGCGCTCTGGTGGACAACACTGGACCATCACAAACTGGCATCCCACCAGTTTTCTATTTTTTTTTATTTTATTATTATTATTTATTTTTTTATGAGGACACATAACGAAAAAGATTAATAATCATACGAATCGCAGTAAATGTAGATAGTACATATTATAGTTATATACAAATAAAATATATTAAAATGACATGTAACAAAAAATATATATATATTCATACTCTGAATTTCCATAATTTCCCCTACTTACACGTCTACTCGTTGAAACCACTGTATAGTTTACCGAAAGTTTTTTTTTTTTTTTTTTTCTCGGTGCAAACATTGTTACTAGTAAAACGTATTGTAAACTACAAACTGTAAGTCGAACGGCTGCGGTAGTTCGTGACATAGTCATAGTCGTGACATAGTCAAGAAATTTAATCTATTGATTCGTGAACACGAATTTCCCTTTTTTTTTCTTGTCACTCAGCACGCGACGTTCATAAGAATTAGCCTATCTTTCATGCCTGCACCACGTTTTTCTTTCAGCCACTCGCATTTGACCTTTTTTTTTTTTTTTTTTTTTTACTTTAAGCGCTACATTACTCAATATTTAATCAGAGATTTTTTTGTCCTTGTTTTTATTCTGTAGGCTACTCACCACGTAAATCATCGTCAATGGTTCCTTCCAGTTAAAATATAGTAAATATATTCTTCCCGTTAATTAACGAGACTGCAGAGTTGTGCCACGGCCATCGCTTCTAAATGTTGCTGTTTCTTATTTGAGAAATACTGTTTTTCCATCAGTTTGGTGTCAAATCTAACAGTAGGCCTAGCCTATAATACTACAATACCCATGAGCCTTATCGACCGTTATGACCATCAGTTTGAATTGTTTCTCCTTGAAAATAATATTATTTAAATGACAATTATTTAATTGAATTAATAAGTTGACGCCAGAATGAATCATGATGCCACATGTTCGTCAGCATCCGTTGCCATGGAGACAGAGCCAGTCTTTGCGATTGGCTGATTTCTTCAGTGATTTCTCATTGAGCTCAAACCACTGTGCAGGTGTGAGGCTCATAATTAAAAAGTTTTTGCTTAAATGTTTCTCTGCCATTACACTCACATGGTTTACATGTTAGGGCAACGAAAGCCCAACAAATGGTTTCCTCATTATCAGAGAAAAATAAGCTAACTCTAGTTATCTAGACGTCTAGATGTCATTTTCTCTCGATCATCGTGGTTCACACCCAACGTCACTGTAAACTTGGTCTAACATTACTGCATATAAATCTGGGATGAGGAACCCCAGATGCATGTTACGCGCTTTTTAATGGTTGTCCAGGCAATAGGAAAAACTTGAATTTTTATTAATTTATCTTAAGTATTTATAGGAAAATGGGATAGGTGTACACTCTCACTATAGGTGTACACTTTTTAAACCTTATATCAACATGTATACATAACATGTTCTGTTCGAACCAAGCTACATTACACCTGATTTTCAAAACCCAAAGGCACTTTTAAGAGCCAACCTCTATCTATCTCTTCATCAATTTCTATCTTTCACAACCTCTCTGTCCATCTATCTCATGATCTGTATTTCTATCCATCTCTCAAATCTATATCTTATATCTCACAGTCTTTATCTATTTCTCAATCTTTCCTCTCTGTCTGTCTTATCCGACTTTGTCAGTCTGTCTGTCTGTATCTGTCTGCATTGTAATGGCAACCAAACATAGCCTTGACTCACAGGATCCCCACTACCAAGAGGGCAGAAGCATGGCTCTTGAACTGAAACATGACCACATTCTAGCTGAAGCCAGGGTTAGAGTTTTTTATACCTTTATATACCTCAATAATTTTATACTTGAACATACAGTTTGGGGACAAATTAAAGTAAAAATGTGCTGAATGTGGAAGAAGGATGAGTGCAGAAGATTTCATTCTTGAAGGATGCAATTAAGCAATTAACATCCTATCATGCTCTGTGGCATGTGTTAATGAGGGAATATATTTTGGAAGAATGGAGCTCCATACCCCACACCCCCCCCAGTCCATGGCAGTGGATTGCAACTATTGCAACCATCAGAATGAAGCTCAAAAAAGTGCATCTATCCATCATAAACAAACTCCACACGGCTCCGGGGGGTTAATAAAGGCCTTCTGAAGTAAAGCCATGAGTTTGTGTAAGAAAAATATCCATATTTAAAACTTTATAAAGCAAAATAATTGGCCTCCAGCCAAGTGTACAGCACAACTTAGAGTAAAGCGACGTCCTGCTGATATTTACTCTACGGCTACGCCATGACGCTACTTCCGGCGTCATAAGTTGCGCATTAGGTGTAAGTAGACTGTGCATGGCCATTTGGCCGAAAGCTAGAATTTTACTTTGTAACGTTAAATATGAATATTTTTCTTACACAAACTCATGGCTTTACTTCAGAAGGCCTTTATTAACCCCCCGGAGCTGTGTGGAGTTCGTTGATGATGGATAGATGCACTTTTTTGAGCTTCAATCTGATGGTTGCAACCCACTGCTATTATAAAGGTCAGGGTGTTTATTAATATAACTCCAAATGTATTCGTCTGAAAGAAGAAAGTCATATACACCTAGAATGGCTTGATTGGCTAATTTTCATTTTAAAGTGAACTACGCCTTTAAGCAAAAACATTTTAATTGTGAGCCTCGTAACTGACCTGGTTTGAGCTCAATGAGAAATCACTGAAGAAATCACCCAATCGCAAAGCGGACTGGCTCCATCTCCATAGCAACGGATCCTCCATAGCTGAGGATCATGGCATCCACTAATTAATTGTATATATATATATAAAAATAAAAATAAAATAAAAATCCAAAACTCAGAAGAATCTAAGTTTAAATAGTTTAAATAAAAAAGTTTAAATTTAAATTTCAGCAATTTCGGCTTTTTTCAAGCCAATTTAATAATAATAAAAAGTTTAAGTAGATCAGTAAGGTGACTTTCTAAAGCCGAGTTAATAATTGCAGCAGCTAACCTTTAAAAGGGGCTTTCCTTTTTGACGGAGGGGCATTTCTTCACCTGTGGTTTCATTAACTTTAAAAAAATATGTGCTGCATCTGTAATATACACATCATTTCCATTAAACAATCATTTTTAAATGAAAGAATTGGCAACCAAGCAAACAAAACTACTCTTTTATAATAATTGACTTTCCTTGGCAAATAGCAAACCAAATATGGAAAAATGTCTTTATCCTCTTGGTCTTTTATACAAAATATTCACAAAATATGAAACCATTCATCTTTTTTTATTATTATTATTCTACACAATTATTTGTTACTCAAATATATTTGTGTCTCTTCCTTTAATACTTTGTGCAATCCCCCCTTTGCCAAAATAACAGCTCTGAATTTTCTGAAGAATGTACCTGAGACTTCCTCCATTCTTCAGATTCAGAGGTAATGGACTCTCTTCATCAGGTCATCCCACAGGTTTTAGGTCATTTTACATCAGAATAACGAAAAGGCATGCCATGACCTCTTTAAAGGTTAAAGACTAGGCCCATTTTGCTCATATTTACCAAGGGTGACAATATTTCTGCAGGACGCATATTTTTTTGCCCATGAGTGCGTTCTAATTTTTTACTTTGCTTGTCTCTAGAATGTTATAGAGAAAAACAAAGTATATAGGCCAGAAGAAAATAAATTAAATATAAGTATTTCCGATATGTAAAGATAAAAAACAGAATACCTGATGTTCCTCTCCTCCACTCAATTAATGTTTGACTCTGGCATTAAAGCCCTTTTGAGTAAGCTCATCTACAAATCAGGCAAAGCAGAAGTGAAAGCATACGTTTTCATTCCACACACATGTAGTGATATACTACATGTAATATAATTCCAATATTATTCAATATCACAACAAAAACCCCATTACATACCATTAACCAGTTGTTGTCTTAGACTGTCATAAGCCTTCACCTTATCCATATTTCTGTTCTGAAAGACGTTGTAATACAATATGACGTTGTGTTACCATATTTGTAAATGATAGCACTTGTTTTTTTGGAATCTGAGAAATGAGAAGATAGTCCAACAGATATTTTGCTTATAAAAGAAAAACAGACTCAAAACCACAGAACGTTTGCAAAACTATTTTATTTACAAGTCAAAATGGCTCAAAAGCGGCCACAGTTTATGCTCATGCAAACCGTGGACAATTTACTGTAGTGCGACGACGTGGTGTGAGGAGCCGACAGGCAACTGTCTCCCTCCTCTGCATAGAAGACAATGTACAGGAGATCTCATGGAGTTTATTACACATCAGAAGGTGAAGTATCCTCACTGCCTGGTGTCTACAACCAGACACAAATGATGCGTGATGTGAACGTGGCGTTCTAGAACTGCTTGCCAATCTGTGTGTTGGCACTACATCATTATAAGGCTTTAAGCTCTATGATACAAGGCAAGATGACAGCAGCCTCAGAGATCTGCATTACATGCTATCAAACATGACTAACCAAGTGTCCTTCACTTAAAGCTGAAGCATGACAAAAAGAAACAAGCATTCTCATGAACGAAACGGGGTGCAGATCAACCACATTATTAGAGATTACTTTCAATTCATTATTGATTCAAGCAATTAACTCCGCAAATAATGGAAAAGTTCACTCTGAAATGAAAATTCTGATTTCATTTACTCATCTTTCTGTCATTCTAACCACACATGACTTTCTTTGAAGCCATGTGATAAGTTGTAATAGAAAAAAAGCTTTAACATTTTACAATAAGGTTCCATTTGCTCACATTAGTTAAACATGAACTAACGATAAAAAAATAGCATTTTGTAATCTTGAACCAACAATGAACAGTTGTATTTTTATTAACTAACTTTGAGATCCATAAATACTAGAACAAATGTGTTAAAATATTAACTAATGTTATCTAATGGGACCTTATGTAAAGTGTGACACAAAAAAACCTTTCAAATCTCATTCATGCACATTTAGACTTGGTTTGATGTTTGTTTGATTTTTGTTTTATTTATGGTGTTTTTGCGTTAGCGCCAAATGCTAACGGTTGCTGCATTTATCATGAATGATTGCAATACGTCATTTGAATGTTTTGAGTTACTGTATGGTTTCAAGATAGGAATATCGTGAGGAATATTTCCTATACTTTTTTTGAAATTCCTAGAGCTCTACAGCCCAGACCTTCTTTGATTGAAAAAGAGCAGCTTGGACATTCCACTAAACATCTTCCTTTTGCATTTGCCAGAGGAAATAAAGTCATACGAGTTGAGTAAATGACAGAATTTTCATTTTTTGGTGACCTATAGACCTCTAAGCCAGAGGTCTTCAAACCTAATCAAACACACCTGAACAAGCTAATCAAGCTCTTCAGTATCACTTGAAAAACACACTGGTGTGAAAATCAGTTGTGCTGAAGCAGGTTAGATATACACTTTACAGGACAGTGGGTCCCCGGGAACAGGGTTGAAGACCTTTGCTGTAAGCAGTGGGTAATACAGGAATGGTTAGAATTAAATGCAGAACATCTTCTAAAATGCTTTTTGCCCTCACTCACTAGCAAATATGTACACTTCCAACTACACACTACGACACATTTAAAATATCAGAGGACCTTTTGAGAACTTTGAGAACAGCCTTTGGAGCCACGACCCAACTCATCTCACAGTGCTGCATTACAGCCCTGTAACATCTGCAACTCTTGAATATTCAGTGTATTTTCAGATAAGACAGGAAACGAAAGAGGACGAGGGCAGGAATGCAGGATCGGATATAAATGTGGATGAAGAGACAGGAAGAGGGAGTGTGGAGTGAAGGACAGCAGCAGGTATCAGCCTGCCAGTTTGCTGGCCACCAGAGAGGGTTTCCTCTGCGGCAGGTCCTGAGGGGTGGGGATGTGGTCTCCGGTGATATCGGCCTTCTCTGTCTGTGCCACTGGAAGCTGCTTGTTCTTGGTCTTGGCCTTCGCCATGTTGTAGTCGCCCGAGTCAAAGTATTTTGGCTGGGAGAGAAAGCAGTCGAGGAGAATTTGTTTGCATGAGTGAATTATGGCACAGTAAATGTTTTATTTCTGTTCCAAAGCACTTTGAAAGATGTTACACTGGAAATATACATAAACATATTCATGCCACTGAATGGGAATGAAACAATGTTTAACAAAAACTAGACTGCCAAATGTCATTTTACTCCCAAAATAGGCCTATCAGAGGCGTTTGTCTACAATATCGGTCAAAAGGTCAGAATTAAGATTTTGAAGTTTTTGAAAGATGTTTCTTATGCTCACCAAGGATGCATTTATTTGATAAAAATACACAGTGAAATCAGTAATATTGTGAAATAATATTAACATTTAAAATAACTGTTTCTATTTGAATTTATTATAAAATATAATAATTTATAACTTTTTTTTATTTTGCAGCATCATTATTCCAGTCTTCAGTGTTACATGATCCCTCAGAAATCATTATAATATGCTGATTTGGTGGTCAAAAAACATTACTTATTATTATCAATGTTGAAAACAAGGTTTTGCTGCTTAATATTTTTTTGGAAACCATGATACACTACCATTTAAAAGGTTTTTTGTTGTTTTTTTTTACATAATTTTATTCAGCAAGGACACATTAAAGTGATCAAAAGTGAGTAAAGACAATTATAAAGTTACAAAAGATGTCTACTTCAAATAAATCTTGTTCTTTTGAACTTTCTATTCATCAAAGAAACCTAAAAAAGAAAATTATATCACATTTTCCACCAAAACAATATTAAGCAGCACATTGTATTTTTTTTTTTTTACTTTGGTAATAAGAACCACTATTAATAATTGAGCACCAATAATAACTGGTAAAAGACTGAGCCTCAAATCAGCATATTAGAATGATTGTGAGACACTGAAGACTGGAGTAATGATGCTGAAAACTTTGCCATCACGGGAATAAATGATATTCCCATTTTTACTATATTGATCCATTAAATGCAGCCTTGGTGAGATGAGACACTTCTTATAAAAACATTTAAAACTTTTAACTGGTAGAGTATGACCGAGTTTACTTTTCTCCTATCCGTAACAGTTCCCATGCTATCTGTAGCTCATGACTCAGTCACATGATCCTGTGATGTTCTACTACTGCCAGTGTAAAACCACCAAATACCTGTGATCTGTATCTCTTCTTATAATCCAGTGGTCTAAAACTAAAACAAACGGGTTTTCATCCCACCAGCAGGAGTAGAAAGAGAGAGTATGAATGAATCTCACCCCCTTCTGCAGTCTTTTTCTGAGCAGATCGGATCCTCCGGGTTTATTACCCAGGTGAGGGTATTTGGCCTTCAGTTTGGCTTCCTCCTCTTTTTCTAGACAGATCTTATTCTCCTCATCCTGAGAGAAAACACACACATCACTCACATATTTAAATGCGATACATTTAGGCCATACTGGAACCATTTAAAAATATATCAAGGACTCACATAAGGAAGTTTTTCTAAACAAAATTCTGAAATAAATCATAGATGCATCATTCATGCCCGAGATCATCTTATTAGGAGATATCAAGCTCAACGAAAGTGTAGCTAAAGGACAAAATGAATCGCATTATAGTCTTGACGTTACAGAATTTCTGAGTTGTGCGACAGTCTATAGGTGAGTTCGACTTGAAGCAGCTCAGTGCAGACCGATTATTAGCCTGACAAATGCAAAGCATTCTAGTTAGAAAATTACTCTGGACTTGTTTGTTTCTGTTTGCAATAGCCCTACTGCTCTGTAACATGGTGTGGTATAGCCATGCTGGGCAACACTGGTAAAATGGCGCTACCCTCTCGTTCACTGATCCACTCCCTGCTATTTGCTCACATGCTCTGATAATAATAGCTTTGTAGGGCTATACTTTATTTTGATATTTTGTCAAAATCAATCTGTTAAATCTGATTCTGTTGCATAGAACTGAATGAAGAATAATATATTGATATCTTAATATTAATATATTGATACTTAATATAGTCCTATTTTCTGTCAAATTTTTGTTACTTTAAATAAAAGTGTGGATACTGTAATATTGTATTGGCTTGTATTTTAACTTGCTAAATTTTGTAACTAATTATTTTTTGTAAATTAATTATTTAAAAAAAGCCATTTTCTGTTTCCTGCCAAGTGCATCCTGAATTTTTGGTTTCGGCCCAGAATTTTCATTTCTGTGCATCCCTAACAAAGAATTTTTATTGATAAATAAAATTTCTGTGATAAAGCACGCAAACACCTCGCGAGCGCCACTACAAGAAGCGGAAAGTGTTCGACTTCACGTCTGGTTTTGAACTCTGAAAATAGCCCACGACTTCTCTTTGGTGTAAACTCCAAAACAAATGTTTAATGCCAAAAACTTGTAAATTAGCCGATTAACCAATAAGCTGTCGATTAATTAAAGGATTAGTTCACTTCGGAATGAAAATTTCCTGATAATTTACTCACCCCCACGTAATCCAAGATATTAATGTCTTTCTTCAGTCGAAAAGAAATTAAGGTTTTTGAGGAAAACATTCCAGGATTTCTCTCCATGTAGTGGACTTCAACGGCAACCAACGGTTTGATGGTCCAAATTGCAGTTTTAATGCAGCTTAAAAAATCTACACGATCCCAGTCGAGGAATAAGGGGCTTATCTAGCGAAATGATCTGTCATTTTGACACAAAAAAATAAAACAATGTTATATATATATATATACTTTAAGCCACAAATGCTCATCTTGCACTAGCACTGCGATACGCCACGCATTACGTAATCAGGTTGAAAGGTCATGCGGAAGTACCAACCTAGTGACTGAGTCAAACGACCTTTACAAAAAAAAAAAAGAAAAAAAGTTAAAATAATGATATTGGATGATTTGGGAAGAAGATGTGTTTTTCACCCTACCCTACAATTTCCGCCTACGTCAGGTTACCACCTGACCTTTCCAACGGGATAACATAAGTCGTGGCATGCAAGACGAGCATTTGTGGTAAAAAAAGTATATAATTGTTTATTTTTTTCCGAAAATGAACCGTTCGTTTCGCTAGATAAGACCCTTAGTCCTCGGCTGGGATCTTGTAGAGCCCTTTGAAGCTGCATTGAAACTGCAATTTGGACCTTCAAACCGTTGGACCCCATTGAAGTCCACTATATGGAGAAAAATCCTGCAATGTTTTCCTCAAATTTCTTAATTTCTTTTCGCCTGAAGAAAGAAAGATATGAACATCTTGGATGACATGGGGGTGGGTAAATTATCAGGAAATTTTAATACTGAAGTGAACTAATACTTTAAGTGATAAGATGATAAGTCTTTCTGCAGTACTGGTAGCACAGAGTACCAGGTCAAACCCGAGGTCCGGGCTGCTTTCAAACGCTTCCATGCGTATTTGTGTGAGCGTTCTGTGAAGAGTGAGAAAGGTTTCTATTCGCGATATTCATGATGTGTTTTTGCAGTTGTGGCCAATTACAGACATGTTTGTTGAACATGTAAACACAACGGCCAATCAGAGGCATTTAAGTTAGCCCCGGATAGATTGTTCAGAGTGAGCTCTGCACATTTGTAGCATGCCTTAGTTCAATTAGGACATGTAAGTACCTTTTATAAACGTGCCCTAGAAAAAAATATTACTTGTGTGCATCTTGAGACAAAACAATGGCACTGGCATAAGTTACTTTCAGTTAAAACAGCTCAAACATGCATTTTAGTCTGAGACTGAGCCCTGAAACATCCTGAGCACAGGAATTGAAGAAGAAATGAAAATACAGGCATTGGGCAGTGTTTCTCTAGACACAAACACCACCACACACTTCTAGTGGACCGTAAGTAATGACAGAGGCATTCTTTTTGTGCGAGTCAATACTTAATTTTTTCGGAGATCCTACATAGTGCACCTTTAAAGAGGTCCTATTATGCTTTTTCACTTTAGTTAGTGCGTAATGTTGCTGTTTGAGCATAAAAAAGATCTGCAAGGTTACAAAGCTCAAAATCCATTCCAAAGGGAGATCTTTTATTTAACAGAATCCACTTTTTAAGAGCTACAACGAACGGCTCGTTTGGACTACAACACCTTTTTTCGGGATCTTATGAAGTCAATGTTCCTCATTTAAATAATTCCCTCTCACGGAATACGTAGAAAAGTTGGCGAGGCCTGGTTGAGCTGCATTAGAGAAGATGAAGAGTGTTGTTGCTGTTTTTTCCACCCCGGAAAAAGTTTGTCCTAAGGCTGACGACCTTAGAGTAGTTCAAAATTATTTTTAACACTGTTCCTGAACATTATAACCTCAACGTTTGTCTGTGCGCTGCACATTTTACGGAGAACAGAAGACAGACAGAGTAGAATGCAGGCTATACGCATACGCTAAAGCTTATCCTGAAACACGTAGCCATTCCCATTTTGTCTATAGAGGATAACATCATATACAGGCAACAAAAAAACAAAAAACATAGCACTGAAACATCCTGTGAAATCCGTGCTTGCAAAGTGCGTACATTAAATCCGCTCTGCAAGATCCTCTCGTCCGTTAACATAATCAGAGTCTGAATCGGGATCGAATTGGTTTGAAATTGACACCATCCTTAATATTTACATCCGAGTAGAGCTCATGGTTATGCAGGGGCGGGACATTTCCCGAATACGCGCTAAGTGGTGCCAATCACAACACACTGGGCCAGCTAACCAATCACAATACATTTCATTTTTCGGAAGGAGGGGCATCAGCGAAAACGACGCGTTCAAAACCAACTGGGGAGAGAGGAGATGTAATAGTGTGAAATATGTGAAAAATAATGTGTTTTTTGAACAATCAAGCATGAAAACATATTACAATACAGAATACACCCCCAAAACATAAAGACTTCATAAAGGGGCATAATAGGACCCCTTTAAAGATAAATTCCTCTCCTTGACCCCAAATCCACTCCATTGGCCGAGAAAGCTTTTTTATGGGTACACTAAACTGTGGCCAATTAGAAATTATGGAAAATCAGGTTGTTGTTTTTTTATCCTGGCATAAACCATTTTTTGTCCAGATGGTCCAAAACCATCTTTTACATTATGTATCCCAGTATATTGCTTAAACTAAGAATTGTTAAATTAAACATTTCCCTTTCTTTGTGCTTTCAGTTGACCTTTGATTAACTACTTAACCTACTAGCTTGGCATAGCACTACATGATTAAGAAAAAAAAGCTTTTTTGATTAGCTAGATAGAATAAGATATCCATATAATATGGTACGTTTTTAAACAACAGGCATAGAGAAGGAAGATTCTGGGGGTGATACGATATTGCATAATCTTGGAAACCACATCTTTTGATTGGTCGAGCAGCATTCGAAGAGTGCTTATTTTTAGTCAAACTCTGACTGGTACTTTCATTGTTTATATAAGTCTGCTTGATTGTACTAATGCAGTTGGAGACTGTGTGCAGCACTGAGTTAAAAAGCAGAGCAAGGCCTATATCTTTTCTTGCAAATAAAAGAGGTGGTGTGTGTGATTTTGCCTGAAGCTTGTAGCGTTTTTTTAAATTTTATTTTACTCAGTGAACAGTGCAGTTTCTCTCAAAATTTTAATGCTATGGCTTCTTTTAGAATTGTTTTCATAGGCAGCGAATAAATATGAACTGGCTAATTTGTCAAATGATTCAATATTAACTTATTTTTATGTAATTGTTAGTATCGAGCAGCTGTCATTACCTAAGGCCTCACGTCTCCAGCCAATTTATGGACATATTGATATTCAGAACAAAAGCTTGTGCGAAATTGCTTAAGTGTTTATTTTTTTTATAAATCAAGGTCTACAAAGAAAATCATATAATATGCTCAAATGTTGAAACAATTTTCCATTTCATTTTAGTTTTAGGGCAGCATAAACTTAAATTTTATTAGGAACTTTCTAGAATGTTTTCATTATTTACAATGAAATGATGGTGCTGCTTTATTCATTGTTTGGTGGTTCAGAATTTCATCATTCTAAGGTCTTTATGTAAATCCATACGGATCTCCCTGATGTATATATCCACAGACTGTGACAAGATGCAGGTTATAAAACACATTTAAAGTCAATATATTGAAGAGCCTACTGTTCAACAGTTAACTTAGCTTCACATGCTAACCGCTAGCTAACATCATCACAACTCAATCTAGAACAAAACAAACCAACTGCAGCTTTATTATGAATCACATCTCGACATATATATGTATATTTATCTATCGGGTGGTTTAATACAGCTAGTCATTTCAAAGATTCAATTAGAATGTTGGTATTTAATCTTAGAAGGCCTTTATACATCAGTGGAGAGCAGCAGGCTTTAAACAATGTTCAAATACACTAGCCAGACAGAAAATAAAGCAATCATCTCCTCTATCAACGATATCACAGTAACGTTAGGTTTTATGCGCAAATCGCCTTTTATTCGACGTCTCTTTGATTCTATAGGACTCATAGTCTGTAAATACTGTTATCGGAAAAGCTTAAATCTGACTAACTGCAGCGGTTAGATTTCACAATGTTCAAATATACTTACTTTCTGCTCCTCCACATTCGTTTCTTCAGGCTTTGTGTCCTCCATTTACTCTGATATGATCGGTCTGTGATGTTTAAAAATCACAATCTGAGCTCCTGATCTGCGGAGTACTCTAGTGTAGCCCGCTCACGAATGTACCAATCCTACAAAATTGAAGGCGGGATCATGAATATTAACCACGCAACGTGACGTTCGCAAGTTGAAGGCTTATGAATAGTAATTACGTAACGTACAGTTTGCTGAACGAACACACGTGATACAATTGCACCCGAAAGCTGAAAAATGGGTGTTTTAGGCATCCTACAAAATAATGTAGAAATGTAAATATAAATTACTTTGATACTAAACTTGCATTGCAGTAATATATAAATAACTTTGATTTAACCTGCACTGCAGTAAACATGTAAATATTTTGACACAGTGTTGATACAACATTTCATGTACATAGTAAACATCTGTCTAAAGGCTGTAACAGTGGTAGGTCTTGAGCCTAATTTTGTCATTTTTGCCTAAGGTTGTTGCTGCTGGCTGTTAGTATCGCAGGGGAAACAGGTAGGCCTAAATTTAACCCAAAGTAATAATTTAATTTCTATACATTTTTGACAGAATCACTATTTTACAATTCGTCAAACTAATTGACAGTGATCAACTGAACTGGCCAAAATTATTATAAAATAATTGGACATTTTGATGAAACTAAGGCTAATAAAAGAAAAAAGAAACGACATTAGTTCCCTTTCGGTTCACTCGACCCCGCCAGTAGCTGCCACTATGGCAGGGGTGGGCAATTCATTTCCCCAAGAGGCCACATGAGAAACTTGGCTGGTTGTAGAGGGCCGGACCAATACAGTTAACTCAGTTCTGCCCAATATATTATTTCTATTTATAAAAAAATAAATAAAACAGGAAATTAATTAAATGAAAATGTGGAGCACACAATTATATAACTATTTAATGAACATTCACAAAAACAGTTTTGAAAATTTTCAATTTTCATTTTTTGCCATGTTTCAAAAAGTATTTCAAAGACCAGCATCACATTAACTACATCAAAAAGGCAATAAATGCCCCCAGTGTTGGCATTTATGTAGAAAAATCAGTTGCCTTGACTTTTAAAGCAGCAGTCCATAACTTTTGGCACTCTGGCGGTTAATAAACAGATTTGCGTGCGTCTGGCAGAAGAACATTGCGGCCGGATGTACTTCTCTCATGTCTATGACGAGTCACGCAGGCACTGGGCTACTCTGCAGCGGTTAACCCGACTGGCATAAAATAGTCCGCATATAAACACTGATTATAGGTGTACCATAGTGGTTCAGGATAAGACAAAAACACGGTTTGGAAAATGTATTCATGTACTCGCTCTGTATATATTTTCTGTACATTTTGAACACACACAAAAAAAGTTATGGACTACAGCTCTAATTTACCAAATATTTCACGCGGGCCGGTCAAGGATAGCCAGTGGGCCTGATGTGGCCCGGGGGCCGTACAATGCCCAGGTCTGCACTATGGGAAGTTCCTCCAGGTGAGACGATTATCTGAAGCCCATTTAAAGGGATCCTATTATGCCTTTTTACGAAGTCTTGATTTTGTTTTTTGAGGTGTAATAGAATATGCTTTCATGCCTGATTGTTCAAAAAACACTTTTTTTCATATATTTTACATTATTACAGCACCTCTCTCCCCAGTCTGGCCCGAACGCGCCATTTAGTTCCTGGTTCGATGAAGCCCCTCCTTCCGAAATACGAAATGTGCTGTGATTGGTTAGCTAGCCCAGTGTGTTGTGATTGGCAGCACTTAGAGCGTATTCGGGAAATGTCACGCGCCTTACCATAACCGCAAGCCAGATGTAAATATTAAGGATGGCATCAATTTCAAACCAACATTCATGGGTAGAATGTTAAAAAACAAAAGGATCATCCAGAACAGTTTCCACGCACGGACTTTGCAAGCACGGATTTCACAGGGCATTTCAGAGTGGTTTGTTTTTTTGTAATTTATACATTTAAGATTTTATGTTACATAACATAAAATTATCATTGGAACTGTTCATAGATAATGCAACTTCAAATAATAAGACATACTTACAAGTTGTGATCCACAAACTACAGATTGTCTCAACAAAGTGGAAACTGCCCCATTTCAGGAGAAGCTATTGTGCGTATGGCCTTGTATTCTGGTTCTGGAAGCTGTTCTCCGTAAAATGTGCAGCGCACAGATAAACATTGGGATTATAATGTTCAGAAACAGTAATTAAAATAAATTTAAACCACTCGTTTCACTCAAGTTTATCAGCCTTAGGAAGGTCAAACAAATTAGTTTTGGAAAAGGGGTGGACAAAACAGCGTCTCTTTGACATAACGACAACACTGTCTTCTCTAATGCAGCTCAACCAGGCCTCACACTTATTTTGCGTATTCTGTGTGTGTAATTCATCATTTAAATTAATAACATTGTGACTTCATAAGATCTGGAAAAACATGTTGTAGTCCAAACGAGCCATTCGTTGTAGTTCTTAAAAAGTAGATTCTGTTAAATAAAAGATCTCCCTTTGGAGTGGACTTTGAGCTTTGTAACCTTGCAGATCACATCAAAAAAGTGCAGATACATTAAGTGAGGGAGGCTGGAGACCTGGAGCTGGTAGATATACGCCCCAGGCAGTTTTACGCCCCTGTTCTTCCTGATGTGTCCAGTTGGGGGAGGCTGTACACGAATTGAGGTATGCATGTTAAATAATCTGCTAAAGTTATTGTTGTTTAGCAATGATGCAACATTTATTATTTATAAACGATTAGCTAGATAAAGCTAGGGTAGGTAGATATATCAATTCATTTCTATATATCAGTGGATGGGTCTATAAAAATGTTCATGAGACAAAAAGTTCTTGACGGTCAGGTTGATTTTCTGTCTGGCTCAAACTTAGCTAACCACGTGTAGGTTTAGCTGACCCCAGTCTTCTATACTCACTTTCAAAATTAATTTTCTTTTTAATTTTCTTTTGTTGCCTGTCTTTAGCTTGCGTGAGATGGCCTCTTCTAGTAAGACCCTGTTTACTCCTTGCATTAAAACATACTCCACATGCATGGTTTCTGGGGCAACATTACAGCAGATATTAGAAATATGTTTGTTTTTTTTGTTTGTTTTTTTTACAGTCTATGGTGTGAACAAACAAAAGACACATTTATAATAGGCATATGTAAATCTCTCTCTCTGAGTTTAACTGCACACTCACTCAAATATTTTGATTATTTCCGACGTCATACATGATAAAACCCACATTAAAAACTTTTCCCATTTATGATTTGAATGTAGATTCTGGTTTGAGTTGTTTCTTGTAGATTTATATCTTAATATACATTTTTCTTAAAATAACTTACTGATCTAGACTAAAATGTAGGTATGTGCACTTAATGTGGGTTTTATCATACTCTGTCTTTACCAAATTCTCTCCAACTTGCATCTCATAAATGTGTGTGTTTGCTTTAGCTACTTAAGGAAATGACAATCTCTCTCTCTCTAAACTTGTCTAAACTTGTTTTTTAACTGCAGTCCAAACCAATAGCTTCTCTAGTAAATAAACGACTTACAGAGACATACATGGACATGTGTTTAATGTCATTTTCAATTTTCTCTGCACAGTCTATCATCAGTGGCCAAAAGAAATCAAAGTGGCTTGACATTTTTTCTTGACATTGACACACCAACAAGTGCCTGTGCCGTTGTACATTGAAGATCAGGAGCAAATTGAGGCAATCCACACTCACCTGACATCAATTCTGGGCAGCACACCCCCCAGATAGCAACATTGTTTCGGCCCGGATCCGGCCCACATCTGGCACTTGTGGAATGCGGATCTGGCCCACATGCAGCGTGGAATGACGGCCCTTGTGTGGCCCACTCCTGTTTGCCAGATCTGGGCCACAAGCAGGCCATAGCAATGCCACATGTCAGCCAAGAGCAAAGAAATAAACCAGAACTGGACCTTATCTGAGCCACAAAATCTGTGTATATTAAATATGGAGTCATCTCAGCCTTAATAAGCCTGTTAACAAGCAGAATCACTGAAGGAAAGAAGAGAACAGAAAAAGAGACGAGCAGAAACACAAGAACTACAACTGACTTCAGACACAGTCTAAGATGAAATCAACTGAAGAAAAAAGAAGACATTAAATCTGTGAAGATCTCAGCAGAGGAGGATTAAACAACTCCACAAACAGCATTACCAGCTTCACTTATTACTAACCAGACTGACTTTATTTCTGGCAGATGTCTACAGAAGTTTTTATTGAGATTTAACAGAGGTTTAACTCTAATGTGTTTCATTTAAAGTCACCATAAGAGTGACTAGTGTTTCCATTAGTTGGGCTCTTAACTCTTAGTATAACTTATGTCTTTTTTAGCCGCTGTGACAGTGTGTTTGTCAAACACATTTACAGCAGCAAAGAAAGCTAAAGTGAACCGAGATCAGGTGATGATGGTTTCCTGTTGATGATTTTATAATCGTCATGAAATAGACTGATTCACTGATGATTTTGGATTCTAACAATTGTGTTGATCCATTAATATTGTCACATCACAAACCCTGTGTTACTGCAGCATGAGATCTAGCAATATTATAACAATCAGTTTAAAGCTTTTAACAAACATGAGATCAAAAGATTAGCTTATGCTGACACACACAGATATCAACAATCAGCGTATGAATCTCAACAATGGTGACAATCAAAAGTACTTTGCTGCAATGCATGCTGGGTACCAGCATAGTGCAAAATTCCCAGAATGCATTGCAACGTGAATAAATTATGCAGCTGAATTGTCCTATAATTTTGTTTGATTCTAAATATTTGCTTTTATCTTTTGCTGTTGTTTTTGTTGTGAATTAGTAGCTTTTCAGTGATGTTCTGAATTTATCTGTTTATCTAAATATTTGTGATTGTCACCATTGTTGAGATTCATACGCTGATTGTTGATATCTGTGTGTGTCAGCATAAGCTAATCTTTTGATCTCATGTTTGTTAAAAGCTTTAAACTGATTGTTATAATATTGCTAGATCTCATGCTGCAGTAACACAGGGTTTGTGATGTGACAATATTAATGGATCAACACAATTGTTAGAATCCAAAATCATCAGTGAATCAGTCTATTTCATGATGATTATAAAATCATCAACAGGAAACCATCATCACCTGATCTCGGTTCACTTTAGCTTTCTTTGCTGCTGCAAATGTGTTTGACAAACACTCTGTCACAGCGGCCAAAAAAGACATAAGTTATACTAAGAGTTAAGAGCCCAACTAATGGAAACACTAATCACTCTTATGGTGACTTTAAATGAAACACATTAGAGTTAAACCTCTGTTAAATCTCAATAAAAACTTCTGTAGACGTCTCACAGAAATAAAGTCAGTCTGGTTAGTAATAAGTGAAGCTGGTAATGCTGTTTGTGGAGTTGTTTAATCCTCCTCTGCTGAGATCTTCACAGATTTAATGTCTTCTTTTCTCTTCAGCTGATTTCATCTGAGGCTGTGGCTGAAGTCAGTTGTAGTTCTTGTGTTTCTGCTCGTCTCTTTTTCTGTTCTCTTCTTTCCTTCAGTGATTCTGCTTGTTAACAGGCTTATTAAGGCTGAGATGACTCCATATTTAATATACACAGATTTTATGGCTCAGATAAGGTCCAGTTCTGGTTTATTTCTTTGCTCTTGGCTGACATGTGGCATTGCTATGGCCTGCTTGTGGCCCAGATCTGGCAAACAGGAGTGGGCCACACAAGGGCCGTCATTCCACGCTGCATGTGGGCCAGATCCGCATTCCACAAGTGCCAGATGTGGGCCGGATCCGGGCCGAAACAATGTTGCTATCTGGGCCACACACACAGTGACAAGATCAAATTCACCATGGATGTCCTTTTTTATTTTTTTAATGTTTCATTTTTTTATCAGTGAGCAGGAGCATTTTGACCGGAGGATAGAAAAAACGTTAAAGAAGAGTGGCAAGCCATAGGGGAGTGCGAATACAATTTGGGCTAAAAGCACGCACGATCAGTCCTTGAGTGAGCTGCTAGTGCCAACTGTGATATTTTCCTTTGAGAAAACTCCACTCTTGTCTGGCCATCTTCTCGAGGGAAGAGAGGCAGGCATCTGTGCCAAGTGGTTCAGGTCCCGCTTGCGCCGAGGCAGAACGGAGACTAGAATCGTAGGGTTCTCAGAGGAAGCTCGCTGAAGAGTTTGAGAGAGGTGTTAATCTCTCACGCCCCTCGGAGGCTCGCAAGACTGAGCTGCCGGATGAGGATGTGTTGTCACTGACATCCTCTGATCCGGCAGCGAGTGCTCTGCTGCCCAGCCCAAGAAAGCAGGAGATGGCTGATGAAGGTGAAGAGGATATACAACCCGAACCCTCACAGTGACCCTTCCCCGCAGATGTTGAGTTGTTGAGTGTTATGGAACGTGCTTCAGCGAGGCTTTGCTGCCGTAGGAGCGCATGAGGGAAGAAACCGCTCGTGGCAGACTTGATGAACGGTTTCTTTACGGCCAAAACGCTCCAGCTCCCATGAGCCTTCCATTTCTGCCCAATCTACATAATGAGACGAACCCATATTCAGTGCGCATCCATCGCCATCAGCGAGCGAACTACGCTGATGTTGAGTGGATGCACGAACATGGGCATGTGTCAATGCTCCCAATTGACGGGATGTTCGCGAACTATTTCGCAGCTGGATAGGCACCGATACTGAGTGCTCCAGCCCTACCTTTTAAACCACTAAAAAATGACATAGTGCTTAAATGGCGCATACGCGGTTGCGGGTCTGGCCGGTACTGCGTTGCACACAATGGCTGTGTTGCAAGCATACTAGGCTGATCTGCTGGAAGGTTTGGACCAAGGTCAGGGTCTTTTCTCCTGACACAGTGGACGAGCTGCGCCGCACCACAGATTAAGCTCTCCGGGGCACCAAACAAACAGCCGCCACGATTGGATGCTCGATGGCGGCCAGGAAGAGGCATCTGTCGTTGAACTTGGCTGACATAGGGGAGAAAGAAAAAGCCTTTCTTCCCATTGCACCAGTGTTGCCTTTTGAACTGTTCGACACCTCCGTCGAGGCGGTGGTGGGAAAGTTCAAAGAGGTGAAGGAGCGCTTGGCTGCATTTAAATCTTGCATAACACTGCGGTCCGAATCTGTGCCTCCCCCACTTCCTGGAAGAAAGAAGAAGCACCCCAAGCGCTTCTTGCATCAGCCCTGAGGCTGGACCTATGATGAGATATTCCTTCAATTTGGAACACTTCTTTAAGTCTGGTGTCGGGTTTGGTAGTAAGTGCGCTCTTTCAAGCTCTTAATGGTGATGGGCCTCCATTAATGGTGATGGGCCTTCCATCACTCTATGGGCAGCAGGTTGAGCTCTGTAGGTCTCCTCTCTTTACGAGAGTTTTAGTAAGGTTGAACAGTAGACCTCGGTTCCCTGTTAGAAAGAATTAAGGGGGTGTTGGGTTGGGTTTTTATAGGATGGTGAAAATAGGGCGCTGAAGTTCCCATATATAGGTAAGCTATGCATACCCTTCCCATAGGCCTCCTCTTATGTTAGAGTCATCGGGCTTATGTAGTTTTAGTGCCAATCTGTGGTAGTGAACAGATTGGCTTTATTATATGGAAACAGACATTTCTGCATGAGATGGCTTCCTCCCTATCGGGAGTTAATCTACTGAGGCCACCGTTCTGTCAAGGTCCAGATAGAACTCCAAAGTCAAGCGTTAGTCCTTGTCGGGCCACCTTATACTAGAGCAGCAGTTCTCCTCTCACTTTAGAGAGTTGTTTTGAGATCATAGCTCTGAACTTCAGACATATAATATTTGTGAGTCGGCCCTCACCAGGCCGCCTCGATATCTGGCTTAGGCTTAGTAATTAAGAATTTGGTGGTGGTCTGCTAAGCATTCTCACCTCAAGCCTCTCAGTATCTGAGTGTAGGTTACACTACAAATCTATAAATCTAGTATAAACTATACATCTAGTTTTTCCTTGTACTGGCCTCCTCTTACTACAAGAGTTGTCTAGCCAAGGCCCGTCTTTTGCATTGGGTGTAAAAATGCTAGTGGTGTTACAGGGTAGATAGCAGTACAGGTTGCAGGCTATCTTCAAAAAGCCTCCCATGCAGATATATAATGGGCGTTCTTAGGCCTTTCGGCCTCCGTCCATTAGAGCCGAGTATAATAGCTAGTATATCCAGCAAGGCCTTAAGTTGAAAAAGGATTTTTCCTCAATAATTCAAGTCATAAGGTTGAATGCCTTATATGAATATAAAATATGTCTTGTAAAAAATACAATATAATAGGCCTTGACCCTGATACATTTCTGATAGAACTCCCCTTGTTAGGGTCATTATTTAGAGTAATTTGCTACCCATAGCTCATATGTTATCACCCTTCACCACCCAGGCTCAGGTAGAAACAGATTAGTTACTCCCTCCCATTTTGGATGGTTGAGTATGCTCCCTTAGAGCCAAAGCACTTCCCGGGCGGACGCCCGTGACATTTGAAGCTGTAGGTCTTACAGTAGGGCTCCTCGATAGTCCGGTAGCGCAAGATAGTACTCCCCTTACTTTAAAGGGTCGATATAACTTCTGCAGAGTACACTGCCTGTTGGCAATGTTAAATAAGTTTAACCAGGCCCACATCAATTGTATGTACGAGCACCTGGCTTCTGAGGCTAGCTCTGCTAACAGTCTCGCTACCAAGTAGTTAGTCCTTTACAGGCCTCCTTGAATGCGCCTCCCCAACTAGTTGGATGCTTAGCATTGCAAAGGCATTAAATATCACGTTGCAGGCCCCCATGGAGCCTCCCTGATTCTAGCCTAGAGCCTGGTCAATACTAATCAGGTTGAGCATAGCATTCCGGAATCTATCTGAGGATCACTCTTTATGAATACTTAACTCCCAAAGTCTGGTCGGAAGGTCGAAGGACTCTCACGAGCCCTCCCTGTTAGATCAGCCCTAGAGCTGGATGCGCTCCCCTGCTTTGCCTCCACAGGGCTCTGAGGCACTATGTAGATCCAGGATCGAATGGAGTTACTACCCTCTTTGCCAGGGTTAGAAATGCCCAGATGCATATTTATTTAAATGTAACATTTTTATGATTTAATTACTTAATAGCTTTTCATTAAACTCACAAACCCCTGTAGTTCATAAACCCCAGTCTGGGAAACCCTGGCTTAATGTAAAATTGTATGCACTTCAAAGAATGGAATACATTTTCTTTCTCTTTGTATTTTTATATCAATATGGTACACAATTATACTATTCAAATCAATGTAATAAACGAGTTGGGTCAAAAGTAATCTAAAAACGAATCAAACAGTAGTCAGAATACATTACCTACTGTAAGACTGAAAAAAAAATCTAAGATATTTGAAAATGAACAAAGATATTTGCATTTACATCAACCCCCCTCTTTCTTACCCCAAGGACCATTTGGAATTCCTAACAACAGAGGTGTTGATAGTGCTCAAGGCCTGTAGGCCAAGATATGTGGACAATGGATGTCTTCTAATTGTGCCCTGGTGGGGGAAGTTGTAATTGTCTGATTGGTCAGTTTGAACGTCTCACATTTGGGTTACAGTCACATGGTCAAGGAAGGGATAAAAGAAGATTGTAACAGTTGCTCTGTCTTTTTTATTTTCTGTCTCTCTTTCTCGGGGGCACTCTTTCTTTACCTCCTCTTTTCTTTGTCTCTTACTCTTTACACTTTCTGTCTCTGTCTCCCTCTCTTTCCATCTCTCAGGCAACATTTTACATATATTATGGGTACAATTAATGGTATAAGTTTCTATCATCTCATACATCTATTTTGTAACTATTTTAAGTGTAACCATTGGTATAGACTTTGAAGTGCTACCTTAGGGCGTGTCAGAGTCCACTTTTGCTAGTTTAACGACGGGAAAAATGGTCTGCGCGTGTGTTCCAGAGAGGAAATGGATCTGCCCGTGCGCGAGGTTAAAGCATGCAAGCAGACCATCTACGGGACAAGCCAGATTCCACCATATCTTCATGTGCACAGTAGCTGTGTCCCAATGTGAAGGCTGCATCCTTCGAAGGCCGTATTTGAAGGCCGATTACGTCACAGCAGTGCTAAGAAGGCTGTCCCAATTCAAACTCTGCACGCTCGGAAGGCCGATTGCATCACCGCGGCATGACGAAGGCTGCCCCAGTTTAGTATGTCATTCAAATAAGCCCGCAAATGCACCCTTCGTTTCTCTGACAAACGAAGGATGCAAAAATGGACACTTCGCAGCCTACCCTTCCCCAGTATTCATAGCGCGCCGGTGACGACAGCATTTTTAATTTAATTTTAAAGGCGGCCGAGACAAGAGATCGGTGGTGGACATTAAATTCACATTTAAATTCCTAAGTTCTTGGCTAAAAAAAAGATCATTTCTATTAACCCGGCTCCCGTCTCTCTTGTGGTTGTGTTTTGTGGCAGCTTAAACCTCTCCTCGTCTTGGGGCCCGTGTCACAGCGTCCTTTGTATAAAGCCAACATTGTCTCATCCAAGATACAATACCACATCACTGCAAAAACTTGAAATGTTTGCAGCGATGTGGTATTGTATCTCGGATAAGACAGCAGATACGAAAATTAGGTTTTATGGAAAAAACGGGCCTGACATGGGTTCATTTCGCATTTCCAAGTCAGCCTTAGCATGTTTTCTAAGTGCGCAAATGTCTACATAAAGAATTGTTAATGTGCGTGTGACTTTTCTTCTAAAAGATTTTCTACATTGAGCTCCAACGAGTGAACTACAATGCATGACACGGGTAGCTATGCTGCAAAAAAGCATGACATTATGGATTGATGTTTGTATCCCACATATCTTAACAGTAGGCTTCAAAGAGATTGTGGAAGTCCTTTCTGCTTTTGGCTCCGATGTATGCGCTAAAATGTCACGTAAACGTTAAAGCCCACAGAATTCAACTTCGCAAAACCATTTTAGAGGAGAGGCGCAGCAGAATGGAATGCACATTGCGTTTCGATAAGTTGTTAAGACTATATTTTCAGGGATCATTTCTATAGTTCTTTGCTTGGAAACGTGTTTAGAAAGTGCTTGTCTCCCAACCCACGATGAAGAATCATGATGCTCTTTTCTGGGTGTGAATTGGGCGCAGAGCAGCGACTTTGGTTGTGAGCTCTGCGTTGTTGATGAACGTTCTGTATTGCTTTTTGCGATATTGAAGAAAGGAGTGTGTTCTGAGTGGTGTTTAGCATTTAAATCTCATTTTGTAGTTCTTTTGATTTTGCATCTGTAGATCGTATGCAGCAAACTTTGTTAAAATTCAGAACTTTTTGCAATGATGTGGGATTGTATGTTGTGTAAGACAGCAGTTGCAGAAAGTGGTTTTTATGGTGAAAAGTGCTCTGGATACGTGCTCATTTCGAGGTCAGCCATTGCAAGTTTTTTAAAGAGCGCAATCAACGTCAAGTTGCAGAAATGCCTCCGTTAGCATTTGTTGGCAGGTGCGTGACTTTTTCATTGGACGTCAGCTCTGTGTCGTTTATGAAGGTTCTGTATTGCTCTTGTCGATATGGAAGAAAGGGGTATGATCTGAGCGTTGTTAGACATTTGTGCCTTTTGAGAAAGTGGATTGTTCCAGGAGCTTTTCTGGAATGCCTCGTGGCAATCCAATAATGGAAAGAGGAGCCCGGGACCAATGGAGCCGGTCCCGGCTAGGAAAAGTCATCAATCATGAGCATTTCCACCTACTCACCCTCCAAACTTGGAACCACCCACATCTGTAGCCAATGATGGCCTAATGGAGGTCACCCTAAAACTGGGAACTCTGCTTCACTCAAGGCTAGATGGTCCTAAGTACAGAATCCTTCAGTATGAGGTGCTGAAGCACACGTTGGCCAAGAGAGAAACCGGCTGAAGAATAAGAAGACAGAGATAGACTTGCAACATCTTCTTTAATGATTTCTGCCTTTCTTCAGTTCTGTCTCTCTTCCCCCTTTAAGGTGGCCTAGCGTTGAAACAGATGTAGGGAACAAGGCCGGCACGGATACCACAGCCCGGGAGGAACCTAAGTTCCAGTTTAAATTCTTAAGTTCTTGGCTAAATAAAAGATCATTTCTGTTAACCCGGCTCCCGTCTCTCTTGTGGTTGTGTTTTGTGGCAGCTTAAACCTCTCCTCGTCTTGGGGCCCGTGTCACAGCGTCCTTTGTATAAAGCCAACATTGTCTCATCCAAGATACAATACCACATCACTGCAAAAACTTGAAATGTTTGCAGCGATGTGGTATTGTATCTCGGATAAGACAGCAGATATACGAAAATCAGGTTTTATGGAAAAAACGGGCCTGACACGGGTTATTATCGCATTTCCAAGTCAGCCTTAGCATGTTTTCTAAGTGCGCAAATGTCTACATAAAGAATTGTTAATGTGCGTGTGACTTTTCTTCTAAAAGATTTTCTACATTGAGCTCCAACGAGTGAACTACAATGCATGACACGGGTAGCTATGCTGCAAAAAAGCATGACATTATGGATTGATGTTTGTATCCCACATATCTTAACAGTAGGCTTCAAAGAGATTGTGGAAGTCCTTTCTGCTTTTGGCTCCGATGTATGCGCTAAAATGTCACGTAAACGTTAAAGCCCACAGAATTCAACTTCGCAAAACCATTTTAGAGGAGAGGCGCAGCAGAATGGAATGCACATTGAGTTTCGATAAGTCGTTAAGACTATATTTTCAGGGATCATTTCTATAGTTCTTTGCTTGGAAATGTGTTTCGAAAGTGCTTGTCTCCCAACCCACGATGAAGAATCATGATGCTCTTTTCTGGGTGTGAATTGGGCGCAGAGCAGCGACTTTGGTTGTGAGTTCTGCGTTGTTGATGAACCTTCTGTATTGCTTTTTGCAATATTGAAGAAAGGAGCATGTTCTGAGTGGTGTTTAGCATTTAAGTCTCATTTTGTAGTTCTTTTGATTTTGCATCTGTAGATCGTATGCAGCAAACTTTGTTAAAATTCAGAACTTTTTGCAATGATGTGGGACTGTATGTTGTGTAAGACAGCAGTTGCAGAAAGTGGTTTTTATGGTAAAAAGTGCTCTGGATACGTGCTCATTTCGAGGTCAGCCATTGCAAGTTTTTTAAAGAGCGCAATCAACGTCAAGTTGCAGAAATGCCTCCGTTAGCATTTGTTGGCAGGTGCGTGACTTTTTCATTGGACGTCAGCTCTGTGTCGTTTATGAAGGTTCTGTATTGCTCTTGTCGATATGGAAGAAAGGGGTATGATCTGAGCGTTGTTAGACATTTGTGCCTTTTGAGAAAGTGGATTGTTTCAGGAGCTTTTCTGGAATGCCTCGTGGCAATCCAATAATGGAAAGAGGAGCCCGGGACCAATGTAGCCGGTCCCGGCTAGGAAAAGTCATCTATCATGAGCATTTCCACCTACTCACCCTCCAAACTTGGAACCACCCACATCTGTGGCCAATGATGGCCTAATGGAGGTCACCCTAAAACTGGGAACTCTGCTTCACTCAAGGCTAGATGGTCCTAAGTACAGAATCCTTCAGTATGAGGTGCTGAAGCACACGTTGGCCAAGAGAGAAACCGGCTGAAGAGTAAGAAGACAGAGATAGACTTGCAACATCTTCTTTAATGATTTCTGCCTTTCTTCAGTTCTGTCTCTCTTCCCCCTTTAAGGTGGCCTAGCGTTGAAACAGATGTAGGGAACAAGGCCGGCACGGATACCACAGCCCGGGAGGAACCTAAGTTCCAGTTTAAATTCTTAAGTTCTTGGCTAAATAAAAGATCATTTCTGTTAACCCGGCTCCCGTCTCTCTTGTGGTTGTGTTTTGTGGCAGCTTAAACCTCTCCTCGTCTTGGGGCCCGTGTCACAGCGTCCTTTGTATAAAGCCAACATTGTCTCATCCAAGATACAATACCACATCACTGCAAAAACTTGAAATGTTTGCAGCGATGTGGTATTGTATCTCGGATAAGACAGCAGATATACGAAAATCAGGTTTTATGGAAAAAACGGGCCTGACACGGGTTATTATCGCATTTCCAAGTCAGCCTTAGCATGTTTTCTAAGTGCGCAAATGTCTACATAAAGAATTGTTAATGTGCGTGTGACTTTTCTTCTAAAAGATTTTCTACATTGAGCTCCAACGAGTGAACTACAATGCATGACACGGGTAGCTATGCTGCAAAAAAGCATGACATTATGGATTGATGTTTGTATCCCACATATCTTAACAGTAGGCTTCAAAGAGATTGTGGAAGTCCTTTCTGCTTTTGGCTCCGATGTATGCGCTAAAATGTCACGTAAACGTTAAAGCCCACAGAATTCAACTTCGCAAAACCATTTTAGAGGAGAGGCGCAGCAGAATGGAATGCACATTGAGTTTCGATAAGTCGTTAAGACTATATTTTCAGGGATCATTTCTATAGTTCTTTGCTTGGAAATGTGTTTCGAAAGTGCTTGTCTCCCAACCCACGATGAAGAATCATGATGCTCTTTTCTGGGTGTGAATTGGGCGCAGAGCAGCGACTTTGGTTGTGAATTCTGCGTTGTTGATGAACCTTCTATATTGCTTTTTGCAATATTGAAGAAAGGAGCATGTTCTGAGTGGTGTTTAGCATTTAAGTCTCATTTTGTAGTTCTTTTGATTTTGCATCTGTAGATCGTATGCAGCAAACTTTGTTAAAATTCAGAACTTTTTGCAATGATGTGGGACTGTATGTTGTGTAAGACAGCAGTTGCAGAAAGTGGTTTTTATGGTAAAAAGTGCTCTGGATACGTGCTCATTTCGAGGTCAGCCATTGC
This sequence comes from Leuciscus idus, assembly GCA_021554675.1. Taxonomy (NCBI): domain Eukaryota; kingdom Metazoa; phylum Chordata; class Actinopteri; order Cypriniformes; family Leuciscidae; genus Leuciscus; species Leuciscus idus. The sequence goes on from CM038634.1 coordinate 11,173,141, forward strand.
AAGTTTTTTAAAGAGCGCAATCAACGTCAAGTTGCAGAAATGCCTCCGTTAGCATTTGTTGGCAGGTGCGTGACTTTTTCATTGGACGTCAGCTCTGTGTCGTTTATGAAGGTTCTGTATTGCTCTTGTCGATATGGAAGAAAGGGGTATGATCTGAGCGTTGTTAGACATTTGTGCCTTTTGAGAAAGTGGATTGTTTCAGGAGCTTTTCTGGAATGCCTCGTGGCAATCCAATAATGGAAAGAGGAGCCCGGGACCAATGGAGCCGGTCCCGGCTAGGAAAAGTCATCAATCATGAGCATTTCCACCTACTCACCCTCCAAACTTGGAACCACCCACATCTGTGGCCAATGATGGCCTAATGGAGGTCACCCTAAAACTGGGAACTCTGCTTCACTCAAGGCTAGATGGTCCTAAGTACAGAATCCTTCAGTATGAGGTGCTGAAGCACACGTTGGCCAAGAGAGAAACCGGCTGAAGAGTAAGAAGACAGAGATAGACTTGCAACATCTTCTTTAATGATTTCTGTCTTTCTTCAGTTCTGTCTCTCTTCCCCCTTTAAGGTGGCCTAGCGTTGAAACAGATGTAGGGAACAAGGCCGGCACGGATACCACAGCCCGGGAGGAACCTAAGTTCCAGTTTAAATTCTTAAGTTCTTGGCTAAATAAAAGATCATTTCTGTTAACCCGTCTCCCGTCTCTCTTGTGGTTGTGTTTTGTGGCAGCTTAAACCTCTCCTCGTCTTGGGGCCCGTGTCACAGCGTCCTTTGTATAAAGCCAACATTGTCTCATCCAAGATACAATACCACATCACTGCAAAAACTTGAAATGTTTGCAGCGATGTGGTATTGTATCTCGGATAAGACAGCAGATATACGAAAATCAGGTTTTATGGAAAAAACGGGCCTGACACGGGTTATTATCGCATTTCCAAGTCAGCCTTAGCATGTTTTCTAAGTGCGCAAATGTCTACATAAAGAATTGTTAATGTGCGTGTGACTTTTCTTCTAAAAGATTTTCTACATTGAGCTCCAACGAGTGAACTACAATGCATGACACGGGTAGCTATGCTGCAAAAAAGCATGACATTATGGATTGATGTTTGTATCCCACATATCTTAACAGTAGGCTTCAAAGAGATTGTGGAAGTCCTTTCTGCTTTTGGCTCCGATGTATGCGCTAAAATGTCACGTAAACGTTAAAGCCCACAAAATTCAACTTCGCAAAACCATTTTAGAGGAGAGGCGCAGCAGAATGGAATGCACATTGAGTTTCGATAAGTCGTTAAGACTATATTTTCAGGGATCATTTCTATAGTTCTTTGCTTGGAAATGTGTTTCGAAAGTGCTTGTCTCCCAACCCACGATGAAGAATCATGATGCTCTTTTCTGGGTGTGAATTGGGCGCAGAGCAGCGACTTTGGTTGTGAGTTCTGCGTTGTTGATGAACCTTCTGTATTGCTTTTTGCAATATTGAAGAAAGGAGCATGTTCTGAGTGGTGTTTAGCATTTAAGTCTCATTTTGTAGTTCTTTTGATTTTGCATCTGTAGATTGTATGCAGCAAACTTTGTTAAAATTCAGAACTTTTTGCAATGATGTGGGACTGTATGTTGTGTAAGACAGCAGTTGCAGAAAGTGGTTTTTATGGTAAAAAGTGCTCTGGATACGTGCTCATTTCGAGGTCAGCCATTGCAAGTTTTTTAAAGAGCGCAATCAACGTCAAGTTGCAGAAATGCCTCCGTTAGCATTTGTTGGCAGGTGCGTGACTTTTTCATTGGACGTCAGCTCTGTGTCGTTTATGAAGGTTCTGTATTGCTCTTGTCGATATGGAAGAAAGGGGTATGATCTGAGCGTTGTTAGACATTTGTGCCTTTTGAGAAAGTGGATTGTTTCAGGAGCTTTTCTGGAATGCCTCGTGGCAATCCAATAATGGAAAGAGGAGCCCGGGACCAATGGAGCCGGTCCCGGCTAGGAAAAGTCATCAATCATGAGCATTTCCACCTACTCACCCTCCAAACTTGGAACCACCCACATATGTGGCCAATGATGGCCTAATGGAGGTCACCCTAAAACTGGGAACTCTGCTTCACTCAAGGCTAGATGGTCCTAAGTACAGAATCCTTCAGTATGAGGTGCTGAAGCACACGTTGGCCAAGAGAGAAACCGGCTGAAGAGTAAGAAGACAGAGATAGACTTGCAACATCTTCTTTAATGATTTCTGCCTTTCTTCAGTTCTGTCTCTCTTCCCCCTTTAAGGTGGCCTAGCGTTGAAACAGATGTAGGGAACAAGGCCGGCACGGATACCACAGCCCGGGAGGAACCTAAGTTCCAGTTTAAATTCTTAAGTTCTTGGCTAAATAAAAGATCATTTCTGTTAACCCGGCTCCCGTCTCTCTTGTGGTTGTGTTTTGTGGCAGCTTAAACCTCTCCTCGTCTTGGGGCCCGTGTCACAGCGTCCTTTGTATAAAGCCAACATTGTCTCATCCAAGATACAATACCACATCACTGCAAAAACTTGAAATGTTTGCAGCGATGTGGTATTGTATCTCGGATAAGACAGCAGATATACGAAAATCAGGTTTTATGGAAAAAACGGGCCTGACACGGGTTATTATCGCATTTCCAAGTCAGCCTTAGCATGTTTTCTAAGTGCGCAAATGTCTACATACCTGTAAAGAATTGTTAATGTGCGTGTGACTTTTCTTCTAAAAGATTTTCTACATTGAGCTCCAACGAGTGAACTACAATGCATGACACGGGTAGCTATGCTGCAAAAAAGCATGACATTATGGATTGATGTTTGTATCCCACATATCTTAACAGTAGGCTTCAAAGAGATTGTGGAAGTCCTTTCTGCTTTTGGCTCCGATGTATGCGCTAAAATGTCACGTAAACGTTAAAGCCCACAGAATTCAACTTCGCAAAACCATTTTAGAGGAGAGGCGCAGCAGAATGGAATGCACATTGAGTTTCGATAAGTCGTTAAGACTATATTTTCAGGGATCATTTCTATAGTTCTTTGCTTGGAAATGTGTTTCGAAAGTGCTTGTCTCCCAACCCACGATGAAGAATCATGATGCTCTTTTCTGGGTGTGAATTGGGCGCAGAGCAGCGACTTTGGTTGTGAGTTCTGCGTTGTTGATGAACCTTCTGTATTGCTTTTTGCAATATTGAAGAAAGGAGCATGTTCTGAGTGGTGTTTAGCATTTAAGTCTCATTTTGTAGTTCTTTTGATTTTGCATCTGTAGATTGTATGCAGCAAACTTTGTTAAAATTCAGAACTTTTTGCAATGATGTGGGACTGTATGTTGTGTAAGACAGCAGTTGCAGAAAGTGGTTTTTATGGTAAAAAGTGCTCTGGATACGTGCTCATTTCGAGGTCAGCCATTGCAAGTTTTTTAAAGAGCGCAATCAACGTCAAGTTGCAGAAATGCCTCCGTTAGCATTTGTTGGCAGGTGCGTGACTTTTTCATTGGACGTCAGCTCTGTGTCGTTTATGAAGGTTCTGTATTGCTCTTGTCGATATGGAAGAAAGGGGTATGATCTGAGCGTTGTTAGACATTTGTGCCTTTTGAGAAAGTGGATTGTTTCAGGAGCTTTTCTGGAATGCCTCGTGGCAATCCAATAATGGAAAGAGGAGCCCGGGACCAATGTAGCCGGTCCCGGCTAGGAAAAGTCATCAATCATGAGCATTTCCACCTACTCACCCTCCAAACTTGGAACCACCCACATCTGTGGCCAATGATGGCCTAATGGAGGTCACCCTAAAACTGGGAACTCTGCTTCACTCAAGGCTAGATGGTCCTAAGTACAGAATCCTTCAGTATGAGGTGCTGAAGCACACGTTGGCCAAGAGAGAAACCGGCTGAAGAGTAAGAAGACAGAGATAGACTTGCAACATCTTCTTTAATGATTTCTGCCTTTCTTCAGTTCTGTCTCTCTTCCCCCTTTAAGGTGGCCTAGCGTTGAAACAGATGTAGGGAACAAGGCCGGCACGGATACCACAGCCCGGGAGGAACCTAAGTTCCAGTTTAAATTCTTAAGTTCTTGGCTAAATAAAAGATCATTTCTGTTAACCCGGCTCCCGTCTCTCTTGTGGTTGTGTTTTGTGGCAGCTTAAACCTCTCCTCGTCTTGGGGCCCGTGTCACAGCGTCCTTTGTATAAAGCCAACATTGTCTCATCCAAGATACAATACCACATCACTGCAAAAACTTGAAATGTTTGCAGCGATGTGGTATTGTATCTCGGATAAGACAGCAGATATACGAAAATCAGGTTTTATGGAAAAAACGGGCCTGACACGGGTTATTATCGCATTTCCAAGTCAGCCTTAGCATGTTTTCTAAGTGCGCAAATGTCTACATAAAGAATTGTTAATGTGCGTGTGACTTTTCTTCTAAAAGATTTTCTACATTGAGCTCCAACGAGTGAACTACAATGCATGACACGGGTAGCTATGCTGCAAAAAAGCATGACATTATGGATTGATGTTTGTATCCCACATATCTTAACAGTAGGCTTCAAAGAGATTGTGGAAGTCCTTTCTGCTTTTGGCTCCGATGTATGCGCTAAAATGTCACGTAAACGTTAAAGCCCACAGAATTCAACTTCGCAAAACCATTTTAGAGGAGAGGCGCAGCAGAATGGAATGCACATTGAGTTTCGATAAGTCGTTAAGACTATATTTTCAGGGATCATTTCTATAGTTCTTTGCTTGGAAATGTGTTTCGAAAGTGCTTGTCTCCCAACCCACGATGAAGAATCATGATGCTCTTTTCTGGGTGTGAATTGGGCGCAGAGCAGTGACTTTGGTTGTGAGTTCTGCGTTGTTGATGAACCTTCTGTATTGCTTTTTGCAATATTGAAGAAAGGAGCATGTTCTGAGTGGTGTTTAGCATTTAAGTCTCATTTTGTAGTTCTTTTGATTTTGCATCTGTAGATCGTATGCAGCAAACTTTGTTAAAATTCAGAACTTTTTGCAATGATGTGGGACTGTATGTTGTGTAAGACAGCAGTTGCAGAAAGTGGTTTTTATGGTAAAAAGTGCTCTGGATACGTGCTCATTTCGAGGTCAGCCATTGCAAGTTTTTTAAAGAGCGCAATCAACGTCAAGTTGCAGAAATGCCTCCGTTAGCATTTGTTGGCAGGTGCGTGACTTTTTCATTGGACGTCAGCTCTGTGTCGTTTATGAAGGTTCTGTATTGCTCTTGTCGATATGGAAGAAAGGGGTATGATCTGAGCGTTGTTAGACATTTGTGCCTTTTGAGAAAGTGGATTGTTTCAGGAGCTTTTCTGGAATGCCTCGTGGCAATCCAATAATGGAAAGAGGAGCCCGGGACCAATGGAGCCGGTCCCGGCTAGGAAAAGTCATCAATCATGAGCATTTCCACCTACTCACCCTCCAAACTTGGAACCACCCACATCTGTGGCCAATGATGGCCTAATGGAGGTCACCCTAAAACTGGGAACTCTGCTTCACTCAAGGCTAGATGGTCCTAAGTACAGAATCCTTCAGTATGAGGTGCTGAAGCACACGTTGGCCAAGAGAGAAACCGGCTGAAGAGTAAGAAGACAGAGATAGACTTGCAACATCTTCTTTAATGATTTCTGCCTTTCTTCAGTTCTGTCTCTCTTCCCCCTTTAAGGTGGCCTAGCGTTGAAACAGATGTAGGGAACAAGGCCGGCACGGATACCACAGCCCGGGAGGAACCTAAGTTCCAGTTTAAATTCTTAAGTTCTTGGCTAAATAAAAGATCATTTCTGTTAACCCGGCTCCCGTCTCTCTTGTGGTTGTGTTTTGTGGCAGCTTAAACCTCTCCTCGTCTTGGGGCCCGTGTCACAGCGTCCTTTGTATAAAGCCAACATTGTCTCATCCAAGATACAATACCACATCACTGCAAAAACTTGAAATGTTTGCAGCGTTGTGGTATTGTATCTCGGATAAGACAGCAGATATACGAAAATCAGGTTTTATGGAAAAAACGGGCCTGACACGGGTTATTATCGCATTTCCAAGTCAGCCTTAGCATGTTTTCTAAGTGCGCAAATGTCTACATAAAGAATTGTTAATGTGCGTGTGACTTTTCTTCTAAAAGATTTTCTACATTGAGCTCCAACGAGTGAACTACAATGCATGACACGGGTAGCTATGCTGCAAAAAAGCATGACATTATGGATTGATGTTTGTATCCCACATATCTTAACAGTAGGCTTCAAAGAGATTGTGGAAGTCCTTTCTGCTTTTGGCTCCGATGTATGCGCTAAAATGTCACGTAAACGTTAAAGCCCACAGAATTCAACTTCGCAAAACCATTTTAGAGGAGAGGCGCAGCAGAATGGAATGCACATTGAGTTTCGATAAGTCGTTAAGACTATATTTTCAGGGATCATTTCTATAGTTCTTTGCTTGGAAATGTGTTTCGAAAGTGCTTGTTTCCCAACCCACGATGAAGAATCATGATGCTCTTTTCTGGGTGTGAATTGGGCGCAGAGCAGCGACTTTGGTTGTGAGTTCTGCGTTGTTGATGAACCTTCTGTATTGTTTTTTGCAATATTGAAGAAAGGAGCATGTTCTGAGTGGTGTTTAGCATTTAAGTCTCATTTTGTAGTTCTTTTGATTTTGCATCTGTAGATTGTATGCAGCAAACTTTGTTAAAATTCAGAACTTTTTGCAATGATGTGGGACTGTATGTTGTGTAAGACAGCAGTTGCAGAAAGTGGTTTTTATGGTAAAAAGTGCTCTGGATACGTGCTCATTTCGAGGTCAGCCATTGCAAGTTTTTTAAAGAGCGCAATCAACGTCAAGTTGCAGAAATGCCTCCGTTAGCATTTGTTGGCAGGTGCGTGACTTTTTCATTGGACGTCAGCTCTGTGTCGTTTATGAAGGTTCTGTATTGCTCTTGTCGATATGGAAGAAAGGGGTATGATCTGAGCGTTGTTAGACATTTGTGCCTTTTGAGAAAGTGGATTGTTTCAGGAGCTTTTCTGGAATGCCTCGTGGCAATCCAATAATGGAAAGAGGAGCCCGGGACCAATGTAGCCAGTCCCGGCTAGGAAAAGTCATCAATCATGAGCATTTCCACCTACTCACCCTCCAAACTTGGAACCACCCACATCTGTGGCCAATGATGGCCTAATGGAGGTCACCCTAAAACTGGGAACTCTGCTTCACTCAAGGCTAGATGGTCCTAAGTACAGAATCCTTCAGTATGAGGTGCTGAAGCACACGTTGGCCAAGAGAGAAACCGGCTGAAGAGTAAGAAGACAGAGATAGACTTGCAACATCTTCTTTAATGATTTCTGCCTTTCTTCAGTTCTGTCTCTCTTCCCCCTTTAAGGTGGCCTAGCGTTGAAACAGATGTAGGGAACAAGGCCGGCACGGATACCACAGCCCGGGAGGAACCTAAGTTCCAGTTTAAATTCTTAAGTTCTTGGCTAAATAAAAGATCATTTCTGTTAACCCGGCTCCCGTCTCTCTTGTGGTTGTGTTTTGTGGCACCTTAAACCTCTCCTCGTCTTGGGGCCCGTGTCACAGCGTCCTTTGTATAAAGCCAACATTGTCTCATCCAAGATACAATACCACATCACTGCAAAAACTTGAAATGTTTGCAGCGATGTGGTATTGTATCTCGGATAAGACAGCAGATATACGAAAATCAGGTTTTATGGAAAAAACGGGCCTGACACGGGTTATTATCGCATTTCCAAGTCAGCCTTAGCATGTTTTCTAAGTGCGCAAATGTCTACATAAAGAATTGTTAATGTGCGTGTGACTTTTCTTCTAAAAGATTTTCTACATTGAGCTCCAACGAGTGAACTACAATGCATGACACGGGTAGCTATGCTGCAAAAAAGCATGACATTATGGATTGATGTTTGTATCCCACATATCTTAACAGTAGGCTTCAAAGAGATTGTGGAAGTCCTTTCTGCTTTTGGCTCCGATGTATGCGCTAAAATGTCACGTAAACGTTAAAGCCCACAGAATTCAACTTCGCAAAACCATTTTAGAGGAGAGGCGCAGCAGAATGGAATGCACATTGAGCTTCGATAAGTCGTTAAGACTATATTTTCAGGGATCATTTCTATAGTTCTTTGCTTGGAAATGTGTTTCGAAAGTGCTTGTCTCCCAACCCACGATGAAGAATCATGATGCTCTTTTCTGGGTGTGAATTGGGCGCAGAGCAGCGACTTTGGTTGTGAGTTCTGCGTTGTTGATGAACCTTCTGTATTGCTTTTTGCAATATTGAAGAAAGGAGCATGTTCTGAGTGGTGTTTAGCATTTAAGTCTCATTTTGTAGTTCTTTTGATTTTGCATCTGTAAATCGTATGCAGCAAACTTTGTTAAAATTCAGAACTTTTTGCAATGATGTGGGACTGTATGTTGTGTAAGACAGCAGTTGCAGAAAGTGGTTTTTATGGTAAAAAGTGCTCTGGATACGTGCTCATTTCGAGGTCAGCCATTGCAAGTTTTTTAAAGAGCGCAATCAACGTCAAGTTGCAGAAATGCCTCCGTTAGCATTTGTTGGCAGGTGCGTGACTTTTTCATTGGACGTCAGCTCTGTGTCGTTTATGAAGGTTCTGTATTGCTCTTGTCGATATGGAAGAAAGGGGTATGATCTGAGCGTTGTTAGACATTTGTGCCTTTTGAGAAAGTGGATTGTTTCAGGAGCTTTTCTGGAATGCCTCGTGGCAATCCAATAATGGAAAGAGGAGCCCGGGACCAATGGAGCCGGTCCCGGCTAGGAAAAGTCATCAATCATGAGCATTTCCACCTACTCACCCTCCAAACTTGGAACCACCCACATATGTGGCCAATGATGGCCTAATGGAGGTCACCCTAAAACTGGGAACTCTGCTTCACTCAAGGCTAGATGGTCCTAAGTACAGAATCCTTCAGTATGAGGTGCTGAAGCACACGTTGGCCAAGAGAGAAACCGGCTGAAGAGTAAGAAGACAGAGATAGACTTGCAACATCTTCTTTAATGATTTCTGCCTTTCTTCAGTTCTGTCTCTCTTCCCCCTTTAAGGTGGCCTAGCGTTGAAACAGATGTAGGGAACAAGGCCGGCACGGATACCACAGCCCGGGAGGAACCTAAGTTCCAGTTTAAATTCTTAAGTTCTTGGCTAAATAAAAGATCATTTCTGTTAACCCGGCTCCCGTCTCTCTTGTGGTTGTGTTTTGTGGCAGCTTAAACCTCTCCTCGTCTTGGGGCCCGTGTCACAGCGTCCTTTGTATAAAGCCAACATTGTCTCATCCAAGATACAATACCACATCACTGCAAAAACTTGAAATGTTTGCAGCGATGTGGTATTGTATCTCGGATAAGACAGCAGATATACGAAAATCAGGTTTTATGGAAAAAACGGGCCTGACACGGGTTATTATCGCATTTCCAAGTCAGCCTTAGCATGTTTTCTAAGTGCGCAAATGTCTACATAAAGAATTGTTAATGTGCGTGTGACTTTTCTTCTAAAAGATTTTCTACATTGAGCTCCAACGAGTGAACTACAATGCATGACACGGGTAGCTATGCTGCAAAAAAGCATGACATTATGGATTGATGTTTGTATCCCACATATCTTAACAGTAGGCTTCAAAGAGATTGTGGAAGTCCTTTCTGCTTTTGGCTCCGATGTATGCGCTAAAATGTCACGTAAACGTTAAAGCCCACAGAATTCAACTTAGCAAAACCATTTTAGAGGAGAGGCGCAGCAGAATGGAATGCACATTGAGTTTCGATAAGTCGTTAAGACTATATTTTCAGGGATCATTTCTATAGTTCTTTGCTTGGAAATGTGTTTCGAAAGTGTTTGTCTCCCAACCCACGATGAAGAATCATGATGCTCTTTTCTGGGTGTGAATTGGGCGCAGAGCAGCGACTTTGGTTGTGAGTTCTGCGTTGTTGATGAACCTTCTGTATTGCTTTTTGCAATATTGAAGAAAGGAGCATGTTCTGAGTGGTGTTTAGCATTTAAGTCTCATTTTGTAGTTCTTTTGATTTTGCATCTGTAGATCGTATGCAGCAAACTTTGTTAAAATTCAGAACTTTTTGCAATGATGTGGGACTGTATGTTGTGTAAGACAGCAGTTGCAGAAAGTGGTTTTTATGGTAAAAAGTGCTCTGGATACGTGCTCATTTCGAGGTCAGCCATTGCAAGTTTTTTAAAGAGCGCAATCAACGTCAAGTTGCAGAAATGCCTCCGTTAGCATTTGTTGGCAGGTGCGTGACTTTTTCATTGGACGTCAGCTCTGTGTCGTTTATGAAGGTTCTGTATTGCTCTTGTCGATATGGAAGAAAGGGGTATGATCTGAGCGTTGTTAGACATTTGTGCCTTTTGAGAAAGTGGATTGTTTCAGGAGCTTTTCTGGAATGCCTCGTGGCAATCCAATAATGGAAAGAGGAGCCCGGGACCAATGTAGCCGGTCCCGGCTAGGAAAAGTCATCAATCATGAGCATTTCCACCTACTCACCCTCCAAACTTGGAACCACCCACATATGTGGCCAATGATGGCCTAATGGAGGTCACCCTAAAACTGGGAACTCTGCTTCACTCAAGGCTAGATGGTCCTAAGTACAGAATCCTTCAGTATGAGGTGCTGAAGCACACGTTGGCCAAGAGAGAAACCGGCTGAAGAGTAAGAAGACAGAGATAGACTTGCAACATCTTCTTTAATGATTTCTGCCTTTCTTCAGTTCTGTCTCTCTTCCCCCTTTAAGGTGGCCTAGCGTTGAAACAGATGTAGGGAACAAGGCCGGCACGGATACCACAGCCCGGGAGGAACCTAAGTTCCAGTTTAAATTCTTAAGTTCTTGGCTAAATAAAAGATCATTTCTGTTAACCCGGCTCCCGTCTCTCTTGTGGTTGTGTTTTGTGGCAGCTTAAACCTCTCCTCGTCTTGGGGCCCGTGTCACAGCGTCCTTTGTATAAAGCCAACATTGTCTCATCCAAGATACAATACCACATCACTGCAAAAACTTGAAATGTTTGCAGCGATGTGGTATTGTATCTCGGATAAGACAGCAGATATACGAAAATCAGGTTTTATGGAAAAAACGGGCCTGACACGGGTTATTATCGCATTTCCAAGTCAGCCTTAGCATGTTTTCTAAGTGCGCAAATGTCTACATAAAGAATTGTTAATGTGCGTGTGACTTTTCTTCTAAAAGATTTTCTACATTGAGCTCCAACGAGTGAACTACAATGCATGACACGGGTAGCTATGCTGCAAAAAAGCATGACATTATGGATTGATGTTTGTATCCCACATATCTTAACAGTAGGCTTCAAAGAGATTGTGGAAGTCCTTTCTGCTTTTGGCTCCGATGTATGCGCTAAAATGTCACGTAAACGTTAAAGCCCACAGAATTCAACTTAGCAAAACCATTTTAGAGGAGAGGCGCAGCAGAATGGAATGCACATTGAGTTTCGATAAGTCGTTAAGACTATATTTTCAGGGATCATTTCTATAGTTCTTTGCTTGGAAATGTGTTTCGAAAGTGTTTGTCTCCCAACCCACGATGAAGAATCATGATGCTCTTTTCTGGGTGTGAATTGGGCGCAGAGCAGCGACTTTGGTTGTGAGTTCTGCGTTGTTGATGAACCTTCTGTATTGCTTTTTGCAATATTGAAGAAAGGAGCATGTTCTGAGTGGTGTTTAGCATTTAAGTCTCATTTTGTAGTTCTTTTGATTTTGCATCTGTAGATCGTATGCAGCAAACTTTGTTAAAATTCAGAACTTTTTGCAATGATGTGGGACTGTATGTTGTGTAAGACAGCAGTTGCAGAAAGTGTTTTTTATGGTAAAAAGTGCTCTGGATACGTGCTCATTTCGAGGTCAGCCATTGCAAGTTTTTTAAAGAGCGCAATCAACGTCAAGTTGCAGAAATGCCTCCGTTAGCATTTGTTGGCAGGTGCGTGACTTTTTCATTGGACGTCAGCTCTGTGTCGTTTATGAAGGTTCTGTATTGCTCTTGTCGATATGGAAGAAAGGGGTATGATCTGAGCGTTGTTAGACATTTGTGCCTTTTGAGAAAGTGGATTGTTTCAGGAGCTTTTCTGGAATGCCTCGTGGCAATCCAATAATGGAAAGAGGAGCCCGGGACCAATGTAGCCGGTCCCGGCTAGGAAAAGTCATCAATCATGAGCATTTCCACCTACTCACCCTCCAAACTTGGAACCACCCACATCTGTGGCCAATGATGGCCTAATGGAGGTCACCCTAAAACTGGGAACTCTGCTTCACTCAAGGCTAGATGGTCCTAAGTACAGAATCCTTCAGTATGAGGTGCTGAAGCACACGTTGGCCAAGAGAGAAACCGGCTGAAGAGTAAGAAGACAGAGATAGACTTGCAACATCTTCTTTAATGATTTCTGCCTTTCTTCAGTTCTGTCTCTCTTCCCCCTTTAAGGTGGCCTAGCGTTGAAACAGATGTAGGGAACAAGGCCGGCACGGATACCACAGCCCGGGAGGAACCTAAGTTCCAGTTTAAATTATTAAGTTCTTGGCTAAATAAAAGATCATTTCTGTTAACCCGGCTCCCGTCTCTCTTGTGGTTGTGTTTTGTGGCAGCTTAAACCTCTCCTCGTCTTGGGGCCCGTGTCACAGCGTCCTTTGTATAAAGCCAACATTGTCTCATCCAAGATACAATACCACATCACTGCAAAAACTTGAAATGTTTGCAGCGATGTGGTATTGTATCTCGGATAAGACAGCAGATATACGAAAATCAGGTTTTATGGAAAAAACAGGCCTGACACGGGTTATTATCGCATTTCCAAGTCAGCCTTAGCATGTTTTCTAAGTGCGCAAATGTCTACATAAAGAATTGTTAATGTGCGTGTGACTTTTCTTCTAAAAGATTTTCTACATTGAGCTCCAACGAGTGAACTACAATGCATGACACGGGTAGCTATGCTGCAAAAAAGCATGACATTATGGATTGATGTTTGTATCCCACATATCTTAACAGTAGGCTTCAAAGAGATTGTGGAAGTCCTTTCTGCTTTTGGCTCCGATGTATGCGCTAAAATGTCACGTAAACGTTAAAGCCCACAGAATTCAACTTCGCAAAACCATTTTAGAGGAGAGGCGCAGCAGAATGGAATGCACATTGAGTTTCGATAAGTCGTTAAGACTATATTTTCAGGGATCATTTCTATAGTTCTTTGCTTGGAAATGTGTTTCGAAAGTGCTTGTCTCCCAACCCACGATGAAGAATCGTGATGCTCTTTTCTGGGTGTGAATTGGGCGCAGAGCAGCGACTTTGGTTGTGAGTTCTGCGTTGTTGATGAACCTTCTGTATTGCTTTTTGCAATATTGAAGAAAGGAGCATGTTCTGAGTGGTGTTTAGCATTTAAGTCTCATTTTGTAGTTCTTTTGATTTTGCATCTGTAGATCGTATGCAGCAAACTTTGTTAAAATTCAGAACTTTTTGCAATGATGTGGGACTGTATGTTGTGTAAGACAGCAGTTGCAGAAAGTGGTTTTTATGGTAAAAAGTGCTCTGGATACGTGCTCATTTCGAGGTCAGCCATTGCAAGTTTTTTAAAGAGCGCAATCAACGTCAAGTTGCAGAAATGCCTCCGTTAGCATTTGTTGGCAGGTGCGTGACTTTTTCATTGGACGTCAGCTCTGTGTCGTTTATGAAGGTTCTGTATTGCTCTTGTCGATATGGAAGAAAGGGGTATGATCTGAGCGTTGTTAGACATTTGTGCCTTTTGAGAAAGTGGATTGTTTCAGGAGCTTTTCTGGAATGCCTCGTGGCAATCCAATAATGGAAAGAGGAGCCCGGGACCAATGTAGCCGGTCCCGGCTAGGAAAAGTCATCAATCATGAGCATTTCCACCTACTCACCCTCCAAACTTGGAACCACCCACATCTGTGGCCAATGATGGCCTAATGGAGGTCACCCTAAAACTGGGAACTCTGCTTCACTCAAGGCTAGATGGTCCTAAGTACATAATCCTTCAGTATGAGGTGCTGAAGCACACGTTGGCCAAGAGAGAAACCGGCTGAAGAGTAAGAAGACAGAGATAGACTTGCAACATCTTCTTTAATGATTTCTGCCTTTCTTCAGTTCTGTCTCTCTTCCCCCTTTAAGGTGGCCTAGCGTTGAAACAGATGTAGGGAACAAGGCCGGCACGGATACCACAGCCCGGGAGGAACCTAAGTTCCAGTTTAAATTCTTAAGTTCTTGGCTAAATAAAAGATCATTTCTGTTAACCCGGCTCCCGTCTCTCTTGTGGTTGTGTTTTGTGGCAGCTTAAACCTCTCCTCGTCTTGGGGCCCGTGTCACAGCGTCCTTTGTATAAAGCCAACATTGTCTCATCCAAGATACAATACCACATCACTGCAAAAACTTGAAATGTTTGCAGCGATGTGGTATTGTATCTCGGATAAGACAGCAGATATACGAAAATCAGGTTTTATGGAAAAAACGGGCCTGACACGGGTTATTATCGCATTTCCAAGTCAGCCTTAGCATGTTTTCTAAGTGCGCAAATGTCTACATAAAGAATTGTTAATGTGCGTGTGACTTTTCTTCTAAAAGATTTTCTACATTGAGCTCCAACGAGTGAACTACAATGCATGACACGGGTAGCTATGCTGCAAAAAAGCATGACATTATGGATTGATGTTTGTATCCCACATATCTTAACAGTAGGCTTCAAAGAGATTGTGGAAGTCCTTTCTGCTTTTGGCTCCGATGTATGCGCTAAAATGTCACGTAAACGTTAAAGCCCACAGAATTCAACTTCGCAAAACCATTTTAGAGGAGAGGCGCAGCAGAATGGAATGCACATTGAGTTTCGATAAGTCGTTAAGACTATATTTTCAGGGATCATTTCTATAGTTCTTTGCTTGGAAATGTGTTTCGAAAGTGCTTGTCTCCCAACCCACGATGAAGAATCATGATGCTCTTTTCTGGGTGTGAATTGGGCGCAGAGCAGCGACTTTGGTTGTGAGTTCTGCGTTGTTGATGAACCTTCTGTATTGCTTTTTGCAATATTGAAGAAAGGAGCATGTTCTGAGTGGTGTTTAGCATTTAAGTCTCATTTTGTAGTTCTTTTGATTTTGCATCTGTAGATTGTATGCAGCAAACTTTGTTAAAATTCAGACCTTTTTGCAATGATGTGGGACTGTATGTTGTGTAAGACAGCAGTTGCAGAAAGTGGTTTTTATGGTAAAAAGTGCTCTGGATACGTGCTCATTTCGAGGTCAGCCATTGCAAGTTTTTTAAAGAGCGCAATCAACGTCAAGTTGCAGAAATGCCTCCGTTAGCATTTGTTGGCAGGTGCGTGACTTTTTCATTGGACGTCAGCTCTGTGTCGTTTATGAAGGTTCTGTATTGCTCTTGTCGATATGGAAGAAAGGGGTATGATCTGAGCGTTGTTAGACATTTGTGCCTTTTGAGAAAGTGGATTGTTTCAGGAGCTTTTCTGGAATGCCTCGTGGCAATCCAATAATGGAAAGAGGAGCCCGGGACCAATGTAGCCGGTCCCGGCTAGGAAAAGTCATCAATCATGAGCATTTCCACCTACTCACCCTCCAAACTTGGAACCACCCACATCTGTGGCCAATGATGGCCTAATGGAGGTCACCCTAAAACTGGGAACTCTGCTTCACTCAAGGCTAGATGGTCCTAAGTACAGAATCCTTCAGTATGAGGTGCTGAAGCACACGTTGGCCAAGAGAGAAACCGGCTGAAGAGTAAGAAGACAGAGATAGACTTGCAACATCTTCTTTAATGATTTCTGCCTTTCTTCAGTTCTGTCTCTCTTCCCCCTTTAAGGTGGCCTAGCGTTGAAACAGATGTAGGGAACAAGGCCGGCACGGATACCACAGCCCGGGAGGAACCTAAGTTCCAGTTTAAATTCTTAAGTTCTTGGCTAAATAAAAGATCATTTCTGTTAACCCGGCTCCCGTCTCTCTTGTGGTTGTGTTTTGTGGCAGCTTAAACCTCTCCTCGTCTTGGGGCCCGTGTCACAGCGTCCTTTGTATAAAGCCAACATTGTCTCATCCAAGATACAATACCACATCACTGCAAAAACTTGAAATGTTTGCAGCGATGTGGTATTGTATCTCGGATAAGACAGCAGATATACGAAAATCAGGTTTTATGGAAAAAACGGGCCTGACACGGGTTATTATCGCATTTCCAAGTCAGCCTTAGCATGTTTTCTAAGTGCGCAAATGTCTACATAAAGAATTGTTAATGTGCGTGTGACTTTTCTTCTAAAAGATTTTCTACATTGAGCTCCAACGAGTGAACTACAATGCATGACACGGGTAGCTATGCTGCAAAAAAGCATGACATTATGGATTGATGTTTGTATCCCACATATCTTAACAGTAGGCTTCAAAGAGATTGTGGAAGTCCTTTCTGCTTTTGGCTCCGATGTATGCGCTAAAATGTCACGTAAACGTTAAAGCCCACAGAATTCAACTTCGCAAAACCATTTTAGAGGAGAGGCGCAGCAGAATGGAATGCACATTGAGTTTCGATAAGTCGTTAAGACTATATTTTCAGGGATCATTTCTATAGTTCTTTGCTTGGAAATGTGTTTCGAAAGTGCTTGTCTCCCAACCCACGATGAAGAATCATGATGCTCTTTTCTGGGTGTGAATTGGGCGCAGAGCAGCGACTTTGGTTGTGAGTTCTGCGTTGTTGATGAACCTTCTGTATTGCTTTTTGCAATATTGAAGAAAGGAGCATGTTCTGAGTGGTGTTTAGCATTTAAGTCTCATTTTGTAGTTCTTTTGATTTTGCATCTGTAGATCGTATGCAGCAAACTTTGTTAAAATTCAGAACTTTTTGCAATGATGTGGGACTGTATGTTGTGTAAGACAGCAGTTGCAGAAAGTGGTTTTTATGGTAAAAAGTGCTCTGGATACGTGCTCATTTCGAGGTCAGCCATTGCAAGTTTTTTAAAGAGCGCAATCAACGTCAAGTTGCAGAAATGCCTCCGTTAGCATTTGTTGGCAGGTGCGTGACTTTTTCATTGGACGTCAGCTCTGTGTCGTTTATGAAGGTTCTGTATTGCTCTTGTCGATATGGAAGAAAGGGGTATGATCTGAGCGTTGTTAGACATTTGTGCCTTTTGAGAAAGTGGATTGTTTCAGGAGCTTTTCTGGAATGCCTCGTGGCAATCCAATAATGGAAAGAGGAGCCCGGGACCAATGGAGCCGGTCCCGGCTAGGAAAAGTCATCAATCATGAGCATTTCCACCTACTCACCCTCCAAACTTGGAACCACCCACATATGTGGCCAATGATGGCCTAATGGAGGTCACCCTAAAACTGGGAACTCTGCTTCACTCAAGGCTAGATGGTCCTAAGTACAGAATCCTTCAGTATGAGGTGCTGAAGCACACGTTGGCCAAGAGAGAAACCGGCTGAAGAGTAAGAAGACAGAGATAGACTTGCAACATCTTCTTTAATGATTTCTGCCTTTCTTCAGTTCTGTCTCTCTTCCCCCTTTAAGGTGGCCTAGCGTTGAAACAGATGTAGGGAACAAGGCCGGCACGGATACCACAGCCCGGGAGGAACCTAAGTTCCAGTTTAAATTCTTAAGTTCTTGGCTAAATAAAAGATCATTTCTGTTAACCCGGCTCCCGTCTCTCTTGTGGTTGTGTTTTGTGGCAGCTTAAACCTCTCCTCGTCTTGGGGCCCGTGTCACAGCGTCCTTTGTATAAAGCCAACATTGTCTCATCCAAGATACAATACCACATCACTGCAAAAACTTGAAATGTTTGCAGCGATGTGGTATTGTATCTCAGATAAGACAGCAGATATACGAAAATCAGGTTTTATGGAAAAAACGGGCCTGACACGGGTTATTATCGCATTTCCAAGTCAGCCTTAGCATGTTTTCTAAGTGCGCAAATGTCTACATAAAGAATTGTTAATGTGCGTGTGACTTTTCTTCTAAAAGATTTTCTACATTGAGCTCCAACGAGTGAACTACAATGCATGACACGGGTAGCTATGCTGCAAAAAAGCATGACATTATGGATTGATGTTTGTATCCCACATATCTTAACAGTAGGCTTCAAAGAGATTGTGGAAGTCCTTTCTGCTTTTGGCTCCGATGTATGCGCTAAAATGTCACGTAAACGTTAAAGCCCACAGAATTCAACTTCGCAAAACCATTTTAGAGGAGAGGCGCAGCAGAATGGAATGCACATTGAGTTTCGATAAGTCGTTAAGACTATATTTTCAGGGATCATTTCTATAGTTCTTTGCTTGGAAATGTGTTTCGAAAGTGCTTGTCTCCCAACCCACGATGAAGAATCATGATGCTCTTTTCTGGGTGTGAATTGGGCGCAGAGCAGTGACTTTGGTTGTGAGTTCTGCGTTGTTGATGAACCTTCTGTATTGCTTTTTGCAATATTGAAGAAAGGAGCATGTTCTGAGTGGTGTTTAGCATTTAAGTCTCATTTTGTAGTTCTTTTGATTTTGCATCTGTAGATCGTATGCAGCAAACTTTGTTAAAATTCAGAACTTTTTGCAATGATGTGGGACTGTATGTTGTGTAAGACAGCAGTTGCAGAAAGTGGTTTTTATGGTAAAAAGTGCTCTGGATACGTGCTCATTTCGAGGTCAGCCATTGCAAGTTTTTTAAAGAGCGCAATCAACGTCAAGTTGCAGAAATGCCTCCGTTAGCATTTGTTGGCAGGTGCGTGACTTTTTCATTGGACGTCAGCTCTGTGTCGTTTATGAAGGTTCTGTATTGCTCTTGTCGATATGGAAGAAAGGGGTATGATCTGAGCGTTGTTAGACATTTGTGCCTTTTGAGAAAGTGGATTGTTTCAGGAGCTTTTCTGGAATGCCTCGTGGCAATCCAATAATGGAAAGAGGAGCCCGGGACCAATGGAGCCGGTCCCGGCTAGGAAAAGTCATCAATCATGAGCATTTCCACCTACTCACCCTCCAAACTTGGAACCACCCACATCTGTGGCCAATGATGGCCTAATGGAGGTCACCCTAAAACTGGGAACTCTGCTTCACTCAAGGCTAGATGGTCCTAAGTACAGAATCCTTCAGTATGAGGTGCTGAAGCACACGTTGGCCAAGAGAGAAACCGGCTGAAGAGTAAGAAGACAGAGATAGACTTGCAACATCTTCTTTAATGATTTCTGCCTTTCTTCAGTTCTGTCTCTCTTCCCCCTTTAAGGTGGCCTAGCGTTGAAACAGATGTAGGGAACAAGGCCGGCACGGATACCACAGCCCGGGAGGAACCTAAGTTCCAGTTTAAATTCTTAAGTTCTTGGCTAAATAAAAGATCATTTCTGTTAACCCGGCTCCCGTCTCTCTTGTGGTTGTGTTTTGTGGCAGCTTAAACCTCTCCTCGTCTTGGGGCCCGTGTCACAGCGTCCTTTGTATAAAGCCAACATTGTCTCATCCAAGATACAATACCACATCACTGCAAAAACTTGAAATGTTTGCAGCGATGTGGTATTGTATCTCGGATAAGACAGCAGATATACGAAAATCAGGTTTTATGGAAAAAACGGGCCTGACACGGGTTATTATCGCATTTCCAAGTCAGCCTTAGCATGTTTTCTAAGTGCGCAAATGTCTACATAAAGAATTGTTAATGTGCGTGTGACTTTTCTTCTAAAAGATTTTCTACATTGAGCTCCAACGAGTGAACTACAATGCATGACACGGGTAGCTATGCTGCAAAAAAGCATGACATTATGGATTGATGTTTGTATCCCACATATCTTAACAGTAGGCTTCAAAGAGATTGTGGAAGTCCTTTCTGCTTTTGGCTCCGATGTATGCGCTAAAATGTCACGTAAACGTTAAAGCCCACAGAATTCAACTTCGCAAAACCATTTTAGAGGAGAGGCGCAGCAGAATGGAATGCACATTGAGTTTCGATAAGTCGTTAAGACTATATTTTCAGGGATCATTTCTATAGTTCTTTGCTTGGAAATGTGTTTCGAAAGTGCTTGTCTCCCAACCCACGATGAAGAATCATGATGCTTTTTTCTGGGTGTGAATTGGGCGCAGAGCAGCGACTTTGGTTGTGAGTTCTGCGTTGTTGATGAACCTTCTGTATTGCTTTTTGCAATATTGAAGAAAGGAGCATGTTCTGAGTGGTGTTTAGCATTTAAGTCTCATTTTGTAGTTCTTTTGATTTTGCATCTGTAGATCGTATGCAGCAAACTTTGTTAAAATTCAGAACTTTTTGCAATGATGTGGGACTGTATGTTGTGTAAGACAGCAGTTGCAGAAAGTGGTTTTTATGGTAAAAAGTGCTCTGGATACGTGCTCATTTCGAGGTCAGCCATTGCAAGTTTTTTAAAGAGCGCAATCAACGTCAAGTTGCAGAAATGCCTCCGTTAGCATTTGTTGGCAGGTGCGTGACTTTTTCATTGGACGTCAGCTCTGTGTCGTTTATGAAGGTTCTGTATTGCTCTTGTCGATATGGAAGAAAGGGGTATGATCTGAGCGTTGTTAGACATTTGTGCCTTTTGAGAAAGTGGATTGTTTCAGGAGCTTTTCTGGAATGCCTCGTGGCAATCCAATAATGGAAAGAGGAGCCCGGGACCAATGTAGCCGGTCCCGGCTAGGAAAAGTCATCAATCATGAGCATTTCCACCTACTCACCCTCCAAACTTGGAACCACCCACATCTGTGGCCAATGATGGCCTAATGGAGGTCACCCTAAAACTGGGAACTCTGCTTCACTCAAGGCTAGATGGTCCTAAGTACAGAATCCTTCAGTATGAGGTGCTGAAGCACACGTTGGCCAAGAGAGAAACCGGCTGAAGAGTAAGAAGACAGAGATAGACTTGCAACATCTTCTTTAATGATTTCTGCCTTTCTTCAGTTCTGTCTCTCTTCCCCCTTTAAGGTGGCCTAGCGTTGAAACAGATGTAGGGAACAAGGCCGGCACGGATACCACAGCCCGGGAGGAACCTAAGTTCCAGTTTAAATTCTTAAGTTCTTGGCTAAATAAAAGATCATTTCTGTTAACCCGGCTCCCGTCTCTCTTGTGGTTGTGTTTTGTGGCAGCTTAAACCTCTCCTCGTCTTGGGGCCCGTGTCACAGCGTCCTTTGTATAAAGCCAACATTGTCTCATCCAAGATACAATACCACATCACTGCAAAAACTTGAAATGTTTGCAGCGATGTGGTATTGTATCTCGGATAAGACAGCAGATATACGAAAATCAGGTTTTATGGAAAAAACGGGCCTGACACGGGTTATTATCGCATTTCCAAGTCAGCCTTAGCATGTTTTCTAAGTGCGCAAATGTCTACATAAAGAATTGTTAATGTGCGTGTGACTTTTCTTCTAAAAGATTTTCTACATTGAGCTCCAACGAGTGAACTACAATGCATGACACGGGTAGCTATGCTGCAAAAAAGCATGACATTATGGATTGATGTTTGTATCCCACATATCTTAACAGTAGGCTTCAAAGAGATTGTGGAAGTCCTTTCTGCTTTTGGCTCCGATGTATGCGCTAAAATGTCACGTAAACGTTAAAGCCCACAGAATTCAACTTCGCAAAACCATTTTAGAGGAGAGGCGCAGCAGAATGGAATGCACATTGAGTTTCGATAAGTCGTTAAGACTATATTTTCAGGGATCATTTCTATAGTTCTTTGCTTGGAAATGTGTTTCGAAAGTGCTTGTCTCCCAACCCACGATGAAGAATCATGATGCTCTTTTCTGGGTGTGAATTGGGCGCAGAGCAGCGACTTTGGTTGTGAGTTCTGCGTTGTTGATGAACCTTCTGTATTGCTTTTTGCAATATTGAAGAAAGGAGCATGTTCTGAGTGGTGTTTAGCATTTAAGTCTCATTTTGTAGTTCTTTTGATTTTGCATCTGTAGATCGTATGCAGCAAACTTTGTTAAAATTCAGAACTTTTTGCAATGATGTGGGACTGTATGTTGTGTAAGACAGCAGTTGCAGAAAGTGGTTTTTATGGTAAAAAGTGCTCTGGATACGTGCTCATTTCGAGGTCAGCCATTGCAAGTTTTTTAAAGAGCGCAATCAACGTCAAGTTGCAGAAATGCCTCCGTTAGCATTTGTTGGCAGGTGCGTGACTTTTTCATTGGACGTCAGCTCTGTGTCGTTTATGAAGGTTCTGTATTGCTCTTGTCGATATGGAAGAAAGGGGTATGATCTGAGCGTTGTTAGACAATTGTGCCTTTTGAGAAAGTGGATTGTTTCAGGAGCTTTTCTGGAATGCCTCGTGGCAATCCAATAATGGAAAGAGGAGCCCGGGACCAATGGAGCCGGTCCCGGCTAGGAAAAGTCATCAATCATGAGCATTTCCACCTACTCACCCTCCAAACTTGGAACCACCCACATCTGTGGCCAATGATGGCCTAATGGAGGTCACCCTAAAACTGGGAACTCTGCTTCACTCAAGGCTAGATGGTCCTAAGTACAGAATCCTTCAGTATGAGGTGCTGAAGCACACGTTGGCCAAGAGAGAAACCGGCTGAAGAGTAAGAAGACAGAGATAGACTTGCAACATCTTCTTTAATGATTTCTGCCTTTCTTCAGTTCTGTCTCTCTTCCCCCTTTAAGGTGGCCTAGCGTTGAAACAGATGTAGGGAACAAGGCCGGCACGGATACCACAGCCCGGGAGGAACCTAAGTTCCAGTTTAAATTCTTAAGTTCTTGGCTAAATAAAAGATCATTTCTGTTAACCCGGCTCCCGTCTCTCTTGTGGTTGTGTTTTGTGGCAGCTTAAACCTCTCCTCGTCTTGGGGCCCGTGTCACAGCGTCCTTTGTATAAAGCCAACATTGTCTCATCCAAGATACAATACCACATCACTGCAAAAACTTGAAATGTTTGCAGCGATGTGGTATTGTATCTCGGATAAGACAGCAGATATACGAAAATCAGGTTTTATGGAAAAAACGGGCCTGACACGGGTTATTATCGCATTTCCAAGTCAGCCTTAGCATGTTTTCTAAGTGCGCAAATGTCTACATAAAGAATTGTTAATGTGCGTGTGACTTTTCTTCTAAAAGATTTTCTACATTGAGCTCCAACGAGTGAACTACAATGCATGACACGGGTAGCTATGCTGCAAAAAAGCATGACATTATGGATTGATGTTTGTATCCCACATATCTTAACAGTAGGCTTCAAAGAGATTGTGGAAGTCCTTTCTGCTTTTGGCTCCGATGTATGCGCTAAAATGTCACGTAAACGTTAAAGCCCACAGAATTCAACTTCGCAAAACCATTTTAGAGGAGAGGCGCAGCAGAATGGAATGCACATTGAGTTTCGATAAGTCGTTAAGACTATATTTTCAGGGATCATTTCTATAGTTCTTTGCTTGGAAATGTGTTTCGAAAGTGCTTGTCTCCCAACCCACGATGAAGAATCATGATGCTCTTTTCTGGGTGTGAATTGGGGGCAGAGCAGCGACTTTGGTTGTGAGTTCTGCGTTGTTGATGAACCTTCTGTATTGCTTTTTGCAATATTGAAGAAAGGAGCATGTTCTGAGTGGTGTTTAGCATTTAAGTCTCATTTTGTAGTTCTTTTGATTTTGCATCTGTAGATCGTATGCAGCAAACTTTGTTAAAATTCAGAACTTTTTGCAATGATGTGGGACTGTATGTTGTGTAAGACAGCAGTTGCAGAAAGTGGTTTTTATGGTAAAAAGTGCTCTGGATACGTGCTCATTTCGAGGTCAGCCATTGCAAGTTTTTTAAAGAGCGCAATCAACGTCAAGTTGCAGAAATGCCTCCGTTAGCATTTGTTGGCAGGTGCGTGACTTTTTCATTGGACGTCAGCTCTGTGTCGTTTATGAAGGTTCTGTATTGCTCTTGTCGATATGGAAGAAAGGGGTATGATCTGAGCGTTGTTAGACATTTGTGCCTTTTGAGAAAGTGGATTGTTTCAGGAGCTTTTCTGGAATGCCTCGTGGCAATCCAATAATGGAAAGAGGAGCCCGGGACCAATGTAGCCGGTCCCGGCTAGGAAAAGTCATCAATCATGAGCATTTCCACCTACTCACCCTCCAAACTTGGAACCACCCACATCTGTGGCCAATGATGGCCTAATGGAGGTCACCCTAAAACTGGGAACTCTGCTTCACTCAAGGCTAGATGGTCCTAAGTACAGAATCCTTCAGTATGAGGTGCTGAAGCACACGTTGGCCAAGAGAGAAACCGGCTGAAGAGTAAGAAGACAGAGATAGACTTGCAACATCTTCTTTAATGATTTCTGCCTTTCTTCAGTTCTGTCTCTCTTCCCCCTTTAAGGTGGCCTAGCGTTGAAACAGATGTAGGGAACAAGGCCGGCACGGATACCACAGCCCGGGAGGAACCTAAGTTCCAGTTTAAATTCTTAAGTTCTTGGCTAAATAAAAGATCATTTCTGTTAACCCGGCTCCCGTCTCTCTTGTGGTTGTGTTTTGTGGCAGCTTAAACCTCTCCTCGTCTTGGGGCCCGTGTCACAGCGTCCTTTGTATAAAGCCAACATTGTCTCATCCAAGATACAATACCACATCACTGCAAAAACTTGAAATGTTTGCAGCGATGTGGTATTGTATCTCGGATAAGACAGCAGATATACGAAAATCAGGTTTTATGGAAAAAACGGGCCTGACACGGGTTATTATCGCATTTCCAAGTCAGCCTTAGCATGTTTTCTAAGTGCGCAAATGTCTACATACCTGTAAAGAATTGTTAATGTGCGTGTGACTTTTCTTCTAAAAGATTTTCTACATTGAGCTCCAACGAGTGAACTACAATGCATGACACGGGTAGCTATGCTGCAAAAAAGCATGACATTATGGATTGATGTTTGTATCCCACATATCTTAACAGTAGGCTTCAAAGAGATTGTGGAAGTCCTTTCTGCTTTTGGCTCCGATGTATGCGCTAAAATGTCACGTAAACGTTAAAGCCCACAGAATTCAACTTCGCAAAACCATTTTAGAGGAGAGGCGCAGCAGAATGGAATGCACATTGAGTTTCGATAAGTCGTTAAGACTATATTTTCAGGGATCATTTCTATAGTTCTTTGCTTGGAAATGTGTTTCGAAAGTGCTTGTCTCCCAACCCACGATGAAGAATCATGATGCTCTTTTCTGGGTGTGAATTGGGCGCAGAGCAGCGACTTTGGTTGTGAGTTCTGCGTTGTTGATGAACCTTCTGTATTGCTTTTTGCAATATTGAAGAAAGGAGCATGTTCTGAGTGGTGTTTAGCATTTAAGTCTCATTTTGTAGTTCTTTTGATTTTGCATCTGTAGATCGTATGCAGCAAACTTTGTTAAAATTCAGAACTTTTTGCAATGATGTGGGACTGTATGTTGTGTAAGACAGCAGTTGCAGAAAGTGGTTTTTATGGTAAAAAGTGCTCTGGATACGTGCTCATTTCGAGGTCAGCCATTGCAAGTTTTTTAAAGAGCGCAATCAACGTCAAGTTGCAGAAATGCCTCCGTTAGCATTTGTTGGCAGGTGCGTGACTTTTTCATTGGACGTCAGCTCTGTGTCGTTTATGAAGGTTCTGTATTGCTCTTGTCGATATGGAAGAAAGGGGTATGATCTGAGCGTTGTTAGACATTTGTGCCTTTTGAGAAAGTGGATTGTTTCAGGAGCTTTTCTGGAATGCCTCGTGGCAATCCAATAATGGAAAGAGGAGCCCGGGACCAATGGAGCCGGTCCCGGCTAGGAAAAGTCATCAATCATGAGCATTTCCACCTACTCACCCTCCAAACTTGGAACCACCCACATCTGTGGCCAATGATGGCCTAATGGAGGTCACCCTAAAACTGGGAACTCTGCTTCACTCAAGGCTAGATGGTCCTAAGTACAGAATCCTTCAGTATGAGGTTCTGAAGCACACGTTGGCCAAGAGAGAAACCGGCTGAAGAGTAAGAAGACAGAGATAGACTTGCAACATCTTCTTTAATGATTTCTGCCTTTCTTCAGTTCTGTCTCTCTTCCCCCTTTAAGGTGGCCTAGCGTTGAAACAGATGTAGGGAACAAGGCCGGCACGGATACCACAGCCCGGGAGGAACCTAAGTTCCAGTTTAAATTCTTAAGTTCTTGGCTAAATAAAAGATCTTTTCTGTTAACCCGGCTCCCGTCTCTCTTGTGGTTGTGTTTTGTGGCAGCTTAAACCTCTCCTCGTCTTGGGGCCCGTGTCACAGCGTCCTTTGTATAAAGCCAACATTGTCTCATCCAAGATACAATACCACATCACTGCAAAAACTTGAAATGTTTGCAGCGATGTGGTATTGTATCTCGGATAAGACAGCAGATATACGAAAATCAGGTTTTATGGAAAAAACGGGCCTGACACGGGTTATTATCGCATTTCCAAGTCAGCCTTAGCATGTTTTCTAAGTGCGCAAATGTCTACATAAAGAATTGTTAATGTGCGTGTGACTTTTCTTCTAAAAGATTTTCTACATTGAGCTCCAACGAGTGAACTACAATGCATGACACGGGTAGCTATGCTGCAAAAAAGCATGACATTATGGATTGATGTTTGTATCCCACATATCTTAACAGTAGGCTTCAAAGAGATTGTGGAAGTCCTTTCTGCTTTTGGCTCCGATGTATGCGCTAAAATGTCACGTAAACGTTAAAGCCCACAGAATTCAACTTCGCAAAACCATTTTAGAGGAGAGGCGCAGCAGAATGGAATGCACATTGAGTTTCGATAAGTCGTTAAGACTATATTTTCAGGGATTATTTCTATAGTTCTTTGCTTGGAAATGTGTTTCGAAAGTGCTTGTCTCCCAACCCACGATGAAGAATCATGATGCTCTTTTCTGGGTGTGAATTGGGGGCAGAGCAGCGACTTTGGTTGTGAGTTCTGCGTTGTTGATGAACCTTCTGTATTGCTTTTTGCAATATTGAAGAAAGGAGCATGTTCTGAGTGGTGTTTAGCATTTAAGTCTCATTTTGTAGTTCTTTTTATTTTGCATCTGTAGATCGTATGCAGCAAACTTTGTTAAAATTCAGAACTTTTTGCAATGATGTGGGACTGTATGTTGTGTAAGACAGCAGTTGCAGAAAGTGGTTTTTATGGTAAAAAGTGCTCTGGATACGTGCTCATTTCGAGGTCAGCCATTGCAAGTTTTTTAAAGAGCGCAATCAACGTCAAGTTGCAGAAATGCCTCCGTTAGCATTTGTTGGCAGGTGCGTGACTTTTTCATTGGACGTCAGCTCTGTGTCGTTTATGAAGGTTCTGTATTGCTCTTGTCGATATGGAAGAAAGGGGTATGATCTGAGCGTTGTTAGACATTTGTGCCTTTTGAGAAAGTGGATTGTTTCAGGAGCTTTTCTGGAATGCCTCGTGGCAATCCAATAATGGAAAGAGGAGCCCGGGACCAATGGAGCCGGTCCCGGCTAGGAAAAGTCATCAATCATGAGCATTTCCACCTACTCACCCTCCAAACTTGGAACCACCCACATCTGTGGCCAATGATGGCCTAATGGAGGTCACCCTAAAACTGGGAACTCTGCTTCACTCAAGGCTAGATGGTCCTAAGTACAGAATCCTTCAGTATGAGGTGCTGAAGCACACGTTGGCCAAGAGAGAAACCGGCTGAAGAGTAAGAAGACAGAGATAGACTTGCAACATCTTCTTTAATGATTTCTGCCTTTCTTCAGTTCTGTCTCTCTTCCCCCTTTAAGGTGGCCTAGCGTTGAAACAGATGTAGGGAACAAGGCCGGCACGGATACCACAGCCCGGGAGGAACCTAAGTTCCAGTTTAAATTCTTAAGTTCTTGGCTAAATAAAAGATCATTTCTGTTAACCCGGCTCCCGTCTCTCTTGTGGTTGTGTTTTGTGGCAGCTTAAACCTCTCCTCGTCTTGGGGCCCGTGTCACAGCGTCCTTTGTATAAAGCCAACATTGTCTCATCCAAGATACAATACCACATCACTGCAAAAACTTGAAATGTTTGCAGCGATGTGGTATTGTATCTCGGATAAGACAGCAGATATACGAAAATCAGGTTTTATGGAAAAAACGGGCCTGACACGGGTTATTATCGCATTTCCAAGTCAGCCTTAGCATGTTTTCTAAGTGCGCAAATGTCTACATAAAGAATTGTTAATGTGCGTGTGACTTTTCTTCTAAAAGATTTTCTACATTGAGCTCCAACGAGTGAACTACAATGCATGACACGGGTAGCTATGCTGCAAAAAAGCATGACATTATGGATTGATGTTTGTATCCCACATATCTTAACAGTAGGCTTCAAAGAGATTGTGGAAGTCCTTTCTGCTTTTGGCTCCGATGTATGCGCTAAAATGTCACGTAAACGTTAAAGCCCACAGAATTCAACTTCGCAAAACCATTTTAGAGGAGAGGCGCAGCAGAATGGAATGCACATTGAGTTTCGATAAGTCGTTAAGACTATATTTTCAGGGATCATTTCTATAGTTCTTTGCTTGGAAATGTGTTTCGAAAGTGCTTGTCTCCCAACCCACGATGAAGAATCATGATGCTCTTTTCTGGGTGTGAATTGGGCGCAGAGCAGCGACTTTGGTTGTGAGTTCTGCGTTGTTGATGAACCTTCTGTATTGCTTTTTGCAATATTGAAGAAAGGAGCATGTTCTGAGTGGTGTTTAGCATTTAAGTCTCATTTTGTAGTTCTTTTGATTTTGCATCTGTAGATCGTATGCAGCAAACTTTGTTAAAATTCAGAACTTTTTGCAATGATGTGGGACTGTATGTTGTGTAAGACAGCAGTTGCAGAAAGTGGTTTTTATGGTAAAAAGTGCTCTGGATACGTGCTCATTTCGAGGTCAGCCATTGCAAGTTTTTTAAAGAGCGCAATCAACGTCAAGTTGCAGAAATGCCTCCGTTAGCATTTGTTGGCAGGTGCGTGACTTTTTCATTGGACGTCAGCTCTGTGTCGTTTATGAAGGTTCTGTATTGCTCTTGTCGATATGGAAGAAAGGGGTATGATCTGAGCGTTGTTAGACATTTGTGCCTTTTGAGAAAGTGGATTGTTTCAGGAGCTTTTCTGGAATGCCTCGTGGCAATCCAATAATGGAAAGAGGAGCCCGGGACCAATGGAGCCGGTCCCGGCTAGGAAAAGTCATCAATCATGAGCATTTCCACCTACTCACCCTCCAAACTTGGAACCACCCACATCTGTGGCCAATGATGGCCTAATGGAGGTCACCCTAAAACTGGGAACTCTGCTTCACTCAAGGCTAGATGGTCCTAAGTACAGAATCCTTCAGTATGAGGTTCTGAAGCACACGTTGGCCAAGAGAGAAACCGGCTGAAGAGTAAGAAGACAGAGATAGACTTGCAACATCTTCTTTAATGATTTCTGCCTTTCTTCAGTTCTGTCTCTCTTCCCCCTTTAAGGTGGCCTAGCGTTGAAACAGATGTAGGGAACAAGGCCGGCACGGATACCACAGCCCGGGAGGAACCTAAGTTCCAGTTTAAATTCTTAAGTTCTTGGCTAAATAAAAGATCTTTTCTGTTAACCCGGCTCCCGTCTCTCTTGTGGTTGTGTTTTGTGGCAGCTTAAACCTCTCCTCGTCTTGGGGCCCGTGTCACAGCGTCCTTTGTATAAAGCCAACATTGTCTCATCCAAGATACAATACCACATCACTGCAAAAACTTGAAATGTTTGCAGCGATGTGGTATTGTATCTCGGATAAGACAGCAGATATACGAAAATCAGGTTTTATGGAAAAAACGGGCCTGACACGGGTTATTATCGCATTTCCAAGTCAGCCTTAGCATGTTTTCTAAGTGCGCAAATGTCTACATAAAGAATTGTTAATGTGCGTGTGACTTTTCTTCTAAAAGATTTTCTACATTGAGCTCCAACGAGTGAACTACAATGCATGACACGGGTAGCTATGCTGCAAAAAAGCATGACATTATGGATTGATGTTTGTATCCCACATATCTTAACAGTAGGCTTCAAAGAGATTGTGGAAGTCCTTTCTGCTTTTGGCTCCGATGTATGCGCTAAAATGTCACGTAAACGTTAAAGCCCACAGAATTCAACTTCGCAAAACCATTTTAGAGGAGAGGCGCAGCAGAATGGAATGCACATTGAGTTTCGATAAGTCGTTAAGACTATATTTTCAGGGATTATTTCTATAGTTCTTTGCTTGGAAATGTGTTTCGAAAGTGCTTGTCTCCCAACCCACGATGAAGAATCATGATGCTCTTTTCTGGGTGTGAATTGGGGGCAGAGCAGCGACTTTGGTTGTGAGTTCTGCGTTGTTGATGAACCTTCTGTATTGCTTTTTGCAATATTGAAGAAAGGAGCATGTTCTGAGTGGTGTTTAGCATTTAAGTCTCATTTTGTAGTTCTTTTGATTTTGCATCTGTAGATCGTATGCAGCAAACTTTGTTAAAATTCAGAACTTTTTGCAATGATGTGGGACTGTATGTTGTGTAAGACAGCAGTTGCAGAAAGTGGTTTTTATGGTAAAAAGTGCTCTGGATACGTGCTCATTTCGAGGTCAGCCATTGCAAGTTTTTTAAAGAGCGCAATCAACGTCAAGTTGCAGAAATGCCTCCGTTAGCATTTGTTGGCAGGTGCGTGACTTTTTCATTGGACGTCAGCTCTGTGTCGTTTATGAAGGTTCTGTATTGCTCTTGTCGATATGGAAGAAAGGGGTATGATCTGAGCGTTGTTAGACATTTGTGCCTTTTGAGAAAGTGGATTGTTTCAGGAGCTTTTCTGGAATGCCTCGTGGCAATCCAATAATGGAAAGAGGAGCCCGGGACCAATGGAGCCGGTCCCGGCTAGGAAAAGTCATCAATCATGAGCATTTCCACCTACTCACCCTCCAAACTTGGAACCACCCACATCTGTGGCCAATGATGGCCTAATGGAGGTCACCCTAAAACTGGGAACTCTGCTTCACTCAAGGCTAGATGGTCCTAAGTACAGAATCCTTCAGTATGAGGTGCTGAAGCACACGTTGGCCAAGAGAGAAACCGGCTGAAGAGTAAGAAGACAGAGATAGACTTGCAACATCTTCTTTAATGATTTCTGCCTTTCTTCAGTTCTGTCTCTCTTCCCCCTTTAAGGTGGCCTAGCGTTGAAACAGATGTAGGGAACAAGGCCGGCACGGATACCACAGCCCGGGAGGAACCTAAGTTCCAGTTTAAATTCTTAAGTTCTTGGCTAAATAAAAGATCATTTCTGTTAACCCGGCTCCCGTCTCTCTTGTGGTTGTGTTTTGTGGCAGCTTAAACCTCTCCTCGTCTTGGGGCCCGTGTCACAGCGTCCTTTGTATAAAGCCAACATTGTCTCATCCAAGATACAATACCACATCACTGCAAAAACTTGAAATGTTTGCAGCGATGTGGTATTGTATCTCGGATAAGACAGCAGATATACGAAAATCAGGTTTTATGGAAAAAACGGGCCTGACACGGGTTATTATCGCATTTCCAAGTCAGCCTTAGCATGTTTTCTAAGTGCGCAAATGTCTACATAAAGAATTGTTAATGTGCGTGTGACTTTTCTTCTAAAAGATTTTCTACATTGAGCTCCAACGAGTGAACTACAATGCATGACACGGGTAGCTATGCTGCAAAAAAGCATGACATTATGGATTGATGTTTGTATCCCACATATCTTAACAGTAGGCTTCAAAGAGATTGTGGAAGTCCTTTCTGCTTTTGGCTCCGATGTATGCGCTAAAATGTCACGTAAACATTAAAGCCCACAGAATTCAACTTCGCAAAACCATTTTAGAGGAGAGGCGCAGCAGAATGGAATGCACATTGAGTTTCGATAAGTCGTTAAGACTATATTTTCAGGGATCATTTCTATAGTTCTTTGCTTGGAAATGTGTTTCGAAAGTGCTTGTCTCCCAACCCACGATGAAGAATCATGATGCTCTTTTCTGGGTGTGAATTGGGCGCAGAGCAGCAACTTTGGTTGTGAGTTCTGCGTTGTTGATGAACCTTCTGTATTGCTTTTTGCAATATTAAAGAAAGGAGCATGTTCTGAGTGGTGTTTAGCATTTAAGTCTCATTTTGTAGTTCTTTTGATTTTGCATCTGTAGATCGTATGCAGCAAACTTTGTTAAAATTCAGAACTTTTTGCAATGATGTGGGACTGTATGTTGTGTAAGACAGCAGTTGCAGAAAGTGCCCAGATAGCAACATTGTTTCGGCCCGGATCCGGCCCACATCTGGCACTTGTGGAATGCGGATCTGGCCCACATGCAGCGTGGAATGACGGCCCTTGTGTGGCCCACTCCTGTTTGCCAGATCTGGGCCAGAAGCAGGCCATAGCAATGCCACATGTCAGCCAAGAGCAAAGAAATAAACCAGAACTGGACCTTATCTGAGCCACAAAATCTGTGTATATTAAATATGGAGTCATCTCAGCCTTAATAAGCCTGTTAACAAGTAGAATCACTGAAGGAAAGAAGAGAACAGAAAAAGAGACGAGCAGAAACACAAGAACTACAACTGACTTCAGACACAGTCTTAGATGAAATCAACTGAAGAGAAAAGAAGACATTAAATCTGTGAAGATCTCAGCAGAGGAGGATTAAACAACTCCACAAACAGCATTACCAGCTTCACTTATTACTAACCAGACTGACTTTATTTCTGTGAGACGTCTACAGAAGTTTTTATTGAGATTTAACAGAGGTTTAACTCTAATGTGTTTCATTTAAAGTCACCATAAGAGTGACTAGTGTTTCCATTAGTTGGGCTCTTAACTCTTAGTATAACTTATGTCTTTTTTGGCCGCTCTGACAAAGTGTGTTTGTTGAACACATTTGCAGCAGCAAAGAAAGCTAAAGTGAACCGAGATCAGGTGATGGTTACCTGTTGATGATTTTATAATCATCATGAAATAGACTGATTCACTGATGATTTTGGACTCTAACAATTGTGTTGATCCATTAATATTGTCACATCACAAACCCTGTGTTACTGCAGCATGAGATCTAGCAATATTATAACAATCAGTTTAAAGCTTTTAACAAACATGAGATCAAAAGGTTAGCTTATGCTGACACACACAGATATCAACAATCAGCGTATGAATCTCAACAATGGTGACAATCACAAATATTTAGATAAACAGATAAATTCAGAACATCACTGAAAAGCTATTAATTCACAACAAAAACAACAGCAAAAGATAAAAGCAAATATTTAGAATCAAACAAAATTATAGGACAATTCAGCTGCATAATTTATTCACGTTGCAATGCATTCTGGGAATTTTGCACTATGCTGGTACCCAGCATGCATTGCAGCAAAGTACTTTTGATTGTCACCATTGTTGAGATTCATACGCTGATTGTTGATGTCTGTGTGTGTCATATTAAACTTCTTTTTGTGCTCATGTTTGATAAAGTATTTTATCTTGTTATGATATTGCTGGATCTCATTCTGCAGTAACACAGGGTTTGTGTTGTGACAATATTAATGCAACAACACAATTGTTAGATTCCAAAAACATCAGTGAAAAAGGTTATTTCATGATGAATATAAAATCATCAACAGGTAACCATCATCACCTGAACTCATTTCACTTTAGCTTTCTTTGCTGCTGCAAATGTGTTTGACACACACACTGTCACAGCAGCCAAAAAATACAAAAGATATAATAAGAGTTAAGAGCCCAACTAATGGAAACACTATTCACTGTTATGGTGACTTTAAATGAAACACATTAGAGTTAAACCTCTGTTAAATCTCAATAATAACTTCTGTAGACGTCTGACAGGAATAAAGTCAGTCTGGTTAGTAATAAGTGAAGCTGGTAATGCTGTTTGTGGAGTTGTTTAATCCTCCTCTGCTGAGATCTTCACAGATTTAATGTCTTCTTTTCTCTTCAGTTGATTTCATCTAAGACTGTGTCTGAAGTCAGTTGTAGTTCTTGTGTTTCTGCTCGTCTCTTTTTCTGTTCTCTTCTTTCCTTCAGTGATTCTGCTTGTTAACAGGCTTATTAAGGCTGAGATGACTCCATATTTAATATACACAGATTTTGTGGCTCAGATAAGGTCCAGTTCTGGTTTATTTCTTTGCTCTTGGCTGACATGTGGCATTGCTATGGCCTGCTTCTGGCCCAGATCTGGCAAACAGGAGTGGGCCACACAAGGGCCGTCATTCCACGCTGCATGTGGGCCAGATCCGTATTCCACAAGTGCCAGATGTGGGCCGTATCCGGGCCGAAACAATGTTGCTATCTGGGTGGTTTTTATGGTAAAAAGTGCTCTGGATACGTGCTCATTTCGAGGTCAGCCATTGCAAGTTTTTTAAAGAGCGCAATCAACGTCAAGTTGCAGAAATGCCTCCGTTAGCATTTGTTGGCAGGTGCGTGACTTTTTCATTGGACGTCAGCTCTGTGTCGTTTATGAAGGTTCTGTATTGCTCTTGTCGATATGGAAGAAAGGGGTATGATCTGAGCGTTGTTAGACATTTGTGCCTTTTGAGAAAGTGGATTGTTTCAGGAGCTTTTCTGGAATGCCTCGTGGCAATCCAATAATGGAAAGAGGAGCCCGGGACCAATGTAGCCGGTCCCGGCTAGGAAAAGTCATCAATCATGAGCATTTCCACCTACTCACCCTCCAAACTTGGAACCACCCACATCTGTGGCCAATGATGGCCTAATGGAGGTCACCCTAAAACTGGGAACTCTGCTTCACTCAAGGCTAGATGGTCCTAAGTACAGAATCCTTCAGTATGAGGTGCTGAAGCACACGTTGGCCAAGAGAGAAACCGGCTGAAGAGTAAGAAGACAGAGATAGACTTGCAACATCTTCTTTAATGATTTCTGCCTTTCTTCAGTTCTGTCTCTCTTCCCCCTTTAAGGTGGCCTAGCGTTGAAACAGATGTAGGGAACAAGGCCGGCACGGATACCACAGCCCGGGAGGAACCTAAGTTCCAGTTTAAATTCTTAAGTTCTTGGCTAAATAAAAGATCATTTCTGTTAACCCGGCTCCCGTCTCTCTTGTGGTTGTGTTTTGTGGCAGCTTAAACCTCTCCTCGTCTTGGGGCCCGTGTCACAGCGTCCTTTGTATAAAGCCAACATTGTCTCATCCAAGATACAATACCACATCACTGCAAAAACTTGAAATGTTTGCAGCGATGTGGTATTGTATCTCGGATAAGACAGCAGATATACGAAAATCAGGTTTTATGGAAAAAACGGGCCTGACACGGGTTATTATCGCATTTCCAAGTCAGCCTTAGCATGTTTTCTAAGTGCGCAAATGTCTACATAAAGAATTGTTAATGTGCGTGTGACTTTTCTTCTAAAAGATTTTCTACATTGAGCTCCAACGAGTGAACTACAATGCATGACACGGGTAGCTATGCTGCAAAAAAGCATGCCATTATGGATTGATGTTTGTATCCCACATATCTTAACAGTAGGCTTCAAAGAGATTGTGGAAGTCCTTTCTGCTTTTGGCTCCGATGTATGCGCTAAAATGTCACGTAAACGTTAAAGCCCACAGAATTCAACTTCGCAAAACCATTTTAGAGGAGAGGCGCAGCAGAATGGAATGCACATTGAGTTTCGATAAGTCGTTAAGACTATATTTTCAGGGATCATTTCTATAGTTCTTTGCTTGGAAATGTGTTTCGAAAGTGCTTGTCTCCCAACCCACGATGAAGAATCATGATGCTCTTTTCTGGGTGTGAATTGGGCGCAGAGCAGTGACTTTGGTTGTGAGTTCTGCGTTGTTGATGAACCTTCTGTATTGCTTTTTGCAATATTGAAGAAAGGAGCATGTTCTGAGTGGTGTTTAGCATTTAAGTCTCATTTTGTAGTTCTTTTGATTTTGCATCTGTCGATCGTATGCAGCAAACTTTGTTAAAATTCAGAACTTTTTGCAATGATGTGGGACTGTATGTTGTGTAAGACAGCAGTTGCAGAAAGTGGTTTTTATGGTAAAAAGTGCTCTGGATACGTGCTCATTTCGAGGTCAGCCATTGCAAGTTTTTTAAAGAGCGCAATCAACGTCAAGTTGCAGAAATGCCTCCGTTAGCATTTGTTGGCAGGTGCGTGACTTTTTCATTGGACGTCAGCTCTGTGTCGTTTATGAAGGTTCTGTATTGCTCTTGTCGATATGGAAGAAAGGGGTATGATCTGAGCGTTGTTAGACATTTGTGCCTTTTGAGAAAGTGGATTGTTTCAGGAGCTTTTCTGGAATGCCTCGTGGCAATCCAATAATGGAAAGAGGAGCCCGGGACCAATGGAGCCGGTCCCGGCTAGGAAAAGTCATCAATCATGAGCATTTCCACCTACTCACCCTCCAAACTTGGAACCACCCACATATGTGGCCAATGATGGCCTAATGGAGGTCACCCTAAAACTGGGAACTCTGCTTCACTCAAGGCTAGATGGTCC
This sequence comes from Leuciscus idus, assembly GCA_021554675.1. Lineage (NCBI taxonomy): Eukaryota > Metazoa > Chordata > Actinopteri > Cypriniformes > Leuciscidae > Leuciscus > Leuciscus idus. The sequence continues at coordinate 11,209,477 of CM038634.1, forward strand.
TAAGTACAGAATCCTTCAGTATGAGGTGCTGAAGCACACGTTGGCCAAGAGAGAAACCGGCTGAAGAGTAAGAAGACAGAGATAGACTTGCAACATCTTCTTTAATGATTTCTGCCTTTCTTCAGTTCTGTCTCTCTTCCCCCTTTAAGGTGGCCTAGCGTTGAAACAGATGTAGGGAACAAGGCCGGCACGGATACCACAGCCCGGGAGGAACCTAAGTTCCAGTTTAAATTCTTAAGTTCTTGGCTAAATAAAAGATCATTTCTGTTAACCCGGCTCCCGTCTCTCTTGTGGTTGTGTTTTGTGGCAGCTTAAACCTCTCCTCGTCTTGGGGCCCGTGTCACAGCGTCCTTTGTATAAAGCCAACATTGTCTCATCCAAGATACAATACCACATCACTGCAAAAACTTGAAATGTTTGCAGCGATGTGGTATTGTATCTCGGATAAGACAGCAGATATACGAAAATCAGGTTTTATGGAAAAAACGGGCCTGACACGGGTTATTATCGCATTTCCAAGTCAGCCTTAGCATGTTTTCTAAGTGCGCAAATGTCTACATACCTGTAAAGAATTGTTAATGTGCGTGTGACTTTTCTTCTAAAAGATTTTCTACATTGAGCTCCAACGAGTGAACTACAATGCATGACACGGGTAGCTATGCTGCAAAAAAGCATGCCATTATGGATTGATGTTTGTATCCCACATATCTTAACAGTAGGCTTCAAAGAGATTGTGGAAGTCCTTTCTGCTTTTGGCTCCGATGTATGCGCTAAAATGTCACGTAAACGTTAAAGCCCACAGAATTCAACTTCGCAAAACCATTTTAGAGGAGAGGCGCAGCAGAATGGAATGCACATTGAGTTTCGATAAGTCGTTAAGACTATATTTTCAGGGATCATTTCTATAGTTCTTTGCTTGGAAATGTGTTTCGAAAGTGCTTGTCTCCCAACCCACGATGAAGAATCATGATGTTCTTTTCTGGGTGTGAATTGGGCGCAGAGCAGCGACTTTGGTTGTGAGTTCTGCGTTGTTGATGAACCTTCTGTATTGCTTTTTGCAATATTGAAGAAAGGAGCATGTTCTGAGTGGTGTTTAGCATTTAAGTCTCATTTTGTAGTTCTTTTGATTTTGCATCTGTAGATCGTATGCAGCAAACTTTGTTAAAATTCAGAACTTTTTGCAATGATGTGGGACTGTATGTTGTGTAAGACAGCAGTTGCAGAAAGTGTTTTTTATGGTAAAAAGTGCTCTGGATACGTGCTCATTTCGAGGTCAGCCATTGCAAGTTTTTTAAAGAGCGCAATCAACGTCAAGTTGCAGAAATGCCTCCGTTAGCATTTGTTGGCAGGTGCGTGACTTTTTCATTGGACGTCAGCTCTGTGTCGTTTATGAAGGTTCTGTATTGCTCTTGTCGATATGGAAGAAAGGGGTATGATCTGAGCGTTGTTAGACATTTGTGCCTTTTGAGAAAGTGGATTGTTTCAGGAGCTTTTCTGGAATGCCTCGTGGCAATCCAATAATGGAAAGAGGAGCCCGGGACCAATGGAGCCGGTCCCGGCTAGGAAAAGTCATCAATCATGAGCATTTCCACCTACTCACCCTCCAAACTTGGAACCACCCACATCTGTGGCCAATGATGGCCTAATGGAGGTCACCCTAAAACTGGGAACTCTGCTTCACTCAAGGCTAGATGGTCCTAAGTACAGAATCCTTCAGTATGAGGTGCTGAAGCACACGTTGGCCAAGAGAGAAACCGGCTGAAGAGTAAGAAGACAGAGATAGACTTGCAACATCTTCTTTAATGATTTCTGCCTTTCTTCAGTTCTGTCTCTCTTCCCCCTTTAAGGTGGCCTAGCGTTGAAACAGATGTAGGGAACAAGGCCGGCACGGATACCACAGCCCGGGAGGAACCTAAGTTCCAGTTTAAATTCTTAAGTTCTTGGCTAAATAAAAGATCATTTCTGTTAACCCGGCTCCCGTCTCTCTTGTGGTTGTGTTTTGTGGCAGCTTAAACCTCTCCTCGTCTTGGGGCCCGTGTCACAGCGTCCTTTGTATAAAGCCAACATTGTCTCATCCAAGATACAATACCACATCACTGCAAAAACTTGAAATGTTTGCAGCGATGTGGTATTGTATCTCGGATAAGACAGCATATATACGAAAATCAGGTTTTATGGAAAAAACGGGCCTGACACGAGTTATTATCGCATTTCCAAGTCAGCCTTAGCATGTTTTCTAAGTGCGCAAATGTCTACATAAAGAATTGTTAATGTGCGTGTGACTTTTCTTCTAAAAGATTTTCTACATTGAGCTCCAACGAGTGAACTACAATGCATGACACGGGTAGCTATGCTGCAAAAAAGCATGACATTATGGATTGATGTTTGTATCCCACATATCTTAACAGTAGGCTTCAAAGAGATTGTGGAAGTCCTTTCTGCTTTTGGCTCCGATGTATGCGCTAAAATGTCACGTAAACGTTAAAGCCCACAGAATTCAACTTCGCAAAACCATTTTAGAGGAGAGGCGCAGCAGAATGGAATGCACATTGAGTTTCGATAAGTCGTTAAGACTATATTTTCAGGGATCATTTCTATAGTTCTTTGCTTGGAAATGTGTTTCGAAAGTGCTTGTCTCCCAACCCACGATGAAGAATCATGATGCTCTTTTCTGGGTGTGAATTGGGCGCAGAGCAGCGACTTTGGTTGTGAGTTCTGCATTGTTGATGAACCTTCTGTATTGCTTTTTGCAATATTGAAGAAAGGAGCATGTTCTGAGTGGTGTTTAGCATTTAAGTCTCATTTTGTAGTTCTTTTGATTTTGCATCTGTAGATCGTATGCAGCAAACTTTGTTAAAATTCAGAACTTTTTGCAATGATGTGGGACTGTATGTTGTGTAAGACAGCAGTTGCAGAAAGTGGTTTTTATGGTAAAAAGTGCTCTGGATACGTGCTCATTTCGAGGTCAGCCATTGCAAGTTTTTTAAAGAGCGCAATCAACGTCAAGTTGCAGAAATGCCTCCGTTAGCATTTGTTGGCAGGTGCGTGACTTTTTCATTGGACGTCAGCTCTGTGTCGTTTATGAAGGTTCTGTATTGCTCTTGTCGATATGGAAGAAAGGGGTATGATCTGAGCGTTGTTAGACATTTGTGCCTTTTGAGAAAGTGGATTGTTTCAGGAGCTTTTCTGGAATGCCTCGTGGCAATCCAATAATGGAAAGAGGAGCCCGGGACCAATGTAGCCGGTCCCGGCTAGGAAAAGTCATCAATCATGAGCATTTCCACCTACTCACCCTCCAAACTTGGAACCACCCACATCTGTGGCCAATGATGGCCTAATGGAGGTCACCCTAAAACTGGGAACTCTGCTTCACTCAAGGCTAGATGGTCCTAAGTACAGAATCCTTCAGTATGAGGTGCTGAAGCACACGTTGGCCAAGAGAGAAACCGGCTGAAGAGTAAGAAGACAGAGATAGACTTGCAACATCTTCTTTAATGATTTCTGCCTTTCTTCAGTTCTGTCTCTCTTCCCCCTTTAACCCTCTGAGGTCTGAGGGTTTTTTGGGGTCCTTGAGATGTTCTGACATGCCCTGACATTTGTGCTTTTTTCAGTTGCTTATAAACATATTAATGGCAAAGGTATAATTACACTCTATTTAGCACAAACAGGGCTACCATAATATGTGAGCAACATGCATGTACATGTTTGTATTTTTGAGAGAATAATGTTTATGCATGGTTATTGAAAAAACTAAAAACTAAAGTTTCTGAAATAAGGCCACAAAACACATACTAAATACGTGTCAATAAGACTTTTGACTAATTGATGTCTTTGCCTAGAATTTTTTCTTCAAAATGATGTGAAAATCATCCTGCCCTTATCATTCACATAACACAATACATTGATTTAAATCTTGTAAAACACTTTTTGTTTGTAAAGGCAATATGCGCAAGGGGCGTCAACCATTCAACAGCATCATGCATATGTAGTGGTTCACACCTCAGGAGACAATGGGGCCCGCATACCTAATGAGCCATTCATTCAGGTGTGTCACCTATAGCCACAAGAAAGAATGCAAGAGCAATATATATACAGTATATATATATATTCTACCAAATTGGTTCACAGTTGGAAGCATGACAATTTTTTTTTTTTTCACAAATTTTGCTTGCAAATTGTATAATATCCAAGGAAAACATGTCTATTAATTGTGCAGTTAATTCTCATACTGTATTTTCAGTTTTGGAATATGTATCCTCTCCCCAAATTTGTCAATAATAAAACACAATAAAAATTATTTAAAGAAAATGCTTATATTTACCTTTTAAAATTTGTTTACATCTACCTTGTAAATATATATTTTTTTATTAAAAAGGTTACAATTACAACAACAATTGAAGTGTAATCTTTCTTTGTAAAAACTAAAGTATACATTTTATCATACATATTTCAAACTTCGAATATAGCCTACATTGACAAAACATACTATATTTAACATATTAGCAAAAATTGGCAAACAAAAGCTTATTTGAGGTGGCAGATATTTTACAGTAAAAATGTGTAATCTATCCAAAACTAATCAACGAAATGTTGTCTTTCATATGTCTGTAACATAGGTCTTTCGTTTTTATTATAAGGAATATAAATGTTAATTTGCAGTTTAATACGTTGCTTATACAAATACATTTTATTTCAACATATTTCAATCGATTTTACTCAGTATAGCTAAATAGTTTGCTAAAAGCAGATCATTTATTCACACACAGAAACGCAATTCAAATTTAAACCGTCTTTTTGCGAGTTGTGGTAAACAGCGCATCTCTGCGTTCATTCATTCAAACAGAAACGCGATTTACTTGAGAATGAAAAAAAAAACTTACTACATTATTCCATCCGTTGCTCCTCGAAATACCAGCACTTCTGAGGTAAGTTTTCCATTATTATTATTCCTCACAGCGCTGCGAGACAGTGTAGACAACTACACTTATCTGAATAAACTTGATGTGTTTTCTCGAGCTGATATGTGGGCGTTCACAGTTTGTATGGGATCGTCTCAGTCATTTGCGTTTGAATAGCGCGCGCTCTCCGTGGGCGGGGCCGATTATAACGTAATGAGATGAGATGAGCTCGACTGGAATCGCTCTCTTTTAATACAGATTTCACAAGATTAGAATATTTGTTTTTTATATAAATTACTTCATTTAAAAGAAGAAAATTCAAGCTTCATGCCTGTGTGTCTGTATGCCTGTTTGACTGAGTATTCGCTCAGTTATTGTTCATTTTCGGACGCGTTTCAGAATGGACTTCACTGGCAGAGAGAAGGCAGAACTCGCTTCGTGTTTATTTTTCTTTATTTGGCAAAAAGCACAACACTTTGTTTTTATTGTGAGTATACACAAAAATAATACACATTTAACAGAATCGATTGATGTATGAAACTCCTATGGAAAATCAAAGTCAACAGAGTATTTATGAGTTTCTTTTACATTGACAAAAAAAAAGCGAGCTGGTATCGCCGGCGATACCGTAGACCTCAGGGGGTTAAGGTGGCCTAGCGTTGAAACAGATGTAGGGAACAAGGCCGGCACGGATACCACAGCCCGGGAGGAACCTAAGTTCCAGTTTAAATTCTTAAGTTCTTGGCTAAATAAAAGATCATTTCTGTTAACCCGGCTCCCGTCTCTCTTGTGGTTGTGTTTTGTGGCAGCTTAAACCTCTCCTCGTCTTGGGGCCCGTGTCACAGCGTCCTTTGTATAAAGCCAACATTGTCTCATCCAAGATACAATACCACATCACTGCAAAAACTTGAAATGTTTGCAGCGATGTGGTATTGTATCTCGGATAAGACAGCAGATATACGAAAATCAGGTTTTATGGAAAAAACGGGCCTGACACGGGTTATTATCGCATTTCCAAGTCAGCCTTAGCATGTTTTCTAAGTGCGCAAATGTCTACATAAAGAATTGTTAATGTGCGTGTGACTTTTCTTCTAAAAGATTTTCTACATTGAGCTCCAACGAGTGAACTACAATGCATGACACGGGTAGCTATGCTGCAAAAAAGCATGACATTATGGATTGATGTTTGTATCCCACATATCTTAACAGTAGGCTTCAAAGAGATTGTGGAAGTCCTTTCTGCTTTTGGCTCCAATGTATGCGCTAAAATGTCACGTAAACGTTAAAGCCCACAGAATTCAACTTCGCAAAACCATTTTAGAGGAGAGGCGCAGCAGAATGGAATGCACATTGAGTTTCGATAAGTCGTTAAGACTATATTTTCAGGGATCATTTCTATAGTTCTTTGCTTGGAAATGTGTTTCGAAAGTGCTTGTCTCCCAACCCACGATGAAGAATCATGATGCTCTTTTCTGGGTGTGAATTGGGCGCAGAGCAGCGACTTTGGTTGTGAGTTCTGCATTGTTGATGAACCTTCTGTATTGCTTTTTGCAATATTGAAGAAAGGAGCATGTTCTGAGTGGTGTTTAACATTTAAGTCTCATTTTGTAGTTCTTTTGATTTTGCATCTGTAGATCGTATGCAGCAAAATTCAGAACTTTTTGCAATGATGTGGGACTGTATGTTGTGTAAGACAGCAGTTGCAGAAAGTGGTTTTTATGGTAAAAAGTGCTCTGGATACGTGCTCATTTCGAGGTCAGCCATTGCAAGTTTTTTAAAGAGCGCAATCAACGTCAAGTTGCAGAAATTCCTCCGTTAGCATTTGTTGGCAGGTGCGTGACTTTTTCATTGGACGTCAGCTCTGTGTCGTTTATGAAGGTTCTGTATTGCTCTTGTCGATATGGAAGAAAGGGGTATGATCTGAGCGTTGTTAGACATTTGTGCCTTTTGAGAAAGTGGATTGTTTCAGGAGCTTTTCTGGAATGCCTCGTGGCAATCCAATAATGGAAAGAGGAGCCCGGGACCAATGGAGCCGGTCCCGGCTAGGAAAAGTCATCAATCATGAGCATTTCCACCTACTCACCCTCCAAACTTGGAACCACCCACATCTGTGGCCAATGATGGCCTAATGGAGGTCACCCTAAAACTGGGAACTCTGCTTCACTCAAGGCTAGATGGTCCTAAGTACAGAATCCTTCAGTATGAGGTGCTGAAGCACACGTTGGCCAAGAGAGAAACCGGCTGAAGAGTAAGAAGACAGAGATAGACTTGCAACATCTTCTTTAATGATTTCTGCCTTTCTTCAGTTCTGTCTCTCTTCCCCCTTTAAGGTGGCCTAGCGTTGAAACAGATGTAGGGAACAAGGCCGGCACGGATACCACAGCCCGGGAGGAACCTAAGTTCCAGTTTAAATTCTTAAGTTCTTGGCTAAATAAAAGATCATTTCTGTTAACCCGGCTCCCGTCTCTCTTGTGGTTGTGTTTTGTGGCAGCTTAAACCTCTCCTCGTCTTGGGGCCCGTGTCACAGCGTCCTTTGTATAAAGCCAACATTGTCTCATCCAAGATACAATACCACATCACTGCAAAAACTTGAAATGTTTGCAGCGATGTGGTATTGTATCTCGGATAAGACAGCAGATATACGAAAATCAGGTTTTATGGAAAAAACGGGCCTGACACGGGTTATTATCGCATTTCCAAGTCAGCCTTAGCATGTTTTCTAAGTGCGCAAATGTCTACATACCTGTAAAGAATTGTTAATGTGCGTGTGACTTTTCTTCTAAAAGATTTTCTACATTGAGCTCCAACGAGTGAACTACAATGCATGACACGGGTAGCTATGCTGCAAAAAAGCATGCCATTATGGATTGATGTTTGTATCCCACATATCTTAACAGTAGGCTTCAAAGAGATTGTGGAAGTCCTTTCTGCTTTTGGCTCCGATGTATGCGCTAAAATGTCACGTAAACGTTAAAGCCCACAGAATTCAACTTCGCAAAACCATTTTAGAGGAGAGGCGCAGCAGAATGGAATGCACATTGAGTTTCGATAAGTCGTTAAGACTATATTTTCAGGGATCATTTCTATAGTTCTTTGCTTGGAAATGTGTTTCGAAAGTGCTTGTCTCCCAACCCACGATGAAGAATCATGATGCTCTTTTCTGGGTGTGAATTGGGCGCAGAGCAGCGACTTTGGTTGTGAGTTCTGCGTTGTTGATGAACCTTCTGTATTGCTTTTTGCAATATTGAAGAAAGGAGCATGTTCTGAGTGGTGTTTAGCATTTAAGTCTCATTTTGTAGTTCTTTTGATTTTGCATCTGTAGATCGTATGCAGCAAACTTTGTTAAAATTCAGAACTTTTTGCAATGATGTGGGACTGTATGTTGTGTAAGACAGCAGTTGCAGAAAGTGGTTTTTATGGTAAAAAGTGCTCTGGATACGTGCTCATTTCGAGGTCAGCCATTGCAAGTTTTTTAAAGAGCGCAATCAACGTCAAGGTGCAGAAATGCCTCCGTTAGCATTTGTTGGCAGGTGCGTGACTTTTTCATTGGACGTCAGCTCTGTGTCGTTTATGAAGGTTCTGTATTGCTCTTGTCGATATGGAAGAAAGGGGTATGATCTGAGCGTTGTTAGACATTTGTGCCTTTTGAGAAAGTGGATTGTTTCAGGAGCTTTTCTGGAATGCCTCGTGGCAATCCAATAATGGAAAGAGGAGCCCGGGACCAATGGAGCCGGTCCCGGCTAGGAAAAGTCATCAATCATGAGCATTTCCACCTACTCACCCTCCAAACTTGGAACCACCCACATCTGTGGCCAATGATGGCCTAATGGAGGTCACCCTAAAACTGGGAACTCTGCTTCACTCAAGGCTAGATGGTCCTAAGTACAGAATCCTTCAGTATGAGGTGCTGAAGCACACGTTGGCCAAGAGAGAAACCGGCTGAAGAGTAAGAAGACAGAGATAGACTTGCAACATCTTCTTTAATGATTTCTGCCTTTCTTCAGTTCTGTCTCTCTTCCCCCTTTAAGGTGGCCTAGCGTTGAAACAGATGTAGGGAACAAGGCCGGCACGGATACCACAGCCCGGGAGGAACCTAAGCTCCAGTTTAAATTCTTAAGTTCTTGGCTAAATAAAAGATCATTTCTGTTAACCCGGCTCCCGTCTCTCTTGTGGTTGTGTTTTGTGGCAGCTTAAACCTCTCCTCGTCTTGGGGCCCGTGTCACAGCGTCCTTTGTATAAAGCCAACATTGTCTCATCCAAGATACAATACCACATCACTGCAAAAACTTGAAATGTTTGCAGCGATGTGGTATTGTATCTCGGATAAGACAGCATATATACGAAAATCAGGTTTTATGGAAAAAACGGGCCTGACACGAGTTATTATCGCATTTCCAAGTCAGCCTTAGCATGTTTTCTAAGTGCGCAAATGTCTACATAAAGAATTGTTAATGTGCGTGTGACTTTTCTTCTAAAAGATTTTCTACATTGAGCTCCAACGAGTGAACTACAATGCATGACACGGGTAGCTATGCTGCAAAAAAGCATGACATTATGGATTGATGTTTGTATCCCACATATCTTAACAGTAGGCTTCAAAGAGATTGTGGAAGTCCTTTCTGCTTTTGGCTCCGATGTATGCGCTAAAATGTCACGTAAACGTTAAAGCCCACAGAATTCAACTTCGCAAAACCATTTTAGAGGAGAGGCGCAGCAGAATGGAATGCACATTGAGTTTCGATAAGTCGTTAAGACTATATTTTCAGGGATCATTTCTATAGTTCTTTGCTTGGAAATGTGTTTCGAAAGTGCTTGTCTCCCAACCCACGATGAAGAATCATGATGCTCTTTTCTGGGTGTGAATTGGGCGCAGAGCAGCGACTTTGGTTGTGAGTTCTGCGTTGTTGATGAACCTTCTGTATTGCTTTTTGCAATATTGAAGAAAGGAGCATGTTCTGAGTGGTGTTTAGCATTTAAGTCTCATTTTGTAGTTCTTTTGATTTTGCATCTGTAGATCGTATGCAGCAAACTTTGTTAAAATTCAGAACTTTTTGCAATGATGTGGGACTGTATGTTGTGTAAGACAGCAGTTGCAGAAAGTGGTTTTTATGGTAAAAAGTGCTCTGGATACGTGCTCATTTCGAGGTCAGCCATTGCAAGTTTTTTAAAGAGCGCAATCAACGTCAAGTTGCAGAAATGCCTCCGTTAGCATTTGTTGGCAGGTGCGTGACTTTTTCATTGGACGTCAGCTCTGTGTCGTTTATGAAGGTTCTGTATTGCTCTTGTCGATATGGAAGAAAGGGGTATGATCTGAGCGTTGTTAGACATTTGTGCCTTTTGAGAAAGTGGATTGTTTCAGGAGCTTTTCTGGAATGCCTCGTGGCAATCCAATAATGGAAAGAGGAGCCCGGGACCAATGTAGCCGGTCCCGGCTAGGAAAAGTCATCAATCATGAGCATTTCCACCTACTCACCCTCCAAACTTGGAACCACCCACATCTGTGGCCAATGATGGCCTAATGGAGGTCACCCTAAAACTGGGAACTCTGCTTCACTCAAGGCTAGATGGTCCTAAGTACAGAATCCTTCAGTATGAGGTGCTGAAGCACACGTTGGCCAAGAGAGAAACCGGCTGAAGAGTAAGAAGACAGAGATAGACTTGCAACATCTTCTTTAATGATTTCTGCCTTTCTTCAGTTCTGTCTCTCTTCCCCCTTTAAGGTGGCCTAGCGTTGAAACAGATGTAGGGAACAAGGCCGGCACGGATACCACAGCCCGGGAGGAACCTAAGTTCCAGTTTAAATTCTTAAGTTCTTGGCTAAATAAAAGATCATTTCTGTTAACCCGGCTCCCGTCTCTCTTGTGGTTGTGTTTTGTGGCAGCTTAAACCTCTCCTCGTCTTGGGGCCCGTGTCACAGCGTCCTTTGTATAAAGCCAACATTGTCTCATCCAAGATACAATACCACATCACTGCAAAAACTTGAAATGTTTGCAGCGATGTGGTATTGTATCTCGGATAAGACAGCAGATATACGAAAATCAGGTTTTATGGAAAAAACGGGCCTGACACGGGTTATTATCGCATTTCCAAGTCAGCCTTAGCATGTTTTCTAAGTGCGCAAATGTCTACATAAAGAATTGTTAATGTGCGTGTGACTTTTCTTCTAAAAGATTTTCTACATTGAGCTCCAACGAGTGAACTACAATGCATGACACGGGTAGCTATGCTGCAAAAAAGCATGACATTATGGATTGATGTTTGTATCCCACATATCTTAACAGTAGGCTTCAAAGAGATTGTGGAAGTCCTTTCTGCTTTTGGCTCCAATGTATGCGCTAAAATGTCACGTAAACGTTAAAGCCCACAGAATTCAACTTCGCAAAACCATTTTAGAGGAGAGGCGCAGCAGAATGGAATGCACATTGAGTTTCGATAAGTCGTTAAGACTATATTTTCAGGGATCATTTCTATAGTTCTTTGCTTGGAAATGTGTTTCGAAAGTGCTTGTCTCCCAACCCACGATGAAGAATCATGATGCTCTTTTCTGGGTGTGAATTGGGCGCAGAGCAGCGACTTTGGTTGTGAGTTCTGCATTGTTGATGAACCTTCTGTATTGCTTTTTGCAATATTGAAGAAAGGAGCATGTTCTGAGTGGTGTTTAACATTTAAGTCTCATTTTGTAGTTCTTTTGATTTTGCATCTGTAGATCGTATGCAGCAAACTTTGTTAAAATTCAGAACTTTTTGCAATGATGTGGGACTGTATGTTGTGTAAGACAGCAGTTGCAGAAAGTGGTTTTTATGGTAAAAAGTGCTCTGGATACGTGCTCATTTCGAGGTCAGCCATTGCAAGTTTTTTAAAGAGCGCAATCAACGTCAAGTTGCAGAAATTCCTCCGTTAGCATTTGTTGGCAGGTGCGTGACTTTTTCATTGGACGTCAGCTCTGTGTCGTTTATGAAGGTTCTGTATTGCTCTTGTCGATATGGAAGAAAGGGGTATGATCTGAGCGTTGTTAGACATTTGTGCCTTTTGAGAAAGTGGATTGTTTCAGGAGCTTTTCTGGAATGCCTCGTGGCAATCCAATAATGGAAAGAGGAGCCCGGGACCAATGGAGCCGGTCCCGGCTAGGAAAAGTCATCAATCATGAGCATTTCCACCTACTCACCCTCCAAACTTGGAACCACCCACATCTGTGGCCAATGATGGCCTAATGGAGGTCACCCTAAAACTGGGAACTCTGCTTCACTCAAGGCTAGATGGTCCTAAGTACAGAATCCTTCAGTATGAGGTGCTGAAGCACACGTTGGCCAAGAGAGAAACCGGCTGAAGAGTAAGAAGACAGAGATAGACTTGCAACATCTTCTTTAATGATTTCTGCCTTTCTTCAGTTCTGTCTCTCTTCCCCCTTTAAGGTGGCCTAGCGTTGAAACAGATGTAGGGAACAAGGCCGGCACGGATACCACAGCCCGGGAGGAACCTAAGTTCCAGTTTAAATTCTTAAGTTCTTGGCTAAATAAAAGATCATTTCTGTTAACCCGGCTCCCGTCTCTCTTGTGGTTGTGTTTTGTGGCAGCTTAAACCTCTCCTCGTCTTGGGGCCCGTGTCACAGCGTCCTTTGTATAAAGCCAACATTGTCTCATCCAAGATACAATACCACATCACTGCAAAAACTTGAAATGTTTGCAGCGATGTGGTATTGTATCTCGGATAAGACAGCAGATATACGAAAATCAGGTTTTATGGAAAAAACGGGCCTGACACGGGTTATTATCGCATTTCCAAGTCAGCCTTAGCATGTTTTCTAAGTGCGCAAATGTCTACATACCTGTAAAGAATTGTTAATGTGCGTGTGACTTTTCTTCTAAAAGATTTTCTACATTGAGCTCCAACGAGTGAACTACAATGCATGACACGGGTAGCTATGCTGCAAAAAAGCATGCCATTATGGATTGATGTTTGTATCCCACATATCTTAACAGTAGGCTTCAAAGAGATTGTGGAAGTCCTTTCTGCTTTTGGCTCCGATGTATGCGCTAAAATGTCACGTAAACGTTAAAGCCCACAGAATTCAACTTCGCAAAACCATTTTAGAGGAGAGGCGCAGCAGAATGGAATGCACATTGAGTTTCGATAAGTCGTTAAGACTATATTTTCAGGGATCATTTCTATAGTTCTTTGCTTGGAAATGTGTTTCGAAAGTGCTTGTCTCCCAACCCACGATGAAGAATCATGATGCTCTTTTCTGGGTGTGAATTGGGCGCAGAGCAGCGACTTTGGTTGTGAGTTCTGCGTTGTTGATGAACCTTCTGTATTGCTTTTTGCAATATTGAAGAAAGGAGCATGTTCTGAGTGGTGTTTAGCATTTAAGTCTCATTTTGTAGTTCTTTTGATTTTGCATCTGTAGATCGTATGCAGCAAACTTTGTTAAAATTCAGAACTTTTTGCAATGATGTGGGACTGTATGTTGTGTAAGACAGCAGTTGCAGAAAGTGGTTTTTATGGTAAAAAGTGCTCTGGATACGTGCTCATTTCGAGGTCAGCCATTGCAAGTTTTTTAAAGAGCGCAATCAACGTCAAGGTGCAGAAATGCCTCCGTTAGCATTTGTTGGCAGGTGCGTGACTTTTTCATTGGACGTCAGCTCTGTGTCGTTTATGAAGGTTCTGTATTGCTCTTGTCGATATGGAAGAAAGGGGTATGATCTGAGCGTTGTTAGACATTTGTGCCTTTTGAGAAAGTGGATTGTTTCAGGAGCTTTTCTGGAATGCCTCGTGGCAATCCAATAATGGAAAGAGGAGCCCGGGACCAATGGAGCCGGTCCCGGCTAGGAAAAGTCATCAATCATGAGCATTTCCACCTACTCACCCTCCAAACTTGGAACCACCCACATCTGTGGCCAATGATGGCCTAATGGAGGTCACCCTAAAACTGGGAACTCTGCTTCACTCAAGGCTAGATGGTCCTAAGTACAGAATCCTTCAGTATGAGGTGCTGAAGCACACGTTGGCCAAGAGAGAAACCGGCTGAAGAGTAAGAAGACAGAGATAGACTTGCAACATCTTCTTTAATGATTTCTGCCTTTCTTCAGTTCTGTCTCTCTTCCCCCTTTAAGGTGGCCTAGCGTTGAAACAGATGTAGGGAACAAGGCCGGCACGGATACCACAGCCCGGGAGGAACCTAAGCTCCAGTTTAAATTCTTAAGTTCTTGGCTAAATAAAAGATCATTTCTGTTAACCCGGCTCCCGTCTCTCTTGTGGTTGTGTTTTGTGGCAGCTTAAACCTCTCCTCGTCTTGGGGCCCGTGTCACAGCGTCCTTTGTATAAAGCCAACATTGTCTCATCCAAGATACAATACCACATCACTGCAAAAACTTGAAATGTTTGCAGCGATGTGGTATTGTATCTCGGATAAGACAGCATATATACGAAAATCAGGTTTTATGGAAAAAACGGGCCTGACACGAGTTATTATCGCATTTCCAAGTCAGCCTTAGCATGTTTTCTAAGTGCGCAAATGTCTACATAAAGAATTGTTAATGTGCGTGTGACTTTTCTTCTAAAAGATTTTCTACATTGAGCTCCAACGAGTGAACTACAATGCATGACACGGGTAGCTATGCTGCAAAAAAGCATGACATTATGGATTGATGTTTGTATCCCACATATCTTAACAGTAGGCTTCAAAGAGATTGTGGAAGTCCTTTCTGCTTTTGGCTCCGATGTATGCGCTAAAATGTCACGTAAACGTTAAAGCCCACAGAATTCAACTTCGCAAAACCATTTTAGAGGAGAGGCGCAGCAGAATGGAATGCACATTGAGTTTCGATAAGTCGTTAAGACTATATTTTCAGGGATCATTTCTATAGTTCTTTGCTTGGAAATGTGTTTCGAAAGTGCTTGTCTCCCAACCCACGATGAAGAATCATGATGCTCTTTTCTGGGTGTGAATTGGGCGCAGAGCAGCGACTTTGGTTGTGAGTTCTGCGTTGTTGATGAACCTTCTGTATTGCTTTTTGCAATATTGAAGAAAGGAGCATGTTCTGAGTGGTGTTTAGCATTTAAGTCTCATTTTGTAGTTCTTTTGATTTTGCATCTGTAGATCGTATGCAGCAAACTTTGTTAAAATTCAGAACTTTTTGCAATGATGTGGGACTGTATGTTGTGTAAGACAGCAGTTGCAGAAAGTGGTTTTTATGGTAAAAAGTGCTCTGGATACGTGCTCATTTCGAGGTCAGCCATTGCAAGTTTTTTAAAGAGCGCAATCAACGTCAAGTTGCAGAAATGCCTCCGTTAGCATTTGTTGGCAGGTGCGTGACTTTTTCATTGGACGTCAGCTCTGTGTCGTTTATGAAGGTTCTGTATTGCTCTTGTCGATATGGAAGAAAGGGGTATGATCTGAGCGTTGTTAGACATTTGTGCCTTTTGAGAAAGTGGATTGTTTCAGGAGCTTTTCTGGAATGCCTCGTGGCAATCCAATAATGGAAAGAGGAGCCCGGGACCAATGTAGCCGGTCCCGGCTAGGAAAAGTCATCAATCATGAGCATTTCCACCTACTCACCCTCCAAACTTGGAACCACCCACATCTGTGGCCAATGATGGCCTAATGGAGGTCACCCTAAAACTGGGAGCTCTGCTTCACTCAAGGCTAGATGGTCCTAAGTACAGAATCCTTCAGTATGAGGTGCTGAAGCACACGTTGGCCAAGAGAGAAACCGGCTGAAGAGTAAGAAGACAGAGATAGACTTGCAACATCTTCTTTAATGATTTCTGCCTTTCTTCAGTTCTGTCTCTCTTCCCCCTTTAAGGTGGCCTAGCGTTGAAACAGATGTAGGGAACAAGGCCGGCACGGATACCACAGCCCGGGAGGAACCTAAGTTCCAGTTTAAATTCTTAAGTTCTTGGCTAAATAAAAGATCATTTCTGTTAACCCGGCTCCCGTCTCTCTTGTGGTTGTGTTTTGTGGCAGCTTAAACCTCTCCTCGTCTTGGGGCCCGTGTCACAGCGTCCTTTGTATAAAGCCAACATTGTCTCATCCAAGATACAATACCACATCACTGCAAAAACTTGAAATGTTTGCAGCGATGTGGTATTGTATCTCGGATAAGACAGCAGATATACGAAAATCAGGTTTTATGGAAAAAACGGGCCTGACACGGGTTATTATCGCATTTCCAAGTCAGCCTTAGCATGTTTTCTAAGTGCGCAAATGTCTACATAAAGAATTGTTAATGTGCGTGTGACTTTTCTTCTAAAAGATTTTCTACATTGAGCTCCAACGAGTGAACTACAATGCATGACACGGGTAGCTATGCTGCAAAAAAGCATGACATTATGGATTGATGTTTGTATCCCACATATCTTAACAGTAGGCTTCAAAGAGATTGTGGAAGTCCTTTCTGCTTTTGGCTCCGATGTATGCGCTAAAATGTCACGTAAACGTTAAAGCCCACAGAATTCAACTTCGCAAAACCATTTTAGAGGAGAGGCGCAGCAGAATGGAATGCACATTGAGTTTCGATAAGTCGTTAAGACTATATTTTCAGGGATCATTTCTATAGTTCTTTGCTTGGAAATGTGTTTCGAAAGTGCTTGTCTCCCAACCCACGATGAAGAATCATGATGCTCTTTTCTGGGTGTGAATTGGGCGCAGAGCAGCGACTTTGGTTGTGAGTTCTGCGTTGTTGATGAACCTTCTGTATTGCTTTTTGCAATATTGAAGAAAGGAGCATGTTCTGAGTGGTGTTTAGCATTTAAGTCTCATTTTGTAGTTCTTTTGATTTTGCATCTGTAGATCGTATGCAGCAAACTTTGTTAAAATTCAGAACTTTTTGCAATGATGTGGGACTGTATGTTGTGTAAGACAGCAGTTGCAGAAAGTGGTTTTTATGGTAAAAAGTGCTCTGGATACGTGCTCATTTCGAGGTCAGCCATTGCAAGTTTTTTAAAGAGCGCAATCAACGTCAAGGTGCAGAAATGCCTCCGTTAGCATTTGTTGGCAGGTGCGTGACTTTTTCATTGGACGTCAGCTCTGTGTCGTTTATGAAGGTTCTGTATTGCTCTTGTCGATATGGAAGAAAGGGGTATGATCTGAGCGTTGTTAGACATTTGTGCCTTTTGAGAAAGTGGATTGTTTCAGGAGCTTTTCTGGAATGCCTCGTGGCAATCCAATAATGGAAAGAGGAGCCCGGGACCAATGGAGCCGGTCCCGGCTAGGAAAAGTCATCAATCATGAGCATTTCCACCTACTCACCCTCCAAACTTGGAACCACCCACATCTGTGGCCAATGATGGCCTAATGGAGGTCACCCTAAAACTGGGAACTCTGCTTCACTCAAGGCTAGATGGTCCTAAGTACAGAATCCTTCAGTATGAGGTGCTGAAGCACACGTTGGCCAAGAGAGAAACCGGCTGAAGAGTAAGAAGACAGAGATAGACTTGCAACATCTTCTTTAATGATTTCTGCCTTTCTTCAGTTCTGTCTCTCTTCCCCCTTTAAGGTGGCCTAGCGTTGAAACAGATGTAGGGAACAAGGCCGGCACGGATACCACAGCCCGGGAGGAACCTAAGCTCCAGTTTAAATTCTTAAGTTCTTGGCTAAATAAAAGATCATTTCTGTTAACCCGGCTCCCGTCTCTCTTGTGGTTGTGTTTTGTGGCAGCTTAAACCTCTCCTCGTCTTGGGGCCCGTGTCACAGCGTCCTTTGTATAAAGCCAACATTGTCTCATCCAAGATACAATACCACATCACTGCAAAAACTTGAAATGTTTGCAGCGATGTGGTATTGTATCTCGGATAAGACAGCATATATACGAAAATCAGGTTTTATGGAAAAAACGGGCCTGACACGAGTTATTATCGCATTTCCAAGTCAGCCTTAGCATGTTTTCTAAGTGCGCAAATGTCTACATAAAGAATTGTTAATGTGCGTGTGACTTTTCTTCTAAAAGATTTTCTACATTGAGCTCCAACGAGTGAACTACAATGCATGACACGGGTAGCTATGCTGCAAAAAAGCATGACATTATGGATTGATGTTTGTATCCCACATATCTTAACAGTAGGCTTCAAAGAGATTGTGGAAGTCCTTTCTGCTTTTGGCTCCGATGTATGCGCTAAAATGTCACGTAAACGTTAAAGCCCACAGAATTCAACTTCGCAAAACCATTTTAGAGGAGAGGCGCAGCAGAATGGAATGCACATTGAGTTTCGATAAGTCGTTAAGACTATATTTTCAGGGATCATTTCTATAGTTCTTTGCTTGGAAATGTGTTTCGAAAGTGCTTGTCTCCCAACCCACGATGAAGAATCATGATGCTCTTTTCTGGGTGTGAATTGGGCGCAGAGCAGCGACTTTGGTTGTGAGTTCTGCGTTGTTGATGAACCTTCTGTATTGCTTTTTGCAATATTGAAGAAAGGAGCATGTTCTGAGTGGTGTTTAGCATTTAAGTCTCATTTTGTAGTTCTTTTGATTTTGCATCTGTAGATCGTATGCAGCAAACTTTGTTAAAATTCAGAACTTTTTGCAATGATGTGGGACTGTATGTTGTGTAAGACAGCAGTTGCAGAAAGTGGTTTTTATGGTAAAAAGTGCTCTGGATACGTGCTCATTTCGAGGTCAGCCATTGCAAGTTTTTTAAAGAGCGCAATCAACGTCAAGTTGCAGAAATGCCTCCGTTAGCATTTGTTGGCAGGTGCGTGACTTTTTCATTGGACGTCAGCTCTGTGTCGTTTATGAAGGTTCTGTATTGCTCTTGTCGATATGGAAGAAAGGGGTATGATCTGAGCGTTGTTAGACATTTGTGCCTTTTGAGAAAGTGGATTGTTTCAGGAGCTTTTCTGGAATGCCTCGTGGCAATCCAATAATGGAAAGAGGAGCCCGGGACCAATGTAGCCGGTCCCGGCTAGGAAAAGTCATCAATCATGAGCATTTCCACCTACTCACCCTCCAAACTTGGAACCACCCACATCTGTGGCCAATGATGGCCTAATGGAGGTCACCCTAAAACTGGGAGCTCTGCTTCACTCAAGGCTAGATGGTCCTAAGTACAGAATCCTTCAGTATGAGGTGCTGAAGCACACGTTGGCCAAGAGAGAAACCGGCTGAAGAGTAAGAAGACAGAGATAGACTTGCAACATCTTCTTTAATGATTTCTGCCTTTCTTCAGTTCTGTCTCTCTTCCCCCTTTAAGGTGGCCTAGCGTTGAAACAGATGTAGGGAACAAGGCCGGCACGGATACCACAGCCCGGGAGGAACCTAAGTTCCAGTTTAAATTCTTAAGTTCTTGGCTAAATAAAAGATCATTTCTGTTAACCCGGCTCCCGTCTCTCTTGTGGTTGTGTTTTGTGGCAGCTTAAACCTCTCCTCGTCTTGGGGCCCGTGTCACAGCGTCCTTTGTATAAAGCCAACATTGTCTCATCCAAGATACAATACCACATCACTGCAAAAACTTGAAATGTTTGCAGCGATGTGGTATTGTATCTCGGATAAGACAGCAGATATACGAAAATCAGGTTTTATGGAAAAAACGGGCCTGACACGGGTTATTATCGCATTTCCAAGTCAGCCTTAGCATGTTTTCTAAGTGCGCAAATGTCTACATAAAGAATTGTTAATGTGCGTGTGACTTTTCTTCTAAAAGATTTTCTACATTGAGCTCCAACGAGTGAACTACAATGCATGACACGGGTAGCTATGCTGCAAAAAAGCATGCCATTATGGATTGATGTTTGTATCCCACATATCTTAACAGTAGGCTTCAAAGAGATTGTGGAAGTCCTTTCTGCTTTTGGCTCCGATGTATGCGCTAAAATGTCACGTAAACGTTAAAGCCCACAGAATTCAACTTCGCAAAACCATTTTAGAGGAGAGGCGCAGCAGAATGGAATGCACATTGAGTTTCGATAAGTCGTTAAGACTTTATTTTCAGGGATCGTTTCTATAGTTCTTTGCTTGGAAATGTGTTTCGAAAGTGCTTGTCTCCCAACCCACGATGAAGAATCATGATGCTCTTTTCTGGGTGTGAATTGGGCGCAGAGCAGCGACTTTGGTTGTGAGTTCTGCGTTGTTGATGAACCTTCTGTATTGCTTTTTGCAATATTGAAGAAAGGAGCATGTTCTGAGTGGTGTTTAGCATTTAAGTCTCATTTTGTAGTTCTTTTGATTTTGCATCTGTAGATCGTATGCAGCAAACTTTGTTAAAATTCAGAACTTTTTGCAATGATGTGGGACTGTATGTTGTGTAAGACAGCAGTTGCAGAAAGTGGTTTTTATGGTAAAAAGTGCTCTGGATACGTGCTCATTTCGAGGTCAGCCATTGCAAGTTTTTTAAAGAGCGCAATCAACGTCAAGTTGCAGAAATGCCTCCGTTAGCATTTGTTGGCAGGTGCGTGACTTTTTCATTGGACGTCAGCTCTGTGTCGTTTATGAAGGTTCTGTATTGCTCTTGTCGATATGGAAGAAAGGGGTATGATCTGAGCGTTGTTAGACATTTGTGCCTTTTGAGAAAGTGGATTGTTTCAGGAGCTTTTCTGGAATGCCTCGTGGCAATCCAATAATGGAAAGAGGAGCCCGGGACCAATGTAGCCGGTCCCGGCTAGGAAAAGTCATCAATCATGAGCATTTCCACCTACTCACCCTCCAAACTTGGAACCACCCACATCTGTGGCCAATGATGGCCTAATGGAGGTCACCCTAAAACTGGGAACTCTGCTTCACTCAAGGCTAGATGGTCCTAAGTACAGAATCCTTCAGTATGAGGTGCTGAAGCACACGTTGGCCAAGAGAGAAACCGGCTGAAGAGTAAGAAGACAGAGATAGACTTGCAACATCTTCTTTAATGATTTCTGCCTTTCTTCAGTTCTGTCTCTCTTCCCCCTTTAAGGTGGCCTAGCGTTGAAACAGATGTAGGGAACAAGGCCGGCACGGATACCACAGCCCGGGAGGAACCTAAGTTCCAGTTTAAATTCTTAAGTTCTTGGCTAAATAAAAGATCATTTCTGTTAACCCGGCTCCCGTCTCTCTTGTGGTTGTGTTTTGTGGCAGCTTAAACCTCTCCTCGTCTTGGGGCCCGTGTCACAGCGTCCTTTGTATAAAGCCAACATTGTCTCATCCAAGATACAATACCACATCACTGCAAAAACTTGAAATGTTTGCAGCGATGTGGTATTGTATCTCGGATAAGACAGCAGATATACGAAAATCAGGTTTTATGGAAAAAACGGGCCTGACACGGGTTATTATCGCATTTCCAAGTCAGCCTTAGCATGTTTTCTAAGTGCGCAAATGTCTACATAAAGAATTGTTAATGTGCGTGTGACTTTTCTTCTAAAAGATTTTCTACATTGAGCTCCAACGAGTGAACTACAATGCATGACACGGGTAGCTATGCTGCAAAAAAGCATGACATTATGGATTGATGTTTGTATCCCACATATCTTAACAGTAGGCTTCAAAGAGATTGTGGAAGTCCTTTCTGCTTTTGGCTCCGATGTATGCGCTAAAATGTCACGTAAACGTTAAAGCCCACAGAATTCAACTTCGCAAAACCATTTTAGAGGAGAGGCGCAGCAGAATGGAATGCACATTGAGTTTCGATAAGTCGTTAAGACTATATTTTCAGGGATCATTTCTATAGTTCTTTGCTTGGAAATGTGTTTCGAAAGTGCTTGTCTCCCAACCCACGATGAAGAATCATGATGCTCTTTTCTGGGTGTGAATTGGGCGCAGAGCAGCGACTTTGGTTGTGAGTTCTGCGTTGTTGATGAACCTTCTGTATTGCTTTTTGCAATATTGAAGAAAGGAGCATGTTCTGAGTGGTGTTTAGCATTTAAGTCTCATTTTGTAGTTCTTTTGATTTTGCATCTGTAGATCGTATGCAGCAAACTTTGTTAAAATTCAGAACTTTTTGCAATGCTGTGGGACTGTATGTTGTGTAAGACAGCAGTTGCAGAAAGTGGTTTTTATGGTAAAAAGTGCTCTGGATACGTGCTCATTTCGAGGTCAGCCATTGCAAGTTTTTTAAAGAGCGCAATCAACGTCAAGTTGCAGAAATGCCTCCGTTAGCATTTGTTGGCAGGTGCGTGACTTTTTCATTGGACGTCAGCTCTGTGTCGTTTATGAAGGTTCTGTATTGCTCTTGTCGATATGGAAGAAAGGGGTATGATCTGAGCGTTGTTAGACATTTGTGCCTTTTGAGAAAGTGGATTGTTTCAGGAGCTTTTCTGGAATGCCTCGTGGCAATCCAATAATGGAAAGAGGAGCCCGGGACCAATGTAGCCGGTCCCGGCTAGGAAAAGTCATCAATCATGAGCATTTCCACCTACTCACCCTCCAAACTTGGAACCACCCACATCTGTGGCCAATGATGGCCTAATGGAGGTCACCCTAAAACTGGGAACTCTGCTTCACTCAAGGCTAGATGGTCCTAAGTACAGAATCCTTCAGTATGAGGTGCTGAAGCACACGTTGGCCAAGAGAGAAACCGGCTGAAGAGTAAGAAGACAGAGATAGACTTGCAACATCTTCTTTAATGATTTCTGCCTTTCTTCAGTTCTGTCTCTCTTCCCCCTTTAAGGTGGCCTAGCGTTGAAACAGATGTAGGGAACAAGGCCGGCACGGATACCACAGCCCGGGAGGAACCTAAGTTCCAGTTTAAATTCTTAAGTTCTTGGCTAAATAAAAGATCATTTCTGTTAACCCGGCTCCCGTCTCTCTTGTGGTTGTGTTTTGTGGCAGCTTAAACCTCTCCTCGTCTTGGGGCCCGTGTCACAGCGTCCTTTGTATAAAGCCAACATTGTCTCATCCAAGATACAATACCACATCACTGCAAAAACTTGAAATGTTTGCAGCGATGTGGTATTGTATCTCGGATAAGACAGCAGATATACGAAAATCAGGTTTTATGGAAAAAACGGGCCTGACACGGGTTATTATCGCATTTCCAAGTCAGCCTTAGCATGTTTTCTAAGTGCGCAAATGTCTACATAAAGAATTGTTAATGTGCGTGTGACTTTTCTTCTAAAAGATTTTCTACATTGAGCTCCAACGAGTGAACTACAATGCATGACACGGGTAGCTATGCTGCAAAAAAGCATGACATTATGGATTGATGTTTGTATCCCACATATCTTAACAGTAGGCTTCAAAGAGATTGTGGAAGTCCTTTCTGCTTTTGGCTCCGATGTATGCGCTAAAATGTCACGTAAACGTTAAAGCCCACAGAATTCAACTTCGCAAAACCATTTTAGAGGAGAGGCGCAGCAGAATGGAATGCACATTGAGTTTCGATAAGTCGTTAAGACTATATTTTCAGGGATCATTTCTATAGTTCTTTGCTTGGAAATGTGTTTCGAAAGTGCTTGTCTCCCAACCCACGATGAAGAATCATGATGCTCTTTTCTGGGTGTGAATTGGGCGCAGAGCAGCGACTTTGGTTGTGAGTTCTGCGTTGTTGATGAACCTTCTGTATTGCTTTTTGCAATATTGAAGAAAGGAGCATGTTCTGAGTGGTGTTTAGCATTTAAGTCTCATTTTGTAGTTCTTTTGATTTTGCATCTGTAGATCGTATGCAGCAAACTTTGTTAAAATTCAGAACTTTTTGCAATGATGTGGGACTGTATGTTGTGTAAGACAGCAGTTGCAGAAAGTGGTTTTTATGGTAAAAAGTGCTCTGGATGCGTGATCATTTCGAGGTCAGCCATTGCAAGTTTTTTAAAGAGCGCAATCAACGTCAAGTTGCAGAAATGCCTCCGTTAGCATTTGTTGGCAGGTGCGTGACTTTTTCATTGGACGTCAGCTCTGTGTCGTTTATGAAGGTTCTGTATTGCTCTTGTCGATATGGAAGAAAGGGGTATGATCTGAGCGTTGTTAGACATTTGTGCCTTTTGAGAAAGTGGATTGTTTCAGGAGCTTTTCTGGAATGCCTCGTGGCAATCCAATAATGGAAAGAGGAGCCCGGGACCAATGTAGCCGGTCCCGGCTAGGAAAAGTCATCAATCATGAGCATTTCCACCTACTCACCCTCCAAACTTGGAACCACCCACATCTGTGGCCAATGATGGCCTAATGGAGGTCACCCTAAAACTGGGAACTCTGCTTCACTCAAGGCTAGATGGTCCTAAGTACAGAATCCTTCAGTATGAGGTGCTGAAGCACACGTTGGCCAAGAGAGAAACCGGCTGAAGAGTAAGAAGACAGAGATAGACTTGCAACATCTTCTTTAATGATTTCTGCCTTTCTTCAGTTCTGTCTCTCTTCCCCCTTTAAGGTGGCCTAGCGTTGAAACAGATGTAGGGAACAAGGCCGGCACGGATACCACAGCCCGGGAGGAACCTAAGTTCCAGTTTAAATTCTTAAGTTCTTGGCTAAATAAAAGATCATTTCTGTTAACCCGGCTCCCGTCTCTCTTGTGGTTGTGTTTTGTGGCAGCTTAAACCTCTCCTCGTCTTGGGGCCCGTGTCACAGCGTCCTTTGTATAAAGCCAACATTGTCTCATCCAAGATACAATACCACATCACTGCAAAAACTTGAAATGTTTGCAGCGATGTGGTATTGTATCTCGGATAAGACAGCAGATATACGAAAATCAGGTTTTATGGAAAAAACGGGCCTGACACGGGTTATTATCGCATTTCCAAGTCAGCCTTAGCATGTTTTCTAAGTGCGCAAATGTCTACATAAAGAATTGTTAATGTGCGTGTGACTTTTCTTCTAAAAGATTTTCTACATTGAGCTCCAACGAGTGAACTACAATGCATGACACGGGTAGCTATGCTGCAAAAAAGCATGACATTATGGATTGATGTTTGTATCCCACATATCTTAACAGTAGGCTTCAAAGAGATTGTGGAAGTCCTTTCTGCTTTTGGCTCCGATGTATGCGCTAAAATGTCACGTAAACGTTAAAGCCCACAGAATTCAACTTCGCAAAACCATTTTAGAGGAGAGGCGCAGCAGAATGGAATGCACATTGAGTTTCGATAAGTCGTTAAGACTATATTTTCAGGGATCATTTCTATAGTTCTTTGCTTGGAAATGTGTTTCGAAAGTGCTTGTCTCCCAACCCACGATGAAGAATCATGATGCTCTTTTCTGGGTGTGAATTGGGCGCAGAGCAGCGACTTTGGTTGTGAGTTCTGCGTTGTTGATGAACCTTCTGTATTGCTTTTTGCAATATTGAAGAAAGGAGCATGTTCTGAGTGGTGTTTAGCATTTAAGTCTCATTTTGTAGTTCTTTTGATTTTGCATCTGTAGATCGTATGCAGCAAACTTTGTTAAAATTCAGAACTTTTTGCAATGCTGTGGGACTGTATGTTGTGTAAGACAGCAGTTGCAGAAAGTGGTTTTTATGGTAAAAAGTGCTCTGGATACGTGCTCATTTCGAGGTCAGCCATTGCAAGTTTTTTAAAGAGCGCAATCAACGTCAAGTTGCAGAAATGCCTCCGTTAGCATTTGTTGGCAGGTGCGTGACTTTTTCATTGGACGTCAGCTCTGTGTCGTTTATGAAGGTTCTGTATTGCTCTTGTCGATATGGAAGAAAGGGGTATGATCTGAGCGTTGTTAGACATTTGTGCCTTTTGAGAAAGTGGATTGTTTCAGGAGCTTTTCTGGAATGCCTCGTGGCAATCCAATAATGGAAAGAGGAGCCCGGGACCAATGTAGCCGGTCCCGGCTAGGAAAAGTCATCAATCATGAGCATTTCCACCTACTCACCCTCCAAACTTGGAACCACCCACATCTGTGGCCAATGATGGCCTAATGGAGGTCACCCTAAAACTGGGAACTCTGCTTCACTCAAGGCTAGATGGTCCTAAGTACAGAATCCTTCAGTATGAGGTGCTGAAGCACACGTTGGCCAAGAGAGAAACCGGCTGAAGAGTAAGAAGACAGAGATAGACTTGCAACATCTTCTTTAATGATTTCTGCCTTTCTTCAGTTCTGTCTCTCTTCCCCCTTTAAGGTGGCCTAGCGTTGAAACAGATGTAGGGAACAAGGCCGGCACGGATACCACAGCCCGGGAGGAACCTAAGTTCCAGTTTAAATTCTTAAGTTCTTGGCTAAATAAAAGATCATTTCTGTTAACCCGGCTCCCGTCTCTCTTGTGGTTGTGTTTTGTGGCAGCTTAAACCTCTCCTCGTCTTGGGGCCCGTGTCACAGCGTCCTTTGTATAAAGCCAACATTGTCTCATCCAAGATACAATACCACATCACTGCAAAAACTTGAAATGTTTGCAGCGATGTGGTATTGTATCTCGGATAAGACAGCAGATATACGAAAATCAGGTTTTATGGAAAAAACGGGCCTGACACGGGTTATTATCGCATTTCCAAGTCAGCCTTAGCATGTTTTCTAAGTGCGCAAATGTCTACATAAAGAATTGTTAATGTGCGTGTGACTTTTCTTCTAAAAGATTTTCTACATTGAGCTCCAACGAGTGAACTACAATGCATGACACGGGTAGCTATGCTGCAAAAAAGCATGACATTATGGATTGATGTTTGTATCCCACATATCTTAACAGTAGGCTTCAAAGAGATTGTGGAAGTCCTTTCTGCTTTTGGCTCCGATGTATGCGCTAAAATGTCACGTAAACGTTAAAGCCCACAGAATTCAACTTCGCAAAACCATTTTAGAGGAGAGGCGCAGCAGAATGGAATGCACATTGAGTTTCGATAAGTCGTTAAGACTATATTTTCAGGGATCATTTCTATAGTTCTTTGCTTGGAAATGTGTTTCGAAAGTGCTTGTCTCCCAACCCACGATGAAGAATCATGATGCTCTTTTCTGGGTGTGAATTGGGCGCAGAGCAGCGACTTTGGTTGTGAGTTCTGCGTTGTTGATGAACCTTCTGTATTGCTTTTTGCAATATTGAAGAAAGGAGCATGTTCTGAGTGGTGTTTAGCATTTAAGTCTCATTTTGTAGTTCTTTTGATTTTGCATCTGTAGATCGTATGCAGCAAACTTTGTTAAAATTCAGAACTTTTTGCAATGATGTGGGACTGTATGTTGTGTAAGACAGCAGTTGCAGAAAGTGGTTTTTATGGTAAAAAGTGCTCTGGATACGTGCTCATTTCGAGGTCAGCCATTGCAAGTTTTTTAAAGAGCGCAATCAACGTCAAGTTGCAGAAATGCCTCCGTTAGCATTTGTTGGCAGGTGCGTGACTTTTTCATTGGACGTCAGCTCTGTGTCGTTTATGAAGGTTCTGTATTGCTCTTGTCGATATGGAAGAAAGGGGTATGATCTGAGCGTTGTTAGACATTTGTGCCTTTTGAGAAAGTGGATTGTTTCAGGAGCTTTTCTGGAATGCCTCGTGGCAATCCAATAATGGAAAGAGGAGCCCGGGACCAATGTAGCCGGTCCCGGCTAGGAAAAGTCATCAATCATGAGCATTTCCACCTACTCACCCTCCAAACTTGGAACCACCCACATCTGTGGCCAATGATGGCCTAATGGAGGTCACCCTAAAACTGGGAACTCTGCTTCACTCAAGGCTAGATGGTCCTAAGTACAGAATCCTTCAGTATGAGGTGCTGAAGCACACGTTGGCCAAGAGAGAAACCGGCTGAAGAGTAAGAAGACAGAGATAGACTTGCAACATCTTCTTTAATGATTTCTGCCTTTCTTCAGTTCTGTCTTTCTTCCCCCTTTAAGGTGGCCTAGCGTTGAAACAGATGTAGGGAACAAGGCCGGCACGGATACCACAGCCCGGGAGGAACCTAAGTTCCAGTTTAAATTCTTAAGTTCTTGGCTAAATAAAAGATCATTTCTGTTAACCCGGCTCCCGTCTCTCTTGTGGTTGTGTTTTGTGGCAGCTTAAACCTCTCCTCGTCTTGGGGCCCGTGTCACAGCGTCCTTTGTATAAAGCCAACATTGTCTCATCCAAGATACAATACCACATCACTGCAAAAACTTGAAATGTTTGCAGCGATGTGGTATTGTATCTCGGATAAGACAGCAGATATACGAAAATCAGGTTTTATGGAAAAAACGGGCCTGACACGGGTTATTATCGCATTTCCAAGTCAGCCTTAGCATGTTTTCTAAGTGCGCAAATGTCTACATACCTGTAAAGAATTGTTAATGTGCGTGTGACTTTTCTTCTAAAAGATTTTCTACATTGAGCTCCAACGAGTGAACTACAATGCATGACAAGGGTAGCTATGCTGCAAAAAAGCATGACATTATGGATTGATGTTTGTATCCCACATATCTTAACAGTAGGCTTCAAAGAGATTGTGGAAGTCCTTTCTGCTTTTGGCTCCGATGTATGCGCTAAAATGTCACGTAAACGTTAAAGCCCACAGAATTCAACTTCGCAAAACCATTTTAGAGGAGAGGCGCAGCAGAATGGAATGCACATTGAGTTTCGATAAGTCGTTAAGACTATATTTTCAGGGATCATTTCTATAGTTCTTTGCTTGGAAATGTGTTTCGAAAGTGCTTGTCTCCCAACCCACGATGAAGAATCATGATGCTCTTTTCTGGGTGTGAATTGGGCGCAGAGCAGCGACTTTGGTTGTGAGTTCTGCGTTGTTGATGAACCTTCTGTATTGCTTTTTGCAATATTGAAGAAAGGAGCATGTTCTGAGTGGTGTTTAGCATTTAAGTCTCATTTTGTAGTTCTTTTGATTTTGCATCTGTAGATTGTATGCAGCAAACTTTGTTAAAATTCAGAACTTTTTGCAATGATGTGGGACTGTATGTTGTGTAAGACAGCAGTTGCAGAAAGTGGTTTTTATGGTAAAAAGTGCTCTGGATGCGTGATCATTTCGAGGTCAGCCATTGCAAGTTTTTTAAAGAGCGCAATCAACGTCAAGTTGCAGAAATGTCTCCGTTAGCATTTGTTGGCAGGTGCGTGACTTTTTCATTGGACGTCAGCTCTGTGTCGTTTATGAAGGTTCTGTATTGCTCTTGTCGATATGGAAGAAAGGGGTATGATCTGAGCGTTGTTAGACATTTGTGCCTTTTGAGAAAGTGGATTGTTTCAGGAGCTTTTCTGGAATGCCTCGTGGCAATCCAATAATGGAAAGAGGAGCCCGGGACCAATGTAGCCGGTCCCGGCTAGGAAAAGTCATCAATCATGAGCATTTCCACCTACTCACCCTCCAAACTTGGAACCACCCACATCTGTGGCCAATGATGGCCTAATGGAGGTCACCCTAAAACTGGGAACTCTGCTTCACTCAAGGCTAGATGGTCCTAAGTACAGAATCCTTCAGTATGAGGTGCTGAAGCACACGTTGGCCAAGAGAGAAACCGGCTGAAGAGTAAGAAGACAGAGATAGACTTGCAACATCTTCTTTAATGATTTCTGCCTTTCTTCAGTTCTGTCTCTCTTCCCCCTTTAAGGTGGCCTAGCGTTGAAACAGATGTAGGGAACAAGGCCGGCACGGATACCACAGCCCGGGAGGAACCTAAGTTCCAGTTTAAATTCTTAAGTTCTTGGCTAAATAAAAGATCATTTCTGTTAACCCGGCTCCCGTCTCTCTTGTGGTTGTGTTTTGTGGCAGCTTAAACCTCTCCTCGTCTTGGGGCCCGTGTCACAGCGTCCTTTGTATAAAGCCAACATTGTCTCATCCAAGATACAATACCACATCACTGCAAAAACTTGAAATGTTTGCAGCGATGTGGTATTGTATCTCGGATAAGACAGCAGATATACGAAAATCAGGTTTTATGGAAAAAACGGGCCTGACACGGGTTATTATCGCATTTCCAAGTCAGCCTTAGCATGTTTTCTAAGTGCGCAAATGTCTACATAAAGAATTGTTAATGTGCGTGTGACTTTTCTTCTAAAAGATTTTCTACATTGAGCTCCAACGAGTGAACTACAATGCATGACACGGGTAGCTATGCTGCAAAAAAGCATGACATTATGGATTGATGTTTGTATCCCACATATCTTAACAGTAGGCTTCAAAGAGATTGTGGAAGTCCTTTCTGCTTTTGGCTCCGATGTATGCGCTAAAATGTCACGTAAACGTTAAAGCCCACAGAATTCAACTTCGCAAAACCATTTTAGAGGAGAGGCGCAGCAGAATGGAATGCACATTGAGTTTCGATAAGTCGTTAAGACTATATTTTCAGGGATCATTTCTATAGTTCTTTGCTTGGAAATGTGTTTCGAAAGTGCTTGTCTCCCAACCCACGATGAAGAATCATGATGCTCTTTTCTGGGTGTGAATTGGGCGCAGAGCAGCGACTTTGGTTGTGAGTTCTGCGTTGTTGATGAACCTTCTGTATTGCTTTTTGCAATATTGAAGAAAGGAGCATGTTCTGAGTGGTGTTTAGCATTTAAGTCTCATTTTGTAGTTCTTTTGATTTTGCATCTGTAGATTGTATGCAGCAAACTTTGTTAAAATTCAGAACTTTTTGCAATGATGTGGGACTGTATGTTGTGTAAGACAGCAGTTGCAGAAAGTGGTTTTTATGGTAAAAAGTGCTCTGGATGCGTGCTCATTTCGAGGTCAGCCATTGCAAGTTTTTTAAAGAGCGCAATCAACGTCAAGTTGCAGAAATGCCTCCGTTAGCATTTGTTGGCAGGTGCGTGACTTTTTCATTGGACGTCAGCTCTGTGTCGTTTATGAAGGTTCTGTATTGCTCTTGTCGATATGGAAGAAAGGGGTATGATCTGAGCGTTGTTAGACATTTGTGCCTTTTGAGAAAGTGGATTGTTTCAGGAGCTTTTCTGGAATGCCTCGTGGCAATCCAATAATGGAAAGAGGAGCCCGGGACCAATGTAGCCGGTCCCGGCTAGGAAAAGTCATCAATCATGAGCATTTCCACCTACTCACCCTCCAAACTTGGAACCACCCACATCTGTGGCCAATGATGGCCTAATGGAGGTCACCCTAAAACTGGGAACTCTGCTTCACTCAAGGCTAGATGGTCCTAAGTACAGAATCCTTCAGTATGAGGTGCTGAAGCACACGTTGGCCAAGAGAGAAACCGGCTGAAGAGTAAGAAGACAGAGATAGACTTGCAACATCTTCTTTAATGATTTCTGCCTTTCTTCAGTTCTGTCTCTCTTCCCCCTTTAAGGTGGCCTAGCGTTGAAACAGATGTAGGGAACAAGGCCGGCACGGATACCACAGCCCGGGAGGAACCTAAGTTCCAGTTTAAATTCTTAAGTTCTTGGCTAAATAAAAGATCATTTCTGTTAACCCGGCTCCCGTCTCTCTTGTGGTTGTGTTTTGTGGCAGCTTAAACCTCTCCTCGTCTTGGGGCCCGTGTCACAGCGTCCTTTGTATAAAGCCAACATTGTCTCATCCAAGATACAATACCACATCACTGCAAAAACTTGAAATGTTTGCAGCGATGTGGTATTGTATCTCGGATAAGACAGCAGATATACGAAAATCAGGTTTTATGGAAAAAACGGGCCTGACACGGGTTATTATCGCATTTCCAAGTCAGCCTTAGCATGTTTTCTAAGTGCGCAAATGTCTACATAAAGAATTGTTAATGTGCGTGTGACTTTTCTTCTAAAAGATTTTCTACATTGAGCTCCAACGAGTGAACTACAATGCATGACAAGGGTAGCTATGCTGCAAAAAAGCATGACATTATGGATTGATGTTTGTATCCCACATATCTTAACAGTAGGCTTCAAAGAGATTGTGGAAGTCCTTTCTGCTTTTGGCTCCGATGTATGCGCTAAAATGTCACGTAAACGTTAAAGCCCACAGAATTCAACTTCGCAAAACCATTTTAGAGGAGAGGCGCAGCAGAATGGAATGCACATTGAGTTTCGATAAGTCGTTAAGACTATATTTTCAGGGATCATTTCTATAGTTCTTTGCTTGGAAATGTGTTTCGAAAGTGCTTGTCTCCCAACCCACGATGAAGAATCATGATGCTCTTTTCTGGGTGTGAATTGGGCGCAGAGCAGCGACTTTGGTTGTGAGTTCTGCGTTGTTGATGAACCTTCTGTATTGCTTTTTGCAATATTGAAGAAAGGAGCATGTTCTGAGTGGTGTTTAGCATTTAAGTCTCATTTTGTAGTTCTTTTGATTTTGCATCTGTAGATTGTATGCAGCAAACTTTGTTAAAATTCAGAACTTTTTGCAATGATGTGGGACTGTATGTTGTGTAAGACAGCAGTTGCAGAAAGTGGTTTTTATGGTAAAAAGTGCTCTGGATGCGTGATCATTTCGAGGTCAGCCATTGCAAGTTTTTTAAAGAGCGCAATCAACGTCAAGTTGCAGAAATGCCTCCGTTAGCATTTGTTGGCAGGTGCGTGACTTTTTCATTGGACGTCAGCTCTGTGTCGTTTATGAAGGTTCTGTATTGCTCTTGTCGATATGGAAGAAAGGGGTATGATCTGAGCTTTGTTAGACATTTGTGCCTTTTGAGAAAGTGGATTGTTTCAGGAGCTTTTCTGGAATGCCTCGTGGCAATCCAATAATGGAAAGAGGAGCCCGGGACCAATGTAGCCGGTCCCGGCTAGGAAAAGTCATCAATCATGAGCATTTCCACCTACTCACCCTCCAAACTTGGAACCACCCACATCTGTGGCCAATGATGGCCTAATGGAGGTCACCCTAAAACTGGGAACTCTGCTTCACTCAAGGCTAGATGGTCCTAAGTACAGAATCCTTCAGTATGAGGTGCTGAAGCACACGTTGGCCAAGAGAGAAACCGGCTGAAGAGTAAGAAGACAGAGATAGACTTGCAACATCTTCTTTAATGATTTCTGCCTTTCTTCAGTTCTGTCTCTCTTCCCCCTTTAAGGTGGCCTAGCGTTGAAACAGATGTAGGGAACAAGGCCGGCACGGATACCACAGCCCGGGAGGAACCTAAGTTCCAGTTTAAATTCTTAAGTTCTTGGCTAAATAAAAGATCATTTCTGTTAACCCGGCTCCCGTCTCTCTTGTGGTTGTGTTTTGTGGCAGCTTAAACCTCTCCTCGTCTTGGGGCCCGTGTCACAGCGTCCTTTGTATAAAGCCAACATTGTCTCATCCAAGATACAATACCACATCACTGCAAAAACTTGAAATGTTTGCAGCGATGTGGTATTGTATCTCGGATAAGACAGCAGATATACGAAAATCAGGTTTTATGGAAAAAACGGGCCTGACACGGGTTATTATCGCATTTCCAAGTCAGCCTTAGCATGTTTTCTAAGTGCGCAAATGTCTACATAAAGAATTGTTAATGTGCGTGTGACTTTTCTTCTAAAAGATTTTCTACATTGAGCTCCAACGAGTGAACTACAATGCATGACAAGGGTAGCTATGCTGCAAAAAAGCATGACATTATGGATTGATGTTTGTATCCCACATATCTTAACAGTAGGCTTCAAAGAGATTGTGGAAGTCCTTTCTGCTTTTGGCTCCGATGTATGCGCTAAAATGTCACGTAAACGTTAAAGCCCACAGAATTCAACTTCGCAAAACCATTTTAGAGGAGAGGCGCAGCAGAATGGAATGCACATTGAGTTTCGATAAGTCGTTAAGACTATATTTTCAGGGATCATTTCTATAGTTCTTTGCTTGGAAATGTGTTTCGAAAGTGCTTGTCTCCCAACCCACGATGAAGAATCATGATGCTCTTTTCTGGGTGTGAATTGGGCGCAGAGCAGCGACTTTGGTTGTGAGTTCTGCGTTGTTGATGAACCTTCTGTATTGCTTTTTGCAATATTGAAGAAAGGAGCATGTTCTGAGTG
This sequence comes from Leuciscus idus, assembly GCA_021554675.1. Lineage (NCBI taxonomy): Eukaryota > Metazoa > Chordata > Actinopteri > Cypriniformes > Leuciscidae > Leuciscus > Leuciscus idus. The sequence goes on from CM038634.1 coordinate 11,243,037, forward strand.
GTGTTTAGCATTTAAGTCTCATTTTGTAGTTCTTTTGATTTTGCATCTGTAGATTGTATGCAGCAAACTTTGTTAAAATTCAGAACTTTTTGCAATGATGTGGGACTGTATGTTGTGTAAGACAGCAGTTGCAGAAAGTGGTTTTTATGGTAAAAAGTGCTCTGGATACGTGCTCATTTCGAGGTCAGCCATTGCAAGTTTTTTAAAGAGCGCAATCAACGTCAAGTTGCAGAAATGCCTCCGTTAGCATTTGTTGGCAGGTGCGTGACTTTTTCATTGGACGTCAGCTCTGTGTCGTTTATGAAGGTTCTGTATTGCTCTTGTCGATATGGAAGAAAGGGGTATGATCTGAGCGTTGTTAGACATTTGTGCCTTTTGAGAAAGTGGATTGTTTCAGGAGCTTTTCTGGAATGCCTCGTGGCAATCCAATAATGGAAAGAGGAGCCCGGGACCAATGGAGCCGGTCCCGGCTAGGAAAAGTCATCAATCATGAGCATTTCCACCTACTCACCCTCCAAACTTGGAACCACCCACATCTGTGGCCAATGATGGCCTAATGGAGGTCACCCTAAAACTGGGAACTCTGCTTCACTCAAGGCTAGATGGTCCTAAGTACAGAATCCTTCAGTATGAGGTGCTGAAGCACACGTTGGCCAAGAGAGAAACCGGCTGAAGAGTAAGAAGACAGAGATAGACTTGCAACATCTTCTTTAATGATTTCTGCCTTTCTTCAGTTCTGTCTCTCTTCCCCCTTTAAGGTGGCCTAGCGTTGAAACAGATGTAGGGAACAAGGCCGGCACGGATACCACAGCCCGGGAGGAACCTAAGTTCCAGTTTAAATTCTTAAGTTCTTGGCTAAATAAAAGATCATTTCTGTTAACCCGGCTCCCGTCTCTCTTGTGGTTGTGTTTTGTGGCAGCTTAAACCTCTCCTCGTCTTGGGGCCCGTGTCACAGCGTCCTTTGTATAAAGCCAACATTGTCTCATCCAAGATACAATACCACATCACTGCAAAAACTTGAAATGTTTGCAGCGATGTGGTATTGTATCTCGGATAAGACAGCAGATATACGAAAATCAGGTTTTATGGAAAAAACGGGCCTGACACGGGTTATTATCGCATTTCCAAGTCAGCCTTAGCATGTTTTCTAAGTGCGCAAATGTCTACATAAAGAATTGTTAATGTGCGTGTGACTTTTCTTCTAAAAGATTTTCTACATTGAGCTCCAACGAGTGAACTACAATGCATGACACGGGTAGCTATGCTGCAAAAAAGCATGACATTATGGATTGATGTTTGTATCCCACATATCTTAACAGTAGGCTTCAAAGAGATTGTGGAAGTCCTTTCTGCTTTTGGCTCCGATGTATGCGCTAAAATGTCACGTAAACGTTAAAGCCCACAGAATTCAACTTCGCAAAACCATTTTAGAGGAGAGGCGCAGCAGAATGGAATGCACATTGAGTTTCGATAAGTCGTTAAGACTATATTTTCAGGGATCATTTCTATAGTTCTTTGCTTGGAAATGTGTTTCGAAAGTGCTTGTCTCCCAACCCACGATGAAGAATCATGATGCTCTTTTCTGGGTGTGAATTGGGCGCAGAGCAGCGACTTTGGTTGTGAGTTCTGCGTTGTTGATGAACCTTCTGTATTGCTTTTTGCAATATTGAAGAAAGGAGCATGTTCTGAGTGGTGTTTAGCATTTAAGTCTCATTTTGTAGTTCTTTTGATTTTGCATCTGTAGATCGTATGCAGCAAACTTTGTTAAAATTCAGAACTTTTTGCAATGATGTGGGACTGTATGTTGTGTAAGACAGCAGTTGCAGAAAGTGGTTTTTATGGTAAAAAGTGCTCTGGATACGTGCTCATTTCGAGGTCAGCCATTGCAAGTTTTTTAAAGAGCGCAATCAACGTCAAGTTGCAGAAATGCCTCCGTTAGCATTTGTTGGCAGGTGCGTGACTTTTTCATTGGACGTCAGCTCTGTGTCGTTTATGAAGGTTCTGTATTGCTCTTGTCGATATGGAAGAAAGGGGTATGATCTGAGCGTTGTTAGACATTTGTGCCTTTTGAGAAAGTGGATTGTTTCAGGAGCTTTTCTGGAATGCCTCGTGGCAATCCAATAATGGAAAGAGGAGCCCGGGACCAATGTAGCCGGTCCCGGCTAGGAAAAGTCATCAATCATGAGCATTTCCACCTACTCACCCTCCAAACTTGGAACCACCCACATCTGTGGCCAATGATGGCCTAATGGAGGTCACCCTAAAACTGGGAACTCTGCTTCACTCAAGGCTAGATGGTCCTAAGTACAGAATCCTTCAGTATGAGGTGCTGAAGCACACGTTGGCCAAGAGAGAAACCGGCTGAAGAGTAAGAAGACAGAGATAGACTTGCAACATCTTCTTTAATGATTTCTGCCTTTCTTCAGTTCTGTCTCTCTTCCCCCTTTAAGGTGGCCTAGCGTTGAAACAGATGTAGGGAACAAGGCCGGCACGGATACCACAGCCCGGGAGGAACCTAAGTTCCAGTTTAAATTCTTAAGTTCTTGGCTAAATAAAAGATCCTTTCTGTTAACCCGGCTCCCGTCTCTCTTGTGGTTGTGTTTTGTGGCAGCTTAAACCTCTCCTCGTCTTGGGGCCCGTGTCACAGCGTCCTTTGTATAAAGCCAACATTGTCTCATCCAAGATACAATACCACATCACTGCAAAAACTTGAAATGTTTGCAGCGATGTGGTATTGTATCTCGGATAAGACAGCAGATATACGAAAATCAGGTTTTATGGAAAAAACGGGCCTGACACGGGTTATTATCGCATTTCCAAGTCAGCCTTAGCATGTTTTCTAAGTGCGCAAATGTCTACATAAATAATTGTTAATGTGCGTGTGACTTTTCTTCTAAAAGATTTTCTACATTGAGCTCCAACGAGTGAACTACAATGCATGACAAGGGTAGCTATGCTGCAAAAAAGCATGACATTATGGATTGATGTTTGTATCCCACATATCTTAACAGTAGGCTTCAAAGAGATTGTGGAAGTCCTTTCTGCTTTTGGCTCCGATGTATGCGCTAAAATGTCACGTAAACGTTAAAGCCCACAGAATTCAACTTCGCAAAACCATTTTAGAGGAGAGGCGCAGCAGAATGGAATGCACATTGAGTTTCGATAAGTCGTTAAGACTATATTTTCAGGGATCATTTCTATAGTTCTTTGCTTGGAAATGTGTTTCGAAAGTGCTTGTCTCCCAACCCACGATGAAGAATCATGATGCTCTTTTCTGGGTGTGAATTGGGCGCAGAGCAGCGACTTTGGTTGTGAGTTCTGCGTTGTTGATGAACCTTCTGTATTGCTTTTTGCAATATTGAAGAAAGGAGCATGTTCTGAGTGGTGTTTAGCATTTAAGTCTCATTTTGTAGTTCTTTTGATTTTGCATCTGTAGATTGTATGCAGCAAACTTTGTTAAAATTCAGAACTTTTTGCAATGATGTGGGACTGTATGTTGTGTAAGACAGCAGTTGCAGAAAGTGGTTTTTATGGTAAAAAGTGCTCTTTATGCGTGCTCATTTCGAGGTCAGCCATTGCAAGTTTTTTAAAGAGCGCAATCAACGTCAAGTTGCAGAAATGCCTCCGTTAGCATTTGTTGGCAGGTGCGTGACTTTTTCATTGGACGTCAGCTCTGTGTCGTTTATGAAGGTTCTGTATTGCTCTTGTCGATATGGAAGAAAGGGGTATGATCTGAGCGTTGTTAGACATTTGTGCCTTTTGAGAAAGTGGATTGTTTCAGGAGCTTTTCTGGAATGCCTCGTGGCAATCCAATAATGGAAAGAGGAGCCCGGGACCAATGTAGCCGGTCCCGGCTAGGAAAAGTCATCAATCATGAGCATTTCCACCTACTCACCCTCCAAACTTGGAACCACCCACATCTGTGGCCAATGATGGCCTAATGGAGGTCACCCTAAAACTGGGAACTCTGCTTCACTCAAGGCTAGATGGTCCTAAGTACAGAATCCTTCAGTATGAGGTGCTGAAGCACACGTTGGCCAAGAGAGAAACCGGCTGAAGAGTAAGAAGACAGAGATAGACTTGCAACATCTTCTTTAATGATTTCTGCCTTTCTTCAGTTCTGTCTCTCTTCCCCCTTTAAGGTGGCCTAGCGTTGAAACAGATGTAGGGAACAAGGCCGGCACGGATACCACAGCCCGGGAGGAACCTAAGTTCCAGTTTAAATTCTTAAGTTCTTGGCTAAATAAAAGATCATTTCTGTTAACCCGGCTCCCGTCTCTCTTGTGGTTGTGTTTTGTGGCAGCTTAAACCTCTCCTCGTCTTGGGGCCCGTGTCACAGCGTCCTTTGTATAAAGCCAACATTGTCTCATCCAAGATACAATACCACATCACTGCAAAAACTTGAAATGTTTGCAGCGATGTGGTATTGTATCTCGGATAAGACAGCAGATATACGAAAATCAGGTTTTATGGAAAAAACGGGCCTGACACGGGTTATTATCGCATTTCCAAGTCAGCCTTAGCATGTTTTCTAAGTGCGCAAATGTCTACATAAAGAATTGTTAATGTGCGTGTGACTTTTCTTCTAAAAGATTTTCTACATTGAGCTCCAACGAGTGAACTACAATGCATGACAAGGGTAGCTATGCTGCAAAAAAGCATGACATTATGGATTGATGTTTGTATCCCACATATCTTAACAGTAGGCTTCAAAGAGATTGTGGAAGTCCTTTCTGCTTTTGGCTCCGATGTATGCGCTAAAATGTCACGTAAACGTTAAAGCCCACAGAATTAAACTTCGCAAAACCATTTTAGAGGAGAGGCGCAGCAGAATGGAATGCACATTGAGTTTCGATAAGTCGTTAAGACTATATTTTCAGGGATCATTTCTATAGTTCTTTGCTTGGAAATGTGTTTCGAAAGTGCTTGTCTCCCAACCCACGATGAAGAATCATGATGCTCTTTTCTGGGTGTGAATTGGGCGCAGAGCAGCGACTTTGGTTGTGAGTTCTGCGTTGTTGATGAACCTTCTGTATTGCTTTTTGCAATATTGAAGAAAGGAGCATGTTCTGAGTGGTGTTTAGCATTTAAGTCTCATTTTGTAGTTCTTTTGATTTTGCATCTGTAGATTGTATGCAGCAAACTTTGTTAAAATTCAGAACTTTTTGCAATGATGTGGGACTGTATGTTGTGTAAGACAGCAGTTGCAGAAAGTGGTTTTTATGGTAAAAAGTGCTCTGGATACGTGCTCATTTCGAGGTCAGCCATTGCAAGTTTTTTAAAGAGCGCAATCAACGTCAAGTTGCAGAAATGCCTCCGTTAGCATTTGTTGGCAGGTGCGTGACTTTTTCATTGGACGTCAGCTCTGTGTCGTTTATGAAGGTTCTGTATTGCTCTTGTCGATATGGAAGAAAGGGGTATGATCTGAGCGTTGTTAGACATTTGTGCCTTTTGAGAAAGTGGATTGTTTCAGGAGCTTTTCTGGAATGCCTCGTGGCAATCCAATAATGGAAAGAGGAGCCCGGGACCAATGGAGCCGGTCCCGGCTAGGAAAAGTCATCAATCATGAGCATTTCCACCTACTCACCCTCCAAACTTGGAACCACCCACATCTGTGGCCAATGATGGCCTAATGGAGGTCACCCTAAAACTGGGAACTCTGCTTCACTCAAGGCTAGATGGTCCTAAGTACAGAATCCTTCAGTATGAGGTGCTGAAGCACACGTTGGCCAAGAGAGAAACCGGCTGAAGAGTAAGAAGACAGAGATAGACTTGCAACATCTTCTTTAATGATTTCTGCCTTTCTTCAGTTCTGTCTCTCTTCCCCCTTTAAGGTGGCCTAGCGTTGAAACAGATGTAGGGAACAAGGCCGGCACGGATACCACAGCCCGGGAGGAACCTAAGTTCCAGTTTAAATTCTTAAGTTCTTGGCTAAATAAAAGATCATTTCTGTTAACCCGGCTCCCGTCTCTCTTGTGGTTGTGTTTTGTGGCAGCTTAAACCTCTCCTCGTCTTGGGGCCCGTGTCACAGCGTCCTTTGTATAAAGCCAACATTGTCTCATCCAAGATACAATACCACATCACTGCAAAAACTTGAAATGTTTGCAGCGATGTGGTATTGTATCTCGGATAAGACAGCAGATATACGAAAATCAGGTTTTATGGAAAAAACGGGCCTGACACGGGTTATTATCGCATTTCCAAGTCAGCCTTAGCATGTTTTCTAAGTGCGCAAATGTCTACATAAAGAATTGTTAATGTGCGTGTGACTTTTCTTCTAAAAGATTTTCTACATTGAGCTCCAACGAGTGAACTACAATGCATGACACGGGTAGCTATGCTGCAAAAAAGCATGACATTATGGATTGATGTTTGTATCCCACATATCTTAACAGTAGGCTTCAAAGAGATTGTGGAAGTCCTTTCTGCTTTTGGCTCCGATGTATGCGCTAAAATGTCACGTAAACGTTAAAGCCCACAGAATTCAACTTCGCAAAACCATTTTAGAGGCGAGGCGCAGCAGAATGGAATGCACATTGAGTTTCGATAAGTCGTTAAGACTATATTTTCAGGGATCATTTCTATAGTTCTTTGCTTGGAAATGTGTTTCGAAAGTGCTTGTCTCCCAACCCACGATGAAGAATCATGATGCTCTTTTCTGGGTGTGAATTGGGCGCAGAGCAGCGACTTTGGTTGTGAGTTCTGCGTTGTTGATGAACCTTCTGTATTGCTTTTTGCAATATTGAAGAAAGGAGCATGTTCTGAGTGGTGTTTAGCATTTAAGTCTCATTTTGTAGTTCTTTTGATTTTGCATCTGTAGATCGTATGCAGCAAACTTTGTTAAAATTCAGAACTTTTTGCAATGATGTGGGACTGTATGTTGTGTAAGACAGCAGTTGCAGAAAGTGGTTTTTATGGTAAAAAGTGCTCTGGATACGTGCTCATTTCGAGGTCAGCCATTGCAAGTTTTTTAAAGAGCGCAATCAACGTCAAGTTGCAGAAATGCCTCCGTTAGCATTTGTTGGCAGGTGCGTGACTTTTTCATTGGACGTCAGCTCTGTGTCGTTTATGAAGGTTCTGTATTGCTCTTGTCGATATGGAAGAAAGGGGTATGATCTGAGCGTTGTTAGACATTTGTGCCTTTTGAGAAAGTGGATTGTTTCAGGAGCTTTTCTGGAATGCCTCGTGGCAATCCAATAATGGAAAGAGGAGCCCGGGACCAATGTAGCCGGTCCCGGCTAGGAAAAGTCATCAATCATGAGCATTTCCACCTACTCACCCTCCAAACTTGGAACCACCCACATCTGTGGCCAATGATGGCCTAATGGAGGTCACCCTAAAACTGGGAACTCTGCTTCACTCAAGGCTAGATGGTCCTAAGTACAGAATCCTTCAGTATGAGGTGCTGAAGCACACGTTGGCCAAGAGAGAAACCGGCTGAAGAGTAAGAAGACAGAGATAGACTTGCAACATCTTCTTTAATGATTTCTGCCTTTCTTCAGTTCTGTCTCTCTTCCCCCTTTAAGGTGGCCTAGCGTTGAAACAGATGTAGGGAACAAGGCCGGCACGGATACCACAGCCCGGGAGGAACCTAAGTTCCAGTTTAAATTCTTAAGTTCTTGGCTAAATAAAAGATCATTTCTGTTAACCCGGCTCCCGTCTCTCTTGTGGTTGTGTTTTGTGGCAGCTTAAACCTCTCCTCGTCTTGGGGCCCGTGTCACAGCGTCCTTTGTATAAAGCCAACATTGTCTCATCCAAGATACAATACCACATCACTGCAAAAACTTGAAATGTTTGCAGCGATGTGGTATTGTATCTCGGATAAGACAGCAGATATACGAAAATCAGGTTTTATGGAAAAAACGGGCCTGACACGGGTTATTATCGCATTTCCAAGTCAGCCTTAGCATGTTTTCTAAGTGCGCAAATGTCTACATAAAGAATTGTTAATGTGCGTGTGACTTTTCTTCTAAAAGATTTTCTACATTGAGCTCCAACGAGTGAACTACAATGCATGACAAGGGTAGCTATGCTGCAAAAAAGCATGACATTATGGATTGATGTTTGTATCCCACATATCTTAACAGTAGGCTTCAAAGAGATTGTGGAAGTCCTTTCTGCTTTTGGCTCCGATGTATGCGCTAAAATGTCACGTAAACGTTAAAGCCCACAGAATTCAACTTCGCAAAACCATTTTAGAGGAGAGGCGCAGCAGAATGGAATGCACATTGAGTTTCGATAAGTCGTTAAGACTATATTTTCAGGGATCATTTCTATAGTTCTTTGCTTGGAAATGTGTTTCGAAAGTGCTTGTCTCCCAACCCACGATGAAGAATCATGATGCTCTTTTCTGGGTGTGAATTGGGCGCAGAGCAGCGACTTTGGTTGTGAGTTCTGCGTTGTTGATGAACCTTCTGTATTGCTTTTTGCAATATTGAAGAAAGGAGCATGTTCTGAGTGGTGTTTAGCATTTAAGTCTCATTTTGTAGTTCTTTTGATTTTGCATCTGTAGATCGTATGCAGCAAACTTTGTTAAAATTCAGAACTTTTTGCAATGATGTGGGACTGTATGTTGTGTAAGACAGCAGTTGCAGAAAGTGGTTTTTATGGTAAAAAGTGCTCTGGATGCGTGATCATTTCGAGGTCAGCCATTGCAAGTTTTTTAAAGAGCGCAATCAACGTCAAGTTGCAGAAATGCCTCCGTTAGCATTTGTTGGCAGGTGCGTGACTTTTTCATTGGACGTCAGCTCTGTGTCGTTTATGAAGGTTCTGTATTGCTCTTGTCGATATGGAAGAAAGGGGTATGATCTGAGCGTTGTTAGACATTTGTGCCTTTTGAGAAAGTGGATTGTTTCAGGAGCTTTTCTGGAATGCCTCGTGGCAATCCAATAATGGAAAGAGGAGCCCGGGACCAATGTAGCCGGTCCCGGCTAGGAAAAGTCATCAATCATGAGCATTTCCACCTACTCACCCTCCAAACTTGGAACCACCCACATCTGTGGCCAATGATGGCCTAATGGAGGTCACCCTAAAACTGGGAACTCTGCTTCACTCAAGGCTAGATGGTCCTAAGTACAGAATCCTTCAGTATGAGGTGCTGAAGCACACGTTGGCCAAGAGAGAAACCGGCTGAAGAGTAAGAAGACAGAGATAGACTTGCAACATCTTCTTTAATGATTTCTGCCTTTCTTCAGTTCTGTCTCTCTTCCCCCTTTAAGGTGGCCTAGCGTTGAAACAGATGTAGGGAACAAGGCCGGCACGGATACCACAGCCCGGGAGGAACCTAAGTTCCAGTTTAAATTCTTAAGTTCTTGGCTAAATAAAAGATCATTTCTGTTAACCCGGCTCCCGTCTCTCTTGTGGTTGTGTTTTGTGGCAGCTTAAACCTCTCCTCGTCTTGGGGCCCGTGTCACAGCGTCCTTTGTATAAAGCCAACATTGTCTCATCCAAGATACAATACCACATCACTGCAAAAACTTGAAATGTTTGCAGCGATGTGGTATTGTATCTCGGATAAGACAGCAGATATACGAAAATCAGGTTTTATGGAAAAAACGGGCCTGACACGGGTTATTATCGCATTTCCAAGTCAGCCTTAGCATGTTTTCTAAGTGCGCAAATGTCTACATAAAGAATTGTTAATGTGCGTGTGACTTTTCTTCTAAAAGATTTTCTACATTGAGCTCCAACGAGTGAACTACAATGCATGACAAGGGTAGCTATGCTGCAAAAAAGCATGACATTATGGATTGATGTTTGTATCCCACATATCTTAACAGTAGGCTTCAAAGAGATTGTGGAAGTCCTTTCTGCTTTTGGCTCCGATGTATGCGCTAAAATGTCACGTAAACGTTAAAGCCCACAGAATTCAACTTCGCAAAACCATTTTAGAGGAGAGGCGCAGCAGAATGGAATGCACATTGAGTTTCGATAAGTCGTTAAGACTATATTTTCAGGGATCATTTCTATAGTTCTTTGCTTGGAAATGTGTTTCGAAAGTGCTTGTCTCCCAACCCACGATGAAGAATCATGATGCTCTTTTCTGGGTGTGAATTGGGCGCAGAGCAGCGACTTTGGTTGTGAGTTCTGCGTTGTTGATGAACCTTCTGTATTGCTTTTTGCAATATTGAAGAAAGGAGCATGTTCTGAGTGGTGTTTAGCATTTAAGTCTCATTTTGTAGTTCTTTTGATTTTGCATCTGTAGATTGTATGCAGCAAACTTTGTTAAAATTCAGAACTTTTTGCAATGATGTGGGACTGTATGTTGTGTAAGACAGCAGTTGCAGAAAGTGGTTTTTATGGTAAAAAGTGCTCTGGATACGTGCTCATTTCGAGGTCAGCCATTGCAAGTTTTTTAAAGAGCGCAATCAACGTCAAGTTGCAGAAATGCCTCCGTTAGCATTTGTTGGCAGGTGCGTGACTTTTTCATTGGACGTCAGCTCTGTGTCGTTTATGAAGGTTCTGTATTGCTCTTGTCGATATGGAAGAAAGGGGTATGATCTGAGCGTTGTTAGACATTTGTGCCTTTTGAGAAAGTGGATTGTTTCAGGAGCTTTTCTGGAATGCCTCGTGGCAATCCAATAATGGAAAGAGGAGCCCGGGACCAATGGAGCCGGTCCCGGCTAGGAAAAGTCATCAATCATGAGCATTTCCACCTACTCACCCTCCAAACTTGGAACCACCCACATCTGTGGCCAATGATGGCCTAATGGAGGTCACCCTAAAACTGGGAACTCTGCTTCACTCAAGGCTAGATGGTCCTAAGTACAGAATCCTTCAGTATGAGGTGCTGAAGCACACGTTGGCCAAGAGAGAAACCGGCTGAAGAGTAAGAAGACAGAGATAGACTTGCAACATCTTCTTTAATGATTTCTGCCTTTCTTCAGTTCTGTCTCTCTTCCCCCTTTAAGGTGGCCTAGCGTTGAAACAGATGTAGGGAACAAGGCCGGCACGGATACCACAGCCCGGGAGGAACCTAAGTTCCAGTTTAAATTCTTAAGTTCTTGGCTAAATAAAAGATCATTTCTGTTAACCCGGCTCCCGTCTCTCTTGTGGTTGTGTTTTGTGGCAGCTTAAACCTCTCCTCGTCTTGGGGCCCGTGTCACAGCGTCCTTTGTATAAAGCCAACATTGTCTCATCCAAGATACAATACCACATCACTGCAAAAACTTGAAATGTTTGCAGCGATGTGGTATTGTATCTCGGATAAGACAGCAGATATACGAAAATCAGGTTTTATGGAAAAAACGGGCCTGACACGGGTTATTATCGCATTTCCAAGTCAGCCTTAGCATGTTTTCTAAGTGCGCAAATGTCTACATAAAGAATTGTTAATGTGCGTGTGACTTTTCTTCTAAAAGATTTTCTACATTGAGCTCCAACGAGTGAACTACAATGCATGACACGGGTAGCTATGCTGCAAAAAAGCATGACATTATGGATTGATGTTTGTATCCCACATATCTTAACAGTAGGCTTCAAAGAGATTGTGGAAGTCCTTTCTGCTTTTGGCTCCGATGTATGCGCTAAAATGTCACGTAAACGTTAAAGCCCACAGAATTCAACTTCGCAAAACCATTTTAGAGGAGAGGCGCAGCAGAATGGAATGCACATTGAGTTTCGATAAGTCGTTAAGACTATATTTTCAGGGATCATTTCTATAGTTCTTTGCTTGGAAATGTGTTTCGAAAGTGCTTGTCTCCCAACCCACGATGAAGAATCATGATGCTCTTTTCTGGGTGTGAATTGGGCGCAGAGCAGCGACTTTGGTTGTGAGTTCTGCGTTGTTGATGAACCTTCTGTATTGCTTTTTGCAATATTGAAGAAAGGAGCATGTTCTGAGTGGTGTTTAGCATTTAAGTCTCATTTTGTAGTTCTTTTGATTTTGCATCTGTAGATCGTATGCAGCAAACTTTGTTAAAATTCAGAACTTTTTGCAATGATGTGGGACTGTATGTTGTGTAAGACAGCAGTTGCAGAAAGTGGTTTTTATGGTAAAAAGTGCTCTGGATACGTGCTCATTTCGAGGTCAGCCATTGCAAGTTTTTTAAAGAGCGCAATCAACGTCAAGTTGCAGAAATGCCTCCGTTAGCATTTGTTGGCAGGTGCGTGACTTTTTCATTGGACGTCAGCTCTGTGTCGTTTATGAAGGTTCTGTATTGCTCTTGTCGATATGGAAGAAAGGGGTATGATCTGAGCGTTGTTAGACATTTGTGCCTTTTGAGAAAGTGGATTGTTTCAGGAGCTTTTCTGGAATGCCTCGTGGCAATCCAATAATGGAAAGAGGAGCCCGGGACCAATGTAGCCGGTCCCGGCTAGGAAAAGTCATCAATCATGAGCATTTCCACCTACTCACCCTCCAAACTTGGAACCACCCACATCTGTGGCCAATGATGGCCTAATGGAGGTCACCCTAAAACTGGGAACTCTGCTTCACTCAAGGCTAGATGGTCCTAAGTACAGAATCCTTCAGTATGAGGTGCTGAAGCACACGTTGGCCAAGAGAGAAACCGGCTGAAGAGTAAGAAGACAGAGATAGACTTGCAACATCTTCTTTAATGATTTCTGCCTTTCTTCAGTTCTGTCTCTCTTCCCCCTTTAAGGTGGCCTAGCGTTGAAACAGATGTAGGGAACAAGGCCGGCACGGATACCACAGCCCGGGAGGAACCTAAGTTCCAGTTTAAATTCTTAAGTTCTTGGCTAAATAAAAGATCATTTCTGTTAACCCGGCTCCCGTCTCTCTTGTGGTTGTGTTTTGTGGCAGCTTAAACCTCTCCTCGTCTTGGGGCCCGTGTCACAGCGTCCTTTGTATAAAGCCAACATTGTCTCATCCAAGATACAATACCACATCACTGCAAAAACTTGAAATGTTTGCAGCGATGTGGTATTGTATCTCGGATAAGACAGCAGATATACGAAAATCAGGTTTTATGGAAAAAACGGGCCTGACACGGGTTATTATCGCATTTCCAAGTCAGCCTTAGCATGTTTTCTAAGTGCGCAAATGTCTACATAAAGAATTGTTAATGTGCGTGTGACTTTTCTTCTAAAAGATTTTCTACATTGAGCTCCAACGAGTGAACTACAATGCATGACAAGGGTAGCTATGCTGCAAAAAAGCATGACATTATGGATTGATGTTTGTATCCCACATATCTTAACAGTAGGCTTCAAAGAGATTGTGGAAGTCCTTTCTGCTTTTGGCTCCGATGTATGCGCTAAAATGTCACGTAAACGTTAAAGCCCACAGAATTCAACTTCGCAAAACCATTTTAGAGGAGAGGCGCAGCAGAATGGAATGCACATTGAGTTTCGATAAGTCGTTAAGACTATATTTTCAGGGATCATTTCTATAGTTCTTTGCTTGGAAATGTGTTTCGAAAGTGCTTGTCTCCCAACCCACGATGAAGAATCATGATGCTCTTTTCTGGGTGTGAATTGGGCGCAGAGCAGCGACTTTGGTTGTGAGTTCTGCGTTGTTGATGAACCTTCTGTATTGCTTTTTGCAATATTGAAGAAAGGAGCATGTTCTGAGTGGTGTTTAGCATTTAAGTCTCATTTTGTAGTTCTTTTGATTTTGCATCTGTAGATCGTATGCAGCAAACTTTGTTAAAATTCAGAACTTTTTGCAATGATGTGGGACTGTATGTTGTGTAAGACAGCAGTTGCAGAAAGTGGTTTTTATGGTAAAAAGTGCTCTGGATGCGTGATCATTTCGAGGTCAGCCATTGCAAGTTTTTTAAAGAGCGCAATCAACGTCAAGTTGCAGAAATGCCTCCGTTAGCATTTGTTGGCAGGTGCGTGACTTTTTCATTGGACGTCAGCTCTGTGTCGTTTATGAAGGTTCTGTATTGCTCTTGTCGATATGGAAGAAAGGGGTATGATCTGAGCGTTGTTAGACATTTGTGCCTTTTGAGAAAGTGGATTGTTTCAGGAGCTTTTCTGGAATGCCTCGTGGCAATCCAATAATGGAAAGAGGAGCCCGGGACCAATGTAGCCGGTCCCGGCTAGGAAAAGTCATCAATCATGAGCATTTCCACCTACTCACCCTCCAAACTTGGAACCACCCACATCTGTGGCCAATGATGGCCTAATGGAGGTCACCCTAAAACTGGGAACTCTGCTTCACTCAAGGCTAGATGGTCCTAAGTACAGAATCCTTCAGTATGAGGTGCTGAAGCACACGTTGGCCAAGAGAGAAACCGGCTGAAGAGTAAGAAGACAGAGATAGACTTGCAACATCTTCTTTAATGATTTCTGCCTTTCTTCAGTTCTGTCTCTCTTCCCCCTTTAAGGTGGCCTAGCGTTGAAACAGATGTAGGGAACAAGGCCGGCACGGATACCACAGCCCGGGAGGAACCTAAGTTCCAGTTTAAATTCTTAAGTTCTTGGCTAAATAAAAGATCATTTCTGTTAACCCGGCTCCCGTCTCTCTTGTGGTTGTGTTTTGTGGCAGCTTAAACCTCTCCTCGTCTTGGGGCCCGTGTCACAGCGTCCTTTGTATAAAGCCAACATTGTCTCATCCAAGATACAATACCACATCACTGCAAAAACTTGAAATGTTTGCAGCGATGTGGTATTGTATCTCGGATAAGACAGCAGATATACGAAAATCAGGTTTTATGGAAAAAACGGGCCTGACACGGGTTATTATCGCATTTCCAAGTCAGCCTTAGCATGTTTTCTAAGTGCGCAAATGTCTACATAAAGAATTGTTAATGTGCGTGTGACTTTTCTTCTAAAAGATTTTCTACATTGAGCTCCAACGAGTGAACTACAATGCATGACAAGGGTAGCTATGCTGCAAAAAAGCATGACATTATGGATTGATGTTTGTATCCCACATATCTTAACAGTAGGCTTCAAAGAGATTGTGGAAGTCCTTTCTGCTTTTGGCTCCGATGTATGCGCTAAAATGTCACGTAAACGTTAAAGCCCACAGAATTCAACTTCGCAAAACCATTTTAGAGGAGAGGCGCAGCAGAATGGAATGCACATTGAGTTTCGATAAGTCGTTAAGACTATATTTTCAGGGATCATTTCTATAGTTCTTTGCTTGGAAATGTGTTTCGAAAGTGCTTGTCTCCCAACCCACGATGAAGAATCATGATGCTCTTTTCTGGGTGTGAATTGGGCGCAGAGCAGCGACTTTGGTTGTGAGTTCTGCGTTGTTGATGAACCTTCTGTATTGCTTTTTGCAATATTGAAGAAAGGAGCATGTTCTGAGTGGTGTTTAGCATTTAAGTCTCATTTTGTAGTTCTTTTGATTTTGCATCTGTAGATTGTATGCAGCAAACTTTGTTAAAATTCAGAACTTTTTGCAATGATGTGGGACTGTATGTTGTGTAAGACAGCAGTTGCAGAAAGTGGTTTTTATGGTAAAAAGTGCTCTGGATACGTGCTCATTTCGAGGTCAGCCATTGCAAGTTTTTTAAAGAGCGCAATCAACGTCAAGTTGCAGAAATGCCTCCGTTAGCATTTGTTGGCAGGTGCGTGACTTTTTCATTGGACGTCAGCTCTGTGTCGTTTATGAAGGTTCTGTATTGCTCTTGTCGATATGGAAGAAAGGGGTATGATCTGAGCGTTGTTAGACATTTGTGCCTTTTGAGAAAGTGGATTGTTTCAGGAGCTTTTCTGGAATGCCTCGTGGCAATCCAATAATGGAAAGAGGAGCCCGGGACCAATGGAGCCGGTCCCGGCTAGGAAAAGTCATCAATCATGAGCATTTCCACCTACTCACCCTCCAAACTTGGAACCACCCACATCTGTGGCCAATGATGGCCTAATGGAGGTCACCCTAAAACTGGGAACTCTGCTTCACTCAAGGCTAGATGGTCCTAAGTACAGAATCCTTCAGTATGAGGTGCTGAAGCACACGTTGGCCAAGAGAGAAACCGGCTGAAGAGTAAGAAGACAGAGATAGACTTGCAACATCTTCTTTAATGATTTCTGCCTTTCTTCAGTTCTGTCTCTCTTCCCCCTTTAAGGTGGCCTAGCGTTGAAACAGATGTAGGGAACAAGGCCGGCACGGATACCACAGCCCGGGAGGAACCTAAGTTCCAGTTTAAATTCTTAAGTTCTTGGCTAAATAAAAGATCATTTCTGTTAACCCGGCTCCCGTCTCTCTTGTGGTTGTGTTTTGTGGCAGCTTAAACCTCTCCTCGTCTTGGGGCCCGTGTCACAGCGTCCTTTGTATAAAGCCAACATTGTCTCATCCAAGATACAATACCACATCACTGCAAAAACTTGAAATGTTTGCAGCGATGTGGTATTGTATCTCGGATAAGACAGCAGATATACGAAAATCAGGTTTTATGGAAAAAACGGGCCTGACACGGGTTATTATCGCATTTCCAAGTCAGCCTTAGCATGTTTTCTAAGTGCGCAAATGTCTACATAAAGAATTGTTAATGTGCGTGTGACTTTTCTTCTAAAAGATTTTCTACATTGAGCTCCAACGAGTGAACTACAATGCATGACACGGGTAGCTATGCTGCAAAAAAGCATGACATTATGGATTGATGTTTGTATCCCACATATCTTAACAGTAGGCTTCAAAGAGATTGTGGAAGTCCTTTCTGCTTTTGGCTCCGATGTATGCGCTAAAATGTCACGTAAACGTTAAAGCCCACAGAATTCAACTTCGCAAAACCATTTTAGAGGCGAGGCGCAGCAGAATGGAATGCACATTGAGTTTCGATAAGTCGTTAAGACTATATTTTCAGGGATCATTTCTATAGTTCTTTGCTTGGAAATGTGTTTCGAAAGTGCTTGTCTCCCAACCCACGATGAAGAATCATGATGCTCTTTTCTGGGTGTGAATTGGGCGCAGAGCAGCGACTTTGGTTGTGAGTTCTGCGTTGTTGATGAACCTTCTGTATTGCTTTTTGCAATATTGAAGAAAGGAGCATGTTCTGAGTGGTGTTTAGCATTTAAGTCTCATTTTGTAGTTCTTTTGATTTTGCATCTGTAGATCGTATGCAGCAAACTTTGTTAAAATTCAGAACTTTTTGCAATGATGTGGGACTGTATGTTGTGTAAGACAGCAGTTGCAGAAAGTGGTTTTTATGGTAAAAAGTGCTCTGGATACGTGCTCATTTCGAGGTCAGCCATTGCAAGTTTTTTAAAGAGCGCAATCAACGTCAAGTTGCAGAAATGCCTCCGTTAGCATTTGTTGGCAGGTGCGTGACTTTTTCATTGGACGTCAGCTCTGTGTCGTTTATGAAGGTTCTGTATTGCTCTTGTCGATATGGAAGAAAGGGGTATGATCTGAGCGTTGTTAGACATTTGTGCCTTTTGAGAAAGTGGATTGTTTCAGGAGCTTTTCTGGAATGCCTCGTGGCAATCCAATAATGGAAAGAGGAGCCCGGGACCAATGGAGCCGGTCCCGGCTAGGAAAAGTCATCAATCATGAGCATTTCCACCTACTCACCCTCCAAACTTGGAACCACCCACATCTGTGGCCAATGATGGCCTAATGGAGGTCACCCTAAAACTGGGAACTCTGCTTCACTCAAGGCTAGATGGTCCTAAGTACAGAATCCTTCAGTATGAGGTGCTGAAGCACACGTTGGCCAAGAGAGAAACCGGCTGAAGAGTAAGAAGACAGAGATAGACTTGCAACATCTTCTTTAATGATTTCTGCCTTTCTTCAGTTCTGTCTCTCTTCCCCCTTTAAGGTGGCCTAGCGTTGAAACAGATGTAGGGAACAAGGCCGGCACGGATACCACAGCCCGGGAGGAACCTAAGTTCCAGTTTAAATTCTTAAGTTCTTGGCTAAATAAAAGATCATTTCTGTTAACCCGGCTCCCGTCTCTCTTGTGGTTGTGTTTTGTGGCAGCTTAAACCTCTCCTCGTCTTGGGGCCCGTGTCACAGCGTCCTTTGTATAAAGCCAACATTGTCTCATCCAAGATACAATACCACATCACTGCAAAAACTTGAAATGTTTGCAGCGATGTGGTATTGTATCTCGGATAAGACAGCAGATATACGAAAATCAGGTTTTATGGAAAAAACGGGCCTGACACGGGTTATTATCGCATTTCCAAGTCAGCCTTAGCATGTTTTCTAAGTGCGCAAATGTCTACATAAAGAATTGTTAATGTGCGTGTGACTTTTCTTCTAAAAGATTTTCTACATTGAGCTCCAACGAGTGAACTACAATGCATGACAAGGGTAGCTATGCTGCAAAAAAGCATGACATTATGGATTGATGTTTGTATCCCACATATCTTAACAGTAGGCTTCAAAGAGATTGTGGAAGTCCTTTCTGCTTTTGGCTCCGATGTATGCGCTAAAATGTCACGTAAACGTTAAAGCCCACAGAATTCAACTTCGCAAAACCATTTTAGAGGAGAGGCGCAGCAGAATGGAATGCACATTGAGTTTCGATAAGTCGTTAAGACTATATTTTCAGGGATCATTTCTATAGTTCTTTGCTTGGAAATGTGTTTCGAAAGTGCTTGTCTCCCAACCCACGATGAAGAATCATGATGCTCTTTTCTGGGTGTGAATTGGGCGCAGAGCAGCGACTTTGGTTGTGAGTTCTGCGTTGTTGATGAACCTTCTGTATTGCTTTTTGCAATATTGAAGAAAGGAGCATGTTCTGAGTGGTGTTTAGCATTTAAGTCTCA
The DNA here is from genome assembly GCA_021554675.1 of Leuciscus idus. Taxonomy (NCBI): domain Eukaryota; kingdom Metazoa; phylum Chordata; class Actinopteri; order Cypriniformes; family Leuciscidae; genus Leuciscus; species Leuciscus idus. The sequence continues at coordinate 11,261,670 of CM038634.1, forward strand.
TTTTGTAGTTCTTTTGATTTTGCATCTGTAGATCGTATGCAGCAAACTTTGTTAAAATTCAGAACTTTTTGCAATGATGTGGGACTGTATGTTGTGTAAGACAGCAGTTGCAGAAAGTGGTTTTTATGGTAAAAAGTGCTCTGGATGCGTGATCATTTCGAGGTCAGCCATTGCAAGTTTTTTAAAGAGCGCAATCAACGTCAAGTTGCAGAAATGCCTCCGTTAGCATTTGTTGGCAGGTGCGTGACTTTTTCATTGGACGTCAGCTCTGTGTCGTTTATGAAGGTTCTGTATTGCTCTTGTCGATATGGAAGAAAGGGGTATGATCTGAGCGTTGTTAGACATTTGTGCCTTTTGAGAAAGTGGATTGTTTCAGGAGCTTTTCTGGAATGCCTCGTGGCAATCCAATAATGGAAAGAGGAGCCCGGGACCAATGTAGCCGGTCCCGGCTAGGAAAAGTCATCAATCATGAGCATTTCCACCTACTCACCCTCCAAACTTGGAACCACCCACATCTGTGGCCAATGATGGCCTAATGGAGGTCACCCTAAAACTGGGAACTCTGCTTCACTCAAGGCTAGATGGTCCTAAGTACAGAATCCTTCAGTATGAGGTGCTGAAGCACACGTTGGCCAAGAGAGAAACCGGCTGAAGAGTAAGAAGACAGAGATAGACTTGCAACATCTTCTTTAATGATTTCTGCCTTTCTTCAGTTCTGTCTCTCTTCCCCCTTTAAGGTGGCCTAGCGTTGAAACAGATGTAGGGAACAAGGCCGGCACGGATACCACAGCCCGGGAGGAACCTAAGTTCCAGTTTAAATTCTTAAGTTCTTGGCTAAATAAAAGATCATTTCTGTTAACCCGGCTCCCGTCTCTCTTGTGGTTGTGTTTTGTGGCAGCTTAAACCTCTCCTCGTCTTGGGGCCCGTGTCACAGCGTCCTTTGTATAAAGCCAACATTGTCTCATCCAAGATACAATACCACATCACTGCAAAAACTTGAAATGTTTGCAGCGATGTGGTATTGTATCTCGGATAAGACAGCAGATATACGAAAATCAGGTTTTATGGAAAAAACGGGCCTGACACGGGTTATTATCGCATTTCCAAGTCAGCCTTAGCATGTTTTCTAAGTGCGCAAATGTCTACATAAAGAATTGTTAATGTGCGTGTGACTTTTCTTCTAAAAGATTTTCTACATTGAGCTCCAACGAGTGAACTACAATGCATGACACGGGTAGCTATGCTGCAAAAAAGCATGACATTATGGATTGATGTTTGTATCCCACATATCTTAACAGTAGGCTTCAAAGAGATTGTGGAAGTCCTTTCTGCTTTTGGCTCCGATGTATGCGCTAAAATGTCACGTAAACGTTAAAGCCCACAGAATTCAACTTCGCAAAACCATTTTAGAGGAGAGGCGCAGCAGAATGGAATGCACATTGAGTTTCGATAAGTCGTTAAGACTATATTTTCAGGGATCATTTCTATAGTTCTTTGCTTGGAAATGTGTTTCGAAAGTGCTTGTCTCCCAACCCACGATGAAGAATCATGATGCTCTTTTCTGGGTGTGAATTGGGCGCAGAGCAGCGACTTTGGTTGTGAGTTCTGCGTTGTTGATGAACCTTCTGTATTGCTTTTTGCAATATTGAAGAAAGGAGCATGTTCTGAGTGGTGTTTAGCATTTAAGTCTCATTTTGTAGTTCTTTTGATTTTGTATCTGTAGATTGTATGCAGCAAACTTTGTTAAAATTCAGAACTTTTTGCAATGATGTGGGACTGTATGTTGTGTAAGACAGCAGTTGCAGAAAGTGGTTTTTATGGTAAAAAGTGCTCTGGATGCGTGCTCATTTCGAGGTCAGCCATTGCAAGTTTTTTAAAGAGCGCAATCAACGTCAAGTTGCAGAAATGCCTCCGTTAGCATTTGTTGGCAGGTGCGTGACTTTTTCATTGGACGTCAGCTCTGTGTCGTTTATGAAGGTTCTGTATTGCTCTTGTCGATATGGAAGAAAGGGGTATGATCTGAGCGTTGTTAGACATTTGTGCCTTTTGAGAAAGTGGATTGTTTCAGGAGCTTTTCTGGAATGCCTCGTGGCAATCCAATAATGGAAAGAGGAGCCCGGGACCAATGTAGCCGGTCCCGGCTAGGAAAAGTCATCAATCATGAGCATTTCCACCTACTCACCCTCCAAACTTGGAACCACCCACATCTGTGGCCAATGATGGCCTAATGGAGGTCACCCTAAAACTGGGAACTCTGCTTCACTCAAGGCTAGATGGTCCTAAGTACAGAATCCTTCAGTATGAGGTGCTGAAGCACACGTTGGCCAAGAGAGAAACCGGCTGAAGAGTAAGAAGACAGAGATAGACTTGCAACATCTTCTTTAATGATTTCTGCCTTTCTTCAGTTCTGTCTCTCTTCCCCCTTTAAGGTGGCCTAGCGTTGAAACAGATGTAGGGAACAAGGCCGGCACGGATACCACAGCCCGGGAGGAACCTAAGTTCCAGTTTAAATTCTTAAGTTCTTGGCTAAATAAAAGATCATTTCTGTTAACCCGGCTCCCGTCTCTCTTGTGGTTGTGTTTTGTGGCAGCTTAAACCTCTCCTCGTCTTGGGGCCCGTGTCACAGCGTCCTTTGTATAAAGCCAACATTGTCTCATCCAAGATACAATACCACATCACTGCAAAAACTTGAAATGTTTGCAGCGATGTGGTATTGTATCTCGGATAAGACAGCAGATATACGAAAATCAGGTTTTATGGAAAAAACGGGCCTGACACGGGTTATTATCGCATTTCCAAGTCAGCCTTAGCATGTTTTCTAAGTGCGCAAATGTCTACATAAAGAATTGTTAATGTGCGTGTGACTTTTCTTCTAAAAGATTTTCTACATTGAGCTCCAACGAGTGAACTACAATGCATGACACGGGTAGCTATGCTGCAAAAAAGCATGACATTATGGATTGATGTTTGTATCCCACATATCTTAACAGTAGGCTTCAAAGAGATTGTGGAAGTCCTTTCTGCTTTTGGCTCCGATGTATGCGCTAAAATGTCACGTAAACGTTAAAGCCCACAGAATTCAACTTCGCAAAACCATTTTAGAGGAGAGGCGCAGCAGAATGGAATGCACATTGAGTTTCGATAAGTCGTTAAGACTATATTTTCAGGGATCATTTCTATAGTTCTTTGCTTGGAAATGTGTTTCGAAAGTGCTTGTCTCCCAACCCACGATGAAGAATCATGATGCTCTTTTCTGGGTGTGAATTGGGCGCAGAGCAGCGACTTTGGTTGTGAGTTCTGCGTTGTTGATGAACCTTCTGTATTGCTTTTTGCAATATTGAAGAAAGGAGCATGTTCTGAGTGGTGTTTAGCATTTAAGTCTCATTTTGTAGTTCTTTTGATTTTGCATCTGTAGATTGTATGCAGCAAACTTTGTTAAAATTCAGAACTTTTTGCAATGATGTGGGACTGTATGTTGTGTAAGACAGCAGTTGCAGAAAGTGGTTTTTATGGTAAAAAGTGCTCTGGATGCGTGCTCATTTCGAGGTCAGCCATTGCAAGTTTTTTAAAGAGCGCAATCAACGTCAAGTTGCAGAAATGCCTCCGTTAGCATTTGTTGGCAGGTGCGTGACTTTTTCATTGGACGTCAGCTCTGTGTCGTTTATGAAGGTTCTGTATTGCTCTTGTCGATATGGAAGAAAGGGGTATGATCTGAGCGTTGTTAGACATTTGTGCCTTTTGAGAAAGTGGATTGTTTCAGGAGCTTTTCTGGAATGCCTCGTGGCAATCCAATAATGGAAAGAGGAGCCCGGGACCAATGTAGCCGGTCCCGGCTAGGAAAAGTCATCAATCATGAGCATTTCCACCTACTCACCCTCCAAACTTGGAACCACCCACATCTGTGGCCAATGATGGCCTAATGGAGGTCACCCTAAAACTGGGAACTCTGCTTCACTCAAGGCTAGATGGTCCTAAGTACAGAATCCTTCAGTATGAGGTGCTGAAGCACACGTTGGCCAAGAGAGAAACCGGCTGAAGAGTAAGAAGACAGAGATAGACTTGCAACATCTTCTTTAATGATTTCTGCCTTTCTTCAGTTCTGTCTCTCTTCCCCCTTTAAGGTGGCCTAGCGTTGAAACAGATGTAGGGAACAAGGCCGGCACGGATACCACAGCCCGGGAGGAACCTAAGTTCCAGTTTAAATTCTTAAGTTCTTGGCTAAATAAAAGATCATTTCTGTTAACCCGGCTCCCGTCTCTCTTGTGGTTGTGTTTTGTGGCAGCTTAAACCTCTCCTCGTCTTGGGGCCCGTGTCACAGCGTCCTTTGTATAAAGCCAACATTGTCTCATCCAAGATACAATACCACATCACTGCAAAAACTTGAAATGTTTGCAGCGATGTGGTATTGTATCTCGGATAAGACAGCAGATATACGAAAATCAGGTTTTATGGAAAAAACGGGCCTGACACGGGTTATTATCGCATTTCCAAGTCAGCCTTAGCATGTTTTCTAAGTGCGCAAATGTCTACATAAAGAATTGTTAATGTGCGTGTGACTTTTCTTCTAAAAGATTTTCTACATTGAGCTCCAACGAGTGAACTACAATGCATGACACGGGTAGCTATGCTGCAAAAAAGCATGACATTATGGATTGATGTTTGTATCCCACATATCTTAACAGTAGGCTTCAAAGAGATTGTGGAAGTCCTTTCTGCTTTTGGCTCCGATGTATGCGCTAAAATGTCACGTAAACGTTAAAGCCCACAGAATTCAACTTCGCAAAACCATTTTAGAGGAGAGGCGCAGCAGAATGGAATGCACATTGAGTTTCGATAAGTCGTTAAGACTATATTTTCAGGGATCATTTCTATAGTTCTTTGCTTGGAAATGTGTTTCGAAAGTGCTTGTCTCCCAACCCACGATGAAGAATCATGATGCTCTTTTCTGGGTGTGAATTGGGCGCAGAGCAGCGACTTTGGTTGTGAGTTCTGCGTTGTTGATGAACCTTCTGTATTGCTTTTTGCAATATTGAAGAAAGGAGCATGTTCTGAGTGGTGTTTAGCATTTAAGTCTCATTTTGTAGTTCTTTTGATTTTGCATCTGTAGATTGTATGCAGCAAACTTTGTTAAAATTCAGAACTTTTTGCAATGATGTGGGACTGTATGTTGTGTAAGACAGCAGTTGCAGAAAGTGGTTTTTATGGTAAAAAGTGCTCTGGATGCGTGCTCATTTCGAGGTCAGCCATTGCAAGTTTTTTAAAGAGCGCAATCAACGTCAAGTTGCAGAAATGCCTCCGTTAGCATTTGTTGGCAGGTGCGTGACTTTTTCATTGGACGTCAGCTCTGTGTCGTTTATGAAGGTTCTGTATTGCTCTTGTCGATATGGAAGAAAGGGGTATGATCTGAGCGTTGTTAGACATTTGTGCCTTTTGAGAAAGTGGATTGTTTCAGGAGCTTTTCTGGAATGCCTCGTGGCAATCCAATAATGGAAAGAGGAGCCCGGGACCAATGGAGCCGGTCCCGGCTAGGAAAAGTCATCAATCATGAGCATTTCCACCTACTCACCCTCCAAACTTGGAACCACCCACATCTGTGGCCAATGATGGCCTAATGGAGGTCACCCTAAAACTGGGAACTCTGCTTCACTCAAGGCTAGATGGTCCTAAGTACAGAATCCTTCAGTATGAGGTGCTGAAGCACACGTTGGCCAAGAGAGAAACCGGCTGAAGAGTAAGAAGACAGAGATAGACTTGCAACATCTTCTTTAATGATTTCTGCCTTTCTTCAGTTCTGTCTCTCTTCCCCCTTTAAGGTGGCCTAGCGTTGAAACAGATGTAGGGAACAAGGCCGGCACGGATACCACAGCCCGGGAGGAACCTAAGTTCCAGTTTAAATTCTTAAGTTCTTGGCTAAATAAAAGATCATTTCTGTTAACCCGGCTCCCGTCTCTCTTGTGGTTGTGTTTTGTGGCAGCTTAAACCTCTCCTCGTCTTGGGGCCCGTGTCACAGCGTCCTTTGTATAAAGCCAACATTGTCTCATCCAAGATACAATACCACATCACTGCAAAAACTTGAAATGTTTGCAGCGATGTGGTATTGTATCTCGGATAAGACAGCAGATATACGAAAATCAGGTTTTATGGAAAAAACGGGCCTGACACGGGTTATTATCGCATTTCCAAGTCAGCCTTAGCATGTTTTCTAAGTGCGCAAATGTCTACATAAAGAATTGTTAATGTGCGTGTGACTTTTCTTCTAAAAGATTTTCTACATTGAGCTCCAACGAGTGAACTACAATGCATGACACGGGTAGCTATGCTGCAAAAAAGCATGACATTATGGATTGATGTTTGTATCCCACATATCTTAACAGTAGGCTTCAAAGAGATTGTGGAAGTCCTTTCTGCTTTTGGCTCCGATGTATGCGCTAAAATGTCACGTAAACGTTAAAGCCCACAGAATTCAACTTCGCAAAACCATTTTAGAGGAGAGGCGCAGCAGAATGGAATGCACATTGAGTTTCGATAAGTCGTTAAGACTATATTTTCAGGGATCATTTCTATAGTTCTTTGCTTGGAAATGTGTTTCGAAAGTGCTTGTCTCCCAACCCACGATGAAGAATCATGATGCTCTTTTCTGGGTGTGAATTGGGCGCAGAGCAGCGACTTTGGTTGTGAGTTCTGCGTTGTTGATGAACCTTCTGTATTGCTTTTTGCAATATTGAAGAAAGGAGCATGTTCTGAGTGGTGTTTAGCATTTAAGTCTCATTTTGTAGTTCTTTTGATTTTGCATCTGTAGATCGTATGCAGCAAACTTTGTTAAAATTCAGAACTTTTTGCAATGATGTGGGACTGTATGTTGTGTAAGACAGCAGTTGCAGAAAGTGGTTTTTATGGTAAAAAGTGCTCTGGATGCGTGCTCATTTCGAGGTCAGCCATTGCAAGTTTTTTAAAGAGCGCAATCAACGTCAAGTTGCAGAAATGCCTCCGTTAGCATTTGTTGGCAGGTGCGTGACTTTTTCATTGGACGTCAGCTCTGTGTCGTTTATGAAGGTTCTGTATTGCTCTTGTCGATATGGAAGAAAGGGGTATGATCTGAGCGTTGTTAGACATTTGTGCCTTTTGAGAAAGTGGATTGTTTCAGGAGCTTTTCTGGAATGCCTCGTGGCAATCCAATAATGGAAAGAGGAGCCCGGGACCAATGTAGCCGGTCCCGGCTAGGAAAAGTCATCAATCATGAGCATTTCCACCTACTCACCCTCCAAACTTGGAACCACCCACATCTGTGGCCAATGATGGCCTAATGGAGGTCACCCTAAAACTGGGAACTCTGCTTCACTCAAGGCTAGATGGTCCTAAGTACAGAATCCTTCAGTATGAGGTGCTGAAGCACACGTTGGCCAAGAGAGAAACCGGCTGAAGAGTAAGAAGACAGAGATAGACTTGCAACATCTTCTTTAATGATTTCTGCCTTTCTTCAGTTCTGTCTCTCTTCCCCCTTTAAGGTGGCCTAGCGTTGAAACAGATGTAGGGAACAAGGCCGGCACGGATACCACAGCCCGGGAGGAACCTAAGTTCCAGTTTAAATTCTTAAGTTCTTGGCTAAATAAAAGATCATTTCTGTTAACCCGGCTCCCGTCTCTCTTGTGGTTGTGTTTTGTGGCAGCTTAAACCTCTCCTCGTCTTGGGGCCCGTGTCACAGCGTCCTTTGTATAAAGCCAACATTGTCTCATCCAAGATACAATACCACATCACTGCAAAAACTTGAAATGTTTGCAGCGATGTGGTATTGTATCTCGGATAAGACAGCAGATATACGAAAATCAGGTTTTATGGAAAAAACGGGCCTGACACGGGTTATTATCGCATTTCCAAGTCAGCCTTAGCATGTTTTCTAAGTGCGCAAATGTCTACATAAAGAATTGTTAATGTGCGTGTGACTTTTCTTCTAAAAGATTTTCTACATTGAGCTCCAACGAGTGAACTACAATGCATGACAAGGGTAGCTATGCTGCAAAAAAGCATGACATTATGGATTGATGTTTGTATCCCACATATCTTAACAGTAGGCTTCAAAGAGATTGTGGAAGTCCTTTCTGCTTTTGGCTCCGATGTATGCGCTAAAATGTCACGTAAACGTTAAAGCCCACAGAATTCAACTTCGCAAAACCATTTTAGAGGAGAGGCGCAGCAGAATGGAATGCACATTGAGTTTCGATAAGTCGTTAAGACTATATTTTCAGGGATCATTTCTATAGTTCTTTGCTTGGAAATGTGTTTCGAAAGTGCTTGTCTCCCAACCCACGATGAAGAATCATGATGCTCTTTTCTGGGTGTGAATTGGGCGCAGAGCAGCGACTTTGGTTGTGAGTTCTGCGTTGTTGATGAACCTTCTGTATTGCTTTTTGCAATATTGAAGAAAGGAGCATGTTCTGAGTGGTGTTTAGCATTTAAGTCTCATTTTGTAGTTCTTTTGATTTTGCATCTGTAGATCGTATGCAGCAAACTTTGTTAAAATTCAGAACTTTTTGCAATGATGTGGGACTGTATGTTGTGTAAGACAGCAGTTGCAGAAAGTGGTTTTTATGGTAAAAAGTGCTCTGGATGCGTGATCATTTCGAGGTCAGCCATTGCAAGTTTTTTAAAGAGCGCAATCAACGTCAAGTTGCAGAAATGCCTCCGTTAGCATTTGTTGGCAGGTGCGTGACTTTTTCATTGGACGTCAGCTCTGTGTCGTTTATGAAGGTTCTGTATTGCTCTTGTCGATATGGAAGAAAGGGGTATGATCTGAGCGTTGTTAGACATTTGTGCCTTTTGAGAAAGTGGATTGTTTCAGGAGCTTTTCTGGAATGCCTCGTGGCAATCCAATAATGGAAAGAGGAGCCCGGGACCAATGTAGCCGGTCCCGGCTAGGAAAAGTCATCAATCATGAGCATTTCCACCTACTCACCCTCCAAACTTGGAACCACCCACATCTGTGGCCAATGATGGCCTAATGGAGGTCACCCTAAAACTGGGAACTCTGCTTCACTCAAGGCTAGATGGTCCTAAGTACAGAATCCTTCAGTATGAGGTGCTGAAGCACACGTTGGCCAAGAGAGAAACCGGCTGAAGAGTAAGAAGACAGAGATAGACTTGCAACATCTTCTTTAATGATTTCTGCCTTTCTTCAGTTCTGTCTCTCTTCCCCCTTTAAGGTGGCCTAGCGTTGAAACAGATGTAGGGAACAAGGCCGGCACGGATACCACAGCCCGGGAGGAACCTAAGTTCCAGTTTAAATTCTTAAGTTCTTGGCTAAATAAAAGATCATTTCTGTTAACCCGGCTCCCGTCTCTCTTGTGGTTGTGTTTTGTGGCAGCTTAAACCTCTCCTCGTCTTGGGGCCCGTGTCACAGCGTCCTTTGTATAAAGCCAACATTGTCTCATCCAAGATACAATACCACATCACTGCAAAAACTTGAAATGTTTGCAGCGATGTGGTATTGTATCTCGGATAAGACAGCAGATATACGAAAATCAGGTTTTATGGAAAAAACGGGCCTGACACGGGTTATTATCGCATTTCCAAGTCAGCCTTAGCATGTTTTCTAAGTGCGCAAATGTCTACATAAAGAATTGTTAATGTGCGTGTGACTTTTCTTCTAAAAGATTTTCTACATTGAGCTCCAACGAGTGAACTACAATGCATGACAAGGGTAGCTATGCTGCAAAAAAGCATGACATTATGGATTGATGTTTGTATCCCACATATCTTAACAGTAGGCTTCAAAGAGATTGTGGAAGTCCTTTCTGCTTTTGGCTCCGATGTATGCGCTAAAATGTCACGTAAACGTTAAAGCCCACAGAATTCAACTTCGCAAAACCATTTTAGAGGAGAGGCGCAGCAGAATGGAATGCACATTGAGTTTCGATAAGTCGTTAAGACTATATTTTCAGGGATCATTTCTATAGTTCTTTGCTTGGAAATGTGTTTCGAAAGTGCTTGTCTCCCAACCCACGATGAAGAATCATGATGCTCTTTTCTGGGTGTGAATTGGGCGCAGAGCAGCGACTTTGGTTGTGAGTTCTGCGTTGTTGATGAACCTTCTGTATTGCTTTTTGCAATATTGAAGAAAGGAGCATGTTCTGAGTGGTGTTTAGCATTTAAGTCTCATTTTGTAGTTCTTTTGATTTTGCATCTGTAGATTGTATGCAGCAAACTTTGTTAAAATTCAGAACTTTTTGCAATGATGTGGGACTGTATGTTGTGTAAGACAGCAGTTGCAGAAAGTGGTTTTTATGGTAAAAAGTGCTCTGGATGCGTGCTCATTTCGAGGTCAGCCATTGCAAGTTTTTTAAAGAGCGCAATCAACGTCAAGTTGCAGAAATGCCTCCGTTAGCATTTGTTGGCAGGTGCGTGACTTTTTCATTGGACGTCAGCTCTGTGTCGTTTATGAAGGTTCTGTATTGCTCTTGTCGATATGGAAGAAAGGGGTATGATCTGAGCGTTGTTAGACATTTGTGCCTTTTGAGAAAGTGGATTGTTTCAGGAGCTTTTCTGGAATGCCTCGTGGCAATCCAATAATGGAAAGAGGAGCCCGGGACCAATGTAGCCGGTCCCGGCTAGGAAAAGTCATCAATCATGAGCATTTCCACCTACTCACCCTCCAAACTTGGAACCACCCACATCTGTGGCCAATGATGGCCTAATGGAGGTCACCCTAAAACTGGGAACTCTGCTTCACTCAAGGCTAGATGGTCCTAAGTACAGAATCCTTCAGTATGAGGTGCTGAAGCACACGTTGGCCAAGAGAGAAACCGGCTGAAGAGTAAGAAGACAGAGATAGACTTGCAACATCTTCTTTAATGATTTCTGCCTTTCTTCAGTTCTGTCTCTCTTCCCCCTTTAAGGTGGCCTAGCGTTGAAACAGATGTAGGGAACAAGGCCGGCACGGATACCACAGCCCGGGAGGAACCTAAGTTCCAGTTTAAATTCTTAAGTTCTTGGCTAAATAAAAGATCATTTCTGTTAACCCGGCTCCCGTCTCTCTTGTGGTTGTGTTTTGTGGCAGCTTAAACCTCTCCTCGTCTTGGGGCCCGTGTCACAGCGTCCTTTGTATAAAGCCAACATTGTCTCATCCAAGATACAATACCACATCACTGCAAAAACTTGAAATGTTTGCAGCGATGTGGTATTGTATCTCGGATAAGACAGCAGATATACGAAAATCAGGTTTTATGGAAAAAACGGGCCTGACACGGGTTATTATCGCATTTCCAAGTCAGCCTTAGCATGTTTTCTAAGTGCGCAAATGTCTACATAAAGAATTGTTAATGTGCGTGTGACTTTTCTTCTAAAAGATTTTCTACATTGAGCTCCAACGAGTGAACTACAATGCATGACAAGGGTAGCTATGCTGCAAAAAAGCATGACATTATGGATTGATGTTTGTATCCCACATATCTTAACAGTAGGCTTCAAAGAGATTGTGGAAGTCCTTTCTGCTTTTGGCTCCGATGTATGCGCTAAAATGTCACGTAAACGTTAAAGCCCACAGAATTCAACTTCGCAAAACCATTTTAGAGGAGAGGCGCAGCAGAATGGAATGCACATTGAGTTTCGATAAGTCGTTAAGACTATATTTTCAGGGATCATTTCTATAGTTCTTTGCTTGGAAATGTGTTTCGAAAGTGCTTGTCTCCCAACCCACGATGAAGAATCATGATGCTCTTTTCTGGGTGTGAATTGGGCGCAGAGCAGCGACTTTGGTTGTGAGTTCTGCGTTGTTGATGAACCTTCTGTATTGCTTTTTGCAATATTGAAGAAAGGAGCATGTTCTGAGTGGTGTTTAGCATTTAAGTCTCATTTTGTAGTTCTTTTGATTTTGCATCTGTAGATCGTATGCAGCAAACTTTGTTAAAATTCAGAACTTTTTGCAATGATGTGGGACTGTATGTTGTGTAAGACAGCAGTTGCAGAAAGTGGTTTTTATGGTAAAAAGTGCTCTGGATGCGTGATCATTTCGAGGTCAGCCATTGCAAGTTTTTTAAAGAGCGCAATCAACGTCAAGTTGCAGAAATGCCTCCGTTAGCATTTGTTGGCAGGTGCGTGACTTTTTCATTGGACGTCAGCTCTGTGTCGTTTATGAAGGTTCTGTATTGCTCTTGTCGATATGGAAGAAAGGGGTATGATCTGAGCGTTGTTAGACATTTGTGCCTTTTGAGAAAGTGGATTGTTTCAGGAGCTTTTCTGGAATGCCTCGTGGCAATCCAATAATGGAAAGAGGAGCCCGGGACCAATGGAGCCGGTCCCGGCTAGGAAAAGTCATCAATCATGAGCATTTCCACCTACTCACCCTCCAAACTTGGAACCACCCACATCTGTGGCCAATGATGGCCTAATGGAGGTCACCCTAAAACTGGGAACTCTGCTTCACTCAAGGCTAGATGGTCCTAAGTACAGAATCCTTCAGTATGAGGTGCTGAAGCACACGTTGGCCAAGAGAGAAACCGGCTGAAGAGTAAGAAGACAGAGATAGACTTGCAACATCTTCTTTAATGATTTCTGCCTTTCTTCAGTTCTGTCTCTCTTCCCCCTTTAAGGTGGCCTAGCGTTGAAACAGATGTAGGGAACAAGGCCGGCACGGATACCACAGCCCGGGAGGAACCTAAGTTCCAGTTTAAATTCTTAAGTTCTTGGCTAAATAAAAGATCATTTCTGTTAACCCGGCTCCCGTCTCTCTTGTGGTTGTGTTTTGTGGCAGCTTAAACCTCTCCTCGTCTTGGGGCCCGTGTCACAGCGTCCTTTGTATAAAGCCAACATTGTCTCATCCAAGATACAATACCACATCACTGCAAAAACTTGAAATGTTTGCAGCGATGTGGTATTGTATCTCGGATAAGACAGCAGATATACGAAAATCAGGTTTTATGGAAAAAACGGGCCTGACACGGGTTATTATCGCATTTCCAAGTCAGCCTTAGCATGTTTTCTAAGTGCGCAAATGTCTACATAAAGAATTGTTAATGTGCGTGTGACTTTTCTTCTAAAAGATTTTCTACATTGAGCTCCAACGAGTGAACTACAATGCATGACAAGGGTAGCTATGCTGCAAAAAAGCATGACATTATGGATTGATGTTTGTATCCCACATATCTTAACAGTAGGCTTCAAAGAGATTGTGGAAGTCCTTTCTGCTTTTGGCTCCGATGTATGCGCTAAAATGTCACGTAAACGTTAAAGCCCACAGAATTCAACTTCGCAAAACCATTTTAGAGGAGAGGCGCAGCAGAATGGAATGCACATTGAGTTTCGATAAGTCGTTAAGACTATATTTTCAGGGATCATTTCTATAGTTCTTTGCTTGGAAATGTGTTTCGAAAGTGCTTGTCTCCCAACCCACGATGAAGAATCATGATGCTCTTTTCTGGGTGTGAATTGGGCGCAGAGCAGCGACTTTGGTTGTGAGTTCTGCGTTGTTGATGAACCTTCTGTATTGCTTTTTGCAATATTGAAGAAAGGAGCATGTTCTGAGTGGTGTTTAGCATTTAAGTCTCATTTTGTAGTTCTTTTGATTTTGCATCTGTAGATTGTATGCAGCAAACTTTGTTAAAATTCAGAACTTTTTGCAATGATGTGGGACTGTATGTTGTGTAAGACAGCAGTTGCAGAAAGTGGTTTTTATGGTAAAAAGTGCTCTGGATACGTGCTCATTTCGAGGTCAGCCATTGCAAGTTTTTTAAAGAGCGCAATCAACGTCAAGTTGCAGAAATGCCTCCGTTAGCATTTGTTGGCAGGTGCGTGACTTTTTCATTGGACGTCAGCTCTGTGTCGTTTATGAAGGTTCTGTATTGCTCTTGTCGATATGGAAGAAAGGGGTATGATCTGAGCGTTGTTAGACATTTGTGCCTTTTGAGAAAGTGGATTGTTTCAGGAGCTTTTCTGGAATGCCTCGTGGCAATCCAATAATGGAAAGAGGAGCCCGGGACCAATGGAGCCGGTCCCGGCTAGGAAAAGTCATCAATCATGAGCATTTCCACCTACTCACCCTCCAAACTTGGAACCACCCACATCTGTGGCCAATGATGGCCTAATGGAGGTCACCCTAAAACTGGGAACTCTGCTTCACTCAAGGCTAGATGGTCCTAAGTACAGAATCCTTCAGTATGAGGTGCTGAAGCACACGTTGGCCAAGAGAGAAACCGGCTGAAGAGTAAGAAGACAGAGATAGACTTGCAACATCTTCTTTAATGATTTCTGCCTTTCTTCAGTTCTGTCTCTCTTCCCCCTTTAAGGTGGCCTAGCGTTGAAACAGATGTAGGGAACAAGGCCGGCACGGATACCACAGCCCGGGAGGAACCTAAGTTCCAGTTTAAATTCTTAAGTTCTTGGCTAAATAAAAGATCATTTCTGTTAACCCGGCTCCCGTCTCTCTTGTGGTTGTGTTTTGTGGCAGCTTAAACCTCTCCTCGTCTTGGGGCCCGTGTCACAGCGTCCTTTGTATAAAGCCAACATTGTCTCATCCAAGATACAATACCACATCACTGCAAAAACTTGAAATGTTTGCAGCGATGTGGTATTGTATCTCGGATAAGACAGCAGATATACGAAAATCAGGTTTTATGGAAAAAACGGGCCTGACACGGGTTATTATCGCATTTCCAAGTCAGCCTTAGCATGTTTTCTAAGTGCGCAAATGTCTACATAAAGAATTGTTAATGTGCGTGTGACTTTTCTTCTAAAAGATTTTCTACATTGAGCTCCAACGAGTGAACTACAATGCATGACACGGGTAGCTATGCTGCAAAAAAGCATGACATTATGGATTGATGTTTGTATCCCACATATCTTAACAGTAGGCTTCAAAGAGATTGTGGAAGTCCTTTCTGCTTTTGGCTCCGATGTATGCGCTAAAATGTCACGTAAACGTTAAAGCCCACAGAATTCAACTTCGCAAAACCATTTTAGAGGAGAGGCGCAGCAGAATGGAATGCACATTGAGTTTCGATAAGTCGTTAAGACTATATTTTCAGGGATCATTTCTATAGTTCTTTGCTTGGAAATGTGTTTCGAAAGTGCTTGTCTCCCAACCCACGATGAAGAATCATGATGCTCTTTTCTGGGTGTGAATTGGGCGCAGAGCAGCGACTTTGGTTGTGAGTTCTGCGTTGTTGATGAACCTTCTGTATTGCTTTTTGCAATATTGAAGAAAGGAGCATGTTCTGAGTGGTGTTTAGCATTTAAGTCTCATTTTGTAGTTCTTTTGATTTTGCATCTGTAGATCGTATGCAGCAAACTTTGTTAAAATTCAGAACTTTTTGCAATGATGTGGGACTGTATGTTGTGTAAGACAGCAGTTGCAGAAAGTGGTTTTTATGGTAAAAAGTGCTCTGGATACGTGCTCATTTCGAGGTCAGCCATTGCAAGTTTTTTAAAGAGCGCAATCAACGTCAAGTTGCAGAAATGCCTCCGTTAGCATTTGTTGGCAGGTGCGTGACTTTTTCATTGGACGTCAGCTCTGTGTCGTTTATGAAGGTTCTGTATTGCTCTTGTCGATATGGAAGAAAGGGGTATGATCTGAGCGTTGTTAGACATTTGTGCCTTTTGAGAAAGTGGATTGTTTCAGGAGCTTTTCTGGAATGCCTCGTGGCAATCCAATAATGGAAAGAGGAGCCCGGGACCAATGGAGCCGGTCCCGGCTAGGAAAAGTCATCAATCATGAGCATTTCCACCTACTCACCCTCCAAACTTGGAACCACCCACATCTGTGGCCAATGATGGCCTAATGGAGGTCACCCTAAAACTGGGAACTCTGCTTCACTCAAGGCTAGATGGTCCTAAGTACAGAATCCTTCAGTATGAGGTGCTGAAGCACACGTTGGCCAAGAGAGAAACCGGCTGAAGAGTAAGAAGACAGAGATAGACTTGCAACATCTTCTTTAATGATTTCTGCCTTTCTTCAGTTCTGTCTCTCTTCCCCCTTTAAGGTGGCCTAGCGTTGAAACAGATGTAGGGAACAAGGCCGGCACGGATACCACAGCCCGGGAGGAACCTAAGTTCCAGTTTAAATTCTTAAGTTCTTGGCTAAATAAAAGATCATTTCTGTTAACCCGGCTCCCGTCTCTCTTGTGGTTGTGTTTTGTGGCAGCTTAAACCTCTCCTCGTCTTGGGGCCCGTGTCACAGCGTCCTTTGTATAAAGCCAACATTGTCTCATCCAAGATACAATACCACATCACTGCAAAAACTTGAAATGTTTGCAGCGATGTGGTATTGTATCTCGGATAAGACAGCAGATATACGAAAATCAGGTTTTATGGAAAAAACGGGCCTGACACGGGTTATTATCGCATTTCCAAGTCAGCCTTAGCATGTTTTCTAAGTGCGCAAATGTCTACATAAAGAATTGTTAATGTGCGTGTGACTTTTCTTCTAAAAGATTTTCTACATTGAGCTCCAACGAGTGAACTACAATGCATGACACGGGTAGCTATGCTGCAAAAAAGCATGACATTATGGATTGATGTTTGTATCCCACATATCTTAACAGTAGGCTTCAAAGAGATTGTGGAAGTCCTTTCTGCTTTTGGCTCCGATGTATGCGCTAAAATGTCACGTAAACGTTAAAGCCCACAGAATTCAACTTCGCAAAACCATTTTAGAGGAGAGGCGCAGCAGAATGGAATGCACATTGAGTTTCGATAAGTCGTTAAGACTATATTTTCAGGGATCATTTCTATAGTTCTTTGCTTGGAAATGTGTTTCGAAAGTGCTTGTCTCCCAACCCACGATGAAGAATCATGATGCTCTTTTCTGGGTGTGAATTGGGCGCAGAGCAGCGACTTTGGTTGTGAGTTCTGCGTTGTTGATGAACCTTCTGTATTGCTTTTTGCAATATTGAAGAAAGGAGCATGTTCTGAGTGGTGTTTAGCATTTAAGTCTCATTTTGTAGTTCTTTTGATTTTGCATCTGTAGATCGTATGCAGCAAACTTTGTTAAAATTCAGAACTTTTTGCAATGATGTGGGACTGTATGTTGTGTAAGACAGCAGTTGCAGAAAGTGGTTTTTATGGTAAAAAGTGCTCTGGATGCGTGCTCATTTCGAGGTCAGCCATTGCAAGTTTTTTAAAGAGCGCAATCAACGTCAAGTTGCAGAAATGCCTCCGTTAGCATTTGTTGGCAGGTGCGTGACTTTTTCATTGGACGTCAGCTCTGTGTCGTTTATGAAGGTTCTGTATTGCTCTTGTCGATATGGAAGAAAGGGGTATGATCTGAGCGTTGTTAGACATTTGTGCCTTTTGAGAAAGTGGATTGTTTCAGGAGCTTTTCTGGAATGCCTCGTGGCAATCCAATAATGGAAAGAGGAGCCCGGGACCAATGGAGCCGGTCCCGGCTAGGAAAAGTCATCAATCATGAGCATTTCCACCTACTCACCCTCCAAACTTGGAACCACCCACATCTGTGGCCAATGATGGCCTAATGGAGGTCACCCTAAAACTGGGAACTCTGCTTCACTCAAGGCTAGATGGTCCTAAGTACAGAATCCTTCAGTATGAGGTGCTGAAGCACACGTTGGCCAAGAGAGAAACCGGCTGAAGAGTAAGAAGACAGAGATAGACTTGCAACATCTTCTTTAATGATTTCTGCCTTTCTTCAGTTCTGTCTCTCTTCCCCCTTTAAGGTGGCCTAGCGTTGAAACAGATGTAGGGAACAAGGCCGGCACGGATACCACAGCCCGGGAGGAACCTAAGTTCCAGTTTAAATTCTTAAGTTCTTGGCTAAATAAAAGATCATTTCTGTTAACCCGGCTCCCGTCTCTCTTGTGGTTGTGTTTTGTGGCAGCTTAAACCTCTCCTCGTCTTGGGGCCCGTGTCACAGCGTCCTTTGTATAAAGCCAACATTGTCTCATCCAAGATACAATACCACATCACTGCAAAAACTTGAAATGTTTGCAGCGATGTGGTATTGTATCTCGGATAAGACAGCAGATATACGAAAATCAGGTTTTATGGAAAAAACGGGCCTGACACGGGTTATTATCGCATTTCCAAGTCAGCCTTAGCATGTTTTCTAAGTGCGCAAATGTCTACATAAAGAATTGTTAATGTGCGTGTGACTTTTCTTCTAAAAGATTTTCTACATTGAGCTCCAACGAGTGAACTACAATGCATGACACGGGTAGCTATGCTGCAAAAAAGCATGACATTATGGATTGATGTTTGTATCCCACATATCTTAACAGTAGGCTTCAAAGAGATTGTGGAAGTCCTTTCTGCTTTTGGCTCCGATGTATGCGCTAAAATGTCACGTAAACGTTAAAGCCCACAGAATTCAACTTCGCAAAACCATTTTAGAGGAGAGGCGCAGCAGAATGGAATGCACATTGAGTTTCGATAAGTCGTTAAGACTATATTTTCAGGGATCATTTCTATAGTTCTTTGCTTGGAAATGTGTTTCGAAAGTGCTTGTCTCCCAACCCACGATGAAGAATCATGATGCTCTTTTCTGGGTGTGAATTGGGCGCAGAGCAGCGACTTTGGTTGTGAGTTCTGCGTTGTTGATGAACCTTCTGTATTGCTTTTTGCAATATTGAAGAAAGGAGCATGTTCTGAGTGGTGTTTAGCATTTAAGTCTCATTTTGTAGTTCTTTTGATTTTGCATCTGTAGATCGTATGCAGCAAACTTTGTTAAAATTCAGAACTTTTTGCAATGATGTGGGACTGTATGTTGTGTAAGACAGCAGTTGCAGAAAGTGTTTTTTATGGTAAAAAGTGCTCTGGATACGTGCTCATTTCGAGGTCAGCCATTGCAAGTTTTTTAAAGAGCGCAATCAACGTCAAGTTGCAGAAATGCCTCCGTTAGCATTTGTTGGCAGGTGCGTGACTTTTTCATTGGACGTCAGCTCTGTGTCGTTTATGAAGGTTCTGTATTGCTCTTGTCGATATGGAAGAAAGGGGTATGATCTGAGCGTTGTTAGACATTTGTGCCTTTTGAGAAAGTGGATTGTTTCAGGAGCTTTTCTGGAATGCCTCGTGGCAATCCAATAATGGAAAGAGGAGCCCGGGACCAATGTAGCCGGTCCCGGCTAGGAAAAGTCATCAATCATGAGCATTTCCACCTACTCACCCTCCAAACTTGGAACCACCCACATCTGTGGCCAATGATGGCCTAATGGAGGTCACCCTAAAACTGGGAACTCTGCTTCACTCAAGGCTAGATGGTCCTAAGTACATAATCCTTCAGTATGAGGTGCTGAAGCACACGTTGGCCAAGAGAGAAACCGGCTGAAGAGTAAGAAGACAGAGATAGACTTGCAACATCTTCTTTAATGATTTCTGCCTTTCTTCAGTTCTGTCTCTCTTCCCCCTTTAAGGTGGCCTAGCGTTGAAACAGATGTAGGGAACAAGGCCGGCACGGATACCACAGCCCGGGAGGAACCTAAGTTCCAGTTTAAATTCTTAAGTTCTTGGCTAAATAAAAGATCATTTCTGTTAACCCGGCTCCCGTCTCTCTTGTGGTTGTGTTTTGTGGCAGCTTAAACCTCTCCTCGTCTTGGGGCCCGTGTCACAGCGTCCTTTGTATAAAGCCAACATTGTCTCATCCAAGATACAATACCACATCACTGCAAAAACTTGAAATGTTTGCAGCGATGTGGTATTGTATCTCGGATAAGACAGCAGATATACGAAAATCAGGTTTTATGGAAAAAACGGGCCTGACACGGGTTATTATCGCATTTCCAAGTCAGCCTTAGCATGTTTTCTAAGTGCGCAAATGTCTACATAAAGAATTGTTAATGTGCGTGTGACTTTTCTTCTAAAAGATTTTCTACATTGAGCTCCAACGAGTGAACTACAATGCATGACACGGGTAGCTATGCTGCAAAAAAGCATGACATTATGGATTGATGTTTGTATCCCACATATCTTAACAGTAGGCTTCAAAGAGATTGTGGAAGTCCTTTCTGCTTTTGGCTCCGATGTATGCGCTAAAATGTCACGTAAACGTTAAAGCCCACAGAATTCAACTTCGCAAAACCATTTTAGAGGAGAGGCGCAGCAGAATGGAATGCACATTGAGTTTCGATAAGTCGTTAAGACTATATTTTCAGGGATCATTTCTATAGTTCTTTGCTTGGAAATGTGTTTCGAAAGTGCTTGTCTCCCAACCCACGATGAAGAATCATGATGCTCTTTTCTGGGTGTGAATTGGGCGCAGAGCAGCGACTTTGGTTGTGAGTTCTGCGTTGTTGATGAACCTTCTGTATTGCTTTTTGCAATATTGAAGAAAGGAGCATGTTCTGAGTGGTGTTTAGCATTTAAGTCTCATTTTGTAGTTCTTTTGATTTTGCATCTGTAGATCGTATGCAGCAAACTTTGTTAAAATTCAGAACTTTTTGCAATGATGTGGGACTGTATGTTGTGTAAGACAGCAGTTGCAGAAAGTGGTTTTTATGGTAAAAAGTGCTCTGGATACGTGCTCATTTCGAGGTCAGCCATTGCAAGTTTTTTAAAGAGCGCAATCAACGTCAAGTTGCAGAAATGCCTCCGTTAGCATTTGTTGGCAGGTGCGTGACTTTTTCATTGGACGTCAGCTCTGTGTCGTTTATGAAGGTTCTGTATTGCTCTTGTCGATATGGAAGAAAGGGGTATGATCTGAGCGTTGTTAGACATTTGTGCCTTTTGAGAAAGTGGATTGTTTCAGGAGCTTTTCTGGAATGCCTCGTGGCAATCCAATAATGGAAAGAGGAGCCCGGGACCAATGGAGCCGGTCCCGGCTAGGAAAAGTCATCAATCATGAGCATTTCCACCTACTCACCCTCCAAACTTGGAACCACCCACATATGTGGCCAATGATGGCCTAATGGAGGTCACCCTAAAACTGGGAACTCTGCTTCACTCAAGGCTAGATGGTCCTAAGTACAGAATCCTTCAGTATGAGGTGCTGAAGCACACGTTGGCCAAGAGAGAAACCGGCTGAAGAGTAAGAAGACAGAGATAGACTTGCAACATCTTCTTTAATGATTTCTGCCTTTCTTCAGTTCTGTCTCTCTTCCCCCTTTAAGGTGGCCTAGCGTTGAAACAGATGTAGGGAACAAGGCCGGCACGGATACCACAGCCCGGGAGGAACCTAAGTTCCAGTTTAAATTCTTAAGTTCTTGGCTAAATAAAAGATCATTTCTGTTAACCCGGCTCCCGTCTCTCTTGTGGTTGTGTTTTGTGGCAGCTTAAACCTCTCCTCGTCTTGGGGCCCGTGTCACAGCGTCCTTTGTATAAAGCCAACATTGTCTCATCCAAGATACAATACCACATCACTGCAAAAACTTGAAATGTTTGCAGCGATGTGGTATTGTATCTCGGATAAGACAGCAGATATACGAAAATCAGGTTTTATGGAAAAAACGGGCCTGACACGGGTTATTATCGCATTTCCAAGTCAGCCTTAGCATGTTTTCTAAGTGCGCAAATGTCTACATACCTGTAAAGAATTGTTAATGTGCGTGTGACTTTTCTTCTAAAAGATTTTCTACATTGAGCTCCAACGAGTGAACTACAATGCATGACACGGGTAGCTATGCTGCAAAAAAGCATGACATTATGGATTGATGTTTGTATCCCACATATCTTAACAGTAGGCTTCAAAGAGATTGTGGAAGTCCTTTCTGCTTTTGGCTCCGATGTATGCGCTAAAATGTCACGTAAACGTTAAAGCCCACAGAATTCAACTTCGCAAAACCATTTTAGAGGAGAGGCGCAGCAGAATGGAATGCACATTGAGTTTCGATAAGTCGTTAAGACTATATTTTCAGGGATCATTTCTATAGTTCTTTGCTTGGAAATGTGTTTCGAAAGTGCTTGTCTCCCAACCCACGATGAAGAATCATGATGCTCTTTTCTGGGTGTGAATTGGGCGCAGAGCAGCGACTTTGGTTGTGAGTTCTGCGTTGTTGATGAACCTTCTGTATTGCTTTTTGCAATATTGAAGAAAGGAGCATGTTCTGAGTGGTGTTTAGCATTTAAGTCTCATTTTGTAGTTCTTTTGATTTTGCATCTGTAGATTGTATGCAGCAAACTTTGTTAAAATTCAGAACTTTTTGCAATGATGTGGGACTGTATGTTGTGTAAGACAGCAGTTGCAGAAAGTGGTTTTTATGGTAAAAAGTGCTCTGGATACGTGCTCATTTCGAGGTCAGCCATTGCAAGTTTTTTAAAGAGCGCAATCAACGTCAAGTTGCAGAAATGCCTCCGTTAGCATTTGTTGGCAGGTGCGTGACTTTTTCATTGGACGTCAGCTCTGTGTCGTTTATGAAGGTTCTGTATTGCTCTTGTCGATATGGAAGAAAGGGGTATGATCTGAGCGTTGTTAGACATTTGTGCCTTTTGAGAAAGTGGATTGTTTCAGGAGCTTTTCTGGAATGCCTCGTGGCAATCCAATAATGGAAAGAGGAGCCCGGGACCAATGGAGCCGGTCCCGGCTAGGAAAAGTCATCAATCATGAGCATTTCCACCTACTCACCCTCCAAACTTGGAACCACCCACATCTGTGGCCAATGATGGCCTAATGGAGGTCACCCTAAAACTGGGAACTCTGCTTCACTCAAGGCTAGATGGTCCTAAGTACAGAATCCTTCAGTATGAGGTGCTGAAGCACACGTTGGCCAAGAGAGAAACCGGCTGAAGAGTAAGAAGACAGAGATAGACTTGCAACATCTTCTTTAATGATTTCTGCCTTTCTTCAGTTCTGTCTCTCTTCCCCCTTTAAGGTGGCCTAGCGTTGAAACAGATGTAGGGAACAAGGCCGGCACGGATACCACAGCCCGGGAGGAACCTAAGTTCCAGTTTAAATTATTAAGTTCTTGGCTAAATAAAAGATCATTTCTGTTAACCCGGCTCCCGTCTCTCTTGTGGTTGTGTTTTGTGGCAGCTTAAACCTCTCCTCGTCTTGGGGCCCGTGTCACAGCGTCCTTTGTATAAAGCCAACATTGTCTCATCCAAGATACAATACCACATCACTGCAAAAACTTGAAATGTTTGCAGCGATGTGGTATTGTATCTCGGATAAGACAGCAGATATACGAAAATCAGGTTTTATGGAAAAAACAGGCCTGACACGGGTTATTATCGCATTTCCAAGTCAGCCTTAGCATGTTTTCTAAGTGCGCAAATGTCTACATAAAGAATTGTTAATGTGCGTGTGACTTTTCTTCTAAAAGATTTTCTACATTGAGCTCCAACGAGTGAACTACAATGCATGACACGGGTAGCTATGCTGCAAAAAAGCATGACATTATGGATTGATGTTTGTATCCCACATATCTTAACAGTAGGCTTCAAAGAGATTGTGGAAGTCCTTTCTGCTTTTGGCTCCGATGTATGCGCTAAAATGTCACGTAAACGTTAAAGCCCACAGAATTCAACTTCGCAAAACCATTTTAGAGGAGAGGCGCAGCAGAATGGAATGCACATTGAGTTTCGATAAGTCGTTAAGACTATATTTTCAGGGATCATTTCTATAGTTCTTTGCTTGGAAATGTGTTTCGAAAGTGCTTGTCTCCCAACCCACGATGAAGAATCGTGATGCTCTTTTCTGGGTGTGAATTGGGCGCAGAGCAGCGACTTTGGTTGTGAGTTCTGCGTTGTTGATGAACCTTCTGTATTGCTTTTTGCAATATTGAAGAAAGGAGCATGTTCTGAGTGGTGTTTAGCATTTAAGTCTCATTTTGTAGTTCTTTTGATTTTGCATCTGTAGATCGTATGCAGCAAACTTTGTTAAAATTCAGAACTTTTTGCAATGATGTGGGACTGTATGTTGTGTAAGACAGCAGTTGCAGAAAGTGGTTTTTATGGTAAAAAGTGCTCTGGATACGTGCTCATTTCGAGGTCAGCCATTGCAAGTTTTTTAAAGAGCGCAATCAACGTCAAGTTGCAGAAATGCCTCCGTTAGCATTTGTTGGCAGGTGCGTGACTTTTTCATTGGACGTCAGCTCTGTGTCGTTTATGAAGGTTCTGTATTGCTCTTGTCGATATGGAAGAAAGGGGTATGATCTGAGCGTTGTTAGACATTTGTGCCTTTTGAGAAAGTGGATTGTTTCAGGAGCTTTTCTGGAATGCCTCGTGGCAATCCAATAATGGAAAGAGGAGCCCGGGACCAATGTAGCCGGTCCCGGCTAGGAAAAGTCATCAATCATGAGCATTTCCACCTACTCACCCTCCAAACTTGGAACCACCCACATCTGTGGCCAATGATGGCCTAATGGAGGTCACCCTAAAACTGGGAACTCTGCTTCACTCAAGGCTAGATGGTCCTAAGTACATAATCCTTCAGTATGAGGTGCTGAAGCACACGTTGGCCAAGAGAGAAACCGGCTGAAGAGTAAGAAGACAGAGATAGACTTGCAACATCTTCTTTAATGATTTCTGCCTTTCTTCAGTTCTGTCTCTCTTCCCCCTTTAAGGTGGCCTAGCGTTGAAACAGATGTAGGGAACAAGGCCGGCACGGATACCACAGCCCGGGAGGAACCTAAGTTCCAGTTTAAATTCTTAAGTTCTTGGCTAAATAAAAGATCATTTCTGTTAACCCGGCTCCCGTCTCTCTTGTGGTTGTGTTTTGTGGCAGCTTAAACCTCTCCTCGTCTTGGGGCCCGTGTCACAGCGTCCTTTGTATAAAGCCAACATTGTCTCATCCAAGATACAATACCACATCACTGCAAAAACTTGAAATGTTTGCAGCGATGTGGTATTGTATCTCGGATAAGACAGCAGATATACGAAAATCAGGTTTTATGGAAAAAACGGGCCTGACACGGGTTATTATCGCATTTCCAAGTCAGCCTTAGCATGTTTTCTAAGTGCGCAAATGTCTACATAAAGAATTGTTAATGTGCGTGTGACTTTTCTTCTAAAAGATTTTCTACATTGAGCTCCAACGAGTGAACTACAATGCATGACACGGGTAGCTATG
Organism: Leuciscus idus; assembly: GCA_021554675.1. NCBI lineage: Eukaryota > Metazoa > Chordata > Actinopteri > Cypriniformes > Leuciscidae > Leuciscus > Leuciscus idus. The sequence goes on from CM038634.1 coordinate 11,286,607, forward strand.
CTGCAAAAAAGCATGACATTATGGATTGATGTTTGTATCCCACATATCTTAACAGTAGGCTTCAAAGAGATTGTGGAAGTCCTTTCTGCTTTTGGCTCCGATGTATGCGCTAAAATGTCACGTAAACGTTAAAGCCCACAGAATTCAACTTCGCAAAACCATTTTAGAGGAGAGGCGCAGCAGAATGGAATGCACATTGAGTTTCGATAAGTCGTTAAGACTATATTTTCAGGGATCATTTCTATAGTTCTTTGCTTGAAAATGTGTTTCGAAAGTGCTTGTCTCCCAACCCACGATGAAGAATCATGATGCTCTTTTCTGGGTGTGAATTGGGCGCAGAGCAGCGACTTTGGTTGTGAGTTCTGCGTTGTTGATGAACCTTCTGTATTGCTTTTTGCAATATTGAAGAAAGGAGCATGTTCTGAGTGGTGTTTAGCATTTAAGTCTCATTTTGTAGTTCTTTTGATTTTGCATCTGTAGATCGTATGCAGCAAACTTTGTTAAAATTCAGAACTTTTTGCAATGATGTGGGACTGTATGTTGTGTAAGACAGCAGTTGCAGAAAGTGGTTTTTATGGTAAAAAGTGCTCTGGATACGTGCTCATTTTGAGGTCAGCCATTGCAAGTTTTTTAAAGAGCGCAATCAACGTCAAGTTGCAGAAATGCCTCCGTTAGCATTTGTTGGCAGGTGCGTGACTTTTTCATTGGACGTCAGCTCTGTGTCGTTTATGAAGGTTCTGTATTGCTCTTGTCGATATGGAAGAAAGGGGTATGATCTGAGCGTTGTTAGACATTTGTGCCTTTTGAGAAAGTGGATTGTTTCAGGAGCTTTTCTGGAATGCCTCGTGGCAATCCAATAATGGAAAGAGGAGCCCGGGACCAATAGAGCCGGTCCCGGCTAGGAAAAGTCATCAATCATGAGCATTTCCACCTACTCACCCTCCAAACTTGGAACCACCCACATCTGTGGCCAATGATGGCCTAATGGAGGTCACCCTAAAACTGGGAACTCTGCTTCACTCAAGGCTAGATGGTCCTAAGTACAGAATCCTTCAGTATGAGGTGCTGAAGCACACGTTGGCCAAGAGAGAAACCGGCTGAAGAGTAAGAAGACAGAGATAGACTTGCAACATCTTCTTTAATGATTTCTGCCTTTCTTCAGTTCTGTCTCTCTTCCCCCTTTAAGGTGGCCTAGCGTTGAAACAGATGTAGGGAACAAGGCCGGCACGGATACCACAGCCCGGGAGGAACCTAAGTTCCAGTTTAAATTCTTAAGTTCTTGGCTAAATAAAAGATCATTTCTGTTAACCCGGCTCCCGTCTCTCTTGTGGTTGTGTTTTGTGGCAGCTTAAACCTCTCCTCGTCTTGGGGCCCGTGTCACAGCGTCCTTTGTATAAAGCCAACATTGTCTCATCCAAGATACAATACCACATCACTGCAAAAACTTGAAATGTTTGCAGCGATGTGGTATTGTATCTCGGATAAGACAGCAGATATACGAAAATCAGGTTTTATGGAAAAAACAGGCCTGACACGGGTTATTATCGCATTTCCAAGTCAGCCTTAGCATGTTTTCTAAGTGCGCAAATGTCTACATAAAGAATTGTTAATGTGCGTGTGACTTTTCTTCTAAAAGATTTTCTACATTGAGCTCCAACGAGTGAACTACAATGCATGACACGGGTAGCTATGCTGCAAAAAAGCATGACATTATGGATTGATGTTTGTATCCCACATATCTTAACAGTAGGCTTCAAAGAGATTGTGGAAGTCCTTTCTGCTTTTGGCTCCGATGTATGCGCTAAAATGTCACGTAAACGTTAAAGCCCACAGAATTCAACTTCGCAAAACCATTTTAGAGGAGAGGCGCAGCAGAATGGAATGCACATTGAGTTTCGATAAGTCGTTAAGACTATATTTTCAGGGATCATTTCTATAGTTCTTTGCTTGGAAATGTGTTTCGAAAGTGCTTGTCTCCCAACCCACGATGAAGAATCGTGATGCTCTTTTCTGGGTGTGAATTGGGCGCAGAGCAGCGACTTTGGTTGTGAGTTCTGCGTTGTTGATGAACCTTCTGTATTGCTTTTTGCAATATTGAAGAAAGGAGCATGTTCTGAGTGGTGTTTAGCATTTAAGTCTCATTTTGTAGTTCTTTTGATTTTGCATCTGTAGATCGTATGCAGCAAACTTTGTTAAAATTCAGAACTTTTTGCAATGATGTGGGACTGTATGTTGTGTAAGACAGCAGTTGCAGAAAGTGGTTTTTATGGTAAAAAGTGCTCTGGATACGTGCTCATTTCGAGGTCAGCCATTGCAAGTTTTTTAAAGAGCGCAATCAACGTCAAGTTGCAGAAATGCCTCCGTTAGCATTTGTTGGCAGGTGCGTGACTTTTTCATTGGACGTCAGCTCTGTGTCGTTTATGAAGGTTCTGTATTGCTCTTGTCGATATGGAAGAAAGGGGTATGATCTGAGCGTTGTTAGACATTTGTGCCTTTTGAGAAAGTGGATTGTTTCAGGAGCTTTTCTGGAATGCCTCGTGGCAATCCAATAATGGAAAGAGGAGCCCGGGACCAATGTAGCCGGTCCCGGCTAGGAAAAGTCATCAATCATGAGCATTTCCACCTACTCACCCTCCAAACTTGGAACCACCCACATCTGTGGCCAATGATGGCCTAATGGAGGTCACCCTAAAACTGGGAACTCTGCTTCACTCAAGGCTAGATGGTCCTAAGTACATAATCCTTCAGTATGAGGTGCTGAAGCACACGTTGGCCAAGAGAGAAACCGGCTGAAGAGTAAGAAGACAGAGATAGACTTGCAACATCTTCTTTAATGATTTCTGCCTTTCTTCAGTTCTGTCTCTCTTCCCCCTTTAAGGTGGCCTAGCGTTGAAACAGATGTAGGGAACAAGGCCGGCACGGATACCACAGCCCGGGAGGAACCTAAGTTCCAGTTTAAATTCTTAAGTTCTTGGCTAAATAAAAGATCATTTCTGTTAACCCGGCTCCCGTCTCTCTTGTGGTTGTGTTTTGTGGCAGCTTAAACCTCTCCTCGTCTTGGGGCCCGTGTCACAGCGTCCTTTGTATAAAGCCAACATTGTCTCATCCAAGATACAATACCACATCACTGCAAAAACTTGAAATGTTTGCAGCGATGTGGTATTGTATCTCGGATAAGACAGCAGATATACGAAAATCAGGTTTTATGGAAAAAACGGGCCTGACACGGGTTATTATCGCATTTCCAAGTCAGCCTTAGCATGTTTTCTAAGTGCGCAAATGTCTACATAAAGAATTGTTAATGTGCGTGTGACTTTTCTTCTAAAAGATTTTCTACATTGAGCTCCAACGAGTGAACTACAATGCATGACACGGGTAGCTATGCTGCAAAAAAGCATGACATTATGGATTGATGTTTGTATCCCACATATCTTAACAGTAGGCTTCAAAGAGATTGTGGAAGTCCTTTCTGCTTTTGGCTCCGATGTATGCGCTAAAATGTCACGTAAACGTTAAAGCCCACAGAATTCAACTTCGCAAAACCATTTTAGAGGAGAGGCGCAGCAGAATGGAATGCACATTGAGTTTCGATAAGTCGTTAAGACTATATTTTCAGGGATCATTTCTATAGTTCTTTGCTTGGAAATGTGTTTCGAAAGTGCTTGTCTCCCAACCCACGATGAAGAATCATGATGCTCTTTTCTGGGTGTGAATTGGGCGCAGAGCAGCGACTTTGGTTGTGAGTTCTGCGTTGTTGATGAACCTTCTGTATTGCTTTTTGCAATATTGAAGAAAGGAGCATGTTCTGAGTGGTGTTTAGCATTTAAGTCTCATTTTGTAGTTCTTTTGATTTTGCATCTGTAGATCGTATGCAGCAAACTTTGTTAAAATTCAGAACTTTTTGCAATGATGTGGGACTGTATGTTGTGTAAGACAGCAGTTGCAGAAAGTGGTTTTTATGGTAAAAAGTGCTCTGGATACGTGCTCATTTCGAGGTCAGCCATTGCAAGTTTTTTAAAGAGCGCAATCAACGTCAAGTTGCAGAAATGCCTCCGTTAGCATTTGTTGGCAGGTGCGTGACTTTTTCATTGGACGTCAGCTCTGTGTCGTTTATGAAGGTTCTGTATTGCTCTTGTCGATATGGAAGAAAGGGGTATGATCTGAGCGTTGTTAGACATTTGTGCCTTTTGAGAAAGTGGATTGTTTCAGGAGCTTTTCTGGAATGCCTCGTGGCAATCCAATAATGGAAAGAGGAGCCCGGGACCAATGTAGCCGGTCCCGGCTAGGAAAAGTCATCAATCATGAGCATTTCCACCTACTCACCCTCCAAACTTGGAACCACCCACATCTGTGGCCAATGATGGCCTAATGGAGGTCACCCTAAAACTGGGAACTCTGCTTCACTCAAGGCTAGATGGTCCTAAGTACATAATCCTTCAGTATGAGGTGCTGAAGCACACGTTGGCCAAGAGAGAAACCGGCTGAAGAGTAAGAAGACAGAGATAGACTTGCAACATCTTCTTTAATGATTTCTGCCTTTCTTCAGTTCTGTCTCTCTTCCCCCTTTAAGGTGGCCTAGCGTTGAAACAGATGTAGGGAACAAGGCCGGCACGGATACCACAGCCCGGGAGGAACCTAAGTTCCAGTTTAAATTCTTAAGTTCTTGGCTAAATAAAAGATCATTTCTGTTAACCCGGCTCCCGTCTCTCTTGTGGTTGTGTTTTGTGGCAGCTTAAACCTCTCCTCGTCTTGGGGCCCGTGTCACAGCGTCCTTTGTATAAAGCCAACATTGTCTCATCCAAGATACAATACCACATCACTGCAAAAACTTGAAATGTTTGCAGCGATGTGGTATTGTATCTCGGATAAGACAGCAGATATACGAAAATCAGGTTTTATGGAAGAAACGGGCCTGACACGGGTTATTATCGCATTTCCAAGTCAGCCTTAGCATGTTTTCTAAGTGCGCAAATGTCTACATAAAGAATTGTTAATGTGCGTGTGACTTTTCTTCTAAAAGATTTTCTACATTGAGCTCCAACGAGTGAACTACAATGCATGACACGGGTAGCTATGCTGCAAAAAAGCATGACATTATGGATTGATGTTTGTATCCCACATATCTTAACAGTAGGCTTCAAAGAGATTGTGGAAGTCCTTTCTGCTTTTGGCTCCGATGTATGCGCTAAAATGTCACGTAAACGTTAAAGCCCACAGAATTCAACTTCGCAAAACCATTTTAGAGGAGAGGCGCAGCAGAATGGAATGCACATTGAGTTTCGATAAGTCGTTAAGACTATATTTTCAGGGATCATTTCTATAGTTCTTTGCTTGGAAATGTGTTTCGAAAGTGCTTGTCTCCCAACCCACGATGAAGAATCATGATGCTCTTTTCTGGGTGTGAATTGGGCGCAGAGCAGCGACTTTGGTTGTGAGTTCTGCGTTGTTGATGAACCTTCTGTATTGCTTTTTGCAATATTGAAGAAAGGAGCATGTTCTGAGTGGTGTTTAGCATTTAAGTCTCATTTTGTAGTTCTTTTGATTTTGCATCTGTAGATCGTATGCAGCAAACTTTGTTAAAATTCAGAACTTTTTGCAATGATGTGGGACTGTATGTTGTGTAAGACAGCAGTTGCAGAAAGTGGTTTTTATGGTAAAAAGTGCTCTGGATACGTGCTCATTTTGAGGTCAGCCATTGCAAGTTTTTTAAAGAGCGCAATCAACGTCAAGTTGCAGAAATGCCTCCGTTAGCATTTGTTGGCAGGTGCGTGACTTTTTCATTGGACGTCAGCTCTGTGTCGTTTATGAAGGTTCTGTATTGCTCTTGTCGATATGGAAGAAAGGGGTATGATCTGAGCGTTGTTAGACATTTGTGCCTTTTGAGAAAGTGGATTGTTTCAGGAGCTTTTCTGGAATGCCTCGTGGCAATCCAATAATGGAAAGAGGAGCCCGGGACCAATGGAGCCGGTCCCGGCTAGGAAAAGTCATCAATCATGAGCATTTCCACCTACTCACCCTCCAAACTTGGAACCACCCACATCTGTGGCCAATGATGGCCTAATGGAGGTCACCCTAAAACTGGGAACTCTGCTTCACTCAAGGCTAGATGGTCCTAAGTACAGAATCCTTCAGTATGAGGTGCTGAAGCACACGTTGGCCAAGAGAGAAACCGGCTGAAGAGTAAGAAGACAGAGATAGACTTGCAACATCTTCTTTAATGATTTCTGCCTTTCTTCAGTTCTGTCTCTCTTCCCCCTTTAAGGTGGCCTAGCGTTGAAACAGATGTAGGGAACAAGGCCGGCACGGATACCACAGCCCGGGAGGAACCTAAGTTCCAGTTTAAATTATTAAGTTCTTGGCTAAATAAAAGATCATTTCTGTTAACCCGGCTCCCGTCTCTCTTGTGGTTGTGTTTTGTGGCAGCTTAAACCTCTCCTCGTCTTGGGGCCCGTGTCACAGCGTCCTTTGTATAAAGCCAACATTGTCTCATCCAAGATACAATACCACATCACTGCAAAAACTTGAAATGTTTGCAGCGATGTGGTATTGTATCTCGGATAAGACAGCAGATATACGAAAATCAGGTTTTATGGAAAAAACGGGCCTGACACGGGTTATTATCGCATTTCCAAGTCAGCCTTAGCATGTTTTCTAAGTGCGCAAATGTCTACATAAAGAATTGTTAATGTGCGTGTGACTTTTCTTCTAAAAGATTTTCTACATTGAGCTCCAACGAGTGAACTACAATGCATGACACGGGTAGCTATGCTGCAAAAAAGCATGACATTATGGATTGATGTTTGTATCCCACATATCTTAACAGTAGGCTTCAAAGAGATTGTGGAAGTCCTTTCTGCTTTTGGCTCCGATGTATGCGCTAAAATGTCACGTAAACGTTAAAGCCCACAGAATTCAACTTCGCAAAACCATTTTAGAGGAGAGGCGCAGCAGAATGGAATGCACATTGAGTTTCGATAAGTCGTTAAGACTATATTTTCAGGGATCATTTCTATAGTTCTTTGCTTGGAAATGTTTTTCGAAAGTGCTTGTCTCCCAACCCACGATGAAGAATCATGATGCTCTTTTCTGGGTGTGAATTGGGCGCAGAGCAGCGACTTTGGTTGTGAGTTCTGCGTTGTTGATGAACCTTCTGTATTGCTTTTTGCAATATTGAAGAAAGGAGCATGTTCTGAGTGGTGTTTAGCATTTAAGTCTCATTTTGTAGTTCTTTTGATTTTGCATCTGTAGATCGTATGCAGCAAACTTTGTTAAAATTCAGAACTTTTTGCAATGATGTGGGACTGTATGTTGTGTAAGACAGCAGTTGCAGAAAGTGGTTTTTATGGTAAAAAGTGCTCTGGATACGTGCTCATTTTGAGGTCAGCCATTGCAAGTTTTTTAAAGAGCGCAATCAACGTCAAGTTGCAGAAATGCCTCCGTTAGCATTTGTTGGCAGGTGCGTGACTTTTTCATTGGACGTCAGCTCTGTGTCGTTTATGAAGGTTCTGTATTGCTCTTGTCGATATGGAAGAAAGGGGTATGATCTGAGCGTTGTTAGACATTTGTGCCTTTTGAGAAAGTGGATTGTTTCAGGAGCTTTTCTGGAATGCCTCGTGGCAATCCAATAATGGAAAGAGGAGCCCGGGACCAATGGAGCCGGTCCCGGCTAGGAAAAGTCATCAATCATGAGCATTTCCACCTACTCACCCTCCAAACTTGGAACCACCCACATCTGTGGCCAATGATGGCCTAATGGAGGTCACCCTAAAACTGGGAACTCTGCTTCACTCAAGGCTAGATGGTCCTAAGTACAGAATCCTTCAGTATGAGGTGTATACCTAAGTTCCAGTTTAAATTCTTAAGTTCTTGTCTAAATAAAAGATCATTTCTGTTAACCCGGCTCCCGTCTCTCTTGTGGTTGTGTTTTGTGGCAGCTTAAACCTCTCCTCGTCTTGGGGCCCGTGTCACAGCGTCCTTTGTATAAAGCCAACATTGTCTCATCCAAGATACAATACCACATCACTGCAAAAACTTGAAATGTTTGCAGCGATGTGGTATTGTATCTCGGATAAGACAGCAGATATACGAAAATCAGGTTTTATGGAAAAAACGGGCCTGACACGGGTTATTATCGCATTTCCAAGTCAGCCTTAGCATGTTTTCTAAGTGCGCAAATGTCTACATAAAGAATTGTTAATGTGCGTGTGACTTTTCTTCTAAAAGATTTTCTACATTGAGCTCCAACGAGTGAACTACAATGCATGACACGGGTAGCTATGCTGCAAAAAAGCATGACATTATGGATTGATGTTTGTATCCCACATATCTTAACAGTAGGCTTCAAAGAGATTGTGGAAGTCCTTTCTGCTTTTGGCTCCGATGTATGCGCTAAAATGTCACGTAAATGTTAAAGCCCACAGAATTCAACTTCGCAAAACCATTTTAGAGGAGAGGCGCAGCAGAATGGAATGCACATTGAGTTTCGATAAGTCGTTAAGACTATATTTTCAGCGATCATTTCTATAGTTCTTTGCTTGGAAATGTGTTTCGAAAGTGCTTGTCTCTCAACCCACGATGAAGAATCATGATGCTCTTTTCTGGGTGTGAATTGGGCGCAGAGCAGCGACTTTGGTTGTGAGTTCTGCGTTGTTGATGAACCTTCTGTATTGCTTTTTGCAATATTGAAGAAAGGAGCATGTTCTGAGTGGTGTTTAGCATTTAAGTCTCATTTTGTAGTTCTTTTGATTTTGCATCTGTAGATCGTATGCAGCAAACTTTGTTAAAATTCAGAACTTTTTGCAATGATGTGGGACTGTATGTTGTGTAAGACAGCAGTTGCAGAAAGTGGTTTTTATGGTAAAAAGTGCTCTGGATACATGCTCATTTCGAGGTCAGTCATTGCAAGTTTTTTAAAGAGCGCAATCAACGTCAAGTTGCAGAAATGCCTCCGTTAGCATTTGTTGGCAGGTGCGTGACTTTTTCATTGGACGTCAGCTCTGTGTCGTTTATGAAGGTTCTGTATTGCTCTTGTCGATATGGAAGAAAGGGGTATGATCTGAGCGTTGTTAGACATTTGTGCCTTTTGAGAAAGTGGATTGTTTCAGGAGCTTTTCTGGAATGCCTCGTGGCAATCCAATAATGGAAAGAGGAGCCCGGGACCAATGGAGCCGGTCCCGGCTAGAAAAAGTCATCAATCATAAGCATTTCCACCTACTCACCCTCCAAACTTGGAACCACCCACATCTGTGGCCAATGATGGCCTAATGGAGGTCACCCTAAAACTGGGAACTCTGCTTCACTCAAGGCTAGATGGTCCTAAGTACAGAATCCTTCAGTATGAGGTGCTGAAGCACACGTTGGCCAAGAGAGAAACCGGCTGAAGAGTAAGAAGACAGAGATAGACTTGCGACATCTTCTTTAATGATTTCTGCCTTTCTTCAGTTCTGTCTCTCTTCCCCCTTTAAGGTAGCCTAGCGTTGAAACAGATGTAGGGAACAAGGCCGGCACGGATACCACAGCCCGGGAGGAACCTAAGTTCCAGTTTAAATTCTTAAGTTCTTGGCTAAATAAAAGATCATTTCTGTTAACCCGGCTCCCGTCTCTCTTGTGGTTGTGTTTTGTGGCAGCTTAAACCTCTCCTCGTCTTGGGGCCCGTGTCACAGCGTCCTTTGTATAAAGCCAACATTGTCTCATCCAAGATACAATACCACATCACTGCAAAAACTTGAAATGTTTGCAGCGATGTGGTATTGTATCTCGGATAAGACAGCAGATATACGAAAATCAGGTTTTATGGAAAAAACGGGCCTGACACGGGTTATTATCGCATTTCCAAGTCAGCCTTAGCATGTTTTCTAAGTGCGCAAATGTCTACATAAAGAATTGTTAATGTGCGTGTGACTTTTCTTTTAAAAGATTTTCTACATTGAGCTCCAACGAGTGAACTACAATGCATGACACGGGTAGCTATGCTGCAAAAAAGCATGACATTATGGATTGATGTTTGTATCCCACATATCTTAACAGTAGGCTTCAAAGAGATTGTGGAAGTCCTTTCTGCTTTTGGCTCCGATGTATGCGCTAAAATGTCACGTAAACGTTAAAGCCCACAGAATTCAACTTCGCAAAACCATTTTAGAGGAGAGGCGCAGCAGAATGGAATGCACATTGAGTTTCGATAAGTCGTTAAGACTATATTTTCAGGGATCATTTCTATAGTTCTTTGCTTGGAAATGTGTTTCGAAAGTGCTTGTCTCCCAACCCACGATGAAGAATCATGATGCTCTTTTCTGGGTGTGAATTGGGCGCAGAGCAGCGACTTTGGTTGTGAGTTCTGCGTTGTTGATGAACCTTCTGTATTGCTTTTTGCAATATTGAAGAAAGGAGCATGTTCTGAGTGGTGTTTAGCATTTAAGTCTCATTTTGTAGTTCTTTTGATTTTGCATCTGTAGATCGTATGCAGCAAACTTTGTTAAAATTCAGAACTTTTTGCAATGATGTGGGACTGTATGTTGTGTAAGACAGCAGTTGCAGAAAGTGGTTTTTATGGTAAAAAGTGCTCTGGATACGTGCTCATTTCGAGGTCAGCCATTGCAAGTTTTTTAAAGAGCGCAATCAACGTCAAGTTGCAGAAATGCCTCCGTTAGCATTTGTTGGCAGGTGCGTGACTTTTTCATTGGACGTCAGCTCTGTGTCATTTATGAAGGTTCTGTATTGCTCTTGTCGATATGGAAGAAAGGGGTATGATCTGAGCGTTGTTAGACATTTGTGCCTTTTGAGAAAGTGGATTGTTTCAGGAGCTTTTCTGGAATGCCTTGTGGCAATCCAATAATGGAAAGAGGAGCCCGGGACCAATGGAGCCGGTCCCGGCTAGGAAAAGTCATCAATCATGAGCATTTCCACCTTCTCACCGTCCAAACTTGGAACCACCCACATCTGTAGCCAATGATGGCCTAATGGAGGTCACCCTAAAACTGGGAACTCTGCTTCACTCAAGGCTAGATGGTCCTAAGTACAGAATCCTTCAGTATGAGGTGCTGAAGCACACGTTGGCCAAGAGAGAAACCGGCAGAAGAATAAGAAGACAGAGATAGACTTGCAACATCTTCTTTAATGATTTCTGCCTTTCTTCAGTTCTGTCTCTCTTCCCCCTTTAAGGTGGCCTAGCGTTGAAACAGATGTAGGGAACAAGGCCGGCATGGATACCACAGCCCGGGAGGAACCTAAGTTCCAGTTTAAATTCTTAAGTTCTTGGCTAAATAAAAGATCATTTCTGTTAACCCGGCTCCCGTCTCTCTTGTGGTTGTGTTTTGTGGCAGCTTAAACCTCTCCTCGTCTTGGGGCCCGTGTCACAGCGTCCTTTGTATAAAGCCAACATTGTCTCATCCAAGATACAATACCACATCACTGCAAAAACTTGAAATATTTGCAGCGATGTGGTATTGTATCTCGGATAAGACAGCAGATATACGAAAATCAGGTTTTATGGAAAAAACGGGCCTGACACGGGTTATTATCGCATTTCCAAGTCAGCCTTAGCATGTTTTCTAAGTGCGCAAATGTCTACATAAAGAATTGTTAATGTGCGTGTGACTTTTCTTCTAAAAGATTTTCTACATTGAGCTCCAACGAGTGAACTACAATGCATGACACGGGTAGCTATGCTGCAAAAAAGCATGACATTATGGATTGATGTTTGTATCCCACATATCTTAACAGTAGGCTTCAAAGAGATTGTGGAAGTCCTTTCTGCTTTTGGCTCCGATGTATGCGCTAAAATGTCACGTAAACGTTAAAGCCCACAGAATTCAACTTCGCAAAACCATTTTAGAGGAGAGGCGCAGCAGAATGGAATGCACATTGAGTTTCGATAAGTCGTTAAGACTATTTTCAGGGATCATTTCTATAGTTCTTTGCTTGGAAATGTGTTTCGAAAGTGCTTGTCTCTCAACCCACGATGAAGAATCATGATGCTCTTTTCTGGGTGTGAATTGGGCGCAGAGCAGCGACTTTGGTTGTGAGTTCTGCGTTGGTAATGAATCTTCTGTATTGCTTTTTGCAATATTGAAGAAAGGAGCATGTTCTGAGTGGTGTTTAGCATTTAAGTCTCATTTTGTAGTTCTTTTGATTTTGCATCTGTAGATCGTATGCAGCAAACTTTGTTAAAATTCAGAACTTTTTGCAATGCTGTGGGACTGTATGTTGTGTAAGACAGCAGTTGCAGAAAGTGGTTTTTATGGTAAAAAGTGCTCTGGATACATGCTCATTTCGAGGTCAGCCATTGCAAGTTTTTTAAAGAGCGCAATCAACGTCAAGTTGCAGAAATGCCTCCGTTAGCATTTGTTGGCAGGTGCGTGACTTTTTCATTGGACGTCAGCTCTGTGTCGTTTATGAAGGTTCTGTATTGCTCTTGTCGATATGGAAGAAAGGGGTATGATCTGAGCGTTGTTAGACATTTGTGCCTTTTGAGAAAGTGGATTGTTTCAGGAGCTTTTCTGGAATGCCTTGTGGCAATCCAATAATGGAAAGAGGAGCCCGGGACCAATGGAGCCGGTCCCGGCTAGGAAAAGTCATCAATCATGAGCATTTCCACCTACTCACCCTCCAAACTTGGAACCACCCACATCTGTGGCCAATGATGGCCTAATGGAGGTCACCCTAAAACTGGGAACTCTGCTTCACTCAAGGCTAGATGGTCCTAAGTACAGAATCCTTCAGTATGAGGTGCTGAAGCACACGTTGGCCAAGAGAGAAACCGGCTGAAGAGTAAGAAGACAGAGATAGACTTGCAACATCTTCTTTAATGATTTCTGCCTTTCTTCAGTTCTGTCTCTCTTCCCCCTTTAAAGGGATAGTTCACTTTGAAATTAAATTTTGGTATGTTTTAGCTTACCTCAAGGGCATCCAAGATGTAGGTGTCTTTTTTTCCGCAGTAGTTTCAATTTTGATATTTTTAGGTCAAACCGTTCTTGTCTGTCAGTCAAGAAGACCCGCGGGCGGGTATAGATATATACAATAGATGTCGCCTTGGCAACGGTTTCGCAGTAGCCAAGGCGACATCTAGTGTATATATCTATACCCGCCCGCGCTCTCAGATCACTTGGACGTGGCTGAGTTCAAGAGGTAAAAACGATATAAAAACTGTTCGTTTTCTCACACAAACCGCTCGTTTCGTGTCTTAGGCCATCAATGTGTACTTACGATGGGGAATTGTTTAATTTGGACGACGGGGAATTGTTTTAATTTGGACTCTGTGCATGCTGTTTGAGACAAGTGACCATCGACCTGCATTATATGACTGACAGACAAGAACGGTTTGACCTAAAAATATAAAAATTGAAACTACTGCGGAAAAAAAGACACCTACATCTTGGATGCCCTTGAGGTAAGCTAAAACATACCAAAATTTAATTTCAAAGTGAACTATCCCTTTAAGGTGGCCTAGCGTTGAAACAGATGTAGGGAACAAGGCCGCCACGGATACCACAGCCCGGGAGGAACCTAAGTTCCAGTTTAAATTCCTAATTTCTTGGCTAAATAAAAGATAATTTCTGTTAACCCGGCTCCCGTCTCTCTTGTGGTTGTGTTTTGTGGCAGCTTAAACCTCTCCTCGTCTTGGGGCCCGTGTCACAGCGTCCTTTGTATAAAGCCAACATTGTCTCATCCAAGATACAATACCACATCACTGCAAAAACTTGAAATGTTTGCAGCGATGTGGTATTGTATCTCGGATAAGACAGCAGATACGAAAATCAGGTTTTATGGAAAAAACGGGCCTGACACAGGTTATTTTCGCATTTCCAAGTCAGCCTTAGCATGTTTTCTAAGTGCGCAAACCGACGTAAAGTTTCTGAAATGTCTACATAAAGAATTGTTAATGTGCGTGTGACTTTTCTTCTAAAAGAGGTAACACTTTACGGTAAGGGTACATGAATTATCATGAATTCATGTATAAATTCATGCATGAAATATGCATTCATTCATGCATTAATATCTCATGAATCATCAGGAACTAACACGAGTTCAACGTTTTTCATTCATGACTTCATGGATGAACAACACCTTAATTAAAACATTAACTAAGATGAGTACATCATCATGAATTATGATTTATTACGCATGATCATGATGTTTTCTTTGTTTAAATTTTTTTTTTTGTCTTTACCACCCATTGTGGATAAAGCTATGGTTATGGTACATGAATCATCATGAATTCATGCATAAAAAAGCATGAATTCATGCATGCAAGACTACTCTTCGAATTATTAAAGGAATGTACAAAAATACACATTACCTAATGCATGCAAACAGGCTAGAACAGTAAATCAATTAATGTGAGAACTGTTTTCCTGAAATAGCCTGCAGGTAAGTGGACAGACCCCAAAATTGGCCAATCACAGCACATAACATACAAATTCTGTTGGCATTCAAATACAGTATTCATCATTAACTAAGCATTATTTATCAATGACTTCATCATGTGTGTGGCCCCTCAACTAAAGTGGTGACTCGGTCCTTTGAAACACTGATGAACAATGTGTTTTCATTATGATCTGAGTTATCCAGCATGTTCATGTCTTCTTCATAGCCTGCAGGTAAATGGACAGACCCCAAAATTGGCCAATCACAGCACATAACATATGAATTCTGTTGGCATTCAAATACAGTAGTCATCATTAACTAAGCATTATTTATCAATGACTTCATCATGTGTGTGGCCCCTCAACTAAAGTGGTGACTTGGTGCTTTGAAACACTGATGAACAATGTGGCATAACTGTGATATGAATAATGAGCCTTTGCAAACAATGTACTGTGGACACAAATGGACTTTGATCTTAACTTTACTGCTTTATTCTTAAATGGTATAAACCACACTGTAAAAAATTTACTGTAGAATTTACAGCAACTTACTGGCAATTTTGGTTGCCAGTAAGCCTGTAAATTTTACAAGAGTCCTGTAAAACATCAACTACAATTTAACAGTAAAAATACAGCACTAACAAATTGCTGTAAAATTTACAGCAACTTACTGGCAATTGTGGTTGCCAGTAAGCCTGTAAATTTTACAAGAGTACTGTAAATCATAAACTTCAATTATACTGTAAAATTATACAGCACACCTGTAAAAGCAGCAAAACAAGAACAGGTGTGAATTTACAGTTCTTTAATGTAATCTTTACAGTATGTTACTGTTATTAATAATGTACTGAATTAAAACCTGAGATAACTCACTTCATTTGAGAAAATTGATTGGTCAATTGCCATTAAATATTTACTAGAAACATCAATTGAACTAAATCCTATAGTGATCATCATCACACATGAATGAGTTGAAAAACTTAAAAACATCATCAATGCATCAGCAACTACACAATCACTGCCTTTAAATAAAGCAACATGCAACATAACATTAGTGTTTTTCTGCTCATCCTGGACTGAAGCTCAGGCTCTACTCTTCAGCACAATGGTGACACACAAAACTCAACAGAAACCCTTTAAATCCTAACAGATCATTAAACCACTAGCATATCTCCACTATAGCATTATGTGCAAAAACACATCAAATCACACAAAGCAAATCACAGAATTGTACTTTTTTGTTTAGTAAATATGACTGTAAGATTTTACTGTAAACAACTGACTTAAGCCACAGCTTTAGATGAAATCACCTGAAGAGTGATAATCATAATCAGACTTAATGAGAAATAACTGAGGTTTAGATGTTGATGATGTATTGACAATATTTCATTTGAAGTTACCATGATCGTGATTAGTGCTTTCTTTAGTTGGGCTCTTGACTCTTTATTTCTTTAACATTAGTTTTTCTTTCGCTGCTATAACCATATCTTTATAAGACAAGCTTGTTATAGCAATAAAAGCAAAGTAAAATATGCAGTGGTGTTGATGGTTGAGTATTGATGCTGGGGTATCAATGTCTAGTGGAAGATATGCTGATGTTGACCAAAATCTATTCTCAAATTATGAAAAATTGATTGTAATAGTCATATGATACTACAACATGTCATGAGATCAGATAATTTGTGTTTTACATATTTACGAATCACAAAACTTCTAAATTTACAGGAACACACATATATCAAGAATCAGCATATGAACCTCAACAATGGTGACAAACAAAATATTCAGATAAACAGAAACTCTGAACATCACAAATCAAGCTACTAAAAAGTCATATCAAGAACAACAACAAAAATAAAAGCACATGGTAAAAATAAAAGAAAATAATACATTTCAGCTACATAATTTATGCATGCCGCATTGCATTCTGGGAATTATGTACTATGGTGGTACCCAGCATACATTGCAACATGAAGCTTTTCATTTGAATGTCACCATTGTTGAGATTCATACGCTGATTGTTGATGTCTGTGTGTGAGAAAATAACACAGCATTTTAAAACTTTCCATGCATTATATATTTTTAAATCTGTTCAAATTATAATAATGCCGTGGGATGTCATATGTGTATTCTTAACCAATCATTCGAAATGACCCACATGATTGCTTGAGAATAGATTAAAGTGTAAATGAAATGAAGTACAGTCTTGTAAGCTCTATTGATGACATCATCAATACAGAGCCATTTACACCAGAGCACTTTTCTCTCTGCTTTTTTGCTCTAACTGTTGTGCCTCACAAACACACAGTTAAAGCAGCCAGAGAAAAACCTAATGTTCAAATGTCAAGGGCAAGAGCCCAGCTAAAGCCAACACTGATCACCATCATGGTAACAATAAAAAAAAACATCAACATCTAAACCTCCGTTAATTCTCAAAAAGACCTTCTGATTATGACAGAAATAAAGTCAGTCTGGTTAGTAATAAGTGAAGCTGGTAATGCTGTTTGTGGAGTTGTTTAATCCTCCTCTGCTGAGATCTTCACAGATTGAATGTCTTATTTTCTCTTCAGTTGATTTCATCTAAAGCTGTGGCTTAAGTCATTGGTTTACAGTAAAATCTCAGTGTCAAATTTACTAAACAAAAAAGTACAATTCTGTGATTTGCTTTGTGTGATTTTATGTGTTTTTGCACATAATGCTATAGTGGAGATGGTTTATTGATCTGTTAGGATTTAAAGGGTTTCTGTTGAGTTTTGTGTGTCACCATTGTGCTGAAGAGTAGAGCCTGAGCTTCAGTCCAGGATGAGCAGAGAAACACAGATGTTATGTTGCATATTGCTTTATTTAAAGGCAGTGACTGTGTAGTTGCTGATGCATTGATGGCGTTTTTAAGTTTTTCAACTCATGCATGTGTGATGATGATCACTAGTAGGATTTAGTTAAATTGATGTTTCTAGTAAATATTTAATGGCAATTGACCAATCAATTTTCTCAAATGAAGTGAGTTATCTCAGTTTTTAATTCAGTACATTGTTAATAACAGTAACATACTGTAAAGATTACATTAAAGAACTGTAAATTCACAGCTGCTCTTGTTTTGCTGCTTTTACAGGTGTGCTGTATAATTTTACAGTATAATTGTAGTTTATGATTTACAGCACTCTTGTAAAATGTACAGGCTTACTGGCAACCACAATTGCCAGTAAGTTGCTGTAAATTTTACAGCAATTTGTTAGTGCTGTATTTTTACTGTTAAACTGTAGTTGATGTTTTACAGGACTCTTGTAAAATTTACAGGCTTACTGGCAACCAAAATTGCCAGTAAGTTGCTGTAAATTCTACAGTAAATTGTTTACAGTGAATAAAAACCATAAAGCTGGTTACATTTTTTTTATTTATTTTTTTTATTACAAAATTCCACAAACAGCTTGATCTCTTTTTGGGTAAAGAGTCACCTTTTAATGTATAAAGCTACTGATGTGGACTCCTCCTTATCATGAAATTGTAAAACAGCTTTATGGTTTTGTAAAGAGTTTTCAGATATACAGGCACTTAAAATAAAGTTCATGGTGTATGTACTGAATTCCTTCTCAGCTCTTTCCAGCTGTTGATTTAACTGGTTTAACGTTATACCGTTTAAGAATAAAGCAGTAAAGTTACAGCCTGTGGTCTCATTGTTAATACGTAGGTATTAATACGTAGTTTTCAAAGATAGAAAGCGTACTTTTTTGTACGTTTGGATATATGCTGAAACGTATAATATGGACGTATCTGCAACGTTTAAACGTAACATTATTACGATTTTACAGCTAAAAAACGTACGTTAAACTATTTACGAATATTTCATGTCATAAAGATATCTGTATAATTTCCCTTTTACCATTTTATAGATTATAACTGTAAGATCTCTTAACCCTACTCCCACACCTAAACATACCCATTTCATAGACAATATTAAAAGGATAAAACGTAATGGACAGATATGTGTAGGGAAATGGCAGTTTTATTAACAATATATAGCATTAAAAGATAGTTTGAGCCACTAATCCTACCCCTAAACCTAACAATTTTTTAAAACTACGTAGGCTACAATTATAAATTAAAACAACAGACAGACACGTATAATTACAATCATTTATTTATTGAGAAAATGTCAAAACCAGTACTAAAAGTCGTTCACATGACGATGTGTCGCAGTCCTCTCTGGTAGTAGCCTATATAATAGTTTTGTATGAGGTAACGTTACATAGCAAAATTTAAATTATTAATCCATGAAAAATGTTAATCCGGTTTCGGTTTGCTGTTCGCTCTGTGAAGGCGCGCGCGCTTCTCCATTTCAAATGTAGTACACCTTAAAGACGGCATGTCGCAATCTGTGACGAAGCATGCGAGAGCCAATCATACTACTGTCTATGGAGCCAATGAGCGTTTGATATCACTGCCGTAAAACATGTCGTAACGCTTCGGGCGCAATATTTGAATTTGAATTCACCACGAGCGCGAGATTGACGTTTACGGTCTCTGCTGAGAAATGGAGATGAAGATCACTGGATAAAGGGCTGAATTTGGATCTGTTTCTTGCAAACAACGTATGGATTCTAAAGATTTGGATTACATCAAGCTAATAAAATTGATGTCTTTTGTGAATTTATGTTGTGTTTTAGTGTATTATGGGTCTATAGGCGAAAACGCCTTTTGTGTCTCACGGTAAATAAACCAAATATTACAAAATGGTTAACCCTCTGGTGTCCTTCGGACCAATGGTCCCGAAGCGTTTAAATAAAAAAATGTAAAAAATCATAGCTTCATCGGAATGGTCCGAAATTTTGTGACTTTGTTGGTACTTGGTATATGAACACCCAAAAAAATTGGCGACAGGATTTGAATAGTCTAAGTGGTTGTAAAAAAAATAGTCACACTCAGGACCTTCGGGACCAAATGGTCCGCCTTAGGAAATGAATGGGAAATTGGCAAAAATGTGAAAATACAGAGTTTTTTTGTGCGTACAATCTACAAATCAGCCACGATCCAGAAAAAAAGCACACAACAGTGAAGGGGTGAATCTATAAAACATCAAGAGTGCAAAACAGACACACACACACACACACACAAACACACTTTTATACACATACACACTAATAAATTCAGATTACAAAAATCTGTTTTGAATTTTTAAAAATCACAGCTTCATCGGAATGTTATGAAACTTGGTGACTTTTATGGTATTAGGTATGTGAACTGAACACACAAAAAATACAGCTTTAAAAAAAATATATATATATAGCCTATATATATATATATATATAAAAAAAAATTATATTATATTCAATGGGAAAAAATGGGTCATAATTATTGCATAAATATTAATTATAAATCATAAAATTATCTCAAAACACCAAAAAAGAAAAGAAAAAATATTATAAAAAACAAGTAAAAAAAAAAAAAAAAGATGATTTTTTTAAATAAATATTATTCCCACCCTCCCGGACCATTTGGTCCCGAAGGTCCTGAGTGTGACTCTGAAATGAAGGACACCAGAGGGTTAAACGATTAAAGAAGGTATTTTTAAGGTTTTAAAGTGTATTCTTGTTTAACACCATGTAGGCTAATTATGGAAGTAAAATAATGTCAAATGTTTTTGAAATAAAAAGCCTAGCTGTTGAATTGCACTACTTGAAAAAAATAGGCATTGCATTAACCATGCTTGCATTTTAATGCATTGTATTTTTAGGGCTTGCATTTTTATGGGCTGAAATTCAACATGGTTGAATATTTAAGCTGTTCATATTTCAATTAAAAACATTTCAAACACCTTTTCATTATTAAAAATTCAATAATCCATATTCGTCATTCATATTTCACTTCCAAAATATTCAAACTGTTTAAAAATACAACCTATAATATTCAACAGGCAATTTTCGGTCCATTTTATTTCGCTTTGCAAATTCGCTTCCACAAATTCAGTGGTTCAAATTCGACAATAAATTCAACATTGACATCCAGGAACTGCAGGAAAAGCAGTAGATTGCAGAGCATACTCTCCATCTGCTGTTAGTCGAACTCACCATCAGATGGTGCAAAAGCGCGTGTTGTTGACGAAGACCAGCAAAATTAGATTCATAAAACTCATTTACAGCAATGTAAGTGTATTTGTGATTATTATGAAGGCGGTTTTATGTTAAATTCAGTGCCTTCACGGTTACTTTTCCTGTGTAGCCTACATGCATCTTTCTCTACCGTGAACGAGATTATAATGTTATTCCCCGATGCGGATATATAGATCCAATGTTACATTTTTGAGGTTGACATATATTTCTCTTGGTTGTTTAGCTGCCTTAACTTTATATTGTGGCGATGTGCTGCATGCAGACTATTAGGGTTTCCCTCAATACTTCAGGATTCCCCTGCTGGACATATACAACGCTTAACGTAGCTTAATGGACTACAGTGATGTAAAAGACCAAACTCGCAGGCAAGCAGATGGCAAAGCTGAGCGTTTCCCAGTGATAGACTGGCATAAAGATGGCTTGATGTTGGACATTCGCACATTTAGGGACCGTCTCTAAAGTGTATACGACTTTGGTATACACGTTTCTAACTCCGATAGCATTTGAATAGAACGACTTACAGTCATAAAACCAACTGTAAAGTGTTCATGTAGTGTCAGGCATAATGCGCACCCTTTGGATTTTTTATATTTATTCAAATAAATTTAAGTTTGCTATTGAAGTTAGAAACGTGTATGCCAATGTTGTATGCAACTTTAGAGACGGTCCCTAAATGTGCGAATGTCCAATGTCAAGCCAATTTTACATTTAGTCATTTAGCAGACGCTTTTATCCAAAGCGATTTACAGTTAAACTAACAATAGGACAACAATATGCAAGTGCTGTTTAACAGTTTAAGCTAATGCAATACACGTAGCCAGGCATACTATATATATATATATATATATATATATATATATATATATATATATATATATATATTATATATATATATATATATATATATTATATATATATATATATAGAGAGAGAGAGAGAGAGAGAGAGAAGAGAAGAGAAGAGAAGAGAAAGTGTTAGTATTAATTGATCAAGTGTTGATTTTATGCCAGTATATCACAAAACGCTCAGCATGAAACTTTGCGCGTTAAGTTCATATTCTTAGTCCATCTGCTTGCCTGTAGCCTATATAGTAGCCCATACAGCCTACTTCCCTAATAAGGTGCAAGATTGGTCTTTCATATCACTGTATTAGTCCATTAAGCTACGTTAAGCGTTTTGTCAGCAGCCATGTCACCCTGTAGCCCAAGACCGGTTGCCCACTGAAGCTAAGCAGGGCTGAGCCTGGTTAGTACCTGGATGGGAGACCTCCTGAGAAAAACCAGGTTGCTGCTGGAAGAGGTGTTAGTGAGGCCAGCAGGGGGTGCTCACCCTGTGGTCTGTGTGGGTCCTAACGCCCCAGTATAGTGATGGGACACTATACTGTCAAAAGAGTATGCCTTCGGATGAGACGTAAAACCGAGGTCCTGACTCTCTGTGGTCATTAAAAATCCCAGGATGTCTTTCGAAAGAGTAGGGGTGTAACCCCGGCATCCTGGCCAAATTTGCCCAGTGGCCTCTGTCCATCATGGCCTCCTAATCATCCCCATATACTGATTGGCTTCATCACTGTCTCCTCTCCACCAGTAAGCTGGTGTGTGGTGAGCGTTCTGGCGCAATATGGCTGCCGTCGCATCATCCAAGTGGATGCTGCACATTGGTGGTGGTTGAGGAGATTCCCCCTTTCTATGTAAAGCGCTTTGAGTGCTGAGAAAAGCGCTATATAAATGTAATGAATTATTATTATTGTCACAACGGAAGGGGAATCCTTGAGTATGAGGTATTGAGGGAAACCGATTATAATCCTGTTCATGGTAGAGAAAGCTGATGACATGTAGGCTACACAGGAAAAGTAACAATGAAGTTATTGAATGAAACATAAACACAGCTTTTGTGTGTTTATCATCTTTTCCGCATATACTGACACAGATAATCATTTGCATTTTATGAATGAATGTCTTCGTCAACAACAAGCGCTTTTGCACCATCTGATGGTGAGTTCGACTAACAGCAGATGGAGCGTATGCTCGGCAATCTACTGCTTTTCCTGCAGTTCCTGGACGTCAATGTTGAATTTACTGTTGAATTTACTGTCGAATTTGAACCACTGAATTTGTGGAAGCGAATTTGCAAAGTGAAATAAAATGGACCAAAAATTGCCTGTTGAATATTATTGGTTGTATTTTTAAACAGTTTAAATATTTTGGAAGTGAAATATGAAAGGTGAATATGGATTATTGAATTTTTAATAATGAAAGGGTGTTTGAAATGTTTTTAATTGAAATATTCACAGCTTAAATATTCATCCATGTTGAATTTCAGCCCATAAAAATGCAAGCCCTAAAAATACAATGCATTAAAATGCAAGCATGGTTAATGCAATGCCTATTTTTTTCAAGTAGTGCAATTCAACAGGCTTTTTATTTCAAAAACATTTGACATTATTTTACGAGTAGTGTTCATATTCATGTTCATCCTCCGAAACGAGTTTGCAGCAGAAGGCACAAACTGAAATGTTATTATTTATGAGTAACGTTATTATATGAGTAACGTTAAACTGTATTAATAAATGCGACTGAAAATATACGTTTCTGTGTGTATAAAACGTAAATAAATGTACAACTACACTTTATGTAAAAATACAAACGTATTCTCATGAGATCACGTTGCAAGTGATCAAAGTCATTTGTGTCCACAGTACATTGTTTGCAAAGGCTTGAACTTTCATGTTCATATTCATTTCACAGTTATGCCACATTGTTCATCAGTGTTTCAAAGCACCAAGTCACCACTTTAGTTGAGGGGCCACACACATGATGAAGTCATTGATAAATAATGCTTAGTTAATGATGACTGTATTTGAATGCCAACAGAATTCATATGTTATGTGCTGTGATTGGCCAATTTTGGGGTCTGTCCATTTACCTGCAGGCTATGAAGAAGACATGAACATGCTGGATAACTCAGATCATAATGAAAACACATTGTTCATCAGTGTTTCAAAGGACCGAGTCACCACTTTAGTTGAGGGGCCACTCACATGATGAAGTCATTGATAGATAATGCTTAGTTAATGATGAATACTGTATTTGAATGCCAACAGAATTTGTATGTTATGTGCTGTGATTGGCCAATTTTGGGGTCTGTCCACTTACCTGCAGGCTATTTCAGGAAAACAGTTCTCACATTAATTGATTTACTGTTCTAGCCTGTTTGCATGCATAAGGTAATGTGTATTTTTGTACATTCCTTTAATAATTCGAAGAGTAGTCTTGCATGCATGAATTAATGCTTTTTTTATGCATGAATTCATGATGATTCATGTACCATAACCATAGCTTTATCCACAATGGGTGGTAAAGACCAATTTTTTTTGTGAACAAAGAAAACATCATGATCATGCGTAATAAATCATAATTCATGATGATGTACTCATCTTAGTTAATGTTTTAATTAAGGTGTTGTTCATCCATGAAGTCATGAATGAAAAACATTGAACTCATGTTAGTTCCTGATGATTCATGAGATATTAATGCATGAATGAATGCATATTTCATGCATGAATTTATACATGAATTCATGATAATTCATGTACCCTTACCGTAAAGTGTTACCCTAAAAGATTTTCTACATTTAGCTCCAACGAGTGAACTACAATGCATGACACGGGTAGCTATGCTGCAAAAAAGCATGACATTATGGATTGATGTTTGTATCCCACATATCTTAACAGTAGGCTTCAAAGAGATTGTGGAAGTCCTTTCTGCTTTTGGCTCCGATGTATGCGCTAAAATGTCACGTAAACGTTAAAGCCCACAGAATTCAACTTCGCAAAACTATTTTAGAGGAGAGGCGCAGCAGAATGGAATGCACATTGAGTTTCGATAAGTCGCTAAGACTATATTTTCAGGGATCATTTCTATAGTTCTTTGCTTGGAAATATGTTTCGAAAGTGCTTGTCTCCCAACCCACGATGAAGAATCATGATGCTCTTTTCTGGGTGTGAATTGGGCGCAGAGCAGTGACTTTGGTTGTGAGCTCTGCGTTGTTGATGAACCTTCTGTATTGCTTTTTGCAATATTGAAGAAAGGAGCATGTTCTGAGTGGTGTTTAGCATTTAAGTCTCATTTTGTAGTTCTTTTGATTTTGCATCTGTAGATCGTATGCAGCAAACTTTGTTAAAATTCAAAACTTTTTGCAATGATGTGGGACTGTATGTTGTGTAAGACAGCAGTTGCAGAAAGTGTTTTTTTTTTATGGTAAAAAGTGCTCTGGATACGTGCTCATTTCGAGGTCAGCCATTGCAAGTTTTTTAAAGAGCGCAATCAACGTCAAGTTGCAGAAATGCCTCCGTTAGCATTTGTTGGCAGGTGCGTGACTTTTTCATTGGACGTCAGCTCTGTGTCGTTTATGAAGGTTCTGTATTGCTCTTGTCGATATGGAAGAAAGGGGTATGATCTGAGCGTTGTTAGACATTTGTGCCTTTTGAGAAAGTGGATTGTTTCAGGAGCTTTTCTGGAATGCCTTGTAGCAATCCAATAATGGAAAGAGGAGCCCGGGACCAATGGAGGGACCGCTCACCCTCCAAACTTGGAACCACCCACATCTGTAGCCAATGATGGCCTAATGGAGGTCACCCTAAAACTGGGAACTCTGCTTCACTCAAGGCTAGATGGTCCTAAGTACAGAATCCTTCAGTATGAGGTGCTGAAGCACACGTTGGCCAAGAGAGAAACCGGCCGAAGAGTAAGAAGACAGAGATAGACTTGCAACATCTTCTTTAATGATTTCTGCCTTTCTTCAGTTCTGTCTTCGTGTGTATATATATATCTCTTATGAAGGGTTCAGAGAGAAGCAGTGACATTTTGGAACGTGTATCATCTGGAACTTCCCTGGTTTTCCGATGTAACGTTAACGTTACATGTAAACGAGTTCCTTGGTGAGTTAATATAGTTTTCATTAATTTTCATTTCAGTTTGGTTCAATAAGATTCATTCAAGGTCATATGAAGTGTACTACATCAAATTATAGTTTATTTGGTGAAGTATTAATGGCAAAGACAGCCTTAAGTGTAAAATGAAAACCGTAATTAGGCCATTTATGTGAAATTAATGGCATGAAGTGCATTTGTGTGTTAAATAAGAGGTTTACAAACAAGTATGCAAAAATGTATTTATTGCACAAAGACAATTTATTGCACAGAGTTGTATGAATAGACATTATTTGCTGTGTTTTATTAGAAGTTGTGTGTAAACTGAATTGATTTGTATATAATATCAAATGCTAATTGTTATTTTGGCCTGGTATCTTCTAGGCCAGGTTTTTTTCCTTCTGCTTTTGTTTCCATGTAAGTTCTGTGATGTTCAGCTGATGAATGTGATCCACTCTGCAATGTGAATCAAACAACGTGTGAATCACTCCGGGATTGTCTCAACCCTTCCTGTATGCTTATTGGTGGGGTTGGACTGGCGAGCCACCCGTTAATCGAATCCTTTGATTTCCCTGTTGAAAGAGAAACAGAAACTGAACTTGCTCATCCTACTCATCGTAGGAGTAGAATCGCACATTAATTCATTTTGTCCCATCCGGGATAGAATTGGACAACTGAATTATGAACTGAATGAACTGAATACAACCGAGTTTATAAACTGATCTGTTCATTTGAGAAAACATTTGACTTTTGGACAAATTCGACCTTTTATTTTTTATTTAAATCTGTGTTGAGGTCATATGGGTCATTGTTCTATTAGTTGATTAACTAAAATAACAATCAACAACATTGAGTATAAAACTTTTGCATATGTGGTGAAGTGCTCCTTTAAGCATGACTCCGCCCCATGATTATTTAGCGGGCCTTATAAAGGGCATTTCCAGAGTGGTAGGATATGGCGTCATCCTTGCGTTCATCTGGGTGTCATGGTTGCTGGTGCTCGCTTGCTCTGTGTGAGCTGACTTTTCCGCGCAGCTGGTGTCTGTGTGGAGGTACGGAGCGTACTGCTCGAGGGTTTTTGTTCCTCTACATTGCTGCTGTAGGTCCAGTGTAGAAAAGGGAACCGATCGCACGTATAACCCGGCGTGCTGTGAGTGACTGCTACTTTACTGCTCGGTGCGTGAGTAAATGGGATGAGGGAATGGTCTGCCGGATATTCGAACGGAAGTCTGGCCGATCGGCCGTTAAAGATGGCGTTTGATCGCGACGCTGTTTAGCCTCGACGCTGCTGTTTTGTTTCTATTTGTTTTGCTTTTAGTAGTTTTGTTTTCATTGGTTTTGTTTCCTTTGTTTTGTTTGTTTCTATTTTGTTTTGTTAACTGTTTCTGACAACTGTTTTGTGTGCAGCTGTTTTGAGTACAGCTGCTTGTTTTTGGTTTGTTTTCTTTTTCTTATTATAATATTTGGCTTATGCTTAGATTCTGATATAATTGATTATTTGTTTTTGTGTTCTTAGCCCTTATTGTCGGTAAGCAACGGTACATTGGTTCTGTGCGTTTATTGGGCGTTAATTGCCCATTGCGGGCAATATTAACAATTAATGCTGTTTTCTTATAGGCTGTATTTATATTCTTTTGTTAATTAGTATATTCTCCTCTTTTTACAGGAGCAGGGGTGATCCAAAAGCGGGCAGGCTAGCCATCCTGTGCATGATGAACAGAAGTTCTCCTTTGAGTGTGCGGTAGAGGTTTCTTGTAGTGGATTTCACAAGTGTGTGTGTGCTGTGGAAGTTTTGGGCACGGTGTACTCCTTGCAGGCTGATTCGAGGCCTACTGCTCAGCCTGCCCAGCTAATGGTGCACCCCAGCTCCGTCACGAGAGTCGACATGTCTGTTTACTAATTGAACTTCGTTGCTCATATACAAAGTAGTGGCTTTGCCATCCAGCCCCATTGCTTGACTGACTCTAGTACCCTTTTTTAATTATTTATGATCATTAAATAAAGAATTATATATATTTTTGTACGTATTCACGTCTCAGTGCCTTGTGATTGTGGGAGAGAGAAACGAACTTGTGTGCCCTTTTTTTATGGGTATTTCCCCAGCTGGGTTAATGCTGGGGTGGCGTAGTCGTGACTTCATTATAGCTCTGTATGGGAGAGCGTGCCCGTAACCATCGTAGCTCCCATCCTTATCGCCACACATACATTTCATACATTTCTTTTTTCAATATAAATTTAAACTTGTTCTTACCTCATCTTGGTTTGTCTGAGTATTCACTGCTGCTGCATCATCTCTCTTCCTGGACGAACCTATTCTTTTGAGCTCACTGGTCCGTTAGTAATTTTAGTTATCACGTGTAACGGGTTACATATGGTTCCCTGGTATCCATGCAGAAGTGGAAAAAGCTGTGCAAGGATGCATTCCATGTCAAGCAGCCACACTCCAGCATCACTCGGAACGCCTCAAAATGTCTGATCTGCCAATAGATCCATGGTCAGAAGTGTCTGTGGATTTTACTGGTCTGTTTCCTTCTGGTGATTACTTGCTGGTAGTAGTTGACGATCATTCCAGATATCCAGAAGTGGAAATAGTCAAGTCTACAGCAGCCACTGCTGTGATTACCAAACTGGACAAGATATTCTCAACTTTTGGCATACCATGGCCCACCATTCAATAGTCACTGTTTTGCGGATATCAGTTCATATCTTGGTTTCAAACACAGAAAGACAACCCCGTACTGGCCTAAAGCGAACGGAGAAGTAGAACGGTTCATGAGAACGCTTAAAAAGACAGTCATGACCACCAATGCAGAAGGTAAACCATGGAAGCAGTGCATGTATAGTTTCCTGAGAAATTACAGAGCAACACCACATGGGACCACCCAAAAACCACCAGCAGAACTACTGTTTGGAAGAAAGATTAACACCACATTACCTTCAAATCCACAGGACATGCCAAAAACTGACCTCAGAGACATTGATCACGTTGCAAAGCAACAAATGAAAAGGTATGCAGATATTCATAACAGAGCAAAATAATCCAGTATCAAGGCTGGTGACATTGTACTCTGCTGACAACCCTAGACAGGAAAGTTGACGAATCCATATGAGATAAAAACCCTACAAAGTAATTGTGGCGAGCACGACGAGGTCGAGGGCCGTGGGAGGACGGCGCGAGGCCGGTGGCGTGATTGATAATGAGCGACATGTGCGCGACGCACCGGTCTCGCATCTCTCACGGAGGAGCGGAAGCATAAAGGAGGAGCAACGACAGTGAAGAGCGAGAGAGGAACAGGCCTGTGTTTTATTTGATGTTCTGTGTTACCAGCAGTCATCCGTGAGGGGCTGCTGGCTTTTACTTTCGTTTTGTATTTGTTTTATTTTTGTCATTAAAAGTCTTTAAATGTTCGCCGGTTCCCGCCTCCTTCTTCCCGTAACAACATACCTCGTTACACTGGTGCCGAAACCCGGGAGGAAGGAGGAACGCGCTGTCAAAGAGCCCTCGCCGCTGTGGTGAATCCGCGGTGCCATCGTGGCGGGCAGTTTCCGTCGCCATGGACGCTCGAGGTGGTGCGCGGGAGGGAGTTGCCGGGGGGAACGGTCGAGCTCGCTGCTGGCCGTTTGGGTGCTGAGGGGCGGCTGCCGTCCGTGATGGAAGGGAGGAGTCGCCGCCGTTTGCCGTGGGCCGGAGCCTGCTGCCATCCGCCATGACGGGGAGGAGCAGGGAACGGGGGACTCTTGCCGACTGCCCGGACACTGAGGAGCCGTCGCCGTCCACCAGGCGGTGGAGGAGTATCAAGCCGTCCACCGAGGGCTATCCAGCGCCACCGCCAGGCACCGCGGAGAAGATCGCCCAGCTGGTGTAGGGCCAGATGGCAGCGCGTTATGGGAACCGGACCAAGAAATTTTTATTTTTTTTCTTCTCCTCTCTCCCCTCTCTCGTCTCTGTCGCTCCTCATGCTTCCGTCTCCTTTACCCTCACCTCGTCTATCCATACCCCTAGCCCAGGTACCGCAGCCGCCGTGATCGGTCCCCCCCGGGGAGGGGGGGAGGGGGAGTAAGCGCAGTCTCGTGGGTGCCCCCCCGGCCTGCGAGGGGCGATGGGGGTATGTGGCGAGCACGACGAGGTCGAGGGCCGTGGGAGGACGGCGTGAGGCCGGTGGCGTGATTGATAATGAGTGACACGTGCGCGACGCACCGGTCTCGCATCTCTCACGGAGGAGCGGAAGCATAAAGGAGGAGCGACGACAGTGAAGAGCGAGAGAGGAACAGGCCTGTGTTTTATTTGATGTTCTGTGTTACCAGCAGTCGTCCGTGAGGGGCTGCTGGCTTTTACTTTCGTTTTGTATTTGTTTTATTTTTGTCATTAAAAGTCTTTAAATGTTCGCCGGTTCCCGCCTCCTTCTTCCCGTAACAACATACCTGGGTCAATGGTGACAGCAAGTTGTTCAGGATGCATTACAAGAAATTTCTCATTTTTCAAAACACTCGAAATGAATGAATGAAACCTCTGATGACGAAGATGATGTCAGAGGACAAGCTCCAAATTCAGAGGTGTTTCAGGACAATATAAGCACATGGCACCAAGGTTATTTTCGTAAACGAAAACTGAAATTAAGACAAACTATTGGTCAAAAAACATTTTCGTAAACTGAAATCAAATTATAAATTCATAATCAATGAAAAACACTTACTTGAAAAACTAACTGAAACAAAATAATAATTAGCAAAAATAAATAATCGTTTCGTAATTAATAAGCTCTTAACTTTGGTGAAAATCTGACCTGTGGCTGTTTAGGGAAATGTCTGTAGCTATATGGCGCTGCATGCGCATTAAGTTATTGAGGCGATTAACCCATAGCAAAATAAATACATAGACGCCCTATTGACCGCTGGATCGTACGTCAACATATTGTGGAGGGCAACTTTCACATACCTCTAATTACGGGAGTTGAGAAATATGCCTGCTTCATGTGCTGCTTGGGGCTGTACAAATTGCCACACAATTGAAAACAGGTCTCGGGGAATTACAGTACCTTTCACAAGCAAGACTGAACATCTGTTTCTGGTTGTATTTTGTCATGATATAATTAGTAATAGTAGGCCTAACGTTAGTTGGTCACCGGAGTAAGTCAGACTTAAATAGCTAGCGATGTCGCTAGTTAACTTAGCTGTGAAAGTTGAAACATGAGTTGACATGATTTATATTGTTTTAGCTTACAGTATATTTTATATTATAAAGTAAAATTCCTGAAATCTAAATATTCATCTATATTTTCTTAAAACCAACTTTTATGACAAGTAGCCTACTCGTTTCGGGTAGGTACTAGTCACTATTTCATGTAGGCCTACACTGTAAATAATTGCTGTGATTATTTATCACAACTTAAAATCCAACATTGTTTCAACTTTAAAAAGTATGTGTTCATGCTTGACTTAAATATTAAGTTTAGTTAACTTTAGTTAAGTTGGATATTTAAGTTATCTCAACAAATGTTAAGTTGTTATAACTAAATCGCAGCCACATTTTTTACAGTGTACTATTTTTAGGCCGCAAAATTGTGTCACGAAATGTAGTTTTAAGAGTTTTTCAGTCGACAGTGCAGTTGTTTAAAGCTCAAATCTGTGGTTTATTTATAAAGATAGCACCTATTTAAAAATCGTATCTATTTCATTTAGGCTCAATATATTTAGGCTATTTAACTTTAACGTTGTAGCCTGCTGTATGTTTGACTGAATCGTTTACTTTATTTCTTGACTTGTATAGCTTTTTATACCTTTTAGGCTACTTATACTGTTATAATGGCTATTATTGATCAATAAAACTGAAATTGAACAAAAAGAAACAGGGTTGTGTCATTTTATTTTATATAACGTTAGCCTATGTACGAACATTTTAAAATATATACATTATTTTATATACATTATCTTCACTGTATGTAGGCCTACATAAAATAAAATAACAAATCTCTTTTTGTTAAATGTCAGTGAAATGATCAATATTATAATGTTAATTTTTTTTTCATATTGTCTATATTATTCTGCAATTGATATTACATTGTATTTGCTGTTCTTCTTCTTCTTATTGTTATTATTGCAGGTATTGAATATGACATATCAATTACAGAATATAGACAATAAAAAATAATAAGTTAAATAGTGACTATGAATAATACAATAATTTAACAGCATAACTATAATAGTCAAGTCAAGTCAAGTCAAGTCAAGTTTATTTGTATAGCGCTTTTCACAATACAGATTGTATCAAAGCAGCTTCACAGTATTAAATTAAAATAATACAACAAAGTTTGTTTCAAGAGGAATTTATTGATTGATAAAATTAAATTAAATATCCCCAAAATATCCCCAACTGAGCAAGCCAAAGGCAACAGTGGCAAGGAACCGAAAAACTTCATCAAGTGACCTAATGGTGTCCTAAAACTCCATCAGGTGACCTAATGGAGAAAAAAAAACCTTGGGAGAACCCAGGCTCAGTCGGGGGCCAGTTCTCCTCTGGCATTTATGAGCTAGAGGCCGGATTGTAGTTTGAACTGTAGGATTATATGAATGCCTGGCTGAAGAGATGCGACTTTAATCTAGTTTTAAACTGGGAGAGCGAGTCTGAGCAACGAACAGTATCAGGAAGACTATTCCAGAGTTTTGGAGCCAAATGTGAGAATGCTCTCCCTCCTTTGGTGGTTCTGGATATCCTAGGTATGACCAAAAGCCTTGAATTTAGTGATCTTAAAGAGCGCGATGGATTATAGGGTGATAAAAGATCCGTTAAATAGACTGGAGCTAAGCCGTTTAGGGCTTTATAGGTCAGTAGCAATACCTTGTAATTAATACGGAACTTTATAGGTAACCAATGCAGTGATGATAAAATCGGTGTTATATGATCATATTTTCTTGATCTAGTAAGAACTCTAGCGGCGGCATTTTGGACTAACTGTAGCTTGTTTATTGAGGATGCAGGACAACCAGCTAATAAAGCATTACAGTAATCCAGTCTCGAGGTCATGAATGCATGAACTAACTTTTCTGCATCAGAAACTGATAGCATATTACGTAGCTTAGCAATGTTTCTAAGGTGGAAAAATGCTGTTTTTGTAACATATGAAATATGATTTTCAAAAGACAGGTTGCAATCGAGTATAACACCCAGGTCTTTTACTGTAGAGGATAAAGTAACAGGACATCCTATGATGTTAAAGTTGTATTGTGCGAGGTTTTGTGGGCGGTTTTTTGAACCGATAAGTATTACCTCTGTCTTGTCTGGATTTAATAAAAGAAAATTACGGGTCATCCAATCTTTTATATCTTTAACACACTCTGTCAATTTGGAAAATTTTGCGTTTTCATCCGGCCGTGATGAAATATATATTTGAGTGTCATCAGCATAACAATGGAAACTAATTCCATGTTTCCTTATAATATTTCCAAGTGGCATCATATATATTGAAAATAACAGAGGGCCTAATACAGATCCCTGCGGCACTCCATAGTTTACTGGAGTTATGATCGATATTAGGTATTAGGTAAGATTATTATTACCTAATACCTGCAGCCTAATGTAAAGCATTTGGTTTAAAACATTTTGTTCTCTTAATGAAATGAAAACAGGTAGAAAACTAAAGCAAATTCTTCCAAGTGTAGTGCACAGATACTTCAAATGAAAACATAATAAAGTGCAAAATGAAAGCACAATCATTTTTTGGAATAAAGAAAACTTTACCTGGCAATGTACATTGCCTGGTAGTAATAGGCACTTCAAAGCACTTTCAATTGCATGCGTCACATTTTCACTTTGCTGCAGTTTCCTAAATGTCATGTGATTTACTGAAAAGCAGCAGCCTTCCTATCACATTTAGACTAGCTGAATTTTGCATCCTGGGTACATGTATTTAAGACCACAGCATATGGTGCAGCCTTCTTTTACACATTTGTTGTATGATATTCATCATTGAACTTTCATTTGCTGTTCGGAATCCTGGTTCATTTCAGGTTTGTAAGATTTGACTTTATTACAGTTAGGAGAGGGTGTGGAGCTTTGTAAGAGGCAGAAGTGAATAAATATGTTACCCATAATTATACAATGTTCATGTTAGGTCATTAACTAACTAATGTTAACATTAATTATTTTTTTAATTTAGGCTAAATAATGTATTAGTATTTGTTGAAATGAACATTCATTATCCTTAATAGATTATGTCATTTTAGTATTTGTTAATATTAACTGATGTTGTACTGGGGTACAGCTGAGATATTGCTGCACATTATTTTAAGATATTTATTTTAAGATATTTGTTTATATATATATATCTTGTTTTGAGTTTTATTTCATGTTCATGTTTCATGTAGTTTTGGTTTTTGAGAAGTTGGATATATGACTGTGTGTGGGGGCCATCAATGCATCGGGATAGGTAAAGTAGCTTAATGGACTAATAGCCTACAGTGAAATATGCTAAAAGACCAAACTCACACCTTATTGGGGATGCAGGCTGTACTATATAGGCTACAGGCAAGCAGACTTAGAATATTAACCTAACGTGAAAAATGTCATGTTAAGCGTTTCCCAGTGAAATACTGGCAGGCTTGACATTGAACGTTTGATATTTGCAAGTTAAGGGACCTTCTCTAAAGTTACATACAACATTGGTATACATGTTTCTAACTTTAATAGCATTTAAAGAGAATGTCTTACAGTCATAAAACCAACTGTTAAGTGTTCATGTAGATGTCAGGCATAATGCACACCTTTTAGATGGTTGATATTAAAATAAATATGAGCTCATGCAGAAGTCAAAAATAGCAATAATTACACATTATTTGACTATAAAAAAAAACGAAATAGGAACTGTTTTCTCAATTTTCTACTTTCAATATTAAATAAAAATAATAATAATAAAAAAAGACTGAACGAATGATACACGTATTGATGTAGGCCTACATGCAGTGCAAATAATTTTGTTATTAACTTCTTGATTTTTGAGCCTTAAGACGACTTTTTTTGCAATCTTTTAAGTTTTTTAATTACTAAATAATTAGTTTTACTCTCAAAGGCAGTATGTTTGATTGAATAAAAAAGACACAGAGGAAACTCTGTACTTGTTCCTGCTGTTCACAGATGTCAAATGTCGAATTTGCTGTCTAATTTGAACCACTGAATTTGTGGAAGCGAATTTGTAAGGCGAAATAAAAATGGACTGAAAATTGCCTGTCAAATATTATAGGTTGTATTTTAAACAGAATTAACATTTTAGAAGTGAAATCTGAAAGGTGATTATGGATTATTGAATTTTTAATAATGATAATGTGTGAAATGTTTTGAATTGAAATATTCACAGCTTAAATATTCAACCATGTTGAATTTCAGCCTATAACAATGTAAGCCCTAAAAAAACAATGCATTAAAATGCAAGCACGGTTAATGCAAAGCAAAACCATTTTTTTCAATTACTCCAATTCAACACGTTTTTTTGTTTCCAAAACATTTGTCATTATTTTACTTCCATAGACAACCACCCCCTACATTGTGGTTTGCAAATCCTACCTTCTTCGTGTCCAAATGATTTGGTCAAAATAATCTCAAATCGCTTGAGCAAAAGAAAAGAAAATCTTATAAATATTCAAAACAGAGAGAAAGACTGGGAGAAGTGTGTGTGTGTTCGTGCTAATATATATATATATATATATATATATACAAGGGTAAAGAGAAAGTTATTCATAAATATTCTGATAAATATGCAGTGATTTCAGGAGCCTGGAAGTTTTAGATAGCATATTTTGTAACTTTGTCTCTTTAAAGGAGGGCAATTGGCTTGAAAGAAGAACCCTGAAAGAAGAAAGAAGAATCTGAAAAGTTGATCATTTTAGAAGACCTGCATGAGCAACATGGGTAAGAAATGAAACTTATAATACGATAACATACAATATCCAACACTAGTATATTTTATTTTTATAATGTGACATTTGATACTAAAAAATATTTTTAATTGTTTTTTAATTGTTGCATTGGCCGGAAAAGCAGCAGCTGAAGAAGAACCGAGGGCAACTCTACAATCACCTCTAATATTGACAGTTGCAGCAGTTGCAGTAGTAGTAGTAGGTTATGTATTAATGTCAACATGTGAAGTAGTGGTAGGAGCAGCAGCAGGAGCAGCAGCTGGAGTGTGCATTTTAAAATTACTGTGGGAAGAAGAAGAAAGAAAAGGACATGTAGGAGTAGCAGTAACAGCAATAGCAGGAGGCGTAGCAGGAGCAGCAGCAGCAAAGTTGCGATCAATGATAGGAGCACAGTCACTAATAGGATCAGCAATAGTTGGAGCGATAGCAGGAGCTGCAATAGTAGCAATAGCAAAACAATTGTTACAACGGGTTATAAATGCAATACAGTTGTTAATAGATAACTTTAAGTCATGTGTAGTAATAGCTCTAGTGGCAATGGGAGGAATGCTATTAACATGTGTAAAAAAAACAATAAAGTGGATAACAGATCAAATAAAGTGGGCAGTAGCCAAAGTAAAACCAGCATTACAATGGATTAAAGAAGCCGCAATCAAATTATTCAACACATTAGCATCAATGGTATCAGGATTACCAGCAATTGCAGCAGCAGCAGTATTAGGATTAGCAGCATTTGCATCAGCTTCAGGATTAGCATCAATAGCAGCAGCAGTATCAGGATTAGCATCTGGATTATTTGGAGGGTTACTGGTACTCGCGTTAGTAGTTGCATTAGGAGCAGCAATTTTTGGATCGCACACGAGTGAACAGTCACAAGCACAAGATGTGGTGTTACCAATTGCTGTTCTTTTGCTTTTTGTTTTATTTTGTTTTCTTGTTACCTCTTTGGGTGTGTTGCGATTTTGCGGTTTGTTGTTGTTTCTCTCGCTTGTCCTATGGTTTCTGCTGCGCTACCGCTCTGACAGAAACTGATCATTTACACTTAGACAGGCCAGCATAAAAGCCAGCTGATGCATCAGGAAAAAAGATGAGAGACATATCTTCCCACAGGGATGCTTTTCTCCATGTTCTCTCCGTATTTACGATTCTTTACAGCCTTTAGCCACTGTTTACAATGCTCTGGATCCTTCTCCTGCTTAACATTTACTCTTTGAATTCTTGTACCCGGGAACAATACAAGTCGACACCATTGTGACTAAAAGTTTACTAAGAAGTATTTATTTCTTCTTCTACTTCTATGTCTTTCTAGGTTTATTGGTGGTTGGCAAACAGCGAACTAGTGTATTACCGCCACCTACTGGTGTGGAGTGCGTACCAGAATGTCTGTCATCTACTATATGTAAAATAAAAAATAAATAAAAATAAATAAAAAATCCTTATTTCCTTTTACTCAAATGAGTTTCTCTATAGAAATAAGAAATTATAACACTTATCTTTTGACTACTTTCACAGAATATCTTTTAAATCAAAGTGTTATTTTAGCTCTCTCAAGTTTTGGGTCACATGTCTTCTTTCTCTTTCATATTTCCAACAGTATAGCATAACATGTTCTATGCCTTTTCTTCCTGCTTACAGAAATCACATTTCACTGTTATGTTTACCTATTTTGAACAGCAAACCATTTAGCCCAGTGTGTCCAAACTTAAGTCTCGATATTATTTTCCCGTCCCTCTTATTCCTTCCTGCATACCTCATTTCTCCCACTTTCCTTTGGATCCAAAACCATTGCCCTTTTCTCACGTCCTCCCTTTGCCACCATTCCTTTAATCTCTTCTTTAATTATGCTCTTAACTTCTGCCCTGCTGATGTTAATTGTCAAATCACTGTGATTACTTTTAGTGACTTCCTTTACCTTATCTGCCATTTCATTTACCCCAATTTGTGCTGGGATTCACAATAATCTACTGTAAGCCCCATCATATGTATTCTGTATAATGTTTCTCACATCTCTAACAACATGTATGGTCTGCTTCTAAATTACTGCACTGTAAACTGGTTAATGACAAGCTTGAGTCTGAACAAATGATTGCTAATCTTATATCCTCTATCTACTGTACCATAATGCTAACATTACTGTGTAAAATGATAATCCCTAAATGATCCTTTTCTCCACTCTGATACAAAATTCTGGAACAATAAATGCTGAATACTTTGAAGCATCTGTATATAACCGTGTCCGTGGTAATTATCAACTCAGTGATAGCTGTGTCCTTCTTATTCCTAGTGGCATTACTAACTTTAATGCCTGATATTGTATCATATCTTATTTTCTGAGAGATGTGTCTGTCACTGACGTATTTCAGATACATGTATTTAAAATACATATTTGAAATAAAAAAATACTATTTTGTATTTTGTATTTTAAAGCCTTTGGAAAAAATCAAATTCGTATTTAAATAAATTTAAGATGAGTATTTAAAAAAAATAATAATAATAATATACAATTCTTTTTGCCAGGTACTTACTTTATCAGGGTACTGATTTTGTGCATCAACTAGTTCAGACATTCACTAGCTCAGCGATTTAAAAAAAAATAAGGTGAGAATGTCATGATCAATTCTACTTGTTGATTAAAGTTAAAACAGTGCATTCACTTCAGTTAACATGAAAGAATAAAAGAGCACAGACAAGTGGGAAAATAGCGTTAGCCAATCAGTCTTGACCGGTTGTTGATTTTTATCAACTAGCTTGTCAAATGTGTTTAAAGCATTACTGCATGTTAGGGCTGGGTGATATGACACTACATATCATAGTGATGATATAAAGTGTGAATTGATGGAACTTTTTCTAAATTGTTTACATAGATAGGTCTATTCGTAAAGATAGCAAATTTATCCATGCAGCTTTTAGTGGACAGGAATTATTGGAACGTTGGAGTGGAAAAACAAACACTGATGAATGATACACCACAAAAATCTTCAGCTTTTAGTTTTATCGTACATAAAAAATAATACAGGGTGTCCGCGCGGTAGTAAAAGGTAGTAAAAGTAGTAAAAATAATCTACCAAAATTAAGGCCCTTGAAAGGTAGTAAAACAAAGGTAACAAACGCAATTTGACTTGGTAGTAAATTTTTCATCACCACCTCAATATATGAGTTTCCATTTTTTTGCTTAATATTTGTGTCTCCATATTTTAACTTCATCTAGCATAATTAAAATATATATACGGTGCTAACAGGACCTGACGGGCTCGACATTAACGCTTGTCCGGGACAAGTGGATTTTTTGAAGGGACAAGTAGGCTAAAAGAGAATTTTACTTGCCCGACCGGACAAGTAGCCTAATTAAACGTCAATAACAAAAAAAATATATAAATAACTAGGGAATCACTAAAATGAGAGAATGATTCTGATTGTATTTATATTTATTGTAAGTTGCGATCGATAGTGGATGCGCTGTTGAGGCTCGCGCAGCCTCTCGAGGAGAAATCCAAACAAATGTAAACTCAGTTTAAACTCAGTTAACAACATAACCCCAGATAGCAACATTGTTTCGGCCCGGATCCGGCCCACATCTGGCACTTGTGGAATGCGGATCTGGCCCACATGCAGCGTGGAATGACGGCCCTTGTGTGGCCCACTCCTGTTTGCCAGATCTGGGCCACAAGCAGGCCATAGCAATGCCACATGTCAGCCAAGAGCAAAGAAATAAACCAGAACTGGACCTTATCTGAGCCACAAAATCTGTGTATATTAAATATGGAGTCATCTCAGCCTTAATAAGCCTGTTAACAAGCAGAATCACTGAAGGAAAGAAGAGAACAGAAAAAGAGACGAGCAGAAACACAAGAACTATAACTGACTTCAGACACAGTCTTGGATGAAATCGACTGAAGAGAAAAGAAGACATTAAATCTGTGAAGATCTCAGCAGAGGAGGATTAAACAACTCCACAAACAGCATTACCAGCTTCACTTATTACTAACCAGACTGACTTTATTTCTGTCAGACGTCTACACAAGTTTTATTGAGAATTAACAGAGGTTTAACTCTGTTTCATTTGAAGTCACCATAAGAGTGACTAGTGTTTCCATTAGTTGGGCTCTTAACTCTTAGTATATCTTAACTCTTGTCTTTTTTGGCCGCTGTGACAGTGTGTTTGTCAAACACATTTGCAGCTGCAAAGAAAGCTAAAGTAAAATGAGAGCAGGTGATGATGGTTACCTGTTGATGGTTTTATAATCATCATGAAATAACCTTTCACTGATGTCTTTGGAATCTAACAATTGTGTTGATCCATTAATATTTTCACATCACAAATCCTGTGTTTCTGCAGCATGAGATTCAGCAATATTATAACTGTCAGTTTAAAGCTTTTAACAAACATGAGATCAAAAATTTAACTTATGCTGACACACACAGATATCAACAATCAGCGTATGAATCTCAACAATGGTGACAATCACAAATATTTAGATAAAAAGAATAATTCACATCACTGAAAAGCTACTAATTCACAACAAAAACAACAGCAAAAAATAAAAGCAAATATTTAGAATCAAACAAAATTATAGGACAATTCAGCTGCATAATTTATTCATGTTGCAATGCATGCTGGGAGTTTTTTACTATGCTGGTACCCAGCATGCATTGCAGCAAAGTACTTTTGATTGTCACCATTGTTGAGATTCATACGCTGATTGTTGATGTCTGTGTGCGTCATATTAAACTGACTTTTTCGTGCTCATGTTTGATAAAGTCTTCTAACTTATTGATATTATATTGTTGAATCTCATGCTGCAGAAACAGGATTTGAGATGTGAAAATATTAATGGATCAACACAATTGTTAGATTCCAAAGACATCAGTGAAAGGTTATTTCATGATGATTATAAAATCATCAACAGGTAACCATCATCACCTGATCTCATTTCACTTTAGCTTTCTTTGCTGCTGTAAATGTGTTTGACAAACACACTGTCACAGCGGCCAAAAAAGACAAAAGATATACTAAGAGTTAAGAGCCCAACTAATGGAAACACTAGTCACTCTTATGGTGACTTCAAATGAAACAGAGTTAAACCTCTGTTAATTCTCAATAAAACTTGTGTAGACGTCTGACAGAAATAAAGTCAGTCTGGTTAGTAATAAGTGAAGCTGGTAATGCTGTTTGTGGAGTTGTTTAATCCTCCTCTGCTGAGATCTTCACAGATTTAATGTCTTCTTTTCTCTTCAGTCGATTTCATCCAAGACTGTGTCTGAAGTCAGTTATAGTTCTTGTGTTTCTGCTCGTCTCTTTTTCTGTTCTCTTCTTTTCTTCAGTGATTCTGCTTGTTAACAGGCTTATTAAGGCTGAGATGACTCCATATTTAATATACACAGATTTTGTGGCTCAGATAAGGTCCAGTTCTGGTTTATTTCTTTGCTCTTGGCTGACATGTGGCATTGCTATGGCCTGCTTGTGGCCCAGATCTGGCAAACAGGAGTGGGCCACCCAAGGGCCGTCATTCCACGCTGCATGTGGGCCAGATCCGCATTCCACAAGTGCCAGATGTGGGCCGGATCCGGGCCGAAACAATGTTGCTATCTGGGACGTTACTGCCAGTGCCAAAATTCAAAATGTGTTTTAATATTTTTAACATATGATACAGTTTAGCAACCTCACACGACGAGTGCTGTTTTCTTGAGTACCATCACACTGAAAATGTGACATTGCTTTTGATACAACAGTTCAATAAACAGTTCAAATTAAGTTACTTACATTTTAGACACAATATTGACTGTTTTTGTTCTGTTTCAGCAGCAAAAATAGTTCCAAACAAAGCAGAACCGTAACGCATCTCACAGCAACACTTAACCGTGTTTCATTACTGAATGATTCAGCGTTTTGAACGAATTGGCTGAGTCAAAGATTCAATGTCCCATTCATAAACATGTCTCATTCTTGAATGAATCAGTTGTTTGAACGAATCGTTTGAATGAATGACTCAATGACTCGCTCATTAAGACGGTCGCCTGACGCCTCCTACTGGCGGTTTACTTTCATGTTTAAAAGTATCATTCTTTCCAACGTTTCTTATTTGTATATTCAAAAATATTTTAAACGATCTCATATTCATAACATTATTTAATGCAGTTGTAAATTTTCAGTGTAAATGATTTAATTTGATCAGCCCTTCCTAGGGTAACAACAGCCCTATATTGGCTCGAGAGGTGATCGTACATTTTCTGTTGTTGGTCCAAAACTGTGGAATAGTCTTTCTGTATCTTTAAGACTAATATCCACAGAGTCTGTTTTTAAATCTAAGTTAAAAACCTACCTGTTTTCACAGGCTTACAATTGTCCTTGATTTTAATGTTGAATTGTCAAATTGGTGGTTCCGATGTAAACTCCCTTTATCATTTGTTTTGCGGTCGGTTTTTGTTTTTAAGATATTTATCCTGTTGTACAGCACAATGGCCAACTACTGTTGCTTTTATTGTGCTATATAAATAAAAGTTGATTGATTGATTGATTGATTGATATATTATCTTATTAGGCTATTCCAATTTAATCTATTGATAAAAGTTTAAACTAAAGATGAAGCATACATTGAATAAGATTTGGGAGGTGGGGGGGGTGGCCCTTTAAAGGTGCAGATATGACAATATGCAGATTTAAATATATCAGAGCTGATTTAACACAGATGAGGATATTTCTTCAGAATAAATTATATTTACAGCACACACACACCAAAAACATTCCGGACAAGCAACTTTTTTACTCGGACAAGTGAATGACAGATTTACTTGTCCAGAGGACAAGCACACGAAAAGGCTTAATGTCGAGCCCTGAGTGAGTCGGAGTTGATAGCAATGACAAAGTGCCAAGGTTATTATTCACCTTATTAGGGCTAAGGGCTATGGTTAAGATAACTCGAGGGCTAGGGTTAAGATAAGGACTACTGAAACTCAACTCGACACTACAAAAAAAAACATAATTGACAATGACAATAGGCCTACTTAATGATAACAATTAAACA
This sequence comes from Leuciscus idus, assembly GCA_021554675.1. Classification (NCBI taxonomy): domain Eukaryota; kingdom Metazoa; phylum Chordata; class Actinopteri; order Cypriniformes; family Leuciscidae; genus Leuciscus; species Leuciscus idus. Next base: position 11,328,929 of record CM038634.1, read on the forward strand.
TTAGTGTACCTAATATGTACTGTATGATGGGTGTGACAGTGTCACACTTATACCTTATAGTAAGTAGTAAGTGGTGCTTTACATACCCCGCCCACCCCACCACACCCCCCAAAAAAGGGCTGCTGCTTGATGTCGTGATGGTAGTAAAAAATATTGTGGAGGTGGTAAAAAAGGTAGTAAAAGGTAGTAAATTCATCTCTATGATTCCTGCATATACCCTGTAATAATAAAAAAGGGGTAAATAGTGTCAAATTAATCTAAATTAATTATAATTTTACATTTTAGATACACGTTCTAATTTTAATAAACCTATAGAAACAAATAAACTTTACATAAAATAAACATAAAATTAATTTAAAAGCATTGGACTACTACCTACAACAACAAAAAAACAAAAAACAAAACAAACAAAAAAAACTCAAAAGAGTTTGAAATTCAGTTTATGCTGTGGAATCAAAACTGATATTGAGAATTGTGAAACCATGATATTGTTACTGTGAAGTAAAATTTAGATTTTGGTCATATCGCCCATCCATATTCTTTGCTAGAGTGCAGAAAAGGTTCCCACAGTTTTACATACAGTATGAATGTTATAATAGTGTTCACCACAAGTAATAGACTACATTGTAACCAGAAATAAGTATATAAATGGCTGCTATTTTGCATAAGTTTATTTGTAATTGAAAGAAAGAAAGAAAGAAAGAAAGAAAGAAAGAAAGAAAGAAAGAAAGAAAGAAAGAAAGAAAGAAAGAAAGAAAGAAAGGGCAGAGGTTAGGAATGAAAAGTCAGCAGGCCTATGTAGTTTCTTCATTCACTGTGACCTATCCCTGCACTGGATGGCCAATTTCACATGTATTTTGTGTATTTTCAAAATACAAAATACTGTATTTGTATTTAAATAAAAAAAAATAAAAAAATCACACAGTATTTTGTATTTGTATTTAATTACATTTTTCCACACAGTATTTTGTATTTGTATTTTAAATACATTTAATAATGCCCATCTCTGGATGTATACACCAAAGTATTTTATATTTTAGTGGTGCATGTATGATGTCAGAAACCAGAAGTTTAATTCGATTTTCCTATGGGTTTTATAAAGGGTTTTTTCAATTTATGAGTAAAATAAAGCCTGTGGTAAACATAACTTGACCATACTTTGATGTTTTTTGTTCACATCCTGACGGGTTTGCACCTCATTTGCAACCTGTAGGTCCATTCAAAATGAAGTGGTCCCTGAAATTTACCCTGGGGGAGACAAAATATGGAGGAAGGCTATTCCCTGTGGCTGCGAAGGGTAATAAGCGACCCTCGCTCTACAGAGGTTATTGACCCAATTTGCTTAAATCCACGCCTGGCAATGACCCTATTTGGTTTCTGGACTGTAGTGACACCTGTCTCATCCATGTTCCAGATGTCACCTGGAGGAAACCTGTGCCTATGCATGACTGTATTTAGGTTGTTGAAGAAGGCTTTAAAATTGTCTTTATTAAAAATTGTAGCACGAGCAAGGCTTGTGGCCTCTGTCTTTCTGATGGAGAGGGGAGGGTGCCTCTTCAAAAAGGCAGTACACCAGTCACAGCCAGCTTGCTGCAGCTCTGACCAGGTCTCAGGCACCTTGATGTTATGTAACAGAGCAAGCTAAAAGGCTAGCTTTTTAACCTCACTGGGTAATAGGCCAAAGCAGGGCTGTAGTACTCGAACCTCTTTGGACTTGGTCTTGACTTGGACTCGACTAGTCCTGGTCTTGGACTTGTCTTGGACTCGACAAAGGTGGTCTTGACTACAGCCCTAGGCCAAAGTAAATGTCGGCTGACTTGGACATACAGTATACTTAACCAGTTCCTCTTCCAAATCTCGGGAAAATATTTGTCTGTTCCTGATTATATATATATATATATATATATATATATATATATATATATATATATATATATATATATATATATAAAATATAATATAATATAATATAATATAATATAATATAATATAATATAATATAATATTATATAATATTCATTATGTTTTAACATACATAAAATGCATAAATTAATACATTTAAAACCAAATGGCTATACTGACACATGTGCCAACCAACCCCAAACACTTCTTTACTGAAATGATGTTAGCCACATAGCATCACTCATCAGAGACTTTTAAATTTCTTTTCAAAATATAGAGGGCAGTCATTTTAATGTTAGATTTTGGTGGCAGCACCCTCTAGTGTACTGGAATGTGTGCCAAACAACCCTTGACCCAACCAGCCCCACTCTCCCCTACATTATGGGTGTTGAAGTTTCCCTAGCTTTTTGTCAAAAGGAAATGAAACAGGCAGTTTTCTCTGTTTTCTCTAGTCAGGTAGCACTGATTTCAAAACTTTTTTTTCACCTTTCTACTGCATAGACAGCCAAGTTTTATTAAAAGCCCATTTTTGCCAGCAGTGAATTACCTCTTTAATTGTTGTTTATGTGTTTTAGTCTGTTCCAATACCCACTTGCGGTCTTTTCACTTGACCACTTGTCTACTTACATGATGTATTTCCAGTGGTGGAAAGAGTAACTGTAGCCTACTTAAGTAAAAGTATTGCTACTTAAGAAATAATTTACTTGAGTACAAGTAGAAGTACTGGGAAATAATATGACTCAAGTAAGAGTAATTAAGTAGCTTGCTGAAAAACTACTCAAGTTACTACGTTACAAAGTACTTTAGTATATTTTAAAAAAATTATCCAAAATGAGGTGATGTCAGCAATATGCAGAGGTGGAAATGAACTAATTACAAATACTTTTGTTACAGTACTTGAGTAGATTTTTAAATGTGTTTTACTTTCTTGAGTATAAATAAATTGTGGTACTTTTACTTTTACTTTAGTTGAATAAAAATAAAGAATTCAACTTCGCTACATTTATTATTCACCAAAAGTACAAAGTACTTTGACAAAGGTGCCGACGGAGCAACAGTGAGCTGGCATTTGACAGACACTTTTCAAACTACTGTGGTGGAGCCCTGCACTTCAGCCAATAACAGACAGGTCTGAAGTGCTTCAGCCAATAACAGACAGGTCTGACTCGGGTGCAAAACCAATCAAAACTTCCAGTCCAGCTGGGGGGCTATGGGGGGTTCAATCCGTGCTTTGACAGTCAATCACTGGCGCTCGCGTTTTGAATCAATATCGCTAACGTTTCAATATTTTAGTGAATGTAAGTGAGCTATGCTCATATTGTGATTTTAAATTGAAATGGGTCATTGTCATAACGTGTCCCGTGGAGATCAAGGGGAGGTGATAGATAGGCTCAGGACTCAGATATCATCCAACGATTTTTATTTCATGCCAGTGAAGAAGTAGGGGTGAATATATTCACAGTGTTATGGCAAAAGAAAAAATTACAAAATTAAACCAAAATAAACATACACTTAACTCAGTGCAAACTTTGATGTATCAACAAACAAAGAAAAACAAATTGCTACAGGCAGCAAAATCTTCATGAATACATTCAGCAATATGACCCCCTCTATACCCTCCTCAGGTTCAGTTTAGACTGTCTTATATAGCCTAGGACAGGCTCATTACACTCAAGACCGTACCAACTGCAGGGGCAACAATACCAAAACCTTTGTAACCGAAACATATGACCATTTAACTTCCAAAAACAATTAAAATAAACTCATTCAGATATTTAAACTAATTGTAGACACCAGAAGACATTTCTCCATACCTACATTAACAAAGGTTAAGTTCCCTTCCCTATTAATAGAAATGGTTTAACCCAACACAAGAAAAAGGGAAACTGTAGTCCCGCCCCCTCCTTTGAGGAGTCACAGGAACAGGAAATGGTGAGTAGACAACATGTGGGGTCACTGTTTGCAATGTGGAGATAAATACAGATTTGAAATAATAAATAACAAAAATACATAACTACAACTTGTCTCTGTGTGGTTAATGAGAACAAACAAAGGAAAACTATAATAGACATAACATGTTGTGATGACCGCTGATATGTGCACCTATCTGCAACCAACCCAAACAGCATGTCTTAAACTTATTGTAAATTAATGTTATGTAATAATGAACCTAAGGGACTGCACCATAGTCAAAAGAAACACAAAACCATAAATAACAAATAAAGATACATAAGTCCATAAACAGATTGTAAAGACTTCGGCAGTGATGACGTCATCTTAGCACCCGTCATCACAGTCATACCATTGATATTACTAGAGCACTGAGCAGTTGAAGTAAATAGAAAACTCGGCTCATACAAGAATGCAGTTATTGCATGGACGGAGCAAGAACAATGCAAGTAAGTGTCTAAAATGCACGCACACAAATCAGTTAAGTGGTAAAGCTTGACCTCTTTAACAATGCAGTTAAACTAAATGTTCGAAGCAAACTTTGTACGAAGCTGAAATAACCTTAACATTAGAAACAGTGAAATAAGATTGCATGAATTATCTCTCAATCAGATGCACGTAAAAGTGTAGCTCGTTGATGTTGATGGACCTTTCTTCTGGCTCCTGCTTTGGGATGTGGCCGGATAGCTTCTGGTGAGAAGTCTTCTGTACCCATCCCAGAGGTTGATGGTCTTGAGGGAGATGCACAGAAGGAAGGTGGCCCTGTCAGAGGAGGTGGCCCTTTTGGAGGAGGCACAGCGGAAGGTGGCTCTGTCGGAGGAGGTAGCCCTGTTGGAATAGGCACAGCGGAAGGTGGAAGAGGATGGTCAGTGACTAGGGACAGTGCAAATTCACATTCCTGGAATATCTCCCTATATAGCAGGACAATGCCATGGCTGCGGCAGAAGTTGATGCCTTCCACAGACAGGTGCGAGGGGTGGTTGTCAAGAATTACACTCCAGTATTTCCTAATTTGGCCCAAGTGTTCAAGTGGGGCTGAAGACTAAAAGTGTTTGTAAAACTTCTGATTTCCCAATGGGACACACTTACAATATAGTGTTGTAAGATTGCAATTATAAAACAGATCATTCTAGTCCATGATAATGATTTTCTGTTCCATATTCAAATCCATTGTAAAATACTCTCACTTCACAAAAACATTCACTTGTGATCTAATTACATCCGACTGCGGCCAGTTGGATAAACTGTTTAGACTAGTCTTAAAGGTTAGTAATCAATTTTGTTTTCTTCAAGACTGCTCATAGTCATAACTTTCAGTCAGTTAACTTAAAAGGTAGATCGGTATCATTTGACTTGGAAAAGTAAGTCTGATTACCCCTGTGTTGACTGCTAGTTGGTCAAAGTAGTTAAGATACAGTCTTAACATAGTAGCTAAGTGTATGCAACTGGCCACAGAAACGGTGCCAGTGTTTCTGTGTTACTTGACATCAAGTCTGCTAAACACTGTAAAATATGGCTTATATAGCCATATAGATACGATTAATAAGTCGCAATCGCAAACGCGATGTTAAGCCTATGCGATTATATGACGCAAAATGCTGTGATTTTATGAAATAAATAAATGCATGTGTGGACATGACAACCCATTCTCTCTGAAAGCTGTTTGCCCATTTTCAACACCGCTAATAAAAAGAAGACCAGTCAGTTTCAGTTTAGGCAGTGGCACGTGTCACATTGTGACTTTTTCCGGCAGCGCGGAGAGCAGGTGAAGATGGATGCCAAGCAGACGGACACTGAACTGGTGGCCAGAAAAAATTCTACCTATGTTATATGGTGATATTTTGGCTATAAGATAACTGACACTGAGCAGAGAGAGTAGGGCTGCCAACTTTCACTCATTCAGCGTGAGACTCACGCAACACTTTTCACACGTTCTCACGCCACACATCCATTTTCTAATGCAGAGAAAAATCACAAAGCAAAGAGGACACTGACACTGACAGACTAAACAGAGCAGGTTACTTTTGATCATCAGCCATCAGATTTGGTCAATTTTATGACAAAATTCAAACAATAGCCTTTTGGCGCTTGTAAATGTGGCGTGACAGATCGTGGTCGTGAACCGAACATCTCTTACTCTTTACTAGTTAATAGTAAATAAACACAAATAGGTGTGTTGAAAGATACAGTACAACTTACCAGATACAGTACAACTTACCAAAATGTTTATGCCTCATACATAATATCGATCAATCAGTGTTTTTCAACCGCGGAAAGAGGTCAGTAAAACAGCTGGAGAACAATAGACTATGTCACATAACGTTACATTTACCTCAGAAAAGCCATTTGATGGCACATTAGTTGGCTAGACAAATTATAAAGAGGAGTATTTTTCTAAATATGTGCACTATACTAAATATTTATTATATTTTTACTTATATCATTAAAATATTGTAACGTTGTGATTATAGCCTAGTAAAAACCAAATTATATTTAATTTGAGTTGCTATTTTTAACCTTTAATAATAATACCAGCTGACAGGCTCTCTGTATGTTTACAGCATTAGGTGATATATATATATTTTTTTATTTTTTTTTTGAGAAAAATTAACATGTATCTACTGTACCTAATATTTATCCAAATGAATCGATATTGAATCAAGATTGGAATCAAATCACAAGATCAAGCAATAATAAAAACAGTAGCCTACCAGTCATTGTACCATGTAAACATTGTAAAATATTGTCAGTGAACTTAACAAAATTCTGTTTAGTTACCAAATGTTTTGACAATCACAATACACATCCTGCTTAAATGTCCCTGTTTGTCTGGACAGAAAGTTCAAAATATCTTATTTTCATGAGCATACAAATGTTCTTATTTATTGTTCTATTTATTTTATACTATTGTACTATTGAGACAATAACAAGTTTGCAGTAATGCAAAGATGTCATTATTTAATTTTGTAAAAAATATTATTTTAATTTGAAAACACTGAGTTGAGAAATACACAATTCAGCATTATCACTAATCTGTGTGTACAATTTCCTTGAGAACTAAGCAAGTTGACTCATGAAACCATTTATTATATCGCAATCGCACATCGCAATCACATTATTGACCTCAATAATCACAATATAACATTTTTCCCAAATCGTGCAGCCCTATATATATATATATATAAGTTGGATATAGGCTACAGCAAGCTTCACTAGATGGCCGAACAATCTCTTTTAACATGGACACTTAAAGTACAGAAAGATGGATTTTTGCCTCAAGTGATAGGCTAGGTGATTGAAATTATATTGTCTTGCTGTACAAGTAATTTTCTTTACATTTTCTGTCTAAAAGTGAAAAAATGTGTTTTGTGTTGTAGGGAAGTTTTTGTTTTGTTTTTTGTCCTTGCTCCTGAAGTCATATATGTCTCCAGTTATTGTTCCCTTATTTCAATAAAACCAGTTTCAGTATTTCACTGTTGAAAGTGTACTCCTTTGGTGCTGGAGATAAGAATTTTCCTCTTGTGATGTCTGTTTTTTTTACAAAAAAAAAATTTCTTCAACTTGTTCAGAAAATCTGACTGAAACAGTTTGCAACTTGAGTCAACACTGATTAATAAGTTACTCAATAAAAACTCACTTTGAACATGCCTGAAAGTCACCCTGACTTGAAATAAGCCAGTATTTGGAGTATGATCTTAAAATACCTGATGTCAGATTTTGCCATCTCTTCTTACTCTAGTTACTCCAACTGCACACTAAATGAACAGAGAACAGTCTCTTTCAGAAATGTCCAACATACTGAGAACTCACTGGTTTCATAATTTCTGATGTCTTTTGCTCTATAGCAGACAGTGTAAAAAAATAACTGGAAATATATTTATGGCTTGATTAATGCAGTGTTCTTACACTTGGCTTAGGTAACAGTGATTTGGTGGCTATATTTCTCGAATACATTGATGTGACAGCAGTTCTTGAGTCTAGAGTCGATTTCCAAACAATGATTGCAACAGTTCTCGTCTCACCACTACAATGAGAACAATCTCAGATTCAAACATAAATCTCACTATTAATGAAAATGTTTAAACAGACGACTTGAGGACGACTTGTCTTCAGGAGCCGCTTGTTTGTTGTATGTAAGCTTAAAGGGAGCTGGATGCACGTTGCATTCACGGTAAGAACTCTGCTCTTGCTTGATTTTCTCCCGAGGGATAAAAATGTAACGTTTGCAAGGAGCACGTTTGGCTTTCGAGGGAGTTTGAAGGCACTTATGGCGATGCATTCGCAGTAAGAGGCTCTGTTATTTTATTCTCTCTAGGAAGATAAGAATCTAGCACTTCCACAAAGCGATGTGTCCTCTGTAGGAAGCTTCACCAATGCTTGACTCTCTCTTGAGGGATGAGAGTCGAGGGTCAGCACCTCGCGGTACAGGTCCCATGGCCGCAGAGTTGGCAGGGTGGGATGGATTGCAGGAATTGTAGGCGGAGCATAGGGAAGAGCCTGACGGGCATCGCTTGTGGTGGAGTCCTTCCACATTATCTGTCGCTTACTATGGTTTAGTGGTCTTAAATTATTATTTTTTTTTAAATAAAAATAATTTAGTGCTAGCTATAGCGGGTCTTCGGTAGAGTGCCTTGACTTAAGACAGGGTATGAGCTGCCCTCCCCCAGTTACACTGGGGTCTTTTAAGTAGGGCCTAGGCTGCCCTGCGGTTCCCTTAGGGCAAGGGTGATGAGAGTAATTGGGCAAACTGCATTATGTCCTGTTCTCGTTTGCCTCCCTTTCCTGAGTAAAGGATAAGGATGTATGCTCCCCTTGTATGCTAATTACTGAGGGTTTTAGCACCTTGCATGCTCCCTTTGGTTGGCTGTTTAAGTACCCCTTAGGGTAAAGTTGGGTGAACAGAACTATGATGGGCAATTCACAAGAATTGCAGACAGTTTCATTTACCTTTGTTTCATTCACCTCCCCCCCAACTGTTTGTTGGGCCTGGAAGAAGGAATATATATGCTCCCCTTTGGTGGGATACTTCTATAGGTATGATCAGTGTTACAAATAATGAGTGGTGGTGGATAGCCGATGGTGTCCCATATCATTGTAGCATTCTATAGTTTAGGCATTAACTATAGTGAGTGCTGGAGAAGTGCATTTACTCAGATCAGGGTATGAGCTATTCTCACCTAATAAATAGCTCCCCTGCGGTAGGCTGCTCTCTATGTTGACAAATAAGATTCGCCTTACATAGCTAAGGCTATGTTGGATATGTTCCTCTTAGAGCTCTGCTCTTGGGGCCAGAAAGGGCTGAGGCCTGTTCCACAAGGGAGGGAGAAAGGTGTAACAGCCGGGACTTCCCTTGCTGTGTAGAGCATAAAAGTTTGGGGATCTTTCTTAGTATATTGGCTTGGGGATGGCCACATGGGATGTTCCCATGGTGTTTCAGACTCTGAATGAGTAATGCATAGAGTGAGGCAGACATTCCCTCAGGTTATGACTGTAACCCTGGCTATCCACTACGCCATGCTGAGGTTTTCAGGTTTTATGGGGAAATTCCATAGACATAATGTTTATACTGTACAAACTGTATATTCTATCCCCTAACCCTATCCATCATGAAAACTTTCAGCATTTTAACATTTTCAAATAATGTCCCAAAAAGATACAAGATTTCTGGTATTACAATCCTTGTGGGGGCATTTTGGCCCCACAACATAGGCAACACCCCTATGCATTTAAAAAAAAAGGTCTAAAACAGAGCACAAACATATGCATGCTTAAAGTTAATTTTATAGATACAATATATAATTCTTTTATTTAAGATCTGAATTTGAAAGACAAAAATACATGGTATGATTGAAACATATCTTGTACTACATCATAATGTTTTGCACAACGGGCATCACATGTGCAGTAAATGAAAGTTCAATTTAAATATTAAATAACTGATGACAAAAAGAAAAAAAAAAGTAAATATGTAAACACTAAGCTAGTAAGATATTTGTTTTTCTATTGCAACACTTCCGATTAAAGTGGTTTGGTAACAGTACAAAGAAAAAAGTAATTGAACAAAACTTATTTTGTTCCAGTTGTGGTGGAAAAACACAGTGCTCTTCAAACATCCTTGCAGTTATTCAGTTACTAGACTTTTTTTTTTTCTTCTTCTTTTTTCTAATGGTCCATGGATTTAGTTTTTCTGCATCATGTCTGCTCACGCCATTCCAAACATCTGGAAATTAGCCTAAATGAACTCCCAACCATCTGTTGTTTTAAACCAAAGCACTGACGATTCATTGGTGTGTATTTTTAGGGGCATTAATGTGAACAGTCCTGTGCATGTTGGTGTGTGTTAGTGGGCTTCTCTATTTTTAATTCCCATACAAGCAGATGACAGATTTTGATTTAGTAAGGCCCCTATGCTGGATTAAGATCAGAATATACTAGACTAGATTAAATTAGCATCTGGGAGAGAAAGGGGGGTCGGCAGGTGACTCTGTGAATGACTTGAGCTCATAGGCAGCACCACTGTCCACTTCCATGGATTTACGGGAGAAGAGGAGCCGGATGTCCCGATGGAGGTAGATCTTTCCAGATTTGGAGCTCTGGAACCTGAGAAACAGATGGAGAGCAATAAAGGTCGAACAGTTAATAAGAGTAACTAGTGTCACGCATACAACAACTGATCAGACATATTTTGGTAACATGTTTAAACCACTAGGTGGCAAATACAGCAAGCTAACAACAGTTTCTTTGTCTTCCTCAAGGGGGCGTTTGATGGCTCAAAATGTTGAATCCTTGGTGGAGTCTTATTTCAAAAGGGGCACTATTTTTCTTTTCTTTTTTGTGTGTGTGTGTGTGTGTGGTGTGTGTGTGGTGTGTGTGTGTGGTGTGGTGTGGTGTGGTGTGGGGTGGGGTGGTGTGGTGTGGGGTGGTGTGGGGTGGTGTGGGGGGGCATTATAGATATTATACTAAATTATTATACTAAAAAAGTATAATTAAATGTGTCTATTAAAATGATTGGTGCCTGACATACAATTATAAATCTTTAAATAAAGGCAGAGGCTAAAAAAGCGAAGAGTGAAAAAAAAAATTAAGTGACTAAGTGAAAACGAAGTAAAAAAAAAAAAGTATAAATGGTTGATAGATACTGTTTGCACCTCAGTTTATTATAGTACATTATAAAACAGTATGCAATAATAACAACATATTGAGTATGAATGATTATATTTATCAAAACCATTAAATGGTTGCGGCCTTACTCGGACAATAAAACCCTCCCCACATCTACCCCTAATCCTACCCGATAAACACTTTTTTCCTAATATTAAATACCCGTTAGCCACTTTATTTCCACTTTTTAAAAATATTTTCTTCATTTTTATTTAAAATAAACATTATTCTGATCTGATATGCGATGGGAAAAGGGAGAAACGGGTCGATTGGGTCAAAAGTTACCACCACCTGCCTTATTCTTTGGCTTCTTTCTTTTGTAATGTTGTTTGGCACTTAGTGTAAATATACAAGTCTGTTAAAAAAAAAACAACAACAACCTTTAAATGAGTCATATCCAGTAATCAAAAAGAGTGTCCATGTTGATCAGCACTGTAAAAAATGTCATGCTATTTAATTTATGCAGCATAAATATTATTATACTAATTATAAAATAGAATAATTATAAATAATTATAATTATTTGTAATTATACATTTAATTAAAAATTAAAGACAACATCCAGACTGCCTGTTCCAGGGACATTTTGCTAATTCTACTAACTTATTCTATTTATATGGGTTGAACATGAAAAATATCTACATGATTCATGATTCATGGCCCACGACATAGGAAAACCCCAACTGTTAATTTTAATATGGAATGAATATGAATTATATTAATATATAGTTACTTTGTTATAATTACAACATAAATAATATTTTTTTTCTTTTCAAAAGTGATTATAATAATTAAAATTAATTGGTCTGTATACAGGCTCCAACAATTAAAAAAAATATTTTTAAAGTAAATTAAATGTATCTGTATCCATGTTTTACTAGTATTACTAGGAAAACTGGTATCACCTTCCAAAAACTAAAACCGCTTCTCATTTCACATGTAATATAAATTCAAGCTATCAAGATATCACCATCAGTCAATATTTAAATTAAATATAATTATACCTATTTCATTTGAATGCTGTTTTTCTACATGTAAAAGGCTTTTGGTTTTGTACGTTACGGTTTGTGTTCAGATTTCTGGATAATTTTCTCTTTATCACTTTTCAGTGGCCGGAAAATCAGTGCATCGGTGTTATGAAAGGTAAGCCTGACAAACAGCTTTGGAGATTTGAATCCTCATTGAAGATAAGAGCTGTATTTTTATGACTAGAAAATAGCTGCCTGGAGGTGTTTCCAAGATGGCTGCCAAGTGAACAGACTTGCTCTAATAAGGACTTTTAAAAAGTACTGCGTTTTCACACACCTTATCATGCGACTTCTGGGGACCAGTTAAAATAAGTATACTCATGAATAGGCATGTCTAGGCCACAAGATACCTGTTGAGAAAGTGTGGTCTAGACCATAAGCTTTACGACCATTTGACAGAATACACTGAGCATTTAAGCCCTGTATGCCTGAATGAAAATAAGTGAGCACTCAAGGCCATGGTACTGACCTCAGATGGACAAGGTAGCGGAGAGTTCGTCCTTGCCCCAGTGAGGACGGCTTTTTGTTGTTCTGTCCATTGTACTCGCGTTTGACTGGGACTGAGAAGGTTCTCTGCCGCAGGAATGTCTGATGGCTGGCGGGCATTTCTCTCAGATCATACATCACCACAAACATCTTCACCACTGTCTTATTGGGGTTAAATAAGGTCTGACATTCAAAGACAAAAGACAAAACATTCGCTGAGCATCAAAGCTACAAAATCCAAAGCAGAAAACATGCATGCAAATCCAGACACATTTACAGTAACAGTCGGTGAGCATTTCATCAGAAACACATGCTACTAATTTAAGTGGGCAGGGAAACCTGTTTTATTTCACTATCCTCCAAAAAACATTTACTGAAAAGAGTGAATCAGAGTAATTTGTTCATGACTAATGCAAATCAAAGAATTTAAAGGAATATTCCAAGCACAGGTATCAGTAACATTTGGGTCATAATGTCAGTTACCATGGGAAAGACTGTTGCTTTAAATTTAAAAAAAAAGATTTACACCAGATATGAAAGGACTGCACTGAAAAGTTAAGTAAGGGTTTTTTTTTGGTTTTTTTTACTATTGTTCTGTTTGCATGTAAATGCAATTCCTACACATTCCTCAGTAGAGGGCGCATCTGTACACAATTTTAATGGTTGACATTCTCCTTTGTTCTCACAGCATTGTCTGATGGTTATTACCCACACTTATGAGTAGTTATGACTCATTTGCAAAAGTGTGTCATTACCATGAAACATAGTGCGCAAGCAGATAATTATGTAGGTCTTGATGATGAATCTTACCACTTGAATGGTTCCTGAAGGAGGTACTCGATATCCCCTCTTACCGAGGGACTCCAAGTTTATGACACCCTGAAGAGAAGCAAGAGAATTCAATAAAGATATAGTATTTAAATATTTTAAAAACTTGTATTGACTCCTTAAAATATGTTTGTATTACATTTATGCTCTATGGGGGAGCATAAAAAAAAGTAACTTTTTTTACTGTAAAGTTACTTTTACTTGACTTTACAGTAAAGTCAGCCAAATACTGACTTTACTGTAACATATTCAAAACAAGTACACAAAATATGTAAGAAACTCAGCTTGGTCCATTACCATGTAGGGGGAAGGTGCGTTATCATCAGAGACGCTGTAGAATAACACGTCCACAGGTAAGGTCATGTGACTGGGGCAGAAGGTTCCGCTGGCGCCAACCTCTGCTGTGAAACCCTCAATAGTGCCCAATGGCTCCAAACGATAATTCAATACACACTCCTACACAAAAACACACAGAAATACACATCAACACACACAAAGAAACATCTGTCTATCTTTCCATCCATCCATCCATCCATCCATCCATCCATTAGAGGCATATGTTTAATGTGTGATCAGGATAAAGACAATATCATTAGGCCAAATAAAGACAGGGGGTGTTCACTCAAAGGGTTGTTCACTAATTGTGTGTGCGTGTGTGTGGTCCAGGTATTCCTTTTTGTCCCCTCAAGGATAGTATAACCTGAGATTTTGACTTTGAAAAAATCGTATGAATCATACTAAATGTTATATTTGTTTTTTTTGTGTGTGAAAATGTAAAGGCTTATAAAAAGGCGTAAAATCGGTTTATATTTAAATCTAGGGTATCTGTGAGAGCTGTTTAGAGGTAGGGGTCAGGTAGAAAATATCATTAACCTGATATAAATGTCTATGAGATATCCTGAAAAATACAGTGAAAAAAGCATGTATTTGTGTGTACCTACTAAAGTATATTTTGGGGGAAAACCAGAAGTGAGCTAAACAAAATCTCCCAAAAGCACCCTTTGGGTAGTCCTCATAAAATAAAATAAAAAATGTTTTTTTTATAAAACTAATAAAAACCTGATATAAAACTAAACAAAATAAAGTTATTTAAA